>CM060694.1:22666630-24059130 GCA_030686995.1 Artemisia argyi
TTATAATAAACGTAACGAAACCTAATAAATATCATCAAAATGAAACGTTGTCAAAAGCATCAGGTCTTCCACAATTTGTCAAAACTCTCATAACAAAATAATCATCCGACATATGCAGAATAAACACCGAACGGAATTCTAATAAAGGACATAAGTCATTCGGAGAGTCTACTATAAGGTAACAGAAACTTAAGTAGGTTAAGCAAAAATGAATTCTGTCATTAATAACTTAACTAGAACTGAATGTTTGCTTCAAAATCGCGGAGTTGAGTATTATCAAGTGACACATCTTATATCCAGCATAAGTAGTGAATTCGCAAAATGTATCAAACACATTATGGTTGAATAACCTTCGGAAAGGTAAGAAAGGTATCAAACTGTTTATCAACAAATCAAAAATGGAGATCAAAATCAGAGTGTGAAACTTAAATGGTGTAAGGTATCCATGTAATTTCTGAGGCACTGTAAACATACTAGGTTACCAAGCTTAGGTTGTCCATAACTTCCTAACTCCGAATCAAAAATTCTTATAAGGCTTAACTTAGAGTAGAGGCACGAATCATAATGATGCGGAAGCAATGCTACTTACATAGATTTCCTAGTCTACCCATTCCTCAGTGGTGATAACTTAAGTTCCTATGTGGAGATCCTAAAGCAAATTCTCAAAGGTTGTCTTATGAGCGCCTACAATGGAAACTTAAGGGTCCAAACTTCACAGGTCAAGGGTTAATGTACTACAATGGGCTCTGATACCATAATTGTAACACCCCAACGCGATAAAGGTAGGAGTATTACGTTATGGTGACATATCAAAGCAAACACAAGCACAAGACTTAAATACAATTGAATCTTAAAGGTTACAAATGAAAAAAATCTGAAGTACAAGGTTATAAAGGAACAACAATACAATACTAAGTCTGAAAATGTACATCTCTTCTAGTCATCTCTAACTCCAGAATAGCTATCAAAGTGTAGTCTTCTAAGTCCAAAGTACTCTCTACCCATAACCCAGCTTCTACTAAAACCTGCCGCAGGAAAAGAAATGCGGCTGAGCTTAAAAAGCCCAGTGAATAAATATAACAAATAAAAGGTAATAAGCAAAGCAAACGAAACGGATCAAACGGATAATCTGAACAAGCATAAGTCAACGAATATAGCATCATAAGTAATTGAATTGTAAAGCATAATCAAAACTAATCAGAATCAAACGAATATAAATGATCAGATATATCTACCAGAGTCACTCGAATAGATATAAGAAGCCAAGGAACCACGAGCCGACCTACCAGACACACTCGAATAGGTCTAAAGCACTTACAAAATCTGTCAAATCATAATTGCACAAGGAGAGGCGACCTCACATGTACCAAAAGTGAAAGGGGTACAAGGCACGTACAACCTGTCACTACCTAATCATAACAAACAAAGCGTAGGATGCATCCATACACTCCCTGAATAAAACAAAATACATATGCCAACTCATGACTGGTCACATATATAACTAATTGGCTAGTGTACACATATATATCAAACAAAAGGGAATGCCAAGGATCAATCACACCTCCCCATAAAGTGTCATGTCAGTGGTGCCATCACTCACATGCCCATGGTACCTCCATGGATAGTTCGTAAGCTCGGGCATAAGAACAGAATCATATCAACAAAGCATATCCATATCAAATGAATCATATCATAATCAAACAAAATCTCAACCATGAGATAGTAATCAGGTAACCAAACAAAATGGATAGCAATCTGTTAATACAAATATCGCCTAAAAACGTTATTTATATTTTACGATCTTTGCTAAGTTTTGTTAATGACAAAGTATGAAATTTAGCTAAGAGTAAATCATCACTTTAAGTGTTTAAGTCTTGTTTAAACTAATGTTTACATCTCCTTTTAAACAAAACATTGTTTTTATTTCTTAAATTAGAAAGTGTCTTGTCACATCACATTTATTTCTTAAAATAGTAATGTCACATCACATTTAGGGCAAGCTTTGTCAATATTCATTTATGGTAAGAAAGTGTGTTTAACTAACCATATGTTTGCTTGCAAGTTTTGTGTTTGACTAGGTGTAATGAGATGTGACCTTGTTTGGTTTGGAAGATTTATTGCAAAACCAACTACAGCCCTGACGGAACCCTGGGGGTACACGAGCGGAACCCATCTGAGGGTTCCGCCTGACCTGCAGAATGGTTTGCTATAAATACCAAACCATTTGTTAGTTTTGTGTAACCCCTTTAGGACATATTTTCACATACTCTCTCAACTAACTTAGTAACATTTGACTTGTGTGATTCTCTTATGTAGCAAGGGACTTCACAAGATCATTCAAGAAGTTACAAGCTTCAACTCTAAAGTTGCAAGTCTTGTTAGCTTGATCATGTATAAGCTTTGGTAGTTTATACTTCATTTGTGTCATGTATGTAGAAGTGATTGGTTAGTATTTTAGGCCTCAAAATACGTAGTGTGTCGGGAGTTGTTGTACCTTTGTAAAAGAACTAACGAGAGTGGTTGTACCCTTGGTAAAGAACTCGACATCTAGCTTAGTGTCGGTAAAAGTGTAAGCGAGGATGGGAGTGGTTGTACCCGTGTAAAAGAACTCGACATCTAGCTTAGTGTCGGTAAAAGTGTAAGCGACGTTGTAAAGGTTTTCTCCGCTGGTGAAAGGAGCTTGTTGATTAGTGCTTATAACTCTCGAGTTGGAAACTCGGGGCGTGAATGTAGGGCAAGGAAAAAGAGTCCTTGTAGCCGAACCACGATAAACAATCGTGTTGTGGTTTGATCGTTTCTTTCTTTATCTTTGCCTATTACATGTTGTTGTTTAGTTAGAATCGTTAAGCACATATAAAGCTTTTCAAACAATTAAAACAAGTAAAGTTGTATTTATGTCTTTAAACAAATGTAAAGCTTTTTAAAGAACTAAACAAGCAAAGTTAGGATCATCACAGGTAAAGCTTTTCAAAGTATGAAACAAGTAAAGTTAGAATTGTTATTCACATGAAAAGCTTTTCAAAGAATCAAACATATAACATTGTGTTTATATCTTTAAGCAAACGTGAAGTTTTTAAAGGATATTTAAGCTAAAAAAGGATTTAAAAAGCGGTAAACTATTCAACCCCCCTTCTAGTTTTCCACAATTGGCATCAGGAGCTACGTTACTCAAGATCTTTAAAATAGAATGTATTTTAAAACTTGGATCGATCCATGGATTTTGAAAATCTCAAAGAAGGGCAACCTATTCAAAACCCACCGCTATTTGAAAAAGAAAACTTACTTGAATGGAAAAGTAATTTTGAAAACTATGTGAAATCAATTGATCAAGATCTTTGGCATATTATTTCTTTTGGTAATTTCAAACCAAAGAAAACAAGTTTTTGAAAACCAAGATAACTATATTAAACTTGATAAAAATACTAAAGCTAAAACAATGTTTTATAAAGCTTTAATACCGAATATGAAAGAATGTATTTTTGTCAAACGGCTAATGATATTTGGAGAAATATGTTAAACTTTCATCAAGAAATATGTCAAGTCAAAGATGATCAGTTTGATCTTACATATGAATTAGAAGTCTTAGAAATATTAATAGATAGACATTTAGTTGAGATGAATACATGTGCTACTAGTTTAAATGTTTTAAATGAAGGTGTAAGTGAAGATGATTACTCATGATGAGCTCTTAGTGGACTTGCTTACGATTCATGGAATAACACGGATGAAGATGAAGCCAACCATCCGGTTTGTGATTCTCAACTAGATAAAATATCAAGCAAGGTACATTTTAAAACCAAACTTTTTTGATTTGACAAATTTATCCTAGAGTTTTCTAAACTAGAAAATGAGTCTAAACGTTTATGCAACATGGACCTAAAAACTATCTTCAAGAATGAGTCTTCAAAATCTTTTAAGAATATATTTGAAAAGGAAATCTTGTTAGAAGATAAAATGTCTAGAATTGAGAGTAATGTTGAAATTGATCTAGAATGTGAATTGTGTCTAGATTACAAACATAAGATTAAAAATCAAAATGAGAAAGGAAAAATATTAGTTAAATTTGATGAAAGCTCAAAATCTCTTGAAAGATTGTTGAGGAGTCAAAGGTTGTTTAAAGATAAAACCGGATTAGGATTTTACTCAAAAGCACCATCAACTAGTAAAACAAAACAAGTGAAATTTGTCAAACCTAGAAGAGAGATTTAGAGATAATTCAATCTCTAATAGAAACTCATGATAAAAGGATTAAGATTATCATGCTCTATGTTTTTATATGATTATCTAACCTTCTTGGATACATGAGTAATTGAGTTTCAAAGCGTGTCATCAAACCAAGATTTTACGCGTAATGTTTATCCTCTTGATAGCATCTATATGCAATTTAAAAGGTACGTATTACTTCAACTTGACTTTGATTGTCTCTTGTGTCTAGCATTATGTGTTGGAATATGTGTTGTTAGTATACTCTAATGTGTTTACCTGCTATTAGTAATAACTAAGATTAGATTCTATGCAACAAGTAATTTGGTCATTAGTATTAGTAGGAGATATAAGGTGTTTTGGTTCTTTAACCATCAAGAGATAAACACGAGAAACTCTTGAGTGAGTCTCACTCAACTCTTGCTTACAAGTGAGCTAACTTAGAATTTCCTAAGTGTTAAAATGTCTAACACTTTTGTGATGCTTGCAAAACAAACCTTTGTTAAACAACATTCTCAAATACTATACTTTGAGTCTTAATTTGTGTTTTTCTTCAATCACTCTTTTATGATAACTCACATAAAACACACAAGGTGAAATAAATCACATAAGCGTACATTTGGATGTGTGAAATAAAATGAGTTTTCAACATCTAGGATTTACACATCAAATGTGACACATAGTCTCATGATGTTGTACCTCTTGGACTTTTTCAAAACAAATAGAGTTCATAGTTTCTTAGGTAAGAAAACCCAAAGAGTCGAGGAGTCGTTGAATATAACATTTAACGAGTAATCTCCTCCTTCTAAGATATCATCTTTGGTAGATGATGACTTAGTCGAAAGTCCAATGATGGCAAGACAAGTATGTTGTGTAAAACATTAAGAATAAAAGTACAAAATAACATCTTCTCACCTTGAGTCAAACATTGAATCAAGCAAAATTGACATAAGTTATAAAACTTGATTTATAGGTTATAGTTGTGACTAAACAAATTCAAGAATAATAGTTTTTGGAATTTAAAGTAAAACAACTAGTGAAACAAAATAAATGTTTCGAAGTAATCATGTGATTATAAGTGTCAATATTTGAAAGCCTTTTAGATAATAAAAGCAAGCTCCAAAAGCAAGGGATTTTAACTTAAAGACATTCTTAGTTACTCTCTTGTTCTCAATGGTTAAGCTATTGATGACTTTTCAAGAATGAGATTAGTAAATCCGTAGGAAAAACTAAACATAGAGAAATGTTCGAAAGACTACTTGTTCTCGTAACAATTAGATCCAACATTATGTTTAGCATTTGTCTATGTGCTCGTGTTAAAGAAGATCCTTAAACAACTCTTTAGTTGAGCTTGTTTGGATACATCATTAGGTACTACATAACTAGGATTATGGTATCCCAAAAGAATGGGAATAGAAACCATAGTGTATGCCAAATAGAATTATGTCGGTAATAAGTTGATAAGAAAAGCACAAGTGGTACTTGCACTTTTATACTTACTTACCCAATGATTCTCCAAAACACGTAAGGTTCTCAAATTAGTTTCGGATGGAGAAGCACATCAACAAGCTCCACTTGAACAAGAAAATTCGTGTCAACAACGGAATTCTTTTATCAACAGTGTTATCCCTTCAACAAAGGAATCATTGTCTTCGGCGACAATTCAATCCATTATGGTCTTAATAGACATATTGTGATCCATCTTCATCGCCTTGGTAAGATTGTTCATTGAGGAACGTCTTAACTAAGAAAGTCTTCTACGTTAACCATTCTATCAACGTTTTCACAAAACCTCTTGAATGAGAAGCATTCATCATTCCTAGGCTTAGTCAAAGACTCATAAGACCTAAAATCTTAGTTTTGAACATTAGGATAAAACCACAAAAATCAAGACAATCCCTTTGAATTTTTCCCTGCAGCTCCCACGGTACCCTCAGACCATACTGACGGAACCCTCTTTTTGGTTCCGCCTGGTCCGCCAAAGCCACAGAATGTTTTATTTTTAATTTCAAAACCAAACACCCTCTTAACTTAATCATTCACTTTCAAACAGCCATCATCTTCTCAAAAACACATAAGCATACGAATTTTAGGGCTTTCAATCAAATCTCTTCGAATCCAACTAACTTTGTAAGTGTTCTAATCACAATTGCATTTTTGATTCAAGTGTAACATTCTTATTTACATTCATTAACTAGAATCTTAGGGTTTATGCATAAAATTTCTTGATTCATGAAAAACTTGGTGGCTAGCCAATCATGTCTTCCATTAGTTAAGAATTGTATCCTTTTTGTTGTTACTTTGATTTGCCAAACACACCAAGTGCATTGTCTTTCAAAAATTGCAATTCAAGACTAGAACATTATTCATCACCACATTGTTAAAACAAATGAAAAACATCATTAAAACATCACTTGCATACTATCTCTTGAATGCTAAAGGGGATACATAATTAATATGTATTTTCGGGTACATTCAATCGAAGACACATTAAATTAGGAGAGTGTTGGTTATCTTTTGTTTTTATAACAAAAATTGCATAACAAAACAATTTGGGAATCAAAATGAGTCAAGATAATCAAGTCTCCACATTGTTTGCATATAGGAACACATTAGAACATCCACATTGTTAAAAGTCATTAACATATGATTTTGTGTTTTCTAGGAATCAACATGCCTCATGCAAATAAATCCGATCACAAGGAAACCCTTAAGTACATGCCCAAACACCATAGGACCAAAGGTCTCAACCCAGTTCAAGTAGAAACCTTTAAGGCATTAGAAAAACGCTATGTTCACGAAGGTAGAACCATTGATCCATCCTTTCTAGAAGGAACATCTATTCGCCAAAACTTTGCTGCAATCAACTTTGATTGTATCCTTGATATCGATGAGCCAATTTGTCCTAGGTTCATCTTGGAATTCTATGCAACCGTAAACCTTTCCACAAATGATTTTGGTAAGATATCATTAAACTTCACAACCAATCAAATACCCAATTTCATAGATCTAAAAGACCTAGCTATCATTTTTGGTGTCCCAAATGAGGGTACTTGTCTCTACACGGATAAGTGGCCTATTTCAAGCATTGACTCGATTGAGCGTTTTCATCCATACGACACACCTCTAGCTAGTAAGGAAACTATTAAGGAACATCTCTTTGTTAGAACCTCTACCACTAGGATGAATCGTTCGGGGAATATTGTAGATAAGGATCCTTTTGGTATGGAGCTCAATGAGCTTAAACCACAATTTAAGAAGTGAGAAGAAATCCTTAGAGCTAACGTCATAAGTACCATAGGAAATAGAGATCATATCAACACATGCCTTTGCTACATGCTCTATAGCATTTCCACCGGTCAACCCTTCAACTTAGCCTACTACCTAGCCAAAAGAATGGCCGACATACCCTTAGTTGGAACAACCGCTCTTCCCTATGGAATGCTTCTTACTCGCCTCTTTAGAGCAATCTCACCCATTCCTCCTAGCGATAATGGAATGCGCCTTGACTATTATCTCGTTCCTCATATCTTTGTTCCTTTAAGTGATAAACGATTTTTCAAAGGTAAGGGCAAACGTACTCGATCAGCTACACCATCATCATCATCATCCGACATGAGCGAGGACGATAAACTTCCTAACTCTAAGTTACCTCCTTTAGAATACCTTCAAGCACTCCCCGTCATTGACAATGCCTCCGAAGAGTTCAAGCAAACCAAAGGAATGTTCAAATGCTTTGGAAGGTACCTAAACAAGCTCAATAAGAAGATAGACCGGTTGTGAGAAGATTAAGGAGTGTTTGGCTTATGAATGCTTTAGAACCGTTTATGTGTTAAACTACGTGATTTGTTTGTTTTTCACTTTCATGGTTTATTACGTTTGTCGGATTATGTTTGTATGAACTTTTATGCATAATGACAATGTTTGAGGTGTTTGTCATTTTTTTTATGCTTATGGCAATTCTTACTAAGTATAGTGAAATCCTCGATCTCAAGGTCAAAGTCCTATGATATGTATGTTTACGTGTCTAATTTTTGCATTGCCTAACCAAAAATGCATTATCTTTTTGATTTTAGGAGTTTTCGAAAATTTTGAAAATCGTCTCGCGGGTCAAAATCGCGGACTGCCAAATTTTTCAGCCCTGGCGGATCTGGCGGTACCCAAAATTGGGTTCCACCAGTGTATTTTCTGGGTAACCCAGAATTGGCCCAACGGACCAGACGGAACCGAAAACAGGGTTCCGCCTGTGTACCGCGAGGATTCTGCCAGACACCTGCAGAAAATTTTTGTCATTTTTCTTAAGTCCAAAACTTGTAAAGTGTCAAACCATTATCCTAAATGAGAAACATCTTCCATTAACTCCAATAACCATATTAGAACAACTCTCACTCACTAAAACAATTAGGAAGCCACTTCCCTCCAAAAATTCAAATTCAAACATAACTAACCCAAGGAACCCTTCTAAAGGATCCTTCAAACCTTTGAAACATTTTCAACCAAATCACATCCCATGATCACAAAGCATTGAGTGCGTATGTTGGTCTTTCACTCCACCTTATTCCATTGGATTGACATGCAATGATTTGACTTGTTCATGAAAACTTTGTAAATCATTTGAAACCTCAATCTTTGAATGGTAGAACATCAAATCCAAACACCATTCCAACATCTCCTTCATCCTATAAATTTGAAAGTTTTGCAACAATTCAAATCACACCATCACTATTAAAACTTCTTCTCTCAAAACATCAAAACCACACCTTTGAAATGATTTGTTTTTTCACTCCACCTTATTCCATTGGATTGACATGCAATGATTTGACTTGTTCATGAAAACTTTGTTAATCATTTGAAACCTCAATCTTTGAATGGTAGAACATCAAATCCAAACACCCATTCCAACATCGCCTTCATCCTATAAATTTGAAAGTTTTGCAACAATTCAAATCACACCATCACCATTAAAACTTCTTCTCTCAAAACATCAAAACCACACCTTTGAAATGACTAAATCCAACACATCATCCGAGTCATCAAAATCCTTCTAAGAAACCACTAGGATTAGTGTTAAACCTTGTTGCTTCAACAAAACCGTCAAGTCAAGCTCATCTTCTTTAAGCGAAGCTTCGCTTAACATTTCTTCACCTATCCAAGATTTCCTTAACCTCACTACCTCAACACCATCCTCAACACATTGGAATACCAATGTAATCACCTTTCAAGACTTGCTCAATCTTGATACTCCAACACCCTCTCCAACACATTGCTACACAAACATAGCCACCATTCCTCCAACAACTAGACCTTCAAGTGATTCATCATCACCTTCTCAACAAGCTCAACCATCAAAAACCCCATTACCTCAATCACCAACAATTTCACCAATGGAACTTTTCCATACACCACCAACATCACCACTACCCTATTTGGAAACATTAGAAGACCTATCACCCAAATCATCAAGTCCACCATCCTTGTCGCTCTTTGACACCATTGCTCAAATGGAAACCCAACAACAACCTAGTGAGCAATTAAATGATGAACCCCATCAACCATCATTAGTAGAACGGTTAGCTTACCGTTATGCTAGACCATCCATTTTTCCAAATGATCAAGGTCATACCCACTCACAATCATTTGTGTTTCACCCAATTTACAAAGACCTTCATGGCAATCCTTCCGGCGAACCAAGCTTCCGCCATTTTGTTCAAAATCAACAACCACCACAACAACAACAACCATCACCACAAGAACCTTCCTAACAATTTGAATCTCTACTTTCTTCTTATAAGAAAATAGAAGCATCCGTATGGGAAAAACCTCCAAACCTTAATAATGAGATTGACACTCATTTAAACCACGTTCATGCCTTCAAACGCATGGTTGAGTCTCAAATCAACCATATTATGGTTTTACAAACAACACTTCACTCAACAAATGAAGGAAGCAAAAACACTACTCAACCATCCACCTTTGCTCCTTCAAGTTCAAACCATCCACCACCAACATATCAAACCACTCTTCCACCGAACTTTCCCCGCCATGATTGCAATCATTGCGAAAGAACCGCTCACATTAGTGAAGGGTGTCGAAGGGAAATTCGTGAGCTATCCGAAGAAATGAGGTTTATACTAAACCACATTTTGGATCTTCTACAATCCTTGTCTCACACATCTCAACCTTCGAGTCTCCAAAATGAAACAAAACCGTTTCTTTTGGAAAATGTTTCCCATTTAAACCAACAAACCAAAACCGTGTCATCCTTTCAACCTTCAAAATAAAGCCCGCTACAACCCTCCAACCCACATTTTCATCCTTAAACAACCTTAGCCTTGTTTTTGGAAAATGTTTCTTATTAAGGAAAATGATGATTTCCTTGTAGCTTTTTATGTTCTTAGTTTATTTTTAGTTTTTCTTTATTTTTAGAAGTAGGATGGTGTAATCCAAATTTCTTGTCTTTGACTTTTTAAGAGTCAAAATTTTACATGAAATGAATTTCATTCTACTACAAGGTTTGCATTGTTTGTTGACCATTTAGGTATAATAAGTGAACTATACCTTGCTATGGTAGCATACTTATATCTTGCGTTTTAGGAACTAACCTTTCTTTTTGTAGGATCATTATCCATGTTTTCCTTCCTTGACACTCCATTTAGGGGAGTAATATTCAAGAGGGAGCATGAGTATGATATTATTCCACTTCACAACTCTTAGTTGTGTTTTAGACATAAAATGCTTTCATGACTTGTCTTGTGCGACAACTAACCTTTTTCTTGTAGGTTCAAAATCCATGTCTCCTCTCTTGGCACTCTACTTAGGGGGAGTATCATCCAAGGGGGAGCTAGTGTATACTTCCGCTTCGCTACTCTTCTTTTTGTTTCGACAAAAAGGGGGAGAATTTAGATATAAACTTGTTTCAAAAAATTTTTTTTTTGCATATCACATCATCTTAGCAAAAACAAGTTTTTATACTAACTTTATAAGACTTAACACTAAAACTAGTGACTTACTTATAAATAAAGTTTATGTTTTGTCATCAACAAAAAGGGGGAGATTGTTAATACAAATATCGCCTAAAAACGTTATTTATATTTTACGATCTTTGCTAAGTTTTGTTAATGACAAAGTATAAACTTTAGCTAAGAGTAAATCATCACTTTAAGTGTTTAAGTCTTGTTTAAACTAATGTTTACATCTCCTTTTAAACAAAACATTGTTTTTATTTCTTAAATTAGAAAGTGTCTTGTCACATCACATTTATTTCTTAAAATAGTAATGTCACATCACATTTAGGGCAAGCTTTGTCAATATTCATTTATGGTAAGAAAGTGTGTTTGACTAACCATATGTTTGCTTGCAAGTTTTGTGTTTGACTAGGTGTAATTCGATGTGACCTTGTTTGGTTTGGAAGATTTATTGCAAAACCAACTGCAGCCCTGACGGAACCCTGGGGGTACACGGGCGGAACCCATCTGAGGGTTCCGCCTGATCCGCTAGACCTGCAGAATGGTTTGCTATAAATACCAAACCATTTGTTAGTTTTGTGTAACCCCTTTAGGACATATTTTCACATACTCTCTCAACTAACTCAGTAACATTTGACTTGTGTGATTCTCTTATGTAGCAAGGGACTTCACAAGATCATTCAAGAAGTTATAAGCTTCAACTCTAAAGTTGCAAGTCTTGTTAGCTTGATCATGTATAAGCTTTGGTAGTTTATACTTCATTTGTGTCATGTATGTAGAAGTGATTGGTTAGTATTTTAGGCCTCAAAATACGTAGTGTGTCAGGAGTTGTTGTACCCTTGTAAAAGAACTAACGGGAGTGGTTGTACCCTTGGTAAAGAACTCGACATCTAGCTTAGTGTCGGTAAAAGTGTAAGCGACGATGGGAGTGGCTGTACCCATGTAAAAGAACTCGACATCTAGCTTAGTATCGGTAAAAGTGTAAGCGACGTTGTAAAGGTTTTCTCCGCCGGTGAAAGGAGCTTGTTGATCAGTGCTTATAACTCTCGAGTTGGAAAATCGGGGCGTGGATGTAGGGCAAGGAAAAAGAGTCCTTGTAGCCGAACCACGATAAACAATCGTGTTGTGGTTTGATCGTTTCTTTCTTTATCTTTGCCTATTACATGTTGTTGTTTAGTTAGAATCGTTAATCACATATAAAGCTTTTCAAACAATTAAAACAAGTAAAGTTGTATTTATGTCTTTAAACAAATGTAAAGCTTTTCAAAGAACTAAACAAGCAAAGTTAGGATCATCACAAGTAAAGCTTTTCAAAGTATGAAACAAGTAAAGTTAGAATTGTTATTCACATGAAAAGCTTTTCAAAGAATCAAACATATAACGTTGTGTTTATATCTTTAAGCAAACGTGAAGTTTTTAAAGGATATTTAAGCTAAAAAGGATTTAAAAAGCGGTAAACTATTTAACCCCCCTTCTAGTTTTCCACACAATCGAATCATATCAAAGTTCAAACAAAGGGAAGATAGCAATGGCAAGGATCATAGTAACATAGATTGAAGGGAATCTTTACTGAATAGAGACAGAATATCTGTACCTGATTCAAATGCACATGACAAAGAAAGAAAGGTCACACAAGAAGAGTCACGGATCACTCCCGCTTCACGGAACCTATACGAATTAATAATCAAGTGTTCATGCTTAATTTGGTTATAATTCCCAATAGTAGTAAATTAGGGTTTTTAACGTACTTAAACATGTAGTAGTCAAATTAAATATCATATTAGGTTATATAGAGGTCATAGGTAGTTCATTTACTGTAATAAACACTTAATTAAAGATTCATTGTGGTTATGTTATCCATATTAATGATTTAATAGGCTTTAAATGTGTAATTCACCTTTTAAGAAAATACAGCTTGTATTATTAAAACATGTATCATATTTCCGGATTTTTAAAGTATACTTGTGCATCTCCTGGGGCCTTAGCAAAATTTCCCAGATAGATATATATGTTGACTACTTTGTGTAATTTTTATAGAATTTTCCAGGTAGTAGAACTATAGACTAAAAATTCATTATCAAAACTAGTTCAGATTTCGGATCTGCAGAAACACCCCACAAGTTTACATTTATCACACCCATTTTAACACTTCAGAAAAATCTACAAAAATTCTAGAAAGTCACACATAACCCAAATATTACTCTTGTCAAAGGAGAGCTCCTAACACCATACGGTTTGAAAATGAAAAATCAAAAACTACTACTGATTTTCAGACATCCCAAATACAGTTTTGACACTTAATCTTGTAAAAATCAAAAAGCTTACCTCCCGACCTCCAATCACCATGAAATTTATATTTCCAGAAAGTAGACAAGTAGTACTCATGTTTAGACTTAAAATTCACTTAAAAACACGTTGGCATCATCAATTTACACAGCCATCAACTCGACCCAATTTCTGGACAGCAAGTTTTGAAACAGAAACATCACAACCCTAACTCTTATAAACCATAATCGACCCCTAATTAAATTCTTGGGTTTTCCAGGTTTTAAGTCATAATTAGTGTGTCATTAATATTCATATTAGGGCTTGAAAACATAGACCTAGGTCATGGTACAATCTGATTCGAATGGAGTAGAAAACAACATGACTATGATTAATATAACATGGTTAAATCCGAATATATTCATTCATATATATGTATGACGTTTAAGGGTGAAATCAAAGGTGATTCATGAGTACCTCGAGAGCCGAATGGAAGGATGAAAGAGACTAGAATAAAACACCACGAATCAGTTAACAATACACCTTCTTCTTGCTTGAACTTGGAAGAGAAACAATGGAGTTTTAGGGGAGAGTTTAAGGTTCGGTATTTTGAGGGAGAAGAGGATCGATTATAGTGTTTTTAGGGTTTTCTTTGGTTGTGAGAAAAAAATATACCGGTCCACTTTTTTATTTGATGCATGGGTTCAAGTTGGGCCAAGGAGGACCGAAAATTCATGGGCTCAAGTTGTTGTTGGGTTCCTCTTGTTGTTATTTGTTTGTGAAACGAAAAGGAACGGCCCAAAATAATTATTCGTGTCGCATTAAAATAGTTCACGTATTTTATTTATCTCATACAAATATTTTGGAGTTCTAAAATAGTTAAAGATTTCTAATATTACGTTTGGTTACGATTCTATGAATTTATTGTTAATTCGTTAAATTATATTCTCGTTTATAATTACTTGTATCTTTACTTAGAAAATTTTCAAATTATACGTAAATTAGGATTACGGAATTTAGGATTTTACAATTATTATTATTATTATTATTATTATTATTATTATTATTATTATTATTATTATTATTATTATTATTATTATTATTATTATTATTATTATTATTATTATTATTATTATTATTATATAAGATAAATATTAAATAATAATTATTATTTTTAATTATTTTTATATTATTATTAACTATTATTATTATTATTATTATCATTATTATATAATATAAATATTAAATAATAATAATAATTTATTATTATTTTTATATTATTATTAATTATTAAAATTATTATTATTGTTATAATAATAATAATAATAATAATAATAATAATTATTATTATTATTATTATTATTATTATTGTATAATATGAATATTAAATAATAATAATAATTTATTATTATTATTATTATTATTATTATTATTATTATTATTATTATTATTATTATTTGTTATTTTTATTATTATTATTATATAATATAAAGATTAAATAATAATAATAATTTATTATTATTTTTGTTTTTATTATTATAATTATTATTTATTAGCATTATTATTATTATTATTATTATTATTATTATTATTATTATTATTATTATTATTATTATTTAAAATTATTATTATTATCATCATTATTATTATTTTATTGTTGTTATTATTTATTATTATATTATTTTTATTATTCTTATATTACATTTTTATGTTTTATATAAAAATAATTGAATTACATTACGTTGCGCATCAACCAAACACATCCACAGATTTCATCAATTACAATTACAACATATTACAATTACAACACAATCCAACTCTTTGAATTACAATTACATCAAATTACAATTCATTTCAGTTATTACAATTCTTTTACAAACATTCTGTGAACCAAACGCCCCAGGCTTCTTGTGTTTACTGGAGGGTATGTTTATGCACATGTTGCAGTTCTTTTTTCGATTCTTTTTTCTTATGTTCCTTTTATATATTTTCTTTGTGTTTCTTGTTTTCTAAGTCCCGTAGAAGGCGATAAAGAACATTGGAAAAGGATTGGAAAAATCATAAAAAGTCATAATATAGCTCTTTATGTCATCAACTTTGGTGAAGAGGACGAAGCGAGGAAGGATCAACTTGAGGCCTTGGTTGCTGTGGTGAATAATAATGGCAACAGTCACATTGTGCATATCCCATCTGCAACTGAAGATGACTTTCCTACCTTGTTGAGGTAACATATAATTTTTTGCTTGGACTCAACAGATTTATTCTAAATTCTAATCAGTTGTTTTAGCTTATAATAAAATTTTTGTCAGTTCCCCAATCTTCACGGGTATTGCGGAACGTCAACAGGAGATAGAAAGGCTAGAAGCTGTTGCAAGATCACTTGAAGATGCAATCAAGTCTGAGAATTTTGGCACTCCAGCTAAGAAATTTAAGAAAAATAAGACAAAGATAGGAGTTAAAAAATATCGCTAGAAGGACAATGTTTATGTGAGTCTGTTACAAGTTCCACCATAATAGTATAGCACCCTTATTATGGGGGCAATTATGGACACAACATGATAAACAACACGCACCCGACACGAAGTTAAACAGATTGGTTCAAAAACAGGTTGACCTGTCTAACATGTTTAATAAGTGGGTCATGTTTGGGTTGAATAAATATTAAAAAGGTCAACCTATGAACCCGTTTAAGTATGTAAAATATATAACTTGGATTTTATGTTGTATTTGTATTACATGTATTTTGTTATATACTTAATATACAATAAATTATTGTCATAATTCGGATATCATTGAAATAGTTGTATAGTTATTTATATGTTAATTTTATCAGTTTTCAAAATCGTTATATCATTTTTGGATTTAAACTTGTTAAATCGACAAACTATCCACCCATCACCACTTGACCTATCTACTTAAACTTGTTAAACGAGTCACAAACATGTTACACAGGTCGATGTTAGGGTTGAGTTTCTTGACACGATTAATAAACGGGTCATGTTTGGGTAGAAGTTATACTAACCTGCCAACCGGCGAACCCGAATAGGTCAACCCGAACATTACTGGATTGCCACCCCACCTTTGATTGAACAAATATGATATGGCTATGATACTATTCATTGGACAACATGGACTGTTTTTGCCATTTCTCAAAAGGACCGTTTTTGTCAAATTAAACAACAAGGACCATTTTTGCCATTTCTTAACAATGTTTACTATTCAATGAACAATTAACATTTCTCACAAGGTTTTTTTTTTTTTTAAGAAAAACAACATATTATTAAGAACCTCAAAAAATCAAAACAAAATACAATGCAAGGGGTCCCGCCACATTTAAACAAGATAATTAAGAGTGAACAGGACCCAAAGGAAAATACTAAACTTACAAATGAAAAAAGAACCTACACAAGGAGAAATAATAACTGTAAGTATCTTTTGCTGCAGGAAAGGGTACCTCCCTTCACGGAAAAGAGAGAACCAAAAAAAATTTCTTATCTTGCGGCATTTTAGTCTCACGAGAGAGAGAGAGAGAGAGAGAGAGAGAGAGAGAGAGAGAGAGAGAGAGAGAAGCAAATATTTTATTTGTTGAGAGTATGTATTAGAGAATATTTTTAAATGATAAAAAATAAAAAAAAAAAGAAATTAATATAAGAGAGAGAATGTGTTGCAATGATTGAAGAAAAGTTGAAGAAAAATATATAGGAGAGAGAAAAAACTGACGTAAAGCTGATGTGGCGAGAAAAAACCTTTAACCACACCCTTCACCCAAATAACTGTCACATGGATACAAGTCAAGGTTCCAAATTAAGCATGACCAACTGTCCATCACATTTGCTAACCAAAAATTCCATTAATAAAACAACCTTAAAGGGGTACATATTCTGAGAATGAATAGTAGCTGTTGCTTGGAGTAAGGCTTCTAGCAGTGGATCGGTCTCCATGATCGGCCGGTCTCGGTCGTGGTCGGTCGAGTCCACTGTGAAGGTTTGGTTGTCGGTCGATCGAGGCACGAAGAAATTTCAACTTGGTCAAATATACGACCGAGTTTTATATCCTGCCTTTTCTTTTCTTCATTTACATAAAATAAAATAAAAACAACATAATATTACCCACACTCTGCTTCAAATTCAAATTAAAGGTTACAGTACGAGTGGGAGGATTCAAAATTCAAATTTAAATTCAAAAATTTCCCTATATATACCCACACTCTGCTTTGTTTCTCACACACACACCTCACACACACACACACAACTTCTTAGCATAGATTCTCAACAATGTCTTAACAAAATTTCTCCTAACAATTTCCCGACGTTCAAAACTTCTCCCAACAATTTCATAGCGATATAGTTAACACTCCGCCAGCAGATATCTTTCCGGTATTTACAACGAAAGAGGAACCGGTTGTGGAACACGAAGCCAATCCGTTTCAACTTACCGAGGAACAACTACGACTACTTGAGCGGGATGAACAAGTATTGAGAGAAATAGAAGAAAACGAATCAATAGAGGAAGCTGCTCGTAGGGAGCAGGAAGCAAGGTGTGAAAAACTAGAAGGGAGTTGAATAGTTTTACCGTTTTTAAACTTACTTTACTTTGAAAGCTTTATGTGAATTCAAACAATGTAAATAAATAAACGATAAGTAAAGTGCAAGTAAAGAAAAAAACGATCAAACCACAACACGAAGGTTTATAGTGGTTCAGTCTACAATGACTTTTTTTCCTTGCCCTATTCCACTCCCCAAGTATCCAACTCGAGAGTATTCTTCACTATCAACAAGCTCCTTTATCCGGCAGAGAAAATCTTATACGTCGCTTACACAAGATTTCTGACACAAAGCTAAATGTCGAGTTCTTTTATAAGGGCACAACCACTCTCGTCACACTACGTATTTTGAGGACTAAAATACTAACCGATCACTACAGAGATTTATGTGAGTTTGGTACAAACAATGATGTATACACAATGATGAACTAACAAGTCTTGCAACGCTTTGTTGAAGCTTCTAAGCCTTTAAATGAATCTGTATCTTCTTGCTACAAGAGATGCTCACACAAATGAAATAAGAATGAGTTCGATATGAACAATGATGAATGAAAGAATTTATGTTGTTGTTATGCTTGTAAGTGATGAGAAACAACAATGTATGCCTTGCTATTTATAGGCAAAATGCCTCAGCAAGGTACGGATGGGACAGAACCAAAATCTTTTTAAGATATCTTCTAGTATCCTACATAATCCTACATGATTTTCCATGATACTTTGAGTATAGCAATCTAAACAAGATATTCATCATATCTTTCAAAGATCTCAAAGATGATGCATGCTATGATGTAAACATTTATTTCCGTTTTAGATTAAAATATATATTAAAGTAAACTTGTAAAATTTATATATTAGTTAGTTAAATGAATTACTAAAAATGTTTAATTACTTGTATAGTTATGACATTTTTTTTTCATTGTAAACATACTAATCTTTACTTAAATATCTTAAATGTACTTTGACACCTAAAGTTCACTTTTCTTAATATAACTTAAAATGCTATAAACAATTTGTAACGTATGTTAAAATATATTTATGTTTAAGAAAGACTTGTAGCTGTGTATGCAAAGAACTTTAATTATATTTATGTTTTGCTAAATTAAAGTTTATATTTTTCGTTAACAAAATTTAGCAAAGATCGTAAAATATATATAATGTTTTTAGGCGATATTTGTATTAACACAAGGGAAGCAGAATACCGCAAGAATTACTTGTTTGACATCTTGTATAACGAGTATGAAGAGAGCAAGATTGCAAAGAGTTTTGAAGAATTATATGACGAGGGTTATAACTCAGACTTTTCATTATAATTTGTATTTCCATTTTCATTTTCGTATCGTAGTTTATATTAATATGTAATTCGTATTTTCAATGCAATGTTTAATTTATGTAATATTTTTATTATTAATGAAGATTAAATTTGTTGTTTAACATATTTGAATTAAAAAAGAATTAACTTGGTTGCCACTGTGGTAACTTGGTCGTCGTCAGGTCATCGAAGAGAGGAATATGATGTGGCATGGTCGTCCGTGGTCACCATTGCTAGTAGCCTAAGTACCAGAGAGGTGACCCACCCATCATTCTCATATTCACACGGTCCCATTTCAGTTGACAAAGAACTTGTACCAAGAATCGGACACACCCACTAATTCCTAGTATAAGTCTTTAGGCCCCACTATACCCCACAACCCAAACATAATTCCTTAACACTGGCACAAACTGAAACATATTGACATAAAATTACCTGGGCTATACTGTGTAGTCTAAACGCAATGTTGATGTCTGAATAATATGTTGATATCACAGAATCTATATAGCAGACTCAAAGTACTATAACCGATCAAAACACACCAAATGGTTAATATAGATGAATATTTAGAGGGCCTCGAAGCCATTGTTGCCAATCTATTGCTTTATATTTCTTTGATCTTTTAACTATCCATTCGAAGCTTTTGAGTTGAACATTTTGTACAATCTTATTAACACTTGAGACTTTATTTCCGAACACACGAGCATTATTTCTCTCATTCCAAATAAAGTAACCGGAAGTCCAAATTACCACTTGACCAATTGACGATAGAGAGGTAGGAACATTAACATCTCCACTATGAGATAAAATACCATCAATAGTAAAAATGTTAGCACTCCCCACCTTCCACCAGTTGAATAGTTTGGACGACACGCTTATTTCTAAATCACAAGTGACTAAGCAATGAGCACATGATTCTACACTATTGTTGCAAGACGCACAAAGAATCAAGTCCAAGTCAATGACTTCTATCAAGTTCCACATGTATCGGAAGTCTCCCTTTACACGCTCTCACACGAAAATGTTGACTTTCTTAGGTACTAATTTGTTCCAAAGCGTGTCGTGACCGCCCCTATCCACTTGAAGAGTCTTATCCTCGATCAAACTCAAAAGCGTTTTAATTTTGAAATCGCCATCATCATCCAATGCCCACCTACATCTATCCCTACAAGTGTTAGAAACGACAACATTCCGCCATACTTCGATTAAATCATCATATTCGTTACAAACCCTACCGCTAATATTCCAAATCACTCCCACACCCAAGTCCACCCATCATTTTCCCAATATCTCTTGTCCTTTACACTACCCTCACAAGTTATGTCAACTTAGTTTAAATTTAAAACAAAAATGCTTCTATGATTCTATCTATCCGCTATTCTTCTTTTCACGAAATACCCGGTGTTGTAACTCGAAGTTGTAAAACAAGTGTTTTTTATTCCTTAAAAGATGTATATGCGTGTGTTTTAGTAGGTTAAAAATTTCATTGCTAATTGGCTGAACACTTTATGTATGTTTTTTTCTAAAAGATGTGTGTGTTATTTTCATTACAAGACTAATATTTTACATTTTAACTGTTAATTATCGGACGACCTAAATAAAAAAAGAGAGATGGTGAGTTCATTAACCACACTCTAATGTGTTGTTTGCTTATTAAGAGGATTTGAATTTTAATCTAACTCGCACATTTGACTCTAAATTTGAGGTGTAAATGTCTAAATCTAAATAAAATAATATTGTATGTTTTTTTTGTAAGAAGATATCTGAATAATTAAATACAAAACAATTCATTTTTACGATACATAAACGTTTATAAACATTATATGGAACAATCGAGTCATAAAGTTAACACAACATAGCAACGTGAAAATAATATGTGTTAAATCAAAAAACATTTAAGAACGCAATTTGATTTCTTAAGTAGTTATTAAACAATGTGTTTAAACATATTCACCATTTTATGAATTATCACTATAAATTAATATTCGATGACACGACTGCGAAAAAAGTAAAATATTATATAATACACTTAATATCATCAACTAATAACTAAAATATTTTCAACAAAAAGAATTTAAGTTAACCCTCAAACTATGCATGCTACAATTTGATTTCACAAACTAGTTATATATTATTATTGTTGTTTCAAACTCTTGTACTTGAGCATTTTGGTTATTATCATATTTAACATTAATACTGAAAGAAAAGTCGAGAAACTATATAATAGGAAATAAAAAAGAAGAACCGAAGAAAAAAAAAGAAGCTAAAGCAACAAAGTATAAAAATGAAAGAAATAAAATAAAGAGTTAAAACTCGTAAAGAGGTAGGGGTGTTTCTTTTTATTTGTTACTAAGAGAAGTATGAAGCCTATGTGGGATACACCTTTATAAGCCACTTAATAGGGAGAACTTTATAAATGCTGGCTTGTGAATCAAGTGTTAGAATATGGACATTATTTTAGTAGTCGTATGTTAGGATCGAACTCGAGATCACGGGATTGCACATTTTACGTATGAGTATTAAAGATTAATACTTGAATATAAATGTTGTATTTATTTATTAATTATCACAAAACATATAAACGTTTATTAGTATTTAAGATATATGACTAATGGACGTTAAATTAAAAGAACAAGGACTAGAATGAAATTAGATGTCAAGAAGGTTCCGGATCCCCTCATTCCTTGAGGGCCGATCGGTTTGCAATGGGTTTACCCAACCCACACAAAACTTGAGCTCTAAGTTTCTTCTAGTATATATACACATCAAAGGTTTAGGTTTTTGGTACTCTTGTGCACACACACAAAAACCTAAAATCTTTTCTCTCTTGTTCTTTTTCTTTGGTCGATCGACTTATGCCCTCTCCAAGGGATAATCGATTTTTGTTAAACAAATATTGTCTTGGTTTAAGTTTTGTGATTTAATTACTAGCATAACTTTAATACGTTATAGTACGTGTGTACAAGAACGTGATACAATCACACTATTGATTGTTTCTTGGATTGAATTACAAAAAGGTAAGGGGTAATTCATATAATCCTTATAAACCCTAATTAGGGTTCTTGGTTCCGGAAGATTGCTTTGATTCTTGTTCGGGCTAGAATCATAAAGGTATGTTTACTATTTTATATTTGATTAATTAATTACATGTTATATGATCTTGTTATAATTGCTTCCGCTTATGCTCACTTTGATGTACTTTGTTTATTTATATGAAGGTCATGATATAATAATTCCAACAGTGGCATCTAGAGCCGTTATAATGTGTAATTAATTATCGCAACGCATAAAAATTGGATTTTGATTCGTATAGTTACATGTTTTTTTAGGGTTTATATTTTTTTTTATCCCTAACCCTAATTTGGGTCGAATGACCTAAGGGTTTTTAGGGTTTTGCTTTTAATTTTATTAAAACCTAATTAGTAACCCTAAGATGTCATGTAATTGTTATGCGTTTTAGTAAACGATCTTGGTGCAATATGTTAATTGTTAAGCTAAATCCATGAAAAAGTGCATATTTGCATGGATTTTTATTGTGTTATTTAAATTGTTTAAATTGTTTATATATATTAATGGTTAAGTTATATTGAAACATGTAAATTTATTAATAGATGTCGAATTGGAGAAGACTCCAATATTAAGTAATCAATTATGTGCTATGCGGTATTTATTTAATTTTGGCTTACGCAATCGATTTATCGATGTATGTGGCTCTTTTTCCAAGAAGAAGAAAGCCTCAATTGAATTAATACGTTATACACCTAGATTTGATTATTAATAGGACTATTGAATAAGATTTGCATGTGGCTACATGTTTTATACATATTTAATTGTTATGATTATGTATATTTGTTTATTTAGTTGTTTTATTTTTTATTGTATATTACTTGTTTTTGTTTATTTATTGTGTTAGACATGTTTATAAACGAAAAGGGTAATTTTTGAATAGAAAAATAATACGGACTAAATAATGGCGAAATTGTTTTGGTTTTTAAGAGTTTAAATCTCAAAGAATTGGTTGATTGATGTTTTTGTACGTAATGGTTAAATAGGCTCGACCGAAGTTTACACACTATAAGATGGGTATAAGGATGGCAACGCATTAAATTGTGGCCTTAGAGAGACAACATTCTGTCTTAACGCTCGTTTGTGTGTAAATTAGACTTACCGAACAACCATTACATGTACATTGTCATCTTAAGGGTGAATAATCCACAATTCCACAATGATTATCTGAAACACTAAGCTTTCGGGCTTATGAAAAAGTACGATATAGTGGACGATAATTGATGGTTATTCTTTAATTGGTGAACCCGATACCTCAATCAAAACTTTGTTATTTTACTCTTAGCCAATTGATAATAAAATTGTTTTGTAAAACCAATGTTATGAAGTTGTATGCATGCTTCTTCATACATTATTTTGATCACATCAAAATAGTTACCCTGATAAATTAAGTCGAATGCCATCTAATTAAGAACACTTGAAGTTGTAATTTACATCAAGTGAGACTTGGCGAGATTGCAATGGAGATGTAAATTTCATAAATTCATTGCTAGCAGATCAACTGATGTGATGGATTTGTGAGTTTACAGTTTTTAAGTTAGACAACTTAAATTGAGTAGTAAGTGAGACTTGGACTCAAGGCATTAAGATGGGGACTAAACATGCTTACAATACAAATGTTTTGTGATTGTAGATCCCATAAATCTAGGAATTGCAATATGATATTGGCAATTATTGTTCGACAATTAACTTGTTGAATACTATCATTGCTAGCAGATCAACTGATGTAATGGTACTATGTCAATTTAGGATCCTAGCTTTAAGAAAATACTATGGTTTATATGAATATTTTCCAATGGGTATTTTATTTTCTTAAAGATCTAATTATCGAAAATACTGAAATTGAATTTTGTAATTCGTTTTAATGTATTAATGCAACGTTCAAACCGTAAACGTATTTTGGGCTTTGGTAAATTGATCTAGTTCTGTTTTCAAACAAATGTTTGATTAAGAAATATTTACTTAAAAGACAAAAGGAGTCTCCTTTCTATAAAGGAAAAGTGAGACACAATCCTATTCCTTTTCATGAATGAGAAAGGATAATAGGAATATTAGATATGTCTAAATTCTAATATAACTCATAGCAAATTTTTAATGGTTAAGAAAATTGCATACATTTTTCATAAGGATTTTATCATCCTCATTCGGTGATCAAATTCTTAGTAACAAATATGATATTTGGTTAACAGAAAATTATGTATGACATTTTATGAGTTATTATAATTAGAAGCTAGACTAATTACTGCAAAATATTTAAAAACAAACTAGTTGTTTTGAATATTTTAAAGGTGCTACATACATTGTAGGATGGTAGACCTATTAAGGAAGAAATTGCATGCCCAATTTTCAAGTTAATAGCATTTGGTGGATAGTCCATCATTTACGTAGTAGAATACACTTTTAGTACATAAGTAATTGTTACGTATGGACATTCAAGGTGTAGGAAAGTTAAAAGCACACTATTTGCTTTCACTGGATATGAAACATTTACAATGTTGTCAAATTCAGTGGGAGTATTGTGTACTTATCACTGAATAAGGAATTATTGTAATGATCTTTAATTCAGTGGGAGTTACAAGCTTTGATATATTGGTAGCTAAAGATAATTACTTTCCAAGTGTAGACACTCATACTTTTAAGGATAGTCTTGTACGTTTCCTTACTAGATAGTGTTGTTCTACATCTACTTGTTATGCTAAAATCTATGACACAATCATATTGAACACATAAACAAATGCATGGCATGTTGTTTATCAACTATATGAGGTTGTTCCATGCACAAGTGGGAGAAATGTTATCTTTAATGTGTGCAAGAAACAACTTAAAAGATATGATTCAATGGATTCTCTTGACTACAAGGTAAGAGAATAATGTTCTAATATTAATTCAAGAAACACTTGGTGTTACAATTTATGTTATGTGAGATCTTAACTAGATTGCAACAACAAGGTGAATTTCATATTTCATTACTAGCAGATCAACTGATGTAATTGAACTATGAGAATTTGCAGTTTCTAAATTAGATACCTATTAGAACATGTGTCAATATGATAACAATACTACTTTTATTTATAGATTTATGAATTCATGGAATGACATAAATTAATTAAGTAATCTAATGCTACTTCAATCTGAATATTTATGTGTTATTGGAATGACATAAATAAATGAAGAAATAATGTTATTTACATTATTGTGAAGTAATATATTAACTTGAAATTACTATTGAAGCCAAAAGATGGTGTTCATAATTACTTTAGTTAAACATGTTTATCTTTCATTGTAAAGATATAAACATAAAGTCTTTTAATTGTTACAAGACTTATAATAAAGTAAGACGTTATCTTGTTGTGTCTTTTAATTAAGACATATACATGAAGTTATTAAATTGTTAAATGACTTATAGCGTATAGTGGGATTATAACAGTTTATGTTTTTCTTGTAAAGACATGGACATGAAGTAACTTTGTAAAAAGTACTTATGTTATAAGGCATGTAATAGGCTTGAAAATTATTGTACCACTAAAATTAATTAGTTGGTAAATAGACAAGTCAAAAGAAATATGGTTATCTTTAATATTGTTAGATTGTCTTACAATATTAATACTAATGAAATATCAAATATTTATGGTATGTTCAGTTAGGAAAATCAAACTCTTGTTATATTGTTTGATTAAAGATAACTATGACTTCTTTTCTTCCAAAAGTTATCAAGGTTAGAATGTTGAGTATGACTTGGACATATTTAATAAAACTCCAACATAGAAGATTAATAAGACATTATCATATGATGAAATGTGATGAATCACATTAAGTCTTAAATTGAAGTTCTAAATTTGTTTAACTGCTTATGAAGAGGTTGTTAACAAAGTTAAGTCAGGAACTATCAATAAGTATTTGTAATATCCCAAAAGAGAACATTGTATTGTTTCTTTATTTGCTAAGTATTTAAGGATAGTCTTTAAATTACTAAAAGCAAATGGGAGTTTTGATCTTTAAAAGATAAAATTATAATATACATAATCTTCTAAAATACACTAGTAAATATCATGATGAAGTTTGACATTTAAATGTTAAATCTCAAGATGATAAAGTTTGATATTTAAATGTTAAATCTCAAGATAATGGAATTATCATTCATAGAAAGCAATATATCTCAGATATTTGATTAATATGCTGAGGGCTATGATTTACAGGATTCTTGTAAACCTAATAATCATTATGATACATTACCAAATATGAAGTTGGGTAAAGTATACATGATATGAATGATTAAGATGCTGTCCATAAAGATAATCAATTTTTGAAATTTGATTTATCTTAATAGTTAGACTAGAAAATGAAGATGAGTTTCTTCAAAGATTAGGTAACCCTTATGGTTTAAATCTTTGTATAGAAATCATATGGACAATGTTGTATACGTATTTAATGCATGTCTTATGACAAGATTATTAATCACACTTAAGCAATTAACTGTGATTAAATATTCTTTTCTAAATACATTAAATATATATATATAAAGATTATGATGTCACATTTATGAAATTGACATTGGAATATCAAAACTCTTTCTTGAGTGATTACTTTAGCGAGGACGATAAGAAATCAAAAGGAGTTTATGAATTCAAATAAATCTTTGAAAGTGTACATGTTGCAATAATCCATGGATGAATATATGCATGCATCTAGAAGATTACTCTTATGTTTAATTATTAAATTCATGTTTTGATTTATAATTGAAATAAGATAATTTCTAAGTATTCCTAAAAGCTAGTGGGAGTATTATGTTTAATTTCTTAAATCATATATGTTGTGGAACATATGAAAAGTAATATTCGATATAAGTAAATGTTAAGTCTTAGAATGGAATGAAATTTTACTTGTAAGATTTAGGAAATAAGACATATAACCTTGGAATGAATGTTTATTGTTGAAACATGTGCGGTAAATGAATCTAATATAACATGATATATTATTTAGAAAGTCTGAATGGATATGAATGACATGAATAAAATCTAAGTATGACTCAAAGATCTTTCATGAACATCATGTTTTGTTTTATCATGCTTGATTACAAGATGATTTGGCAATATTAATATCTAATTAAAAGTTATTAGATAACTTGTGTAATATTCTAAATGAATACATTTGATTATAGAATCACATCCTAAAATCTGGAATAGCTTCCAAATTCTATAGATGAACAATTTTCAATTGTTGTGAAAATTGTCATAGCCAACAAACTTGATAGTTTGAAGGGCATCAAACATTACACAATAGATATTATGGTTTACGGAAAGTTTTAATAGCATATTGTTGTTGCATACAATGATGCTAATGAAATTGAGATGACACTCAATACTAGTCATGGTAAGGATTTCATCTTTGATTATATGTACTAGTTATGCTTGCTAAAAGCATAGTTGCATTATACATTAAAAGAATAAGAATATTTTAAACTTTAAAATGTTTGGAAGTTTAATTATCATAAATTGGTGGTTAAGGATGTATCACATTTTTATGAAATATGGCATTATCAAAATAGTTGACTATGCACATATAAGAATTTCAATAGTTGAATTCTTGAAATAAGTATTCTTAAAATTCCGATAGATCAAAGTTGGATGATTTATGTCTTGTCAACAAGTATGAATGTCATTGCTTGAGATATAATCCATCAACAAGAGTTATCATGCATTGATCTATTTAGTATTTGGATAAGGGATGTTAAACAATTATTATGATAAATTGAAATACATGGTATGTTTAATTTATAATATATTGTATCCTATATTTGTATGTTTAAATCCATGAATAAAGGTTATTCTTAAATTGTCCGTTGTCAGTTAATAATATGGGAATATTATTAAATCAAGACAAATCTGAAGGTTGGTATAATATACTTAAAGTATATTGATGCGTAGTCATGCCATTTCAGATGATATTCAATGATACCGAATATAGGACTTATCCCAACTACATGATGTTACTTTATGGATTTAGTTATTAAGTAAATCATGAGAAGTTATCCTCAGACTTGAGATGCAAGATAAGTGTCATGAATGTAGTACATTTTTTGTGGAACAACTTAACGCTATACGTAACTGGTAGTCATAAGGGTTGTTTTCGGAAGTGTTACAAAGTTTGTGGGTTTTGCTTGTAGTCAAGATAGAATTTGTTCCTTCAAATTTATTTTTGGAGTTTAATACTGCTGGGCCCCTCATAGGATTGGTAAGATGCATGTGCGGCCGCACCCAATATCTCACCTGAATATGTTCAGAAGATTTGGTAATCTTGATCAATCATAAACAACGAGAAACAGAATGGTTAATTAAGGAATGACTTTAATCCATATCCTTATTAACGTGGTATTAGAAACAAAAGGATAATAATAATGAGAAATCATTAAAAGGTTTTTCCAGGAGCCTTACTCGAGATTGTACTAGAGGCATCGAAGTGTTGCTAGACGCTAACCGATGTGATTACACTATTAAAATATGTCCAAGTGGGAGCTGTTAGAATATGGACATTATTTTAGTAGTCGTATGTTAGGATCGAACTCGAGATCACGGGATTGCACATTTTACGTATGAGTATTAAAGATTAATACTTGAATATAAATGTTGTATTTATTTATTAATTATCACAAAACATATAAACGTTTATTAGTATTTAAGATATATGACTAATGGACGTTAAATTAAAAGAACAAGGACTAGAATGAAATTAGATGTCAAGAAGGTTCCGGATCCCCTCATTCCTTGAGGGCCGATCGGTTTGCAATGGGTTTACCCAACCCACACAAAACTTGAGCTCTAAGTTTCTTCTAGTATATATACACATCAAAGGTTTAGGTTTTTGGTACTCTTGTGCACACACACAAAAACCTAAAATCTTTTCTCTCTTGTTCTTTTTCTTTGGTCGATCGACTTATGCCCTCTCCAAGGGATAATCGATTTTTGTTAAACAAATATTGTCTTGGTTTAAGTTTTGTGATTTAATTACTAGCATAACTTTAATACGTTATAGTACGTGTGTACAAGAACGTGATACAATCACACTATTGATTGTTTCTTGGATTGAATTACAAAAAGGTAAGGGGTAATTCATATAATCCTTATAAACCCTAATTAGGGTTCTTGGTTCCGGAAGATTGCTTTGATTCTTGTTCGGGCTAGAATCACAAAGGTATGTTTACTATTTTATATTTGATTAATTAATTACATGTTATATGATCTTGTTATAATTGCTTCCGCTTATGCTCACTTTGATGTACTTGGTTTATTTATATGAAGGTCATGATATAATAATTCCAACATCAAGACCAACTAACAAAAATTGTGGGTCTCATTTAAAAAATTAATACTATTAAATTGATAGGTCCCACTATCCCTTCTCATAAAGTAAAAAAGAAACACCCCTTGACATCCTTTTACATCTTGTTGGTTAAAAGGTTTAAGTCTCTTACCCTGTCTGAACGAGAGAGAAAAATAAACGCACTTAATGACTCAAATATTTGACCGCCTCTGAATAAGTCAGATTAATAAGCTAAGAAATATATTTTTTATTTTTTAAAAAGGGTAAATTGCAAAAATGGTCACTAACGTATCACGAAATAGCAAAAATAGGACCGAGTCATAAATGCGTGCAAAAAAGTCACTAACGTTACGTAAAAGTGCAAAATAGCCACCGAGAGCTAATTTCTGTTAGTTTCATCGTTAAGTGCCACGTCACTGAGGGTTTTATAGTCATTTCGTTGCTTTAAGGATTAAAATGTACTTTAGGGACTAAATTTGCAATTTAAGTTTTATCTTTATTTCACACCCACCACCATCACCACTCTCTACCGCCGCCACCACCGCCACCCTCTACCACCACCACCACCACAGCCACCACCACCACCACCCTCTACCACCACACAGCCAACACCACCACCCTCTACCACTACCACCACTCAAGAACATCATGATTTGCCTTTGAAAGATTAACAAGTACGATGATGATGATGTTCTTACTGCCCAGGGGATTGCCTCAATGCTCTGCGCACTTGGACCTGAGGTTGAATGGAGAATATACACCATATGGGAAGCTGCTTATGGCTTAATTCCTTTAAGTTCTTCCATCGTTGATCTTCCTAAAATCATAGTTGCGGCGCCTTTACAACCTCCTATATTATCATGGAATTTATACATACCCCTTCTTTAAGTTCTCGAGTATCTTCCTCGTGGAAGCCTATCTGAAGCTTTTCTTATGAAAATATTTGTTGCTACTGTTGAAGCAATTCTTCAATGAACATTTCCAGTAGAGTCCTTATATGAACAAACAAGAAAAGCAAATTATGTTTTAGGATCTGCCTTTAAAAATATTGTTGTGGCAAAGCTTCGAACGATGGTACACTCCCTCTTTTTGGAATTGTGTGCTTCTGTAGAGCTTGCTTCTTGACTACTTTTTGTTGTATTAACTGTGTGCGTAAGTCACGAAGCACAGCCTCATGGTGGTAAGAGGCCACGAGATGAAGATAGTGGAAACTTAGAAGCAATATCTGAAAAACAAAGAAATTTGGGGGGGGGGGGGGGGGGAGGTAAAAGAATGAATAAGCAAGGGCCTATTTCAGCTTTTGATTCTTATGTTCTTGTTGCAGTCTGTGCTCTTTCTTGCGAACTTCAGATCTTCCCACTGATTTATAGTATGGGTAAGAATTCTAACTCAAAGGATGTCGAAAAATCAGCAAAGTCGGTTGAATCTTACAATGACTTCCCAGATTAGTATTGGCTCTGCGGTTAGTCATACACGTTGATGTTGACTATTTTAGAAGCACTCTTTGTTGGTTTCGTTTCACAGGCTTGGTTTGAAGGAAGTTGTTTTCGATATAATAGTTGGTGTTAACCATATTTAAGTTTTGATGTATATATATGTGACAGAATTGATTTTGGACAAAGTTTAAGCATAAACTAAAAATAGAACTTACATTAATATTCGACTCAAACTTAATACATATTTATACTTATGAAACGATATGTCTGTTGACACATGAACCATTGTATCGTTTCATAATAACTGTCAAATAACTAACTTCTATAAGGCCTGTTTGGGTTAACAAGTTTCGACCCAACCATTACATGCCTTTTGACCCACTATGACCCATACTTAATAAAACATAATAAACTAAAGTAATTGTCTTTAACAAAGCATTAAAAGCATTATAAATAGGTTCACATTCTCCCTCCTAATGCTTGAATGCTTGCTTCCATGATCTGCTTGGTTCCATCTTCATGTGATGATGATAAAATCATCACTGCTGCTAGTACTTCCTTCATTTGTTGTTCCAAACTTGCTTTCATTGTTGTCAACTTGCATATCATCCTTCACAGTTCTGCATCTCTTTCTTGGAGATTCTTCCTACATTTCTTGTACTTGGACATCATGTGCATCAACCTGTGCATCATCCTGTGCAACATCCTGTGGCTCATTTGTAAAACCTATGCCAGCCATAATCTCTGGTTTTCCTTGCACCCTCTTTGCCTCTTCATAGTACACTTTAACCATGCCAATATATTCCTTATATACTTCTTTCACTGTGTCTTGATGTTCATATGCCAAATCAAGTATCTTTGCCACTTGGTGCCAATTTCCATTAAGTGATACATCCATATATCCCCCCAGTGCATCCATAAATTTGTATAAACCCAATAAATCCACTTTAATTACCCCAATGACAGGTGGTAATTTCCCTAGCATTTCTTGTTTCAAATGAACCATATAAAACCATTCAAGCATCTCCATGAACTTATGCTTCAACACATCCCAATTCCCATAGACAAGTTTATCTACTTTCAATAAATCTAAGAATACAATAAATCTTTGGAATGTGTTTACCTTCATGAAATATAGAGTTCCATTCATGCTTATATATTCTTTGTCCACATAGTCGTATCCATCTTGCTCATTCATCTTTAAATCTTCTATACCTTTGATAAAAGAACAATCTTCATTTAAATCTAATGATTTAAAATATTCATCCAAGAATCTGTTGTGGCTTTCTGTAATTGTCTGTTCATCCTCATCTTGTGTGGTATTATCTTGCACGATTTCCTTTTCCATGTTATCAAACATATATTTTACCCTACACACATTATTACCATAACTAACCACATAACCTTGTTCCTCTAATTGATCCAAACTCAGTAGATTTAATGTGATTTCTGGCGTGTAAATCACATTTGATACAACTAATTCTCCTTCACTTGTCTTCACAGAAACTTCTCCTACACCATACAACACAATAAACTTCTTTTCCCTTTCTTCCGTTCCTTCCACCTTGAACCTTCTTTTCATTCTTTTGAATAAATGTTTCATGGGACTCATATGCTTCTTATATGCACTACTGACGTACTATATATCATCCCAATTTCCTTTATCAGAACCTTCTACCATAAAATCCACATCCACATGTACTCTTTCTGGTTCATACTTAAACGTTTCATAAACTGGTGGTGTTGTTGTGGTTTTATGATCCATATCACTCATGTCTTTTTCTTCCTTGATTCCCTTGTTTGTACACTTCCAATATACGTGGTCTCTTTTCTTGCAAATATAGCAACGTGCCCTTTTATCCCTTCTAGATACACTAGTATCTTCTCCCAATTGTTTGTGATTTTTATTTTCTTGTGGTTTCGTTGTTTTTAGTGAATTAAACGAAACAACTTCTTCAACCTTATTCTTCAATAACTGTTTTCCTTCAGGGGAAATATGTTTTGTATGTTTGGGTCGTTGAGGGGTGTTTGGGATAAAATGTGTTTGAAAGTGGTATTTGTTTTGAGTGAGTTTTAGTTCTTGTTGCAACTGCTTCCCCCATGAATCTAAACGTGTGCTCTGATACCACTGTTGGTTTCGTTTCACAGGCTTGGTTTGAAGCAAGTTGTTTTCGATATAATAGTTGGTGTTAACCATATTTAAGTTTCGATGTGTATATATGTGACAGAATTGATTTTGGACAAAGTTTAAGCATAAACTAAAAATAGAACTTACATTAATATTCGACTCAAACTTAATACATATTTATACTTATGAAACGATATGTCTGTTGACACATGAACCATTGTATCGTTTCATAATAACTGTCAAATAACTAACTTCTATAAGGCCTGTTGGGTTAACAAGTTTCGACCCAACCATTACATGCCTTTTGACCCACTATGACCCATACTTAATAAAACATAATAAACTAAAGTAATTGTCTTTAACAAAGCATTAAAAGCATTATAAATAGGTTCACACTCTTTTCTTTGAAACCATCATCTGTTAGTACCTCGTGGGGTTATAGTTCAAATGAAATAGTTGTTGCTGCTATGGTTGCAGCTCTTATTTCTGAACTCTTTAGACAGTCAAAGACTTGTATGCGTTCACTTTCTGTCTTGATGCGGTGCAAGTGGGATAAACCAATTCACTCTACAGCATCTTCACTTTATAACTTGATTGACATTCATAGGAAAACCGTTGCATCCATCGTCAACAAGGCATAACCACGAGAAGCCTGTCTACTGCAAGCACCTCTTTGGAAGGATAACCTTGTTTGCCCAGATGGTAAAAGACAAAATAAAGGCCAGTCATCGAGCAATGATTTAGTCACTTCAAAGTATAGAAGTATATGCGAGGAAGCTTCCACTTCGTGTGAATAATTGATACTTGTTATTTGGCTACCTGAGCATCATCTATTCTGGACCAATTGCCTTTGAAAGATTAACAAGTACGATGATGATGATGATGTTCTTAGTGTTAATCTTTGAAAAATCATTATGTTCTTGAGTGGTGGTGTTGGTTGTGTGGTGGTAGAGGGTAATGGCTGTGTTTGTGATGTGGTGGTGGTGGCAGCGGTAGAGAGTGGTAGTGGTGGTGGGTGTGAAATAAAGATAAAACTTAAATTGCAAATTTAGTCCCTAAAGTACATTTTAATCCTTAAAGCAACAAAATGACTATAATACCCTTAGTGACGTGCCACTTAACGATGAAACTAACAAAAATTAGCTCTCGGTGCTATTTTGCACTTTTACGTAACGTTAGTGGCTTTTTTGCACGCCTTTATGACTCGGTCCCATTTTTACTATTTCGTAATACGTTAGTAACAATTTTTGCAATTTACCCTTTTAAAAAACAAACACACTTAACATGTGACCAATAGGCAGTATATATTATCGTATTACCGTTAATATTATTATTACAAACTTTAAACAAGCAAGTAATTATGTCATTTTTTTAAAAAGTAAGAGAGAGAAGCACTCATATTAATTTAGGACTTAAATGTAAAAATAATATATCAGTTATATTATTACGAATTTATAACTTGACCTTTAATTCTTTTTGTATGTTTGTATATCAGGACAAATTTATCCTTGTTAATTTCATTTCAACCATAGATCTAAAAATGAACGGACAAGATCATAACCAAAATTTTTTTGGAGCCTATAAATAGCATTGCGATTCATGCATTACCATAGCAATCCTTACAAACAACATCATCACCCATCATATGTTTTTCTTAGTCTAGTCCTTTAAAAAATACTGAAGATGTCTTATGCTTCATTGATCATGGTGATGGTCCTTAGCACCATTTTTATGGTTGAAGTGCAAGTCGGTGTGGCAGATAATTGTAACATCATGAATATAATGGTATGCATGCCATCGATCATCGGTGTAGCACCACCACCATGGCGAAAATCGCCATGCTGCAGTAGTCTGCAGGCAGAATCTCAATCTTGTCTTTGTTCTTACGTGAAGGACCCCGAGTATGGCAAGTATTTTAAAATGCCGGGTGCAGCAAGAGTTGCAGATGTTTGTCAGATTACAATTCCAAACCCCGATACTTGTAGTTAGTCTCATGCATGTAATAACTATTATAACTAATTAAAAGTATTGTTAAATTGGAGTATGAGATTTCTTTTCTTTTTATAAATGAGTTTTAATCATCAAGCGTCGTTGGTTTGCAACATCGTTTGTGTTCTAAAGAAATTTATTCATACACATTAAATTATAAAAGGATTTATCATTTAAACCGTGATATTATTGAAATTGTATATTTTGACATGTAACATATGAAAATTATTTTTGATAAAATTAATAATATTTACCACGCGTAAATGTACAATTAATCTAAAGTTAAACCAATTAATATTAATATTAAACTAGCAGTGTCTCCGCGTGATGCGGCTGCGGGCACCTTGTAATTTAATTTTTTCGGCTAATAATTTATTTCATTTGTAAGTTTTTTTGTAAATAGCTTCACTGATTAATTTAAAGTAAAATAAATGAACTATAATAATTAGTGATTTTTTCCATACTTATTTTGTTAAATCATTGCTCAGTGGGCATTGTTTAGCAAAACCCTTATTTTATTTATTATTATTATTATTATTATTATTATTATTATTATTATTATTATTATTATTATTTGTTTAGTAGTTTGGTTGATTTGTACAATATGTTCTTTTAATTGTATTTTGCATTGAAAGAGGGTTTTTAAAGTATTATTAATTAATATCTTACATGACTTGTAGTTTGTATTTTAATACTTGTATTTATCATTAAATGAGTGTTTTAAGAATATATATTAATTATGCATCAATGAATTGTAAACATTGCAGGAATACTTGTATTGTTAAAAATTAACTTTTTAAGGTATTTAATGTTAGGAAAGTGTGTTTAAATTAGTTGTACATTTAGCTTATATAGTTGTATTGCTGAATTTTAAGGCATTTCCAAAAGAGTTAAATGCTTTATAAGATAACTAGCAGGGTACTCGTGCGTTGCAGCGGCGGATACCCTGTGATTAAAGTTTAGACGCCAACAAAATAACAATGGTGAATTCATTAACCGGAGAAAAACATGATCCTAATCCGACTCAATTCACCCATTTTTACTGATTCTGACGGGTCATCCTTCGTTTCGTTGAACTCGTTGGTCCGGTCCGGTTTTCAAAATCATATGTACCATCAATGTAAATTGTATAAAGCTTTGTGTGTTTTATTTGTGTGTATAATGTGTATTATAACATGTATTTTTTTATTATAGGGGTGCTTTAAAAATAATATTAATTAGTATTTAATATTTTATTCTTAATTTTAAGTTTTTTTATATATGTGTTTAATTGATTTGTACCACGTGTTTTATATGTTGTATGTCTTAATTTTAAGACTTTCGATATTTAATGTGTTTAATGTTTAGAAATTAAGTTTAAGAGTCATTTAATGTTTCAAAATTGTGTTTAATTTACTTGTACATATTGCTTTGTTAGTTGTATTACTTAATTTTAAGATATTTAATGCCATTAGTGTGTTTAAATTACCATTTTAAGTTTAAATTAGTTGTACATGTAGCTTTGATGATTGTAATGGTTAATTTTAAGTATTTCTATATTTAGTAGGCATAAATGCTTTATAAGATAGTTAGATAGTAGGGTACCTGCGCGTTGCAATGACGGATACCCTAAAATAAATGTTAACAACATCAAAAAGCAAAAGTAATAGCTAGGAGTTATAAACCGTTGGTGCTCAAGCCCGTTGGCCCGTGCCCGTTTGGCCCCTGCCCGTTCAGGCTTGAGCCCATTTGATCCATTGTCCGTTCGGACTTGAATATTTGTATAATGTGTTTTATTATTTGTATTAGTGATATTTAATGCAGGAATTGTGTTTAATTTGGTTGTACAATATGCTTGATAATTTGTATTTCTTATGTAAGGAGTGTTTTAATAACTGAATTAATTGTATTTATTGACTAGTTAATTAGTTGACTATATTAAATATCTTGACCACATTAATAGTGCTTTTATTTGTATTTAATTTTAATAAATGTTTTTTAATTAGTTGTACTTTTAGCTTAAAAATTTGTAATACTGAATTTTAAGTATTTCTATTTAAAGATTGTATTTAATGTTAGAAAATGTATTTTAATTAGTTATACTTTTAGCTTAAGAACTTGTAATTCTATTGAATGTTAGAAAATGTGTTTTAATTAGTTGTATTTTTAGCTTAAGATCTTGTAATGCTTAATTTCAAGTATTTTTTTTAGAAGGCCTAAATATTTTATAAGATAGTATGATACATTATTAATTTGGAAAAAAAATAATATGGAAGTCATGGTTTAGTGGTTAATGCTTTTAGCACCTATTCTAATGGTTTTGGTTCAAGCCATGAAAGTTCTTCCTTTTCTTTTTCTATGTTTTGTTAATTTTTTAAAAGCAAAATGTGTAATTGTTTCATGTTTGTATGGAAATGTTTTATTTATTTATTTATTTTCACCCTCACTCTGCTAAGAGGGTGAGGGGAACGGGGTTTAGATTCATTAATTGACAATTAAAATAATCACAAATAACAAGAGGGGTGCTTTTTATAACTTTTCAAGGACTATTTTTGCAACATAAGTAAACTATAGGGACACTTGTGTAATTTATTCAAACACAAAAGTCCATAGATTTAACATAGGGAATGTTTTTGTATCTATATGCTAACATCAAGGACCCTTTTGGCATTTTTCATGGACTTTCTAGGCAAAGCATATAAAATGCAGGGACCATTTCCGCAAAAAAAACTGCAAGGACCAGTTTTGTTGTTTTAAACAAAGGGGAGGGACCTTTTTGCATTTTTTCATTGACTATTTTCGCAAAGCAAAAGAAATAAAAGAACCATTTTTGTCAAATATTAAACAGCATGAACCGTTTTTGCCATTTATAAGAAATTTTACAGCAACATTTCTCACATGTTATGTCAAACTTAGTTTAAACAAGGAAACCGGCACCCGCCGCGTTGCGGCGGGGTTTCTCGTTCACATGTTGTATTAATTATTTTTTTATTAGTTTGACAATGTTTTATACGATTTTTTGGCAACATTTGGTCGAAGCGTTATGATTATGTTGTAAATTAAAGTTTCGGGCTCGTTTTGTTCGTAATATTGCAACATTCTGGGTTATATGTTTATTATTAAAAAATTGGTAGATATCTTTGTTTTTATCGAAAAGAAATATATGCTAAATTTACCTTTTTTATAAAAGCGCACGCACGTCAAAAGTATATTAATATTAGATTTGGTTTGTTTGTAATGCGGATGTGTTTCTAGCGGTATAAATTGTTCGATATTTGTTATATATTTGGTAAATAAACATATAAACTTTTATAGAGCTAACGTCTTTGGCCCTTATAGTTTTAAAAAAAATTAGGATAATTTTTAACGTTATTTGATAGGTTAAGGGTGTATTTTTAAAGTTCTTTTATTTAAAATATGTTAAACTTCAAAAAATTTTATAAAACCATACGTACGCCAAAAACATATCAATATCGGGCTTGTTTTGTTCGTTATTGAGAGACATTATTGTCAGTATTTTATTAGTCAAGAAACCGTTAGATATCTGTTAGATATTTTGTAAATAAAGTTTGTTATATAAAAAGGCAATGAATATAAAAAGAAGATCAAGGTATTTTTTGTATATATATTTTTAACTAATATTAATGTCTAAAATAGTAAAATGTAGTATAAAATGGTTGCTATACATATGGCTTGGGCTGAATAATGGGTTGGGCAGTAATTGAATATGGACTTTTAACGTGGGCTAAGGATTTTTGCAATAAAAAACTGCACCAGAAATAGTTTTTAATTCAATTTGGTTGGCATGTGTATTGTGCTATACTATATAGTAGAGAATTGCTTCAATGATTCTATCTATCCACTGTTCTTCTTTTCACAAAATGCCCGGTGTTGTAAAAGAAATGGTTTTTTTCTTTTTTTTCTTTTTTTCCCCTCCCTTTATGCATATGCATATGTTTTATTAGGTTACAAATTTCAGTGTTAATATTGTGGCTAAACACTTTATGTATGTGTTTTCCTTAAAAGATGTGCGTGTTATTTTCATTACAAGACTGCTATTTTACATTTCAACTATTAATTTTATCGTTTAAATACGTCAAGGGTAGCTTTATTCTTATTATTTCATATATTTGTGATTTTTTTTTTCTAGTGTTAATAATTCAACAGCTTAAATAAAAAAATAAATGAATAATTGAGTGGCGTGAACATCCATTATCCCTAAAAAGAGTTATTGAGTTGATTAACCGCACCCTAACATGTGAGCAAGAGGCACATGCTAGAAAACTCTTATTAACTTAGCACTTAAATGTAAAAGTAACACCAGTCATATTTATTACAAATTTAATAACTTGACCTTTAGTTCTTTTTGTATGCATGTTTGTATCTTAAGACAAATTTATTCTTTTTAATTTCATTTCAAACCGTAGATCTAAAAATCAACGGTCAAGATCATAACACATACTATTTTTAGTGCCTATAAATAGCATTGAGATCCATGCATTACCATAGCAATCCTTGCGAACAACATCATCACCCATCATATGTTTTTCTTAGTCTATTTCTTTAAAATATATTGAACATGTCTTATGCTTCATTCATCATGGTGATGGTGCTCAGCACCATTCTTATGGTTGAAGTGCAAGTCAGTGTGGCGGATAATTGTAACGTGATGAATATAGTGGCATGCATTCCATCGATGATCGGTATAGCACAACCACCATCACGAGATTCGCCATGCTGCAGTAGTTTGCACGCAGAATCTGAAACTTGTCTTTGTTCTTACTTGAAGAACCCCGAGTATGGACAGTATTTGAAAATGCCGGGTGCAGCAAGAGTTGAATATGCTTGTCAGATCTCATTTCCAAACCCCGATACTTGTCTCTCATTCATGTAATATATAACTATTATAACTAATTAAAATCATGCCGTACGTATTGCGTTTGTGAGTTAATGATATAGGATGATCATCACATCTTATTAACATGTGTGCTTTTATTATTGTTAAGTTGGAGTATGAGATTTCTCCCTTTATATACATGCGTTTTACTCAAGTGTCGTTCGCAGCATCGTTCGTGTTCTAAAGAAATTTATTCATACGCATTGAAGTCTAAAAGGTTTATCTTTTAAACCGTGATACTGAAATTTTATATTTTGAAAGGTAACATATGAAATTTAATTTAAATAATAACATTTACCATGCCCAAATGTACTACTCCGTATTAATCTAAAGTAAAGCTAACTATTTTTAATATTAAATACATTATTAACTTGGTAATAAATAATATAAAAGTCAGGGTTTAGTGGTTAAGGCACCTATTCTAATGGTTTTGGTTCGAGGCATGAAAGTTCTTCCTTTCCTTTAATTTTTGTATGTTTTATTAATTTCTTAAAAGCAAAATGCGTAATTGTTTCATGTTTGTGTGGAAACGAGGTTATACATATAGTATTAAATAAATAAATAGATTAGTATGAGAAATGAAATGCAAAATGTTACCTAGGGTGATATTTCTAGCTAGCTTATGCTGGTGTTTTTTAAATTTTTATCAAGGACTAATTTTGCAACATAAGTAAACTGTAGGGACACTTTTATAATTTTTATTCTTACACAAAAGTCCCTAAATTTAACATAGGGAATGTTTTTCTAATTGTATGTTAACATCAGGGACCTTTTTTGCAATTTCATGTACTTTTCTGGCAAGGGGTGTGCACGGTTGGGGTTTGAGTCGGTTTTTGGCTAAAAACTGTGGATAATATATAATTGTAGACGGGTAAAAACTGTGGAAAATGAAAAAGAGCATATCGATAGGACAAGGTTGTTCGATATGAGGTAATTTAGAGACAATTTACAACAAAGTGGTTCGTACATGATCATGTACATTGTACAATATAAGTCCGGTAGGATATAGAGTGGTTTCAGTGGTTACGATGTAGAACCAAAGCAAACAAACTTGCTTCACACACATTAAAAGAAGTTATACATGATATTAACAATTTGAAGTTGAATATAGAAGAATAAATGCACTTTCTAAGACAGAATATATCCCAATTCCATACGATTTGATTCAAAAGACCAGAAAATTTTGAAATATAAAATCGAAAGGTATTACGGAGTACCATATTATGGCAATTGTTTTTGGTTCTTTACAATGTTGCAGTGATGTAAACTCCTCATGAACCGAAAAAGCATGATGACATAAATGCTGCCACACCAATGTAACTACACTACTTATTTAGCTTAAAGAGCTTCACTTTTAACAAAATGAACGTGCATAATATAATGCTCACAAAAAGACTGAGAATCATTATCAAAAGAAAAATTAATAACAAAAGCATGAGTAGTTATTCTTCAATATCCATATCCATCTCTTGCTTCCCTATTCCACCAAGTTTTCAGAGACTTTACTAACAGTACCAGGATTCCCCTCGAGTAAAGCCAAACCAATGCTACTAATGATGAAAACCAGTAGCTACTACCCTTTCCTTGCAGTCCTTCTCACTGTAGTTTTTCGCTCCACAGTGGCAGCATCCATTGATCTCTCAAAGCTCATAGCCAATGGCGGTTTCTTGTTCACTTTGCTACAGTATTACTTCTCAACGAATACCTCTGAGTCGTCACAAGCTCTCTCCTCTCTACCCTTTGTGCCGTCGCAACCTCTCTCCTCTCCACCAACGGTGTTGTCATCTTCCTCGCACTCTCATATTTCTTGACTTCCACAGTTCTCTTTGCTGACTCCATTCTAACCCCAACACACTGTTTGCTTGGGGTCTGTTTCTCAACCCCGGATTCGCCTCTCTTTCTTTTCAGCCTTTCGCTTCTTCTTGCAGAATACTCTTCATAGACCCTCCTATCCCTTTCGAACAAAGGATTCCCAGCGCCAGATTGACTTGTCTTAGCAGACCCCCTCAAAGTACCTTGAAGCACCTTGATTAATTTTGTTAATTCATGAGATATTGATAATTCATCTTCGTCATCTACTTCAAAAGATGGAGGGGTTTGAAGGTTGTTTGTTACAGTTGATTGAACAGGAGGGCGACGAGAGCGAAGCCGGTCTGAATGCATCATTATTTTTGACATATACGGAGTAATTAGAAGTTAAATATAGATATAAGAATAAATGCACTTTACTAAGACAGCATGTATTAGATGACATTACTATTCCATGACAATGGTTTTTGGTTTTTTAAAAGGTTGCAGGGGTGTAGTAGACTCCTCATGAATTTTTACATATATTTAGTATAGACCGCTTCAAATATAATTTTTAACAAGATGAAAGTGCATAATGTTGACAAAAAGAGTGAGAATCGTCATCAAAAGAAAAAGTGAAAACAAAAGTTGAATATCCATACCTTGGTTGCCTATTGCATTCACAGGCACGCTATCTTTATGATCAAGCAAAAGCAGTGTTTGTGTGTAGGGACTCGCAGAGAAGTAATGAAATGCCCCAGCAATCCCAGTAGAGTAGATTTGTTTAGAGTTGGGTTGATAAACAATTAGTTCCGTTTCTTTCAAATCTTTTTTCGGCTGTACAAGTAGGAGTTCACCATTCTTTCTGAATCCAGCTACAGCTCTTAACGATGTTAATGGGGTGTTAAAGGTGAACATATGTGTGAAGGAACCATACTGCATAATCCATACATTTGCATTGGAAGCGGGATTTTTTTGTTCAAGCACAACAAGAGACTCGTTTAGCTTAGACATATACAAATGAGATTTGCAACGTGCTAAGCTATGAGGGAGGTATACTTCTGTAAATTCTTCACGTGTCAAATCAAATGACATAATCAAGCGACAACGTGGATCATCCCAATAATCTTGTTGGGAAGACATATCACGAACAAGCCAGTAAATAAACTGATTTATAGCTACCTGAGGATACATGTACCCAATTGATTTACGAGGCAGCTTGCCACTTAGAGGAGGTTTCCATAAACCTGAGCTCAATGAAAAAACCTCAACTTGATTAGGAATAGATGCATATTCCTCCTGGTACATACCAGGAAATGTGATCTTGACAAGCTTAGGATCACTAGCTCGAGGACAAACTCCAAAGCCAACAATAGTGCCATAACCATCATCGATAAAATCGGACATATTGGACACATTGGGCACAACAATAGTAACTGTTTTTTTAATGGATGGATTACAAATAACAGCATTCATTATGTTTCTTCTATTAGAACCGTAAATACAAAACAAACCTCCAGAGACAGCAACAATTGATCTTGGACTGTGAAGTAGATTAACGGACACCGACACGGGAGTAGCCTTCTGCTGATGTGGGAATGTATCATCATCCTCGACTGAAAAATATCTAACCACAAAACCCCAAGACGACGATTCCAAGCAACTTATCAGAAGATGATTTTGCGACTGCTGGATGACACAGTGATCAGCAATAAATTTAGGGCTATCGATAACAGACTTCCATTGTTTGGAGACGGATCTGAATCGAATCAATGATATCACCGGAAGCCTTTTCAAGATTTCGGTTTGGATTTTCAAGGGTATGTAGTCTGCCATCTTGAGTTTGCGATTCTAGCTTAGGTTACGAGGGTAGATTTCTTATGATTATTTGATCAATATATGATTTCTGTTATTTATAGTATCACGCCATATATTTTGCGAGTAACATTTTAAAAACTGGACACGTTCGGCCCATTCAAAGCCCAACTTTAAAGCGTGAATTTCGGAAACAAAGCTGAATTAGAACTGAATCAACTTCATATAGGTGTTGATAGGAATATAAAAGTTTTCGTTCAAAAAAAAAAAGGAAAATTGTCTAAAAATACATCGAACTTGTCACATTTTACAATTGTATGCTATAAATTTTTTTTTCCTATTGTATACACGTACTTTATTAATTTCTCTATTGTATCAATGAATCTGACGTGACAATATTTAATCAAGTGTTAATTACCTAAATTTACATAAATCATCCCTGTGGCTCAAAACATTTCGACCCTTCGTCCACATAAATTTATATCATTCCTTTAATAAAATCTATCTTCTACTCTCTCTCACATCCTTCTTAGTGCCACTCCACCTCCACCGCCTTGCCACGCCATCATCATCAAAAAGATGCAAGGTAGATCAACGTCAAGGGATCGAAACGCCTTGCCACGCCACGTTTGTATATTTTATTTTCGTTCTAAATCAATTGTAAACAAAAATTAAATGTGGCTCATTTAGGATTTGGTTCTGATTTGTATGTGAATAATGTCGTGATTCATTTTTTGGTGTCGTGTGGTGAATTGGATTGTGCACGCAAGGTGTTTGATGAAAGTTGTGTGAGAGATTTGGTGTCGTGGAATTCGATGATTAATGGGTATGTTAAGAGTGGAAAGGCGTGTGAGGCGTTGAGAATGTATGGAAAGATGGAGGGAGACGGGGTTAAGCCGGATGAGGTTACGATGATTGGAGTCATATCGGCTTGTGCTCAACTCGAAGACTTGAATCTTGGTATGAAATTTCATCTGTATGTAAACGAAAACTGCATAAAGATGACAGTTCCATTGTGTAATGTGTTATTAAGTAGAAAAAGGCTATGGCAAGTTGATCAAGTTACATCAATATAGTCTCTTGTGTGCTATCAGTGCTTAATCTCGCTTTAAGATTGCCAAATGATATATATGTCCTAATGTTGAATCGGCACTTTTGTATGCTCTGTTGATAACTATAACCTCACATTCGTGACCTATCATACTGCAATAGTCGTTTATCGAACATTTTTGCGTAAATTCAATGTGTAAATGGCTAAACTGCATAATGCATATCTGAGGCTGTGCCGCAGGGTACATGGTATTGCAAGTATTGTCAAAACATGTTCCAGAAGGATCCCCAGCATGTGTTTTATGCAAGTATGTATATGTTTTTTTTTCTTTGCAAATTAACATATCTGAATCATCATCCGTTGGGGAAAAAACTGAGCTTTGTGCAGTTTATTATTATTATGATTATTATTATTATAAACATCACTTTCATTATAACAAAACCAATAGGATTACAAGAAATTGGTGGGGAGCCTCGACACTAACTGAGCCCCCACGCCTTTAGCAATAGCAAAACTAATCCTACTGAAAATATGGCTCGCAGCACGCGCCCCAATGTCTTGAGTGATGGAAAACTTCTGGATCCGCTTAAGTAGGGCCACCGCCTCTGACTCGAGTTCCCCTAAAGAGGAAAATGAGAAAGGGTAAACCCATATCCCATATTTGCACATTTAGCCCCATATTTGACCCATTTGCCTTTTGCGGCATCAGTCACAACGCGCCCCGGCACAAAGTCAATCATGCCGGTTTGCGTGAGGGGTGACGATCCCGTTAGATCAACACACACATCTTAGAGCATATCAACTGGATGGTGTTCCATTTTTAACCTTTTATGTATTCTTGTCATCTTGACATGTGCAGGGCACTAGATTTTAGCAAGACTGGATTCAGCCCAAGAACTGTCATCATATGTGATCAGGTGCTTTTCTAATTTGTAATAAGGCTCATATGTGAAAATGTAACTGTTATGCTGCTTTTGAATGCCTATGGATTATAAGTTTATAACCTTTGTTCGGTTTGCATTTTCCAGTGCGAGAAAGAATACCATGTTGGCTGTTTAAAGGAGCATAAGATGGACGACCTAAAGGTGTGTGGCAATTTTGACCCATTTACTTAAATGACTAGGTTCATTTGGGTTATGTTTCATCTACAACTGGTCAAAGATCAAGATAAAAACAAAACCATCCAATTCCAAAGCCTATAATTATTGCTTAAAATCTCCAAATATATGTTACTAGAAAATAAAAAATTTATTGAATTAGTATATTGTAATAATCTATATGGTCAACCACTACCAAAGCTGTTTGTTTTGATCCGTTACAAAACTGTTCTTGTTGTCACTCATGAAGATGGTGTCAAGAGATGGCAACAAAGGGTAATTTTGAATCTGGTGGCTATGAACCGAGGAACAACCGATCTGCGGGTGATAGTTTTGGTTTATAATCTTGGCTTATTGTTGTATGCAATTTATATATCCTTTAAACACCATTCATGGTGTAATCTATTTCATGATTCTACATTTTTTTTAGTTTAATCATTTTATATGATATGACGGGGAGTACACAAGTTTTGGATGGTGGTGGCAGGCGGCGGATGGTGGCGGGAGGGAGTACATAAGTTTTGGATGTAGCATCATGAAAAAGATCAAAAATAGTTACAGCATATTTCATCGTCTTATAACGTTCTTGAACAACCATGCGTGTTTTACTTAAATAAGATGAATGTTTATCTTCTTTCGGTGTCGACTCAACCCTCAGAAAGAAAGATTGCCATAAAATCATTTTTGTTAGTTTAATCATTTTATAGCCACAAGGACGAAATGTGTAAATTATTAGAACCACATGGACCTTTTATGTAATTGACTCAAGGATGAATGGTGAAATTGTTTTGAGCCAGATGGATGATTTATGTAAATTTAGGTAATTAACTCTTGATTAAATAATGTCACGTCATATTCATTGATACAATAGAGAATTAACAAAGTTCATGTATTGAATAGGAAAAAAAAATCATAGCATACAATAGTAAAATGTGGCAAATTCGATGTACTTTTAGACAATTTTCTCAAAAAAAAAAAAAAAAAAGAGAGCTGAATCAACTTTTTCATAACGAATATCGAATTGAACTGTTCAATAATCAACTTACTTTTTTTGTTTTGGTTTTTAGCAATATGAAAACCGAGCCGAAAACTAGATTAGTATAATATATATTGTCTCTAAAACCGTAATCCAAATATCGTTATTTGCTTGACCAATCACAAATATCGTTATGCCGTATAGCGTTTGTGAGTTGATGATGATAGGATGATCATCACATCTTATTAACGTCTGTGCTTTTGTTATTGTTAAATTGGAGTATGAGATTTCTCCCTTTATATACATGCGTTTTACTCAAGTGTCGTCGTTCGCAAAATCGTTTGTGTTCTAAAGAAATTTATTCGTACACATTAAAGTCTAAAAGGATTTATCTTTTAAACCATGATATTGAAATTTATATTTTGAAAGGTAACATATGAAATTTAGTTTATATAATAACATTTACCATGCCTAAATGTACTATTAATAAAAATAATTACTATCTGTAATATAAAGTACATTATTAACTTGGAAATAAATAATATAAAAGTCAGGGTTTAGTGGTTAAGGCTTTTAGCACCTATTCTAATGGTTTTGGTTCAAGGAGTGAAAGTTCTTCCGTTTCTTTTTGTATGTTTTGTTAATTTCTTAAAAGCAAAATGTGTAATTGTTTCATGCATGTTTGGAAACGAGGTTTTTAGATGTATACATAATTACATATATTATTAAATAAATAAATAAATGATATGCAAAATGTTACCTAGGGTGATATTTCTAGCTAGCTTATATATACTAGTTTTTTTTTTTTTTTTTTTTTTTTTTTTTTTTTTTTTTTTTTTTTTTTAAGAACTATTTTTGTGACATAAGTAAACTACAGGGACACTTGCATAATTTTTTTTTCCTTACACAAAAGTCCTTAGATTTAACACAAGGAATGTTTTTGTAATTGTATGTTAACATCAGGGACCTTTTTTGCAATTTTAAGGACTTTTTTGGCAAAACATATAAAATGCAGGGACCCTTTCCACAAACAAACTGCAAGGACCTGTTTTATTTTTTAAAGAATGGTGAGGGACCTTTTTTGAAATTTATTAGAGACGGCTTTGCAAAGCAAATGAGACAAAGGGAATTTTTATTGTCAAATATTAAACAATAAGGACCGTTTTTGCCATTTTTCAGGAGTCTTTATTGTTCATTGAACAGTAACATTTCTGGAGAAATATTAATATTAATTTTTTTGTTTATGTGATAACACTTTCTCTAATATTGAAGATGCATGCTGGTGATACATGAAATACAAATTGTGAAAGAAAAAACAACTCTTTTCGTGAAGTGCAAGGAGAACAGATATTGTTATCTCGTTTACTAGTTATAATGCCCGCGCACGCGCGGGTTTTTAAAAATTTTTTTTGAATCATATATTTTTATTTATTAAAAAACAAATAATTTAATCTTTGTTTGGTTTGATTTATGATGTTTAATTATAGTTTTTTATTATTAAAGATAATTATTTAAAAATTTTAATCCTATTATTAATTGCTTCTTATCTATATTTTTTGTATTTATCTTCTACTTGTGTTATGGATAAATATAAAATGTTACCTAATAAGAAAATAATTTAATCATCACAAATTTTGGTCACAAATCCGGTTCAGTTTAATTGCTAAATTAATAATGTTTTATTCTCCTAAAATTATGACTAACAACTATGGATTGTTTAAAATGAAATCACCATCACCACGGGCCATGCAGTTGAACCGTATACCATAGGCTACTTATCAATTATCACAACTAATGGATTAACATCTACTAAGTGCAGGCTTTTTCTAGCTCAAACCATTATATAGTCCTAGGGGATGTTTGGTAGGAGTGAATGGGAAAGGGAGAAAGGGAATGAGGAGGCATTCCATTGTTTGTGTGAGTTGAAAATAGAAACGGAGAATGAATTTTGGATTCTCTTTCCAGCTTTTTCATTCTTTAAAAAATAAGGAGAAAGATGAGAATCAACAAAAAAAGGTAAGCCATTCTCGAAGTGATTCTCAGTTAAAATGAAGGAAGGAAAATGATTTGCATGACTAAAATTCATGTCTAAAAATATGCATAACTCTAAGATGACGACACATGGCAAGATTAGTGGTGAGGATCATGAAAGAGAAAATATGTATTCCACATGTCACATGCTTAATTGGTTAGACATAAATTTAGTCACATGAATTAAGTCTCTCTATCATTTCTCATGAAGGAACTACTTTAGATAAATGGGGTTAATCATGCGCATGGCACATGCTACTAAAATTTTAGGACAAAATACTCAAAGCTTTACCACGTATTCTCTATGCTTCTTTGAGCAATTTTATTTTTCTATGTCATTCATCGGCCAAGATTGCTTAATTTACTTCGGATCATATTTGGTCCATAAAATCAAATTCTTTATGTAATATTTGATATCCTTCATGTTAATAGTTGCTTTAAAATTTCGTTTTGCGGTCTTAAAATCATGCGCATACAAAGTGTTTGATCATATGCCTATGACAAAACAACAATCTGTATTGGAACTAAATTTATTTATTTATAAAGTATGAACATGTAATCTAGTATTTGACCTCAAATCCCAGCAACTCGATTAAAAAACAACAACAATCTTAAGTTCAAAATTGGGTTTCAATTGTATTCTTGTCATTTTCTACTCCAGTTTCAATTGTATTCTTGTCTCTTTCGCCCACTTTCGCTGCTACGTTATTTTGGGTTTGGGTTTGCTACGTAATTTACAACATCTTATGTGTGACTCAAGGACATGATAATAATAGTTAAATGTACTTTCACGACATCAAAAACCAAATTTATGTGGCTTTCGATGTGTTTAAAAGTATAATAAGTTTGCTAACTACATTTTGAGTTTCAATGTTAGCTCATTCTTTGCTGTTAGCAAACATGAGAATCAAGAATATAATATGTCTCAGGTGGATTCTTCGTTGAGTACCAAACACTGAAATACAATCGCATTCTCTAGGGCTATTCCCTTTCAATGAAATTCCATTCTTTTCTCCAATTCCATTCTTTGTGATTCACTCGTACCAAACACCCCCCTAGATCACAACAAAAAATTAAAATCAATGTCTAGATCAATAAAAGTAATCCTTTCAATAAAAGTGAGATGACATGTACGCTAGATAAATAAAACTAAGATGACATGTATGCTAAAGAGAGGTATATCTATTGACAACACCTTCTGTTAGTACCCATATATAGAAAATAACATTCAAGCCACAAAATAGAAAATATTAAATATCTTTGAATTACAAACTTTTAACCCATCAACATAACAATCTGATACAATCCATCCGTTATGTGCAAACCAAATTGTCCAAAACGTATACAATATACATATTGCATTTAACCTATGTTTTCCAGCTCTATTATATATATAGATGATCAAGTGATTTTAAATGACCATATATGCAGAAAACATAATTGAGGTTTAGAAGTTGTAGAAGTCGTGAGAATGAAATATTTCAGCATCTGGGCCACTCTCCTATCTGCTTAATTTACTGGAATAGTGGAAATCTTACAAAACAAATTACGGTTGCAAGAGAGTGGTCATATCAGTGGCTCTATGTTAACCAAAAAAAGAGTGTCTTAGTTCAACCAATATTCTAAACAAACCATAGTTTTAATAGTATTGCATACTGCATACAAATGATTTTGGGAGGAAAATAAAGTGAGCGGGTTTTACGTTTTGAACTTCTCTATCACTGTCGAGACCTTATTCTTCACTAAATCTTCATAAGAACAGTCTTTCGTTTTACATCATATAATTCACCCAAATATTCTATATAAAGGAGTGTTTGGCATTTTGTTTTATAAGTTATCCTTTCAAGTTCTCATGGAAAGTCTCTAGAACTAACCATCAGAGCCATGCTTTTAGAAGACGGTATCTTTGCCACCACCACCTACAATAAAGACATCATATAACGAACTATATAAATTATCGTGAAAATTAGCATCTCAAATCATGTGCACATCAACAAAGTGGCATTCGGTGTCCAAATAAACTCAGTGCATTTGATAAGCATATTTACGTATAGGTAGAGTCACAATGAACAAACTTTAGCCATCACATATTCACATGGAATGAAAATTACATAATGTACATAATTCCGATTTATACCAGAGCATCCCTTTGTTTGACATACGTAAATATTTAATAATGCGCATTTTAAATAAACGTGACATCAAATACCTTCCAAATTCAGCAACGCCCTTCCATCTTTTGTGGGTTTCTACACTTTTGGGGGCCTTTTCATTCGTATTCTTATTCAAATGCCTATTTTGACCCATCACCAACCCACCAGGTTTACCACCATTACAACCGCATGAAAAAAGGAAAGAAAGAAAAAAAAAACAGGTTTAAAGGTTTGCAGTAAGTAAATTATTTTTTTTAAACACGTTTGGAATACCAAAATTACAAATGATGTAGGTTTTCGACATGACTTACAACTTAGCCAATAAGAGATTTAAAAACATAAACTACTTCTATATTGTTCATTAATTTCAAAGCTTGGGAATCCAAGATCAATAAAATATGTCTTCCGTGTTAAATATATGCCTAATTTCATATGAAAGCTATGCGAACACAGATGTCTTACCAACTGGTCATGAGATATACTGAGATTGGACGCTCCAAGAAGAGCGAATATCACAAAAGAAGATATTTTGGTTTGGCATGATCGCATATTTAGGTTATAATTCTCAATTACTTCGGGTAACATAGTCTCCGGTTTCTTATTTACTTACCAATATCACCATTGATCCCATAAAATAATTGATCATCTCCCTGCCACCAACAAAATTAAAAGTATTACATAATCAAGTCATAAGCTGTAACACCCCCATTTTTAAAGTTTGTCGCAGCGGAAAAGTAATTTGGGTGTTACGGTGAGGATCGAAGTTTTAACCACATAAAATGGTTTAAAAGAAACGTTTGAAAATTATTTGTCATTTAGAAAATAATTTTGATAAAAGATGAACCATTTGATTTAAAATCTTATGAAAAAATATAAAGACTTGTAAAAATGACAAATTTGATTTTTACACCATTTTAATTTATCAGAGTAATATATGCCCACTCCGTGTCTTGTCCTGCTCCGTTAAATTACCTGAGATACACATGCTTAAAAGTGTCAACACAAAGGTTGGTGAGTTTATAGAGTTTTAGGAAAAACCCTTTATTTTGTTAGATTTCAAGAATATTTGGTATTAATAAAATACAAACAGAAATGAAACAAGTATCGAGTATATTCACAAATAAATCATATAAATATTCAATTACATTCAATAAAGAATCAATAATCTTAACATGAGCTGGAAACTCATGATACTAAATCGATCAGATAAACAATTCACATATGGGCGAACCTATACAGCTGTATCTAAATATATGTTGAATACATATATTCTATTCCTTTATAGATATTGCACCAAGCCTCATGACACGCAAGACGTTAACAAATACCGTAAACGGCGGGTGTTCATCAAATCAATGATGAATTTGCCCTCGTGTAATAGGTGATTTGCCAATTCCTATTTTTACTCAAATATAGTGTATCACGACTAATGCGGCTAACCAATTACAATTGGCATTCCGTCAAGCATTAGTGGGATCGGAGGTCAACCCGAAACAGGTTTCGAAGCTGTCCACTATATTCGCGCTCACTTTTCAGTGATTAATGGCTCATGATAGAGGGGCTTTATGGCGATAAGGTAACTTAGGCAATATCAAGGACCTATGGGCTCATTTAGCACACATCATGAAATCAAGTATCGTATCACAGAAATTCATTTGAAAACAGTATCGTTTGAGTATCAGAAATTCAGTTTGAAAATAGTATCGCTTGAGTATCAGAAATTCAGTTTGAAAATATTATCATTTGAGTATCAGAAATTCAATTTGAAAATAGTATCGCTTGAGTATCAGAAATTCAATTTGAAAATAGTATCGCTTGAGTATCAGAAATTCAATTTGAAAATAGTATCGCTTGAGTATCAGAAATTCAATTTGAATATTTCGCCAGTAACACATTTATATCACATATCACAATAATCGAATTGGGAACAACTTTCACATGAATATCAATATTTCAGTCAAATAATTCATCAATATAGATTTTTCACATACCACAATAATCACATTGGGAATATCAATATATCACAAATTATATTATTTTTAATATCAATTAGGAAATTGATTTGAATCATGTATTTTATTTTATTTTATTTCATATACTTATCAAGTTATCAAAGTATATGTAAGCATGTATCTCCCCCAATGAGTTAAAAACAATTATTTGAAATGGGGCTATGACTCACCTGGATTGATTTGGAAATGATGAAAGGTAAGATAGAACGAGATTTATAGAAACGATTATGGAAACGTCTTTGATACGGAACCTAATAAATAAATTTATCAGAGAATATAACCAAATACTATTTGGTAAGTACGAACGAATAAAGAATAAACATTATTCGTTATGACGAATAGATGATGTGAAGTGAGATTATTATGCCATGCATGATATGAAAATACTTTATTTAAAATATCCATCGTAGTTTTACCTTTTTAAATCGTAAGTAAAAATATTAACCTGTTAAGTATCGTTATATATATACTTAACGTAAAAATAAATAATATATATATAAAATGAAACGAAAATGCATATGACGTGAGGGTTGCCGTAAAATAGAAAATAAAATAAGAATGTCAAATAGATTAAGTGTAGTCCTTGTTCTTTTTCCAATTTTACAACTTTTATACTAACGGCGTTGGCGTCACACCGTTAGTCCTTTTTATATATATTTACAATTATAGTCCACTACATGTCCAATATTACAATCTAAGCTTGGAAATTAATAATAAATCATTTTCTACCTTAATAATTCTATTTTTACAGTTTTAGTCCTTAGTTTTCACAGTTTTCAATATTAGTCCTTCTAGGTGTCGTCGCGTTACATTTTTAGTCCAAACGTTCAAAAATTATGGGAAAAATTATCTTAAAATTTCTGGAGCTTATTGAAGCTTATTAAAACTTATTTCAACTGCTTATTTACAAAAATAGCTTACTTTTCAATAAATGGGCTTTAACGAGCTAAATTAAAGGCCCGTTAACGTTTTAAAATCCGTGAGCGTTGAGACAAGTTGGGCTTATCTCTAGACTCATTTTTAATATTATAAAATCATATCAAAATAGCTTTTTGGTCCAGCTTATACGGAGAGCTTATTTTTAGCTTATTGGGCTTTTCAGTCCATTAAGCTTTATAAATAGTTTTTGAAAAATGAGTTTTTGTGGTTTACTTTGGCCAATTTAAAGGGTCTAAACGAGCTTATTATTAAAAAGTTTAAACACGAAACTTGTAGCTTGTAGCAAGGAGAAATAGGTTGTGTAAAAATATTGGGTGGTTATTAAGTCGGATTGAGTTTTAAAGGGTCATTTTGGTAGCGATCTGAACCAGTTTTCTGGGTAAAAAGACTTAGAAAATTTCTAAGTGTTTTTGGTATATACGAGTTTTGCAATTTACTTTGGTCGATTTAGAGTGTCAAAACGTGGTTATTTTTACATGTTATTTATACGAAAGTTGTAGCTAGCCATGGTGTCTATTAGGTGGTATAAAAATATGACATGCTTGTTACGCTAAATTATGAGATAAAAGACGGTTTTATAAGTGACTTGAGACGTATTTTTATTATTAAAAGACTTAGAATTATTTCTATGTTTTGTAACATTTTTATACATTTGATATATGTTTCAAAATGAGTTCGTGTGATGCATGTAACGTAAAAATAAATGTGAAACAAGTGTGCTACGTGACTCCTAGGCCTTCCAAGATAGAGGCTAGTCACGCTCGTGTTTCTATATAACAATATTTATACGTAAACTATATATAAAAGTATATATGATCGAATAAAAATAAACATGATGCATGGACATAAAATAACGTGGGAAACGAATTGAAAAGAGATTGATGACGACTTACAAACACCTTAGATGTGATAAAGAGGTCGAGTGAAATTGAATGGAACACAAGAATTTATCACGTTCGAAATATAACCCAAACGTTATATATATAATTCAAACCCGATATTCCCTTTCTTGCTTCCAACAAATTAGCAGTCGACTTATGAGTTGTAAGAGTATTTTGAAAGACAAAATAATTAAGTGAAAGTGAATGAGAATGGGAGAAAATCAAATGCATGCATGGTTCGTATAAATATATCAAATGAAATGAAATGAGTGGTTTGAAAACACTCAAGAAAGATAGAAACATTGCATGTCAGGGATACAAGGCTTCAAGGACAAAATAAATAGATAAAATATGGGATGTGAGTGCATATTTCATGGGATATGTTTTGATGATTCATGTACTCATGTCGACAACTATATATATGTATAAACGATTTGCATAATCTAGTACTACTTGATTATAGTTGATCATCATTAATATTTAAACATGAAAACATGTTAGAAATATTATTAGGATCATTTAGAAACAAACCGGGATTAAAACGGTTAAGTTTTGAATAATATATAAATCGATTGAGTTGATTTTGGTTCAATCACTTTGCCACTTAAAAATGTATCAAACGTCGTCCAATGAACTTGGGATTTGACACACTAATATTTGGCTAGGTGGTGAACGAGACGGTGCAAAAATATATATATGTCGTGTGCACGAATTAAAAATAAACGAGGTGAATTGGAGCTTGTTTGATCGATTGTTATGAAATATTTATAAGTGTAAATGGATTTTGGTGTTTGGGCCGGTTGAATAGTGAATGATGGATTGGGCCGAGTAATTAAGGGTCCGGTTTATTAATTAGAATTAGTAAATATTAATTAGGTTTAGTGAATTATTAATATTTTGTTAATTGTGTCGAGAACTTGTTTTGTCGTTTGACGAACTTGGCAATATCGTAATCGTGACCATTTTAATATACAAAGAAAATTTTAAATTTCCCCGTAAAAATGGTAATTACAATAATGACAAATATTATTTATATAATTAACCGAAGTTAATTATGTGAATTTTCGTGAGGTTTTACATAAGCAATACAACTTAAATTAAAATTTAAGTTTCAACCAAATGTTATTAGATCAAGTAATGAACTCATGAGCAATACAAATTCAAAAGTCTTAAGTAATCACCCAGGTTATAATTAAATTTAATAATATATAACATTGACCGAACTGGTTTATTTATTTTTCAAAATCCAAAAAAAAAAAATCAAATTAAAAAAAATATTACCAAATAAGGTATGAATCCATTTTTTTGAAATGAAAAATTCCCGATAGGTGTTTTGTTTTATTAGGAAAAAGATAGTAATGTGAGTGATCATAATGCTAGAATTCAGATGTAACAACAACAGAAGCAACATCAGGAAATGGCGGATTCTGCATATTTAATGTCCATGTCAAATACACAAGTTGATCCACAACATACTTAGATGCATCACCAGCAGCAGCCACATTTTATTCATATAGCTGTTCTGCATCCACAGTATATTCAGAACCATACACCTGGTGCGGTTCCAACGGCGTCTTGTTATTAGACGTAACCATCTCCCAATTAGCATCATCCACACCATCCGGCATTTGATCCACATAATTTTGAGTATTACATGCCTGCTCCTGTGAGGCAGGCGCATCAGGGGTATAACAGGCTAATGCAGCAGCAAGGTACGGTTTATGCTGAGGTGTCATCTGGGGCTTCTACGCCTCTTGCACATAGTCAAGACTCAAGTGCTGCCTTCTGGTTATACCACCACCAGGACTACTCTAACTGTTCCTAAAAGCGAGTTGGTTGCGGGTGTTTATGGAACACCGAATTTTTGGTGGGTCTTAGTATGTTCAAGTTCCTTCTAGCCAGCCTGAGGTTCAACCTCAATATGTTGGATATTCACAGATGCATCACCCGTCTAAGTATCTAATTATGTGATATAAGCATCATGATCATAAAAATAAGCATTATTTTTACCAGTATCATACCTCATTGGCAAAAACCCTTCAACACACTATAGTAAATCAATCACACAATAAGAATTTAACAAAGAAAAGAATCATAATATGTACACTCCAAACCACAATACTCCAGTTGTTCAATAAAAGCAAAATCAAACCACAATTAACCAAAAGTTCAAAAGGTTATAAACTTAGCTACTTTATAAATTTTAAAATTCAATGTAATCACCTGTATGATTGAGAGCATAAGGACGTTGGCAACCATTGTTGTTTTGACTCGTGGAAGACCTCATTAAATCGGAATATAATCAAACGTTGAAGAACTTTGGAACCTCAATTAATCCACTAACTCAAAAACTAAAGCTTGATATAATTGTAGGGTTTTCTTCAGAGAGATTTGTAAGGTGAGGGTGATGGAGATGGATATCCATGGAGTACGACTCCGTTTTTTTCTTTTCTAAATTACATTTTTCGTCCCCAATTATGAAAAATAGCACTCAGACCCATGTGTATTTTCAGCTTTTTTGTATATAGGAGCATAAAAACGTTTTTTTAAGATTTGTGAAGCAAATTAGGAAATAATTAGGTTTATTTATTTTTCAAAATCCAAAAGAAAAATCAAATTAAAAAAAATATTACCAAATAAGGTATGAATGCATTTTTTTTAAAATGGAAAATTCCCAATAAGGGTTTTATTTTATTATATAAAAGATATCTTGTCGTTCGTTAATATTTGTAGTTTCGCCGTTACTTTTGTTCTTGATTTTGGATATAAATATGATGTACTGGTCTTTTAACAAACTAAAGCGTAGAATAAACATAAAACTTGATCAAAATCATCGAAATTATAATGAATTAGTTAGATTAATTATAACATTGTTTCAAATTTCAAGTATCGTGAATATTAAAACCCCAAATATTATATCAAAACGAGGAGGTAGAGATTCAAAACAAGTTATTGATTGGGAAATATGTTGTTAAAAGACCATGTCATGTTCGGAAACTTTGAAATCTCATCCTATCCCCGGTTTCATAACTCGGAAATTGCTCATCTCCTTCACATCTTCGATCAACTTGAGGATTCTTCGGTCATATCAGGTGTGGTGGTGATCAGTTTAAAACTGATGTTCTGAAGTATGCATTGTGCTCAAAACAAACCTTGACAAAGCCTATTAAGCTATAAATCCCGAAGTTAGTTCACTATCAGTATGCACACAAAAAAAACCTACCCTCGCACCACTCACCGACTCACCGCCATCCACTTTATTACCCATAACCAACTTGGGTTCAAAGAAAAAAGGTCTATTATATATACTAACATGCATGTTCAAACTTAAGCTTTTTAACACAAGGTTATGTTAAAAAGTGAAGACAGGTTGTGTAAAAGGTGGACACTAAGAAGATATTGCAGAAGAAGCACTAGTAAAAACTGTGGAAAATGCAAAAGAGCAGATCGATAGGACAAGGTGGTTCCATATGAGGTAATTTAGAGACAATTTACAACAGAGGTTCATACATGATGTACATTGTTCAAATATAAGTCCGGTAGGATATAGAGTGGTTTCAGTGGTTACAATGTATGTAGAACCAAAGCAAACAAACTTGCTTCACACACATTAAAAGAAATTATACATGATATTAACAATTTGAAGTTGAATATAGAAGAATAAATGCACTTGCTAAGACAGAATATATTCCCAATTCCATACGATTTGATTCAAAAGACCAGAAAATTTTGAAATATAAAATCGAAAGGTATTACGGAGTACTATATTATGGCAATTGTTTTTGGTTCTTTACAATGTTGTAGTGAAGTAAACTCCTCATGAACTGAAAAAACAGGATGACATAAATGCTGCCACACCAATGTAACTACACTACTTATTTAGCTTAAAGAGCTTTACTTTTAACAAAATGAACGTGCATAATATAATGCTCACCAAAAGACTGAGAATCATTATCAAAAGAAAAATTAATAACAAAAGCATGAGTAGTTATTCTTCAATATCCATATCCATCTCTTGCTTGCCTATTGCACCAAGTTTTCAGAGACTTTACTAACAGTACCAGGATTCCCCTCGAATAAACCCAAACCAATGCTACTAATGATGAAAACCAGTAGCTAGTACCCTTTCCTTGCAGTCCTTCTCACTGTAGTTTTTTGCTCCACAGTGGCAGCATCCATTGATCTCTCAAAGCTCATAGTCAATGGCGGTTTCTTGTTCACTTTGCTACTACTTCTCAACGAATACCTCTGAGTCGTCACAGGCTCTCTCCTCTCTACCCTTTGTGCCGTTGCAACCTCTCTCCTCTCCACCAACGGTGTTGTCATCTTCCTCGCACTCTCATATTTCTTGACTTCCACAGTTCTCTTTGCTGACTCCATTCTAACCCCAACACACTGTTTGCGTGGGGTCTGTTTCTCAACCCCGGATTCGCCTCTCTTTCTTTTCAGCCTTTCGCTTCTTCTTGCAGAATACTCTTCATAGGCCCTCCTATCCCTTTCGAACAAAGGATTCCCAGCGCCGGATTGACTAGTATTAGCAGACCCCCTCAAAGTACCTTGAAGCAACTTGATTAATTTTGTTAATTCATGAGATATTGATAATTCATCTTCGTCATCTACTTCAAAAGATGGAGGGGTTTGAAGGTTGTTTGTTACAGTTGATTGAGCAGGAGGGCGAAGCCGGTCTGAATGCATCATTATTTTTGACATAGAATTAGAAGTTAAATATAGATATAAGAATACAAAGACAGCATGTATTAGATGACATTACTATTCCATGACAATGGTTTTTGGTTTTTTAAAAGGTTGCAGGGGTGTAGCAGACTCCTCATGAATTTTTACATATATTTAGTATAGACCACTTCATATATACTACCTCCGTCCCAAAAAATAAGTCCAGTTTGACTTTTTGAATCAAAGTTTGACCTTAAATATTTTTATTTCTATTATGTAAGAATTGATGCAAAATATATAAATGGATTGTGTTTTCAATGTATTTTCATTTGGTATAATTTTTAACAAGATGAAAGTGCATAATGTTGGCAAAAAGAGTGAGAATCATCATCAAAATTAAGAAAAAGTGAAAACAAAAGTTGAATATCCATACCTTGGTTGCCTAGTGCATTCACAGGCACGCTATCTTTATGATCAAGCAAAAGCAGTGTTTGTGTGTAGGGACTCGCAGAGAAGTAATGAAATGCCCCAGCAATCCCAGTAGAGTAGATTTGTTTAGAGTTGGGTTGATAAACAATTAGTTCCGTTTCTTTCAAATTATCTTTTTTCGGCTGTACAAGTAGGAGTTCACCATTCTTTCTGAATCCAGCTACAGCTCTTAACGATGTTAATGGGGTGTTAAAGGTGAACATATGTGTGAAGGAACCATACTGCATAATCCATACATTTGCATTGGAGACAGGATTTTTTTGTTCAAGCACAACAAGAGACTCGTTTAGCTTAGACATATACAAATGAGTTTTGCAACGTGCTAAGCTATGAGGGAGGTATACTTCTGTAAATTCTTCACGTGTCAAATCAAATGACATAATCAAGCGACTAGGCGGATCATTCCAATAATCTTGTTGGGAAGACATATCACGAACAAGCCAGTAAATAAACTGATTTATAGCTACCTGAGGATACATGTACCCAATTAGAGGAGGTTTCCATAAACCTGAGCTCAATGAAAAAACCTCAACTTGATTAGGAATAGATGCATATTCCTCCTGGTACATACCAGGAAATGTGATCTTGACAAGCTTAGGATCACTAGCTCGAGGACAAACTCCAAAGCCAACAATAGTGCCATAACCATCATCGATAAAATCGGACATATTGGACACATTGGGCACAACAATAGTAACTGTTTTTTTAATGGATGGATTACAAATAACAGCATTCATTATGTTTCTTCTATTAGAACCGTAAATACAAAACAAACCTCCAGAGACAGCAACAATTGATCTTGGACAGTGAAGTAGATTAACGGACACCGACACGGGAGTAGCCTTCTGCTGATGTGGGAATGTATCATCATCCTCGACTGAAAAATATCTAACCACAAAACCCCAAGACGACGATTCCAAGCAACTTATCAGAAGATGATTTTGCGACTGCTGGATGACACAGTGATCAGCAATAAATTTAGGGCTATCGATAAGAGACTTCCATTGTTTGGAGACCGATCTGAATCGAATCAATGATATCACTGGAAGCCTTTTCAAGATTTCGGTTTGGATTTTCAAGGGTATGTAGTCTGCCATCTTGAGTTTGCGATTATAGCTTAGGTTACGAGGGTAGATTTCTTATGATTTGATCAATATATGATTTCTGTTATTTATAGAATATATTTTGCGAGTAACATTTTAAAAACTGGACACGTTCGGCCCATTCAAAGCCCAACTTTAAAGCGTGAATTTCGGAAACAAAACTGAATTAGAACTGAATCAACTTCATGCAGGTGTGTGATAGGAATATAAAAGTTGTCGTTCAAAAAAAAGAAAAAAAGAACTGAATCAGCTTTTTCAAAACGAATATCGAATTGAACCGAATTCAATAATCAACTTACTTTTTTGTTTCGGTTATTAGCAATATGAAAACCGAGCCGAAAACTAGATTAGTATAATATATATTATTGTCTCTAAAACCCTAATCTAGATATCGTTATTTTCTTGACCAATCACAAATGATCGAGTATCCTACCTAAATATAGAAATATATATATACAGTCCAAATGATAGATGTGTAAATAATGGTAGCCTAAAAACAAAAGACACAATAGTTTGATAGTTACTACGAGCTTACGGTGCAATTATTAATTACTACTACTAGCATGCACCTCGCACAAAACAACTTGGGAAAATAATCTTTAGCCATTTTTTTAGATTTCGTAATGGATGACAATTTCTGGTGATTGTCATCTGTTTTGGTGGCGGTGCAAGAAAATTGAAAAAAAGGGTTGTGTAACATCTCTTACCTGCATATAATGCACAACTATTTTTTCTTAATTTTTAAAAACTTAAAAAAGAGTAAATGTTTAATCTTCAAAGTACCCTTTTGTAAATTAAAGTTTAATCTTTTATTTACTTTCTGACATAAAAGAAGTTTTAAACATAGTTTTTGAAGTAGTTGCCTTAAAAATAGTTTTTATTTCTAAAATTAAAGTTTTTTTCTAAAATTACTCAATCTATACCATTTTTTAATTTTTTTTACAAATTCCTCACAATCTGGTTCTCAAACTTGATCCATATTTCAATCCCAATTTGTTAAAATAGAACTGATATGATGTTATGTCATCTCAGATGATGATGAAGAGTTGCCAATGTCAACTGCTAAACGTTACACTAGACACTTAACCACATAATCTCAACTATAACTATATATATGTGTCGCACTAAAATCTTATCGCCATGCACGGGTACACGCCTAGTTTATATATCTATATGCTATATATAAAGCACGAGTAATTTTTCTTAAAACTGAAAAAACTTAAGGATGAGTAAAGAGGTATACCCAACGTACGCTTGATTAAAACTGAAAACAACATCCACTACTAAATTAACATATTGTTTAATTTTAAAACTTTTATTATTATTTTTTTCTAACAATAGACTTTTTTTTCTTCTTTTCTTGTAATGACTACAAATCGAACCCGTAAGTGTTACATGAAAGGTCACACTAGAATCACAAGTTCGCAAATATAATTATTTGCCCTTATACACCGTCGCTTTCGCAGATATTTGTCTAGTTTTTAAATATGCAGATACATATTATGTAAAGTTGCATAGACATACAAGATTGCATAGACATACAAGTATACATGTAAGTAAATGAAGTATAGATGTAAATAACATTTAGGTTAAAAAGGCCAGGTTATGTTCGAAAAATTTTTGGAATCTCATCCCATCCCCAATTTCATAACATGGAAATTCTCATCTCCTTCACATTCTAGATCAACTCGAGGATTTCCCGGTCAAATCAAGTTTGGAGATGAGTCTAAGAGGGTGTTTGATTTCGACTTAATTGACTTAATATGAAAAAAACTAAATTAATTAAATCATATGAAAACTGTTTGTTTGTGACTTAATAGAATAAGATGACTGAAAATATTAAGTAATAAAACTGAGGTTGTCTGCATTAAGTCATCTCTTAATTAAACACGACATAATTAAAAAATTAAACAAACAAGCCCTAAGACTAATGTTCTAAAGTATGCAATGTGGTCCAAACTAACGATGAAAAATCCCAATAATAAATATACCGCAACTATCAATATGCCTAAAAGAAAATCTCAATTACACATAATCCCGCTTTATCATCCTTCGGCTCCTTCTCCGGCTGTAGTGCCACCATAGTCCGGCCACCCTCGCACCACTCATGGTCTTCCAATTTGTACCCATAACTCACATGTGTTCAAAGAATAAAGGTCAATTCTATATACTAACATGTTCATACGGATACTTTTTTTCACAACGTTATGTTACTAATGTTTTGTTACTTTATTTAGATAAAATGTGAAGAAGGGTTCTGTAAAAGATTAACACCAAGAAGATATTGCAGAAGAAGCACCTGTAAAAACTGTGGTAAATGCAAAGAGCATAAGTTCGATATGCGGTGCTTCAGACACAGTTTAACAAAGTAGTTCGTACATGATGTACATTAGACACAGTGTAAGTCCGATAAGAAGAGAGTGGTCTCAGTGGTTACCATGTAAAACCAAAGCAAACATTTGCTTCACACACATATCTTAATTACAATTTGAAGTTAAATATACATAGAAGAATATATAAATGCACTTCCTAAGACAACATATATTCCCAATTTCATACGATTAGATTCAAAAAGCCAAAAAAATTTTATATATTAAATCGAATGGTATTACAGTATTACTACACTACAAGAATCACTACAACATTCGGCCCATTGGAGAGGAATTTTGGAGTTAATGGCTAGGACAAGTCCTAGCTAATAGAAGAATTTGAATTTTTTCCTGTCACTATAAATTTCATTGTTGCCAGTATGGACTTTTGTTGAGGACTTTTGGAGTTAAATAATTTAAATTTTTATAGTTAGTTACAAAGAACCTTAAGAATTACTAAGTAGGGGGCATTTGTTTAAGCTTACTTGTTGCGCTTAAGCTTATGATTTATGATGAACATGCTTATAAATGGTTATATTGACCGTTTGGATTAGCTTATGGTAAAAAGGGGAGAAAAAGCTTAGAGACTTACTTAAGCTTAAAAGTCTGACCTTACAAGCTTATATCAAAATACTTCAACAGCTGATGTGGGTTATTTAAGCTTATAAGCTCCATAGAAAGCTAAAACAAACACCTGTGTACATAGACGGAACTTAAACATTTTTTTGAGGGGCACGAATTTATTTTGGGAGGGCCGAATCGGAGATTTGTTTGTAACCTCAACTAAATTACTCTTAAAACTTATAATATTTATACTAGGTGCCGCAATTTTTTAATTTGGGGGGGGGGGGGGGGGGGGGGGGGGACTCTCCCCTGCCCCTACATAGTTCCGTCCATGCCTGTGTAGTGTTAGGATTTGCTCATTTCACGTTTAACTTCTTTTTTTTTTCCAGATTATCTCCATAGATAAGCAAGTTGGTCCCTCTACTGTAAAAACATTTTATGTTAGTACAAGTTGTTTAGTTTATTTTTTATCTGCCATAAAATGATGATACAAGTGTTATAATAAAGTGCAGGAAAACCATCACATAGACCCTAGTGCTTTTAACCGAATTCTAGATAACATACTTGCAGAAAATATGGTTTAACATCTTCCGATTTAAAATAATCGATATGATATGCAACTACGTACCCATGAACAAAGCCTAGATATTAATTCCTCAAATAAAAATATATAAAAGTTGTTATCAATTACAGGTACTTAATTTCGTTGTTGTTTTTTAGCTCTTGGTTAAAGGGTGTTTGGATTTCTTATTTGTGTGCATATATGTTTAAGGTATTCTTCAGTTCCAAAGGGGGTGATAACTTTCACAATGAAATGTTTAAGCTCACAAGAAGGGTGGGTTGGCCAATGGTTCAAAATGGGTAAATATTGGTAAGCTATTTCATTATTACTGCAATATACTCTAAATTAATTTAGAATATTTATAAATGGGTGGGTTGAAATGAACACCTCTAGATGTGTAAAACCAATAGATCATGATGTTAGTGGCAATGTGCTTCGTTATAAGTGTTTTCAGTATTTACTGTTTAATTGTGGTTTTGATTTTTGCAGGAAGAAAAACGGAAAATGGCTGTGTCGGCTTTTGGTGATGATCAAGGTGGAAGTTCAGCAGTCTCGCCCTATAGGACTCTTTTCTCTAATTGGTTAAACAAACAAATATCGTTGCGGTCATCAACAATTGGAGCAACAACCTCCCTAATGCTTACAATTCGAAATGAGACTGGCACAAATTTGTTTTGGTCACTACGCAGGTTCATCATCAAAAGCTAAACCACATAAAACATTTGTATTAGAATTAACCATTTTCATTGTTTTTCTTTTGAACACACATATTGGAATATGTTACGGCGCAGTGATGTGTTAATAATTTGTATTTTTTAAAAACATTAAAAATGAGCAAGCTGGTTACTTCCCACTAGCAAAACCCGTCCGTTAGTAACCAAAATTGCACCCGAGTTGTAAAGCCTAGGTTTGTCCCAGGTTTGTCGGGTTAAAGGTTATTTTAAATGTTTCAGTATCGGGTTAACCGTAATTATGTCAACAGTGTGGTTAAATAACCTTTTTGTTTTATATTTGATTGTTACTGTGGTCAGTGTTTTTTGCTTTTTTTTTGTTCCCTTATGTTGTATGTATATGTCACTTGGTTGAACTTGAGATATTAGAATTTTTTAGCCAATGAGAATTTCTATTAATGCTTATTGATTATTAAGTGTATCAAATTTCGCTCTAGGTCCGGAATTTGTTTTCTACATCGCGTGTCTTTTAGATCGACATGGTACATGTTTAGAGATAGCGTAATGTGGGTCTAGGTTAATTGGGAAAGTCGTACGTGTTAAAAAGGGTAGCTTTTGGTAGAGGTCAAGTTGAGGCAGGCTAGGGTGAGATGACATAATTTTTGACCAATTCAAATATGTTAGTAAAATTGTGAAATTTAGTTAGGGTGAGAAACTGAAAAAATGGTTGTGTAATATACGGAAAATGTATATCTTTTTTTTAACATTTTTTTTAGAGAAGATGTGTGTGATGATAGTCAATAATCAAGAGTAAGAGCTAAATATATTTTATTTACTATCAATCAAAACTTATTATGATTTACCTACAAAATATAGTCTAGCTAACATTAACATTATTTACGTTTAATAGGTCATTATGCCTAATCAATATTTTAAAAAGCCCGCCTAGGCAGCGCAGTGGCCACCAGCAACCTCAATTTTACATTAGGCGGCCAAGAAAATGTCAATGCCGGTTAACATGCCGATCAAAGGTGGTCAAATCCCGTCAACGGTTGTCAAAGCCAGTTAGTGGCAGTCAACACGGTTTTTAAATTTTAAATTAAGTATTTTTTTTTTCTTTGGTCAGATCTTTGTGATGTAATTGTTGTAGATGATAAAAATTTATATATATAAAAGTTTAATCAGTCTAAACCACACCTGCGCCCCGCCTAGGCCGATCAGGCATTAGGCTATGGTCGACATCTCGACTAGCGCCTAGCAGTTTTTGCAACCATGTGCATAAATAAGGTGTTGTTTATTTATTAAGAAGCTCTGAATTTGAATCTGATTCGCACATCTGAATCTGAATATGCGGTAGAAAAGTTTGAATCTGATTCTCATCTTAATCTGAATAAGTGGCTGAGATATCTGAATCTGACTCAAATAAAACTGTTTGTTTTTCTAAAAATGTCTAAATATGTTAAACTATCAGGTTTTACAATATAAATATAAAACCATTACAGTCGCACGATATATAAAGTTTATTAAATATAAGAAAACAAATTCTATAATATACTAATCGATTTAAAGTTAAAAGTATTTGATGTTTATTTGACAAAAATAAACGTGTCAGAGTTTAAATTGAACTTTTTTAAAACGATTAATTATATGGCTCGCGTTAAAGTTGAGATATATGAATCTGAAACCGAATCCTTCAAATTGAAAAAAAATATGAATTGTCACATATCATTTTATACATTCTTTATATAATAAAATAAATGCAATGATTATATTTAATACTTTAATATGAAAAACAAAGCTTAAAAATAATAATAATAATAATAATAATAATAATAATGATAATAATAAGATATTAAAAGGTATTAAGACACCCCATTCACATCTAGTTCAATAAGAGTTTTATGCCTCTTACTTTTAATGATCAGAAAAAAAAAACAAACACTCTTAACATAAATTAAAATGTTGTTAAGAGGCGTTTTTTGAAAAACAAAGAACACCTAAGTCTATTAGGGGTGTTCATCGGTTCGGTTATCGGGTTATTCGGTTTATTCGGTTCGGTTTGTTCTGTTAATTTTTTTTCTGGGTCAAACTGAAAACCGAACCGAACCGAATTCAAATTTGATTCAACCGAACCGAATAACCGAAAACCGAACCCCTATAACCAAAACCGAACCGAATAACCCGAATTACGTGATTTTAATAATTTTGTCATTTAATTATATATATTTTTAAAACAAATTTTTTCAAGCTTAAATAATGTTATATTTATGCTAAAAAAGATTTTTAGTGATTATTTTTATATATAAATACATAAAAATATATATATATATATATATTTATATATTTTCGGTTTTCGGTTCTCATTGCCAAACCCATATCCAAACCGATAACCGAATATTTAGTTCGATTCGGTTCAGTTACAAATTCGGTTCGATTTTTTTTAGTTCGATTCGGTTTCGGTTTTCGGTTATCGTGGATATTACCCGATCCATGAACAACCCTAAAGTCTATGTCAAATATCTAGTATACTAGTAAAAGACTAAAATAACCACGAAAAAAGCCCAACAAGCCATAAACCCCAACAACACTTCACTTCACTATCAATAGGCCCAAACCAAAATCTCAAAAACTCATAAACCCTCTTTTATCCCCTTCCCCTCCGCCGTATCGCCACCATACTCCGGCCACCCTCCATAACCAACATGGGTTCAAACAAAAAAGGTCTGTGTTTACACTCTATACCAGCTTCTTCAAGCTTATAGCCTTTTGATACTATTTATACTAATCTCTTTTTTATAATTTTATAGATAAGAAAGTGAAGAAGAAGAAGGGTTCTAAAAAAGATGAACAGATGGAAGATGTTGCAGAAGAAGTACCTGTAAAAGCTGTGGAAAATGCTAAAGAGCATAAGAGTCAATTGCAAAGGCTTTCAGAAAAAGTGAGCTTTTTTGGTGACCCTTTAAGCTTCTTGTTAAAACCCTTGATTGTTATAAGCTGTTTTTTAGAAAAGTTTGAATTTTTGTTTTTTTTAGTGTAGGTGTATTAAGGGTGTTGATTGTATTTGCGTATTTTTTGGGCTTATAAGCTTATGTGTTTCTGGCTTAATTTCATAAGCTTAGTTTTTTCGGCTTATAATAAGCTTCTTATGTTATGTCATAATAAGCTTTTATAAGCCCATAAGTCTCAAAATAAGCCGGAAAAATGAGCTTTATGAAATATAAGCCAAAACCACAAAAGCTCGTTATATCCCAAAATAAACTTAAACTGAATATAAGCCACATAAGCCGTTATCCCAAAATAAACTTAAACGAACACCCCCCTGATTGGAGAGATATCAGTGTATTAGCCTGTTTTTGCTTAATTAAGTATATTTGAGGCTGCTTGTTTTGACTTATATAGCTGGCTTATGAGCTTAAGTAAATTTAGAAAAACACTTAAGCCAACTTTCCTCGGCGTATAGGCTTTACAAGCTGAGCTTATAGCTTGTTTAAGGCCATAAGCTCAACTTGATAAGCTTATAAACCAAAAGGCTTTTCCAGCTCTACATAAGCTTGCTTTATAATCTAACAGAAACACCTGAAATAGCTACATTTAAGTAATCCCAAACATTCTGTGGCTGGTAATGCACTTTAAGGGTATATTGTGTATTTAAAACCCTCAGTAGTTGCAGTATATATTTCTATAAACTGTTTGTTTTTGTTTGAACCTTTAATTTTATTATTTGTTTTCATATAAAGTTTGAATTAATATTATTTATAGCATAGCCCTTGTTAGTAAATGTAGGGAGTATAGTTTATCCGTATTGATGTCTGTTACATAGCTTCCAACCTTTAGTAGCATTACAGTTCCTGAAATTAATATGGTATAAGAAGTTTTGGTAAGTTTGCAAAAACATGTTTTTGAGACTTTATTGGTTTATGAAATTATTTCGGTGTTTATATTTTTCGTGTTGTGCTATAGTTTGAGGCTTTGAGTGTTGATTGAATCTTTTTTTACGTTTGTTTCTTACAGGATCCAGAGTTTTTTAATTTCTTGAAAGAACATGACAAAGAGCTTCTTGACTTCGACGAAGAGGTAGGCTATATGTCAGTTTGTTACATATTCATTTTTTAGGAATGAGATCTGGTTTTGCGGGAAAAAACTAAAAGTTTGGACACTCATCCAAACACCCCTTTCTATCATATATATTTCTTATAAGGTGACACAACCATCTTAAAGTTGAGAACCGTTATCATTATATTCATAAAGTAATTACTGAATCACTAATTTGGTGTTTGTTCATTCTTCACACGACATATATATATAGCACATTTTGAGTGCTTCTTACCCAATCTTGATATGTTTTTCTTCCCGTTAGATGATTGTTTGTATACTTAAATTCATGTGATTGTTTGTAGGAAGAAGACGAGGACGGACAAGAAGATGATCCAATGGATCAGTCTGATGGTTTAGCAAAAAAAGAAGAAATAAAAACTATAACAAGTGAAATGGTAGACACATGGATTAAAGCAATTCAAAAAGAGCGGAAAATAGGAGCAATTCGTAGCATTATGAGAGCTTTTCGCCATGCCTGTCACTGTGGTGACGAGGATAATGAGTCAAAGTTGAGCTCCATGTCATTTCCCGTCTTCAATAAAATCCTGTCATTTGTATTAAGCGAAGCGGATGGAATCTTTAGAACAATCTTTAAGCTTCCACTTTCTGGTGGGAAAAAGGAAATGATTCTTGAATTAATGAACACACGAGCATGGAAAAACTATAGCCATTTAGTGAAAGGATATCTTAGTAATGCTCTTCATGTTTTGAACCAAATGACTGATACGGATATGATAGCTTTTACTGTACGACGTCTAAAGTTCTCATCTTTGTTTCTTGCTGCTTTTCCAAGCATACTAAGGAAGTATATAAAGGTATGGTTTGACTTTTAATTATTTATTTTTCTCTTTCAATTTTGGTATGCTTTTTCTGCTTGATTTTATCATCTGTAATTTGAAATTAGCACTCTAGAGATGACATATACCTAAATAATTTGGCCCATTTGAGCTGTTTTTAGCCAATGAAACGGGTTTAGCAGTCAAAAAGAGTGTTGATGGGTTAACCCGAACCGGCACATATGGACCTCATACTGAAAACTAGATCGTTTATTATGTTAAAAAAGCATGTCTTTTATCATGTTTCTTCTCATTCAGTTTTGTCATTTTGTTTCTGATTCTTTTATAGCTTTGTAGTTTCAAACTAGTACTTTTTGAGGTGACAATTCGACCCATTTACCTAAAAAAAGGTTGATTTGAGCTCATTTTAGTTGAAAATGAAATGGGTAAAATGGATTGGAAGTCACTAAAAATGTAAAAGTTTATTTTATAAAAAAAGTTATTTTACTTTAATAGATATTATTTAAGCGTTTACTCGTATAATATGTTATTTGTTTATTACAGATAAAATAAATTAATATTGATTATCTTCTATTTCTGTTTGGTTCTCAGGTGGTACTTCATTTTTGGGGTACTGGTGGTGGTGCATTACCAATAGTCTCGTTATTGTTTCTAAGAGATATATGCATTCGGCTTGGTTCGGATTGTATAGATGAATGCTTTAAAGGAATATACAAAGCGTATGTCCTTAACTGCCGTTTTGTGAACGCAACCAAACTTCAACATGTACAATTTCTTGCAAATTGTGTCAACGAGCTTTTCAGAGTTGATCTTCCATCTGCATATCAACATGCATTTGGTTTCATACGACAATTAGCTATGTATTTACAGGATGCCCTTACCACAAAAAGAAAGGTATTAAACCTATGATGTGATTATTCTAACTTCTAGTCACAATAATCTTTTTTAAATTTTTATTTATTATAAACGCATTTTGCATTTGATGGTCTCATTAACAAATGGTATTATGATAATCCTTTAAACTTTGTATTAAAGTTTTTACATTGTTTGATAGGACACTTCCAGAAGAGTATACGATTGGAAATATATGAACTGTCTACAACTATGGACTGGAGCTATTTGTGCATATGGCACAGAAGCTGATTTTAAGCCACTTGCGTATCCACTGACCCAAATAATCTCTGGAGCTGTTCGTTTGCTACCGACTGCTCGAAATATTCCACTCAGATTACGTTGCATTAGAATGCTGAATCAGATTGCTTCTGCTACAAATACTTTTATTCCAGTTGCTGTTCTTCTTACAGATATGCTTGATATGAAAGAGTTACATAAACCGCCTTCTGGTGGTGTTGGAAATGCTGTGGATTTACGTACTATACTAAAGGTAACCATTTGTTATATTAATTTATCTTACTGGTAAAAACGGATACTTTTTGGATGGGTTGAATTCTTGAAACTCATAACAAAATGGGTCAAAGTTACCACCTTTAATCATACGGGTACTTAATTTTCATTTTTTAAATGATTTGAAATTATCAGGTTAACAAGGCGACTATAAAGACACGATCTTTTCAAGAAGCAATTGTTTTCTCCATTATTGAAGAGCTTGCTGAACATTTAGCACAATGGAGTTATTCACCGGCTTTCTTTGAGCTTTCTTTTGTTCCTGCTGTTCGTTTGCGTAATTTCTGCAAATCTACAAAAGTTGATAGATTTCGTCGTGAAATGAGACAATTCATTCGTGAGGTGGGCCCCACTTTTCTTCTCTGCCACTGTTTTGTTTGACACTGGTAGATTATGTGAATTTATATCTTAATTTGTTTTACAATGCAGATTGAGGCCAATTGTGAGTTCACTAACAAAAAACGAATGTTGATTACACATTTACCAAATGATCCTGCCTCATCATCATTTATGGAGGTTTGTATTCTCTGTTTCTCTTATTACCGTTTGTCTTTACTACTTTGTGTTCATTTTTTTTCTTCGTTTTGTACTACGTTTGTTGTTTTGTTTTTTTTTTTTTTTTTTTTTTTGTTTGTTTGTTTTTTTTGTACTATTAATATTTAATGCACAGATTCCCAAAAAGTAAGAGTGTAACAATTTGAATGATATTGTTTAAGAGGTTTTAATTATTTGAATGGGCACAATTTAAATGGTTTCAATTGTGTCACACCTTCACCCGTTTTTCATGTATTGTTACCCATTTTATATGTTAAAAATCAAATTTATAAGCCAAATTGACCAACGTAGGTGGTTGGGTCACAATTATAACATATGCTCCATGTCTCATAAACAATGGTTTTTGACTTGAAACAGGATGAGAAAAAGAAGGGTATCAGTCCTCTGTCTAAATATGTCGCCACACTGCGTCAAAAAGCACAACAAAGAAATGACGCATTGGTTGAGTCCAGGTTTGTAAATGTCAAAATTATTGGTTTCAATATCATACAAAAGAAATCCCGTTTGGGTTTTGCTAAAGATTTGTTGTACTTGTTTCCAGTATAATCGTGGGTGAAAAAGGTTCTATATTTGGTAAGAAAAGATCGAAGCGTGATGATGATGACGACGACAGTGATGATGACGTGGATGATGATGACGATGTTGATCTTGGTGTGGAAGGTGCTGATGTCTTTAGTTCAGAATGGCTACCGAGTGGGGACCACAAGTATGTTTTCTTCAACCTCTTACTGTGTTCTTACTTTTTGAATTTTTGGAGGGATATATATGCAATTCCTGCTATTTTAAATGTATAATTCTAAGAAAGCCGATATTGGTTGAGTTATAGGACTAAGAATCTTGAAGAGGATAAAAAAGAAAAGAAGGGGAAGAAACAGAAGAAGGGCGCTGGTAAAAATGCTGCTGGTGATGAAGATGTTGTTGAAGATTTTGTTCTTAGTTCAGATGAAGAAGAGTTGATGAGTGATGACGACGATGTTACTGAAATAGAAGATGTTAAGAAGCAAGTTGAGCCTTTGAAAAATGGAAAACAGAAGCAGAAGCCGTCTGGAAAAGCTTCAAAAAGGAAGGGGAACTTTCGTAATAAGAATAGGTCCAAAAAAAGGAAGACAGCAACCTAACTAGGGAGATCTTCTGATAGCCCGATTTACTGCTGTTCTTGCCTTTTAAATGTGATTGATCTTGATACAACTTTTTAGTTATGCTTTTTTGGGGTAGAATCCTGCGATTTTGAGACTTGTAATGTTTGTGATTGAACAAAAATTAAGCAATATAGAGGCAATATTGTTGTTATATCTGGGGATTAAATTAAAATACACTTTTCTACTAGTGAAATTGTAAATTGAGTCACAATATGATTTTTGGGCCATAAAAATATAACTTAAGCAGTTTGCCATTCCAAGAAATAAATAGGTGAATAAGTAGATTTAATGATACAATGGTAAATGAGGCACAATATAAATCAAATTTACATAAAGACTTGGCTTAAACATGATACTGTTCTAACTGAACATCTCCACTCAAAGGCTTGTACTCACCTAGATAACTTCCAAGATGGTTCGACAAGTCTCCTTTGTCGATGCTTTGATGATGATACGATTTGCAAACGAGATAGATCATCGTTTGGATGACAAGCCCATATAGAAACGAAGTCAAAAGCAATAAGGAACACAAAACACCGAACCCTATCCTCCTCCATGCCTCAATCGAACTCCCATGGACAACCATCGATTCAAATAAAACTTGTACAAGTATAAACGACACATTCAAAATCAAGGAAATCGAAATGGAAACGACTCGATTTCCCTTGATCAAATCCATACTCTTTGTCATAGCTTCAAACCCATATGAGCTCTCAAGAACTGAGACCACACTTGCTAGCTGCCATATCACAGTCATATAAATGAACCCCATCGCGTATATGATCAAGGTTATGATAAAGAAGACGGTCCCAAATGGATAAGGTAAAAATATTATTAAAATAGCCATGAACAAAAGTGCTAGAAAGTTATAGACAAAAAAAGCCGCAAACATGCACAAGAATGTGACCATGAGTCTTTTCCAAACCTTTGGGACGACGCTCATGACTTTTTTAAAAGTCAACTCGCGTCCCGTGTAAACAGATGCAATCGTGTAAACGATTGCAGCTGTTGACAAAAGGGATAAGATGAGAGAGATGGCGAAGTATCCAACCTTGAAAAGGGAAAAGGTGATCCATTCGGATGAGAGTGTGTCAGAAAGATTGTTGTACCTTTCGGTACCGCGCCGTGTGACATCCTTTTCATATTCAGTATGTTTAGTGTCACGAAACAATAAATTCGAAATCTCAAGATGTCCCAAGAAATCAAAGGTTAAAGGTAAGATGAGGGTTATGGTTATTTGGGAGAAGATTTTCCTCCATGAAATGATGATTTTAAAACTCTCTTTGAATATGCCAAAGAAGCCTAAAAATTGCATTTGGTTATCCATTTTTTTTTTTCTTCTGAAGAATGAGATTGACAGTGCAAATGGGTCAATAGGTGCTGAATACGAAACCAGGATGTTGATATTTGAGTTGACTTTTCATAACCAATAGACCATTTCTAATTCTTGTTAGGTGAGAGCTGACCTAATAAGTCATTATTGGATATTCTTGGATTAGATAAAAATTAGAGGATCTTGTTGGGTCCGAAGTTTGTTACGGGTTCTTAGCAAACTTGCAGAACTTAAACCAACACGCGACCCATCTTTACGCTTTAAAGACTTCATCTAGTATTCATGTCTCAACTCACCATGGCTACTACTAACTACGTTTATAGTTGCGTCGCAATAATTTTTCAACTGGGGCAATTTCGTATATGCTCACCCATGATTTGGAAATATGATATATATCCAAAACATGCAATAAAGGCATTGGGTAAATATGACGTTATTAAGATAATTGCTCATATGTTTAAGATACTAACAGAACTTTAACAAAACCAAACTAAAGCTAGGAGCATTAAAGCGAGTCTATGAAGAGCTCTTAGGCTCGAGTTATCAACCAATGGTATCCTCATCCATGACACAATGCTAGCAACACAAATATCAGGAAAGACAAGAAAAAAAATAACAAGCGAGATTAACAACAAATTTCTAAACAATGAAATGGTAAAAATAGAAGGAACCTAGTTTAAATCTCATTAGCGACTTCCAAAGTCATGACTATCCTCAACATTTGTGAAACATGTTCTTATCAAATCTTGATAAGTGTCACAATCTCAAACTCCTGAACTACGCAACTCTTCAGCTCCATGTGCGAAATGACACTTGTCACCAAAAGTACACGACCCTTTAGTAAAGTTTTCACAAAGCTTAGTTTTGAAATTCCCAGCAGGCCCACCAAAGCCACCTCCAGGCTTCCCAAACGACTTTTGTTGCTGATGTGGTCCAGCTGCTGCGGTTAAGTTTACTATAAGCTGTTGAACCATCTCAGACGCTCTTTTGATCTGGTCAAATGTACCCTCTAGCTCAATGTTTTTCAGGTTCGGGTCGGATTCATGGTCTCTTACTGAGAGCTTGACACCAGTCATACGACATATTTGTTTAGAGTTGATTCCATTTTTACCAATGATTGGCCCACCAAGTGAAGCATTAACGCTGATTTTGGTTGTTGCAGAGGCTCCAAATCCTGCGGGAGCCATTTCTTGTGGTGGATTAAAACCCATTCGTGGTGCCCCACTAAATCTACTTCCGGGTGGTGGGCCCATGGACCGTGGATCTTCATGGTGTGACGGGACTGTTGGTTTTCCTAATTCCCATTCTCCATGTGCATAATGACATTTGTCACCAAACCGACATCCTTCTGCAGTGTTGTATTTGCTGCAGAGGCGGCTTTTGACAGCTGGTGGAGATGAACCGTCGGGAAAGGAAGGTGGAACTACAGGGTTTCTGACGGTTGGAGGTAGAGAGGGGTTGCCACCTGACATTGGATTAATAGCTTTAAACCCTCCAGGTACATAATGCAGGAAATGACATCCCTCGCCAAATGGACATCCAGAAGTACTGCACATCAAAATGGAAAGGAAAGATGGTGTCAAAATTCAGAAAAAAAAGAACCCTCAGTATTGATGCAAAATCTTTATCCAACGGTCGACTGCAGATACAAATTTATTGCAGATTTTAAAAGATAGCCAATTGCAAGTTCCCAATGCGAAACTACACATTCAGATATCATGTTCCTGTGTTGTTTTTATGTAGAGTTTGCACAATATGGAGTTGATATATATCACAAAATCTGAATCAGAATATCTGCTGATAGTATCCAGCGTCAGTGATAATACTAAACACAAAAAAGAAGGTTCTTTTCCCTACTAATCTAGCTAAGCAAATTTATTTACAAGTAATGGCAGAGAAAACAAAACAATAGAATTGCTAGCATAGAAGCCTAACAATAAAATATTGTTTAATATATATATATATATATTTTTTTCATAAAAAGCATACTTGAATGAAAGAACACCAGAAGAACTGAATAAATCAATGTGCTTATATTTGTTATCTTGACCAATAATTTTTTTTCAGATTAGCACACTTTAAAGAAAGAACATCCAAGAGTATCAAATTTCATATGTATCAGATACATTTACTTGCCAAACGGCTCTTTTAGCATTAGAATCAGAATAGAAATATAGAGTTTGATGTATATAGACTTAGATATATCAAAGATTTGCATGAAATAGTATATATCGAGCACTTTTTTATTCAAAGTACTTTCATGAAACAACCATTACTGTAGTTCTGTTCTGTTCTCCTTGTTATCATGGTTGTTATCTCGATTATATAAAGATTGAAGAGTAATATAACCTGTATCAAAACTTAAGATTTCCAATCCATTAGTCCATATAATATACATCTTTTAATCCAGAAACGATTGTCCATTAAATAAAAAAACATTATTACAAAAGATATAAATATAATTAAATTTACCAGATTGATTTTAAGCCAAGTTAGAATTTTAACCTGAAAAACTTTGTGCATGGCTTCGATTTGCTTCCTAAACCAGATTGAAACGACTCCGTGTCTGTTACATCACATTTACCTTTTCTTAGTTAATTTTCCAAAACTTAAATTTACAAAATTTCTTCATAATAACAAATTTAATAACTATTTCGACCCGAAAACACAACAGGAATTCAATGTCGACATAACTTATCACTGATTTCTTCAAGCTAAACAGCTCTTCTTTAGAAGAAAATAGATGATACTTATTCAACTAGAAAAACATGATGGAATTCATCAAATCTCTTTGATAACTGTTCAACGTTGCTAATCACTAATTGCCTCACAAAAAAAAAACTTTCTTGAAGAATCAAAACCCTAATAATTTATAAGACCAATTAACACCTCAACTCGATAAAAGAAACAGACATATGTATAACAAATAAAAACTCTAAGACTGGCCATTATGCATTGCTCCTTCCCGCGAGGGCTGCCTTACGTGGCACCACCATGACGTGTCGAGCACCTCAACACATCTCTCCCCTCTACGCAACATCCAGACCACCGAACCAAATTTGATTGTTTTTGTGTGTGCGTGTGTAAGTGTGTTACGGGGTATATTTGTGTGATGAGTTTGGTGTTTACCACTACGGGGCGAGGTGAAGGGTGTGAATGCTGATGTAAGCTGAGGTGGCGGTGGTCGGTTTGGTCACCATTACTACTAATCTAACGATACAAACATAATCAAATCCTAATAACTTATTCAACCATCAAACGACGAACATCCAACGGCTGGCTTAATTCGATAACGGCTACAAATACGCTTACGACAATCAACGACCTTTAACCGAATACCCAAATCTAACGGCATTAACCCAAACAACCCAATTCAACAATAAAAACAAAAACCCAATAAAAATCAACAATCTTAAACCCTAACCCTAACCCTAAAAACCCAATTCAATACCAAAAACACACAAATCTACACCAAGTAGCAAACTTTATCAATCAATCCAACATAAAAACCGAAACCCATCAACCATATAACAAAACCCAAACCCCAGATCCAAAAAATTAACGGAAAAAAAAAAAAAAAAAAAAAAAAAAAAAAACCCTAACCTTGTTTGGATTTCTTGAAATCGGTGTTGCCGTTAGCTCCGGCAGCTGGACGGCCACGTTTCTTGTTGATTCCGAAGTCCATTGATGAGATTCAATTAGGGTTTGATGTTTGGAGAAGAAAAGCCCCGAATTGGAATGTGTGTGTTTGTGTGTGAGGTTAGGGATTGTAAAAGAGTGATTGGTTTCGGATTTTTATTGATGTGAAAAGTTGGTCAAAGTCAATGCTTTTTAAGTTGGGTTTGTGTGGGTTTTGGTTTGGATTGGTTACATTGTTGGGTCAATAGGGTGGCCCAATAAATAAAAGTAACAATTTGCCGGTTTACTTATTTTATTTTTACTCTTAGAGCACACGGTATAATGACTATTCTCTCACGTTATTTCTTCACTTGCGTGCGTTAACGTGCGTTATACCTTACCGGGGTGTTGCATTAAAGCCACGTTAATGTGGTGAGTTAAGAACTTGACGCAACGTTAAGGGTGTTTTTAATTTACACTTTCGCCCCCCATGATTGTTTGTGTGTTTTGTTTGTGTTTGTGTGTGTTTTTGTAAGTGTGTTTGTGTGTGTTTTCAGTGTGTGAGTTGTGTTTTCAGTGTGTGTGTGTGTTTAGTGTGTCTACAGAAGGAATAACGATGGGGAAAATGATATATCTTCCAAATTTGCAGTTTAGTCCCTGTAGTATTGTGGTGTTTACATTTTACACCATGTGTTTTAGTAGGTTTTTTTTTTTTTTTTTTTTTTTTTTTTTAAATTCTTAACGTTTTTTTATTTTGTATTGTAAGTTTTAAGTTTATTAATTAAATATTAGGTTAAAATAGTTAAGGGGTTAATTTGTAAATTGAAAAAGGGTGTTGTGTTAAGGTGAGTTAAAGTGAGTTATTGTACCGGGTGGTTTTTTGTGAGTTAATGTGAAAATGTTATAGCTGACGTGGCGCTAACGTGACAGTGTGTTAAAACTTAACTCGGTGTGATCATACCGCATGCTCTTACATATCTATAAACATATAAGATTGAGTCCTAAAGTTTAATGTGGAGGCGTCAAGATTGCATAGAGTACAAGTTACCTAATGCTCGGAATTAAATGCAGAAAATGGAGTTTCATTATGCGGAGGCTTCATGCGTAAGTACCTTTATTTAACGTTCATGCTTAAGTGGTAAGTACATATGAGCTATATTTAGTGTTTCAAATGTAAATGATTGAAACAATATGAAGTGTTACTAGCCTTTATTTTCATTTAATTATTCGCTCCTTTCATTTGCCTTCAAATAAATGTACAAACCCTTCAACCACCATCATTGAATACTATAAATAACACCATTTGGTCTTTGTTAATGATGTGTGTGTGTGTGTGTGTGTGAAACTTTAATTTGTGTGTAGTTTAATGATTTTGTATGAATCGCATGTTTGCTGTTAGTTTATTATTGTTTGTGTGTAAATTCAGTGCAGCACCAACTAACCAATTGTCACACCCCGCCACGGCGGAAACGCGCGGGTGTAACTTCATGGATATCATCACAACACCTGGTGTCAACATAGAGAACAACTACATGCACAAAAATATAGCAATGTACCAACACACAGTGTTGTAACAATACCCCAAAACAAAACAAACAAAACAAAATCTGAAACAATACATAAATTCAAACGTAGATGATAAACCACTTCCAATGCTCGTCTATCCACATCCTTCTATCTTATCCTTAGAAAGCTCACCTGAAAATGATGCTTAAAACGTCAACATAATGTTGGTGAGATTCATAGTTAGACTCAACACACAAGGCAACCGAATTCACTGTGATTACAAAATATAGCTGGACAAATAGTTAAAGTTATCATATAGCTACATGCATTTGCAAGTCAATATCCACATACAAAGGCATCAACACTCATAAGGCAACCATTAGGATGGCTCGTGTCCCCCGATCCCATAATCATTACAACAGGACGGTTCGTGTCCTCCGATCCCATAATCATCAATTAGGACTCATACGCGAGTAACAGGATAACATCCTCCTAATTGGATCCCATCAAACATATCAAACATCAATTAGGTCGCATGCGCGAGTAACAGGATAACATCCTCCTAATTGGATCCCATATACTTCCACACAAACAAATAACCACACATAGCATGCATACGATAACTTTATAAGTCCAAGCTCTTTAATACCACACACATAATCACAGTAATCCAAAACATTTAAGACAAGCATCATTCCCATCCCAAGTTTAAAACAAAGTAAAAATATGGGACTATGAACTCACCTTAAACTCCGCAGCTTCCACAAAAACAATTCACAATTTATAACACACAAAACAATCCACATTACACAAGGTCAAGCTAAAAGCTACAACCCATGTAATACACATATGATAGATGTCTAAGACTCATATGACCCACCATGGATCTCCTAGATACCATACTAACCACTACCATAACTTAACACTCACTAAATCCCTTGCACTCTAAAAATCAGAAAACGCAGAATTTTTGAGTACATTCACTCACATGAAATCATGACAAATAAAGCTTAACAACTCACACCAAAAATTTACCATGGTCTCTCATAAGCATAGAAGGTACTCCCAGAAGGCCATGGACCAATAATGTAACACCCCCAAAATTTGATACAGCGGAAGACACAACAAGCTTTCGGGGTGCTACGGGGATCGGTATCCATTCAAAGTCATGAAAGAACGAGATAAAGTAAACATAAGAAAAACACAACCAAAACGGGTTTTAAAGTTTACATTTATCCCAAAAATTATCCAAAGTAAGGCCCAAAAGAAATAAACATAGGTCCACAATAGTTTATCAGAGTTTTAGAAAATAGATCCATAACCGGGTGCCATTGCCAAGCCTCCAATCCAAGCATCCCAAGGGCATCACTTAATTACCTGAGAAAACGTGCTAAAAGTCAGCTTTCGCTGGTGAGATCATAGGTTTAAGTTCATAATTCAATATAGTGGACATAAACGCAAAACGCTTGCTAGCTAGACTAGGCCTCAATCCTCCAACCAAAAATAATCCAACCAAAATAATCCAACCAAATCAAATAACCCTATAGGTGCACACTATAGCCCAAAGCAATCCAATCAATAGCTTACCTAGCTCAAGTCTAGGCCTCGCTCTATAATTAATCCAATAGCTTACCTAGTTCGGGACTAGGCCTCGCTCAACAACCAATCAATAGCTTACCTAGTTCGGGACTAGGCCTCGCTCTAAATCCTACCTAGTTCTATAAGAGTAGCAAGTTTTAAAATAAACAAAGCGATAATAGTCCACATAAAACATTTGCACGTTTCTCACCCCAAGTACTGAAAACAAAGTTCAAGAGTAAAAGTGGGGCTATGACTCACCTCAAGTCCAGAAAATCCTCAAAAGAAATCGATAGAAGAAAGACGTAAGCAAACTCAAGCAACTCACGTAACGGCAACTACAGACTCGGCACTTCCTAACAATATCAAGGTCGTTCAGAAATCATTTCCTCAAAATCAAATATTCCCATTCCCGAACGTATTCCATTTAACTTTCCAAAATATCCATTTCTCGAATTATCCTCATATATTAATTTGAAATTCGACGTTTGGTATCCATATGAGTGAAGGGTCGACACAACTCAAACCAAGAAGTCACAACGAAAAGAAATAATAAACCATCTATAGGTCTAATATTAGCCCAACATATTATTTAAATAAATCATCGAAGTTTATCAAATCCGTCGATTTGGTAATCTCCCATATTTATTTACGTAATATACCGTTCCAAGATTATACCCAACCGAAATCACATAGCACAACGAATGCTATGTAGTAAATACCGTAGTCCAATAATTTCCCTATATATATCGTCCAATTTGCCAAATTCGTCAATTTAGCCAAATTTCACGAGATATATAGTAATTTATTATCCTAATACACGTACCACAACCTATGGGCGTCATGGGATACGATGCCCATTAATATACTCATTTTATATAGCCAAATAACTCGATTTAACCCGTCGATTAAATAAGTTACGTAGTTATAGAAAATGTTTGTATTAATCGTCATATATCCGTGACAACACAAAAGTCACATAATAAAGCTCACTTGAACTTTAAGTAACCACAACTCATATAACTCGATAAGTTTTTCCCAAATTTATAAAAGTCGTCATGTTTTTATTTATTACTCACCCGTTATATTAGTTCTCGACAACATTTTTAGTTATTATTTATAATAATACTTCGACATTTATTTCACTATTTGCATAGTAAAATAATTATCGTTATATTAATATAACGTCTACTCGTGATCGTTTTATTATTAATATACGCATTTATATATATATATATATATATACATACGTTTATCACGTCTATATACGTATATAAACGATTATATTATCAATAATATTATTACGAGTATTGTTTTTAATGTTTGATTTTAAATATTTATCGAGTCATAAGAATTTGGTCACATGTCCGAGTCATCACTCTCGGCTCATAGTCCAAGTCCACAAATAATATAACCAAGTCATAAATAAATAAACCAACTCCGTCCATATCAATCCCAAATCCACGTGCTACAACATGAGGGTCCGACTACGGCACCCGGCTAACCTATCTCCGTCAATCTAAGTGACCGTCTCACAATCGGTCCCCAATCAAATTCGTCAACTCAACTCCATAACAATAACCAATCATTCCAATACATCCTCGGCTCCAAGTAACAATCAATAACAAGAGTACCAATATCCATATACCACAACAACAATAATGATAACAACAAAAATAACAACAATAATAACAAGAAGAACATCAGGAAACCAACAAGACCACCAAGTATATCATACAATCTGGGTCGACTTACCAAGTCGAACCCGAGTCAAGGTTTCACCACGAGTCACGTGGGTCCCACCCGAGACCTCTAGGGTCAAGGCTAGCTCAATCCGAGCACGAACCAAAACCAAACCGAGCTCCATAGGGGGGTCGGTCTCACTCAAATCACAACAAAATCCATTTACCTTTTACCAAGGCCAATCCAAATAACTAAAATATATGACCAAACATCCTCATAACCCGCCTTTCAAAACCAGAAAAGTGAAAAGAAAGTTCATAAGCCCGAAAATATACAAGCCGTGAGCAATAGCTCTCGGTTGAGTCTCGACCACACACAAAACAAGCAAACCCGGATACCAAACTCGTTATTTAACTCATTTTAACCAAAACCCAGTTGAGTTATCACGTTTTTAATCATAAACCCGAAAGAAATCATAAGATTCGTGACCCTTGGTCACATTTTTCACCAAAATACGAGTCATAACTCGTCTTACCTTCGATTCACAAGACCAAGATGAAAAATACTTCAAAAATACACAAGATGGTGGCGAATTTGTAAGGTTAACGTGGTGAAAAAATAAAGTTTTGGGGCGCGTGGTTTAGTAGATCGTGAAGAGGAGAAGATGGGGATTCTAATGATGGTGGCGGTGTAGTATGGCGGCCGGCGGTGTGGCTGTGACGGCGGCGGCAGTTTTGATGGTTAGGGTTTGGTGATGTAGGAGAAGATAAGAGAGAGGGAGATGTTGGTGAGGTGTGTTGGTGTGTTGTGAGCCAGGAACCACAAAAACCAATTTGTATATACTCTTTTTTTTTTTTTCTTTTTAAACTAGTAATAATAATAATAAGATGGTGTAGGGGATAGATGGCCAATTAAATAAACACAATGACCAAACCCGAAAATCTTTCAGAATATCTCAACATTCTCGAACCAAACTCGTTCCCAATAATTTAAAATTCCAAGATACGTTCCATAAATATATAACCCAAATCAGTAAATTCAAATATTTAAATTTGTTAGGTTATCCTAGTGCCGGAGTCAATGTAGTGCCAAATAATGATCTCAAAAATAAATCATCACGAATGATTTGAACCTAATCATTAATAAATAATCAAATTCCATAAATAACGTACGATTAAAAATAGCATTCCAACGTTCACAAAGATCTCGTCACAATAAACTTTTCAAATATTCCAAAATTATAAATTTTAATGTAATGCGGGTTTTAAAAACGGCTCCCTAATTTGCCAGTTGTCACATCCTCCCAGCCTCAGAAGAAACCCGTCCCGGGTTTCTCTTGGAACAAACCATCTACGAAGTAAAAAGCTTCAGATATCTCTTTCGAAACTCATCCTCACGTTCCCACGTGAATTCTGGTCCATGCCGCGATTTCCAACGAACTTTGATGGGCAGAATACGACTTCTCTTAAGTCGTTTAATCTCTCTATCCAGTATCTTAATCGGCTCTTCCACAAAATTCAAACTTTCATCCACACGAATATCCTTAATTAGTATAATCGGCGTTTCATCCGAAAGACACTTCTTCAAATTGCTAACCTGAAACACATCATGAACTTTACTCAATTCTGGTGGTAATTCCAACCGATAAGCCACGGGCCCAATTATTTCCAAAATAAGAAATTGTCCAATGTAGCGGGGATTAAGTTTCCCACGTTTCCCAAAACGTATCAAACCCTTCCAAGGCGAGACTTTCAGCATCACTTTGTCTCCAACCTGGAATTCTAGGGGTTTACGTCTCTGATCGGCGTAACTTTTCTGCCTATCTCTGGCTGCTTGCAATCGATCTCGAATTTGCGTTACTTTCTCAGTAGTTTCCAAAATAAGCTCAGGGCCTGTGAGTTGGCTATCCCCAACTTCTGCCCAACCAATAGGTGAATGACATTTACGACCATATAAAGCTTCAAACGGTGCAGCTTTAAGACTTGTGTGGTAGCTATTGTTGTAGGAGAACTCCGCAAGGGGTAGATATTTCTCCCAGCCTTTACCAAAGTCTATTATGCATGCACGAAGCATATCCTCCAAAGTCTGAATAGTTCTCTCACTTTGACCATCGGTTTGGGGGTGATATGCAGTACTCATATCAAGTCTCGTCCCCAAAGCGGTTTGAAGTGATCGCCACAACGCTGACGTAAAGCGGCTGTTGCTGTCAGAAATAATCGATATCGGAACTCCATGCCGAGAAAAAATCTCCTTCACATACAACCTCACAAGTTTGTCAACATTATCATCTTCACTAATCGCCAGGAAATGAGCAGACTTAGTCAATCGATCCACAATTACCCATATAGCGTCACAACCGCTAGTTGTCTTTGGTAATTTGGTAATAAAGTCCATTGTAATCCGCTCCCACTTCCAAACCAGGAGTTCTGGCTGCGTCAATAATCCTGACGGACTTTGATGTTCGGCCTTAACCTTAGAGCAAGTCAAACACTTACTAAAGTACAATGCTATATCTACCTTCATATTTGGCCACCAATATAACTTTTTCAAATCCTACTACATCTTGTTAGACCCAGGATGAATAGAGTATCTTGACTTATGCGACTCATGCATAATCAACTCTCGAATTCCTCCATACAAAGGTATCCACTTCGCTCTCCAAAACATAATACTCCATCAGAACGCTTAACAAATCCTTTCCCATTTTCTGCCATCCCAAATATGTTCTCAGCAGGTCGATTTTCTGCTTTCAACGCTTCCGTTTGAGCTTTCAATATTTGAGACGGTAACGGCGATACGATAGTCATTCCCAATGACCTAACTCGTAACGGTGGTATTCTCTCCTTTCGACTAAGAGCATCAGCAACAACGTTTGCTTTACCAGGATGGTAACGAATTTCACAATCATAATCGCTTAGCAACTCAATCCAACGTCGTTGTCTCATGTTGAGCTCTTTTTGATTCAAGATGTGTTGTAGACTTTTGTGGTCAGTGAATACAACACACTTGGTCCCATACAAGTAATGTCTCCATATTCTCAAAGCAAAAATCACAGCACCTAATTCCAAATCATGGGTGGTGTAGTTCTTCTCGTGCTTCTTGAGCTGTCGGAAAGCATAAGCTATCACTTTCTCTCGTTGCATTAATACAGCTCCTAAACCTTTATGAGAAGCGTCACAATAAATGACGAAGTCCTCGTTACCTTCAGGTAACGCTAAGATAGGAGCACTACACAACATTTCCTTAAGTAATTGAAATGCTTCCTCTTCCTTATCTCCCCATTCATATTTAACACTCTTTTGAGTCAATTGGTCAACGGTTTTGCTATCTTCGAAAATCCCTCAATGAATCTTCGGTAATAACCGGCTAATCCCAAAAATTGACGAACTTCTGTTAGGGTTGTCGGTGCAGCCCAATCTTTAATCGCTTCAATCTTAGCAGGATCTACATGAACTCCTTGTCTATCAATCACATGACCCAAAAATTGTACCGTTGGAATCCAAAATTCACATTTAGAAAACTTGGCATACAGTTTCTCCTTCCTGAGCAATTCTAAGATAAGCCTCAGATGCTCCTCATGCTCTTTCTCACTCTTCGAATAAATTAGAATATCGTCGATGAACACAATCACGAATTTATCTAAGTAAGGCTTACACACCCGATTCATGAGGTCCATGAATACCGCCGGTGCGTTGGTCAACCCAAACGGCATCACCTGAAACTCGTAATGCCCGTAACGGGTTCTGAAAGCCTTTTTCGGAATATCTTCCTCGCGAACTCGAAGTTGATGATATCCCGATCTCAAATCGATCTTCGAATACACACTCGATCCTTGAAGCTGATCGAACAAATCGTCGATCCTCGGTAACGGGTATCTATTCTTCACCGTTAACTTGTTCAACTCTCGATAATCAATACACATACGAAACGATCCATCCTTTTTCTTCACAAATAAGACCGGGGCTCCCCAAGGCGAAGAACTTGGTCTTATAAATCCCTTTTCGGCTAACTCCGCTAATTGTTTCGACAACTCTTCCAGTTCAGTAGGTGCAAGACGATAAGGTGCTCGTGCCACGGGTGCGGCACCAGGTATCAACTCAATTTGAAATTCTACTTGTCTAGTAGGTGGGATTCCCGGCAGATCATCGGGAAATACATCCGAAAAATCACGAACTATAGGCACATCTCCAGTGCATCTTTCCTTCTTCTCCTTCCCTCCTTTCTCAGAAATTTGAGCTAAGAAAAAGACAACATCCTTTTTCCATTAGCTTCGGTAATTTAGTGCACGATATAACCGCTAATCTAGATGAGCCTCTCATTTCCTTTCGATCTCCCAGTATGTTCAGAATCTCCTTACCGTAAGGCACACGCACGATCTTCTCATCGCAAAGTATATGAGCACGATACTTCGACAACCAATCCATACCAATAATGGCATCAAAACTTCCTAACGTGACGAGTAGAAGATCTATGTTGAAAGGACGATTCAGAAAGTTTAACATGCAACCGCGAATGATAGTCCTAATCCTCTCTATGTTCCCATTAGCTAACTCTACATCATAACCAATTCCTAAGGCCATCGGGGGTTTCTCTAGTAAGGGTGCAAACTTAGTGGACACAAAACTCTTATCGGCACCAGTATCAAATAGTATGGAAGCATAACGATTATTGAGAAGGAACGTACCAGTAACGATGTTCGGATCTTCTCCTCTCTCGTTCCCAAGTGCATACACTCTTCCATGGGCAGCTCCAGCTTCTACACGTTGGTCCCCATTATCTTTTCATCCACGGTTTCCTCCAGCTCCACGGTTTCCATTATTGTACCCATTACCACCCGATCCTTGATTTCCTCGGTTCCACGATTCCCTACATTCATTCCTATAGTGTCCCTTCTTTCCACATCCATAACAAGTAACATTTGCCTTACTCATAGTTTCAGGAGTAGCTTGAACCATAGCAAGTGGTCGAGCACTACAATCCTTAGCTATGTGTCCCATCCTAAAGCAATTTTTGCACATCACAGTACATCGTCCATAATGATTCTTATAACATCGGTTACACTTGGGTGCATCTCCATTGTAGTTCTTCCTGTCTCCATCTCCTATAGCATAAGCTCTAGTAGTTGTTTGTCGCTTGTTTCGACGATCATTACCCTTAGAGTGATTATCCCTCTTCCTCTTTCCATTCTTGTCTTTCTCAGCTTCTTCCAATGCCAAAGTGTCCATCAATTGTTGAGCAATAGTGATAGCCTCATGAATGTTTGCAGGCTTAGCAGAAATCACATCGTTCCTTGTAGCTACCGGCAATCCATCAGTATACCTCTCAATCCTTTGTGTCTCAGTCCTAACCATATCGGGGCAAAGTAAGGCTAACTCTCGATAACGGCGATTGTAAGTTGCCATATCGGTACCTTTCACCTTATGGTTCCAGAACTCAATCTCCAGCTTCTTAATCTCATTCCTTGGACAATAAGTCTGAATCAGCAAAGACTTAAATTGCTCCCAAGTCATAGCATAAGCCACATCACTCCCAACCGAATTACGGTAATTGTTCCACCAAGTTAAAGCTTCATCCTTGAAAGTAAAAGAAGCAAACTTTACCTTCGCATTCTCCGCACAACCACTGACATTAAACACTGACTCAGTCTTCTCTATCCACCTGACTAAGTATACCACTCCTTCAGTTCCACCAAACTCAACGGGTCCACAAATTTTAAACTCCTTGTAGTTACATCCATTAGCACGAACAGGTGGAAATGTTCCCGCAGAATTGTTGGAATGATTTGACTCAGCTAGTAGCTCAGCAACTCGTTGCTCCACAAGTTGATTGATCATTGCTTGATCCACAGTAGGTGCATTAAGTGGAACATGATCATTGTCTCCCTGAACATCAACATTTTGATTCCTGTTGCGGTTAGTAGTGTCCATGTTATCCGAAGTAGGGGTTTCAACATTTCGAGTAAGACGGCGTCCTCGACGACCAGGGGTAGTCGTTGCAGTTCCAGTTCGGGTAGCTCTAACAGGGTTTCGTCGTGGGGCCATTATTCGAAGTCACAATACAAGGTTCATAAGAATAACACGCACCATAACATCCAATAAGAATCCGATAGCCGAAATACCAACATATTACCAATACGATATCATCACGTAAAAAGGAACAAAATTCTCCATGTACACCCAAAAACCATAGAATATCATACGAAATCACCATCGTCCATACAAGTAGTGATCGACACGTCGTCCCAAAATACCAAAAGACATAATAAATGGTAATCGTTCCATACGAGACAAACATACAATCCGAATAACATGACTTAAGAGATAGAATAACCAACTCTCCTAACCAAATACTCCCTGACTTAAGAAGCAACACAACAACAACACAAATCCAAATTGATCTAGCCATGAAGCTGGCGTAGACTATTCAACTCCTGCCTCAAGCCCTCAAGCTCTCTCCATAGTGATCCTAACTCCACACTATGAGTGTCGCTGTCTCTCTTGAGATCAGCCACCTCCTTCTCTAGCTTGGCATTCCTCTGCCATAACTTGCGGTCGGCCTCTCGAGCTGTGATAAAACCTCGCTGTAAACCCTCCATATGCTCGTGAATCTCCATCAAACCTCTCCTAATCACTATCGCCCTGCTCATGACAGTAATCAACTCACTCTCAACTCAGCAATAAACTTTGGAATAAACTCGGCAATAATCATCTCAAGTCGGTCAGACATCCGCGAGATCCTCTCGCCCTGTGCAGTAATCTGAGCCCACATCCTACCAGTCTCACCTAACTCTGCATGCTCAGCAGAAACCTCAGAAGGTGCATCTGACGCCATAGGACTACCAGGTGGTGAATAAAAAAAAACAGATGATCAGGTGACACCGGCTCTAACGGATGTATCGGGGAATCGGGCTTCGCAAAATGAGCTGAATGTGCTAGCGACCCATCATTATCAGGCATCTCCTCCTCCTGAGGATCATCCTCTTCCTCATCCTGAGGGTCATCATTCTCTTCCTCATCTTGAGGGTTATCATTCTGCTCACCCGCGTACTCCTCCTCATACTCCTCATCGAAGGGGTACTCCATCAATCATCATCTCTGAGCAGGTGAACCATGAGGCGATAAAATCGGTGACTTAAGGCGACAATGAGACGATAAAGTAGTGGCCGAACGCATGACCAACACGTATAGGTCATCAGGGGCCATAGTGATCTACGAGGGGCGACGCGTACCAGCAATAACAATTCTTAATAACAACACGTGCAACGGAGGCTATGATTTGTGACAACGGCGTAGGGTAGGTGTAAGTGTAAGTATTTCAAAACAACTAAATCGCGAATTCAAAATACCATATCAAAAATAATCGTATAATTCCAAATCATATATAATCAAGAAAGATTTAAAATACCGCATTACTAAAATCATTCGTAAAGCAACTAAGCCATATAATTCCTCAAAACGCATATAATTCCTCAAAATGCCATTATATCACTAAATCAATAAACCTCAAATCCTCAAATCATCTCAAGAATCCCAAATCTAATAATCATCTCAATATACCTCAATAATAATAATGATGCTTTGGCTTGGCGGGCTGGCGGGCAATGGTCGAGGATCGTTTTCTATAAAAATCGGTTATAGTTTAGGTGTCTATTTACCTAGTTCTCTATAACCTTAGCTCTGATACCAATCTGTAACACCCCCAAAATTAGATACAGCGGAAGACACAACAAGCTTTCGGGGTGCTACAGGGATTGGTATCCATTCAAAGTCATGAAAGAACGAGATAAAGTAAACATAAGAAAAACACAACCAAAACGGGTTTTAAAGTTTACATTTATCCCAAAAATTATCCAAAGTAAGGCCCAAAAGAAATAAACATAGGTCCACAATAGTTTATCAGAGTTTTAGAAAATAGATCCATAACCGGGTGCCATTGCCAAGCCTCCAATCCAAGCATCCCAAGGGCATCACTTAATTACCTGAGAAAACGTGCTAAAAGTCAGCTTTCGCTGGTGAGATCATAGGTTTAAGTTCATAATTCAATATAGTGGACGTAAACGCAAAACGCTTGCTAGCTAGACTAGGCCTCAATCCTCCAACCAAAAATAATCCAACCAAAATAATCCAACCAAATCAAATCAACCCTATAGGTGCACGCTATAGCCCAAAGCAATCCAATCAATAGCTTACCTAGCTCAAGTCTAGGCCTCGCTCTATAATTAATCCAACAGCTAACCTAGTTCGGGACTAGACCTCGCTCAACAACCAATCAATAGATTACCTAGTTCGGGACTAGGCCTCGCTCAACAACCAATCAATAGCTTACCTAGTTCGGGACTAGGCCTCGCTCTAAATCCTACCTAGTTCTATAAGCGTAGCAAGTTTTAAAATAAGCAAAGCGATAATAGTCCACATAAAACATTTGCACGTTTCTCACCCCAAGTATTGAAAACAAAGTTCAAGAGTAAAAGTGGGGCTATGACTCACCTCAAGTCCAACAAATCCTCAAAAGAAATTGATAGAAGAAAGACGTAAGCAAACTCAAGCAACTCACGTAACGGCAACTACAGACTCGGCACTTCCTAACAATATCAAGCTCGTTCAGAAATCATTTCCTCAAAATCAAATATTCCCATTCCCGAACGTATTCCATTTAACTTTCCAAAATATCCATTTCTCGAATTATCCTCATATATTAATTTGAAATTCGACGTTTGGTATCCATATGGGTGAAGGGTCGACACAACTCAAACCAAGAAGTCACAACGAAAAGAAATAATAAACCATCTATAGGTCTAATATTAGCCCAACATATTGTTTAAATAAATCATCGAAGTTTATCAAATCCGTCGATTTGGTAATCTCCCATATTTATTTACGTAATATACCGTTCCAAGATTATACCCAACCTAAATCACATAGCACAACGAATGCTATGTAGTAAATACCGTAGTCCAATAAATTCCCTATATATATCGTCCAATTTGCCAAATTCGTCAATTTAGCCAAATTCCACGAGATATATAGTAATTTATTATCCTAATACACGTACCACAACCTATGGGCGTCGTGGGATACGATGCCCATTAATATACTCATTTTATATAGCCAACTCGATTTAACCCGTCGATTAAATAAGTTACGTAGTTATAGAAAATGTTTATATTAATCGTCATATATCCGTGACAACACAAAAGTCACATAATAAAGCTCACTTGAACTTTAAGTAACCACAACTCATATAACTCGATAAGTTTTTCCCAAATTTATAAAAATCGTCATGTTTTTATTTATTACTCACCCAATATATTAGTTCTCGACAACATTTATAGTTATTATTTATAATAATACTGCGACGTTTATTTCACTATTTGCATAGTAAAATAATTATCGTTATATTAATATAACGTCTACTCGTGATCGTTTTATTTTTAATATACGCATTTATCAATAATATTATTACGAGTATTGTTTTTAATGTTTGATTTTAAATATTTATCGAGTCATAAGAATTTGGTCACATGTCCGAGTCATCACTCTCGGCTCATAGTCCAAGTCCACAAATAATATAACCAAGTCATAAATAAATAAACCAACTCCGTCCATATCAATCCCAAATCCACGTGCTACAACATGAGGGTCCGACTACGGCACCCGGTTAACCTATCTCCGTCAATCTAAGTGACCGTCTCACAATCGGTCCCCAATCAAATTCGTCAACTCAACTCCATAATAATAACCAATCATTCCAATACATCCTCGGCTCCAAGTAACAATCAATAACAAGAGTACCAATATCCATATACCACAACAACAATAATGATAACAACGAAAATAACAACAATAATAACAAGAAGAACATCAGGAAACCAACAAGACCACCAAGTATATCATACAATCCGGGTTGACTTACCAAGTCGAACCCGAGTCAAGGTTTCACCACGAGTCACGTTGGTCCCACCCGAGACCTCTAGGGTCTCGGCTAGCTCAATCCGAGCACGAACCAAAACCAAACCGAGCTCCATGGGGGGGGGGGGGTCGGTCTCACTCAAATCACAACAAAATCTATTTACCTTTTACCAAGGCCAATCCAAATAACTAAAATATATGACCAAACATCCTCATAACCCGCCTTTCAAAACCAGAAAAGTGAAAAGAAAGTTCATAAGCCCGAAAATATACAAGCCGAGAGCAATAGCTCTCGGTTGAGTCTCGACCACACACAAAACAAGCAAACCCGGATACCAAACTCGTTATTTAACTCATTTTAACCAAAACCCAGTTGAGTTATCACGTTTTTAATCATAAACCCGAAAGAAATCATAAGATTCGTGACCCTTGGTCACATTTTTCACCAAAATACGAGTCATAACTCGTCTTACCTTCGATTCACAAGACCTAGATGAAAAATACTTCAAAAATACACAAGATGGTGGCGAATTTGTAAGGTTAACGTGGTGAAAAAATAAAGTTTTGGGGCGCGTGGTTTAGTAGATCGTGAAGAGGAGAAGATGGGGATTATAATGATGGTGGCGGTGTAGTATGGCGGCCGGCGGTGTGGCTGTGGCGGCGGCGGCAGTTTTGATGGTTAGGGTTTGGTGATGTAGGAGAAGATAAGAGAGAGGGAGATGTTGGTGAGGTGTGTTGGTGTGTTGTGAGCCAGGAACCACAAAAACCAATTTGTATATACTCTTTTTTTTTTCTTTTTTTTTTTCTATTTTTTTTCTCTTTAAACTAGTAATAATAATAATAAGATGGTGTAGGGGATAGATGGTCATTAAATAAACACAATGACCAAACCCGAAAACCTTTCAAAATATCTCAACATTCTCGAACCAAACTCGTTCCCAATAATTTAAAATTCCAAGATACGTTCCATAAATATATAACCCAAATCTGTAAATTCAAATATTTAAATTTGTTAGGTTATCCTAGTGCCGGAGTCAATGTAGTGCCAAATAATGATCTCAAAAATAAATCATCACGAATGATTTGAACCTAATCATTAATAAATAATCAAATCCATAAATAACGTACGATTAAAAATCGCATTCCAACGTTCACAAAAATCTCGTCACAATAAACTTTTCAAATATTCTAAAATTATAAATTTTAATGTAATGCGGGTTTTAAAAACGGCTCCCTAATTTGCCAGTTGTCACATATAACACACACAAATACTCATAAGAAATTCAAACTTGTCAACTACTCAAATTCGGATCTGAACGCACACCAAAAAGTTTTAATTTTTAATAATTACTTCCACAAGTTTTTATCGCGAATCCTTTTCGTGGTAGTCTAATATAACCTAAAACTTAACTATTCCATAAAACCAAGTCAAAATACCACTTTTACAACCACATACCACCCTCAAACTTTTACCCAAAATCTGTCCCGGTTTGACAGCTTTGGCACCTTAACAAAGAAAAATCAAAAGACCAACTTCCCGACCTTGAAATCAATCGTGGCTAGACTTTTTGGAAAGCTCTTTCATTATACTTAAATTTAGACTTAAAATTCATGACTTATATCATCACCATCTGTTATATATACTCACATCTTTACAGCCTTACAAATCTGTCCAAACCCTAACTCAATAACTAGCATGTTTTACGCTCAATTCTCTTAACCAATTACCATATTATTAACATCTAATCATCCCAACACGTTTTACTTCATTAATTTACAGAAGTTTACAAACCCTAGATTCCATCATATTAATTATTACATGAATCATAACAATAATTGATTAATTACACATAAGGGTTAAAGATTTTACCTTGATTCTTGATTATTGCTAGACAATTATGAAACCCTAATTTTTCCCCTCTTAATTCTCCATGTGTCGATCCATAATTGCAGAAAAAACGTTTTAGGGGTGTTTGGTTTGGTATATATATTAATTATGGATAATCCTTGGGCCTAAGAGTCATATTTGGACTCAAATTGGGTTTCCTTTTTCCCCCCTTATCCCTTAAATCCGAATTTTACATATATAAAATATATATATTTTTACTTTTTTTATTAAATTTATTTATTACACTCAAAACCTCATACTTTTCATATTTTATAAACTCCCAAAACATAACCTAACGTCTTACGCGATAAACCTTAATTTTACGATAAACCGGACAAATATCATTTTCAAAACAAAGTTTCCAAAAATAGAATTTCGCACTCTGTTTGAAATATAACTCATAAAAACAAACTCTTCGTAACTTGCTAACGCTCAAATACTTGAACGAAAACTCGTTACGCAAAAACACAAAAACACCAAAACTACACAAGTCATTTCTACACCACAAAGGTGATCAAAATGAACTTTCCCAAATTCCAAACTTTCCAAATCACAATAAAACCATTTACGCAAAGGGATTTAGTGCTAAAACTCACCTATATCACACTTGTGTCACTTCAAACACCTAATACACACCAAACAAACGTCAATCGAGTCAAGACTATTAGTCAAACTAACCTGCCAAAACCACGGTTGTTACACCAATTTCCTTTTGATCTCTACTTTTTGTTTCTAGGCACATGATGAGAATGAAATGGATCGCATGCTAGCAATTGATGGCATTGAACTCATTGGCATCAATAACCGTAACCTTGGTATGTACCCCATCGGTTTTTATGGCTCAAGATCTATGAATTAACAAGCTTGCTAATTAGATAAATAGTTTTGAAATAGATATTGACATGATCATTTTTTTCAGTCAATAGTTTTTCCATATTTTTTCTTATAGTGTGATAAAGTTCTTTTTGGTGTAGCTTCTCACCTATGGAATTGAATTTAGTTGGTTAATGTAAAATTTCTCCGTCTAATGAAAGTGTACTATGCATATTAATGTTACGTGCAATGGTTCATGTAGAAATATTGACTTGATTAACGCAAGGGGGTATACGTGCAAAGGTAAGCAAATGGTTAACTTTCTTGCATGTGAAGTCGGTTGATAGTCCAGCTTTGAAGTTTATGGAAGACAAATGGATGTGTTGTTGCCTGAGAAGGAACCGAGGTTAGATCTGCTAACCTATTTTAAAATTTTAGGTTGGTTAGTAGTTTATTAATGTTATTCTTGCGGGTATTAATAAGTGGTTAGTGACGCTAACGGGGTATATCAAGATGTTGATAACAAAACAAAGTGGAAGATGGAGACATAGTAGATAATATCTCCACATTTATGAAAGAACTGTCAAAAAATTAGGCATGCAAGAAAATGAAAATCATATGTAAACAAGGGTTATAATTAGTGTGACAAAGCTTTGATGAATATTAATGGTGGCTTGAATCTTGCTTTTATTTATTTTTTCCTTCCACTTAAGCAGTTTAAGAGGTTGCAATGTATCCACCCCATGACATTAGAAATAATACAAAATCAAAGTTGAATTGATGGAAAGTATAACTAGATAAAATTAATATTTTGAGAATTTATTTTAATCTATGTTTTTTGATAGGGATTTGAGGGTCTCTTTACAAATTATTTGTTTTAATTTTAATCTTACAAATATGTATAAAATTTGATGTTGTTATTCATGAAAAGATGAGTTTTGGTATGTTGGTAGGGACATGAAAGTGAGAATGTGTCGTAATTAGTGGGAAGGGGTAATCTTAGGCTCCATTTTTTGTGTCGAATTCATTTTAATGTGGAGTAATCAATATACTCAAGATGGAGTCCCATTGCATATAGTACAAGATAGCTATTGCTCGAAATTCAATGCAGCCTCATAATAACTATACAATCATGAAAGGAGATGAAGTGCAAGGGTTGCCCGAATTGATCACATGACATTAGTGTAGAATTAAAGTCGGTTAGATGAAGTGCAAGGGTTGCGAAAGGTTGCAAGAATAATTAATGATATAACCTAATTCATGCCTATATAAACCGACCAAAATCACATTTAGTATGTACAGATTTACACATCTTTTAGATCTTTGACTGTTGGTAGCGGTATGTAAATTCTCTTTTGCAACATTTTGGAGATGATTCACACATCTTTTAGATCTTTGTAATTAACTCGGCCTTCTTTTTTTCTTAATTTAGTTATCATACGCAGGTACCATGAAACTCACACAAGATAATGCATGATCAGATAAATGGAACCAAAGACTGGGATACCAATTATTTTCTTTGTTTCATACATATTTAGGTGATTGTTATAGATAAGCATATATATAGATATATGTATTATGTTAATGCATTTTCATATACAAGAAATTTATGTGCGTTTTCTATTGATATAACTCACATGTGCGAATTGATTCAAGAAAATGTGCACGAGCATGTATGTAAAGCAACATTTAAATGGTTAAATGATACTTTTTGGCGTGATTCTTTTATATAAGTATTTGCTTTCGAATGCTCTTTGAGAAATATTAGAATGAATTTATTGTGTGCAATTGAATTATTATTAAAAAGAAGAAGGTTCGCGCATCGCAAAGAGTTTTCTTTTTCTATATGTAGAATCATTAGTAAGAAACCAATATTTACGCCCATTAAATGAGTTTGCCATAATAGCAAAATACAACATATTAAAAATATCACTTTGAGTAACGAATAGAAAGGAAAAAATACATAATTTTGACTTAAAGCAATTTGTAAATTATAATATCAAATAAAAAAGTTGAGTTTTAAACATAAGCAAATGTTCAAACTTTTATCGAAAAATAAAACCGGTGCATTTAATGTGAAGTATATCTATATCTATAATACTATAAGATACAGTCCCTAAATTTAATGCGGAGGCATCAAGATTGCATAGGGTACAAGCTAGCTAATGCTCGAAATTCAATGCAGCCTCATAATAACTATACAATCATGAAAGGAGATGAAGTGCAAGGGTTGCCCGAATTGATCACATGGTATTTAGTATAGAATTAAAAGTCGGTTAGATGAAGTGCAAGGATTGCGAAAGTTTGCAAGAATAATTAATGATTTAACCTAATTCATGCCTATATAAACTGGCCAAAATCTATAAACATATAAGATTGAGTCCTAAAATTTAATGTGGAGGCGTCAAGATTGCATAGAGTACAAGTTACCTAATGCTCGGAATTAAATGCAGAAAATAGAGTTTCATTATGCGGAGGCTTCATGCGTAAGTACCTTGATTTAATGTTCATGCTTAAGTGGTAAGTACATATGATCTATATTTAGTGTTTCAAATGTAAATGATTGAAACCATACGAAGTGTTGCTAGACTTTATTTTCATTTAATCATTTGCTCCTTTCATTTGCCTTCAAATAAATGTACAAACCCTTCAACCACCATCATTGAATACTATAAATAACACCATTTGGTCTTTGTTAATGATGTTTGTGTGTGTGTGTGTGAAACTTTAATTTGTGTGTAGTTTGATGATTTTGTATGAATCATATGTTTGCTGTTAGTTTATTATTGTTTGTGTGTAAATTCAGTGCAGCACCAACTAACCAATTTCCTTTTGATCTCTACTTTTTGTTTCTAGGCACATGATGAGAATGAAATGGATCGCATGCTAGCAATTGATGGCATTGAACTCATTGGTATCAATAACCGTAACCTTGGTATGTACCCCATCTCTTTTTATGGCTCAAGATCTGTGAATTAACAAGCTTGCAAATTAGATAAATAGTTTTGAAATAGATATTGACATGATCATTTTTTATCAGTCAATAGTTTTTCCATATTTTTCCTTATAGTGTGATAAAGTTCTTTTTGGTGTAGCTTCTCACCTATGGAATTGAGTTTAGTTGGTTAATTTAAAATTTCTCCATCCAATGAAAGTGTACTATGCATATTAATGTTACGTGCAATGGTTCGTGTAGAAATATTGACTTGATTAACGCAAGGGGGTATACGTGCAAAGGTAAGCAAATGGTTAACTCTCTTGCATGTGAAGTCGGTTGATAGTCCAGCTTTGAAGTTTATGGAAGACAAATGGATGCGTTGTTGCCTGAGAAAGAACCAAGGGTTAGATCTGCTAACCTATTTTAAAATTTTGGGTTGGTTAGTAGTTTATTAATGTTATTCTTGCAGGTATTAATAAGTGGTTAGTGACGCTAACGGGGTATATCAAGATGTTGATAACAAAACAAAGTGGAAGATGGAGACGGAGTGGATTATATCTCCACATTTATGAAAGAACTGTCAAAAAATTAGGCATGCAAGAAAATGAAAATCATATGTAAACAAGGGTTATAATTAGTGTTGTAACACCCCCAATTCATGGTTGCAGCGGAATTCAAACTGGGTGTTACTCGACGACACAATAGTCACAATGATAGAAAACGAACTCCAATTGAGTCGTTTTAAAAGATTTATCATTCAAATTATATAAATATCAGAGATTACAAAATGAGGTCCCAATTGGTTCCATTTGGGTGTAAAACCCTGCTAAAAACTGGAAACACGGGTCTAAAACACGTAATACGTAAAATGTACGAATATTGCGTAAAATTGAGAAAAGTAAAATGTTACTTTTCTAATAGGATATAAATGATTTAAAATGACTTATAATGTCTAGACTGGGCTTAGTCTAGTGTCGGTTGGTATTAAATGTCTTTTAGACATCAAACCGTAAGCCTAAAAATCACGAAATGACTTATAACATCAAGGGATGATTTTTGGTCAATGGAGGAGGGAAAAATATGTTGACTTTTTCTAATAAGTTGAAAACTCAAATCGTCTTAGAAACGCGTTTTGTGGTCTAACGGTTAATCGCCCATACGGTTAAGCGTGCTCATGCGAGAGTAGTACAGGCTTGGGTGACCTGCCGGGAAGTCTTTGGTCATGTTTTTCTCAGTCACGATTAATTCTCAAATAAATCATGAGTGTGTCAAACATTTTTCTGATGTGGGGTCACCTGACGGGGTTGAATTTCGTTGTGCGTAGAATTTCTGATTGACGTTTTACCCTAAAACGTGTAATTCCGTGTAATTCCTTAATAACTTTCAAGAAAATGATCTGACGAATGTCAAACATTTAATTTGCCATGGAAATGATTTATCACTTGAGCCCAAGAAATAAAAATCAAATTTCGGGAAAATTTTCGGGAAAAATGAATAGTAAAAGTGAATAGTGAAATTTTCCGGAAATAGTAATTATCCTGAAAAATGTGAATTGTTACAGTCTCTACCCCTTACGGGGAACTTCGTCCCGAAGTTCTTTGTGTGTCATATGTTGGAGTGGTGTCGATAAAGATGTGTGGTTACTTATGAGGACCAAAATCTGGAATTACTAGTGATGTAGTTTGATTTGTCTCAGAATATGGTGTGTCAATAGAGATTGATAACATGGTTGAATATCAGTAGAGATCCATATAATAGTCGAATATCAAAGAAAATTGATATAGCAGTCGATTATTAATAGAAATTGATATAGTAGTTGTACAGAAATTGATATAGTTAAATATCAAAATGGAAATTGATATAGTTGTCAAGTATCAATAGCAATTGATATAACAGTTGAACAACAATAGCAATTTACATAGGAATCCAATAAATGGAAATTGATATAGTAGTGGAATATCAATGGAAATTGGGATAGTAGTTGCAATCATAGTATAGTAGATAATCTGTTGTTGTACCTAGTGTTTATGTCATGGTTTGAAGCGATGTCGGTGAAAAGATAGGATTTCTTGTGGCGTATATAATGTAGGTATCATGCCATACCCGAGCAATGTAATGTAGGTATCATGCCATACCCGAGCAATGTAATGTAGGTATCAAGCCATACCCGAGCAATGTAATGTAGGTATTATGCCATACCCGAGCAATGTAATATAGGTTGACTTCATACTTATGTTATTTCGGATATAAATAAGCCCACTTGTTTATAATTCTTTATTTACATAGAGAGGCATCCCAAACAATGTAACTAAAGGAATATAAACTTATGGTTCGATGATTTATAATTTCTTTATTTAAATGAAAAGGCATCCCAATCCATTAAAATAAGGACATTATAAATCATCCTACTCAAGAATTCCCGACACAACATTCATACTTAGCCGGTGAGTTACAAGGTAGTGTATTACGAGATGATACTGGTGTTCCAAAAGTACAAGATGAATATTCAATCTTGTAAAGCTGATGAGGGTGCATGTGGTGTAACTAAGGATGATTTGAGCTTTAAAAGTGCATCAAGATCTGTTAATGAGCTTGTGGTTCCAACGGTTGTGAAGATAATGATGTGATATGTTGATGAACAAAAGTGTGTAGTGTATGCTTAACATTAATACTCTTAGGTATAGATGTTGAGTTTGCTTTAAAAATCTTAAGAGATTTTAAAAGTTTATGATGGAATGGTATCCTTAGGACCTAAACATGATAGTACTTCTACAGGATGAAGAGAAGAATTGATAACTATCCCAAGATAGTATTTCGGATTATCTCATAAATGAAAACTTTCAAGAATGAAGTTAGGTAGTACAAATAAAGTGTTAAGATATCGCTGAGTGGTAAGGCACTATCGTGTCTCTAGATTGTTTTAATGTATTCTGGTGGTTTATCATGTTCATGTAGGAAATCAATCTAAACATAACCCTAGTACAACTATTCTCAGTATTTGAAAATTCTAAGTCGAATATAGTTAGTCAGACTATATTCCACTGTCCCTAGGTTAAATATAGGTGACTAGTCTATATTTAGCCGAGGTTCGATAAAATTTTCAAATACCTAAACTAGGTATACTTTTGATATGTCCGTTGCTTTCGGGAAACTGTCCACTAAACAAAGGCGATGTCAAACCCTTAAGTTGCAAGTACCGTCCATACAAGACTTGTAACGTATGTTTTCATATTCCATTGCATAGAAGGTAGTAAGGGTAGATACGTATGGAAAGGAAGTTTTAAGTAGTTCTAAAATAGAACATACTTGGCCAGGATTACGAACTTTTAATAATGAAGGTTTCATAAGAAAATTTTGATGAATATAGAGAAAGTTCAGCTGTTGTCGATGATGGATTAGTTTGTCCTTTAGAAATCTCATATTTCTTGTTTTGAAATCGATAGATTGTGACGGGTTTTTGATATCATAAGAAATGATATTGATGATGTGATGGAATAATTCTAGAGACCATTTGCACAAAACACAATGTCTCGGAAGTAGGTTAGACCATTGTGCAATTCACAATGTCTGGGAAGTAGGTTAGGTCATTGTGTGACTCAAAACATTTGAGAAATGATTAAGACCATTGTATCATACAATGTCTTGGAAAATGAATGAGACCATTGTATCTCACAATGTCTTGGAAAATGAATGAGACCATTGTATCTCACAATGTCTTGGAAAATGAATGAGACCATTGTATCTCACACTATTGTATCTCACAATGTCTTGGAAAATGAATGAGACCATTGTATCTCACAATGTCTTGGAAAATGAATGAGACCATTGTATCTCACAATGTCTTGGAAAATGAATGAGACCATTGCAATCTCACAATGTCTTGGAAAATGAATGAAACCATTGCAATCAGTTACAATGTCTTGGACATATAATGTTGGAGTAGGAACATGATTGGGAGAGTGTGGCTGTGCCGAAATGCCTTAGAATAGGCATACACAGATATGTTTAGTCCATTGTTTAGATAAATGATTGAAAATAAACCGAGTTTATATATCAATATACTAATATGTTCATGTAGCATAAAATGCCTAGTGTGTATATATCAATATACTTATATGTGTTCATGTAGCATAAAATGCTTACGGGGAAATGCTCAATTATGTTTAGGGTACATATATTAATATGCAATTATGTTTGTGTAGCATAAAATATCTACGGGGAAATGCTCAAAAGGGGTATATATATGAATATACTAATATGTTTGTGTAGCATAACATGCTTACTAAGTCCATAATCGTCTGGAGGATGGAAGACACGGAGAGCGGAAGGCTATAAAAATGGTTTTGCTTGTAGTTGTAGTTATAGTTTAGGTCTCAATTAGACCCGTTTCTCTATAACCATGGCTCTGGTACCAATCTGTAACACCCCCAATTCATGGTTGCAGCGGAATTCAAACTGGGTGTTACTCGACGGCACAATAGTCAAAATGATAGAAAACGAACTCCAATTGAGTCGTTTTAAAAGATTTATCATTCAAATTATATAAATATCAGAGATTACAAAATGAGGTCCCAATTGGTTCCATTTGGGTGTAAAACCCTGCTAAAAACTGGAAACACGGGTCTAAAACGCGTAATACGTAAAATGTACGAATATTGCGTAAAATTGAGAAAAGTAAAATGTTACTTTTCTAATAGGATATAAATGATTTAAAATGACTTATAATGTCTAGACTGGGCTTAGTCTAGTGTCGGTTGGTATTAAATGTCTTTTAGACATCAAACCGTAAGCCTAAAAATCACGAAATGACTTATAACATCAAGGGATGATTTTTGGTCAATGGAGGAGGGAAAAATATGTTGACTTTTTCTAATAAGTTGAAAACTCAAATCGTCTTAGAAACGCGTTTTGTGGTCTAACGGTTAATCGCCCATACGGTTAAGCGTGCTCATGCGAGAGTAGTACAGGCTTGGGTGACCTGCCGGGAAGTCTTTGGTCATGTTTTTCTCAGTCACGATTAATTCTCAAATAAATCATGAGTGTGTCAAACATTTTTCTGATGTGGGGTCACCTGACGGGGTTGAATTTCGTTGTGCGTAGAATCTCTGATTGACGTTTTACCCTAAAACGTGTAATTCCTTAATAACTTTCAAGAAAATGATCTGACGAATGTCAAACATTTAATTTGCCATGGAAATGATTTATCACTTGAGCCCAAGAAATAAAAACCAAATTTCGGGAAAATTTTCGGGAAAAATGAATAGTAAAAGTGAATAGTGAAATTTTCCGGAAATAGTAATTATCCTGAAAAATGTGAATTGTTACAAGTGTGACAAAGCTTTGATGAATATTAATGGTGGCTTGAATCTTGCTTTTATTTTTTTTCTTCCACTTAAGCAGTTTAAGAGGTTGCAATGTATCCATCCCATGACATTAGAAATAATACAAAATCAAAGTTGAATTGATGGAAAGTATAACTAGACAAAATTAATATTTTGAGAATTTATTTTAATCTATATTTTTTGATAGGGATTTGAGAGTCTCTTTACCAATGGTTACTATATGGTATTAATTGAAGTTCACATTTTTTTTTTTAAATTTTGATCTTACAGATATGTATAAAATTTGATGTTGTCATTCATGAAAAGATGTGTTTTGGTATATTGGTAGGGACATGAAAGTGAGAATGTGTCGTAATTAGTGGGAAGGGGTAATCTTAGGCTCCATTTTTTGTGTCGAATTCATTTTAATTTGGAGTAATCAAGATACTCAAGATGGAGTCCCATTGCATATAGTACAAGATAGCTAATTCTCGAAATTCAATGCAGCCTCATAATAACTATACAATCATGAAAGGAGATGAAGTGCAAGGGTTACACGAATTGATCACATGGCATTTAGTATAGAATTAAAGTCGGTTAGATGAAGTGCAAGGGTTGCGAAAGGTTGCAAGAATAATTAATGATATAGCATAATTCATGCCTATATAAACCGGCCAAATTCACATTTCGTATGTACAGATTCACACATCTTTTAGATCTTTGATTGTTGGTAGTGGTAGGTAAATTCTCTTTTGCAACATTTTTAAGATGATTCACACATCTTTTAGATCTTTGTAATTAACTCGGCCTTCTTTTTTTCTTAATTTAGTTATCATACTAATGTACCATGAAACTCACACAAGATAATGCATGCTCAGATAAATGAAACCAAAGACTGGGATACCAACTATTTTCTTTGTTTCATACATATTTAGGTGATTGTTATAGATAAGCATATATATAGATATATGTATTATGTTAATGCATTTTCATATACAAGTAATTTATGTTCGTTTTCTATTGATGTAGCTCACATGTGCGAATTGATTGATTCAAGAAAATGTGCACGAGCATGTATGTAAAGCAACATTTAAATGGTTAAATGATACTTTTTAGCGTGATTAGTTTATGTAAGTATTTGCTTTCGAATGCTCTTTGAGAAATATTAGAATGAATTTATTGTGTGCAATTAAATTATTATTGAAAAGAAGAAGGTCCGCGCATCGCAAAGTGTTTTCTTTTTCTATATGTAGAATCATTAGTAAGAAACAAATATTTACGCCCATTAAATGAGTTTACCATAATAGCAAAATACAACCTATTAAAAATATTACATTGAGTAACTAATAGAAAGGAAAAAATATATAATTTTGACTTAAAGCCATTTGTAAATTATAATATCAAATAAAAAAGTTGAGTTTTAAACATAAGCAAAAGTTCAAACTTTTATCAAAAAACAAAACCGGTGCATTTAATATGAAGTATATACAACATCGAGATGGAAGTGCAAGGCTTGCCGGAATTGATCACATGATATTTAGTAATTAGTAGAGAATTAAAAGTCGGTTGTGGATTGAGATGAAGTTGAAAAGGTTGCAAGAATAATTGATGATTTAACCTAATGCAATATATATAGATATATGTATTATGTTAATGCATTTTCATATACAAGTAATTTATGTGTGTTTTCTATTGATTTAGCTCACATGTGCGAATTGATTCAAGAAAATGTGCACGAGCATGAATGTAAAACAACATTTAAATGGTTAAACTATACTTTTTAGCGTGATTATTTTATGTAAGCATGCAAGTTGAATAATGAATATAAAAGAAAAAGTACATAATTTTTGCTCGAACCCATTTGTAAATTAAAAAAAATAAGTTTAAGACATAATATTGGAGTCCAAAGGTTTTAGGAATTATTAATAGTGTATTAATTAATATTCATTTTGTTAGCTATTTAGAATTGAGTTTATTGGTAAAATTTATTAATATTAGTTATACTTCAATGTTAATTTTCAATGAAATTAGTTGTACAATAAAATTAGATGAGGCTAAAAAGGTTTGTAACGATTTTTATAAAGTTTATGTGGCATTATTATATATACATTATTACACAAACTTTAACTTACAAACTTAATAAAGAAAATATTTAACGCACATTAAACTATGACCAACTAGATAGATCCCGTGTGCTTCATATTACCATGCAAAAACCATCTAATTTATAAGTATTGTAGGGCTAAGTAATAGACCAAAAGAAACAAAGCCATTTTTTTTTATCATGCAAATCAGTAATAGGCCAAAAGAAACAAAGTCATAACAATTTAATAACCAAAAGCCCATTTATAAAATACAACACTACAAAACCAAAACAACATCAAACAATTTTAATTTTTAATACAAGAAAGTTAAAACATATCGTACAACATACTAAACAATACTTAAGTATACACTCGCCAATATACAGAAAGAATACACGATTAACAATTAGATTCTCAGCCCGTGCGTAGCACAGGTTCTGCCTGCCTTGTTTTCCATATTGCACACTTTACATTTAATATATGGATTAATACATGGGTAAAATTGACAATTTATTAACTCAAATGTACAACTTATTACAAATATCATCACTTGAAGAAAACGTGCTCGTGGACACTTAAATCAGGGCGGAGGGAGTAAGTAAAATTTTAAAAAGTTTAAATTCGTGAAGAAATTTTGGTTGAGTACTCGTAGTTCCCAACTGACCATTTAAGGATCAACTCAAGATGACCAAATTGTTGGATCTTTTGTGCATCTGCGGTAGCCAACTGCCCATTTTCCGAAGACCAACTACATGTGATCTTTAGTTGTCACTAGTATTCTTTGAATAGGCATTGGAATTGTACTTGCTCATTCGCGCTATCCAAAAGGTATTCCATTATTATATAAATTGATCATTCGTGCTAGAAGAATAAAAGTACAATGAGTATATCGGCTAAGCAAGTTGCCAATCCTGGCCCAATTGTTGGTGACTTCAGTGCCATTAAGCATTTTTTTTTGTGATAGTCATTTATCCGAGACCAAACGGATTTCATGTTAAGTTATAATACGAGTTTGGAGGTGTGGAGTGCACGCTTATATAAACTATTAACTTGATTTTGGTTAAGATAATGATAAAGGTTATGGATGTATATCAAGGGGCAAGGCCCTTGGATGTTTCCTATAGTGGCTAAATTATACTCGTCACCATAGTGTTGCAAATTTGCAATGGTTCAAAAGATGTTGTTTGCGTTAGTGACAGATGTTAGTCATAGAAAATGGACTTACATATGCCTTTAAAGGCTGCAGTTAGCAACAGTTTTACCTGTCACAAAATTGCTGCAGAAATTATTTGAAAGGTTGTGACCATTTACTAAAGGGTGTGACTTTTCACCAAAAGTCACAACTTTTCCCGACAACCACCATAAGTTTATATATATAAACGAAACTTTGGTCTTTCATATGAAATTATTTATATCAACAATAAATATGACAAATTCTTTATGCTTTTCTCTCTTTTTTTTGCCTAGAATTTGAGAGTTCATTCTTGTCTTATCCCTATAAAAATTTCTTGTAGCCTAAGGCAATTAATAGGGTATAAATATTGTATCAGGAAAGTGGACTTTTTTACACGATTCAACAATTATCCAAGTAATCTTTGATTATCACACGCTAATACCAACATTGACATAGTAACAAACGTGTCGGGTCAACCAGTTTTGGAACATACAGTTCCAAAGTTATCAATTTTACCTCAATCAAGTATCATAAGTGAAGGGTTTTAGAGGATTCGACTTACCTCTTCATGATGTGTTCTTACGTAGTGTGTGTCACATAAACAACATGCTTCAAAAGAAGTTAGTGTTCATACAACTACATGCATAAATCTTTTGTACAAGCATAACATTAAAGAAATTTCATGCCACATCAAATCATTTATTTAGGCAAGATATTCATTTAATTTTCAGAAGTTAAAATAGCACATAGATCAATAAGCTGTCATCTTGAATCTTGCTAAATTGTCACAATGTACATTTATGATACATTTAAGAAGGAATACACAAGATGGTTTAAACAAAAGTAATAAAACTAAGCACTAAGAAGTTATAAAATCGACCATTCAAAAGTTAACAAAAACATCAAACAAATGTTACTAGAATTAACTTCAAGATAGATGCATGGATCTTTTAAGCACGGTCCTATACAAAAAGCAAGTTTATACCGCAATTTGCTGTGATCATCTTGACTCTTTAAAAACATCAAACTCTGACAGTCGATCAAGATACCAGAGGATCACCCTTCATAAACTAAGAAACTAAAAAAATTGAGTGAGTAAATTATAGTTACAAATACATCAGTTATTATCAAATTTACAATGAACCAAATAACAAAATATACTAGACTTAAGTTATCCGTAAAGAGAACAGAGTTTTAATTAGTACTCATAGTTAAAATAATCATAAAATTATAACAACTAAGTGCTTTAACTTGCTAACTTTTGTGTGTCACAACTACACGTCAGCAGTATCCTAGACACTGTTTTGTGCATTAAAATATGTCATTTAGTATAATATTTATAGGACAAATATAGTTCAACAAAGTGTTAAAAGTAACGTATAAATATTAATATGTAAATGACTAGTATCGAACCCGAGACCTCGGGATAGCACATAATACAAACGAGAATAAAAAATTAATAAATATTAATAGTTATGTATATTTATTAATAATACAAGTTTAAGGATTAATGATCGTTAGTTATTAAATGTATGGACTAACTATCGCAAATTGGCAAGGAAAAGGACTAGAGTGAAACTTGGTGGCAAGAAGGATCTGGAACACCCCTTTTGGGTGTGTGGCCGGTCGAACAAGCCCAAGGGAGGGCAACCCATTGCCCTAACTTGCTCCCAAAGTTTCCTCAAGTATGTATACAAACCCAAGGGTCATTCATTCACATCTTTTGTGCACACACAATACCCTAAGGTTTTTGTTTTCTTCTTGTTTTGTTCCTGCTGATCGAACCTAAGAACCCTAAGGGTTTTGGGTTGAAATTTTCATAAAGAAAATTTTACTTGTGTTTAATCTTGCAATTAATTTGATTCGGTATTAGTTTGTGTGTACAAGAACAAGGTAATAACTCACTATAGTTATTATCAAGAGATCGATAAACAAAACGGTAAGGGGTTTATCATAGATCTAATATTACACAAGATCAAGATTAATTGAAGTGCATCGGGTACGTTCCTATTTATGTTTTAGTTAATAATTATGTGTTATACTTGTTCCTAGCTTCCGCAAAACGTGTACTTTGATTGTCATATTCTAACAGTGGCATCACGAGCCATGTATAACATGTAATTGATTACTAAAACGTAATAAAAATCGGATCTTTAATTGTTTTATATACATGTTTTGATCTAGGGTTTTTCTTTTTAAAATATTTTTTGAAAATTTTTGAAACCCTAACCCTAACTTGGGGGGGGGGGTCGATTTTCCATGAAACCCTATTTAGGGTTTTGTGGTTTTCCTGGATTATGTGTAATCACTAGAAACCCTAGGTCATTAACCGGTTATGTGAACGTATCTTGTGACCTATGTGCTAATTGTTAGGTTTTAATCCGTGACGAAACATGCATGTTAGTCATGGATTTTTTTTTTTTTTTTTTTTTTTTTTTTTTTTTTTTATATATGTCACATGTTTTAGATGGATCTTTAATTGGGGAAGACCCCATAATTTTATATTAAAATCAATTTATATGCTATGTGGTATATAAATTAGCTTTGACCAACGCAATTGATTCGTCAATGTATGTGACTCTCTTCCATTAAGAGGAGAGGGCCTTAGTTGATTACATGCATTATTATACCTAGAATTGATTTTATTAGGATCTTTTCTAATCAAGATTGTATGTGGCTAATTGTTTCACTTTTATTATTATTAGTTGTTTTGTTTTTCTTTGATTACTTGTTGTATTGTTAATTGTTTGACATGATGTAAGCAATAAAAGGGTGATTTTTATAAAGAAAATAATATGGACTAATAATGGTGAAACCTTAAGTGATAAAGATTGAATCTTGCGGTGTCTTATGTGCCAACAACGGTTCGCTTCGCACGGTAATTCGCTCCAAGGCGAGACTAGCAAGATTCATACTTTATTACATGTTTTGAGATTGAATCCATAAACTTTTGCTTGATTGATGTTTTGTACAACATGCTTTTAAAAGTAACTCCTTTAAGACAACATTCATAGTCATGGTATGAAGGCTTGGAAAGAGCCTTAGAGTCTGCCTTGGTTATCACACTTACGAATATGTCTTAAACGAATTTCTTTTAAAATCATTCTTGTAGAAAGTCATCTTAGGGGTTTTTAAACCTCAAGTAAAACTTTGTGTATTAATTTCAAGAATTGGTAATAAAAAGTTTTTTTTTTTTGAAAACTTATGCTATAAAGATGAGTGCATGCATCTTTAATTTATACATATTTTGATTAACACATCAAAATTGAATACCCTTAAAATTTAAGTTACATGTCATCTATCTATAAGGAACACTTGGAATTTTAATTTAGTAAACGTGAGACCTAGGCTAAATTATTATAACAAGGTAAAATTCTGTTAATGCGTGAGACCATAGATAATAATTTTACAGTTTTTAAGGTAGACGACTTAATTAAGTAGTGCGTGAGACCTAGAACTTAAGGCATGAGATGGGATGAAACATGCTTACAAGGCAAATTGATGAATCAATTTGATGTAAATCCCATAATGGTCTAGGAATTGGAAATCTTGTTTGCCAATTATTGTTCGACAGATTACCATCTTTTATACTTTCACCACTAGCAGATCAACTGATGTGGTGGAATCTATGTAAAGTTGGATCCTAGATTTTCAAGAAAATTTGTTGGTTATATGAATATAGCCTTTGGATATTTTATTTTCTTGAAGATATTTAATATCGAAAATAATAATGTTTGAACTTTTATCTGTAGATATGGCTCAACCCGATAACCCAACTGTGATTTCTGCTTTCAAGAGTCATCTTGAAAGAGAAAAATTGACTGGAAAGAATTTCAATGATTGGCACCATTCGCTCAGAATTGTCTTGAGGGCGGCCGGTAAGCTCAATTACTTGACCGAAGAATGTCCAGCTAAGCCTGCTGCTACTGAATCAAAAGCAGTTAAGGCGGAGTGGAGGGAGAAACATGCTAAGTTTAATGAGGTTGCTTGTTTAATGCTCACTAGCATGAGTGCTCAGTTACAAAAGAAGTTTGAGTACTTTTTTCCTAAAGACATGCTTGAAGTACTTAAGCAGTCGTATGAGAAATCTCCTGCAGTTGAATTGTATGATGAACTTGACAAGCTACACAACTGCAAGCATGGTGATGGTAAACCAGTTGAAGATTATGTGACTGAGATGAAAGAATCTTTTGATCAGCTTCACAGAATTGGATTTGGTTACCCTGACAATGTGCAAGTGCACTTGATCAACAGGTCCCTTAACAAGGACATTGCTGGTTTTGTGCAGAATTTCAACATGCACTGCTCGGGGAAGAAAGTCTCAGAATTACTCGCATTGGTTGTTGATTATGAGAAAAGTCTACCAGCCAAGGTCAAGGCTCCTACCCCGCAAGTGTTGGCGATTCATGGGGGAGAATCCAGAAGAAATCGCATGTGAACAAAGGCAAAGGGAAAGGTGATAAAGGCAAGCAGGTCATGGCCTATCAACCTCAACCCAAGATGAAGCAGCATCAGCCTAAGCAGAACAAGGTGAATCCTCCAAACAAGAAGGATCAGGCTTGTCACCACTGTCATGAAAAAGGCCATTGGAAGCGCAATTGTCCTCTCTACATTCATGACTTACGACAGAAGAAGCATGGTAATGAAGCTGGTAACCAAGTTCATTAGGTGCGTTCTTTATGATTGAATTATTCACTCTTACTCCTAAATTGAATTCATGGGTATATGATACGGGATGTGGCATTCATATTTGCAATACCTTGCAGGGGTTTAGAGTTGAGAGAAAGCTGGCCTATGGACAACAATTCTTGCACGTGGGTAACGAAGCACATGCAGAAGTTGAAGCTATAGGAGTTTTTAATTTAGTGTTGCCTTCGGGCTTAGTACTATCATTAAATAATTGTCATTATGCACCGTCAATTGTTAGAGGTGTAATTTCATTTTCAAGTTTGTTGAACCTTGGTTTTGAGCATACTATTTCTAGCAATGGGATTTCAGTTTCTTTAAATGGTGTTTTTTATTTTAATGCTATTGCTGTGAATGGTGTCTTTGAAATTGATATTGAATGATAATGATAATGCTTTTGTTAAAAATAATTCAATGTATAGCATCAGTTGTCACAACTCGTAATTTCCGGTTATTTTCTAAACCTCGACAATTTACTATTCACAAGTTACTATTCATCATTTACTATTCATCGATCACTATTCATCATTTTCGAGGTCAATTTGACATTCCGAGACACGTTCAGAAATTTTACTATTCACTTGACACTATTCATTTCCGAGAGAAAATCACTATTCACGTGCATTATTCATGTCATCGTAAATTTAGTTTACGAGTGTTCAAATTCGTGTAATCGTATTGGTTCAGGAGCGAATTCATGCATTATTGTCAGGGACATTTCATACGGACTAGAAATAGTCGACATATCATTATTAGGGCACTTGCATACTATTCCACTCATAGGGTATTCAAATTATATTTTAATATAATTAACGATTTACGTATGTTTATTTTAAATAAACACTAATCCGCGAACTATAAATGAAACTAACATGTCCGACACTCCCGACTATGATCCCAATATATTTTTATATTCATTTTTATAATATAAAAATTTATAATATTAATTTACCCGGTATTTTGGATATTTATTTTAATTATTAACTTAAGATTTCTTAAACTTCGACGGTTTTCGTGGAAATTAAACTATAATTATCTAAACACCCAATAATTTTATCCAAACTATTTTTATAATTTTTATAACTTTATTATGACCCGGTTAACTTCGTTAAAATTTATTTTAGTTAACCCGGTACCCGGTACAATTTAAAACTACACAAAACTACCAATAATACATTTTATTACAAAATTCTACATTCATTCCCCCCCCCCCCCCCTTGACTTTGCCGCCCCCCCCCTTGCCATTTTTCTTACAAAAACTACTTATACACTCCTTCTCATTTAATGGATACACTAACTCTTATATATTAATAATAATACAAATAATATACATCTACTTTACCAAATCTTTCCTACCTCATTTTCACTTTGCAAGCAAAATCATTTTTCTCTCTTTTGCTCTTTGAAACCCACGGCCACAAGAGGAGGAGCAAGAAGGAACCAAAAATTTTCAAAGATCAAAGTGTTAATCTTGTATTTATAGCATCCTTGTTAGAGTTTTGAAATAAAAACTCAAGGATTATTAGGTTTTAATCATCCTAACTTCACTAATCTTACAAGTAAGTTACTAAACTCATTTCATAATTTTTACAAAGTTATTACTATGTTTATACATGTTTCTTGCAAGATCTCATACATGCATTAACTTATACCACTTTATTTTTGTAAACTTTTGATCATACAAGCCCTAGAGTGATTTTTGATTAGATCTTTGTTAGATCTACTTGGTTTTGGTGATTAGGAACCCATGACACCCTAAGAAGGTGTATGGTAGGATTAGATTAGTTTTGTGGTGTTTGAAAGTGGTTTGATAGATGATGGAACTAGTTTGGAGACTTGGAAATGGTTTTTGAAACTTTTGAAATACCTACTGTCCCTATTTTAATTTCGTGGGAAAATCAGTGGGTGATGGTTAATTTTTGACCAAAGATTTAGAAAATACATTCAAAAACGAAACTTTGGGCGAAAGAACGGATTAAAACGAGTTTATAACGAAGGAGTTATGATTTTTGCAAATTTAACGACGAAAACTACTTTTCAGAAAACTGCTTGCTGTTTGGCAGAATACAACGGGTATTTTGAGGTATTAAACGTAACCTAGAGGAGCCGAGTTATTTAAAATATACTAGTATACACAAAGACGAATCCGTGGACATAAAGAACAAGGAAAACGAGCCTAAAACGACCGAGTTATACCCGTTTTAACATTGTCAAAACTATATTTATATTTTGGTCACAAATAGAAATAATAACGTACGTACTAAATGGTATATTTTCTAGAGACGTTACTAATGACTATTTTCTTAACAAACGAATACGTATGACCCGAGGGAATACTTATACGACTTAACGACGTCATTCTAAGGTTTTGATACAAGGATTTTAACGATAACTTTTGTACGAGTTAATACGTCGAGTTATATACTTCTCTAAATGGAATTATTTTTCCTAAGTATGGAAACCATTTTTCTACGACGATAACTAGTATTTTCAAATTACGAGTGGTATGAGTATCATGTGCATGTGCATTCATTTCATTACGGCTTGATCTAAGTTAGATCATGATTATTCATTTAGGTTGCGGCTAGTGTACTCGCACCTCATTGTTCCGACTACTTTTACCTCATTGCACCATCTTTGTAACTTTACTTCGAGGTGAGTTTCATAGCCCCGTTTTAATTCTATATTTTGATTTCAAATCCCACGGGGGAGAATACATTGCATTACTTGTTTTTGTGTACATGCCTAAGTATAAAAATTCATACATTGCTTAAGTTGTCTTATTTACCACGTCTTGAAAAGTCCCCTTTTATTATCATGGACCGTTAATTTCTGGTACTAAGCGGGAGTGAGTGGATAGATCTATCGAGGGTGACGCCTCCATTCGTGTTTGGGTTGCTCCAAATGGAACGAATGCATTTCATGTCTTTATTATTAGAGTGTCTGGTAAACACTCATTGGGGCCAAGTATCGTCTAGCTTCGGGGTCATGAGCTTAAGAGCCAATGTATATACTTTCCGGACATCCTATTTCATGGCATTACTTATGGCATTTGTACACTAGATTTTACTTATAAACCTATGATTATTCACCAACTTTATGTTGACCGTTTTTCGCAATGTATTTCTCAGGTTATTAAGGTAGCTCATGTGCATACATTTGGACCTTCATGGAGTCGCGGAGTCGACGCGTCTCACTATATTTTCTGCACTTATGAAACGTTTGATCTTGTTGAACTTATTTTGACAATTTTGGCAAACTCTTTTGGGACCTAAGCTTTGTAACTCTGAATGTTTTAATGATCAAACGCTGTATTTTCTAAACGACACTTTAGGTCGTTCAATATAACTGTAATTATGGTGCTATGACAGTCGCCCCCAGGTATTCCATTCCGCTGCCATTCAGGTATTTTGGGGGTGTTACAGATTGGCATCAGAGCTAAGGTTATAGCGAACTAGGATGTATCTTGGACCCTAGACTATAACCACATCATCATAGCATCTCATCATTTCATCATAGGTGCATATTCACTATACATGTTGTTTTACGCACACATTGTGCAAGTTATTCATAACCATACTCATATATATATATGATTATATTGACCTGGTTCACAAGTGACATGTCTTCAGACACCCACGCCGTTATCCTTTCGTCGGATTCCGACATTGAAGATGCCTTGTCATCTTCCACTACCATTATACCACCAGTTACACGTATACCACCGTTAGCACTATTGATTTGTTATAGGAATAAGGTTTTCCTATCATTCAACCTATACATAGAATGCCGTTTGGTAGAGTATTCAGACTTGATTCTAATGGACTTATTAGGATGCTTATTACAAGGGAGATAGCATGTTTTCTTTCCTCCACTAGTAGGACGCTTACTACTCAGGTACTACCACCACCGTCAGTTACTTATTTCACTATTGGTCGTCCCATAGTGCGTACTTTAACTTTACCTCTTGGATATCGCGAGATAGCGCGAAAGAGGGTAGTATCCCATTCACTGTTATCACCATTATCTCCTAACTCATCACTAGGATCGCATTGTCATCAATGTTATTCTCATCCTTTAGAATACCACCATTGTCAGTTTCCTTTTCCATTTTCACTTGCCATGAATTAGATAACGCCTTGTGGATAATACCAAGATTACGGACTCAGCAGGAACATCTACAGGTTCCTCAAGAATGGCTTAGAATCTACACTATCTAGGACTTGAGCGATGCACAACTACAGATACCACTTCAGGACTATCTCGACCTTATGATGCCATAAACCTGATTTCACTTAGAAGGATTACAGGAAGTCTTTAGACTAGACTTATATCTTTACTAGCTTTTACTAATACCCTAGCCACGAGAGGTGTGGCATAGTTCAAAGAAACTTGTAGTATTTTGATTGTTGTACAAACGGAATCACCAAGTATTGACTCTACTATAGGGGAATGGTTGTGCTATCTATGATATTGGTCCATATAGACCGAAACCTTCATGTATTATATTCATGTGTTATGAATATGATGATTTTATTACCTATAGATTCTCATGGACTCTTATGATTTGATGGAAATAGATTTAAGCAAACCACTCCAAGCATGACGCAAGCCGCTGTTGGACAATTCATTGCCAGGAACGTAACTACCGCCCTCACCAAGGAACTTACTCACGTGGAATTTATGGGTTGTAATCCCTCCTTCTTTAGCGGAAGTATTGACACAAAAGAATTTCTCAAATGGTGCGAAGAATTAGAAACAATCTTTCAAAGTGGTGACTGCCGTAAGGAAGACAAAGTTAAGTTCGCCACTTGCACTTTTCAGAAGCATGCCCAGAAATGGTGGACTAAGTATGTCCAGGTAGTAGGAGTTGATGCTGCTTACTCACACTCTTGGGAGAAACTAAAAAGGATGATGAGTTTGAAGTTCTGTGTGAAAAGCGAATTACAAGCAATTGAACAAGAAACACTAAACCTTACCATGGAAGGAGATGACGTTGTCAAGTATACCGCTTATTTTTATGATTTTGCTCGACTAGGCTCTGCAATGGATGAACCGGAAAGCAAGAGACTTGAAAGGTACGTCGGAGGACTTTCTCCTGAAATTCGTAGGATGGTCATCGCATGTGAACCCAATACCATGTCTGAAGCTATCCAGATGGCAATCGAAACAAAGGAACTCATAGTTCGCGACAAGACATCGGGAGACAATAATAACAACAAGAGAAAGTGGGACGGTAATCTGGATGCTAATGCTTCTCAACAACCGTTTAAGATACAACAAGTGGTGGAGACCTGTGCTGCTGGGTCAAGCCAAAAGAAAGGATATGTAGGTAAATTACCCGAGTGCAACAGGTGTCAGTTTCATCACAAAGGACGTTGCCCGGAACCATGTGGCAACTGTAAGAAGATCGGACACAAAGCCAAGGATTGCAAGGCTCCCACCCTCACAAAGCATCAGGAACTCACGGTAATCTGCCGTGAATGTGGAGTAGTGGGACACTTCAGGAGTAAATGCCCGGTGTTGAGAGACCGGAACTGGAGGAGGCATTTCATGTTGTAAAACCATAGTCTGAGCCCTCTAGGGTTGTACTTTCTTTTGGTACTTTCCATAAGTACGTGGATGTAACCTAGTTATATTAAGCACTTTCCTACCTAATGTAATGACTATCTTTGTTATCTCAGCGATAATCGTAACCTTCGTTTATTCCTTTCCCTATTGCAATTGCGCAATTTTCAATCGTTTAGCAACATTATACCATTGTCTTATTAAGGATTTGACCGATTTCGTAATTGACGGATTAATAGATTATTACCAATCCATAGTATTTACCCATGTATCCAACAAGCCATTCAACGAGTTTTATTTCAAACTATTTTACTACCTTATGGGGAAATTGTTTTTACCAAATTTCTAAAATAAGTCGTTTTGTTACCGTACTATAAACTGATTATCCAATATGACGTCAAATATTTACTATTATTACGCGAAACAATTTTTATATTACTTTGGAAGGAAATGACTAGAATACCATTCTTTGAAACAAAACGTTGAACACCATCTAAAGCTTTTGAGAAAAATAATATTATTTTGATTAAATCAAGCATCGCATCATTAGTCCTCAACTATACATAGCCTGATCACCTATGTATACTTCAGGAAAGATTATGCCATGAAGGAAATAGTTACTTTATAAAGTATTGTTAATAACAATCTTCATCCAAAAGCGTTTTAAACAAATAAACTCTTTTATGAATATTTCTTTCTGACAAATTTTCTCTGGATACTTACCCCACCTGTCACACACTTAGTCATTAAGTTAGACTTTCCATTGACTTCTTTGGGAGAGACTTCCCATATTAAGTACTAGGAGGATTCCTCGATACAAGAAAAACAATAAAAGGGTTACGAAACTACTAACCTAGACTAGAAGTATACACCAAGACAATTTATATCTCAATAACAGTTCTGAAATGCCACTGGACCATCCGACTCACCATCTCTGACCTAGTTGTCCAATTTATTTTTCAAGGGTACTAGTTAGACTGATCTACAGGATCAAACACATTGTGAAGGTACGCTAAGCAACACCATGGGAATAAACCAAGCCTCCTAACCGATGCTGTAAAGTGTTTTGAGTTAACATGGTCTCATCCATACGCAAACTTCCCTGCAGTGAGTTTACGACAAGAATGATTGATTCGAATTATGGATATCGATATAGATTCCCTCAAGGAATTGTGTTCTCAAGAAATTCTAAATAACCTCACCTATACATCAAGAGAGGCATCAGGCCCAAGCATATCTCCCCAGCTACATGTGAAGACAGTACGGAAATTCATCGACAAAGTATCAATTGAAACCCTCATATTGCCAACATGATGACAACTACAACAATAAACCATCTCAGGACTTAGGTTGGTTGAATACCTAGACTTGTAGTTTTGTCGGATAATCGCCAATAGGCATTTTCTAATGTCAGGAACCGAATGTTAGACACCTATGCATTTATGCGAATATTTTCTATCCTACTATTTTATCCTTGTTAGTATTTTTACTTTTAAATGAAGTTGATTTCAAAATTGTGTCCATACAAATCACATATCTCGTGGAAAATAATTTTGAATTGCCTATTTTGAATAAATACGACCCTTTTTAGCCAGTATTTACTTGAACCATTATACAATGAGAAATGTTTAAACATCAAACTTTGGTAAACAGTTCTATTCACAACATGTTTGAAAATCGCGTCACATTTCATAACTATTAAATTTTGAATCATCAATAAAGCTAATATTGGGTATACCATTTGTTCCATTTTCTAAATTTCTTTATTCAGAAAAAGATTTTGACCAAAAACTCAAAAATCGCGAGAGAAATTTTGAAAACAAATCACCATACAATATCGCTTATGCATTTAGGGCTTTGTGACTTGACAATAAGGAATATTGGAATATGTGATGAAGGAAACTAGGAGGAACACCATAGAACGATTTCAAACGTCATTAATGGAAACCAAGCATAGTAGGCAAAGAATGACACATGTCTTAGCAATCGATTAGACTAAAACACGAGGGATCAAAAATTATTACCCATATTTCATCTTCCTTGAGTAACGCCGAATTCGGAAGACGTAACGTTGTAGAATTAATCACCAGATTCATTGTAACCGTCTCAACTATTCCCGCTAAAGGTGATCGAATCACCTCAGACTTCTAACAATCATTCTAAGATTTTCTTCGGAACCTCATTAAGATGTAAACATCGCTTATCATCCACAGACTGATGGTCAGAGTGAGAGGACTATTCAGACACTTGAAGACATGCTTAGAGCATGTGTGATTGACTTCGGAAATGGTTGGGCTAACCATTTGCCGTTAATAGAATTTTCCTATAACAACAGTTACCATTCGAGCATTAAGGTTGCACCATTCGAGGCACTTTATGGTCGTAAGTGTAGATCTCCAATTTGTTGGGCCGAAGTCGGTGAAGTACAATGTACTGGCCCGGAGATGGTACAAGAAACAACAGAAAAGATAATTCAAATTCGAGAGAGACTCGAAACTGCTAGAAGTCGACAGAAGAGCTACGCAGATATTCGACGCAAACCATTGGAATTTCAGGTCGGGGACAAAGTTATGTTGAAAGTCTTGCCTTGGAAAGGCGTGATACGATTTAGAAAACGCGGGAAATTGAACCCGAGATACATTGGGCCAATCAAGATCCTGGAGAGGATTGGTCCGGTTACTTACAAGCTTGAACTTCCATCAGAACTTAGCAATGTACACAACACGTTTCATGTTTCGAACCTCAAGAAATGTCTTTCGGACGAGTCTGCCATTATACCATTAGAAGAAATACAACTTGATGACAAGCTTAACTTTGTGGAAGAACCAGATTACAAGCAACGAGAAACTGGTAGAAGTCAGGTTGGTGCATGACGCACATCATGCGGATTGAGTATCCCTGCACAACAAACTATCTAGATTCAAGTGGGAGAACGAACTAAGTTGAAAGCTTTGCCTTGGAAAGGCATGATACAATTTTGGTAACGCGAGAGATTGAACCTCAAGTATATTGGACCATTTAAGATTCATTTTAGAATCGACCAGCTGACATATAAGATATGGGTTCTGACATAATTCAGCAACGTATATTACCTTTAATACATTATAAACCTAAAGAATCACTGATCATCTATTAATGAACCAAACTCGGAAAAAGCAAAAACTCACTATTCCAATAGGCATTCATGATATAACCAGAAACCTTCTACAAGTCAAGAATCAATTACAAATTCTACAAGTTGTAAACCATTAAAACTTCAAGTTGGTAGCCAGATCATGTTGAAAGTTCTGCCTAGGAAAGGCATGATATTATTCGGAAAAATTTGGAAAGTTAAACCTGATTTACACTGGACCACGTAATATTTCAGACAAGAGTAGACCTATTGGTCATCTGACTTGAGCCTTGATTAAGGAACAGCCGGATTACACAACTATGTTTTTCCTATGCAAATCCCAGGAAAATGACTTTCGGATTAGTCAATCATAATCTCATTTGGAAAAGGGTCCAACCCTGAGACAAACGTAAACTTAGTAAGAGAACCAGTAGAAAGCATGGACCATGAGGTCGAACGGTTGATGCAAAGTCAAGTTTTTATCGTGAAAGTTCGCTGGAATTCTCGAAGAGGACCCGAATTTACTTGGGAACGAGAGGACCGAATGCAACTCAAGTATCCACGTCTTTTTACCAAATATACTTCAGAGACCAACCAAAACTGAACTTCGGGACGAAGTTCCTATTAGTGGGGAAGACTGTCACAACTCGTAATTTCCGGTTATTTTCTAAACCTCGACAATTTACTATTCACAAGTTACTATTCATCATTTACTATTCATCGATCACTATTCATCGTTTTCGAGGTCAATTTGACATTCCGAGACACGTTCAGAAATTTTACTATTCACTTGACACTATTCATTTCCGAGAGAAAATCACTATTCACGTGCATTATTCATGTCATCGTAAATTTAGTTTACGAGTGTTCAAATTCGTGTAATCGTATTGGTTCAGGAGCGAATTCATGCATTATTGTCAGGGACATTTCATACGGACTAGAAATAGTCGACATATCATTATTAGGGCACTTGCATACTATTCCACTCATAGGGTATTCAAATTATATTTTAATATAATTAACGATTTACGTATGTTTATTTTAAATAAACACTAATCCGCGAACTATAAATGAAACTAACATGTCCGACACTCCCGACTATGATCCCAATATATTTTTATATTCATTTTTATAATATAAAAATTTATAATATTAATTTACCCGGTATTTTGGATATTTATTTTAATTATTAACTTAAGATTTCTTAAACTTCGACGGTTTTCGTGGAAATTAAACTATAATTATCTAAACACCCAATAATTTTATCCAAACTATTTTTATAATTTTTATAACTTTATTATGACCCGGTTAACTTCGTTAAAATTTATTTTAGTTAACCCGGTACCCGGTACAATTTAAAACTACACAAAACTACCAATAATACATTTTATTACAAAATTCTACATTCATTCCCCCCCCCCCCTTGACTTTGCCGCCCCCCCCCTTGCCATTTTTCTTACAAAAACTACTTATACACTCCTTCTCATTTAATGGATACACTAACTCTTATATATTAATAATAATACAAATAATATACATCTACTTTACCAAATCTTTCCTACCTCATTTTCACTTTGCAAGCAAAATCATTTTTCTCTCTTTTGCTCTTTGAAACCCACGGCCACAAGAGGAGGAGCAAGAAGGAACCAAAAATTTTCAAAGATCAAAGTGTTAATCTTGTATTTATAGCATCCTTGTTAGAGTTTTGAAATAAAAACTCAAGGATTATTAGGTTTTAATCATCCTAACTTCACTAATCTTACAAGTAAGTTACTAAACTCATTTCATAATTTTTACAAAGTTATTACTATGTTTATACATGTTTCTTGCAAGATCTCATACATGCATTAACTTATACCACTTTATTTTTGTAAACTTTTGATCATACAAGCCCTAGAGTGATTTTTGATTAGATCTTTGTTAGATCTACTTGGTTTTGGTGATTAGGAACCCATGACACCCTAAGAAGGTGTATGGTAGGATTAGATTAGTTTTGTGGTGTTTGAAAGTGGTTTGATAGATGATGGAACTAGTTTGGAGACTTGGAAATGGTTTTTGAAACTTTTGAAATACCTACTGTCCCTATTTTAATTTCGTGGGAAAATCAGTGGGTGATGGTTAATTTTTGACCAAAGATTTAGAAAATACATTCAAAAACGAAACTTTGGGCGAAAGAACGGATTAAAACGAGTTTATAACGAAGGAGTTATGATTTTTGCAAATTTAACGACGAAAACTACTTTTCAGAAAACTGCTTGCTGTTTGGCAGAATACAACGGGTATTTTGAGGTATTAAACGTAACCTAGAGGAGCCGAGTTATTTAAAATATACTAGTATACACAAAGACGAATCCGTGGACATAAAGAACAAGGAAAACGAGCCTAAAACGACCGAGTTATACCCGTTTTAACATTGTCAAAACTATATTTATATTTTGGTCACAAATAGAAATAATAACGTACGTACTAAATGGTATATTTTCTAGAGACGTTACTAATGACTATTTTCTTAACAAACGAATACGTATGACCCGAGGGAATACTTATACGACTTAACGACGTCATTCTAAGGTTTTGATACAAGGATTTTAACGATAACTTTTGTACGAGTTAATACGTCGAGTTATATACTTCTCTAAATGGAATTATTTTTCCTAAGTATGGAAACCATTTTTCTACGACGATAACTAGTATTTTCAAATTACGAGTGGTATGAGTATCATGTGCATGTGCATTCATTTCATTACGGCTTGATCTAAGTTAGATCATGATTATTCATTTAGGTTGCGGCTAGTGTACTCGCACCTCATTGTTCCGACTACTTTTACCTCATTGCACCATCTTTGTAACTTTACTTCGAGGTGAGTTTCATAGCCCCGTTTTAATTCTATATTTTGATTTCAAATCCCACGGGGGAGGATACATTGCATTACTTGTTTTTGTGTACATGCCTAAGTATAAAAATTCATACATTGCTTAAGTTGTCTTATTTACCACGTCTTGAAAAGTCCCCTTTTATTATCATGGACCGTTAATTTCTGGTACTAAGCGGGAGTGAGTGGATAGATCTATCGAGGGTGACGCCTCCATTCGTGTTTGGGTTGCTCCAAATGGAACGAATGCATTTCATGTCTTTATTATTAGAGTGTCTGGTAAACACTCATTGGGGCCAAGTATCGTCTAGCTTCGGGGTCATGAGCTTAAGAGCCAATGTATATACTTTCCGGACATCCTATTTCATGGCATTACTTATGGCATTTGTACACTAGATTTTACTTATAAACCTATGATTATTCACCAACTTTATGTTGACCGTTTTTCGCAATGTATTTCTCAGGTTATTAAGGTAGCTCATGTGCATACATTTGGACCTTCATGGAGTCGCGGAGTCGACGCGTCTCACTATATTTTCTGCACTTATGAAACGTTTGATCTTGTTGAACTTATTTTGACAATTTTGGCAAACTCTTTTGGGACCTAAGCTTTGTAACTCTGAATGTTTTAATGATCAAACGCTGTATTTTCTAAACGACACTTTAGGTCGTTCAATATAACTGTAATTATGGTGCTATGACAGTCGCCCCCAGGTATTCCATTCCGCTGCCATTCAGGTATTTTGGGGGTGTTACAGATTGGCATCAGAGCTAAGGTTATAGCGAACTAGGATGTATCTTGGACCCTAGACTATAACCACATCATCATAGCATCTCATCATTTCATCATAGGTGCATATTCACTATACATGTTGTTTTACGCACACATTGTGCAAGTTATTCATAACCATACTCATATATATATATGATTATATTGACCTGGTTCACAAGTGACATGTCTTCAGACACCCACGCCGTTATCCTTTCGTCGGATTCCGACATTGAAGATGCCTTGTCATCTTCCACTACCATTATACCACCAGTTACACGTATACCACCGTTAGCACTATTGATTTGTTATAGGAATAAGGTTTTCCTATCATTCAACCTATACATAGAATGCCGTTTGGTAGAGTATTCAGACTTGATTCTAATGGACTTATTAGGATGCTTATTACAAGGGAGATAGCATGTTTTCTTTCCTCCACTAGTAGGACGCTTACTACTCAGGTACTACCACCACCGTCAGTTACTTATTTCACTATTGGTCGTCCCATAGTGCGTACTTTAACTTTACCTCTTGGATATCGCGAGATAGCGCGAAAGAGGGTAGTATCCCATTCACTGTTATCACCATTATCTCCTAACTCATCACTAGGATCGCATTGTCATCAATGTTATTCTCATCCTTTAGAATACCACCATTGTCAGTTTCCTTTTCCATTTTCACTTGCCATGAATTAGATAACGCCTTGTGGATAATACCAAGATTACGGACTCAGCAGGAACATCTACAGGTTCCTCAAGAATGGCTTAGAATCTACACTATCTAGGACTTGAGCGATGCACAACTACAGATACCACTTCAGGACTATCTCGACCTTATGATGCCATAAACCTGATTTCACTTAGAAGGATTACAGGAAGTCTTTAGACTAGACTTATATCTTTACTAGCTTTTACTAATACCCTAGCCACGAGAGGTGTGGCATAGTTCAAAGAAACTTGTAGTATTTTGATTGTTGTACAAACGGAATCACCAAGTATTGACTCTACTATAGGGGAATGGTTGTGCTATCTATGATATTGGTCCATATAGACCGAAACCTTCATGTATTATATTCATGTGTTATGAATATGATGATTTTATTACCTATAGATTCTCATGGACTCTTATGATTTGATGGAAATAGATTTAAGCAAACCACTCCAAGCATGACGCAAGCCGCTGTTGGACAATTCATTGCCAGGAACGTAACTACCGCCCTCACCAAGGAACTTACTCACGTGGAATTTATGGGTTGTAATCCCTCCTTCTTTAGCGGAAGTATTGACACAAAAGAATTTCTCAAATGGTGCGAAGAATTAGAAACAATCTTTCAAAGTGGTGACTGCCGTAAGGAAGACAAAGTTAAGTTCGCCACTTGCACTTTTCAGAAGCATGCCCAGAAATGGTGGACTAAGTATGTCCAGGTAGTAGGAGTTGATGCTGCTTACTCACACTCTTGGGAGAAACTAAAAAGGATGATGAGTTTGAAGTTCTGTGTGAAAAGCGAATTACAAGCAATTGAACAAGAAACACTAAACCTTACCATGGAAGGAGATGACGTTGTCAAGTATACCGCTTATTTTTATGATTTTGCTCGACTAGGCTCTGCAATGGATGAACCGGAAAGCAAGAGACTTGAAAGGTACGTCGGAGGACTTTCTCCTGAAATTCGTAGGATGGTCATCGCATGTGAACCCAATACCATGTCTGAAGCTATCCAGATGGCAATCGAAACAAAGGAACTCATAGTTCGCGACAAGACATCGGGAGACAATAATAACAACAAGAGAAAGTGGGACGGTAATCTGGATGCTAATGCTTCTCAACAACCGTTTAAGATACAACAAGTGGTGGAGACCTGTGCTGCTGGGTCAAGCCAAAAGAAAGGATATGTAGGTAAATTACCCGAGTGCAACAGGTGTCAGTTTCATCACAAAGGACGTTGCCCGGAACCATGTGGCAACTGTAAGAAGATCGGACACAAAGCCAAGGATTGCAAGGCTCCCACCCTCACAAAGCATCAGGAACTCACGGTAATCTGCCGTGAATGTGGAGTAGTGGGACACTTCAGGAGTAAATGCCCGGTGTTGAGAGACCGGAACTGGAGGAGGCATTTCATGTTGTAAAACCATAGTCTGAGCCCTCTAGGGTTGTACTTTCTTTTGGTACTTTCCATAAGTACGTGGATGTAACCTAGTTATATTAAGCACTTTCCTACCTAATGTAATGACTATCTTTGTTATCTCAGCGATAATCGTAACCTTCGTTTATTCCTTTCCCTATTGCAATTGCGCAATTTTCAATCGTTTAGCAACATTATACCATTGTCTTATTAAGGATTTGACCGATTTCGTAATTGACGGATTAATAGATTATTACCAATCCATAGTATTTACCCATGTATCCAACAAGCCATTCAACGAGTTTTATTTCAAACTATTTTACTACCTTATGGGGAAATTGTTTTTACCAAATTTCTAAAATAAGTCGTTTTGTTACCGTACTATAAACTGATTATCCAATATGACGTCAAATATTTACTATTATTACGCGAAACAATTTTTATATTACTTTGGAAGGAAATGACTAGAATACCATTCTTTGAAACAAAACGTTGAACACCATCTAAAGCTTTTGAGAAAAATAATATTATTTTGATTAAATCAAGCATCGCATCATTAGTCCTCAACTATACATAGCCTGATCACCTATGTATACTTCAGGAAAGATTATGCCATGAAGGAAATAGTTACTTTATAAAGTATTGTTAATAACAATCTTCATCCAAAAGCGTTTTAAACAAATAAACTCTTTTATGAATATTTCTTTCTGACAAATTTTCTCTGGATACTTACCCCACCTGTCACACACTTAGTCATTAAGTTAGACTTTCCATTGACTTCTTTGGGAGAGACTTCCCATATTAAGTACTAGGAGGATTCCTCGATACAAGAAAAACAATAAAAGGGTTACGAAACTACTAACCTAGACTAGAAGTATACACCAAGACAATTTATATCTCAATAACAGTTCTGAAATGCCACTGGACCATCCGACTCACCATCTCTGACCTAGTTGTCCAATTTATTTTTCAAGGGTACTAGTTAGACTGATCTACAGGATCAAACACATTGTGAAGGTACGCTAAGCAACACCATGGGAATAAACCAAGCCTCCTAACCGATGCTGTAAAGTGTTTTGAGTTAACATGGTCTCATCCATACGCAAACTTCCCTGCAGTGAGTTTACGACAAGAATGATTGATTCGAATTATGGATATCGATATAGATTCCCTCAAGGAATTGTGTTCTCAAGAAATTCTAAATAACCTCACCTATACATCAAGAGAGGCATCAGGCCCAAGCATATCTCCCCAGCTACATGTGAAGACAGTACGGAAATTCATCGACAAAGTATCAATTGAAACCCTCATATTGCCAACATGATGACAACTACAACAATAAACCATCTCAGGACTTAGGTTGGTTGAATACCTAGACTTGTAGTTTTGTCGGATAATCGCCAATAGGCATTTTCTAATGTCAGGAACCGAATGTTAGACACCTATGCATTTATGCGAATATTTTCTATCCTACTATTTTATCCTTGTTAGTATTTTTACTTTTAAATGAAGTTGATTTCAAAATTGTGTCCATACAAATCACATATCTCGTGGAAAATAATTTTGAATTGCCTATTTTGAATAAATACGACCCTTTTTAGCCAGTATTTACTTGAACCATTATACAATGAGAAATGTTTAAACATCAAACTTTGGTAAACAGTTCTATTCACAACATGTTTGAAAATCGCGTCACATTTCATAACTATTAAATTTTGAATCATCAATAAAGCTAATATTGGGTATACCATTTGTTCCATTTTCTAAATTTCTTTATTCAGAAAAAGATTTTGACCAAAAACTCGAAAATCACGAGAGAAATTTTGAAAACAAATCACCATACAATATCGCTTATGCATTTAGGGCTTTGTGACTTGACAATAAGGAATATTGGAATATGTGATGAAGGAAACTAGGAGGAACACCATAGAACGATTTCAAACGTCATTAATGGAAACCAAGCATAGTAGGCAAAGAATGACACATGTCTTAGCAATCGATTAGACTAAAACATGAGGGATCAAAAATTATTACCCATATTTCATCTTCCTTGAGTAACGCCGAATTCGGAAGACGTAACGTTGTAGAATTAATCACCAGATTCATTGTAACCGTCTCAACTATTCCCGCTAAAGGTGATCGAATCACCTCAGACTTCTAACAATCATTCTAAGATTTTCTTCGGAACCTCATTAAGATGTAAACATCGCCTATCATCCACAGACTGATGGTCAGAGTGAGAGGACTATTCAGACACTTGAAGACATGCTTAGAGCATGTGTGATTGACTTCGGAAATGGTTGGGCTAACCATTTGCCGTTAATAGAATTTTCCTATAACAACAGTTACCATTCGAGCATTAAGGTTGCACCATTCGAGGCACTTTATGGTCGTAAGTGTAGATCTCCAATTTGTTGGGCCGAAGTCGGTGAAGTACAATGTACTGGCCCGGAGATGGTACAAGAAACAACAGAAAAGATAATTCAAATTCGAGAGAGACTCGAAACTGCTAGAAGTCGACAGAAGAGCTACGCAGATATTCGACGCAAACCATTGGAATTTCAGGTCGGGGACAAAGTTATGTTGAAAGTCTTGCCTTGGAAAGGCGTGATACGATTTAGAAAACGCGGGAAATTGAACCCGAGATACATTGGGCCAATCAAGATCCTGGAGAGGATTGGTCCGGTTACTTACAAGCTTGAACTTCCATCAGAACTTAGCAATGTACACAACACGTTTCATGTTTCGAACCTCAAGAAATGTCTTTCGGACGAGTCTGCCATTATACCATTAGAAGAAATACAACTTGATGACAAGCTTAACTTTGTGGAAGAACCAGATTACAAGCAACGAGAAACTGGTAGAAGTCAGGTTGGTGCATGACGCACATCATGCGGATTGAGTATCCCTGCACAACAAACTATCTAGATTCAAGTGGGAGAACGAACTAAGTTGAAAGCTTTGCCTTGGAAAGGCATGATACAATTTTGGTAACGCGAGAGATTGAACCTCAAGTATATTGGACCATTTAAGATTCATTTTAGAATCGACCAGCTGACATATAAGATATGGGTTCTGACATAATTCAGCAACGTATATTACCTTTAATACATTATAAACCTAAAGAATCACTGATCATCTATTAATGAACCAAACTCGGAAAAAGCAAAAACTCACTATTCCAATAGGCATTCATGATATAACCAGAAACCTTCTACAAGTCAAGAATCAATTACAAATTCTACAAGTTGTAAACCATTAAAACTTCAAGTTGGTAGCCAGATCATGTTGAAAGTTCTGCCTAGGAAAGGCATGATATTATTCGGAAAAATTTGGAAAGTTAAACCTGATTTACACTGGACCACGTAATATTTCAGACAAGAGTAGACCTATTGGTCATCTGACTTGAGCCTTGATTAAGGAACAGCCGGATTACACAACTATGTTTTTCCTATGCAAATCCCAGGAAAATGACTTTCGGATTAGTCAATCATAATCTCATTTGGAAAAGGGTCCAACCCTGAGACAAACGTAAACTTAGTAAGAGAACCAGTAGAAAGCATGGACCATGAGGTCGAACGGTTGATGCAAAGTCAAGTTTTTATCGTGAAAGTTCGCTGGAATTCTCGAAGAGGACCCGAATTTACTTGGGAACGAGAGGACCGAATGCAACTCAAGTATCCACGTCTTTTTACCAAATATACTTCAGAGACCAACCAAAACTGAACTTCGGGACGAAGTTCCTATTAGTGGGGAAGACTGTCACAACTCGTAATTTCCGGTTATTTTCTAAACCTCGACAATTTACTATTCACAAGTTACTATTCATCATTTACTATTCATCGATCACTATTCATCGTTTTCGAGGTCAATTTGACATTCCGAGACACGTTCAGAAATTTTACTATTCACTTGACACTATTCATTTCCGAGAGAAAATCACTATTCACGTGCATTATTCATGTCATCGTAAATTTAGTTTACGAGTGTTCAAATTCGTGTAATCGTATTGGTTCAGGAGCGAATTCATGCATTATTGTCAGGGACATTTCATACGGACTAGAAATAGTCGACATATCATTATTAGGGCACTTGCATACTATTCCACTCATAGGGTATTCAAATTATATTTTAATATAATTAACGATTTACGTATGTTTATTTTAAATAAACACTAATCCGCGAACTATAAATGAAACTAACATGTCCGACACTCCCGACTATGATCCCAATATATTTTTATATTCATTTTTATAATATAAAAATTTATAATATTAATTTACCCGGTATTTTGGATATTTATTTTAATTATTAACTTAAGATTTCTTAAACTTCGACGGTTTTCGTGGAAATTAAACTATAATTATCTAAACACCCAATAATTTTATCCAAACTATTTTTATAATTTTTATAACTTTATTATGACCCGGTTAACTTCGTTAAAATTTATTTTAGTTAACCCGGTACCCGGTACAATTTAAAACTACACAAAACTACCAATAATACATTTTATTACAAAATTCTACATTCATTCCCCCCCCCTTGACTTTGCCGCCCCCCCCTTGCCATTTTTCTTACAAAAACTACTTATACACTCCTTCTCATTTAATGGATACACTAACTCTTATATATTAATAATAATACAAATAATATACATCTACTTTACCAAATCTTTCCTACCTCATTTTCACTTTGCAAGCAAAATCATTTTTCTCTCTTTTGCTCTTTGAAACCCACGGCCACAAGAGGAGGAGCAAGAAGGAACCAAAAATTTTCAAAGATCAAAGTGTTAATCTTGTATTTATAGCATCCTTGTTAGAGTTTTGAAATAAAAACTCAAGGATTATTAGGTTTTAATCATCCTAACTTCACTAATCTTACAAGTAAGTTACTAAACTCATTTCATAATTTTTACAAAGTTATTACTATGTTTATACATGTTTCTTGCAAGATCTCATACATGCATTAACTTATACCACTTTATTTTTGTAAACTTTTGATCATACAAGCCCTAGAGTGATTTTTGATTAGATCTTTGTTAGATCTACTTGGTTTTGGTGATTAGGAACCCATGACACCCTAAGAAGGTGTATGGTAGGATTAGATTAGTTTTGTGGTGTTTGAAAGTGGTTTGATAGATGATGGAACTAGTTTGGAGACTTGGAAATGGTTTTTGAAACTTTTGAAATACCTACTGTCCCTATTTTAATTTCGTGGGAAAATCAGTGGGTGATGGTTAATTTTTGACCAAAGATTTAGAAAATACATTCAAAAACGAAACTTTGGGCGAAAGAACGGATTAAAACGAGTTTATAACGAAGGAGTTATGATTTTTGCAAATTTAACGACGAAAACTACTTTTCAGAAAACTGCTTGCTGTTTGGCAGAATACAACGGGTATTTTGAGGTATTAAACGTAACCTAGAGGAGCCGAGTTATTTAAAATATACTAGTATACACAAAGACGAATCCGTGGACATAAAGAACAAGGAAAACGAGCCTAAAACGACCGAGTTATACCCGTTTTAACATTGTCAAAACTATATTTATATTTTGGTCACAAATAGAAATAATAACGTACGTACTAAATGGTATATTTTCTAGAGACGTTACTAATGACTATTTTCTTAACAAACGAATACGTATGACCCGAGGGAATACTTATACGACTTAACGACGTCATTCTAAGGTTTTGATACAAGGATTTTAACGATAACTTTTGTACGAGTTAATACGTCGAGTTATATACTTCTCTAAATGGAATTATTTTTCCTAAGTATGGAAACCATTTTTCTACGACGATAACTAGTATTTTCAAATTACGAGTGGTATGAGTATCATGTGCATGTGCATTCATTTCATTACGGCTTGATCTAAGTTAGATCATGATTATTCATTTAGGTTGCGGCTAGTGTACTCGCACCTCATTGTTCCGACTACTTTTACCTCATTGCACCATCTTTGTAACTTTACTTCGAGGTGAGTTTCATAGCCCCGTTTTAATTCTATATTTTGATTTCAAATCCCACGGGGGAGAATACATTGCATTACTTGTTTTTGTGTACATGCCTAAGTATAAAAATTCATACATTGCTTAAGTTGTCTTATTTACCACGTCTTGAAAAGTCCCCTTTTATTATCATGGACCGTTAATTTCTGGTACTAAGCGGGAGTGAGTGGATAGATCTATCGAGGGTGACGCCTCCATTCGTGTTTGGGTTGCTCCAAATGGAACGAATGCATTTCATGTCTTTATTATTAGAGTGTCTGGTAAACACTCATTGGGGCCAAGTATCGTCTAGCTTCGGGGTCATGAGCTTAAGAGCCAATGTATATACTTTCCGGACATCCTATTTCATGGCATTACTTATGGCATTTGTACACTAGATTTTACTTATAAACCTATGATTATTCACCAACTTTATGTTGACCGTTTTTCGCAATGTATTTCTCAGGTTATTAAGGTAGCTCATGTGCATACATTTGGACCTTCATGGAGTCGCGGAGTCGACGCGTCTCACTATATTTTCTGCACTTATGAAACGTTTGATCTTGTTGAACTTATTTTGACAATTTTGGCAAACTCTTTTGGGACCTAAGCTTTGTAACTCTGAATGTTTTAATGATCAAACGCTGTATTTTCTAAACGACACTTTAGGTCGTTCAATATAACTGTAATTATGGTGCTATGACAGTCGCCCCCAGGTATTCCATTCCGCTGCCATTCAGGTATTTTGGGGGTGTTACATCAGTAATAAGAGAATCAAGAAAGGTCTGGATTCATCTAATCTTTGGCATTGTTGACTTGCTCACATTGGCAAGGCTCGCATGGAAAAGCTGCAACATGATGGGCTTTTAGAAAAGATCAATGATGAATCATTTGATAAGTGCGAATCTTGCATTGCTGGGAAGATGACAAAGAAACCCTTTAAAAATAGGATTGAAAGGGCTAATGATCTACTTGGTCTTATTCACACAGATGTGTGTGGACCACTTAGACATGTGTCAAGGAGAGGTGCTAGCTACTTCTTAACATTTACGGATGATTACAGCCGTTATGGTTATGTTTATTTACTTAAACATAAACATGAGGTGTTTGAAACATTCAAAGTGTTTAAGGTAGAAGTAGAGTTGCAACTTCGAAAGAAGATTAAAGCTCTTCGATCCGATAGAGGTGGTGAATACCTGAGTCAGGAGTTCATAGATTACTTAGCTAAGGAGGGAATTGTCCAGCACCTTACTTCTCCATATACTCCACAACAAAATGGTGTATTTGAGAGAAGGAATCGTACATTACAAGACATGATACGACCTATGTTTAATCTAACAACTCTTCCTTTTTCGTTTTGGGATTATGCCTTAGAATTTGCGGTTCGCATTCTTAATATGGTTTCAACAAAGAAGGTAGATAAGACACCATATGAATTATGGACTGGAAAAGCTCCTAACTTGTCTTATCTTAAGGTCTGGGGTTGTGAGGCGTATGTTAAATGTGACTCAGCAGACAAACTCCAACAAAGATCTGTGAAGTGCATCTTCGTAGGATACCCTAAGGAAACTATGGGTTACTACTTTTATTACCCACCTGAAAACAAAGTTTTTGTTGCAAGGTATGGAGACTTCTTGGAAAAGGAGCTCATATCTCAAGAATTCAGTGGGAGAGTATATGATCTGGAAGACGATCATGAAGATGTAGCACCTTCTGAAAACACTAGCCAACTTCCTGTGGAACCTGAAAGTTTAGGTCCTCCACCTGAAGTTGAAGTAGTTCCCATTCGTAGGCCAACTAGACCTGTGAAAGCTCTTACACGTCTATGTCTTAATGTAGAGTGTGAGGAAAACTTGCTAGGGGATCTTGATGAACCTATAAGTTATAAGGCTGCCATTAATGGTCCTGAAAAGGAAAAATGGCAGGTTGCTATGAATGGGGAAATGCAATCTATGAAAGACAATGAAGTCTAGGAAGAAGTAGACCTACCTCTGGGTGCCAAGTTAGTTGGGAGTAAATGGCTCTACAAGAAAAAGACTGATATGGATGGCATTGTACACACCTATACGGCCCGTTTGGTAGCTAAAGGCTATACTCAAACTTTTGGTGTTGACTATGAGGAGACCTTTTCTCCTGTAGCTGACATTAGGGCTATTAGGATTCTTATAGCCATAGCCGCTTACTATGACTATGAGATTTGGCAAATGGATGTCAAAACCACCTTCTTAAATGGTCGCCTAGATGAAGACATCTATATGGCGCAGCCTGAGGGGTTTGTGAATCTAGAATTCCCAAATCGTGTATGCAAACTTCAAAGATTCATTTATGGATTGAAGCAAGCATCACGATAATGGAATAAGAGATTTGACAGTGAGATTAAAAAGTATTAATTCACTCAAAATTTTGATGAGCCATGTGTATATTACAAAGTTAGTGGGAGTAATGTAATTTTCCTTATTTTATATGTTGATGACATATTGATCATGGGAAACGACATTCCAAGTTTGCAAAAGGTTAAGGCATATCTTGGAAAGTGTTTTTCTATGAAAGATTTAGGGGAAGCTACATTTATTCTGGGAATCAAGATATATAGAGATGGATCTCAGCGATTAATTGGATTAAGCCAAAGTGCTTACATTGATAAAATATTGAAGAGATTCAATATGCAAAATTCCAAGAAGGGATATTTGCCAATGCAAGAACAACATGGCTTGAGTAGCAAAGTTTGTGCTTCAACACCTGCAGAGGTGCAACGCATAAAGAGAGTCCCTTATGCTTCGGCTGTGGGATCTATTATGTATGCGGTAAAAAGCACAAGGCCTGATGTGGCATTTGCTCAGAATTTAACCAGTCGATATCAGCAGAATCCAGGTGAAGCTCACTGGACTGCTGTTAAGAATATTCTTAAGTACCTTAGGGCTACTAAAGATATGTTCTTAGTTTATGGGGCTACTCCATCTGCAGAACTTGATGTTACATGTTACTGCGATGCTTCTTGGAAAGGTGATAAGGATGATACGAAGTCTCAGGCGGGTTATGTCTTTGTCATTAATGGAGGAGCTGTGGATTGGAGGAGCAGAAAGCAGAGTGTACTAGCGATGTCTGCTACAGAAAGTGAGTATATAGCTGCTTCAGAAGCTGCAATGGAAGCTGTTTGGATTAGGAAGTTTGTTTCAGGGCTTGGGGTTATGCCTTCGATTCGATGACCTATAAAAATGTATTGTGACAACTCAACTGCAATTACATTTGCCAATGAGCCTGGAATCATGAAAGGCACCAGACATTTCCCGATTAAGCATCACTATGTTCGAGAACAAGTCAAAATAGGTGAAATCGAAATGCTCAAAGTTCACACAGATGAAAACTTAGCATTAACAAAGCCTTTACCTGGCACCAAGCTTTACAAGCATGCTGAAGGCATATGACTTAAATTAGTTGAAAGTTTCATGCCCATTTGTGATTAGTATTTCGATAAGGGATGTAATGTACAATTATTATTTTAATGAAATAAAATACTGGTTATGTTTATTTATTCAGTGTCTTAATAATATATCCTATATTTGCATGTTTAAATCCATGAATAAATTATTATTCTAAATTGTCCGTTGTCGATTAATGATATGGGAATATCATTGAACTAAGACAAATTTGAGTATTGGTTTAGGATATACTTGAAAGTATATTGATGCGTAGTCATACCAATTTCACATGATATTCTATGAATTGAATATAGGACTTATCCCAACAATATGATTTAATATTTAATGTGAGAATCATATTTAAAGTTATCCTCAGACTTGAGATACCAAATAAGAGTCATGGATGTAGTGCATTTTTGTGAAGCAATCTACCGCTCACCGTAACAGGGAGTTATAAGGGTTGTTTTCAGAAGTGTTGCAAACTTCATGGGTTATTCTTGTAGTCAAGAAAAAAATTTGTTCCTCCTGATTTCACTACTAGAAAAAGGGCTATTCTTGACTCCAAATGCGAGTCAAGAAGAGGCTTTATGACGCGCAAATGCGAGTCAAGGAAAGACCCGTCATAAATCTTCATGACTCGCATTTGTGCGTCATCCCTCTATGACGCGCATTTATGACCCACGTTTTATGACTCTCCTTTTTGCGAGTCATAACTTAATTTTTTTTTAAAAAAAAAAATTAATTTTTTCCAGTTCCTAATTTTCTATTAAATGACAATTAAAAACCTGATAATACAAAATTAAAAACACAAATATCAAAATAACGCATTTCATATATATATATATATCAAAACAATGAGGTTAATTCAAGTACTAATTCACCATAAGTCACAAGTTAATTAACGACAAAAATTACATATCGACAGTAATTCACAAGTTAGTTTGACAGCTTCCACATCGACCACTAAGTATACAACCATTGCTAGTTTTGGCTCCTTTTCGTATTGCTCGACCCACAATTTAACCGCTTGAGGAATAAGTCTCCCATTCACTTTAACCACATCTAAAAAAGGGAAAAGATAGACAAATTCAAAATACGTTACAAGAGATAAGCTGGGTGAGCTTATTTATCCACTACAACCTTTTGCAGGCCTGGTTTTGAAGGTCTTAAAAAATTCTAAAAATTAATCTAAAAATACTAGAATGGAGATAAGCTGGGTGAGCTTATTTATCCAAAAGATCAGCTTATAACTGCTTAATATGAGTGAATTATAAATCTATGACCAGGCTGCAAAACTCATAAGAACTAAAAAACTAGGCTGCAAACTACTTAGACTGAACTGCAAGGTATTTAAAGGCAAGACTTATATGGTTATACTGAAAACTTAGAATGGGATAGAAGAGAACCTGAAAATGCCAAATATGACTCCAAATATAATTAGTAAGAGAAGCTATGTAACGTAAGTTCACTGTTAACTAATTAAAAAGTGCTGGTCATTGACATTACCTGATGATGGTTTGGGCGCAAGCTTATTGTGACTCCCATTAGATATAACCGGTGAGCCATTGACTTTGGCTGCAGAACTGTAAACCGTACAAAATAATTCAAATGCAATTGCGTTAGCTTACCTTATAATATCATGTGTAAATGACTGCATTTTAGAAAAAGGTCTAATGAAACTTACGCTGCCATTTGTCCTGCATTGCTTTCTTTCCTAGAATCAATTGGTAATTTCGCTGATGATACTTTGGGCGCAAGCTTATTGTGACTCCCATTAGATGTCACCGGTGAGCCATTGACTTTGGCAGCAGCACTGAAAACCGTACAAAATAATTCAAATGCAATTGCGTTAGCTTACTTATAAGATTATGTGTAAATGATTGCATTTTATAAAATGGTCTAATGAAACTTACGCTGCCATGTGTCCAACATTGTTTTCTTTTCTAGAATCAACTGGTAATTTCTGCCTAAACACCTTCTTTACATGATTACTAACACCATATTCCCTCCCTGAGCTCAAATTTCTCCCACCACTAGCATCTGAAATGACAAAAGGAACAGTTGAAGTTCAAATAGCAGTTGCTGACAGATATCGTAAGATATAAAATGGGATGAAATTTTATAAGCCAACAAAAGAATAAAATGGGAAGAAATTGGTGTTCATATGTAGCGAAGAATCACACACATCATAAACATACAGATATACTGTACGAATCAAATTGAAAGATATAAAATGCGAAAGCATAATTCCGTGACTAATTTCCCGTATATATCGCTAAATGCAGAGGGAAAGGTAAAACTTATTTTACAAACATGAAAAACTAACTGAAGTGTCTATGGGCATAACAGATGTAAATGCTAAATCTAGTAGCAGATATTCCAGGCTAGAACTTACCATTAAAAACTTTCGATGAGTGGAAGTTCCCTCTAGCTCCCTGCCACTGAACATTACTTACATTTTTTTTCTTTTTAACCTCCTCAAAAGTATCTGTAAATACAAAACAAAAACAGTTAGTGTCACGAGTCACACCAATACCGAGTCACCACGCACGTGACTCGGTCGTTACCTAGTTTTCTTCAAGATGAAAAAGACATAGTGTTGTTTAGATGGAAAAAGGTGGCGCGTAAAATATGAAAAAGGAGTGGGGTTTGTGTTTTTGGGCGCGTGTGGTAGTAGATCAGAAAGAGGAGGTGTTGTGGAGTCGAATGGTGGTGGCGGTGTGGTGTGGTGGCCGATGGTGGAGCGGCGGCGTGAGGTTGCAGGTAGGGTGAAAGGGGCGGCTAGGGTTTTGTGAGAGAGAGAGTGTATGTGAGATGATGATGAAGATAAGGAAATGAGGGTGTGTTTGTTTATTTGTTTATTTGATGAAGATAAGGAAAGGAGGGAGAATTTGATTTTTTGGGAAATTTTTTTTTGAGAGCGGGAAGTGTTTTGGCAAAAAAAAATGATAGATTTTGATGAAGCAGATGGTAAAAAAAACATAGATGACCGCTATTTATGACTAAGCAAAACGAGCGTCATCCAGCAGGCTAAATTTTAACTCATTATGACCCTATGTTATGACGCTTCTGAAAACGAGTCATCCTCAATAAAAAAGTTACTCGTTATGACTCTTATTTTATGACTCTGCTATTTGCGCGTCATCTTATATTGTGCGTCATAAAATGCGAGTCAAGGATAGCCCTTTTTCTAGTAGTGTTTGTTCAGAATTTTAATACTGCAGGGCCCCTCGTAGGGTTGACAAAAAGTTTGCGTGGCCATGCCCAAAGTCTATCTGGAATACGTTCAGATGTTTTGGTAATTTTGTTCAATCATAAAGAGACGAGAAACGTAAATTTAATAAAGAACCTCACATCTTTATTAATGTAGTATTAGTAACGAAAGAATAATTATAATGATGAATCATTAAAGGTTTTTCCAGGAAAACTAGCTCGAGTCGTGCTGGGGGCATTGGAGTGTTGCAAGACGCCAACCAATATCATTTTACTATTAATAGATATACATTAATATGTAAATGACTAGTATCGAACCCGAGACCTCGGGATTGCACACAATACAAACGAGAATCAAAAATTAATAAATATTAATAGTTATGTAGATTTATTAATAACACAAGTTTAAGGATTAATGATCGTTAGTTATTAAATGTATGGACTAGCTATCGCAAATTGGCTAGGAAAAGGACTAGAGTGAAACTTGGTGGTAAGAAGGATCCGGAACACCCCTTTTTGGTGTGTGGCCGGTCGAACAAGCCCAAGGGAGGGCAACCCATTGCCCTAACTTGCTCCCAAAGTTTCCTCAAGTATATATACAAACCCAAGGGTCATTCATTCACATCTTTTGTGCACACACAATACCCTAAGGTTTTTGTTTTCTTCTTGTTTTGTTCCTGCCGATCGAACCTAAGAACCCTAACGGTTTTGGGTCGAAATTTTCATAAAGAAAATTTTACTTGTGTTTAATCTTGCAATTAATTTGATTTGGTATTAGTTTGTGTGTACAAGAACGAGGTAATAACTCACTATAGTTATTATCAAGAGATCGATAAACAAAACGGTAAGGGGTTTATCATAGATTCAATATTACACAAGATCAAGATTAATTGAAGTGCATCGGGTACGTTCCTATTTATGTTTTAGTTAATAATTATGTGTTATACTTGTTCCTAGCTTCCGCAAAACGTGTACTTTGATTGTCATATTCTAACACAAAGTAGTGTAACGTGGGAGTCAATTCAGGTTGTTTTACAAGCTTTTCTTGCAAATAACATATCGACCACATCCCCTTAGTTTTATTCTTTGGATGCAGAAATTCATTGTTTGAATTGTTTGGATGCCATATATAACACAACTAGGATTGATTATTTCCAATGTTGAAGGCTATATTTTTTTAACAAAAAAGGTGAAATTGTGAAAACAATGACCTCAAGCCAAGTTGTGAACATGTCACGATGGTGTCTTTTACACAACACAGGTAAATGGCCACCCATGGTGTTAGTGGCAATTTTATTAATAACAATGCCTTATTAGTTTAAAATCCCCTTACAAATACAAATAAAGCATGATATTACAATACGACTCTACCAACATATAATGTGAACAATAATAAGTAGAGGGGAAAAAAAAAGCACTACGCACGTGCAACCCTTTGCAATCTTGCAATGAACACCAACACCTTTACATACACCCAGTCCTTCAAGCAATTGTAAAAGTGGAAAAAAGCATGTCTGAGACGACCATTGAGAAGTAAAGCGCTACATGCTATCCAAAATGCAGTTGCAAAACCAGTAGCCCCTCCGATATAAAACCATTTCCAAAGTTCATTTGTGCTCTCCCCATCACCCTCACTATCACTGACTGGCGGAACTCCTTGATCTTCATCTTCGAGACACTTTTTCGTTGTGGGAAGTCCACAAAGTCCTGCATTTCCCGCGAACCTTTCAGGTGGGAAGGACTGGAGTTGAGTGCTGGATGGAACTATCCCCGACAGGTTATTATATGACACGTCTAGATCATTTAATCTATCCATCTTGGACATGGTTGATGGTATCTCTCCAGAAAACATGTTTCTAGATAGATTCAAAGTTAAAAGTTCTTTCATTTGACCAATGTCTCGTGGAATCTTTCCAACTAGAGAGTTGTTTGACAAGTCTAGTCTCAGCAATTCATGCAGTTTGGTAATTTCATTTGGGATTTGCCCTGTGAGAGTATTGCTTGATAGATCGATGGTCTTCACCAATCCCAGAGTGCTAGTAAACTCATTCACCCTTCCTTGCCACCCGATCATGATATTGTCAATATAGCTACTATCAACATCCTCGTTCCATCTTGTAACTCCTAATGTGGCAATAAATGATGAGCGATAATGATGTACATTCTTTTCCACAACGAATCCTTTTTTAACCATGGTTGTAAGATTATTAACACATGATGGGATTATTCCATGGAGGTTGTTTTGTGACAAGTCTAGGATTTGAAGAGTTACTAACTGACATATTTGGACAGGGATGGTTCCGAGGAAGTTGTTTGATCTTAGGCTAAGAACATACAACCTTGACAAGTTTTCCCCAATCCAAACAGGAACATTACCAAAAAATTTGTTGGCCCCCAAATCCAAAAAGCTTAAATTGGCGCAATTCTGTAAAGACAATGGTAACTCTCCTGAGAAGCTGTTATTGTATAAACTCAACGTCTCGAGTTGACCCAGGTATCCCAGAGAGGGGGGAAGCTTTCCTAACAGAAAGTTATGCCCTATATTGAGAACTGCAAGTTTAGTCAAATTCTGGAAACAGTCCGGAAGTTGCCCGGTCAATGAGTTACGCGAGAGGTCAAGAAATTCCAAACTTTCATAAATTTGGCATAGGGAAGAGATTCCACCATAGAATTTATTTCTGGAAAGATCCAAAGAACTTATATTTGCCGGAAAAGCGGGGATTGGACCGTGAAAGTTATTAGAACTCAAATCTACTAAATATAAGTTGAGGTTTGATAACAAATCTGGTAATTTCCCACTGATGTTGTTAAAAGAAAGATTCAAATATCCCAATGTAGAAAGGAGCCATTGGTTCCAGTTATCTGTAGGAAATGTGTCTGAAATGTTATTGTTGGAAAGATCAAGATATACAAGTTTTTTCATTTTTGGTATCCATATGGGGAAACGAGGCCCTATCTTGTTAGAGCTGAAATCAATATACTGTATACTCTTAGAAAGGTTTGGCATGTCAGCATCTAAAGGAACTCCTTCAAGTGAGTTGTTTGAAAGATCTAAATGAAGAATATTTGAATTTCCAATTATTTCAGGGATAACACCTGTAAGAGAATTGGAAGATAGGTGTAGTCTTTCAAGGTTGGGTAGTTGCCAAAGTTTGTCACTTATAGTTCCATTCAAGTGATTCAAAGATAGGTTCAATTGTATCAGGAATGAAAAGTTTTGGATCTCATCAGACAGTGACCCTGTGAATTGGCTATTTGAAGCATCCAATTCTTGTAAGTTAACTGATGTACATCGAGACAAGGTGTTCAGAAAGTCTGAAAGTTTCCCATCAAACGTGTTGCCAGAGAGATAGAGAGCTTTAAGCCTATTGCCGATCAATGGACATAACCAATGATACATGGTTTCGTTGAGATTGTTGTTATCGAGTAAAAGGGTAACAACAGATGTAGAAGAGTTGACAGATGAAGAATAGGGAAGCATGACTTGTGAGAGGTCACATCCCATTAAATTTAAAAATGCTAGGTTTTCGAGACCTCTAATTACATTTACCCAGTTATTTACTTTGACTAGAGAATTTCCATGCAGATCAAGCTCGCGTAAATAATATAGAGAAGACAACCAATCTAAGTTTTCAACTGTACAACTTCCGAGGGAATCTAGATAAAGGAATTCCAAATTGGTGAGGTTTCCAAATTCTGTAAGAATGGTTCCATAGAAAGAGTTGTCTGAAAGGGAAAGGTACTTTAATTTGGTCAAGGAACCAATGGATCTGGGAATGACTCCACTGAAATTATTCCCACCAAGAATAAGATTTGTTAAATTGGTCAAAGAACCAATGGATCCAGGAATGGTTCCAGTAAATTGATTCCCACCAAGATTAAGAAAAGTTAATTGAGTTAAGGAACCAATGGACTCGGAAACAGTGCCAGTAAACTGACTCAAAAGGGGGTCAAGGGCAGTTAAATAATTATAGCCTTGCAGGTTAAGCATTGTAACATGACCTGTTTGGTTGTCGCAGGTAACTCCACTCCATTTACAGCAATCTTCTTCGGGTCTCCATGTAGAGAGTCGGCCTTTGGGGTCTTGAAGGTGAGCTTTGAAGTCAAGAAGAGCTTGCCTTTCCTTATCGATGCACGTAGTATCAGCTCCTCGTGTTGCAGGAACAAGTTGGTGGCCAAAGGAAGTTGCAGTTGTGGTATTAAACCACATAAAGACAAGTGACAATATAAACAAAACATGAGTATGCATAAAGTAAAAGGAAATATTTTCTCTCATAATGTATGTTGTATAAAATTGTATTTATGTTTTTTGATCTGATAATGAACACATATACCTCTATGCAGCTTTATATAGACTTCGATAACAAAGAATTGAACTAGATGGATATGAATTTGTGTGGAGCAGATTACACTTGGAATAAAGATCATGGAATAAATTTGATGTCCCGAATTAGACGTTCAAAGACTCTCAAGTCTTGTCAATTATTGTGTAAATGTAAATCCAGTCAGCGACTCTGATGGAGCTGGCAAAATTGATGTAAAAATAGGTTGGATTGGTTAATTATTTTGAAATTTTAGATCATTTGGGTTTTTGATAAAAATAAAATGGGGTCGAGTGGGCCTTTTAAAACATGTTCTAATTAGAAGAATGCTCCAGTGAGAAATTAGAATGGGTTGAATGAGTTAATTATAAATTCAGATTATTTAAATCTAAATCCAAAGAAGAGATTTACGTCATAGAGAGGAGTGTGATAACTGAATGTTTAATACTTTGTTGACACTTGATACCACTTGACCCAATTATGAGCTTATTGTCAAGTCTTCATGGATATATTTATTGATACATGGTTCTTCAATTATCGCTTATAAGGCTGCATAAATCTTTAGTTTTCTTATGACCCACAACATGTTTGATGAAATGACTCGACCAATTTTTAGAAACATTAAGTTTACAAGTATTCATTTTCTTATGACGGCACTTGTGGTAATGGGTGTAGTGGTGAAGGCCAGTGGTCTTTACATATAAATTGAGCTAAAGTTTAAGTGTTACTAATAAAAGTAGCCCGATAGACAGTAGTTAGGTGCAATGGAATGTGTCAGACATTTAAGGAATGTAATTTTTCGGTAGACAACAAATTTCCACATTTTGATGTCATAAACAGGGTAACTCTATTCTGAGCCCTATATACACTCAAGCATTGACTTGTTTATTTGATCCATTCTCCTTCCTAGAAGAACATAGGCACTGGTTAGAATTAAATCATTAATTTACCATATGGTTGAAAAAATGGATGAAAAATATATATAGTGGAAGGAAACAATGCCAACATCCTAAGTCCTAAAGGCTAAAACCATCTAACGACGACATACAAATCTTCACCCAATACTTTGGTCTGAGCTAGTTATAACTACAAGTGTTTTATCGAGCATTTGATGTTCACAAAATGGTATAAAGTTGAAAATGTGGCATTTTTTTTCTCCTAAAGGCACATTAGCAGTTAAATCACTTTTTCAACTTATTATATGAACTTTTAATTAATCAGTTCGGTATAAATACATTCACTGAATCATTCAAACATTTAATCAAACAGACGGTGAGCATAACATTACCCTCAAATCCAACCTCTCAACTTTAGTGGTTTGTAAATAGTAATGTGTAATAGTTTATAGAAACGAGACGACTTAATATTGGGTGGAGCATACACGACTTGATGTCCCCAATAAAACGTCCAAAGACTCTAGTCTTTGCCATTTTTCCTATGTGAATGTTAATTTTTCTTCCACTTTGTAATACTTTCTGGTAAAAAAGCAATGAATGTGCTCAAATAAAGCACCCATTTGTAACTCGAAATTAATACAATGAACTGATGAAGCCTCCACGTCATTTCCATGCCATTAGCAAAGTCATTTGCATGACTTTACTACACAAGGTTGAAGACTTTGAATTTTGAATATTGAGTATTTAATAATGTTTTAGATATTTTTTATTATTAATTATATTTTAAAAACATCTCACTTAATAATTAAAGTAAATTAGCACTTAGCAAACTGTAATTGGTGAAATGGATTTCCAATTGCATTTTAAGCAAATTATGATAACAAAGTTCCACATTCTAATTTCACAAACAGGGTAACTCTGTTCTGAGCCGTGTTGCGGCTGTTGCATATACTCAACACTTGAAGTCGGGTGAAGTTCATCAAATATTTATATGTATTAGCATTCAGTCCTGAATCAGTTTGAGTTGGTTTAAGGTTTGTTAAAAAAAATAACATTTACTGTTAAACTAAGTGGTCTTATGACTGTAGTACTTGGAGTTCTAATGCTAAGACTGTAGTCATGTTAACATCATTCTTCTGATCAGTTTGGCCATGGGTGGGAACTGTTTGGACTTTGATGGTTACATGAGAGGTCTAATGCATAAGAATGTACCATAATATAGAGCAATTCACTGTGAAGGGTATATGGTCTGGGTGGGTAGTGTATGATGGGTGGAATAGCGAGGAGTGAAAGATGAACCTGCTTGGTCCACCCAATACACTACCAAAGGAGGTAATGGTTGGTCTTCCCTCAAGGTATGTGTTTCCAAGAAGCTGAAGCCTTTTTTAAGAGAAGGAAATGTAGGTTTCTTGGAAGAGCTCTTGATTGGAAGGGTTATGGGTGCCTAGTGATGCCTTTTGTCTCCATTTTTTGATTACTGTGGATGCGGGTTGAGTGATCATGAAGTGGGGATGAAAGGAAATGTAGCTAGATGGTATATTGGTGCATAAAGGTAAATGTTGAATTCTGGCTGGTATAGCAGATGAAGTGATCTGTTTTATCAAAACAGAAATATGTGCTTGGTGATATAGGTTCTTGTTGTCAGAATTAGTTTGAATTCGTTGGTTCTTGTAATGAGCACCTGATGTAACAATTCGCAATTTCAGGTTAATTACCATTCCCGGAAAATTTCACTATTCACTTTTACTATTCATTTTTCCCGAAACTTTCCCGAAAGTTGATTTTTATTTGATATTCTCGAATGATAAATCATTTCCATGGCAAATTAAAAGTTTAACTTTCATAAGCTCACTTTCGTGAAAGTTATTAAGGAATTACACGTTTTAGGGTAAAACGACATTCAGAAATTCTACGTACAACGAAATTCGATCCCGTCAGGTGACCCCACATCGGAAAAATGTTTGACACACTCATGATTTATTTGAGAATTAATCGTGACTGAGAAAAATATGACCAAAGACTTCCCGGCAGGTCACCCAAGCCTGTACTATTCTCGCATGAGCACGCTTAACCGTATGAGCGATTAACCGTGAGACCACGAAACGCGTTTCTAAGACTATTTGAGTTTTCAACTTCTTAGAAAAAGTCAACATATTCTTTCCCTCCTCCATTGACCAAAAATCATTCCTTGATTTTATAAGTCATTCCTTGATTTTTAGGCTTACGGTTTGATGTCTAAAAGACATTTAATACCAACCGACACTAGACTGAGCCCAGTCTAGACATTATAAGTCATTTTAAATCATTTATAACCTATTAGAAAAGTAATATTTTACTTTTCTCAATTTTACGCAATATTCGTACGTTTTACGTATTACGCGTTTTAGACCCGTGTTTCCAGCTTTTAGCAGGGTTTTAGCACCCGATAGATCCTACCACTCATTTTATATTTTATTATGGACTATATGGACATATTTAACAATACTTTCAATTTCCATAATTTTACGACACCCGGTTTTACGTTTTGAGGCTTAATCATTTACGATTGACATTTCCCGGAGTCAAAACTAACCAAGTATCTTGGATAAGATCATCACAAGTCTAACCCTTTCTCCCCAAGTTTCCAAACCGCCACTAGGAGGGGGAGTCACACCCATGTGGCTTCATCTCATGAAACTACCCTTAGATCATTAGTTAATTACAACTTGGTCACCAAGTTTAGGAAACTTCCTAGTTAACTTCCTAACCTCCTTAAATGGACTATAAATACTCCCTCCTCCCCTTCCTTTGTACGCCACCATCACAACACACCAACACCATCTCCTTTGCTTGATCTTCTTCCAATTCTATGCAAGATTCAAGTGCAAGTTCAAGGTTGAAACCCTAGTTTCTTTTAGATAATCAAAACACTTCCAAACTACATAAACTTTGGTGATTTCTCTTGAGTTTGAATCCACTCAAGTCACCTAAACCTTCATCATCCATCTTTCAAGAATACCAAGGGTAGAAAGATTGCATGAAGTGAAGTGGGTTGAAGCAAGTCTATCAAAGTCCTATCCTTACATGTTAACTTCCTTTCATGTTTGAAAGCCAAAAGTTGTAAGCCAAACCCTAACATGATTCTTGTTAAATAATCATGTTCATGTTATTTACATGTTATTCTTGCTATATTATGTCTTGTAGTTATGTCCATGATGTATAAAAGTGAGCAAAACAAGTTATTGTTATTGATTGTTACAACAAGTTACTAAAACAAGTAAACTAGTGACTTTCTTGGAGAACCACGACCAAAATGGTAAAATTATGATATTGGATCATTACATATTACAGTAGAGGACTTAACAAGGAAACCATAGCAATTTGAACCACCTAAAACGAGTATACGAGTCAAAAGTTACGCCCATTTGAAGTTACCAAAGATTTCCGGCAAAACTGCCAAATACCATTCTGATCAAATTTGGGTTTTGAAAGTCACACTTCTGGTCCGATTCATCAAAAAGTTAAAACACGAAAGTTGTCCGGAACGCCGTTTTCGTTCAGGAACAAAGAAGCTCGAGACCTAAAAATGCTTTCTGAGTGATAAAATTCTTCAAAATTCTAAACAGCCCATTTTTAGGCGAAAGTCACTAGATTATGGTTATACTTTGAAAGGAACAAGAGGTCTTATGACCTATAATCAAGACCACAACCTTGGCTAGAGCCAAGGTTGTGTCTCATGACCTTGAAACAAGGACTAAAGGTCATGGCTAGGCCATGACGAAATGACCATAACAACTTACATAGGCGTAAACATGAAACAATGAATTAGGCGATATCATGAACAAACAATTTGGATCTACTTCACCTAAAAGGAAACCATGAGATATTACAAGGAAAAATGGTCATACAAGACTTATGAAACTTCCCCTAATAACAATCTTCATGTACTAATAAACTTTCCTAAGTTTATTCAAATATCGGACAAGTAACTTTTCGAATCAAAACTTATATTTATATATTTTATCAACTACTACAATAGTAGGGAGCCTCATGTGAGGAGTTCATCATGTAAGCCGTCGAGTTGAGTTGTGGATTTACGAGTTAAAGTGTCCTGGCTCCTCGAACGCTTACTAACATGACTTCTGAATTATGTCGGCCCGAACGGTAGTGAACGATATACCAAAACATACATGTTTCATGAATCTTTCTTTCAAGGACATACAATATACATCATACCACATCATGGACTAATGCAAGATATATATATAGGCACTACTTCATATTCTTTACTCCGATCCTAAGTCGCGACATTCTATTATAGGTTGCTCGTAGAAACCTTCACGATTCGACCATCACATTCATTACTCACTACATAACTTAAGGTGAGTTCGTAGCCCCACTTTCTATTGTTTAACTATTTTACAAATCCATGGGGGGAATACATGCTATTATTTTTCTACTCGAACACGATGCTTTCTACTGTATGCTACCCGACGATGTTTTATTATCACTAAGTAACGATTGCCATGTTGGAAGTCCCTATATCATGAACCATTAGTCACTACCTTTAGTGAGCGCGAATATTGTGAATAGATCTATTGGGATTGACGAATCCCATTTGTGTTGAACAACGATGAGTTCACACAAATGCACTATATTTGAGATTTAGCGGTATAACGGCAAAAGTACCTTGATAGGGCTTCTATAATGCCAATTTTGTTGGTTCGATGTTAATGCTTTGGTTGCATGAGCTTAGTGAAATAAATAACGATTTTGTTTTCTAACTATGAGTGTGAGTCTATAGCTCACACTACGACATATTGTGTTCAAACGATTTAACTAAACTCTACGAATTCCACTCAACCTTTGTGTTGACCTCTCAAGCATGTATTTCAGGTTCATGACGATCAAGGATGGTACGGAAGGACACGGATACTCAAGAGGGCTATAAATCTCATTATCATTCAAAACTCATTTAATTTGTAAACATGGAACCATCTGGGACCTCATTTTGTAATCTCTGATATTTATACAATTTGAATGATAAATCTTTTAAAACGACTCAATTGGGGTTCGTTTTCTATTATTGTGTCTATTGTGCCGTCAAGTAACACCCAGTTCGAATTCCGCTGCATCCATGAATTGGGGGTGTTACACCTGATATTGGGCATGTCCATATCAGCTATCTTATGATGTACATTTTGGTTGTGATAATATAATTTTACCTTTGCACCAAAAAAAAAAAAAAAAAAAAAGTGGTCTTATGACCGTTCAATACCCAGTCATTCATCTTAGTTTATGACATAAGACCATCTAATAATTAGTTTTAACATCCAGGTGCTTGCACCACAAAGCAACAATTACCAACATACTTATTCCCACCTTATTATTTAATAAGGTGTAAAAAAGTAAGAGCGTTTTCACAACATAGAACGTATTAATCATATGCTAAGACTTTAGTTGTATATTTATAGAACTGATAACAAAGTTAATCAAATACATAATGAGCATAACATTACGCTCAAATCCAACCAGTGAACTTTGGTGGTTTATAAATAGTAATCTGTAATACTTTATAGAAACGAGACGACTTTATATTTGGGTGGAGCATACACGACTTGATGTCCCAAATCAGACGTCCAAAGACTCTCAAGTCTTTGCCATTTTTCCTAAGTGGATGTTAATTTTTCTTCCACTTTGTAATACTTTAGGGTCAAAAAGCAATGAATGTGCCCAAATAAGCAACCCGTTTGTAACACAAAATTAATACAATGAAGTGATGAAGCCTCCACATCATTTCCATGCCATTAGAACAACCATTTGCTTGACTTTACTACAAGGTGGGAGGCTTAGAATATTACGTATTCATTAATGTATTAGATACTTTTTATTATTGATTTATATATTAAAAACATCACACTTGGAGTGGTGTTGTTGAAGGCGAGACACCGAGACTGGTTGCGATGGTGAAAGCCAGTATGTGTTTTTTAGATTCAGATTGAGCTGATGTTGGAGTATGAATAATACAAGTAACTTACCACTTAGCAGACACTAGTTACTGTAATGGATTTCTGGCAATTACATTTTCCACATTCTGATGTCATAAGCAGGGTAACTCTGTTCTGAGCTCTGTTTCACATACTTAACACTTGTAGTCACGTATGAAACTCATAATGAAATTCATCAAATATTTATAAGTATATAAGAATCTCATTTACTGTTAGGCAACAATTACTAACATACATGTTTCCTGTTTATTACCAATAAGGTGTAAAAAAGTAAGAGCGTTTTCACAACATCGAGCATATTTAGAACCGATAACAAAGTTAGATCGCGTCACTACTATTGAGTACATAAAACAGATCCCAAAACCGAGTACATGTTTTGGTGGAAGCAACATGTGGTTACTCTTATAGTAGTGGAGCAAACATGAACCAAAGCCGAGAAATAATGATGGATTGCATAAGCGCCGGTAACAAACCTCACTATCATGTTTGTAGATAATAAAGACCACAATTTGCTGACTTATGAAAACTTCTAATTAAGTATTATATTAGTGATTGAGTACATGTTTTAGTGGAAGCAACTAATATTTAGTGATTGAGTAACAAAAACTACTATCTATTAACAAAAAGACTAAAAGACTGCTACAGCAGCTAGCTTCACTCTATACTTTGATTCCAAGCATAATAGCCTACATTGGCCTGTGTATCACACCCCCAGTAGTTGCTTTTGAAGCATGATATCTTATCGTAAAGGTTCCTATTTACTTGCAAATTGAGTCACAGTAGGGCCCCTTGTAGAACAGTGGTTGAATCTGTTTAGCAGTAATGGGATACCAGTAACTTCCATCTCGGTTTCAAGTTGATTTGGAGGTTATATGGCCTGTCTGTTGCTTTGGGCTTGAGCTGTTACAACAAATGTATCTGGGAAATGCTAAATACTTTTAACTGTAGAATGACCAATATCAGTAGCAAAAGGCCAAAACTAAGTATCCTTTTCTCTACTTGATCACTCTACTTTTTTACTAGTTGCGTGTTACAAAGTGTATGTCTTTGGTGTAACACCCCCAATTCATGGATGCAGCGGAATTCGAACTGGGTGTTACTCGACGGCACAATAGTCACAATAATAGAAAACGAACTCCAATTGAGTCGTTTTAAAAGATTTATCATTCAAATTGTATAAATATCAGAGATTACAAAATGAGGTCCCAAATGGTTCCATGTTTACAATTTACATTAAATGAGTTTTTGAATGATAATAAAATTTATAGCCCTCTTGAGTATCCGTGCCCTTCCGTGCCATCCTTGATCGTCATGAACCTGAAATACATGCTTGAGAGGTCAACACAAAGGTTGAGTGATATTCATAGAGTTTGTTTAATGTTTGAACACAATGTGTTGGTAGTTAAATCGTTGAACACAATAATCGTAGTGGGAGCTATAGACTCACACTCATAGTTAGACAACAAAGATGGGCTACGTTGTTATATGCCCGGAAAGGTTATTAATTCACTAAGCTTATGACACCAAAACGTTAACGGGTACCAATATCAATCGGCGGAGTTATCCCGGTAGGTACTTTGCTGTCATACCGTCATACCTAATGTCTCAAATATTAATGCATTTGTTTGAACTCGTAGTTGTTCAACACAAATGGGATTCGTCAATCCCAATAGGCCTATTCACAATATTCGCGCTCACTATTACTAGTGATTAAATGGTTCATAATAAGGGATCTTGGTTTGGCAAGGATGTTACTTAGTGATAATAAAACATAGTCGAATAGCATACAGTAGAAAGCATTGTGTTCGAGTAGAAAAATAATAGCATGTATTCCCCCCAAGGGTTTGTAAAACAATTAAGTAATGGAAAGTGGGGCTCTGAACTCACCTTGAGTTGGATGATGTATAATGAGAATGATGGATATGCCGTAAGAACTTGTACGAGCAACCTAGAATAATCGTTGCAACTTAGGTTTGGAATAAGGTCTAAGGAAACATAAACATGCCAATATATGTCTTGCACTTAGTCCATGATGTGGTACTATGTATAGTGTAAGTATTTGAAAAGAAATGATTCATGAAACATGTATAGTTTATATATCGTTTACTACCGTTCGGGCCGACATAATTCAGAAGTCATGTAGTAAACGTTCGAGGAGCCAGGACACTTTAACTCGTAAATCCACAACTCATCTCGACGGCTTACATAATGAACTCCTCACATGAGGCTCCCTACTATTGTAGTAGTTGATAAAGTATATATATATATATATATATATATATATATATATATATATATATATATATATATATATATATATAAGTTTTGATCCGAAAAGTTACATGTCCGATATTTGAATAAACTTATGAAAGTTTATCTTTACATGAAGATTGTTATTAGGGTAAGTTTCTTTTAACTTGTATGACAAATACTCGTAATATTTCATGGTTCTTTAGATGAAGTAGATCCAAATTGTATGTTCAAGTTATCGCCAATACTTTAGCTCATGTTTTCACCTTGGTATGTATATATGGTCTTTAGCCATTGCTTTGCCATGACCTTTGGTCATTGTTCCATGGTCTTTAGACTCAACCTTGGCTCTAGCCATGGTTGTAGTCTTGAATCTAGGTCATAAGACCTCTTGGTCTTAATAAAACATAACTATTATATAGTGACTTTGGTCTAAAAATGGGCTGTTAAGAATTTGAAGAAAATATCACTCGGAAAAGCATTTTCAGGGCTCGAGCTTCTTAATTCCTGAATGAAAACGGCGTTCCGGACAACTTTCGTGTTTTAACTTTTTGGTGAATCGGACCAGAAGTGCCATTTTCAAAAAGTCAGAATGCAAAACAGTAAGGTATAGGCAGTTTTGCCGTTTTGGTTTCGCTAACTTCTTCTGGCCATAACTTTTGACTCGTGTACTCGTTTTAAGTGGTTCTGTAACAATTCGCAAATTCAGGTTAATTACTATTCCCGGAAAATTTTACTATTCATTTTAATATTCATTTTTACTATTCATTTTCCCGAAATATTCCCGAAAGTTGATTTTTATTTCATATTCTCGAGTGATAAATCATTTCCATGGCAAAATAAATGTTTGACATTCGTCAGATCATTTTCGTGAAAGTTATTAAGGAAATACACGTTTTAGGGTAAAACGTCACTCAGAAATTCCACGCACAACGAAATTTGACCCCGTCAGGTGACCCCACATCATAAAAATGTTTGACACACTCATGATTTATTTGAGAATAAATCATGACTGAGAAAAATATGACCAGAATAAACCTCGGCCGTGAAAAACTGGAATTTTCAGTTTTAAGCGTTTTTACTCAGCCGTAACCCTAGCCTATACCTGCACCGTGTTTCTAAGATGATTTGAGTTTTCAAATTATTAGAATAAGTCAACATATTTTTCCCTCCTCCATTGACCAAAAATCATCCCTTGATGTTATAAGTCATTTCGTGATTTTTAGGCTTACGGTTTGATGTCTAAAAGACATTTAATACCAACCGACACTAGACTGAGCCCAGTCTAGACATTATAAATCATTTTAAATCATTTATATCATATTAGAAAAGTAACATTTTACTTTTCTCAATTTTACGCAATATTCGTACATTTTACGTATTACGCGTTTTAGACCCGTGTTTCCAGTTTTAGCAGGGTTTTACCACCCAAATGGAACCTACCACCCCTTTTATATTTTATTATGGGACATATGGACATGTCTAACAATACTTTAAAGTTTCATAATTTTACGACACCCGGTTTTACGTTTTGAGGCCTAATCATTTACGGTTGGCATTTCCCGGAGTCAAAACTAGCAAATATCTTAGGATTATATCTAACCAAGCACACCTCACCCCTCCTAGGCTTGTGAACCGCCATATAGGGGGGGGGGGAGTCACCCCATTGTGTGGCTTGATCTTGTGGAAATTGGCCTTGGATGGTTACATGTGTACAAGCTTGTTAGGAAAGCCTTTGACTAGTCTCATTTGTAACCTCCTCATTGAGCTATAAAAGCCCCCTTCCCTTCCTCTTGTGCCGTCCATCACCACACCCCATTTCACTCCACACTTAGCTTTATTTCTTCCAAGTTCTAGCAAGGATCAAGTGCTTCTTCAAGGTAGAAACCCTAGTTAGGTTATCATTCATCAAACACTTCCAAAACCCTAATATACTTGGTGATTTCTCTTGAGTTTAAATCCACTCAAGTCACCTCAACTTTCATTACATCTCTTTCAAGAATACCAAGGGTAGAAAGGTTGCATGAAGTGAAAAAGGGTTGAAGCAAGTCTATCAAAGTCCATTTCCTTACTTGTTACTTCCTTTCTTTATTAGAAAGCCAAAAGTTGTAAGCCTAAACCTAACATGCTTCTTGTTAATTTATCATGTTCATATCATTTACATGTTATTCTTGCTATATTATGTCTTGTATGAATGTCCATGGTGTATAAAAATGAATAAAACATGTTGTTGTGATTGATTGTTAAGATAAGTTACTAAAACAAGCAAACTAGTGACTTTCTTGGTAAGACCTGATCAAAATGGAAAAATTATGATATTGGATTATTAAATATTACATTAGAGGACTTAACAAGGAAACTATAGCAATTTGAACCACCTAAAAAGAGTAAACGAGTCAAAAGTTATGGCGATTTGAAGTTACCAAAGATTTCCGGCAAAACTGCCAAAACCACACTGTTTTGCATTCTGAGTTTTTGAAAGTCACCCTTCTGGTCCGATTCATCAAAAAGTTAAAACATAAAAGTTGTCTGGAACGCCGTTTTTGTTCAGGAACAAAGAAGCTCGAGTCCTAAAAACGCTTTCCGAGTGATAAAATTCTTCAAATACTAAACAGCCCATTTTTAGGCGAAAGTCACAAGATTATGGTTATACTTTAAAAGGAACAAGAGGTCTTATGACCTATAAACAAGACCACCACCATGGCTAGAGCCAAGGTTGTGTCTCATGACCTTGGAACAAGGACCAAAGGTCATGGCTAGGCCATGACGAAATGACCATACCAACTTACATAGGCGTAAACATGAAACAATGAATTAGGCAATAACTTGAACAAGCAATTTGGATCTACTTCACTTAAAAAGGAACCATGAGATAATACCAAGAGAAAATGGTCATACAAGACTTATGAAACTACCCCTAATAACAATCTTCATGTACTAATAAACTTTCCTAAGTTTATCCAAATATCGGACATGTAACTTTTCGGATCAAAACTTATATCTATATATTTTATCAACTACTACAATAGTAGGGAGCCTCATGTGAGGAGTTCATTATGTAAGCCGTCGAGATGAGTTGTGGATTTACGAGTTAAAGTGTCCTGGCTCCTCGAACGCTTACTAACATGACTTCTGAATTATGTCGGCCCGAACGGTAGTAAACGATATACCAAAACATATATGTTTCATGAATCTTTCTTTCAAAGACTTACAATATACATCATACCACATCATGGACTAAATGCAAGATATATATATATATAGGCACTACTTCATATTCTTTACACAAATCCTAAGTCGCAACATTCTATTATAGGTTGCTCGTAGAAACCTACACGATCCAATCATCACCTTCATTACTTGCTATCCTACTTAAGGTGAGTTCATAGCCCCACTTTACATTACTTCAATGTTTTACAAACCCTTGGGGGGAATACATGCTACTTTTAAACCGAACACAATGCTTTGAAACTGTATGCTGCCTGATTGTTTTATTATTACTAAGTACCTACCTTGCCAATCCTAGGCCCCTATCATGAACCATTTAATCACTAGAATTAGTGAGCGCGAGTATTGTGAATAGGCCTATTGGGATTGACGAATCCCATTTGTTTGAGCAGATTAGTTCAAACGAATGCACAATATTTGAACATTAAGTATGACGGCAAAGTACTTACCGGGGCAACACAACCGCCGATTGATATTGGTACCCGTTAACGTATTGGTTGCATGAGCTTAGTATATAATAATAACTGTTTTGTTTTCTAACATGAGTATGAGTCTAATTAACTCTTACTACCAACATATTGTGTTCAACCGTTAAACAAACTCTATGAACTTCACTCAACCTTTGTGTTGATCCTTTTAAGCATGTATTTCAGGTCCATGATAATCAAGAATGGAGCGGAAGGGCACGTACCGAAGGAAGAAGGCTATAAACTATTATGTCATTCGATAAAAACATCAAAGACTTTATATTGATGTATTTTGAAACATGAAACCTTTTGGGACCTTACTATGTAAACTCTGATATATTTGAATAATATGAATGACAACTCTTTTTATTACGACTTGGTTAGAGATCGTTTTCTATTATTATGACTGTTGTGCCGTCGAGTAACACCCAAGTTGAATTCCGCTGCATCATGAATTGGGGGTGTTACAGATTGGTACCAGAGCCATGGTTATAGAGAAACGGGTCTAAGTGAGACCTAAACTATAACTACAATAACAAGCAAAAACATTTTTATAGCCTTCCGCTCTTCGTGCCTTCCATCCTCCAGAAGATTCTGGACTTATTACACATGTTATGCTACATGAACATATTTGTATATTATTATATGCACATTGCCATAGTTTGAGCATTTTCCATAAGCATTTGATTTATTTTGACATCGAAATACTAATTGTAGACATCATGTCCGCACCTCCATCTCCCGATCATCTTCCTGCTATGCCTGAGTATTTACCAATTCTTCCCGGACCTAATGATCCTTACTTTGAGGCAATTGACTACGACGACGAGGAAGAACCTTACGAGGATCTAGATATAGATTCGGACGAAGATCCTGAAATGGATATGGACATAAACATCGATGATTACGAAGAGGATCCTGAAATGGATGTTGACATCGAAGGCATCGATGAGGAAGCGGAGGAACAAATAGTGGTGCCACATCTATCACCATTAACATCTCCACCTCCTGTTTCACCAATTTCATCCGAATCTAACCGTACCACTCCAGCTCAAGTTCCGAATTCTACTTACCAAACCGGCGGAACATCTACATCTACACATATGTTCGTGAACTCAGCTCAATACGAAATCTACTCTTTGAAACAAGCTCTCAACCTAACCCAACTCAAAGTTCAAAGTATGGCAAGTCAAATGAACGACTGTATATCCAAGGTAAATTCTGCCAGAATGGATGCCATGAATGCTCGAGACGACCTATATTGGTTTAAGCTTGACATGAGCTACGTGAAGAGTGACTCGACTCATGTTGGGGAAGTAGTCTTAAATCCTTTGACTGGCTTGGATAACGTCAAGGATAGACTCACTTTGGTTGAGAGGGCCCAAGAACAGGATGCGGCACAAATTCATAAACTACTTCACCGCCTAAATACCGCAGAAATCCGGTTAGATGTTGCAAACTTTGATAGGTATCAACTTAAGAATGATTTGTGTGGAATGCAAACTCAAATGAGTTCCATACAACAAAGGCTATACCAAAAGGATGTCAAAGAATACCGTCCAAATGAAAGTGTAGACGTGTTAGCAACACGCGGAAATAATAATCCGACCGGACTACAACAACCTCCCAATCGACGTTAGACTAGTGTTATAGTACTAGTTATCTTTAGTACAACGTTGTAATTACTAACTGAAAGTATCAGTTAGTAAGTTTTGAATGAACTTGTAATAAGTTCGATTTTGTAATCAACGTTATATGAATAAAACTCTTGTTTTATATACTATCATGTGTTATGTTTTTAAGTTTCAACATTATTACCCCATCATTCTTATCAAAAATTGTGCTCATCTCACAACTCTCTAATTACAACGTATCTTTTGAACAATAGAATCATGGCGCCAAAGAAAAAGACACCACCAACGATGACGCAAGCTGCCATCCGCAAACTGGTAAACGACAGTGTGAATGCAGCACTTGTCACGGAATGAGCAGCCGTAGCTGCAGCAGCTGCCGAAGCCGCCACAGCTGCTGGTGCTGCTGATGCTGCAGCAGCCGCTGATGCTGCAGCAACTGCTGATGCTGTAGCAGCCGCAGAAGCCGCCACTGCTGCGGAAGCTGCAGAAGCTGCAAGAATTGCCAGTCTTAACCTTGGAGGACCGAACTCAACTACCCCTCCGGTGACCAATGTTACTACAGTACCAAAGGGTTGCTCGTTCATTTCCTACTTGAAATGTGAACCCATCAAATTCAAGGGTACTGAAGGAGCTGTGGGTTTGACCCGTTGGTTTGAAAAGGCGGAGTCAGTGTTCTTGGTCAGTAAATGTACCGAGGGTGACAAAGTTCAGTATGCCACGAGTACTCTGTTGAATGAGGCTTTATCCTGGTGGAACTCAATTGCTTAACCCATGGGCATTGAGAATGCCTATAAGATTTCGTGGGATAACCTGAAGAAGATGATGATCAAGGAATACTGCCCTCGCAGAGAAATGCAAAAGTTGGAGGTTGAATTCTGGGATCATACGGTTAGGGGTAATGATATCATAACCTACAACCGTCGATTCCAGGAATTGAGGATACTTTGTCCAACAATGGTTTCCACAAAGGAAAAATTGTTGGAAAGGTATATCTGGGGACTTCCATCAAGCATACAAGGGAATGTGACTTCGGCAAATCCCAAGGAACTTGATGAAGCTATGCGGATGTCCCGCAGCCTCATGGACCAAGTGGTACGTATGACGGAAACCCGAAAGCAAAACAATCTCAATACCAACAACGCCAGCAATACCAATAACCCCAACAATTCCAACTACCGTAACAACAACAACAACAACAACAAGAACAACAACAACAAGCGACCATGGGATGGTAACCGTGGGAGTAACAACAACAACAACAACAACAACAACAACAACAACAACAACAACAACAACCAAACCCGAAACAACAACCATCATAATCAGTAGAACAAGAGACAAGAAGCCGCGACGGCTTATGTTGCTGCACCAGCTGGTGGTAAGTACGTTGGTAATCTACCACAATGTACCAAGTGCAACTACCATCATGAAGGTCCCTGCCTGGCCAAATGCAACAAGTGCCAAAAGCCCGGACATCTTGCCAAGGATTGTAGAGGCAAGGGTATAGCTACTGGGGCTAACACATAGCCCGTAGTTACATGTTTTGGGTGTGGTGAAAGGGGACACTACAAGAACAACTGTCCTCAAAACCAAGGACCCCAAGGCGGAGGTGCTCGCGGTAGAGCCTATGTCATGGGAATTGGAGAACCACACCAAGACCCGAACGTGGTTACCGGTACGTTCTTACTCAATAACATTCCTGTTAAAGTCTTATTCGATTCTGGTGCTGATATGAGCTTTATATCTACTAGAATTGCGCCTTTACTTGATATTCCATCAATTACTTTAACCACTAGTTATAGTATTGAACTAGCTACCGGTGACTTAGTAAATACCAATACCGTAATCCCAAATTGTACCCTTAATCTCTTAGACCACCCCTTTAACATCAATCTTATGCTAATCGAACTCGGAAGTTTTGATGTTGTTATTGGCATGGATTGGTTGTCTAAACATCAAGCTAACATCATTTGTGGTGAAAGAGTTGTGCACATTCCATGTGACAATGAAACTTTGATCATTCGTGGTGATCAAAGTGGAACTCGAATAAACATCATCTCATGTATCAAAACCATGAAGTACATTGAGAAAGGATGTTATGCTTTCTTAGCCCACGTAACAGAAAAGAAATCCGATGAAAAACGTCTCGAAGATGTTCCTATTGCCCGTGAGTTTCCTGAAGTCTTTCCGGAAGATTTACCTGGACTACCACCAAATCGTCAAATAGAGTTCAGAATTGATTTAATACCAGGAGCGGCGCCAGTTGCCCGCGCACCCTACCGGCTAGCACCTTCAGAGATGCAAGAGCTATCAAATCAATTACAAGAACTTTCGGACAAGGGATTTATTCGACCCAGTTCCTCACCTTGGGGAGCTCCAGTTTTGTTCGTGAAAAAGAAAGATGGGTCATTACGAATGTGTATTGACTATTGTGAGCTAAACAAATTAACCATAAAGAACCGATACCCACTACCAAGAATTGATGACTTATTCGATCAATTGCAAGGTTCAACCTATTACTCAAAAATTGACCTACGATCAGGTTACCACCAAGTTAGAGTTCGTGATGAAGACATTCCAAAAACAGCCTTTAGGACACGATATGGTCACCATGAATTCCAAGTGATGCCATTTGGGTTAACAAATGCACCGGCAGTATTCATGGATCTCATGAATCGGGTGTGTAAACCATATTTGGACAAATTCGTGATCGTATTCATAGACGACATTCTCATATATTCCAAAAACGAAGAGGAACACAAAGAACACCTGAGAACGATTTTAGGACTACTCAAAGAAGAGAAACTGTACGCAAAGTTTTCCAAATGCGAATTTTGGATTCAATCTGTACAATTCCTTGGGCATGTGATTGACAAGACCGGTTTACATGTCGATCCCGCTAAAATTGAAGCTATCAAAAATTGGCCAACACCTACCACACCTACAGAAATTCGTCAATTTCTGGGTTTAGCCGGGTATTACCGAAGGTTTATTGAAGGATTTTCCTCAATAGCAAAGTCTTTGACTAAGCTAACTCAGAAAGACAAGAAATACGTGTGGAATGAAGACGAAGAAAAAGCTTTCCAAACCCTCAAACAGAAACTTTGTAGTGCTCCTATCCTAGCATTGCCAGATGGGATCGAAGATTTTGTAGTCTATTGTGATGCATCGCACCAAGGGTTAGGTGCCGTGTTGATGCAACGCGATAAGGTCATGGCTTATGCATCAAGACAACTCAAGGTTCATGAGGAAAATTACACCACTCATGACTTAGAGTTAGGAGCTGTGGTCTTTGCACTAAAAATCTGGAGACACTATCTATATGGTACTAGATGTACTGTGTACACCGATCATAAAAGCCTACAACACATTTTGAACCAAAAAGAACTAAACATGAGACAACGTCGTTGGTTGGAATTACTAAGTGATTATGACTGCGACATTCGTTATCACCCAGGAAAGGCAAACGTAGTAGCCGACGCCCTGAGCCGAAAGGAACGGGTTAAACCACTACGAGTCCGAGCCTTAGTTTTAACCATAAATTCAAACTTTCCTACTCAAATCCTTCACGCTCAAGCTGAGGCGGTGAAACAAGAAGACATCCAAAAGGAAAAGTTGGATGGCATGATACAGAAGAAATTCAAAACCCGTTCAGATGGAACTCTATGCTTCCAAGGTCGAAGTTGGTTACCACTTTATGGTGGCCTACGAGACTTGATTATGCATGAATCACACAAGTCTAAATACTCCATACATCCAGGATCTGATAAGATGTATCATGATCTTAAGTTACTCTATTGGTGGCCGAACATGAAAGCCGACATTGCAACATACGTTAGCAAATGTCTTACCTGCTCCAAAGTAAAAGCCGAACATCAAAAACCATCCGGTCCATTGCAACAACCAGAGATTCCTACTTGGAAATGGGAAAGAATTACTATGGACTTCATTACCAAGCTCCCAAGGACATCAAGCGGTTATGACTCCATTTGGGTCATAGTTGATCGTCTCACAAAATCCGCACACTTTATACCAATCAAAGAGACTTACAAAATGGAACAACTAACCCGATTGTACGTCAAAGAAATAGTCTCAAGACACGGTGCACCAATATCCATCATATCCGACAGAGATGGTAGATTTACTTCCAATTTCTGGCAGTCACTCCAGGACGCCTTTGGAACAAATCTAGACATGAGTACAGCGTATCATCCTCAGACCGATGGTCAGAGTGAACGAACCATCCAAACACTAGAAGACATGCTTCGAGCTTGTATAATAGATTTTGGAAAAGGATGGGATACTCATCTACCATTAGTCGAATTTTCCTACAACAACAGCTATCATACAAGTATTCAAGCAGCTCCATTTGAAGCACTTTATGGTCGAAAGTGTCGTTCACCTGCTTGTTGGGCTGAAGTGGGAGAAGTTCAACTCACTGGACCAGAACTCATTCGAGAAACAACAGATAAGATTGTACAAATCAGAAATCAACTACAAGCCGCAAGAGATCGACAGAAAAGTTATGCCGACACACGACGCAGACCCCTAGAATTCCAAGTTGGAGATAGGGTTATGCTAAAAGTATCGCCTTGGAAAGGTTTGATACGATTCGGTAAACGAGGAAAACTAAACCCAAGATACATCGGACCATTCAAAATCCTAGCCAGGGTTGGCCCGGTGGCGTACAGACTTGAGCTTCCATCAGAACTCAGTAGTGTACACCCCACTTTCCATGTATCAAACCTAAAGAAATGCTTATCGGATGAATCACTCGTGATTCCACTCGATTAAATTCAACTCAATGACGATCTTCAATTTATTGAGGAACCCGTAGAAATCATGGACCGAGAGGTCAAACAACTCAAGCAAAGCCGTATTCCAATTGTCAAAGTTCGTTGGAACTCACGACGTGGTCCTGAATACACATGGGAACGAGAGGACCAGATACGTAAGAAATACCCACATCTTTTTACCAACGAAGCTTCTACTCCTAACGCAAATTGATCTCCGGGACGGAGCTCTCATATGGGGTGGAGACTGTAACAATTCGCAAATTCAGGTTAATTACTATTCCCGGAAAATTTTACTATTCATTTTACTATTCATTTTTACTATTCATTTTTCCCGAAATATTCCCGAAAGTTGATTTTTATTTCATATTCTCGAGTGATAAATCATTTCCATGGCAAAATAAATGTTTGACATTCGTCAGATCATTTTCGTGAAAGTTATTAAGGAAATACACGTTTTAGGGTAAAACGTCACTCAGAAATTTCACGCACAACGAAATTTGACCCCGTCAGGTGACCCCACATCATAAAAATGTTTGACACACTCATGATTTATTTGAGAATAAATCATGACTGAGAAAAATATGACCAGAATAAACCTCGGCCGTGAAAAACTGGAATTTTCAGTTTTAAGCGTTTTTACTCAGCCGTAACCCTAGCCTATACCTGCACCGTGTTTCTAAGATGATTTGAGTTTTCAACTTATTAGAATAAGTCAACATATTTTTCCCTTCTCCATTGACCAAAAATCATCCCTTGATGTTATAAGTCATTTCGTGATTTTTAGGCTTACGGTTTGATGTCTAAAAGACATTTAATACCAACCGACACTAGACTGAGCCCAGTCTAGACATTATAAATCATTTTAAATCATTTATATCATATTAGAAAAGTAACATTTTACTTTTCTCAATTTTACGCAATATTCGTACATTTTACGTATTATGCGTTTTAGACCCGTGTTTCCAGTTTTAGCAGGGTTTTACCACCCAAATGGAACCTACCACCCATTTTATATTTTATTATGGGACATATGGACATGTCTAACAATACTTTAAAGTTTCATAATTTTACGACACCCGGTTTTACGTTTTGAGGCCTAATCATTTACGGTTGGCATTTCCCGGAGTCAAAACTAGCAAATATCTTAAGATAATATCTAACCAAGCACACCTCACCCCTCCTAGGCTTGTGAACCGCCATATAGGGGGGGGGGGGAGTCACCCCATGGTGTGGCTTGATCTTGTGGAAATTGGCCTTGGATGGTTACATGTGTACAAGCTTGTTAGGAAAGCCTTTGACTAGTCTCATTTGTAACCTCCTCATTGAGCTATATGTAACAATTCGCAATTTCAGGTTAATTACAATTCCCGGAAAATTTCACTATTCACTTTTACTATTCATTTTTCCCGAAAATTTTCTCGAAACTTGATTTTTGTTTCTTGGCCTCGAGTGATAAATCATTTCCATGACAAATTAAAAGTTTGACATTCATAAGCTCATTTTCGTGAAAGTTAATTGTAACACCCCCAATTCATGATGCAGCGGAATTCAACTTGGGTGTTACTCGACGGCACAACAGTCATAATAATAGAAAACGATCTCTAACCGAGTCGTAATAAAAAGAGTTGTCATTCATATTATTCAAATATATCAAAGTTTACATAGTGAGGTCCCAAAATGATCCATTGTTTCAAAACACATCAATATAAAGTCTATGATGTATTTATTGAATGACATAATAGTTTATAGCCTTCTTCCTTCGGTACGTGCCCTTCCGCTCCATTCTTGATTATCATGGACCTGAAATACATGCTTAAGAGGTCAACACAAAGGTTGAGTGATATTCATAGAGTTTGTTTAACGGTTGAACACAATATGTTGGTAGTAAGAGTTAATTAGACTCATACTCATGTTAGAAAACAAAACAGTTATTATTATGTACTAAGCTCATGCAACCAATACGTTAACGGGTACCAATATCAATCGGCGGTTATGTTGCCCCGGTAAGTACTTTGCCGTCATACTTAATGTTTCAAATATAGTGCATTTGTTGAACTAATCTGCTCAAACAAATGGGATTCGTCAATCCCAATAGGCCTATTCACAATACTCGCGCTCACTAATACTAGTGATTAAATGGTTCATGATAGGGGCCTAGGATTGGCAAGGTAGGTACTTAGTAATAATAAAACAATCAGGCAGCATACAGTTTCAAAGCATTGTGTTCGGTTTAGAAATAGCATGTATTTCCCCCAAGGGTTTGTAAAACATTGAAATAATGTAAAGTGGGGCTATGAACTCACCTTAAGTACGATAGCAAGTAATGAAGGTGATGGTTTGATCGTGTAGGTTTCTACGAGCAACCTATAATAGAATGTTGCGACTTAGGATTTGTGTAAAGAATATAACGGAGTGCCTATATATATATCTTGCATTATAGTCCATGATGTGGTATGATGTATATTTGTAAGTCTTTGAAAGAAGAATTCATGAAACATGTATGTTTTGGTATATCGTTTACTACCGTTCGGGCCGACATAATTCAGAAGTCATGTTAGTAAGCGTTCGAGGAGCCAGGACACTTTAACTCGTAAATCCACAACTCATCTCGACGGCTTACATAATGAACACCTCACATGAGGCTCCCTACTATTGTAGTAGTTGATAAAATATATAGGTATAGGTTTTGATCCGAAAAGTTACATGTCCGATATTTGTATAAACTTAGGAAAGTTTATTTGTACATGAAGATTGTTATTAGGGGTAGTTTTATAAGTCTTGAATGACCATGTTCTCTTAGTAAAATCTCATGGTTTCCTTTTAAGTGAAGTAGATCCAAATTGCTTGTTCAAGTTATCGGCTAATTCATTGTTTCATGTTTACGCCTATGTAAGTTGGTATGGTCATTTCGTCATGGCCTAGCCATGACCTTTGGTCCTTGTTCCAAGGTCATGAGACCCAACCTTAGCTCTAGCCATGGTGGTGGTCTTGTTTATAGGTCATAATAACTCTTGTTCCATTGAAAGTATAACAATAGTATAGTGACTTAAAATATGTAAATAGCTGTTAAGAAACTGAGAAATATCTCACTCAGAAGGCGTTTTCAAGGCTCGAGCCTCTTTAAGCCTGAATGAAAACGTGATTCCGGACAACTTTCGTGTTTTAACTTTTTCATGAATCGGACCAGAAAGGCCTCTTTTTGCGGGTTTTAGGTTCTGTCACAGAAACTTTTAGGCAGTTTTGCCGGAAATCTTTGGTAACTTCAAATCGCCATAACTTTTGACTCGTATACTCTTTTTAGGTGGTTCAAATTGCTACGGTTTGTTTGTTAAGTCCTCTACTGTAATATGTAATAATCCAACATCATATTTTTACCATTTTGATCAGGTCTTACCAAGAAATTCACTAGTTTGCTTGTTTTAGTAACTTGTTTCAATAATCCATTATAACAACATCTTTTACTCATTTGTATACATCATGGACATTTATACAAGACATAATATAGCAATAATAACATGTAAATGATATGAACATGATAAATTAACAAGAAACATGTTAGGTTTAGGCTTACAACTTTTGGCTTTCTAATTAAAGAAAGGAGTAACAAGTAAGGAAATGGACTTTGATAGACTTGCTTCAACCCTTTTCACTTCATGCAACCTTTCTACCCTTGGTATTCTTGAAAGATGTAATGAAAGTTGAGGTGAATTTGAGTGGATTTAAACTCAAGAGCAATCACCAAGTATGTTAGGGTTTGGAAGAGTTTTGGTAACCTAAGAGCAACTAGGGTTTCTATGCTTGAACTTCACTTGAACCTTGCAAGAACTTGGAAGAAAATAAAGCTAAGGAGAGAGTGTTGTGGTGTGTGTTGATGGCCGGCCAAAGGAAGGGGGGGAGAGGGGTATATATACTCTCATGAGGAGGTTACATACTTAGGATATTTTTGGCCAAAAGAACACATGTAAACCATCCAAGACCTCATGATACAAGATCAAGCCACACAAGGGTGTGACTCCCCCCCCCTAAGTCGGTTCACAAGGGATAAGGGGGGTGAGGTGTGCCTTGGATGATAAAAATCTAGATATTTGATTAGTTTTGATTCCGGGAATTGCCAACCGTAAATGATTAGGCCTCAAAACGTAAAACCGGGTGTCGTAAAATTATGAAACTTTAAAGTATTGTTAGACATGTCCATATGTCCCATAATAAAATATAAAATGGGTGGTAGGTTCCATTTGGGTGGTAAACCCTGCTAAAAACTGGAAACACGGGTCTAAAACGCGTAATACGTAAAATGTACGAATATTGCGTAAAATTGAGAAAAGTAAAATGTTACTTTTCTAATATGATAAAAATGATTTAAAATGACTTATAATATCTAGACTGGGCTCAGTCTAGTGTCGGTTGGTATTAAATGTCTTTTAGACATCAAACCGTAAGCCTAAAAATCACGAAATGACTTATAACATCAAGGGATGATTTTTGGTCAATGGAGGAGGGAATAATATGTTGACTTATTTTAATAAGTTGAAAGCTCAAATCATCTTAGAAACGCGGTGCAGGTAAAGGCTAGGGTTACGGCTGAGTAAAAACGCTTAAAACTGAAAATTCCAGTTTTTCACGGCCGAAGTTTATTTTGGTCATGATTTTTCTCAGTCATGATTTATTCTCAAATAAATCATGAGTGTGTCAAACATTTTTCTGATGTGGGGTCACCTGACGGGGTCAAATTTCGTTGTGCGTAGAATTTCTGATTGCCGTTTTACCCTAAAACGTGTAATGTCGTGTAATTCCTTAATAATTTTTACGAAAATGATCTGACGAATGTCAAACATTTAATTTGCCATGGAAATGATTTATCACTCGAGAATATGAAATAAAAATCAGCTTTCGGGAAAATTTCAGAAAGAAATGAATAGTAAAAATGAATAGTAACATGAATAGTAAAATTTTCCGAAAATAGAAATTAACCTGAAATTGCGAATTGTTACATTAATAAGGAATTACACGTTTTAGGGTAAAACGTCATTCAGAAATTCTACGCACAACGAAATTCGACCCCGTCAGGTGACCCCACATCAGAAAAATGTTTGACACACTCATGATTTATCTGAGAATAAATCATGACTGAGAAAAATCATGACCAGAATAAACCTCGGCCGTGAAAAACTGGAATTTTCAGTTTTAAGCGTTTTTACTTAGCCGTAACCTTAGCCTATACCTGCACCACATTTCTAAGACGATTTGAGTTTTCAACTTTTTAGAAAAAGTCAACATATTTTTCCCTCCTCCATTGACCAAAAATCATCCCTTGATTTTGTAAGTCATTCCTTGATTTTTAGGCTTACGGTTTGATGTTTAAAAGACATTTAATACCAACCGACACTAGACTGAGCCCAGTCTAGACATTATAAGTCTTTTTAAATCATTTTTATCACATTAGAAAAGTAACATTTTACTTTTCTCAATTTTACGCAATATTCGTACATTTTACGTATTACGCGTTTTAGACCCGTATTTCCAGTTTTTAGTAGGGTTTTACACCCAAATGGAACCTACCACTCATTTTATATTTTATTATGGAGTATTTTGACATGTTTAACCATTCTTCCAAGTTTCGTATTTTTACGATACACGGTTTTACGTTTCGTGGCTTAACCATTTACGGTTAGCATTTTACGGAGCCAAAACTAACTCAATAACTTGGATAATATCATCAAAAGTCCACCCTTGCTCCCCAAGCTTGGCAAACCAACTTAGGGGGGGGGGGGATTCAGCCCTTAGGTGGCTTAATCCCATGCTTTAAGCCTTAAGATGTGAACATGTGTTCAACTTGGTGAGCAAGTGTTGACTAGTCAAGGTTCTAACCTCCTCAAGACCTTATTTAAGCCTTCTCTTCCCCTCCTTGGCCATTCCAACGACCCACACACATAAAAACACACCATCATCTCATCCTTAGCTCATTTACTTCAAGTTTCGTCCAAGAAATCAAGTGCAATATCCATACATAAACCCTAGTTTAGTTTTGATTCATCAAAACTACTTCAAATCCTTAGAAACTTTGGTGATTTCTCTTGAGTTTGAATCCACTCAAGTCACCTCAATTTTCATCATCTCTCTTTCAAGATTACAAGAGTAGAAAGATTGCATGAAGTGAAGTGGGTTGAAGCAAGTCTATCAAAGTCCTATCCTTACATGTTAACTTCCTTTCATCTTTGAAAGCCAAAAGTTGTAAGCCAAACCCTAGCTTGCTTCTTGTTAAATAATCATGTTCATGTTATTTACATATTATTCTTGCTATATTATGTCTTGTAGTTATGTCCATGATGTATAAAAGTGAGCAAAACAAGTTATTATATATGATTGATAAGACAAGTTACTAAAACAAGTAAACTAGTGACTTTCTTGGTAAGACCTGATCAAAATGGTAAAAATATGATGTTGGATCATTACATATTACAGTAGAGGACCTAACAAGGAAACCATAGCAATTTGAACCACCTAAAACGAGTATACGAGTCCAAAGTTATGACGATTTGAAGTTACCAAAACATTGCGGCAAAGCTGCCAAATAGTTTCTGTTACAGAAACATTAAATACGAAAAAAGAGGCCTTTCTGGTCCGTTTCATGAAAAAGTTAAAACACGAAAGTTATCCGGAATCACGTTTTACTTCAGGAATAAAGAAGCTCAAGCCTTGAAAACGCTTTCTGAGTGAGATATTTCTCAGTTTCTTAACAGCTATTTACATATATATAAGTCACTATATATTGGTTATACTTTAAAAGGAACAAGAGGTCTTATGACCCATAATCAAGACCACCACCATGGCTAGAGCCAAGGTTGTGTCTCATGACCTTGGAACAAGGACCAAAGGTCATGGCTAGGCCATGACGAAATGACCATACCAACTTACGTAGGCGTAAACATGAAACAATGAATTAGGCGATAACTTGAACAAGCAATTTGGATCTACTTCACTTAAAAGGGAACCATGAGATATTACCAAGAGAAAATGGTCATACAAAACTTATGAAACATACCCTAATAACAATCTTCATGTACTAATAAACTTTCCTAAGTTTATTCAAATATCGGACAAGTAACTTTTCGGATCAAAACTTATATCTATATACTTTATCAACTACTACAATAGTAGGGAGCCTCATGTGAGGAGTTCATTATGTAAGCCATCGAGTTGAGTTGTGGATTTACGAGTTAAATTGTCCTGGCTCCTCGAACGCTTACTAACATGACTTCTGAATTATGTCGGCCCGAACGGTAGTAAACGATATATATAACATACATGTTTCATAAATCATTTCTTTCAACGACTTACATTATACATCATACCACATCATGGACTAAGTGCAAGACATACATATATTGGCATGTTTATGTTTCCTTAGACATTATTCCAAACCTAAGTTGCAACGATTATTCTAGGTTGCTCGTAGAAGTTCTTACGGCATATCCATCATTCTCATTATACATCGTCCAACTCAAGGTGAGTTCATAGCCCCACTTTCCATTACTTAATTGTTTTACAAACCCTTGGGGGGAATACATGCTATTTTTAACCGAGCACAATGTTTTTTTAAATTGTATGCTTGCCTGATTGTTTTATTATCACTAAGTACCAGCCTTGCTAAACCGAGATCCTTTATTATGAACCATTTAGTCACTAGCAATAGTGAGCGCGAATATTGTGAATAGGCCTATTGGGATTGAAGAATCCTATTTGTATTGACTAAGTTCAAACAAATGCACTAATATTTGAGATTTAGGTATGTTAGCAAAGTACCTACCGGGATAAATCTGCCGATCGATATTGGTACACGTTAACGTTTTGGTGTCATAAGCTTAGTGTATAATACATTTTATGGGCGTATAATAACGTAGCCTACCTGTTTTGTTTTCCAAACATTGGTGTGAGTCTACAAGCTCACACTACCAACATATTGTGTTCAAATGATTTAACAAACTCTATGAATATCACTCAACCTTTGTGTTGACCTCTTAAGCATGTATTTCAGGTTCATGACGATCAAGGATGGCACGGAAGGGCACGGATACTCAAGAGGGCTATAAATTTTATTATCATTCAAAAACTCACTTAATGTGATGTGTAAACATGGAACCAATTGGGACCTCATTTTGTAATCTCTGATATTTATATAATTTGAATGATAAATCTTTTAAAACGACTCAATTGGAGTTCGTTTTCTATTATTGTGACGATTGTGCCGTCGAGTAACACCCAGTTCGAATTCCGCTGCAACCGTGAATTGGGGGTGTTACACTATAAAAGCCCCCTTCCCTCCCTCTTGTGCCATCCATCACCACACCCCATTTCACTCCACACTTAGCTTTATTTTTTCCAAGTTCTAGCAAGGATCAAGTGCTTCTTCAAGGTAGAAACCCTAGTTAGGTTATCATTCATCAAACACTTCCAAAACCCTAATATACTTGGTGATTTCTCTTGAGTTTAAATCCACTCAAGTCACCTCAACTTTCATTACATCTCTTTCAAGAATACCAAGGGTAGAAAGGTTGCATGAAGTGAAAAAGGGTTGAAGCAAGTCTATCAAAGTCCATTTCCTTACTTGTTACTTCCTTTCTTTATTAGAAAGCCAAAAGTTGTAAGCCTAAACCTAACATGCTTCTTGTTAATTTATCATGTTCATATCATTTACATGTTATTCTTGCTATATTATGTCTTGTATGAATGTCCATGGTGTATAAAAATGACTAAAACATGTTGTTGTGATTTATTGTTAAGATAAGTTACTAAAACAAGCAAACTAGTGACTTTCTTGGTAAGACCTGATCAAAATGGAAAAATTATGATATTTGATTATTACATATTACATTAGAGGACTTAACAAGGAAACTATAGCAATTTGAACCACCTAAAAAGAGTAAACGAGTCAAAAGTTATGGCGATTTGAAGTTACCAAAGATTTCCGGCAAAACTGCCAAAACCACACTGTTTTGCATTCTGAGTTTTTGAAAGTCACCCTTCTGGTCCGATTCATCAAAAAGTTAAAACATGAAAGTTGTCTGGAACGCCGTTTTCGTTCAGGAACAAAGAAGCTTGAGTCCTAAAAACGCTTTCCGAGTGATAAAATTCTTCAAATACTAAACAGCCCATTTTTAGGCGAAAGTCACAAGATTATGGTTATACTTTAAAAGGAACAAGAGGTCTTATGACCTATAATCAAGACCACCACCATGGCTAGAGCCAAGGTTGTGTCTCATGACCTTGGAACAAGGACCAAAGGTCATGGCTAGGCCATGACGAAATGACCATACCAACTTACATAGGCGTAAACATGAAACAATGAATTAGGCGATAACTTGAACAAGCAATTTGGATCTACTTCACTTAAAAAGGAACCATGAGATAATACCAAGAGAAAATGGTCATACAAGACTTATGAAACTACCCCTAATAACAATCTTCATGTACTAATAAACTTTCCTAAGTTTATCCAAATATCGGACATGTAACTTTTCGGATCAAAACTTATATCTATATATTTTATCAACTACTACAATAGTAGGGAGCCTCATGTGAGGAGTTCATTATGTAAGCCGTCGAGATGAGTTGTGGATTTACGAGTTAAAGTGTCCTGGCTCCTCGAACGCTTACTAACATGACTTCTGAATTATGTCGGCCCGAACGGTAGTAAACGATATACCAAAACATACATGTTTCATGAATCTTTCTTTCAAAGACTTACAATATACATCATACCACATCATGGACTAAATGCAAGATACATATATATATATATATATATATATATATATATATATATATAGGCACTACTTCATATTCTTTACACAAATCCTAAGTCGCAACATTCTATTATAGGTTGCTCGTAGAAACCTACACGATCCAATCATCACCTTCATTACTTGCTATCCTACTTAAGGTGAGTTCATAGCCCCACTTTACATTACTTCAATGTTTTACAAACCCTTGGGGGGAATACATGCTACTTTTAAACCGAACACAATGCTTTGAAACTGTATGCTGCCTGATTGTTTTATTTTTACTAAGTACCTACCTTGCCAATCCTAGGCCCCTATCATGAACCATTTAATCACTAGAATTAGTGAGCGCGAGTATTGTGAATAGGCCTATTGGGATTGACGAATCCCATTTGTTTGAGCAGATTAGTTCAAACGAATGCACTATATTTGAACATTAAGTATGACGGCAAAGTACTTACCGGGGCAACAAAACCGCCGATTGATATTGGTACCCGTTAACGTATTGGTTGCATGAGCTTAGTATATAATAATAACTGTTTTGTTTTCTAACATGAGTATGAGTCTAATTAACTCTTACTACCAACATATTATGTTCAACCGTTAAACAAACTCTATGAACTTCACTCAACCTTTGTGTTGATCCTTTTAAGCATGTATTTTAGGTCCATGATAATCAAGAATGGAGCGGAAGGGCACGTACCGAAGGAAGAAGGCTATAAACTATTATGTCATTCGATAAAAACATCAAAGACTTTATATTGATGTATTTTGAAACATGAAACCTTTTGGGACCTTACTATGTAAACTCTGATATATTTGAATAATATGAATGACAACTCTTTTTATTACGACTCAGTTAGAGATCGTTTTCTATTATTATGACTGTTGTGCCGTCGAGTAACACCCAAGTTGAATTCCGCTGCATCATGAATTGGGGGTGTTACAGGTTCAAATTGCTATGTTTTCCTTTTGAAGTCCTTTATAACAGTAAGTAAGTGTCCAATATCACAGTTGTATTATTTTGGTCGTGGTTCTCCATAAAAGTCACTAGTTTACTTGTTTAAATAACATAAGTTAACAATCATTTGTAATAACTTGTTTTACCCATTTTTATACATCATGGACAAGATCACAAGACAAAATATAGCATGAATAATATGTAAATAACATGAATACGATATTTAAGCAAGGAAGTGTATTAGAGTTGGCTTACAACTTTGGCTTTCTACAAAGAAAGGTAAGTTAACATGTAAGGTAAGGACTTTGATAGACTTTAGCTTCACCCTACTTCACTTCAAGCAATCTTTCTACACTTGTATTCTTGAAAGAGAGATGCTGAAAGTTGAGGTGACTTCAGTGGATTCAAACTCAAGAGAAATCACCAAAGTTCTAAAGATTGGAAGTAGTTTTGATGAATCAAAACCAAACTAGTGTTTATGTGTTGTTGTAGCACATGATTCTTGCATGAAACTTGGAAGAAGATCAAGCAAAGGAGATGGTGTTTGTGTGTTGTGATTGTGGCATACAAAGGAAGGAGGGGAGGCTTTTATGGGAGCTTGAGGAGGTTACAACATTGACTTGTCAACACTTGGTGAGCAAGTGTTAACACATGTAAACATCCTAGCTTACTTAGCATAAGATCAAGACACCTAAAGGGTGACTCCCCCCCTAATTCGGTTTGGAAACTTGGGGAGGAAGTGTTGGTCCTTTGATGGTATTATCCTAGATATTGAGTTAGTTTTGGCTCCGTAAAATGCTAACTGTAAATGATTAAGCCATAATACGTAAAACCGGGTATCGTAAAAATACGAAACTTGGAAGAATGATTAAACTTGTCAAAATACTCCATAATAAAATATAAAATGAGTGGTAGGTTCCATTGGTGTAACACCTAAAATCTGAAAGCAAGTGAAATGACCAAAATGCCCCTACATGTTTAAAAATTTATTAAAAGCTTATTAAAGTACCAAATAAATCCTAAACTCCTAACAATGCACAAGTTATGATCCAAAGTAATTTTAACAACTTCATTTAACATTTATAAAAGTTACAAAATTACCAAAATACCCCTCATAGGGCCGAATGAAATAAAATGAATTTTAAAGAGATTTAAAATGATTTAAATATTGATAAATAAGGAAGATAATCACAAGAATATTTTGTCAACCTAAATTTCGAAATTTCTGGTCTCTCCCCCCCCCCCCCCCCTTATATCACACGGCATTCCTATTTTAAAAACCAATCCATATCTTTTCCCCAAGAAACCCTAAATGCCGATTTAATAAAACACACAAACAATTCCCCTAAGCCTCCATTCGACCACCCCATAATTCCTAAGCAATTTTCTGTGATCTATCATCATCCAAGGAGTCCTAGAAAAATACCCTTTTGAATTGTTGAAGCTTGGTTCGATCGTGGCACATTTTTCCTTTTGTCGAGCCCTATAAACAAGGTAATTTGTTTTTGATTCATTCGACCTCCACAAAATTCGTTTCTTATTTTTCCTGTGATACTTACATCATATAAGACCCACGAAAATTGGTTTCAAGGTTGGAAGATCATTGGTAAAGTCGTGGTGATTTTTGGATCATTTGGCCTATACGCGTAGGCTATAAATCGTACAGCCCTCTCCACATGTTCAAGTCTTGGTTTGGTATTTGTCTCAGGTCCCTTATACCTTATGAACACCAAATAAAATGTTCTAATCGATCCATGCATGTTCTATAACGTTTTGGTGAATTAAACCCTAAAAACGCAACAAAACTCTATATCATTGTATATGAATTTTCTGGATATGAATGATAATTTTTATGAACTTCATATATTAATTATGATCTCGTAAAAATATGGGTTTGAATTATAGAAGCTTAAATCTCGTGTTGTGATTTATTTTATAAATCGGCTAATTAAGAAAACAATGAAGAAAATAAAAGAAACCCTAAATCGAATTAGGGTTAGGGTTTTTATGTTTGGATCTGGTAATTAATGCATAATAATGATTGAGTAATGATTGTATAATGATGGCATAATGATTTTATGAAATTAGGGTTTGGTTTTGGTAACTTTAAAATAAATCCGATTGGAAAATAAAGTACAAGGGTGTGTTTTGCCAACTTTGAAACATCTGGGATATTTTTGTAAGATCATATATATCAGTAGGAATATGGGAAAAATATAACTTGAGGGTTCTAAGTGTAAATATTACAAGAAGTGAGTTAATTGTATTTAATTGGTGCGATTTGTAATTAATTAAAGTAGAGGGACTAAAAGTGTAATTTCTGGAAACTTGGGACTGATTTGAGTAATAAAATATATTCAGGGGGTTTTGTGCTAATTTGGTAATTTAATGGCTTAATATGTAATTATTGATAATTAAAAGTTGAAATTGTAAGTTAAAGGGTTAAATATGTAACTTTGATAACTTGAAGGACTTAAAGTGTAAATTGTGAATACTTGAAGGTATATTAGTATAACATGATAAAATAAGGGATTATTATGTAAAATGGATAAGTTAAGGGTTTAATGTGTAACTTTGAATACTAAAAGGTTTAAAGTGTAATTTTGGAAAGTAAAGGGTTAAAATGTAAAGTTATGAAACCCTAAGGACCAAATGTGTAAATATGTTAAAAGATACTTTGATTCTATTAATAATGATTCAACTTTCTAATTATGGAAACTTTCTAAAAGTGGAAACTTACTATTTATGGAAACCTGTTAAAAGTGGAAAGTCACTTTAAATGGAAAGTTACTAAAACTGGAAAGCCGACTAAAATGAGAAATCTGAATTGAATAAGTTATTAATAATAAGCCGATCATTAATTCGTGTAGATTCGCTGAAGAAGGAGTTTTGCTTCCGACCTTTATGTTTTCTGTCATGTTTGCACTTGCGGTCTAAGGTACAGATATTCTGACCTTTCTCAAAAGGTTTCTCATGATCTCTTTCATATTCTGATCCGTTAGTTCCCGAATTGATGCCATTGCTATGATCCCCTTTACTTGAACCTTCTCTGTTGATCCCACTTGATAGGACCTCCGTTATGAACCTATGCTATGAAAACCTTCTTAATGATACCATGGAAATGTTTTGAGAAAAACTGATTTGAAAAGATGTTTATAAATGATGCTAAATTTCTTTTTAAAAAGAAAGGTTATGTAACTTTCATGAACCCTATATTTTAAAAGACCATTTTTATGAAAACTGTTTTAAAAGATTATTTAAATTGGACTTTTAATAGAAACTTTTGAAACGGACTTTTGAACTGAACCATGAATTGATTTTTGAATATGAACCTTGACCTGATGAACTCTGAATGGACCTTGACTATTATTTCTGATATGATTTTGAGATGACTTTGAGATAAACCTTTGCTATATGACCTTTTGTATGACTTTGAGACCTGACTCTTAGTTTGATACCCGAGCCATTTCTGTTTTCCCTACCTATGGAGGTACCATAGGCATGTCTGTGATGCACCACTGGCATGACTCATGTGTGGGTGAGTGATTTCTCACGCCGTCCCTTTTTATGATTATTATTATGGCCATTATGACTTTGAGTATATGACTTTGAGATTGACTTTGAGTAAGGGGCGTATGGGTTGCAATCCTAGATCTGATCTGTTTAGTGGATTTAACTATGACTTTGAGTTGACTTTGAGGTGACTGGTGCTGTGTGCAATACACGCCTTTCACAATTTCTGGGAGCTAGCTACTCCACCCATTTGATACATGAGGACACCCCTCATATTATCTGGTTGCCTGAGAGGTATCCCCTCTGATTGTGAGATTATGACTTTGAGAATTATGACTTTGAGATTTACGACTTTGAGTTTCTGGGCTCGTGGTAGATGACTATCCTTTCTTCTTTATATTCTATCACTCTTTTATCTATTCCTTATTCTATTTCCCCAATGCACTATGTTTCAGTTCTATTTCATTATCATTGCTTTGTATATGTATCTGTTCACTGGGCTTTTTAAGCTCAGCCGCATTCCTTTTCCTGCGGCAGGTTTTAGTAGGAAGCTGGGTTATGGGAAGAGAGTGTGATTGGACTTAGAAGACTATGCTTTGGACTAGAGACGATTAGATGAAGTTTCACTTTATTAGACATAGTATTTATTTCTTTGTAACCTTGTAGTTTCAGATTTTCATTTGTAACCCTGAATTTCGTTATATGTATGAATCATATGCTTGTGTTTGTTCTGATATGTCACTGTAATGTAATACTTCTACCCTTATCGGGTTGGGGTGTTACAATTATGGTATCAGAGCCCAGGCTGCGATTCGTAATACATTTACCCTTGACCTGTGAAGTTTGGACCCCTAAGTTTCCACTGTAGGCGCTCATAAGACAACCTTTGAAACTTTACATTAGGATTCCCCATAGGAACCCAAGTTATTACCGGTGAGGAATGGGTAGACTAAGACATTTATGTAAGTATCATTTGCTTCCAGTATCACTCTGATCGTGCCTTTGCTCTTAGATAAGCCTTATAAGGACCTTTGTTTCAGAAGTTAGAAGTTTTGCAACTTAAGCTTAGTAACCAAGTAAGTTTGGAATACCTCGGAAGGCTACCTGGATACCTTACACATTTAAATTTCACCTTCAGATTTTGATCTCCGCCTCTGATTTGTTTGATAAGCTGTTTGACACCTTTTTGGACCATATCGTAGGTCATTCAACCGCAATGTGTTCGACACATTCTGTGAATTCATTACTTATGATGAGTATGAATGTATCATCCGATACTACTTAACTCTGTATGATCCATTATTACTCCTATGAGAATTTTGGTAATTATGAACCACGAATATGAGAAGTTTTGTTTCCTCTCTTTGAATGATGAACCTTGTTCTGCCAACCATTTCCTTTGGAAGGGTATGATGTAAATACTATCTCTATATGGATTTGTTAACTAAGCATGATGATGCTGATGACTGAGATTCTGTAACTCTCATGATTAACAATTATACGATGTTCGTATTACCAATGATACACATCCTACCTGCTACTTATGCTAAGAAGCTAAACGAAATTTCCACACATTGAACTGTTCATTTATCCATCCCAACATTTTGTTGAACCATGTACTTGACTCTAATATATGAACTATCTGTATGATTTGACGAATGTATTCACTCTATGAATCCTTTGACTTTGAGATGTCTGATTGTACGGTCTTTTGGACTGAATGGCTATTCGTGAAGATACCATAGACTACCATATCTGAAATGTGACCTTAAAAATCTGCTTCACCCTATTCCATTATGATGACTCTCTACATCTGCTAAAATTTCTGTCACTATGGAAACACCTACCCCAAACTCATGTGATTACCAAGTTGTCCTGAAAACCATTATTATCAACCCTTGGAAAGTTCTACTATTGGGAAATATTTTGTCATACGAAGATTTTCCGGTATTCTCTGATGAACCTTTTGGTACTCCTTCCTGCTAGGAAGTAGAGTGGGCATTTAACTGATCTCAGTTGAAGAAACCATGGTGCTATAAAAGTTGAGTATTTGAAGGAACTGATGGAATATGATTTTTGTTAACCCTTGTGATTCTCTTTGGATGCTCTCGTTTGTTTATGAAGAAGAACAAGAGAAGTATGCGATGACGTATCGACTATCGTGAACTTAAACGTACCACCATCAGCAATCATTATCTGTTTCCGCGTATCAATGATTAATTTGTTTTTCCTTTGAACCCCGCATTTGATTGCATCATTTTAGATTTGAAGGACTGATGAAGCAACCACAAAAACTTCTAAGAAGGGGGTTAACTAACCGAGAGTAACCTTTGGGAAGTATTTCAGTTCCTGAAGAAGAAAGAAGGCGATGTGAAAATTTCCTGAGATGATTTCTGAAATTGCCTTTGCACTCGTTACCACATTTGTGAGTTTGAATGATGCCAATGGTGTTGGCTAGAATAATCATGTTTTCGCGTGTTTTGGACAAATTGTCATAGTATGACATTGTGTTGTGTTCTAAAACGAAAGAAGAACATAGAGATTATTGGTGAGACGACCCTTTGTTCTGGAAGAGAAATTTGATTGACGTTCAGAAAGCATAATAGACAACACTACCCTGTATAATGTAAAGACAGAGCTTTCACAAGAAGGACCAAGATCGAAGATCGTTATCGGAGTTAGAAACTTGGTGGAAGAGTCGTAGAAGATGGTTGCGACAAGCACTACCATGGAAGAAGCATACAAGAAGAAGTGAGGAACTGGGATAGTGCTCAATCATACATCATGCAACACGTGAAGATTTCAGTTTGGGCACCAAGACAACCAGACCAAAGAAGACGAACCATTCAACACACAACCTGGAGTCGACAACAACATCATGTACCTTAAAACCTGGAGCCATGACAGAAGACCTGTCGAAGACACGCAGTCTTGTTTCTCTATTCATTTTAGTTGTACTAAGATGAATTGAGAGCAGAAGCAGACCTGCGGATGGAGGGATGCACAATGATCGTGTCAGAGACTGCCGCTACGACGCCACAGTACCAAGAAGAGTTGCTGAAGGCTTGAGGAACCAGACTCGAATTTTAAATTCTCTTAATCATGAGGTAAGACGGACAAGAATAAACAGACTACTCCAACTTGGAAGAAATTTTGAAATTTGTATTTGAGTGGACGGATTTTGAAGCGGACATTGTGTTTAGACGAGATGATTCTGTAAAGGATTGACGCTATTGATGACGTACCTTAATTTTGAATGACATTCTCGGATCTCCGTTACTCTTCGAGTAATTTTCGTTCTCTTAGTTATGTTGTTTGATTTTGGTGACCTCTGAGACTATAGGTGGACTAGGTGGATTTATATAAGTTTGGGTGTTCACGACTTGAGATAAAGTATGATCATCATGAGGGCATATGTATATGATGCCAGTATTATGACGCCTGGCCAACGTGATAATACTTACATCATATAACGTGCACTTATGGTGGGCATGTGATATTTCGAGGAGTGCCTTAGAAGCTTTAGAATTCTGGCATCTGATCAAGATCATCTGAGTTTAGTGAGACTTTAGGTTCATTCTACCTATACGTTTGATATGCTGTCCTTGTTATACGATTCGGTACGTTTGGACTCTCGACACGTGTTTTGCTAATCTTTGCAACTTCTGATAAGGATCTTAGGTTCCATTATGAAATTCTGCCGTTGACGATATCTAACGATATGCTTTCTGTCCATATACGATTCGCATTCGTGAAGTTGTTCATTATGATCTGCTATGAGTAAAGTATGTGATTGCGGACTTTGAGGAAATGAGCCCTGTTTGTTTCTGAGAATACCTTTGGAAGGTTATCTAAAAGCCGTGACTATTTGAGAAGCTGAGGAGTTAAACCGTATATCACCCCATGTTTGCTACAATTCAATGTATTCTCATCTGATTCGCCTAATCAATTCGATGAAAATCCTATGTATTTTTATACCTCTTCCTGGAGAATTCGTTTATCATCCGTTATGTTTGGTACATTATCCTTTTGATTCAAATTCAGTATGATATGCCTTTCTGAGAAATCTGAAACTTTTTTGACAATAGTTACGAGTCATGAGAAACTAATTGGTCTGAAGATCTTTTTGGAAGAACCTCCCCGAGCGTGAGAATGTTTGTAATGACCTTTTGCGGTTTACTACGACTTCGTCTAACTTTGCGACTTCAAATTTCGAGGACGAAATTTTCTTTTTAGAGGGGAAGAAGTTGTAACACCTAAAATCTGAAAGCAAGTGAAATGACCAAAATGCCCCTACATGTTTAAAAATTTATTAAAAGCTTATTAAAGTACCAAATAAATCCTAAACTCCTAACAATGCACAAGTTATGATCCAAAGTAATTTTAACAACTTCATTTAACATTTATAAAAGTTACAAAATTACCAAAATACCCCTCATAGGGCCGAATGAAATAAAATGAATTTTAAAGAGATTTAAAATGATTTAAATATTGATAAATAAGGAAGATAATCACAAGAATATTTTGTCAACCTAAATTTCGAAATTTCTGGTCTCTCCCCCCCCCCCCCCCCCCCTTATATCACACGGCATTCCTATTTTAAAAACCAATCCATATCTTTTCCCCAAGAAACCCTAAATGCCGATTTAATAAAACACACAAACAATTCCCCTAAGCCTCCATTCGACCACCCCATAATTCCTAAGCAATTTTCTGTGATCTATCATCATCCAAGGAGTCCTAGAAAAATAACCTTTTGAATTGTTGAAGCTTGGTTCGATCGTGGCACATTTTTCCTTTTGTCGAGCCCTATAAACAAGGTAATTTGTTTTTGATTCATTCGACCTCCACAAAATTCGTTTCTTATTTTTCCTGTGATACTTACATCATATAAGACCCACGAAAATTGGTTTCAAGGTTGGAAGATCATTGGTGAAGTCGTGGTGATTTTTGGATCATTTGGCCTATACGCGTAGGCTATAAATCGTACAGCCCTCTCCACATGTTCAAGTCTTGGTTTGGTATTTTTCTCAGGTCTCTTATACCTTATGAACACCAAATAAAATGTTCTAATCGATCCATGCATGTTCTATAACGTTTTGGTGAATTAAACCCTAAAAACGCAACAAAACTCTATATCATTGTATATGAATTTTCTGGATATGAATGATAATTTTTATGAACTTCATATATTAATTATGATCTCATAAAAATATGGGTTTGAATTATAGAAGCTTAAATCTCGTGTTGTGATTTATTTTATAAATCGGCTAATTAAGAAAACAATGAAGAAAATAAAAGAAACCCTAAATCGAATTAGGGTTAGGGTTTTTATGTTTGGATCTGGTAATTAATGCATAATAATGATTGAGTAATGATTGTATAATGATGGCATAATGATTTTATGAAATTAGGGTTTGGTTTTGGTAACTTTAAAATAAATCCGATTGGAAAATAAAGTACAAGGGTGTGTTTTGCCAACTTTGAAACATCTGGGATATTTTTGTAAGATCATATATATCAGTAGGAATATGGGAAAAATATAACTTGAGGGTTCTAAGTGTAAATATTACAAGAAGTGAGTTAATTGTATTTAATTGGTGTGATTTGTAATTAATTAAAGTAGAGGGACTAAAAGTGTAATTTCTGGAAACTTTGGACTGATTTGAGTAATAAAATATATTCAGGGGGTTTTGTGCTAATTTGGTAATTTAATGGCTTAATATGTAATTATTGATAATTAAAAGTTGAAATTGTAAGTTAAAGGGTTAAATATGTAACTTTGATAACTTAAAGGACTTAAAGTGTAAATTGTGAATACTTGAAGGTATATTAGTATAACATGATAAAATAAGGGATTATTATGTAAAATGGATAAGTTAAGGGTTTAATGTGTAACTTTGAATACTAAAAGGTTTAAAGTGTAATTTTAGAAAGTAAAGGGTTAAAATGTAAAGTTATGAAACCCTAAGGACCAAATGTGTAAATATGTTAAAAGATACTTTGATTCCATTAATAATGATTCAACTTTCTAATTATGGAAACTTTCTAAAAGTGAAAACTTACTATTTATGGAAACCTGTTAAAAGTGGAAAGTCACTTTAAATGGAAAGTTACTAAAACTGGAAAGCCGACTAAAATGAGAAATCTGAATTGAATAAGTTATTAATAATAAGCCGATCATTAATTCGTGTAGATTCGCTGAAGAAGGAGTTTTGCTTCCGACCTTTATGTTTTCTGTCATGTTTGCACTTGCGGTCTAAGGTACAGATATTCTGACCTTTCTCAAAAGGTTTCTCATGATCTCTTTCATATTCTGATCCGTTAGTTCCCGAATTGATGCCATTGCTATGATCCCCTTTACTTGAACCTTCTCTGTTGATCCCACTTGATAGGACCTCCGTTATGAACCTATGCTATGAAAACCTTCTTAATGATACCATGGAAATGTTTTGAGAAAAACTGATTTGAAAAGATGTTTATAAATGATGCTAAATTTCTTTTTAAAAAGAAAGGTTATGTAACTTTCATGAACCCTATATTTTGAAAGACCATTTTTATGAAAACTGTTTTAAAAGATTATTTAAATTGGACTTTTAATAGAAACTTTTGAAACGGACTTTTGAACTGAACCATGAATTGATTTTTGAATATGAATCTTGACCTGATGAACTCTGAATGGACCTTGACTATTATTTCTGATATGATTTTGAGATGACTTTGAGATAAACCTTTGCTATATGACCTTTTGTATGACTTTGAGACCTGACTCTTAGTTTGATACCCGAGCCATTTCTGTTTTCCCTACCTATGGAGGTACCATAGGCATGTCTGTGATGCACCACTGGCATGACTCATGTGTGGGTGAGTGATTTCTCACGCCGTCCCTTTTTATGATTATTATTATGGCCATTATGACTTTGAGTATATGACTTTGAGATTGACTTTGAGTAAGGGGCGTATGGGTTGCAATCCTAGATCTGATCTGTTTAGTGGATTTAACTATGACTTTGAGTTGACTTTGAGGTGACTGGTGCTGTGTGCAATACACGCCTTTCACAATTTCTGGGAGCTAGCTACTCCACCCATTTGATACATGAGGACACCCCTCATATTATCTGGTTGCCTGAGAGGTATCCCCTCTGATTGTGAGATTATGACTTTGAGAATTATGACTTTGAGATTTATGACTTTGAGTTTCTGGGCTCGTGGTAGATGACTATCCTTTCTTCTTTATATTCTATCACTCTTTTATCTATTCCTTATTCTATTTCCCCAATGCACTATGTTTCAGTTCTATTTCATTATCATTGCTTTGTATATGTATCTGTTCACTGGGCTTTTTAAGCTCAGCCGCATTCCTTTTCCTGCGGCAGGTTTTAGTAGGAAGCTGGGTTATGGGAAGAGAGTGTGATTGGACTTAGAAGACTATGCTTTGGACTAGAGACGATTAGATGAAGTTTCACTTTATTAGACATAGTATTTATTTCTTTGTAACCTTGTAGTTTCAGATTTTCATTTGTAACCCTGAATTTCGTTATATGTATGAATCATATGCTTGTGTTTGTTCTGATATGTCACTGTAATGTAATACTTCTACCCTTATCGGGTTGGGGGTGTTACAATTGGGGTGGTAAAACCCTGCTAAAACTGGAAACACGGGTCTAAAACGCGTAATACGTAAAACGTACGAATATTGCGTAAAATTGAGAAAAGTAAAATGTTACTTTTCTAATAGGATAAAAATGATTTAAAATGACTTATAATGTCTAGACTGGGCTCAGTCTAGTGTCGGTTGGTATTAAATGTCTTTTAGACATCAAACCGTAAGCCTAAAAATCAAGGAATGACTTATAAAATCAAGGAATGATTTTTGGTCAAAGGAGGAGGGAAAAATATGTTGACTTTTTCTAATAAGTTGAAAACTCAAATCGTCTTAGAAACGCGGTGCAGGTATAGGCTAAGGTTACGGCTGAGTAAAAACGCTTAAAAACTGAAAATTCCAGTTTTTTCACGGCCGAGGCTTATTTTGGTCATGTTTTTCACAGTCATGATTAATTCTCAAATAAATCATGAGTGTATCAAACATTTTTCCGATGCGGGGTCACTTAACGCGGTCGAGTTTCGTTGTGCGTAGAATTTTTGAATGACGTTTTACCCTAAAACGTGTAATTCCTTATTAACTTTCACCAAAATGAGCTTATGAATGTCAAACTTTTAATTTGTCATGGAAATGATTTATCACTCGAGGCCAAGAAACAAAAATCTAGTTTCGGGAAAATTTCAGGAAAAATGAATAGTAAAAGTGAATAGTGAAATTTTTCGGGAATAGTAATTAACCTGAAATTGCGAATTGTTACAGTCTCTACCCCTTATGGGGAACTTCGTCCCGAAGTTCTATGTGTGTTATATGTTGGAGTGGTGTTAATGGAGAGGTGTGGTTACTTATGAGGACTAAAGTCTGGGTTACCAGTGATGCAGTTTGATTTGTCATTTCAGTGTATGGCGTAGGATGAGGCTTACTTTTATGTAGGAAAGGTATGGTAATAGTCGAATATCAAAGGGAATTGATATAGTAGTCGAATATTAATAGGAATTGAGATAGTAGTTGCAATCATAGCCTAGTAGGTAATCGGTTGTTGTACCTAGTGTTTATTGACTTCATACTTACGTTATTTCGGATACAAACAAGCCCACTTGTTTATAATTCTTTATTTACATAGAGAGGCATCCCAAACAATGTAAATAGGGGAATATAAACTTATGGTTTGGTGATTTACAATTTCTTTATTTAAATGAAAAGGCATCCCAATCCATTCAAATAATTATAAATCATCTTACTTAATAATTCCCAACACAACATTCATACTTAGCCGGTGAGTTACAAGGTAGTGTATTACGAGATGATACTGGTGTTCCAAAAGTGCAAGATGAATATTCAATCTTGTAAAGCTGATGAGGGTGCTTGTGGTGTAACTAAGGATGATTTGAGCTTTAAAAGTGCATCAAGATCTGTTAATGAGCTTGTGTTTGCAGCGGTTGTGAAGATAATGTTGTGATATGTTGATGAACAAAAGTGTGTAGTGTATGCTTAACATTAATATTGGTAGAGATGTTGAGTTTGTTTTAAAAATCTTAAGAGATTTTAAAGGTTTATGATGGAATGGTATCCTTAGGAACCTAATCAGGATAGTACTTCTACAGGATCAAGAGAAGAATTGATAACTATCCCAAGATAGTAGTTCGGATTATCTCATAAATGAAAACTTTCAAGAATGAAATTAGGTAGTACAAATAAGGTGTTAAGATCTTGCTGGGTGGTAAGACACTATCGTGTCTCTAGATCGTTTTAAAGAATTCTGGTGGTTTATCGAGTTCAAGTAGGAAATTAATCAGAGCATAACCCTAGCACAACTATTCTCAGTATTTGAAAATTTTAAGTCGAATATAGTTAGTCAGACTATATTCCACTGTCCCTAGGTTAAATATAGGTGACTAGTCTATATTTAGCCGAGGTTCGATAAAATTTTCAAATACCTAAATTAGGTATACTTGTGATATGTCCGTTGTTTTTGAGAAACTGTCCACTAAACAAAGGCAATGTCAAACCCTTCAGTTGCAAGTCCCGCCCATACAAGACTTGTAACCTATGTTTTCACATTCCATTGCATAGGAGATAGTACGGGTAGGTATGTGTGTGGAAAGGAAGTTTTAAGTAACAGTCCACACTTGGCGAGGATCATAAACTTTTAACAATGAAGGTTTCAGAAGAAAACTTGGATGAATGTAGAGAAAGTTCAACTTTTGTCGATGGATTAGTTTGTCCTTTAGAAATCTCATATTTCTTATTTGGAAATCGATAGATTGTGATGGGTTTTCGATATCATAAGAAATGATATTGATGATGTGATGGAATAATTCCAGAGACCATTGCGCAAATCACAATGTCTCGGAAGTAGATTAGACCATTGTGCAATTCACAATGTCTAGGAAGTAGGTTAGACCATTGTGTGACACAAAACATTTGAGAAATGATTAAGACCATTGTATCATACAATGTCCGGGAAATAGGGAAGACCATTGCAATCAGTTACAATGTCTTGGACATAAAATGTTGGAGTAGGAACATGATTGGGAGAATGTAGTTGTGCCGAAATGCCCTACAATAGGCATACGCAGATATGTTTAGATAAAATGATTGAAAATAACTTGAATGTATATATCAATATACTTATATATGTTCGTGTAGTGTAAAATGCCTAGTGTGTATATATCAATATACTTATATGTTCATGTAGCATAAAATGCTTAATAAGTCCATAATCGTCTGGAGGATGGAAGACACGGAGAGCGGAAGGCTATAAAAATGTTTTTGCTTGTAATTGTAGTTATAGTTTAGGTCTCAATTAGACCCGTTTCCTCTATAACCATGGCTCTGGTACCAATCTGTAACACCCCCAATTCATGGATGCAGCGAAATTCGAAATGGGTGTTACTCGACGGCACAATAGTCACAATAATAGAAAACGAACTCCAATTTAGTCGTTTTAAAAGATTTATCATTCAAATTGTATAAATATCAGAGATTACAAAATGAGGTCCCAAATGGTTCCATGTTTACAATTTACATTAAATGAGTTTGTGAATGATAATAAAATTTATAGCCCTCTTGAGTATCCGTGCCCTTCTGTGCCATCCTTGATCATCATGAACCTGAAATACATGCTTGAGAGGTCAACACAAAGGTTGAGTGATATTCATAGAGTTTGTTTAATGTTTGAACACAATGTGTTGGTAGTTAAATCGTTGAACACAATAATCGTAGTGTGAGCTATAGACTCACACTCATAGTTAGAAAACAAAGATTGGCTACGTTGTTATATGCCCGGAAAGGTTATTAATTCACTAAGCTTATGACACCAAAACGTTAACGGGTACCAATATCAATCGGCGGAGTTATCCCGGTAGGTACTTTGCCGTCATACCTAATGTCTCAAATATTAATGCATTTGTTTGAACTCGTAGTTGTTCAACACAAATGGGATTCGTCAATCCCAATAGGTCTATTCACAATATTCGCGCTCACTATTACTAGTGATTAAATGGTTCATAATAAGGGATCTTGGTTTGGCAAGGATGTTACTTAGTGATAATAAAACATAGTCGAATAGCATACAGTAGAAAGCATTGTGTTCGAGTAGAAATATAATAGCATGTATTCCCCCCAAGGGTTTGTAAAACAATTAAGTAATGGAAAGTGGGGCTCTGAACTCACCTTGAGTTGGATGATGTATAATGAGAATGATGGATATGCCGTAAGAACTTCTACGAGCAACCTAGAATAATCATTGCAACTTAGGTTTGGAATAAGGTCTAAGGAAACATAAACATGCCAATATATGTCTTGCACTTAGTCCATGATGTGGTACTATGTATAGTGTAAGTATTTGAAAAGAAATGATTCATGAAACATGTATAGTTTATATATCGTTTACTACCGTTCGGGCCAACATAATTCAGAAGTCATGTAGTAAACGTTCGAGGAGCCAGGACACTTTAACTCGTAAATCCACAACTCATCTCGACGGCTTACATAATGAACTCCTCACATGAGGCTCCCTACTATTGTAGTAGTTGATAAAATATATATATATATATATATATATATATATATATATATATATATATATATATATATATATATATATATATATATATATATATAAGTTTTGATCCGAAAAGTTACATGTCCGATATTTGAATAAACTTAGGAAAGTTTATCTTTACATGAAGATTGTTATTAGGGTAAGTTTCTTATAACTTGTATGACAAATACTCGAAATATTTCATGGTTCTTTAGATGAAGTATATCCAAATTGTATGTTTAAGTTATCGCCAATACTTTAGCTCATGTTTTCGCCTTGGTATGTATATATGGTCTTTAGCCATTGCTTTGCCATGACCTTTGGTCATTGTTCCATGATCTTGAGACTTAACCTTGGCTCTAGCCATGGTTGTAGTCTTGAATCAAGGTCATAAGACCTCTTGGTCTTAATAAAACATAACTATTATATAGTGACTTTGGTCTAAAAATGGGCTGTTAAGAATTTGAAGAAAATATCACTTGGAAAAGCGTTTTCAGGGCTCGAGCTTCTTTGTTCCTGAACGAAAACGGCGTTCCGGACAACTTTTGTGTTTTAACTTTTTGATGAATCGGACCAGAAGTGCCACTTTCAAAAAGTCAGAATGCAAAACAGTAGGGTATAGGCAGTTTTGCCATTTTGGTTTCGCTAACTTCTTATGGCCATAACTTTTGACTCGTGTACTCGTTTTAAGTGGTTCAAATTGCTATGTTTTCCTTTTGAAGTCCTTTATAACAGTAAGTAAGTTTCCAATATCATAGTTGTATTATTTTGGTCGTGGTTCTCCATAAAAGTCACTAGTTTACTTGTTTAAATAACATAAGTTAACAATCACTTGTAATAACTTGTTTTACCCATTTTTATACATCATGGACATGATCACAAGACAAAATATAGCATGAATAATATGTAAATAACATGAATATGATATTTAAGCAAGGAAGTGTATTAGAGTTGGCTTACAACTTTGGCTTTCTACAAAGAAAGGTAAGTTAACATATAAGGTAAGGACTTTGATAGACTTTAGCTTCACCCTACTTCACTTAAAGCAATCTTTCTACACTTGTATTCTTGAAAGAGAGATGATGAAAGTTGAGGTGACTTGAGTGGATTCAAACTCAAGAGAAATCACCAAAGTTCTAAAGATTGGAAGTAGTTTTGATGAATCAAAACCAAACTAGTGTTTATGTGTTGTTGTAGCACATGATTCTTGCATGAAACTTGGAAGAAGATCAAGCAAAGGAGATGGTGTTTGTGTGTTGTGATTGTGGCGTACAAAGGAAGGAGGGGAGGCTTTTATGGGAGCTTGAGGAGGTTACAACATTGACTTGTCAACACTTGGTGAGCAAGTGTGTAAACATCCTAGCTTACTTAGCATAAGATCAAGACACCTAAAGGGTGACTCCCCCCCCTAATTCGGTTTGGAAACTTGGGGAGGAAGTGTTGGTCCTTTGATGGTATTATCCTAGATATTGAGTTAGTTTTGGCTCCGTAAAATGCTAACTGTAAATGATTAAGCCATAATACGTAAAACCGGGTATCGTAAAAATACGAAACTTGGAAGAATGATTAAACTTGTCAAAATACTCCATAATAAAATATAAAATGAGTGGTAGGTTCCATTGGGGTGGTAAAACCCTGCTAAAACTGGAAACACGGGTCTAAAACGCGTAATGTGTAAAACGTACGAATACTGCGTAAAACTGAGAAAAGTAAAATGTCACTTTTCTAATAGGATAAAAATGATTTAAAATGACTTATAATGTCTAGACTGGGCTCAGTCTAGTGTCGGTTGGTATTAAATGTCTTTTAGACATCAAACCGTAAGCCTAAAAATCAAGGAATGACTTACAAAATCAAGGAATGATTTTTGGTCAAAGGAGGAGGGAAAATATGTTGAATTTTTCTAATAAGTTGAAAACTCAAATCGTCTTAGAAACGCGGTGCAGGTATAGGCTAAGGTTACGGCTGAGTAAAAACGCTTAAAAACTAAAAATTCCAGTTTTTTCACGGCCGAGGCTTATTTTGGTCATGTTTTTCATAGTCATGATTAATTCTCAAATAAATTATGAGTGTATCAAACATTTTTCCGATGCGGGGTCACTTAACGCGGTCGAGTTTCGTTGTGCGTAGAATTTTTGAATGACGTTTTACCCTAAAACGTGTAATTACTTATTAACTTTCACGAAAATGAGCTTATGAATGTCAAACTTTTAATTTGTCATGGAAATGATTTATCACTCGAGGCCAAGAAACAAAAATCAAGTTTCGGGAAAAATGAATAGTATAAGTGAATAATGAAATATTCCGGGAATAGTAATTAACCTGAAATTGCGAATTGTTACATTTGGTTATAGGGAAATGACAAGGACAACAACAACAAATCCTGTGGCAACAGTTCAGCCAAGGCTATGGAAGGGGCAGCCAGTATAGATATCTCCTTAGAAATCAAAGTAAGTTTATCTTTCCTTAATTTCCATTTTAGGGCCATCTTCAAGATTAGAATGTTTTGTGTGAAAGTAGCATATCAGTTTTGGTCAGCATTGGCAAATTTTGGGCTTCAAGATTAGAATGTTTTGTGTGAAAGTATCAACCCAACCCTTAGTAATCACAACACATTTGGACCCGTAACCTGGCCTGACCATTTTAATAGGTCCCATGTTTGATCACAGCTACTCATGATGTTTCATGTTTTTTAGGATGAATTAACTCTAAAGATTGAGGAAAGGATATCGGCATGGACTTTTCTCCCTAAAGGTTTTCTCCCATCAGTCATTTCTTCTTATATTTTTGTAGCTGTAGTCACGTGTCTGATTTCAGATATGCTATGCCTTACCTATAACCATTGTCAGTGATAATGAGCATATGAATGAATTGATATTACATCCCGTTGTTTTTCTTTAATCACTCCAACACTGTGTTCTTTAGCAATAAAGCAAAATGTGTTTTCTGTAGATAATGAAGTTCCACATTCTGATGTTACATACAGAGTAGCTCTGTTCAGAGCAGGGACGGAGCCAAGGGGGTTCCCGCGGGTGCCCGTGCACCCCATGGAATTTTTTGATATATTTTTAATTTTTAAAAAAACACCGATTTTTCCTAAAGTTATCTTAAATGCACCCAGTTCATCGAAATGTGTTTCTAGTATTATTGTTCAAAATTTTTTGTGCACCCGATCATATTTAGTCCTGGCTCCGTCCCTGGTTCAGAGCTCTGTTTCATACACTCAACTGCTGTTCTATAAGAACGAAACTCGTCATGAAATCCCTCAAATATTAACAAGTATACAATACCGATTTTTATTTTAGGATGTATTACTATAATCTTTTATTGTTGAACAACAGAGCATATAAATTATATTGTCAGTGTGAGTGAATTTTGGTTGTCACCTAGCCGTGAACAAGAATAAGTGGTTGAAAACAGCATATTTACATAAAGGGATAATTACCAAAATAGATCGTTGACTTTTTGACTAGTCACTTTGTAGACTTTCAAATTTCACTTTCCAAAATTAGATCGGGGCAACTAAAAAAATGAGCAACTCAATATAAACACGACACGTGTCCAAAAAGATTCTGGAATATTTCAAAAAGATTCTAGATTCTGTACTATAGATTCCAAAAAGATTCTAGATTCTGTACTATATTAATAAAAAATTCGACACGTGTCGCACATATATGAAGGTTGCTCAGTCGCCAAGTTGCCCTGATCCGCCGAAGGAAAGTGATTTAAAAACATCTATTCAAGGAATGTGCTTTGGGCGACTGATTTATTTTGGTAATTATCCCTTACATAAAAGTACATATCTATATGCAACCTGTTGCAATTTGCAAAGAACACTAGGTTTTGTTGTGATGGGAAGTCCGCATAATACTGCATTTCCAGAATATGGATGCCTGTATAATAGACAAAGGGTCAAAACTTGTAGACTAGGTTAATCAAGTCAAGCTCACTCAAGGTTCAAATATATATATTGTCCGTATTAATTTTTGTAAGATATTACGCGTGAGGAAGGATTTCTTTTCTAATACATTTTAGAACTTTTGCATATATCAAAATTATGGGTTGAGTCTTACAGTAAAGAGAAATGAGTTTCCGTGTGTTTAACTGTGTTCTGCACTGGGAAAAGAATAATATAAAAGTGGATATATGTATTGGCACTCCTTCAGTACTTATTGAAGTAATGGTGGAGGTCTAACGGATGCAAAATGCGAGATGGAATGAGCCATTCTGGTTTGACAGTTTAAACATACTTGGCACACTAATATAGTAGAGGTGGCAAAACGAGGCGGTCAGGTGGGTTTGAGTAACGGGTCAAACGAGCCAGCATAAATTTCGGGTCGAAACAGGTTTGGGTCAAAATGGGTGGCCTTGAAATCTGGGTCGTGTAGGGGTCACAGTTGAACGACACTTGTGCGACTAACAATATGAAGTTTAATTAATTCCATCTGGTAAAAATCCATTCATTCAACCATTCAAACATTTAATCAAACATTGGTGAGCATGACATTACCCAGAAATCCAACCTTTGAACATTATGCATTTTTTAAACAAGTAGTACTCCATAATAGTGAATACAAGCTCTGAAAATTGCTGCAATAGTTTTCGTCAATTACGTAAGGGTTAGTTTCAGCAGCAACTGTACTAAATGCACCATCAGTGAGCAGAAATAAGAGCTGGAATATTACATGGTAACAATCAAACCTGAGAACCAACTACACATCTAATAATATGTTTATACAGTAACGTCCAGGTGCTTGCACCACAAATCAACAACTACCAGCATATTTCATGTTCATTACTAATCAGCTAAACAAAGTAAGAGCATTATCACACAAACATCAAACATATTAATCGTACACTAAGACTTTATTAGTATATTAACAAAACTGAATTCAAAACTAGATCGAGTCACTACTGTTGAACAGAGCCCACATGGACTAGTGATCAAGTCATTACATTGGCCTGTATTACACCCCTAGCAGCCGCTTTTAAAGCATGATACCTTATCATCATCAAGTATGCTGTAATTCTACATATGTAAAGCATTTTATCGAACACTTTTCGTACATTATATTATTATACACCCATGGTGTTGGTGACAATTTTATTAATAACCGGGCATTTGAAACCCGTCAAAATACAAGTGAAGCATGATATTACAATAACATGTACAAAATAAGAAAAATACGACAACAGAAGTACAGAAAAACGCAGAAAAAGCATAAAACTAAAGTACTATGCACTTGCAACCCTTTGCAATCTTGCAATGAACACCACCACCTTTACATACACCCAATCTTTCAAGCAATTCTGTAAGTGGAAAAAAGCATGTCTGAGACGACGATTGAGAAGTAAAGCGCTACATGCGATCCAAAATGCAGTTGCAAAACCAGTGGCCCCTCCAATATAAAACCATTTTTGAAATTCATCTGCATCACCCTCACCATCGCCGACTGGTGGAACTCCTAGACCTTCATCTTCGAGACATTTTTTCGCTGTAGGAAGTCCGCATAGTCCTACATTTCCCACGAACCTTTCAGGTGGGAAGGACTGGAGTTGTGTGCTGGATGGAACTCTCCCCGACAGATTATTATATGACACGTCTAGATCATTTAATGAATGCATCTCAGACATGCTTGATGGCATCTCTCCTGAAAACATGTTTCTAGATAGATTCAAAGTCAACAGTGCCGCCATTTGACCAATGTCTCGTGGAATCTCTCCAACTAGAGCGTTGTTGGACAAGTCTAGTACCAACAATCCATGCAGATTGGTAACTTCATTTGGGATTTGTCCTGTGAGATTGTTGCTAGACAAATCAATGGTCTTCACCAATCCCATAGTGCTACTAAACTCATTTACCCTTCCTTGCCACACTATCATCAAATGGTCAATATAGGAATTGTCAATAAGTTCTGTATAATTAGATATAGATCTACTCCCTTCAATTGACCATTGATAATGATGAATGTTTTTATTCGAAACAAATCTTTTTTGTACCATGGTAGTGAAATTATTCACGCATGAGGGAATTTTTCCATGGAGGTTGTTTATTGACAAGTCTAGGATTTGAAGAGTTACTAACTGACATATTTGTTGAGGAATGGTTCCACAGAAATTGTTTGATCTTAGGCTGAGAACATACAACCTTGGCAAATATTCCCCAATCCAAACAGGAACATTACCAAAAAACTTGTTGGCCCCAAAATCCAAAACTCTTAAGTTGGTGCAATTCTGTAAAGACAAAGGGAGTTCTCCAGAGAATCTATTGTTGTATAAACTCAATGTCTCGAGTTGACCCAAACATCCTACAAAGGGAGGAATACTTCCTGACAGATGGTTATGTCCTAAGTTGAGAACTTTTAGATATATCAAGCTCTGCAAACAGTCAGGAAGTTCCCCGATCAATGAGTTATAAGAGAGATCAAGATATTCAAAATCTCTCCAACTTTTAGAGATGAAGTCGCCCTGTTTATTGAAATTTTCATACATTTGACACAAGAATGAAATTCCTCCATGGAATTTGTTTCTGGACAGATCTAAAAATCTTATACTTGCTGGAAAAGTAGGTATCGGACCATAAAAGCAGTTGAAACTCAAATCTATTAAATCAACTGAGAAGTTGAAAGATGGTTTTGAAAATGATTCTGGTAATCTGCCACTGATGTTGTTGAAAGAGAGATCCAAATAACTCAATTGAGAAGACATCCACTGGTTCCAATACTCTGTAGAAACTGTGTCTGAAATGCTATTGTTGGAAAGATCAAGATGTTTGAGATTTTTCAGTTTTTTTATCCATTTGGGGAAACGAGGCCCTAATTTGTTAGAACTGAAATCTACATATTGTATACTCTGAGAAAGGTTTGACACGTCATCATTAGAAGGAACTCCTTTGAGTGAGTTGTTTGAAAGATCTATATACAAAAGATTTGATTTTCCAATGTTTTCAGAGATAGCACCTCTAAGGGAATTGGAAGACAGGTATAGCCATTGAAGGCTGGGTAGTTGCCACAGTTTGTCACTTATTGTTCCATCCAACTGATTATAAGATAGGTTCAAGGAATTAAGGGATGAAAAGTGTTGGATCTCATCAGACAATGACCCGGTGAATTGGCTACTTGAAGCATCCAAATACTCTAATGTAGCTGATGTGCATCCAGACAAGCTATTCAGAAAATCTGAAAGTTTCCCATCAAACTTGTTGCCAGAGAGATAAAGCTGTACAGTGTAAATCAAATCCAATGAAGCTAAAGTTTTGGATTGGGTGCCAATTAATGGACACAACCAACGAAACATGGATGAGTTGAGATTGTTGTCATCGAGATGAAGTTTAAGAAAAAATTTAAACATAGATGAAGAGTTGACAGATGGAGAATATGGATGCATGACTTTTGAGAGGTCACATCCTGTTAGACTTAACTCTTCTAGGATTTCGAGACCTATAACTACATTTACCCAGTTATTTGCTTTGGCCAGAGAAATTCCATCCATATAAAGGACTCTTAAATAAGATAGAGAAGACAACCAATCTAAGTTTTCAACTGTACAACTTCTGAGGGAACCTAGATAAAGGGATTCCAAATTGGTGAGGTTTCCAAATTCGGGAGGAATGGTACCATATAAAGAGTTGTGTGAAAGGTCAAGGTACGTTAATTTGGTCAAGAAACCAATGGATCTGGGAATTGTTCCATAGAAAGTGTTGTTTGAAAGGTTAAGGTACGTTAATTTGGTCAAGAAACCAATGGATCTAGGAATGGTTCCATTGAAATTATTCCATTCAAGGAAAAGGTTGTTTAATTCAGTCAAGGAACCAATGGATCTCGGAATGCTTCCATTGAAATCATTCCTACTAATGTCAATGTGTGTTAATTCGGTTAAGGAATCAATGGAAATTGGAATGGTGCCACTGAAATAAAGGAATGACTTACAAAATTAAGGAATGATCTTTGGTCAAAGGAGGAGGGAAAAATATGTTGACTTTTTCTAATAAGTTGAAAACTCAAATCGTCTTAGAAACGCGGTGCAGGTATAGGCTAAGGTTACGGCTGAGTAAAAACGCTTAAAAACTGAAAATTCTAGTTTTTTCACGGCCGAGGCTTATTTTGGTCATGTTTTTCATAGTCATGATTAATTCTCAAATAAATCATGAGTGTATCAAACATTTTTCCGATGCGGGGTCACTTAACGAGGTCGAGTTTCGTTGTGCGTAGAAGTTTTGAATGACATTTTACCCTAAAACGTGTAATTCCTTATTAACTTTCACGAAAATGAGCTTATGAATGTCAAACTTTTAATTTGTCATGGAAATGATTTATCACTCGAGGCCAAGAAACAAAAATCAAGTTTCGGGAAAAATGAATAGTAAAAGTGAATAGTGAAATTTTCCGGAATAGTAATTAACCTGAAATTGCGAATTGTTACATTTGGTTATAGGGAAATGACAAGGACAACAACAACAAATCCAGTGGCAACAGTTCAGCCAAGGCTATGGAAGGGGCAGCCAGTATAGATATCTCCTTAGAAATCAAAGTAAGTTTATCTTTCCTTAATTTCCATTTTAGGGCCATCTTCAAGATTAGAATGTTTTGTGTGAAAGTATCAACCCAACCCTTAGTAATCACAACACATTTGGACCCGTAACCTGGCCTGACCATTTTAATAGGTCCCATGTTTGATCACAGCTACTACTCATGATGTTTCATGTTTTTTAGGATGAATTAACTCTAAAGATTGAGGAAAGGATATCGGCATGGACTTTTCTCCCTAAAGGTTTTCTCCCATCAGTCATTTCTTCTTATATTTTTGTAGCTGTAGGCACGTGTCTGATTTCAGATATGCTATGCCTTACCTATAACCATTGTCAGTGATAATGAGCATATGAATGAATTGATATTACATCCTGTTGTTTTTCTTTAATCACTCTAACACTGTGTTCTTTAGCAATAAAGCAAAATGTGTTTTCTGTAGATAATGAAGTTCCACATTCTGATGTTACATACAGAGTAGCTCTGTTCAGAGCAGGGACGGAGCCAAGGGGGTTCCCGCGGGTGCCCGTGCACCCCATGGAATTTTTTGATATATTTTTAATTTTTGAAAAAAACACCGATTTTTCCTAAAGTTATCTTAAATGCACCCAGTTCATCGAAATGGGTTTCTAGTATTATTGTTCAAAATTTTTTGTGCACCCGATCATATTTAGTCCTGGCTCCGTCCCTGGTTCAGAGCTCTGTTTCATACACTCAACAGCTGTTCTATAAGAACGAAACTCGTCATGAAATCCCTCAAATATTAACAAGTATTCAATACCGATTTTTATTTTAGGATGTATTACTATAATCTTTTATTGTCAAACCACAGAGCATATAAATTATATTGTCAGTGTGAGTGAATTTTGGTTGTCACCTAGCCGTGAACAAGAATAAGTGGTTGAAAACAGCATATTTACATAAAGGGATAATTACCAAAATAGATCGTTGACTTTTTGACTAGTCACTTTGTAGACTTTCAAATTTCACTTTCCAAAATTAGATCGGGGCAACTAAAAAAATGAGCAACTCAATATAAACACGACACGTGTCCAAAAAGATTCTGGAATATTTCAAAAAGATTCTAGATTCTGTACTATAGATTCCAAAAAGATTCTAGATTCTGTACTATATTAATAAAAAATTCGACACGTGTCGCACATATATGAAGGTTGCTCAGTCGCCAAGTTGCCCTGATCCGCCGAAGGAAAGTGATTTAAAAACATCTATTCAAGGAATGTGCTTTGGGCGACTGATTTATTTTGGTAATTATCCCTTACATAAAAGTACATATCTATATGCAACCTGTTGCAATTTGCAAAGAACACTAGGTTTTGTTGTGATGGGAAGTCCGCATAATACTGCATTTCCAGAATATGGATGCCTGTATAATAGACAAAGGGTCAAAACTTGTAGACTAGGTTAATCAAGTCAAGCTCACTCAAGGTTCAAATATATATATTGTCCGTATTAATTTTTGTAAGATATTACGCGTGAGGAAGGATTTCTTTTCTAATACATTTTAGAACTTTTGCATATATCAAAATTATGGGTTGAGTCTTACAGTAAAGAGAAATGAGTTTCCGTGTGTTTAACTGTGTTCTGCACTGGGAAAAGAATAATATAAAAGTGGATATATGTATTGGCACTCCTTCAGTACTTATTGAAGTAATGGTGGAGGTCTAACGGATGCAAAATGCGAGATGGAATGAGCCATTCTGGTTTGACAGTTTAAACATACTTGGCACACTAATATAGTAGAGGTGGCAAAACGAGGCGGTCAGGTGGGTTTAAGTAACGGGTCAAACGAGCCAGCATAAATTTCGGGTCGAAACAGGTTTGGGTCAAAATGGGTGGCCTTGAAATCTGGGTCGTGTAGGGGTCACAGTTGAACGACACTTGTGCGACTAACAATATGAAGTTTAATTAATTCCATCTGGTAAAAATCCATTCATTCAACCATTCAAACATTTAATCAAACATTGGTGAGCATGACATTACCCAGAAATCCAACCTTTGAACATTATGCATTTTTTAAACAAGTAGTACTCCATAATAGTGAATACAAGCTCTGAAAATTGCTGCAATAGTTTTCGTCAATTACGTAAGGGTTAGTTTCAGCAGCAACTGTACTAAATGCACCATCAGTGAGCAGAAATAAGAGCTGGAATATTACATGGTAACAATCAAACCTGAGAACCAACTACACATCTAATAATATGTTTATACAGTAACGTCCAGGTGCTTGCACCACAAATCAACAACTACCAGCATATTTCATGTTCATTACTAATCAGCTAAACAAAGTAAGAGCATTATCACACAAACATCAAACATATTAATCGTACACTAAGACTTTATTAGTATATTAACAAAACTGAATTCAAAACTAGATCGAGTCACTACTGTTGAACAGAGCCCACATGGACTAGTGATCAAGTCATTACATTGGCCTGTATTACACCCCTAGCAGCCGCTTTTAAAGCATGATACCTTATCATCATCAAGTATGCTGTAATTCTACATATGTAAAGCATTTTATCGAACACTTTTCGTACATTATATTATTATACACCCATGGTGTTGGTGACAATTTTATTAATAACCGGGCATTTGAAACCCGTCAAAATACAAGTGAAGCATGATATTACAATAACATGTACAAAATAAGAAAAATACGACAACAGAAGTACAGAAAAACGCAGAAAAAGCATAAAACTAAAGTACTATGCACTTGCAACCCTTTGCAATCTTGCAATGAACACCACCACCTTTACATACACCCAATCTTTCAAGCAATTCTGTAAGTGGAAAAAAGCATGTCTGAGACGACGATTGAGAAGTAAAGCGCTACATGCGATCCAAAATGCAGTTGTAAAACCAGTGGCCCCTCCAATATAAAACCATTTTTGAAGTTCATCTGCATCACCCTCACCATCGCCGACTGGTGGAACTCCTAGACCTTCATCTTCGAGACATTTTTTCGCTGTAGGAAGTCCGCATAGTCCTACATTTCCCACGAACCTTTCAGGTGGGAAGGACTGGAGTTGTGTGCTGGATGGAACTCTCCCCGACAGATTATTATATGACACGTCTAGATCATTTAATGAATGCATCTCAGACATGCTTGATGGCATCTCTCCTGAAAACATGTTTCTAGATAGATTCAAAGTCAACAGTGCCGCCATTTGACCAATGTCTCGTGGAATCTCTCCAACTAGAGCGTTGTTGGACAAGTCTAGTACCAACAATCCATGCAGATTGGTAACTTCATTTGGGATTTGTCCTGTGAGATTGTTGCTAGACAAATCAATGGTCTTCACCAATCCCATAGTGCTACTAAACTCATTTACCCTTCCTTGCCACACTATCATCAAATGGTCAATATAGGAATTGTCAATAAGTTCTGTATAATTAGATATAGATCTACTCCCTTCAATTGACCATTGATAATGATGAATGTTTTTATTCGAAACAAATCTTTTTTGTACCATGGTAGTGAAATTATTCACGCATGAGGGAATTTTTCCATGGAGGTTGTTTATTGACAAGTCTAGGATTTGAAGAGTTACTAACTGACATATTTGTTGAGGAATGGTTCCACAGAAATTGTTTGATCTTAGGCTGAGAACATACAACCTTGGCAAATATTCCCCAATCCAAACAGGAACATTACCAAAAAACTTGTTGGCCCCAAAATCCAAAACTCTTAAGTTGGTGCAATTCTGTAAAGACAAAGGGAGTTCTCCAGAGAATCTATTGTTGTATAAACTCAATGTCTCGAGTTGACCCAAACATCCTACAAAGGGAGGAATACTTCCTGACAGATGGTTATGTCCTAAGTTGAGAACTTTTAGATATATCAAGCTCTGCAAACAGTCAGGAAGTTCCCCGATCAATGAGTTATAAGAGAGATCAAGATATTCAAAATCTCTCCAACTTTTAGAGATGAAGTCGCCCTGTTTATTGAAATTTTCATACATTTGACACAAGAATGAAATTCCTCCATGGAATTTGTTTCTGGACAGATCTAAAAATCTTATACTTGCTGGAAAAGTAGGTATCGGACCATAAAAGCAGTTGAAACTCAAATCTATTAAATCAACTGAGAAGTTGAAAGATGGTTTTGAAAATGATTCTGGTAATCTGCCACTGATGTTGTTGAAAGAGAGATCCAAATAACTCAATTGAGAAGACATCCACTGGTTCCAATACTCTGTAGAAACTGTGTCTGAAATGCTATTGTTGGAAAGATCAAGATGTTTGAGATTTTTCAGTTTTTTTATCCATTTGGGGAAACGAGGCCCTAACTTGTTAGAACTGAAATCTACATATTGTATACTCTGAGAAAGGTTTGACACGTCATCATTAGAAGGAACTCCTTTGAGTGAGTTGTTTGAAAGATCTATATACAAAAGATTTGATTTTCCAATGTTTTCAGAGATAGCACCTCTAAGGGAATTGGAAGACAGGTATAGCCATTGAAGGCTGGGTAGTTGCCACAGTTTGTCACTTATTGTTCCATCCAACTGATTATAAGATAGGTTCAAGGAATTAAGGGATGAAAAGTGTTGGATCTCATCAGACAATGACCCGGTGAATTGGCTACTTGAAGCATCCAAATACTCTAATGTAGGTGATGTGCATCCAGACAAGCTATTCAGAAAATCTGAAAGTTTCCCATCAAACTTGTTGCCAGAGAGATAAAGCTGTACAGTGTAAATCAAATCCAATGAAGCTAAAGTTTTGGATTGGGTGCCAATTAATGGACACAACCAACGAAACATGGATGAGTTGAGATTGTTGTCATCGAGATGAAGTTTAAGAAAAAATTTAAACATAGATGAAGAGTTGACAGATGGAGAATATGGATGCATGACTTTTGAGAGGTCACATCCTGTTAGACTTAACTCTTCTAGGATTTCGAGACCTATAACTACATTTACCCAGTTATTTGCTTTGGCCAGAGAAATTCCATCCATATAAAGGACTCTTAAATAAGATAGAGAAGACAACCAATCTAAGTTTTCAACTGTACAACTTCTGAGGGAACCTAGATAAAGGGATTCCAAATTGGTGAGGTTTCCAAATTCGGGAGGAATGGTACCATATAAAGAGTTGTGTGAAAGGTCAAGGTACGTTAATTTGGTCAAGAAACCAATGGATCTGGGAATTGTTCCATAGAAAGTGTTGTTTGAAAGGTTAAGGTACGTTAATTTGGTCAAGAAACCAATGGATCTAGGAATGGTTCCATTGAAATTATTCCATTCAAGGAAAAGGTTGTTTAATTCAGTCAAGGAACCAATGGATCTCGGAATGCTTCCATTGAAATCATTCCTACTAATGTCAATGTGTGTTAATTCGGTTAAGGAATCAATGGAAATTGGAATGGTGCCACTGAAATAAAGGAATGACTTACAAAATTAAGGAATGATCTTTGGTCAAAGGAGGAGGGAAAAATATGTTGACTTTTTCTAATAAGTTGAAAACTCAAATCGTCTTAGAAACGCGGTGCAGGTATAGGCTAAGGTTACGGCTGAGTAAAAACGCTTAAAAACTGAAAATTCTAGTTTTTTCACGGCCGAGGCTTATTTTGGTCATGTTTTTCATAGTCATGATTAATTCTCAAATAAATCATGAGTGTATCAAACATTTTTCCGATGCGGGGTCACTTAACGCGGTCGAGTTTCGTTGTGCGTAGAAGTTTTGAATGACATTTTACCCTAAAACGTGTAATTCCTTATTAACTTTCACGAAAATGAGCTTATGAATGTCAAACTTTTAATTTGTCATGGAAATGATTTATCACTCGAGGCCAAGAAACAAAAATCAAGTTTCGGGAAAAATGAATAGTAAAAGTGAATAGTGAAATTTTCCGGAATAGTAATTAACCTGAAATTGCGAATTGTTACATTTGGTTATAGGGAAATGACAAGGACAACAACAACAAATCCAGTGGCAACAGTTCAGCCAAGGCTATGGAAGGGGCAGCCAGTATAGATATCTCCTTAGAAATCAAAGTAAGTTTATCTTTCCTTAATTTCCATTTTAGGGCCATCTTCAAGATTAGAATGTTTTGTGTGAAAGTATCAACCCAACCCTTAGTAATCACAACACATTTGGACCCGTAACCTGGCCTGACCATTTTAATAGGTCCCATGTTTGATCACAGCTACTACTCATGATGTTTCATGTTTTTTAGGATGAATTAACTCTAAAGATTGAGGAAAGGATATCGGCATGGACTTTTCTCCCTAAAGGTTTTCTCCCATCAGTCATTTCTTCTTATATTTTTGTAGCTGTAGGCACGTGTCTGATTTCAGATATGCTATGCCTTACCTATAACCATTGTCAGTGATAATGAGCATATGAATGAATTGATATTACATCCTGTTGTTTTTCTTTAATCACTCTAACACTGTGTTCTTTAGCAATAAAGCAAAATGTGTTTTCTGTAGATAATGAAGTTCCACATTCTGATGTTACATACAGAGTAGCTCTGTTCAGAGCAGGGACGGAGCCAAGGGGGTTCCCGCGGGTGCCCGTGCACCCCATGGAATTTTTTGATATATTTTTAATTTTTGAAAAAAACACCGATTTTTCCTAAAGTTATCTTAAATGCACCCAGTTCATCGAAATGGGTTTCTAGTATTATTGTTCAAAATTTTTTGTGCACCCGATCATATTTAGTCCTGGCTCCGTCCCTGGTTCAGAGCTCTGTTTCATACACTCAACAGCTGTTCTATAAGAACGAAACTCGTCATGAAATCCCTCAAATATTAACAAGTATTCAATACCGATTTTTATTTTAGGATGTATTACTATAATCTTTTATTGTCAAACCACAGAGCATATAAATTATATTGTCAGTGTGAGTGAATTTTGGTTGTCACCTAGCCGTGAACAAGAATAAGTGGTTGAAAACTGCATATTTACATAAAGGGATAATTACCAAAATAGATCGTTGACTTTTTGACTAGTCACTTTGTAGACTTTCAAATTTCACTTTCCAAAATTAGATCGGGGCAACTAAAAAAATGAGCAACTCAATATAAACACGACACGTGTCCAAAAAGATTCTGGAATATTTCAAAAAGATTCTAGATTCTGTACTATAGATTCCAAAAAGATTCTAGATTCTGTACTATATTAATAAAAAATTCGACACGTGTCGCACATATATGAAGGTTGCTCAGTCGCCAAGTTGCCCTGATCCGCCGAAGGAAAGTGATTTAAAAACATCTATTCAAGGAATGTGCTTTGGGCGACTGATTTATTTTGGTAATTATCCCTTACATAAAAGTACATATCTATATGCAACCTGTTGCAATTTGCAAAGAACACTAGGTTTTGTTGTGATGGGAAGTCCGCATAATACTGCATTTCCAGAATATGGATGCCTGTATAATAGACAAAGGGTCAAAACTTGTAGACTAGGTTAATCAAGTCAAGCTCACTCAAGGTTCAAATATATATATTGTCCGTATTAATTTTTGTAAGATATTACGCGTGAGGAAGGATTTCTTTTCTAATACATTTTAGAACTTTTGCATATATCAAAATTATGGGTTGAGTCTTACAGTAAAGAGAAATGAGTTTCCGTGTGTTTAACTGTGTTCTGCACTGGGAAAAGAATAATATAAAAGTGGATATATGTATTGGCACTCCTTCAGTACTTATTGAAGTAATGGTGGAGGTCTAACGGATGCAAAATGCGAGATGGAATGAGCCATTCTGGTTTGACAGTTTAAACATACTTGGCACACTAATATAGTAGAGGTGGCAAAACGAGGCGGTCAGGTGGGTTTAAGTAACGGGTCAAACGAGCCAGCATAAATTTCGGGTCGAAACAGGTTTGGGTCAAAATGGGTGGCCTTGAAATCTGGGTCGTGTAGGGGTCACAGTTGAACGACACTTGTGCGACTAACAATATGAAGTTTAATTAATTCCATCTGGTAAAAATCCATTCATTCAACCATTCAAACATTTAATCAAACATTGGTGAGCATGACATTACCCAGAAATCCAACCTTTGAACATTATGCATTTTTTAAACAAGTAGTACTCCATAATAGTGAATACAAGCTCTGAAAATTGCTGCAATAGTTTTCGTCAATTACGTAAGGGTTAGTTTCAGCAGCAACTGTACTAAATGCACCATCAGTGAGCAGAAATAAGAGCTGGAATATTACATGGTAACAATCAAACCTGAGAACCAACTACACATCTAATAATATGTTTATACAGTAACGTCCAGGTGCTTGCACCACAAATCAACAACTACCAGCATATTTCATGTTCATTACTAATCAGCTAAACAAAGTAAGAGCATTATCACACAAACATCAAACATATTAATCGTACACTAAGACTTTATTAGTATATTAACAAAACTGAATTCAAAACTAGATCGAGTCACTACTGTTGAACAGAGCCCACATGGACTAGTGATCAAGTCATTACATTGGCCTGTATTACACCCCTAGCAGCCGCTTTTAAAGCATGATACCTTATCATCATCAAGTATGCTGTAATTCTACATATGTAAAGCATTTTATCGAACACTTTTCGTACATTATATTATTATACACCCATGGTGTTGGTGACAATTTTATTAATAACCGGGCATTTGAAACCCGTCAAAATACAAGTGAAGCATGATATTACAATAACATGTACAAAATAAGAAAAATACGACAACAGAAGTACAGAAAAACGCAGAAAAAGCATAAAACTAAAGTACTATGCACTTGCAACCCTTTGCAATCTTGCAATGAACACCACCACCTTTACATACACCCAATCTTTCAAGCAATTCTGTAAGTGGAAAAAAGCATGTCTGAGACGACGATTGAGAAGTAAAGCGCTACATGCGATCCAAAATGCAGTTGTAAAACCAGTGGCCCCTCCAATATAAAACCATTTTTGAAGTTCATCTGCATCACCCTCACCATCGCCGACTGGTGGAACTCCTAGACCTTCATCTTCGAGACATTTTTTCGCTGTAGGAAGTCCGCATAGTCCTACATTTCCCACGAACCTTTCAGGTGGGAAGGACTGGAGTTGTGTGCTGGATGGAACTCTCCCCGACAGATTATTATATGACACGTCTAGATCATTTAATGAATGCATCTCAGACATGCTTGATGGCATCTCTCCTGAAAACATGTTTCTAGATAGATTCAAAGTCAACAGTGCCGCCATTTGACCAATGTCTCGTGGAATCTCTCCAACTAGAGCGTTGTTGGACAAGTCTAGTACCAACAATCCATGCAGATTGGTAACTTCATTTGGGATTTGTCCTGTGAGATTGTTGCTAGACAAATCAATGGTCTTCACCAATCCCATAGTGCTACTAAACTCATTTACCCTTCCTTGCCACACTATCATCAAATGGTCAATATAGGAATTGTCAATAAGTTCTGTATAATTAGATATAGATCTACTCCCTTCAATTGACCATTGATAATGATGAATGTTTTTATTCGAAACAAATCTTTTTTGTACCATGGTAGTGAAATTATTCACGCATGAGGGAATTTTTCCATGGAGGTTGTTTATTGACAAGTCTAGGATTTGAAGAGTTACTAACTGACATATTTGTTGAGGAATGGTTCCACAGAAATTGTTTGATCTTAGGCTGAGAACATACAACCTTGGCAAATATTCCCCAATCCAAACAGGAACATTACCAAAAAACTTGTTGGCCCCAAAATCCAAAACTCTTAAGTTGGTGCAATTCTGTAAAGACAAAGGGAGTTCTCCAGAGAATCTATTGTTGTATAAACTCAATGTCTCGAGTTGACCCAAACATCCTACAAAGGGAGGAATACTTCCTGACAGATGGTTATGTCCTAAGTTGAGAACTTTTAGATATATCAAGCTCTGCAAACAGTCAGGAAGTTCCCCGATCAATGAGTTATAAGAGAGATCAAGATATTCAAAATCTCTCCAACTTTTAGAGATGAAGTCGCCCTGTTTATTGAAATTTTCATACATTTGACACAAGAATGAAATTCCTCCATGGAATTTGTTTCTGGACAGATCTAAAAATCTTATACTTGCTGGAAAAGTAGGTATCGGACCATAAAAGCAGTTGAAACTCAAATCTATTAAATCAACTGAGAAGTTGAAAGATGGTTTTGAAAATGATTCTGGTAATCTGCCACTGATGTTGTTGAAAGAGAGATCCAAATAACTCAATTGAGAAGACATCCACTGGTTCCAATACTCTGTAGAAACTGTGTCTGAAATGCTATTGTTGGAAAGATCAAGATGTTTGAGATTTTTCAGTTTTTTTATCCATTTGGGGAAACGAGGCCCTAACTTGTTAGAACTGAAATCTACATATTGTATACTCTGAGAAAGGTTTGACACGTCATCATTAGAAGGAACTCCTTTGAGTGAGTTGTTTGAAAGATCTATATACAAAAGATTTGATTTTCCAATGTTTTCAGAGATAGCACCTCTAAGGGAATTGGAAGACAGGTATAGCCATTGAAGGCTGGGTAGTTGCCACAGTTTGTCACTTATTGTTCCATCCAACTGATTATAAGATAGGTTCAAGGAATTAAGGGATGAAAAGTGTTGGATCTCATCAGACAATGACCCGGTGAATTGGCTACTTGAAGCATCCAAATACTCTAATGTAGGTGATGTGCATCCAGACAAGCTATTCAGAAAATCTGAAAGTTTCCCATCAAACTTGTTGCCAGAGAGATAAAGCTGTACAGTGTAAATCAAATCCAATGAAGCTAAAGTTTTGGATTGGGTGCCAATTAATGGACACAACCAACGAAACATGGATGAGTTGAGATTGTTGTCATCGAGATGAAGTTTAAGAAAAAATTTAAACATAGATGAAGAGTTGACAGATGGAGAATATGGATGCATGACTTTTGAGAGGTCACATCCTGTTAGACTTAACTCTTCTAGGATTTCGAGACCTATAACTACATTTACCCAGTTATTTGCTTTGGCCAGAGAAATTCCATCCATATAAAGGACTCTTAAATAAGATAGAGAAGACAACCAATCTAAGTTTTCAACTGTACAACTTCTGAGGGAACCTAGATAAAGGGATTCCAAATTGGTGAGGTTTCCAAATTCGGGAGGAATGGTACCATATAAAGAGTTGTGTGAAAGGTCAAGGTACGCTAATTTGGTCAAGAAACCAATGGATCTGGGAATTGTTCCATAGAAAGTGTTGTTTGAAAGGTTAAGGTACGTTAATTTGGTCAAGAAACCAATGGATCTAGGAATGGTTCCATTGAAATTATTCCATTCAAGGAAAAGGTTGTTTAATTCAGTCAAGGAACCAATGGATCTCGGAATGCTTCCATTGAAATCATTCCTACTAATGTCAATGTGTGTTAATTCGGTTAAGGAATCAATGGAAATTGGAATGGTGCCACTGAAATAAAGGAATGACTTACAAAATTAAGGAATGATCTTTGGTCAAAGGAGGAGGGAAAAATATGTTGACTTTTTCTAATAAGTTGAAAACTCAAATCGTCTTAGAAACGCGGTGCAGGTATAGGCTAAGGTTACGGCTGAGTAAAAACGCTTAAAAACTGAAAATTCTAGTTTTTTCACGGCCGAGGCTTATTTTGGTCATGTTTTTCATAGTCATGATTAATTCTCAAATAAATCATGAGTGTATCAAACATTTTTCCGATGCGGGGTCACTTAACGCGGTCGAGTTTCGTTGTGCGTAGAAGTTTTGAATGACATTTTACCCTAAAACGTGTAATTCCTTATTAACTTTCACGAAAATGAGCTTATGAATGTCAAACTTTTAATTTGTCATGGAAATGATTTATCACTCGAGGCCAAGAAACAAAAATCAAGTTTCGGGAAAAATGAATAGTAAAAGTGAATAGTGAAATTTTCCGGAATAGTAATTAACCTGAAATTGCGAATTGTTACATTTGGTTATAGGGAAATGACAAGGACAACAACAACAAATCCAGTGGCAACAGTTCAGCCAAGGCTATGGAAGGGGCAGCCAGTATAGATATCTCCTTAGAAATCAAAGTAAGTTTATCTTTCCTTAATTTCCATTTTAGGGCCATCTTCAAGATTAGAATGTTTTGTGTGAAAGTATCAACCCAACCCTTAGTAATCACAACACATTTGGACCCGTAACCTGGCCTGACCATTTTAATAGGTCCCATGTTTGATCACAGCTACTACTCATGATGTTTCATGTTTTTTAGGATGAATTAACTCTAAAGATTGAGGAAAGGATATCGGCATGGACTTTTCTCCCTAAAGGTTTTCTCCCATCAGTCATTTCTTCTTATATTTTTGTAGCTGTAGGCACGTGTCTGATTTCAGATATGCTATGCCTTACCTATAACCATTGTCAGTGATAATGAGCATATGAATGAATTGATATTACATCCTGTTGTTTTTCTTTAATCACTCTAACACTGTGTTCTTTAGCAATAAAGCAAAATGTGTTTTCTGTAGATAATGAAGTTCCACATTCTGATGTTACATACAGAGTAGCTCTTTTCAGAGCAGGGACGGAGCCAAGGGGGTTCCCGCGGGTGCCCGTGCACCCCATGGAATTTTTTGATATATTTTTAATTTTTGAAAAAAACACCGATTTTTCCTAAAGTTATCTTAAATGCACCCAGTTCATCGAAATGGGTTTCTAGTATTATTGTTCAAAATTTTTTGTGCACCCGATCATATTTAGTCCTGGCTCCGTCCCTGGTTCAGAGCTCTGTTTCATACACTCAACAGCTGTTCTATAAGAACGAAACTCGTCATGAAATCCCTCAAATATTAACAAGTATTCAATACCGATTTTTATTTTAGGATGTATTACTATAATCTTTTATTGTCAAACCACAGAGCATATAAATTATATTGTCAGTGTGAGTGAATTTTGGTTGTCACCTAGCCGTGAACAAGAATAAGTGGTTGAAAACTGCATATTTACATAAAGGGATAATTACCAAAATAGATCGTTGACTTTTTGACTAGTCACTTTGTAGACTTTCAAATTTCACTTTCCAAAATTAGATCGGGGCAACTAAAAAAATGAGCAACTCAATATAAACACGACACGTGTCCAAAAAGATTCTGGAATATTTCAAAAAGATTCTAGATTCTGTACTATAGATTCCAAAAAGATTCTAGATTCTGTACTATATTAATAAAAAATTCGACACGTGTCGCACATATATGAAGGTTGCTCAGTCGCCAAGTTGCCCTGATCCGCCGAAGGAAAGTGATTTAAAAACATCTATTCAAGGAATGTGCTTTGGGCGACTGATTTATTTTGGTAATTATCCCTTACATAAAAGTACATATCTATATGCAACCTGTTGCAATTTGCAAAGAACACTAGGTTTTGTTGTGATGGGAAGTCCGCATAATACTGCATTTCCAGAATATGGATGCCTGTATAATAGACAAAGGGTCAAAACTTGTAGACTAGGTTAATCAAGTCAAGCTCACTCAAGGTTCAAATATATATATTGTCCGTATTAATTTTTGTAAGATATTACGCGTGAGGAAGGATTTCTTTTCTAATACATTTTAGAACTTTTGCATATATCAAAATTATGGGTTGAGTCTTACAGTAAAGAGAAATGAGTTTCCGTGTGTTTAACTGTGTTCTGCACTGGGAAAAGAATAATATAAAAGTGGATATATGTATTGGCACTCCTTCAGTACTTATTGAAGTAATGGTGGAGGTCTAACGGATGCAAAATGCGAGATGGAATGAGCCATTCTGGTTTGACAGTTTAAACATACTTGGCACACTAATATAGTAGAGGTGGCAAAACGAGGCGGTCAGGTGGGTTTAAGTAACGGGTCAAACGAGCCAGCATAAATTTCGGGTCGAAACAGGTTTGGGTCAAAATGGGTGGCCTTGAAATCTGGGTCGTGTAGGGGTCACAGTTGAACGACACTTGTGCGACTAACAATATGAAGTTTAATTAATTCCATCTGGTAAAAATCCATTCATTCAACCATTCAAACATTTAATCAAACATTGGTGAGCATGACATTACCCAGAAATCCAACCTTTGAACATTATGCATTTTTTAAACAAGTAGTACTCCATAATAGTGAATACAAGCTCTGAAAATTGCTGCAATAGTTTTCGTCAATTACGTAAGGGTTAGTTTCAGCAGCAACTGTACTAAATGCACCATCAGTGAGCAGAAATAAGAGCTGGAATATTACATGGTAACAATCAAACCTGAGAACCAACTACACATCTAATAATATGTTTATACAGTAACGTCCAGGTGCTTGCACCACAAATCAACAACTACCAGCATATTTCATGTTCATTACTAATCAGCTAAACAAAGTAAGAGCATTATCACACAAACATCAAACATATTAATCGTACACTAAGACTTTATTAGTATATTAACAAAACTGAATTCAAAACTAGATCGAGTCACTACTGTTGAACAGAGCCCACATGGACTAGTGATCAAGTCATTACATTGGCCTGTATTACACCCCTAGCAGCCGCTTTTAAAGCATGATACCTTATCATCATCAAGTATGCTGTAATTCTACATATGTAAAGCATTTTATCGAACACTTTTCGTACATTATATTATTATACACCCATGGTGTTGGTGACAATTTTATTAATAACCGGGCATTTGAAACCCGTCAAAATACAAGTGAAGCATGATATTACAATAACATGTACAAAATAAGAAAAATACGACAACAGAAGTACAGAAAAACGCAGAAAAAGCATAAAACTAAAGTACTATGCACTTGCAACCCTTTGCAATCTTGCAATGAACACCACCACCTTTACACACACCCAATCTTTCAAGCAATTCTGCAAGTGGAAAAAAGCATGTCTGAGACGACGATTGAGAAGTAAAGCGCTACATGCGATCCAAAATGCAGTTGCAAAACCAGTGGCCCCTCCAATATAAAACCATTTTTGAAGTTCATCTGCATCACCCTCACCATCGCCGACTGGTGGAACTCCTAGACCTTCATCTTCGAGACATTTTTTAGCTGTAGGAAGTCCACATAGTCCTACATTTCCCACGAACCTTTCAGGTGGGAAGGACTGGAGTTGTGTGCTGGATGGAACTCTCCCCGACAGATTATTATATGACACGTCTAGATCATTTAATGAATGCATCTCAGACATGCTTGATGGCATCTCTCCTGAAAACATGTTTCTAGATAGATTCAAAGTCAACAGTGCCGCCATTTGACCAATGTCTCGTGGAATCTCTCCAACTAGAGCGTTGTTGGACAAGTCTAGTACCAACAATCCATGCAGATTGGTAACTTCATTTGGGATTTGTCCTGTGAGATTGTTGCTAGACAAATCAATGGTCTTCACCAATCCCATAGTGCTACTAAACTCATTTACCCTTCCTTGCCACACTATCATCAAATGGTCAATATAGGAATTGTCAATAAGTTCTGTATAATTAGATATAGATCTACTCCCTTCAATTGACCATTGATAATGATGAATGTTTTTATTCGAAACAAATCTTTTTTGTACCATGGTAGTGAAATTATTCACGCATGAGGGAATTTTTCCATGGAGGTTGTTTATTGACAACTCTAGGATTTGAAGAGTTACTAACTGACATATTTGTTGAGGAATGGTTCCACAGAAATTGTTTGATCTTAGGCTGAGAACATACAACCTTGGCAAATATTCCCCAATCCAAACAGGAACATTACCAAAAAACTTGTTGGCCCCAAAATCCAAAACTCTTAAGTTGGTGCAATTCTGTAAAGACAAAGGGAGTTCTCCAGAGAATCTATTGTTGTATAAACTCAATGTCTCGAGTTGACCCAAACATCCTACAGAGGGAGGAATACTTCCTGACAGATGGTTATGTCCTAAGTTGAGAACTTTTAGATATATCAAGCTCTGCAAACAGTCAGGAAGTTCCCCGATCAATGAGTTATAAGAGAGATCAAGATATTCAAAATCTCTCCAACTTTTAGAGATGAAGTCGCCCTGTTTATTGAAATTTTCATACATTTGACACAAGAATGAAATTCCTCCATGGAATTTGTTTCTGGACAGATCTAAAAATCTTATACTTGCTGGAAAAGCAGGTATCGGACCATAAAAGCAGTTGAAACTCAAATCTATTAAATCAACTGAGAAGTTGAAAGATGGTTTTGAAAATGATTCTGGTAATCTGCCACTGATGTTGTTGAAAGAGAGATCCAAATAACTCAATTGAGAAGACATCCACTGGTTCCAATACTCTGTAGAAACTGTGTCTGAAATGCTATTGTTGGAAAGATCAAGATGTTTGAGATTTTTCAGTTTTTTTATCCATTTGGGGAAACGAGGCCCTAACTTGTTAGAACTGAAATCTACATATTGTATACTCTGAGAAAGGTTTGACACGTCATCATTAGAAGGAACTCCTTTGAGTGAGTTGTTTGAAAGATCTAGATACAAAAGATTTGATTTTCCAATGTTTTCAGAGATAGCACCTCTAAGGGAATTGGAAGACAGGTATAGCCATTGAAGGCTGGGTAGTTGCCACAGTTTGTCACTTATTGTTCCATCCAACTGATTATAAGATAGGTTCAAGGAACGGAGGGATGAAAAGTGTTGGATCTCATCAGACAATGACCCTGTGAATTGGCTACTTGAAGCATCCAAATACTCTAATGTAGGTGATGTGCATCCAGACAAGCTATTCAGAAAATCTGAAAGTTTCCCATCAAACTTGATGCCAGAGAGATAAAGCTGTACAGTGTAATTCAAATCCAATGAAGCTAAAGTTTTGGATTGGGTGCCAATTAATGGACACAACCAACGAAACATGGATGAGTTGAGATTGTTGTTATCGAGATGAAGTTTAAGAAAAAATTTAAACATAGATGAAGAGTTGACAGATGGAGAATATGGATGCATGACTTGTGAGAGGTCACATCCTGTTAGACTTAACTCTTCTAGGATTTCGAGACCTATAACTACATTTACCCAGTTATTTGCTTTGGCCAGAGAAATTCCATCCATATAAAGGACTCTTAAATAAGATAGAGAAGACAACCAATCTAAGTTTTCAACTGTACAACTTCTGAGGGAACCTAGATAAAGGGATTCCAAATTGGTGAGGTTTCCAAATTCAGGAGGAATGGTACCATATAAAGAGTTGTGTGAAAGGTCAAGGTACGTTAATTTGGTCAAGAAACCAATGGATCTGGGAATTGTTCCATAGAAAGTGTTGTTTGAAAGGTTAAGGTACGTTAATTTGGTCAAGAAAAAGGTTGTTTAATTCAGTCAAGGAACCAATGGATCTCGGAATGCTTCCAATGAAATCATTCTTACTAATGTCAATGTGTGTTAATTCGGTTAAGGAACCAATGGAAATTGGAATGGTGCCACTGAAATTATTCTCACTAAGGTCGAGGAATGTTAAATTGGTTAAGGAACTCAGGGACTCAGGAATGTTTCCAATAAACTGATTGTGACCAAGGTTAAGAAACGTTAACTGGGTAATGTGACTAATGGACTTAGGAAGGGATCCAGTAAACTGATTCGAAGACAGGTCAAGATAAGTTAAACGGGTCATGTTACCAATGATTCCAATGAGCTGACCAATGGTTCCATTAAAAGAATTGTAGGAAAGGTCAAGATGACTCAAGTAGCTTAAGTTAACCAACGAAAGGGTAATCTCACCTCCCGCCCAATAGTATTTCAATCGAAGCTCTGTGACATGACCTGTTTGATTGTTGCACGTGACACTATCCCATTTACAGCAATCATCTTCCTCTTCAGGTCTCCATGTATAGAGCATGTCATCTGGATCTTGAAGGTGACCTTTGAAATCAAGAAGAGCTTGCCTTTCCTTATCGATGCACGTATGAGCAGCTCCTACAGCTGCTGCAACTAGTTGTTGGTGACCAAAGGAAGTGGTAGTTGTGGTATTAAACAACAGCAAGACAAGTGACAAAATAAACAAAACATGAGTACGCATAAAGTAAAAGTAAATATTTTCTCTCATAATGTATGGTGTATAAAATTTTATTGATGTGATAATGAACACATATACCTCTATGCAGCTTTATATAGACTTCGATAACAAAGAATTGAACTAGATGGATATGAATTTGCGTGGAGCACATAACACTTGGAATAAAGATCATGGAATAAAGTTGATGTCTCAAATTAGACGTTCAAAGACTCTCAAGTCTTGTCAATTATTGTGTAAATGTATAAGTCAGCGACTCTGATGGAGCTGGCAAAATTGATGTAAAAATAGGTTGGGTTTCGGATAAAAATGAAATGGTCAAGTGAGAAATTAGAATGGGTTGAATGGGTTAATTATAAATTCAGATTATATAAATCTAAATCCAAAGAAGAGATTTACGTCATAGAGAGGAGTGTGATAACTGAAATGTTTAATACATTGTTGACACCTGATACCACTTGACCCAATTATGAGCTTATTGTCATGTCTTCATGGATATATTTATTCATACAAGCTTCTTCATTTATCGCTTATAAGGCTGCATAAATCTTTAGTTTTCTTATGACCCACAACATGTTTGATGAAATGACTCGACCAATTTTTAGAAACGTGAAGTTTACAAGTATTCCTTTTCTTATGACGACACTTGTGGACTTGTGCTAGTGGGTGTAGTGGTGAAGGCCAGTGGTCTTTACATATAAACTGAGCTAAAGTTTAAGTGTTACTAATAAAAGTAACCCGATAGACAGTAGTTAGGTGGAATGGTTTGTGTCAGACATTTAAGGAATGTAATTTTTCTGTAGAATTATTTGATCCATTGTCCTTCCTAGAAGAACACTAGACTTAAATCATTAATTTACCATATGGTTGAAAAAATGGATGAAAATTATATATAGTGGAAGGAAACAATGCCAACATCCTAAGTCCTAAAACCATTTAACGACGACATACAAATCTTCACTCAATACTTTTGGTTTGAGTTACTTATAACTACTAGTGTTTTATCGAGCATTTGATGTTCACAAAATGGTATAAAGTTGAAAACGTGGCATTTTTTTGTCCCAAAGGCACATTAGCAGTTAAATCACTTTTTCAACTTATTATATGAACTTTTATTTAATCAGTTCGGTATAAAAACATTCATTGAATCATTCAAACATTTGATCAAACGCATTGTGAACTTTAGTGGTTTATGAATAGTAATCTGTAATAGTTTATAGAAACGAGATGACTTTATATTTGGGTGGAGCATACACGACTTGATGTCCCAAATCAGACGTCCAAAGACTCTCGAGTCTTTGCCATTTTTCCTAAGTGGATGTTAAATTTTCTTCCACTTCGTAATACTTTTGGGCCAAAAAGCAATCAATGTGCCCAAATAAACAACCCATTTCTAACACAAAATTAATACAAGATGAACTGATGAAGCCTCCACGTCATTTCCATGCCATTAGAACAACCATTTGCTTGACTTTACTACAAGGTGGGAGACTTTGAATATTACATATTCATTAATGTATTAGATATTTTTTTATTATTGATTTATATATTTAAAACATCTCACTTGGAGTGGTGTTGTTGATGGCGAGACGCCGAGACTGACTGCGATGGTGAAAGCCAGTATGTGTTTTTTAGATCCAGATTGAGCTGATGTTCGAGTATTAATAATACAAGTAGCTTACCACTTAGCAGACACTAGTTACTGCAATGGATTTCTGGCAATTACATTTTATGCAAAATTACGATAATAAAATTCCACGTTCTGATGTCATAAACAGGGTAACTCTGTTCTGATGTCATAAACACTTGTAGTCACGCATGAAACTCCAAATGAAATTCATCAAATATTTATAAGTATATAATATTCAGTCCTGAATGAGTTTGAGTTGGTTTAAGGTGTCTTATAAGAATCTCATTTACTGTTAAGCAACTATTACTAACATACTTGTTTCCTGTTTATTACCAATAAGGTGTAAAAAAGTAAGAGCGTTTTCACAACATCGAGCATATTAATCAAATGTTAAACCTTTAGTAGTATATTTAGAGAACTGATAACAAACTTAGATCGCGTCACTACTATTGTGTACATAAAAAAGAGCTCGAAACTGAGTACATGTTTTGGTGGATGCAACATGTGGTTACTGTTATAGTAATGGGGCAAACAACAACCAAAGCCGACCAATATTTAGTGATTGAGTAACAAAAACTAATAGTTATTAACAAAAAGACTAAAAGACCTCTACAGTAGCTAGCTTCACTCTATACTTTGATTCCAAACGTAATAGCTTATAGCCTACATTGGCCTGTGTATTACACCCCCAGCGGTTGCTTTTGAAGCATGATATCTTATCGTAAAGGTTCCTGTTTACTTGCAAATTGAGTCACAGTAGGGCCCCTTGTAGAACAGTGGTTGAATCTGTTTAGCAGTAATGGGATACCAGTAACTTCCATCTCAGTTTCAAGTTGATTTGGAGGTTATATGGCGTGTCTGTTGCTTTGGGCTTGAGCTGTTACAACAAATGCGTCTGGGAAATGTTAAATACTTTTAACTGTAGAATGACCAATATCAGTAGCAAAAGGACAAAACTAAGGGGGTTGGCAATGCATCCCTCACCTCATCACCCTTCACTCACAAACAACCAATCCCCTTATGCCACATCACCCTCCCACTTTTCCCTTCACTCACTCACTTTTTGTTGGCATCACACCCCTCACCCTTCAATCACCCATTTTAATGCTTCAACGTTCCATTTTTGCTCTTCTCTCCATGCGGTAAAGCTCCCCGCATTTTTCCTTCACCAAGCGGTAACAGGGGACAGGCGGCGGTGTTCCCGCAGGGGAAGCCCCCCGTGCCGTGCCTCCCCGTACCCATTGCCAACCCCCTAAGGGGGTGTTTGGTTTGAGGGTACAGTTATAAGGGAACGACTTTTATTCCAATTATTGTTGTTTGGTTAGTTGGTTTCGTAATTAAAAAATGGGAATCAAACCCTTGAAATTAGGCAGTTTCCATACCCACCAAAGGTGGTGAGTTTTTAAACCCATTCCAATTACCATACCAATAGTGATTCCCATTATATACCAAACGCATAAGTATCCTTTTCTCTCACTCTACTTTTTTACTAGTTGCATGTTACAAAGTGTATGTCTTTGGTTATAGGGAAATGACAAGGACAACAACAACAAATCCAGTGGCAACAGTTCAGCCAAGGCTATGGAAGGGGCAGCCAGTTTAGATATCTCCTTAGAATCAAAGTAAGTTTATCTTTCCTTAATTTCCATTTTAGGGCCATCTTCAAGATTAGAATGTTGTGTAAAAGAAGCATATCAGTTTTGGTCAGCATTGACAAACTTTAGGCTTGAATAATAGTTGTAATCTTGCCATTGAAAAAAAAAAAAAAAAAAAAAAAAAAAGAGTTGGTGTATCAACCCAACCCATAGTAATCATCACAACACATTTGGACCTGTAACCTGGCCTGACCATTTTAATAGGTCCCATGTTTGATCACAGCTACTCATGACGTTTCATGTTTTTTAGGATGAATTAACTCTAAAGATTGAGGAAAGGATATCTGCATGGACTTTTCACCCTAAATGTTTTCTCCCATAATAGTCATTTCTTCTTATATTTTTGTTGCTGTAGTCACGTGTCTGGTTTAATTGTGTGGCCTTGTGGGGTCAAAGTGTAATAGTATATATATATATATATATATATTGTGTATATTTATTTTCAGAACCCTGTTAAGTGCGGGAACTGCGAGAACTCTAATTTTGTATTAGAAAACATGCATGTTCATATAAAACAAGTATGTTTTCTTACATACACCTTAATACACATATATGCATAACATACATGTTCATATAAAAACCTGTTAAGTGCAACAAATCAATGCAAAATGGTTTTATTTTTAGAACCCTGTTAAGTGCGGGAACTGCGAGAACTCCAATTATGCATTAGAAAACATGCATGTTCATATAAAACGTGTATATTTTCTTACATACACCTTAATATGCAGGCATGTGTATTAAGGTGTATGTAAGAAAACATACATGTTTTATGTGAACATGCATGTTTTCTAATGCAAAATTGGAGTTCTCGCAGTTCCCGCACTTAACAGGGTTCTGAAAATAAAGCCCCCCTATATATATATATGTATATATATATATATATATATATATATATATATATATATATATATATATATATATATATATATATATCACTCCAAGTGTTTATCAAATAGGTGCTTGAATTAGCATATTTGAATTTGAAAAAGCTAATAAGCCATTATTTAATGAGCTTATTAACATGGGCTTATGAATTCATAAGACATAAGCTCATAAGTCAAAAAAGTGAGCCAAATAAGCTAAATCCAGACACCCCCTAAAAATGAACAGAAAAGTTTCTAACCCATTCCTTTGACCCATTACACTACCTGCACTCCCATTCATTTTTCCACTTCGACATAATATAAAACAACATACCTTTGGTTAATGGAAGTGTATGCAGAGGAAATCTTTCGGCTGCAAGTCTCACATGAGTGTTCCCATCTTTTGCACATTCAGCTCGCACAGTACCGTATGTTAATTATAATACATTCAGCTCGCACAGGTGAGATCTAGCACAATTATCATACATTAGCAGGGGATCTCTACTTGAAAATAAACACTATTCAGCGTATGTTGTTGGTCTATAGTCTTTTGGGACATCTACACTTCAAATACCAGCATATTCCATAAATAGTAAACTAATGCTTAATAAACGTTACCAATTACAAAATAAACAAATATACCTTCTAAACTCCCTCCGAAAATGGGAGGGCTTTACCTGGTTTGAGTCTGTGTAGCGGTGGGTTCAAACCCCGTGGATGGTTACCCCCAAAAAAAAAAATAATAAATAAATAAATATAGTACTCTTAACTATTTTATTAAACAACCCTTAAGCCATCAGTTGTAAATATAAATCCCAACCTCCGTGTATGCTGACAAGCTTTTGGGTAAACTACCATAGCCCAAAATAGTCTTTTGCAATTAAAGGATGTGATATCAAAACAAAACATCGCGTCGTTTAGGTGACTACAAGTTTGACTAACGGGGGTAATGAGTCAAGCATATGCAAAACGTCATTTATCAGAATGCTAATGTTGCACTCTAAAGCAAATATATAGCTCCTACCAAACATCGCTATTATTAGATGTCTCAACACAATAGAAGAATATTGTTAAATCAATTTTTGCGCCTAAACTGTTGTTGTTAACCCCAAATGTACAATCTAACCTATCACAATTCATATGCATAAATCGATATATATAATACACGATTTGAACAACCCTCATAGTACTAATCATTATACAGCTTAATGCATACAATTACTCACTGAGGCTGTGAGGCATAGTGTGGTATTATATGTAGATTCGAACCTGAATATTTTGCTTTTCATAAGAGAAAAATAAATGATTTGGTAAAGAAAAGCCGAGTGTGTGAAGTTAGGGTTTGTAAAAGAGTGATTGATTTGGGTAAGTGATGTTAAAAGCTGGTCAAAGTCAACGTTTTTAAGTTGGGTTTGTGTGGGCTTTGGGTTGGATTGGTTACATGGTGGGTCAAAATTATAGCCTTTAAATGTGAAATAACGAATAGTAGTTACAGAGATATTACGTGCATCTGTGGTTGTCAACTAAACATTCTACAATAAGTTCAAAAAAAAAAAAAAAAAAAAAAAAATCTACAAAGACCAACCTCATGTTATCCTTTCGATCAGAGTTGAGATTGAACTAAGGTAATTTTCTGAAAAAGGTCTTTTGTCCCTTTCGATAAGTGTTGACGTGTTTGCGCTTGGGCAATGTCCCTTTGATGAGGATTAGATTTTTTTGGTACAAGAGAAACCTTATTAGAACTTTTTGGAACTAGGTAATTTCAAACAGACTTTACATATGAATAACATGAATAAATAGTGTCGTGTTTACATGCGTTAATACTTTTCGGAAAAAAATTCTTCTGAGCAGCAACATAAATACCAATCGAACTAGGATAAAAAGACACCCAATCTGTAAACATATATTTGATAATACAGTCCAAAAGATTTCATTTAGTTAAAATTGCATAGGAAGTAACTGATTATAGACTAGTATTATTTCGGCAATAAGCACACTCTAAAGAGTCCGAATCTTATAGTTTCAGCAAATTTGTAGTTGTCGCACATGTGTCTTATATTCAAGTCAAGCTCTACTCTGTATGAGTGTGTGTTCGGAGTCAAAATAAAGGTCAGTAGATCATCGAATTGATATAAAGGCAGCCTCACGTTCGATTCAACAGCAAGATAGCTTTGTTTCACATACTCAATAGTAGTGGTTAGAAAAGCTGAAATCATGTAAATATTGAGAATTCTTCCCGGAAATATAGTTCATTGAAAGATATGACAGTAAGTACATTTGGATCTCGTGCTTATACATTACATAGAAACAAGAATTCAATAAGTTAATAAGAAGAATGTTACAAACAACTATATTTGTGCAGCCCGTTGCCATTATTCAACGAAAATGACCCCTTTCACTGTTTTACTTAAACAGCAAAATCACCTGTATGGCAGTATAAAACCATCAATTTACTTAACCAATCGACCTAGTATCATTGTCTAAAAAGTAATCTGCATAGCTCGAACATCGAATTTTGTTGCTTGCATCCATACAAATCGTATACTTCTATCTGTACATGCTTCTGGTTGTATGCAGAAGGTGAATTCATTTTTAACTCAGAAATTATCGATCAAAATCTCATTCGAATCCCAACTTCAACGGCCAATTTTTTTTACCATTCAGTGATTGTTTCTGACAATCAATTACAATCAAGGTGGCTCATCAACCATTTAAACTTTAATCAATACAACAATGGACTTTTAGCCAAATTTTTTTTGCAGGATTCATTTTTTAAGCCCTATTTTGTTAGTGTGTTTAAGATCATCAGACTTCTGCTCTGTCAACAAAAACAACTCTGTTTTGCACACACGTAACATTCATCGTGCACTAACTTTTGTTAACGGATTTTACACAACAAGGAGAAATGGCCACCCATGGTGTTGGTGGTACTTTTATTAATAACGGGGAATTAAAAACCCCTGTACAAATACAAGTGCGAAGCATGATATTACAATACATTATCTCTACAAACTTAATAAGAACAATAAGTATAGAAAAAGCACATACAAAGCAAACAACAATAAGTGCTAAAGAAAGAAACTTTGAAACATATACGACTATGCACGTGCAACCCTTTGCAATTTTGCAATGAACACTGCCACCTTTACATACACCCAATGCTTCAAGCAATTTTGAAAGTGGAAAAAAGCATGTCTGAGACGACGATTGAAAAGTAAAGCACTACATGCTATCCAAAATGCAGTTGTAAAACCAGTGGCCCCTCCAATATAAAACCATCTTTGAACTTCATTTGTACTTTCCCCATCACCATCACTCTCACCGACATGTCCCAAATCTTCATCTCCAGAGCATTTTTTGGGCAGGGGACGTCCACATAGCCCCGCATTCCCAATGTATGCTGAAGCATCAAAGGTTTGGAGTTGAGTGCCCGATGGTATTCTCCCAGAAAGGTCATTAAATGACATGTCTAAATTGTTTAGTAGAGTCATCTCTGACATGGTTGGTGGTATCTCTCCTGAAAACATGTTTCTAGACAAATTCAAAGTTAATAGCTGTGACATTTGACCAATGTCTCGTGGAATTTCTCCATCTAGAGAGTTGTCTGACAAGTCCAGTACTAACAATCCATGCAGATTGGTAACTTCATATGGGATTTGTCCTGTCAGATTGTTGCTTGACAAATCAATCACTTTTAGCAATCCCAAAATGCTACTAAACTCATTTACCTTTCCTTGCCATTCAACCAACAGATGGTCAATATAGCTATTGTCAAATTCACCACCAATGGCAGAATATTCATTAGTTCTCAAATTGAAAGAACTAATATAATGATGTACATTTTGTTCCAAAAACAATCCTTTTTGAACCATGGAAGTAAGACTGTTCACACACGATGGGATTGTTCCATAGAGCTTGTTATCGGACAAGTCTAATATTTGAAGACTTACTAATTGACATATTTGTGAAGGGATGGTTCCAAAGAAGTTGTTTGATTTTAGGCTAAGGGCATACAACCTTGACAACTTTTTCCCAATCCAAACCGGAATATCACCATATAAGCTGTTGTCCCCCAAGTCCAGAATGCTTAACTTGGTGCAATTCTTCAAAGACACGGGCAATCCTCCAGAGAAGTTGTTGTTGTATAAACTCAAAGTCTCGAGTTGACCCAAATATCCAACAGAGGGAGGAATACTTCCTGATAGAGTATTCTGTCCTAGATTAAGAACTGTTAGATATGTCAAATTCCGAAAACAGTCCGGAAGTTGCCCGGTTATTGTGTTACGTGAGAGATCAAGAAATTCCAAATTTTTATGCATTTGACACAAGAATGACATTCCTCCATGGAATTTGTTTCTAGACAGATCTAAAAATGTTATACTTGCAGGAAAAGCAGGTATCGGACCATAAAAGCAGTTGAAACTTAAATCTATTACATCAACTGAGAAGTTGAAAGAGGGTTTTGATAATGATTCTGGTAATCTCCCACTTATGTTGTTGAAAGAGAGATCCAAATAGCTCAACTGAGAAGACCGCCACTGGTTCCAGTACTCAGTAGAAACTGTGTCTGAAATGTTATTGTTGGAAAGATCAAGATGCGTGAGATTTTTCAGTTTTTGTATCAATTTGGGGAAACGAGGCCCTAGCTTGTTAGAACTGAAATCTATATATTGTATATTCTGAGAAAGGATTGACACGTCATCATTAAAGAGAGCTCCTTCGAGTGAGTTATTTGAAATATCTATATACAAAAGATTTGATTTTCCAATGTTTTCAGAGATAGCACCTCTAAGAGAATTGGAAGACAGGTATAGAAATTGAAGGCTGGTTAGTTGCCACAGTTTCTCACTTATAGTTCCATCTAACTGATTATAAGATAGGTTAACTGATTATAAGATAGGTTCAAGGAACGGAGAGATGAAAAGTGTCGGATCTCATCACACAATGACCCAGTGAATTGGCTACTTGAAGCATCTAATTCTCGTAATGTAGCTAATGTGCATCCGGACAAGTTGTTCAGAAAATCTGAAAGTTTCCCATCAAACTTGTTGCCAGAGATAAGAAGCCGTTCAAGCTTATTGCCAATTAATGGGCACAACCAACGATACATGGATGAGTTGAGATTGTTACTATCGAGAGAAAGGTAATTAAGAGATAAAGAAGAGTTGACAGATGAAGAATATGGATGCATGACTTTTGAGAGCTCACATCCTCTTAAACTTAACTCTTTTAGGTTTTGGAGACCTATGATTACATTTACCAAGTTATTTGCTCTGGCCAGAGAAGTTCCATCCATTTTAAGGTGTTTTAAATAAGATAGAGAAGACAACCAATCTAAGTTTTCAACACTACAATTTCCTAGGGAATGTAGATCAAGGTATTTCAAATTGGTGAGGTTTCCAAATTCTTTAGGAATGGTTCCATAGAAAGAGTTGTATGAAAGGGAAAGGGATGTCAATCTGGTCAAGGAACCAATGGATCTTGGAATGATTCCACTGAAATTATTCTCTTCAAGGTTAAGCTCAGTTAATTCGGTTAAGGAACCAATGTATCTTGGAATGATTCCACTGAAATTATTCCCTTCGAGGTTAAGCTCGGTTAATTTGGTTAAGGAACCAATGGATTGAGGAATTCTGCCTGTAAACTGATTCCAACCAAGCAAAAGCTCTGTTAAATTGGTCAAAGAACCAATGAACCTGGGAATGGTTCCTGTAAATTGATTCCCTTCGAGGTTAAGATAAGTTAATTGATTCAAGGAACCAATGGATATGGGAATGTTTCCACTAAAAAGATTGTTATACAGGTCAAGATGAGTTAATTGGGTCATGTTACCAACAGACTTGGGAATGGTGCCAGTAAACTGATTCAAACCAAGCTCAAGATTAGTTAATTTGGTGAACAAACCAATGGACATAGGAATGGTGCCAGTAAACTCATTGTTACTCAGGTCAACGATAGTTAAATGAGTCATGTTACCAACAAACATGGGAATGGTTCCATGAAAAAGATTGATAGAAAGGTCAAGATAATTCAAGTAGCTTAAGTTAAGCAACGAATGACTAATCTGACCTTCAAGACCATAGCAGTACAGATCAAGCTCTGTGACATGACCTGTTTGGTTGTTGCACTTGACTCCAGACCATTGACAACAATCATCTTCTTCTTCAGGACTCCATGTAGAGAGCATGTCCATTGGGTCTTGAAGGTGAGCTTTGAAATCAAGAAGAGCATGCCTCTCCTTATCGATGCACGTATTAGCAGCTTCTCCTGCTGCTGCAACAAGTTGGTGGCCAACGGAAGTGGCAGTTGTGGGATTAAACCACAGCAAGACAAGTGAAAAAACTATGTAAAAAACATGAGTTTGCATAAAGTAAAGGTAAATGTTTTCTCTCATTACGTAAGGTTTATCAAAATGTGTGTACTGTTTTTTTGAATCTGATGAATGAACATATATGCCCCTATGAGGCTTTTTATAAACTGAAGTTTGAAGATGAATCATTGAACTAGACGACTTATAGTTGGGTGGAGCACAGACTTGAATAAAGATAATGGAGTTATTTCTTCCACTTAGTAAATAAAAGAAACCAAAGTGCCCAAAAAAGCAACCCATATATATAGGGAAAAAATAACGACATATCTTTTATCTTTTATATAATAAAAGAATTACATCATTTCGGAGTGTTTTTGCAAATCCCTTCTCATTGAAAAAAAATAGACTAATAGCATAGCTCAATTTTGCCACGTATGCGAAATCGTGCAACGTGATTGGTCAATAAAAAGTCATAATTAAATTTATTTTGGTCAAACTTAATAAATTTGGTGGAGAAATTTAGTTAAGAAAAAAAATGCATAAAAATATAAGTGTCAAATTTATGAAAACAAAAACTTAAAAAGAGATGAAGTAATTAATAAAACTTTAGTGGTTGAATTTTACATAAAATACATGGAGCTAATTGTAAAATTACAAGTTTCATCTTTTTTAATAACTTTAGAAAAAACACAAATAACCACTTACACTTTATACCCTTATACTTTATAATATGAACTTTGTTTAAAATGACATGAGTATTAGTATTAGTTTCAGACTTTCATCTATTTAAATTATTAGTTTTAGTATAAATATTGTAAATATGCGAATTAGTTTTAATATTGTTAGTTGTAGACTTTCATCCATTAGAATATATATATTTTTTAATAAGGACTCATGTTATTCTATTTAATTTATGCGTACACGGGTTTGAATATTAATACTGCTAAATTATTAGTAACAGGAATATAAATATCAAATGGTAAACACGAGTTACTGTGATATGAAAATAAATATACGCGATTCTACTTATAACAACGATTTTAACTTCATTAATGCTCATTTATGTGCTACTAAACTCACACAATTTGTACAACATTATATCAATAGTTAAAGTTAAACAATAACATCAACATCAACCTCAACATGTCTGCCAGTTAAAAACATTATACAAAGCTAATTATTTATTAAAAAAAAAACAAACAAACACACACACACACACACACACACAAAAACAAACACATTAGTTAGATAGTCATTGTTTAACTTAGAAGGTGCTTTCCTTAAATTATATAAAATAAAATAAAAATGCACGCATCACAATCATTATTTGATAACAATCACCTTCTAAATCAAAAAAAGAAAAACTATATAGGTGATAACCTAACTTTATTCATTGACGTGATGTTTCATCAAAAAAAATATAATAGTTGGCCGTTGTAAAGGAATTAAAGTATGCACATGAGAATTATTAAGCAAGCATATATAGTTTTTAATCAGGTTATTAAGTTACTATACTGCGATAATGTTATTGAGTTGGTAATCATGGATGTGAGATACCATTCTTCTATACTTATGATTTATGTGTTAACTTCTTTTTGCTTCTCGATAGAATCTGAAAGAGACCTCAACAGAACTTTGGCTTATGTAACCTTTTTTATGGTTAACTTTTAGTATATTTTTTTTAATCGAAAACTTCTACACTTAATATTTGTGTTTTTACTATAAACACACTAAGCTATGATAGAATTAGTTGTGAGTTAAGAGGTTTGTTACTAAGCTTCTCAAAAAAGCTTATAGCTTTATCATAATCTTATTGTGTTATGGTAATTGAATAAGCCAATAAGCATCTTTAATAAGCATAACCAAACACCCCTTTAGTTATAATATGAAGTTTTCTTATTTGATGTTATAACTAACTATGTTGTTATCCTCACTATAATGCAATATGTAAGTGGTTTTTGCAGTTTTATGATCTTATCACACACACTAAAGTGCAATGCAATTTGTTGTGTGTGTTTTTAGAAGATGATTAAGTATCAACACATGATTGTCGTGGAAGGATTTTTTACGCCTGCTCAAGGTATGAATGTATAATTAAGTTGAGTTGCTAATTTGTATAATACATGAATGTATTTTAATGTACCAAAGATGTATTTTAGTGCATATATGAGGAATTTTATAGTAGAAATTCTTAGCAGGTGTCTTTGAATGAGTTAATGAAACTCAGCAGGTGTTTGCTGTCATTAATAACACTATGGGTATCAATCAACGGTCTAAAATATGGGTGTCTTTTGTGACAACTGGCAATTTAGGGAAACAACTTTTAAAACCCGCATTACTTTAAATTTAATGATTTTTGGAATATTTAAAAAGTTTATTTGTAATGGGAATTGTAAACGTTGAACCGTGGTTTTAAACTTTGTGATATTTATAGAAGTTGATTGTTAATTATTGGTTTGGTTTGGTATATTCGTGGTGATTTATTTTGAGATATTTATTTGGAACTACATTGACTCCGGCACTAGGATAACCAATTTTTTTTTTATATATTTTAAATGTTTGGTTCGGTTATTATATATTTCTGGAACGTATTGGGAGATTTTGAATATTTAGGAATGAGCTCGGTTCGAGAGAGTCGGTTTATTTTAAATGAGTTTCGGGTTTGGTCCGCGTAATTTACATCGGGTTACCTCACCCAACTTTTTAATAATATTCTTATTATTATTATCATTTTTATTAAAATCTATTTATTTATTTTTTTGGCTTGAAGGCCGGTTTTGGTTTTGTGGGTATTATCACCCACGCCCCACACACACAAACACAAACACAAACATAAACGTAAGCAAACCAACACCCTCACCATTTCACCTCTCTCTCTCTCTCTCTTTTTGATATCAAACCCTAGCCGCCTACACCTCCGGCCACCACTGCTGCCTCACCGCCGCACCACCATCAACGCCACCACCACCAATCGACTCCCTTCTTCTTCTTCTACAAGATCCACTCAAACACGCGCCCTAAATATCAATTTTTCATCTCGTTAAATCACAAAAATCGCCACATCTTTTATAGTTTTCGGAGTATTTTTAATATTTGTCTTGGGAATCAAAGGTAAGTCGAGTGTGACACGAGTTTTGGTGAGAAACGTGACCTAGGGTCACGCATCTTGATGTTTTCTTTCGGGTTATGGTCAAAAACGTAATGATTCAAGTGGATTTTTGATATAATGGATGAAATTATGAGTTTGGTATCGGGGTGGTTGATTTTCTTGTTGGGTCGAGACTTACCCGAGAGCTAATTCTCTCGGTTTGCACCATTTTTTGAATTATTTTGGCTTCTTGATGATTCTTGATCTTTGGTGCAAGATTTGGAGGATGTTTGGATGTTATTATTGTTGTTTGGGATTATGGCCGACGACCCAAGGGTCCGTTTGGTTTGATTTTGGCTCGTTATGAGCAAGACCGTGACCCTTTGGGTCCGGTGGAATATTGTTGTGGCTTTGTGTTATAACTCGACCACTAAGGTCCGTTTGGTTTGGCTCGTATAGAGCAAGCCGAGACCCTAGAGGTCTTGGGTGAGATCACGATTCATGTGGTTTAATATTGACCCAGGTTGACTTGGTAAATCAACCCGTAAGTGTGATATATTACTTGGTCGTCTTACATAATTGTCGGATTATTTTGTTGTCGTTTTGTTATTATTGATCATGGTTATTTTTGAGCTTGAAGTGGTACATTTGGACTTGTGATATTGATTATGGAGTTTTGTTGACGAAGTGGTTAAGGGAACCGATTGTGAGACGGATAAATTAGATTGACGAAGATAGGTTAGTCGGGTGCCGTAGTCGGACCCTATTGTTGTGGCACGTGTTATGGGTATTGATTGGACGGAGTTGGATTACTTGATTTGTGACTTGGTTATATTATTTTGAACTTGGACAATGAGCCGAGAGTGATGACTCGGAGATGTGACCATCTCATATTACTCGATAAATATTTATAATCAAACAATAATAATAAAACTCGTAATAATAATATTGGTAATATAAACGTTTATATAAGTATATAGACGTGAAAAACGTATATATAAATATATAAATGTGTATATTAAAAATAAAACAATCACAAGTAATATATCATAATAACGTGACGATGGTTAATATACTATGAGAATAGTGTAATCAATGTCGGGAGCGTTACTATAAATAAATAACTATAAATAACGACGAAATCTCTTACGTTGGGTAATTATTAAATAAAATATATCTTTTAATAAACGAGGAAAACTATCGAGTTATACGGGGTTGTGGTCACTGGAGTCCAAGTGGACTATATTATTATTTTGTGAGTTTTGTGTTTGTCAAGGATATGTGACGATTAATACATCCATTTTCTATAACTACGTAACTTATTTAATCGACGGGTTAAGTAGGGTTTATTTAGCTATATAAAATGAATATATTAACGGGCATTGTATCCTACGACGCCCATAGGTTGTGGTACGTGTACAGGAATAATGAATTACTAAATATCTCATGCAGTTGGCTAAATTGACGAATTTGTTAAGCTTGACGATATATATAGGGAATTTATTAAACTTTGATACTTACCATATATTATTCTTCGTGCTATGTGATTTAGGTTTGGGTATAATCTTAGAGCGATATATTACATAGATAAATATGGGGGATTACCAAATCGACGGATTTGATAAACTTCGATGATTTATTTAATTAATATATTGGGCTAATATTTGACCTATAGAGTGCTTATCTTGTTCTTTTTCGTTGTGGCTTCTTGTTGTGAGTTGTGTCGACCCTCCACCCGCATTTATACCAAACTCCAAACTAATATGAGGATAATACGAGAAATGGATTTTTGGAAAGTAAAATGGAATACGTTTGGGATTGGGAATATTTGATTTTGAGGAAATGATTCTGAACACGTTTATATTGTTAGGAGGTGCCGAGTCTGTAGTTGCCATTATTTGAGTTGCTTTACGTCTTACATCTATCGGTTTCTTTTGCTGATTGCTGGACTTGAGGTGAGTCATAGCCCCACTTTTACTCTTGAACTTTGTTTTCAATACTTGGGGTGAGAAACGTGCAAATTTTTTTATGTGGACTATTATCGCTTTATTTATTTTAAAACTTGCTATGCTTATAGAACTAGGTAGGTTATAGAGCGAGACGTAGTCTTGAACTAGGTGAGCTATTGATTTAGTTATAGAGCGAGGCCTAGTCCCGAACTAGGTAAGCTATTGATTGGTTGTGAGCGAGGCCTAGTCCCGAACTAGGTAAGCTATTGGATTGGTTATGGAGCGAGGCGAACTAGGTAAGCTATTGGATTGGTTATGGAGCGAGGCCTAGTCAAGAACTAGGTAAGCTATTGATTTGATTGGTTTTAGCTATAGTGTGCACCTATAGGGTTGGTTAGTTTTGATTGGATCGTTTTGGTTGGATGATTGAGGCCTAGTCTAGCTAGCAAGCGTTTTTGCGTATATGTCCACTTGATTTAGTTATGAAATTAAACCTATGATCTCACCAGCGATAGCTGACTTTTAGCGCGTTTTCTTAGGTAATTAAGTAATGCCCTTGGATGCTTGGATTGGAGGCTTGGCTATGGTACCTGGTTTATGGATCTATTTTCTAAAACTCTGATAAATAATTGTGAACCTACGTTTATTTCTTTTGGGCCTTACTTTGGATAATTCTTGGGATAAATGTAAACTTTAAAACCCCGTGTGGTTGTATTTTTCTTTTGTTTACTTTATCTCGTTCTCTCATGACTTTGAATGGATACCAAGCCCCGTAACACCTCGAAAGCTTGTTGAGTCTTCCGCTGTACCAACTTTTAGGGGTGTTACAGATTGGTATCAGAGCCAAGGTTATAGAGAACTAGGTAAATAGACACGTAAACTATAACCGATTTTTATAGAAAACGATCCTCGACCAATGCCCGCCGGCCCGCCAAGCCGAAGCATCATTGTTTATAGTAAGGTATATTGAGATGATTAGTAGATATGAGGTTTTGAGACGATTTTAGGATTTGGGATTTATTGATTATGTGATATGATGGCGTTTTGAGGAATTATATGGCTTAATTGTTTTTATAAATGTTTGAGTAATGCGGTATTTTTAAATCTTTCTTGAACTATATGATTGGGATTTTTAGGATGGTTTGATACGGTATTTTGAGTTCGCGGTTTAGTTGTTTTGAAACACTTACACCTACCCTACGCCGTTGTCACAGACTATGGCCTCCCGTACGTTCGACGTTGTTGAGGATATTCTTACTGCACCTGTATGCCCAGCACAGATCACCATGGCTCCTAATGATCCTTACAGGATTGCCATGCATTCAGCTACTGCATCACCGACAGCTTCTATTTCTGCACCGCCTGCTGCACCTACTACGCAGGGACCCTCATCTTCTTTAGGGCTCCCTGGTACTTCGAGACAACTTACTTTTCATCAGGCTTTGGTTCGTGTGGCTCCACATTTTGCCCACCGAGCTATGGTACGTATGTCGATACGTCCTGCTTCACCACCTTTGCACTTTGATGCTCACGCTCTTTTGTCAGATACACCACCTACATAATTGCGTCGTCGTCCTAGATCACCTACCTCATCACCACATGGTTCACCTATTAGGAGACGACGATTGATGGAGTACACTTCCGATGAGAAGGAGGAGGAGTACGAGGGTGAGGATGAGGCTGATGACCCTCAGGAGGCTGAGCAGGGTGATGATGACCCTGAGGAGGAGGATGATCCTCAGGAGGAGGAGATGCCTGATGATGATGGTTTGCTAGCACAACCAGCTCAGGCTGAAGAGCCTGATTCTCCGATACATCCGTTAGAGCCTGTTTCACCTGATCGTCCGTTTTTGTTTGATTCACCACCTGGTAGTCCCGTGGCGTCGGACGCGCCATCTGAGGTTTCTGCTGAGAATGCAGAGTTGGGTGAGACTGGTAGGATGTGGACTCAGATTACTGCACAGGGTGAGAGGATCTCGCGGTTGTCTGACCGACTTGAGATGGTTATTGGAGAGTTTATCGCTGAGCTGAGAGTTGATATTACTACTGTCGTGGGCAGGACGACAGCGATGAGGAGATGTTTGATGGAGATTCACGAGCAGATCGAGAGCTTACAGCGAGGTTTCATCACAGCTCGCGAGGCCGATCGCAAGTTGTGGCAGAGAAACACTGAGCTAGAGAAGGAGGTAGCAGACCTCAAGAGAGATAGCAACACCCATAGTGTGGAGTTAGGATCATTGTGGAGAGAGCTAGATGGTTTGAGGAAGGAGTTGAGGATCCTACGCTAGCATCGTGGCTAGATAGATGGATTATGTGGTTATGTTGCTATCTACACCGAGGAGTGTTCGGTTAGAAAAGCTAGTTATCTTATTTTGATGTATTTTCCGTTGGTTATTCGTCTCGTTTGGAACGATTTATATCTTTTGTGTTTTCTGTAATTGGAACGATGTTGGATCACTATTGTATGGATGATGGTTATTATTATATGATGTTATGTGACTTTTGGATATTATGGAAATTGAGTTCCTATTCGCCTTATTGTTGTCTTGTGTTGTATTGCTGATATTCTTTCCATGACTTGGCTTCATTGATTTAATTCTTGTTGAGCGTATGATAAGTTCTATCAGAGACTTATGAACCTTGTATGATGTTTCAGATCAATGGCCCCACGACGAAACCCTGTTAAAGCTACCCGAACTGGTCCTGCAGTGACTGCCCCTGGTCGCCGAGGACGCCGTCCTACTCGAAATGTTTAAACCCCTACTCCTGATAACCTAGACACTACTAACCACAACAACAGGAATCAAAATGTTGATTTTCAGGGAGACAATGATCATGTTCCACCTAATGCACCTACTGTGGATCAAGCAATGATCAATCAACTTGTGGAGCAACGAGTTGCTGAGCTACTAGCATAGTCAAATCATTCCAATAATTCTGCTGGAACATTTCCACCTATTCGTGCTAATGGATGTAACTACAAGGAGTTTCGAATTTGTGGACCCATTGAGTTTGGTGGGACTGAAGGAGTGGTCTACTTGGTCAGGTGGATAGAGAAGACCGCGTCAGTGTTTAATGTCAGCAATTGTTCGGAGAATGCTAAGGTAAAGTTTACTTCTTTTACCTTTAAGGACGAAGCGTTAACTTGGTGGAACAATTACCGAAATTCGGTTGGGAGTGATGTGGCTTATGCTATGACTTGGGAGCAATTTAAGTCTTTGCTAATTCAGACTTACTGCGCAAGGAATGAAGTTAAGAAGCTGGAGATTGAGTTCTGGAATCACAAGATGAAAGGTACCGACATGGCAACTTACAATTGCCGCTACCAAGAGTTAGCCTTGCTGTGCCCAGATATGGTTAGGACTGAGACTCAAAGGATTGAGCGGTATACCGATGGGTTGCCGGTAGCTACAAGGAACGATGTGATTGCTGCTAAGCCTGCTAATATTCATGAGGCTATCACGATCGCTCAACAATTGATAGACTCGTTGGTATTGGAAGGAGCTGAGAAAGATAAGAATGGAAAGAGGAAGAGGGATAATCACTCTAAGGGTAACGATCACCGAAACAATGACATGCAACTACTAGAGCTTATGCTATGGGAGATGGAGATAAGAAGAATTACAATGGAGATGCGCCCAAATGTGGCCGTTGTTACAAGAATCATTCTGGATGATGTAATGTGGTGTGCAAGAATTGCTCAAAGATGGGACATATAGCTAAGGACTGTAGAGCTCGACCACTTGCTATGGTTCAAGCTACTCCTGAAGCTATGATTAAGGAAAATGTTACTTGTTATGGATGTGGAAAGAAGGGACACTATAGGAATGAGTGTAGGGAATCGGGGAACCGAGGAAATCAAGGATCATGTGGTAATGGGTACAATCATGGAAACCGTGGAGCTGGAGGAACCCGTGGACGTCAAGACAATGAGGACCAATGTCTGGAAGCAGGAGTTGATCATGGGAGAGTGTATGCACTTGGAAACGAGAGAGGAGAAGATCTGAACGTCATTACTGGTACGTTCCTTCTCAATAATCGTTATGCTTCTATACTATTTGATACTGGTGCCGATAGAAGTTTTGTGTACACTACTTTTGCACCCTTACTAGAGAAACCCCCGATGGCCTTAGGAATTGGATATGATGTAGAGTTAGATAATGGGAACATAGAAAGGATTAGGACTATTATTCGCGGTTGCACGTTAAATTTCTTGAATCATCCTTTCAACATAGATCTTCTACCCGTCACATTAGGAAGTTTCGATGTCATTATTGGTATGGATTAGTTTTCGAAGTACCGTGCTCATATACTTTGCGATGAGAAGATCGTGCGTGTGCCTAACGGCAGGGAGATTCTAAATATACAAGGAGATCGAAAAGGTTTGAGGGGCCCATCTAGACTAGCGGTCATTTCTTGTACTAAGTTACCAAAGCTAATGGAAAAAGGATGTTGCCTTTTCTTAGCTCAAATCTCGGAGAAAGGAGGGAAGGAGAAGAAGGAAAAGTGCATTAGTGATGTGTCTATAGTTCGTGATTTTCCCGATGTATTTCCTGATGATTTGCCGGGAATCCCGCCTACTAGACAAGTGGAGTTTCAGATTGAGTTGATACCTGGTGCTGCACCCGTGGCACGGGCGCCCTATCGATTTGCACCCATTGAACTGGAAGAGTTGTCGAAACAATTAGCGGAGTTAACCGAAAAATGATTTATAAGACCAAGTTCTTCACCTTGGGGAGCCCCAGTCTTATTTGTGAAAAAGAAGGATGGATCGTTTCGTATGTGTATTGATTATCGAGAGCTGAACAAGTTAACGGTGAAGAATAGATACCCGTTACCGAGGATCGACGACTTGTTCGATCAGCTTCAAGGATCGAGTGTGTATTCAAAGATTGATCTGAGATCGGGATATCATCAGCTTAGAGTTCGCGCGGATGATATTCCGAAAACGGCTTTCAGGACCCGTTACGGGCATTACGAATTCCAAGTGATGCCATTTGGGTTGACTAACGCACCGGCGGTATTCATGGATCTCATGAATCGGGTGTGTAAGCCTTACTTAGACAAGTTTGTGATTGTGTTCATCGACGATATTCTAATTTATTCGAATAGTGAAAAGGAGCATGAGGAGCATCTAAGGCTTATCTTAAAATTGCTCAGGAAGGAGAAACTGTATGCCAAGTTCTCTAAATGTGAATTTTGGATTCCGACGGTACAATTTTTGGGTCATGTGATTGATAGACAAGGAGTTCATGTAGATCCTGCTAAGATTGAACCGATTAAAGATTGGGTTGCACCGACGATCCCAACAGAAGTTCGTCAATTTTTGGGTTTAGCCGGTTATTACTGAAGATTCATTGAGGGATTTTCGAAGATAGCAAAACCGTTGACCAAATTGACTGAAAAGAGTGTTAAATACGAATGGGGAAATAAGGAAGAGGAAGCATTTCAATTACTTAAGGAGATGTTGTGTAGTGCTCCTATCTTAGCATTACCTAAAGGTAATGAGGACTTTTGTCGTCTATTGTGACGCTTCGCATAAAGGTTTGGGAGCTGTGTTGATGCAACGAGAGAAAGTGATTGCTTATGCTTCCCGACAGCTCAAGAAGCACGAGAAGAACTACACCACCCATGATTTGGAGTTAGGTGCTGTGGTTTTTGCCTTAAGGATATGGAGACATTACTTGTATGGAACCAAGTGTGTTGTGTTCACTGACCACAAAAGTCTACAACATATCTTGAATCAAAAAGAGCTCAACATGAGACAGCGACGCTGGATTGAGCTGCTAAGTGATTATGATTGCGAAATCCGCTATCATCCTGGTAAAGTAAACGTCGTTGCTGATGCTCTTAGTTGAAAGGAGAGAATACCACCGTTACGAGTTAGGTCATTAGGAATGACTATCGTATCGCCGTTATCGTCTCAAATATTAGAAGCTCAAATGGAAGCGTTGAAAGCAGAAAACCGACCTGCTGAGAACATATTTGGGATGGCTGAAAATGAGAAAGGATTTGTTAAGCGTTCTGATGGAATATTGTGTTTTGGAGAATGAAGTTGGGTACCATTATATGGGGGAATCCGAGAGTTGTTTATGCATGAGTCGCATAAGTCAAAGTATTCTATTCATCCTGGGTCTGACAAGATGTACCAGGATCTGAAGAAGTTACATTGGTGGCCAAACATGAAGGCAGATATAGCCTTGTACGTTAGCAAATGCTTGACATGTTCTAAGGTTAAGGCCGAACATCAAAGACCGTCAGGATTATTGACGCAGCCAGAACTCCTGGTTTGGAAATGGGAGCGGATTACGATGGACTTCATTACCAAATTACCGAAGACAGCTAGCGGTTGTGACGCTATCTGGGTTTTTGTGGACCGATTGACTAACTCTGCTCACTTCCTGGCAATTAGTGAAGATGATAGTGTCGACAAACTTGCGAGGTTGTATGTGAAAGAAATTATTTCTCGACATGGAGTTCTGATATCGATTATTTCTGATCGTGACAGCCGCTTCACGTCAGCTTTGTGGCGATCACTTCAAACCGCTTTGGGGACGAGACTTGATATGAGTACTGCGTATCATCCCCAAACCGATGGTCAAAGTGAGAGGACCATTCAGACTTTGGAGGATATGCTTCGTGCATGCATAATAGACTTTGGTAAAGGTTGGGAGAAGTACCTACCTCTTGCGGAATTCTCCTATAACAATAGCTACCACACAAGTCTTAAAGCTGCACCATTCGAAGCTTTATATGGCCGTAAATGTCGTTCGCCGATTGGTTGGGCTGAAGTTGGAGATAGCTAACTCACTGGCCCTGAGCTTATATTGGAGACTACTGAGAAAGTGACTCAAATTCGTGATCGATTACAAGCAGCTACAGATAGACAGAAAAGTTACGCCAATCAGAGACGTAAACCCCTAGAGTTCCAGGTTGGAGACAAAGTGATGCTGAAAGTCTCGCCTTGGAAATGAGTGATACGTTTCGGGAAACGTGGGAAACTCAACCCCCGCTACATTGGACCATTTCTCATTTTGGAAAGAATTGGGCCCATGGCTTATAGGTTGAAACTACCACAAGAATTGAGTAAAGTTCACGATGTGTTTCATGTTAGTAATTTGAAGAAGTGTCTTTCGGATGAAACGCCGGTTATATCGATAACGGATATTCATGTGGATGAGAGTTTGAACTTTTTGGAAGAGCCGATTGAGATTTTGGATTGAGAGATTAAACGACTCAAGCGAAGTCGTATTCCACTCATCAAAGTTCGTGGAATTCGCGGCATGGACCGGAATTCGTGTGGGAACGTGAGGATGAGTTTCGAAAGAGATATTCGAAGCTTTTTCCGAGTGAAACCCGGGACGGGTTTCTTCTGAGGCTGGGAGGATGTGACAACTGGCAATTTAGGGAAACAACTTATAAAACCCGCATTACTTTAAATTTAATGATTTTTGGAATATTTGAAAAGTTTATTCGTAATGGGAATTGTAAACGTTGAACCGTGGTTTTAAACTTTGTGATATTTATGGAAGTTGATTGTTAATTATTGGTTTGGTTTGGTATATTCGTGGTGATTTATTTTGAAATATTTATTTGGCACTACATTGACTCCGGCACTAGGATAACCTAAATTTTTTTTATATATTTTAAATGTTTGGTTCGGTTATTATATATTTCTGGAACGTATCGGGAGATTTTGAATATTTGGGAATGAGCTCGGTTCGAGAGAGTCAGTTTATTTTAAACGAGTTTCGGGTTTGGTCCGCGTAATTTACATCGGGTTACCTCACCCAACTTTTTAATAATATTCTTATTATTATTATTATCATTTTTATTAAAATCTATTTTTTTTGGCTTGAAGGCCGGTTTTGGTTTTGTGGGTATTATCACCCACGCCCCACACACACAAACACAAACATAAGTTAACCAACACCCTCACCATTTCACCTCTCTCTCTCTCTCTCTCTCTCTCTCTCTTTGATATCAAACCCTAGCCGCCTACACCTCCGGCGCTACCTCACCGCCGCCCCCCATCAACGCCACCACCACCAATTGACTCCCCTCTTCTTCCTCTACAAGATCCACTCAAACACACGCCCTAAATATCAATTTTTCATCTCGTTAAATCACAAAAATCACCATATCTTTTATAGTTTTTGGAGTATTTTTAATATTTGTCTTGGGAATCGAAGGTAAGTCGAGTGTGACACGAGTTTTGGTGAGAAACGTGACCTAGGGTCACGCATCTTGATGTTTTCTTTTGGGTTATGGTCAGAAACCTAATGATTCAAGTGGGTTTTTGATATAATGGATGAAATTATGAGTTTGGTATCTGGGTGGTTGATTTTCTTGTTGGGTCGAGAGTTACCTGAGAGCTAATGCTCTCGGTTTGCGCCATTTTTTGAATTATTTTGGCTTCTTGATGATTCTTGATCTTTGGTGCACGATTTGGAGGATGTTTGGATGTTATTTTTGTTGTTTGGGATTATGGCCGACGACCCAAGGGTCCGTTTGGTTTGATTTTGGCTCGTTATGAGCAAGACCGTGACCCTTTGGGTCCAGTGGAATATTGTTGTGGCTTTGTTTTATAACTCGACCACTAAGGTCCGTTTGGTTTGGCTCGTATAGAGCAAGCCGAGACCCTAGAGGTCTTGGGTGAGATCACGATTCATGTGGTTTAATATTGACCCGGGTTGACTTGGTAAATCAACCCTTAAGTGTGAGATATTACTTGGTCGTCTTATATAATTGTCGGATTATTTTGTTGTCGTTTTGTTATTATTGATCATGGTTATTTTTTAGCTTGAAGTGGTACATTTGGACTTGTGATATTGATTATGGAGTTATGTTGACGCAGTGGTTATGGGAACCGATTGTGAGACGGTTAAATTAGATTGACGGAGATAGGTTAGTCGGGTGCCGTAGTCGGAACCTATTGTTGTAGCACGTGTTATGGGTATTGATTGGACGGAGTTGGATTACTTGATTTGTGACTTGGTTATATTATTTTCGACTTGGACAATGAGCCGAGAGTGAGGACTCGGACATGTGACCATCTCATATAACTCGATAAATATTTATAATCAAACAATCATAATAAAACTCGTAATAATATTATTGGTAATATAAACGTTTATATAAGTATATAGACGTGAAAAATGGATATATAAATATATAAATGTGTATATTAAAAATAAAACGATCACGAGTAATATATCATAATAACGTGACGATGATTAATATACTATGAGAATAGTGTAATAAATGTTGGGAACGTTACTATAAATAACGACGAAATCTTTTACGTTGGGTAATTATTAAATAAAATATATCTTTTAATAAACGAGGAAAACTATCGAGTTATACGGGGTTGTGGTCACTTGAGTCCAAGTGGACTATATTATTATTTTGTGACTTTTGTGTTTGTCACGGATATGTGACGATTAATACACCCATTTTCTATAACTACGTAACTTATTTAATCGACGGGTTAAATAGGGTTTATTTAGCTATATAAAATGAATATATTAATGGGCATTGTATCCTACGACGCCCATAGGTTGTGGTACGTGTACATGAATAATGAATTACTAAATATCTCGTGGAGTTGGCTAAATTGACGAATTTGGTAAGCTTGACGATATATATAGGGAATTTATTAAACTTTGATACTTACCATATAGTATTCTTCGTGCTATGTGATTTAGGTTTGGGTATAATCTTAGAGCGATATATTACGTAGATAAATATGGGGGATTACCAAATCGACAGATTTGATAAACTTCGATGATTTATTTAATTAATATATTGGGCTAATATTAGACCTATAGAGTGTTTATCTTGTTCTTTTTCGTTGTGGCTTCTTGTTGTGAGTTGTGTCGACCCTCCACCCGCATGGATACTAAACTTCAAACTAATATGAGGATAATACGAGAAATGGATTTTTGGAAAGTAAAATGGAATACGTTCGGGATTAGGAATATTTGATTTTGAGGAAATGATTCTGAACGCGTTTATATTGTTAGGAGGTGCCGAGTCTGTAGTTGCCGTTATTTGAGTTGCTTTACGTCTTACATCTATCGATTTCTTTTGCTGATTGCTGGACTTGAGGTGAGTCATAGCCCACTTTTACTCTTGAACTTTGTTTTCAATACTTGGGGGGAGAAACGTGCAAATTGTTTTATGTTGACTATTATCGCTTTATTTATTTTAAAAATTGCTATGCTTATAGAACTAGGTAGGTTATAGAGCGAGACCTAGTCTTGAACTAGGTGAGCTATTGATTTAGTTATAGAGCGAGGCCTAGTCCCGAACTAGATAAGCTATTGATTGGTTGTGAGCGAGGCCTAGTCCCGAACTTGGTAAGCTATTGGATTGGTTATGGAGTGAGGCCTAGTCAAGAACTAGGTAAGCTATTGATTTGATTGGTTTGAGCTATAGTGTGCACCTATAGGGTTGGTTAGTTTTGATTGGATCATTTTGGTTGGATGATTGAGGCCAAGTCTAGCTAGCAAGCGTTTTTGCGTATATGTCCACTTGATTTAGTTTTGAAATTAAACCTATGATCTCACAGGCGAAAGCTGACTTTTAGCTCGTTTTCTTAGGTAATTAAGTGATGCCCTTGGATGCTTGGATTGGAGGCTTGGCTATAGTACCTGGTTTATGGATCTATTTTCTAAAACTCTGATAAATAATTGTGGACGTACGTTTATTTCTTTTGGGCCTTACTTTGGATAATTCTTGGGATAAATGTAAACTTTAAAACCCCGTGTGGTTGTATTTTTCTTATGTTTACTTTATCTCGTTCTCTCATGACTTTGAATGGATACCAATCCCCGTAACACATCGAAAGCTTGTTGAGTCTTCCGCTGTACCAAATTTTGGGGGTGTTACATCTTTTACCCTGATGATCTATGCCAATTGTAAAGAAAGTTGCACTAAAGTGAAAGGGTCGGTAAAGATTCAAACAATCTTAAAAGACTTGCGAATTTACTCTTTGTCATTTTTTTTCGTGCATTTATAATTTACTTATACAAGTAATTATAATTTCCTTACATAGTTCGGTCTCAGAAAAAAAATTTACTCATTAAGACATAAATGTAAGATTAAATTTGAGTTCTACCAATCACATCTTTTTTTGTTTCTCTTTATATAATAAAGAAGCTATAATGTAAATATCTATGTTAATTTGGTAATTTTAAGATTAAACATGAGAAGTAAATAACACAAACTTATGAAAATGTTATTTTTCAAACAAAAATGTATATTAGTAAACATGGTATGATGGTTGTTCATAATCAAAAAAATGAATCAATCTTTAAATCTATCTAAATATGCTATGTAATTTAACGAAAATATAAGTAAAAGAAATACAATGATTACAAAATATATCATAAATTGATTGCATGGGTTTGCAAAACTAAAAGCATATATCACTAAAATGTCATATAAGTTAAGTATCATAATGTATTTTGCTTTATTAATAAAATATAATTTTTTACCCAAAAATATTCTCCTAAAATAATAGGTAGATTATAACATATATACATATGATTTTTTATTTTTAGTCCACCAAGTAAAACTAATTGAAGCATGTTAAGAGATTCATTTCTTAATCGATAATAATACATAATCAAAATGAAATTTTAAAAACCCTGTGCGTGCACAGGTATAACGTGATGTAAATGCCAGTTAATCTAGTAGAGAAATATACGTAGCGTTAGGATATGATATTTGGATCGATAAAAAACCCAACAAAATTTAATCTAGAAAACAACTTAGGGCCCGTTTGGTTTGTAGATGGGTTTAGATTAGAATTTGGATTTGAAGGTAAAGTTGTAGATTAGGATTTGGATTAGGAGAGAGAAAATAATATTTAAAAATATATTATAAATTAAAATATGTATTAAAATTAATATATAAATAAAAGAATAACAATAAAAAAATTAGTGATTGGTTGAAAGTACAAAAGGCCCACTCGAATAGTAGTAATGTCAGAAAAGTATGCTATGTTGGCTGGAATTGCATATGCCAAAATATTTTACTTGAGTCCCAACAGTAATGTGAACCAAACAAATGAATTTTACCATAAGTTCATGGCATCACAATAAATCAAGGCAACCAAACGGCCCCTTAGAATTCAAAATAGATAAAATGAGTTGATAAAGCTTCCACGTCATTTCCACGCCATTAGGAAAACCATTTTCATGCTTCATCTAGTCACAGCCCCACCCCACCAACTGCCTAGTCTATTTCATTTGCTTCTTGTGCTAGACTTTACCATAAGGTTGGAGACTTTGAACTTTGAATTTCGAGTATTTACTAATGTATTAGAAATTTTGTGTTATTGTTTAATATATTAATGATTGAGATCATGTCAAGTTTAATTTCAACACTATAGATTAAGTTACTTTTATTATAAGAGAATTTTTATTTCAAGTAAAATAAAAGTCTTGCATCCTAGGGCTACTTTTCTTTACTTCTAAAAAAAACTCATACTTATCATTTTCAAATTGAACTTGAGAGAATTCTTAATCCATTCACCCAAACATGGTTCCCCTCACGTTGTTCTGCTTCATGCATGTTTCTCGTAAGTGACAATGATTTGAGTCTTAATGACCCAATATGCACTTCGATCACAAAGATATTGCGCGAATAGTTTACGGAAAGTGATTCAAGAATGATAAGTGTCAGATAAACAAACGGGAGACAAGATACATTGGAGGAACTTTTCTTTTGAATTAATTTTTCTCTAAACACATAATACTTTATTAGTGCCATTTTGGCTAACAAATTATATATGCTTTGGTCCTTAACGAAAACAACTACTATTAACATATCTGTTCCAGAGTATAAAACAGAAAGAAGAGGAGAGTATAAAAGGTTTTGTTTTTTAATTTGGTGTTTCCAAGTTAGCAAGAAAAGAAGAAAGTTGTAAGCAAAAAAAAAAAAAAAACTTTAAAATCACTTTCTCTTCAAATCATCCAAACTTGGGAAGAAGATTAGGAGAGAATTTTTGGCATAATTACTCTCTCCTCTTTTCTTCTCTTCTCTCTAGAAAAAACTCAGGAATACAATTTTTTTTTCTATCATGTGACCTGAACTTTTCATTTTCTTTGTCATGTATTATATACACAACATAAGAATATACTTTAATAATAATAATAATAATAATAATAATAATAATAATAATAATAATAATAATAATAATAATAACAATAATAATAATAATAATAATATATCCTTACTAAAGTTCAATATTGCATCAATGTACTTCTCACTTTTGTAATTACGTCAATATCATTCCTAAATTTTTGTAATTACATTAATATCATTTCTAAACTTTTGTAATTACATCAATATCCTTCCCAAACTTTTGTAATTACATCAATATCCTTCAAAAACTTTAAAAGTCTCATAATATTCAAAAATTAACATGTTCTTTCATCACTCGAGGCGAAAATTATGTCATCAAATTCTTTCATAACTCGAGGCTAAAGAATATACATGAACAATTATGATTTAATTGATTTTTGGATATATATTAGAATTCAAAAGTTTTAGATTGATATTGATGTAATTACAAAAGTTTGAGAAGGATATTTATGTAATTACAAAAGTAAGAATGATATTTATGTAATATCGAACTTTAAGAAGGATATACATTTAATTCTCTCTAAATAAAAAATAATTAAAAATCACATGCGTGCACGGGTATTATAACTAGTTTCATGTACCTACAATTAATTAAAAAAATAAAGGAAAAGGTCAAGCACGTTTTGTTCAGTTATCACGATTTGGAAATTTCATGGGCTTTTCTTATCTTCAATATGAATGTCTCGATGATTTTATTTATTTATTTTATTTTATTTTTTATTCTTTTTTATGTATCATGGGCTTTTCTCGTTAATTAATTTGTCAGTTTTGATAAATTTTGTACACTAATCAATCTTATATCAAAAAAATTTGTACACTAAAGTGATTGACTTTTGTTTTTTGTGTGTCCAATTTCTGGTTGGCTGATGATCGATGATAACAAACATGATTGTGATGTTGGAAAATGATAATTACACTTAAGTTGTTGATTCACGTGATCGATCATGGTTACGTTCTTGTAATAGATAATTATTTTTTATGATGCATGATGATGATCAGTGAAGATGCAGATGGTTATCGATGACGATGAAGATGCAAAACCGATGATGACGGCAATGCAAAACCGATGATGACGATAATGCAAAACCGATGATTATGATGCTGATACAATTGATACGTAAATAGAACAATCCATGACCAGTTTTGAAGAAATACTTCAATGTTTGATGGAATACATTAGTTTTTATGCAACATTTTAATTGTTTTGAAAATAGTTTTTGATGCAAAATGCTTTTGATGCATGAATCCAGCTTGTTGATATATTGTTGACGATGGATTGATTATGATGCTGTGATTTCATATTTCATTTTTTTTCTTCTTTTGTTTGATTATTTTGTGGATGAAAATGTTAGATGTATATTAGTCATATATTAGCCGGCTAGTGATAAGCATGCATTTATGGGTGATTACCAATCTACCCAAAATAACCTATGTAACCTTCCTATATGTGGCCCATGGTTTGGCATTTATCATCAATCCATAAACATCAATATCTCAATAATACTTTCATGGTATCAGGCCATAAGATCCACAAAACCTAAAATCTTTCGCTACCACCTTCGGCCGACGGCTACACGTCGGAGGTTCTGAGGGCTCCCTTTAAGCCGTAACAAAAATAAACCACAACTTCTTCTAAATATGTGATCTTTATGTTTTTCTAAGGAAAAACATACCCCGTTTAGTCATTCATTAGCTGTAATTTAAATTGGTTAGTGATAATCATGCCTTTATGGGTGATTACCATGATTTAAGGAGTTTACCAAATATATCTTAGGGCATCCACTATGGTAAACCTTTATAAAGGTTTATAATTAGGTTATGACATTAATTTATAAACTTTTTTGTTTTATAAACCTATTCCCACTATGTATAAACCTTTTTAAGTTTTATCAACATCTCACATAATTCAAATGCATTAAATTATGAAAAGGTCCAATATCTTAGACCTCTTCATGACACATAAGCATGAAATGGATGTCCACTATGGTTTACAAGTTTTTAGACATCTTCATAATTTTATAAACCTTTTCATAAACCACCATAGTGGATGCCCTTATGTAATCTCCTATTTATTGTACATCGTCAGTATGTATCTTGCAAGCAATAAGACAATCATTCATATTACATAACATTATTCTCTTATCTTACATGATATCAGAGAATTAAGATAAAAAAAAAAAAAACCCTAAACTCTTCCGCTGTCGCCTCCGGCCGCTGGCTACACGCCGGAGGTTCGGAGGGCCCCCTTTAATCCGTAACGAAAATAAACCACAACTTCTTCTAAATCTGTGATATTTATGTTTTTCTAGGGAAAAACACGCCCCGTTTGTTTGGAATGTTCTTTGGACGTTGAAGTTTTAGAACCAACTTTCGTTTTTATGTTTTTCTAGTGCATGAGTTTTATTATTTTAAAAAAATATATATATTTATTTAATTGTTTGTTTTTTTATGTCGAATCAAGGATATTAATTCCCGAGACGACTTTTGTTAGTGTCGAATCTAGGATCTTATTCCCGAAATAATTGTATGATGAAAGTGATGCATGATGTTGATGCATATGCATGATGTCACAACTCACCATTTTAGGTCATTTCCCGAACTTTGGAAAAACACTATTCATCAAACACTATTCATCAGTTTACTATTCATCATTTTTGGTGTCAGTTTGACATTCCGAGAAGCATTCAGAAATTTTACTATTCAGGGAACACTATTCACTGCGGGAAAAGATTTCATCATTCACGTGCATTACACATTTCATCGTAAATTTAGTTTACGGGTATTCCAATTCGCGTAACCGTATTGGTTCAGGTGCGAATTCATGCATTATCAGTAATGACTTTTCATACGGACTGGAGATAGTCTGCATATCATCATAACAGCATTTTCATGTTATACCACTCTCAGGATTTTCAAATTTATATATTTGATACATTTAACGTTTTTACGTATAAGTATTTATAGTAAACGTTAACACCCGGTTTATACACGACGAATATATCTAAATATTCCCACAATGGTCCCGACATATTTTTATATCCATTTTAACATCATAAAAGTTATAACATTCAGTTACCCAGTATTTTAGAAATTTATTTTATTTATAACGTACGCGTATGAATATAACGACGGTTTTCGGGAAAACTAAACAATAATCACCCGATCACTCAGTAAATGTACCCAACATATTTTTAATATGTTTTTATCATTATTATAACTTTATTTCATCCCGGTTAACTTCGTGAACGTTTATTGCTATTAAACCCGGTACCCGATTTTAACGAATAACACGTAATAACACCTAACGTTACACTAATTTCCTAAATAAATACCAAGTACCCCTACCCCCCCTTGGCTCACCAAAAACCGGCCACATGAAACACCCCTTAACCTTGTGCATTGATTTCTTAATATAAAACTAATAAACCTCTAAACTTATACTTTAACCAAAAATCACAAATCATAACCTACACTTTTTAGTAAGAAAGAAAACTATCTCATCTTCTTCCCCTCTCTTGCAAACCCACGACCCAACAATAATCACAAGATCAAGTGAAGGTTTTTCAAAAGCTAAAGCACCAAAGTTGTTCCTTATACATGCCTAATCAAGAATCAAACAAGAAATACACAAGTAATCCAAGCATACTCATCATCTAATCATCTCATTTTATCAAGTAAGTTATCAACTTTATTTTTACATGAATCATCTTATATTTACTTGTATTTCATGAGTTCCATGCTAAAAACCATGTACAACTAGCTATACCACCATTTATTTTGTCAAAAATGGAACATACAAACCCTAACTTTTTATTTATGAATCCCCTTGCTATAATAACTTGGTTAGGAGTCCATGGCACCCTAAGAAGGTGTATGGTAGGATTAGATTAGCTATGTGGTGATTACAAGAGATTTGGTTGAAGTAGAAACTAGTTTTGGACATGAAAAATGGATTTCTAACAAATATATATACATGCTGTCCCATTTTTGTAAATCCAGAAAAATCAGGGGATTCCGGGTAACTTTGGGCTAAAGATTTAGAAAATACTTTCAAAAACGAAGCCGTGGGCGAAAGAATGGATTAAAACGAGTTTATAACGAAGGAGATATGATTTTTGCAAGTTTAACGACGAAAACTATTTTCTGAAAATTGTACATGCTGTCCCACGATTTTCAATGGGCAATCTGAGGTGTAAAACTTGATCTAGCCATCCCGACTTATCAAAAATATATTAGTATGTTGTCCCACGATTTCGGGGATATAAAGAACGTAGAAAACAAGCTTATAACGACCAAGATATACACGTTTCAAAATCGGCGAAACTCTATTTATTTCCATCAGCTTTTTAGCAAAATATTACTTAAGTATAGAAAAACAGTTTTTGTAAGACATCATGTTGAGAGCCAATTTACTCATTGATAAACTCATTTCTGGAAAATTTACATAATCGACAAAAAGTTAGTTCACCCAGCCTAGTTTTCAAAACATCCAGCCGTTTGTCAAAAGGATTTATAACGAACAACTTATGGACTTCCAAACTTTCCCAAAAACTGCCCAGAATCTGCCAAAACAGCCCAAACACCACACTTGACGGCTAATTATCTTTATGATCGAGACCTGTATGGACAAACTTCACTTCTGTGACTTTTTAGATATGGTGAAAATCTTCTCAAAACTACTAAGCTTCTTTCCTAACTCTTAATATTCACTATTTCACGACTAGTTCTATTAGACCGTTTTGTCACTAATAGAGGTAATAATACTTCTACGTACTAAATTCTAGATTTTCTAGAAATATTAACCAAGTACCCAATTTCATAACTAATGATGTATTAGTGATTACAAGTATATTTTCATTAGTACAAGGCGTTATTTCAAGGATTTCAAACCGAGGATTTCAACACAAACATTGGTACATACGATATATATATAAGTATATATATTACAACTAGTTTATTTTTCTAATAGCCATATTTTCCTAAGTCTTGGAATATATACTTTTGATAACAACAAGTGTTTTTCAAAGAGTAGAGTGGTATAGGAAACATGTGCATGGACATTCATAACATCATTTCATGATCTAAAGTAGATCGTTCATCATTCATATTAGGTTGCGGCTAGTGTGCGCGCCTTGTTTTTCAGCTCATTACATGTTCATGGTACCATCATATTGGGTTGCGGCAGCTAATTGTTCATTGGTGTTCATTTCATTTCATCACAGTTTCATCAGTTAAGGTGAGTTTTCATAGCCCCGTTTTCAATTCAACATTTTTGATTGTTTTCAAATCCCACGGGGGGAATACATTGCATCAATCATTTTAGTACGAGCCCAAGTATTCAAACATGTACATTGCTTAAGTTACCTTGCCATGTGATAAGTCCCCTGTAACATCATGAACCGTTAATATACCGTTAAGCGAGAGTGAGTGGATAGATCTATTGAGGGTGACGCCTCCATCCGTGGTAGTGATTACCAACAGTAAGCGGATGCATTTCATGTCTTTTACATTTGAATGTTTCGGCAGAACATTCAGGAGGGGCATAGAGTTTCATCAGTCATAGCTTCGGTGTCATGAGCTTAAGGTCAATTGTACAATTTTCATGAGATTTTTATCTTGCACTTTTACTTGTGGTGGCCGTACATCATTACATTTTACAAACCTATGGAATTCACCAACATTCGTGTTGACGTTTTAGCAATGTATTTCAGGTTATTAAGGTAGCTCATGTGACATGCATTTGGACCTTCATGGAGTCGCGGAGTCGACGCGTCTCATCATTATTTCATGCACTTATGTAAACATTTGATCTAGTAGGACTTGTTTTCATAAACTTGCAACACATTTTGGGGACCTCATTTTGTAAACTCTGGATTATTTCAATGATCAAATGCAGTATTTTCCAAACGACACTTTAGGTCGTTCAATGTAACTGTAACTGTGGTGCTATGACAGACACCCCCAGGTATTCCATTCCGCTGCAAGTCAGGTAAATTGGGGGTGTGACACATGATTTTGAGAAATGTTAAATGACAAGAAAAAAAGGTCAACAATGCTATATGTATATGACGGTTTTACCCTCTAAAGGCACGTACTACAAGTTTTTTTAATCCAACATTTTTTTTAAAATGGAAAGTTGAAGATGTGGCACATTTACATTAACAGTTTAATGACACGTTTTATATGATTTTTCGTATAAATCAATTCATATAATTCAGATGTACATGTGGTAAGCATAACATTGACGAAATAAACAGTTACAGGATTTAGACGACTTAAATTTGGGTGGGTCATAGACGACTTGATGTCCCGACTAAGACGTCCAAAGACTCTCAAGTCTTTGCAATTTGTCCTTATTGAATTATTTTTTCTTTCACTATTATGATATTTTTTGGTCAAAGAGCAATGAATGTGCCCAAATAAAGCACCCATTTATAGCAATAGAATACAAGACATATATAACGTGATGTAAACGCCAATCTTAGAAATGGTTTTATGTCAATTAACATTTTTAGAAAAGTAATTTTTTCTTTAGATTAAAAACAAAGTAGCTATGTTTTGAGCCAAGTTTCATACTTTCATACATTCAACAGATGTAGTTAAAGGCGAAACAATAATCATTACATTCATCAAATAAACCAATAAGGATACCTCTTTAGTTATCTCGTAAAAGTTTATTGACTCTGAAGATAACATTTTTAACTTAAGTCAATCAAATTTAGTTCACTCAAAGTTTAAATATAGATGTTACGTTGAAGAGTTTAAATATAGATGTATAAAAGTATGAAACGTGGCTCAAAATATAGATGTGTCCGTCTTTGAAGTTTTGGTCAAATGAAAATGGAGACAATTTCAGCAAGTCTTGAAAAATGGAGATTCAGGACTTGTTAATGGTTGAACCTCAGTCCGTTGTCTACCTTGGCAGAATGTTTGGAAGGCTAAATTATGACGAAGGGTTGGGGAAGGCCGCGCAGTTCAGTACGCTGATGTATGTTCTTCTTTGTCAAGGATCTTATGTAGGACTTGCTGATTTGATTTCACCTATCAATGTTTTAACTGTAACAAGTTTCTCAAATCTAAGTAAGGTCTCAGGGAACCCATCCACTCATCAGATGTCATCTTTACTTGTAAAAATAAGCCTCACATGTTCAGTTCAAAGTTTGTGTAAAAAATAGCAAGGTATATCAGTTATTCAGTTTATCAAGAGTCGACAAGAAGAAAATTTCAACCTGATTCACCCTATTAATCATTATAAACTTACTTTTCATGGTATATGTGGCTGCCCGCTCACCTTCACCAAATCAAACATCATATACATTGTTATTGGTTACGGAACATACTCCCCAAAGTCTTAGTAGTTGAATGATTGTTCTTTCAAGGTGTTCAATGGTATTTGGGTGAAATGATCAAAATGCTTAAACATGGAAATGAAGTAATTGAACACAGTTAAACCTCATTTCTCTTTACTGTAAGACTCAACCCATAATTTAATGAAGTTCATATATATTTTAACCTTATCCCAACAGATTTTAAATAAGCTCAAAAAGTTCTAAAATGTATTAGAAAAGAAATCCTTCCTCACACGTAATATCTTACAAAAATTAATACGAACAATATATATATATATATATATATATATATATATATATATATATATATATATACTATATAGGGTCCCTTTCTTATGAGAACCACTTTAAGTGCAAGAACTGCGAAAACCATCTTTTTACAAGTAATAATACACAATGTACATCATTTAATGCTCCATAGCATTTTCTTATTTTTATTTAATTCAAAAGGGTATAATAGTAAAAGACATTTTCATATTATTTTTTATAATTCCCGTTTTTTTATAAATCTTAAAATTCAGTTATTTTTTTTTTTTATTTTTTTTTATTTTTTATTTATTATTATTATTTTTTTTTTTAGATATTGCTTTTCAGATTTAGTGCATATATGTTTTTGCAGGTTTAGTGCATATATGTTTTTTTTAAGATAGCAGATATCTAGATTTAGTAGTACAAAATATGTTTCCAAAACTAGCATATGGACTTTTTAATATAATGAAATCTATAATAAACCAAGAACATAGATGTTATATTCAAACTTCGGTATCGATTGTAATACATTTAAAATACAAATTTCTAAAAAGCATAAATACATGAATCTAATCGATCTATACACGTGAGCACGAATAAATATTCAACACAAAATGGATATATATGTGCACACTCTTGTATCATTATTTTTAGAAGTGGGACATATATGCACACGCGTAGCCGTCATCATTTTTTCAAAAATCGGACATATATGCACACCCATGGCCGTGAACATTCTTGTAATTACACCTGAGATAAAGAAAATTAAAAAAATTAGCAACAATAATATTAGAATTGTGTTGAAATACATATATGCAAATACCTGTTTTTAAAACATACATGTTTTACATGTTTTGAACATACATGTTTAAAAAGGCCCCTGTTACACCTATTACAAGCACACCTGTTACACCGTTTCCAAACACCCCTTTAACACCTATTCAAAACGCTAATGTTACACATATTACAAACACCCCTGTTACACCTATTACAAATACCCCTTTTACACCGTTTCCAAACACCCCTGTTACACCTATTCAAAAACACCCATGTTACACATATTACAAACACCCCTGTTACACAGATTTTTCAAACACACCTGTAACACCTATTCAAAACACCCATGTTACACATATTACAAACACCCCTGTTACAGCTTTTACAAACACCGTTGTTACTCTTTTTTCAATTTCCACATCCTAGCACACCTGTGTACCCTATAAATCTATATCCTATTAAATAATTAACATAAAACGGAATGCAATTAAATATGGAGTTATGAATAAACCCTTTAATTACTAAATCTTATATTATAAAGATAATAAAAAAATGCTAAAATAATTAATTACAATTTTGGATCTGAGATACGTGGATAAACAAAACAACAATGAAAATCAAATTAAAAAAGTGATATACATTCAAGCAAGAATCTCTAGTACAAGATTATATCCAAAATTCTAAATTTAAGACCTTGATTAGTACCCAAAAACCTCACTAAAGAGTGACGACGGATGTTATCCGAGACCCAGTAGTGAAAGTGCATTGTACTGCTGCACATATTCAAACCCAATAGCAGGATTTTACTTAAGTAGTCTGTGCCACCAAATGTGCTTATTGCTGAGCAATACATCACTTAATCGCTTATTGTTAAGCAAATATGTCAGCACGCACATAGACAAACTATCCTCTATAAATTTGCATGCTTGTAATAATTTCTAATAGAAAAGATTTTCATAAACTCTAAAAGAATCATTAAGGATTTTATCCAATATACATACAAAATCACAAGCATATCATGACTACCATATTGACTTTAGGCTCACCTTTCCACTCCAGCATGTCAGCATTATACATCATAAAATTGGAAATCTCCAACATTACTCAAACAAACATATCACATTTGCACAGCATACTAAAAAACACAACAAACGTGAGTCACGACAACACTTAGCATAACAAAACACCACAACCGTGTGACAAAAGTCACACATATACATCAGTCATGACCACAGAGTCCATGTTATTTATCCACCACTTAATGCTACAAAATGACGGAACCAGTGGAATCAAGTTTCATTTCGCGACTAACGTTACATTCATCTAAATTCCTTCTCAAAAAATCCTCTCAAATCAACGTCTGGCGAATATCAGTAGCAGCATGTTTAGAAAAACATTCAAAGCGATACCTTTACTAACCGTACGAGATGCATAGCTAGAACAGTAGTCATGCCTCAAAAAATTAATTTCGATTCACCTTTTTTTTAGATCAAAAAAATCACCAGATCCTGCACTCCTTCATGTTAAAACCTCTAATATTGAAATTAATAATTACCTCACCATTTGAGATATCCAAATACCCATTTTAATCCAAACATCATTGTTTCTACATTCATATATCCTATTAACAAATTTTTTTCAACTTACGCTACATTCACATATACCATGCTACATTCACATATACCATTCATGTTACGCACATCCTAATTAATCTAATCCAAACATCCTTGTTTCACCACATCAAAACACCCCTGTCACATATTTCCAATTACGCACATCCAAACACCCAACTTACGCACATCTTTCCCATTCATAACATTCATGTTACGCACATCCAAACACCCAACTTACACACATCTTTCCCATTCAACCACGTATACAAAAAAAAAAAAAAAAAAAAAAAAAAAAAAAAAAAAAATTAAAACTAAAAAAATAATCAAGAATCACATTAATTTAATCTAGTCAAACATTCGGATTTAATTAAAAAAATATATATACATTCAAAAATTCAAACGATATCTCCTTCAACAACCAAAAATTATTCACAAACAAATTAATGAATCATAACAGTGATGTAATACCTTGGATTGATGTATTCTTCATTTGAATCAAAGAAAAAAAAAACTCCGATCGATTGAGTATGACTCGTATTGCGTTTTTTTAATTTTGGGGGTTTAGGTATGAGAGAGTGAATGTGGCTGTGTGAAATTAATGAGTTTTTGGAATATGTGTTTTATAATCGTGGGTATCAATGAGAAAGATGTAACAAATCACAATTTCAGGTTAATTTCTATTTTCGGAAAATTTTACTATTCATGTTACTATTCATTTTTACTATTCATTTCTTTCTGAATTTTTCCCGAAAGTTGATTTTTATTTCATATTCTCGAGTGATAAATCATTTCCATGACAAATTAAATGTTTGACATTCGTCAGATCATTTTCGTGAAAGTTATTAAGGAATGACACGACATTACACGTTTTAGGGTAAAACGGCAATCAGAAATTCTACGCACAACGAAATTTGATCCCGTCAGGTGACCCCACATCAGAAAAATGTTTAACACATTCATGATTTATTTGAGAATAAATCATGACTGAGAAAAATCATGGCCCAAATAAACTTCGGCCGTGAAAAACTGGAATTTTCAGTTTTACGCGTTTTTACTCAGCCGTAACCCTAGCCTTTACCTGCACCGCATTTCTAAGACGATTTGAGCTTTCAACTTATTTAAATAAGTCAACATATTTTTCCCTCCTCCATTGACTAAAAATCATTCCTTGATTTTATAAATCATTCCTTGATTTTTAGGCTTCCGGTTTGATGTCTAAAAGACATTTAACACCAACCGACACCAGACTGAGCCCAGTCTAGACATTATAAATCATTTTAAATCATTTTTAGCATATTAGAAAAGTAACATATTACTTTTCTCAGTTTTACGCAATATTCGTACATTTTACGTATTACGCGTTTTAGACCCGTGTTTCCAGCTTTTAGCAGGTTTTACCACCCAAATGGAACTTATCACCCATTTTATATTTTATTATGGGACTTATGAACATTTCTAACAATACTTTAAAGTTTCATAATTTTACGACACCCGGTTTTACGTTTTGAGGCCTAATCATTTACGGTTGGCATTTCCCGGAGTCAAAATGCATCTAATAACCAAGGATAATACCAAGCCAAGCCACCTCCCCTCCTTATCTGTTTTGGAACCGCCACAAGGGGGGGGGGGAGTCACACCCTTGGTGGCTTGATCTCATGGCTTGTTGGTCTAGGATGCATACATGTGTATTTTGGCCAAAAATATCCCATGAAACTAACCTCCTCATTAGGGTATAAATACCCCTCTCCCTCTCTTCCCTTGGCCGGCCATCAAACACACCACAACACTCTCTCCTTAGCTTATTTCTTTCTAATTTGTTGCAAGGTTCAAGTGAAGTTCAAGTATAGAAACCCTAGATAGCTTATTTCTTACCAAAAATCTTCCAAACCCTAACATACTTGGTGTTTTCTCTTGAGTTTAAATCTACTCAATACACCTCAACCTTTATCATCTATCTTTCAAGAATACTAAGAGTAGAAAGGTTGCTTGAAGTGAAAAGGGTTGAAGCTTGTCAATCAAAGTCCATTTCCTTACTAGTTACTCCTTTCTTTAATTAGAAAGCCTAAAGTTGTAAGCCTAAACCTAACATGCTTCTTGTTTATTTATCATGTTCATCTCATTTATATGTTATTCTTGCTATATTATGTGTTGTAATTATGTCCATGATGAATCATGATGAGTAAAAGATGTTGTTGTAATGACTTATTGAAACAAGTTACTAAAACAAGCAAACTAGTGAATATCTTGGTATAACCTGATCAAAATGGTAAAAATTTTATATTGGATTATTACATATTACAGTAGAGGACTTAACAAGAAAACCATAGCAATTTGAACCACCTAAAAAGAGTAAACGAGTCAAAAGTTATGGCGATTTGAAGTTACCAAAGATTTCCGGCAAAACTGCCTAAATGTTTCTGTGATTTCTGTGACAGAACCTAAAACACGCAAAAAGAGGCCTTTCTGGTCCGATTCATGAAAAAGTTAAAACACGAAAGTTGTCCGGAATCATGTTTTCCTTCAGGAACAAAGAGGCTCGAGCCTTGAAAGCGCCTTCTGAGTGAGATATTTCTCAGTTTCTTAACAGCTATTTACATATTTTAAGTCACTAAGTTATTGTCTTACTTTCAAAGGAATAAAAGGTATTATGACCTATAACCAAGACCCCCACCATGGCTAGAGCCAAGGTTGTGTAACATGACCTTGGAACAAGGACCAAAGGTCATGGCTAGGCCATGACGAAATGACCAAACCAACTTACAAAGGCGTAAACATGAAACAATGAAATTGGCGATAACATGAACAAGTAATTTGTATCTACTTCATCTAAAAGGAAACCATGAGATTTTACCAAGACAAATGGTCATACAAAACTTATGAATCAAACCCTAATAACAATCTTCATGTACCATAAACTTTCCTAAGTTTATCCAAATATCGGACATGTAACGTTTTCGGATCAAAACTTATATCTATATACTTTATCAACTACTACAATAGTAGGGAGCTTCATATGAGGAGTTCATTATGTAAGCCGTCGAGATGAGTTGTGGATTTACGAGTTAAAGTGTCCTGGCTCCTCGAACGCTTACTAACATGACTTCTGAAATATGTTAGCCCGAACGGTAGTAAACGATATACCAAAACATACATGTTCATAAATCTTTCTTTCCAAGACTTACAAATATACATCATACCTCATCATGGACTAAATGCAAGATATATATATAGGCACTCCGTTATATTCTTTACACAAATCCTAAGTCGCAACATTCTATTATAGGTTGCTCGTAGAAACCTACACGATCCAACCATCACCTTCGTTACTTGCTATCTTGTTTAAGGTGAGTTCATAGCCCCGCTTACATTACTTTAATGTTTTACAAACCCTTGGGGGAAATACATGCTACTTTTAAACCGAACACAATGCTTTGAAACTGTATGCTGCCTGATTGTTTTATTATTACTAAGTACCTTCCTTGCCAATCCTAGGCCCCATCATGAACCATTTAATCACTAGTATTAGTGAGCGCGAGTATTGTGAATAGGCCTATTGGGATTGACGAATCCCATTTGTTTGAGCAGTTAGTTCAAACGAATGCACTATATTTGAAACATTAAGTATGACGGCAAAGTACTTACCGGGGCAACATAACCGCCGATTGATATTGATACCCGTTAACGTCTTGGTTGCATGAGCTTAGTACATAATAATAACTGTTTTGTTTTCTAACATGAGTATGAGTCTAATTAACTCATTACTACCAACATATTGTGTTCAACCGTTAAACAAACTCTATGAATTTCACTCAACCTTTGTGTTGACCTCTTAAGCATGTATTTCAGGTCCATGATAATCAAGAATGGAGCGGGAAGGGCACGTACCGAAGGAAGAAGGCTATAAACTATTATGTCATTCGATAAAAACATCATAGACTTTATATTGATGTGTTTTGAAACAATGGATCATTTTGGGACCTTACTATGTAAACTTTGATACATTTGAATAATATGAATGACAACTCTTTTTATTACGATTCGTTTAGAGATCGTTTTCTATTATTATGACTGTTGTGCCGTCGAGTAACACCCAAGTTGAATTCCGCTGCATCATGAATTGGGGGTGTTACAGATTGGTACCAGAGCCATGGTTATAGAGAAACGGGTCTAAGTGAGACCTAAACTATAACTACAATAACAAGCAAAAACATTTTTATAGCCTTCCGCTCTTCGTGCCTTCCGTCCTCCAGAAGATTATGGACTTATTACACATGTTATCTTACATGAACATATTTGTATATTGTCATATGCACATTTCCTTAGTTTGAACATTTTCCATAAACAATTGATTATTTTTGACATCATAAATTGTAGACATCATGTCCGCACCTCCATCTCCCGATCATCTTCATGCTATGCCCGAGTATTTACCAATTCTTCCCGGACCCGATGATCCTTACTTTGAACAAATTGACTATGACGATGAGGAAATACCTTATGAGGATCTAGACAATGAAATAGATTCGGACGAAGATCCTGAAATGGATTTGGACATAAATATCGATGAGTACGAAGAGGATCCTGAAATGGATGTTGACATCGAAGGCATCGAGGAGGAAGCGGAGGAACTATTAGTGGTGCCACATTTATCACCATTGACATCTCCACCTCCGGTTTCACCAATTTCATCCGAATCTAACCGTACCACTCCAGCTCAAGTTCCGAATTCTACTCACCAAACCGGCGGTACATCTACATTTACACATATGTTCGCAAACTCAGCTCAATATGAAATCTACTCTTTGAAACAAGCTCTCAACCTAACCCAACTCAAAGTTAAATGTATGGCAAGTCAAATGCATGAGTGTATGTCCAAGGTAAATTCTGCTAGAATGGATGCCATGAATGCTCGAGACGACCTATATTGGTTTAAGCTTGACATAAGCTACGTGAAGAGTGACTCGACTCATGTTGGGGAAGTAGTCTTAAATCCTTTGACGGGCTTGGATAATGTCAAGGATAGACTCACTTTGGTTGAGAGGGCCCAAGAACAGGATGCGGTTCAAATTCACCAACTACTTAACCGCCTAAATACCGCCGAAATCCGGTTAGATGTGGCAAACTTTGACAGGTATCAACTTAGGAATGATTTGTGTGGGATGCAAACTCAAATGAGTTCCATACAACAAAGGTTATACCGAAAGGAGGTCAAAGAATACCGTCCAAACGAAAGCGTAGATGTGTTAGCAACACGCGGAAATAATAATCCGACCGGACCGCAACAACCTCCCAACCAACGTTAGACTAGTGTTATAGTACTAGTTAGCTTTTGTACAACGTTGTAATTACTAATTGAAAGTATCAGTTAGTAAGTTTTGAATGAACTTGTAATAAGTTCGATTTTGTAATCAACGTTATATAAATATAACTTTCTTTTATATACTACCATGTGTTGCTTTTAAGTTTCAACATTAATGTCCTATCATCCTTATCAAATTGTGCTCATTTCACAACTCTCTAATTACAACGTATCTTTTGAACAATAGAATCATGGCGCCAAAGAAAAAGACCCCACCACCAACAATGACACAAGCCGCCATCCGCAAACTGGTGAAGGATAGTGTCAATGCAGCACTTATCGCTGAACGAGCAGCCGTAGCTGCAGCAGCTGCAGCAGCTGCCGATGCCACCACAGCTGCTGGTGCTGCAGCAGCTGCTGATGCTGCAGCCGCTGCTGATGCTGCAGCAGCCGCAGAAGCCGCCACTGCTGCGGAAGCTGCAATAGCTGCAGAGGCTGCAAGAGTTGCCAGTCTGAACCTTGGAGGACCTACCCCTCCGGTGACCAATGTTACTACAGTACCAAAGGGTTGCTCGTTCATTTCCTACCTGAAATGTGAACCCCTCAAATTCAAGGGTACTGAAGGGGCTGTAGGTTTGACCCGTTGCTTCGAAAAGGCAGAATCGGTGTTCATTGTTAGTAAATGTATCGAGGGGGATAAAGTTCAGTATGCCACAAGTACTCTGTTGAATGAGGCCTTGTCCTGGTGGAACTCAATTGCTCAACCCATGGGCATTGAGAATGCCTACAAAATTACTTGGGCAAATTTGAAACAAATGATGATCAAGGAATACTGTCCACGCAGTGAGATACAAAAGTTGGAAGTTGAGTTCTGGGATCATACGGTTAAGGGAAATGATATCATGACCTACAACCGTAGATTCCAGGAACTGAGGATACTTTGTCCATCAATGGTTTCCCCAAAGGAAAAGATGTTGGAAAGGTATATTTGGGGACTTCCCTCAAGCATACAGGGGAATGTGACTTCGGCAAATCCCAAAGAACTTGATGAGGCTATGCGGATGTCCCGTAGTCTCATGGATCAAGTGGTACGTATGTCGGAAACCCGCAAGCAAAACAACCTCAACACCAACAACAACACCAACAACCCCAACAACAGCAATGCCAACAATCCCAACAATTCCCACTACCGTAACAACAACAACAACAAGAACAACAACAACAAACGACCATATGATGGTAACCGTGGGAATAATAACAACAACAACAACAACAACAACAACAACCAAACGCGAAACAACAACCATCACAATCAACAGAACAAGAGGCAGGAAGCCGCAACGGCTTATGTTGCTGCACCAGCTGGTGGTAGGTACGTGGGTAATCAACCACAATGTACCAAGTGTAACTACCATCACGAAGGTCCTTGCCCGGCCAAATGCCACAAGTGCCAAAAGCCCGGACATCTTGCCAAGGATTGTAGGGGCAAGGGTATAGCTACTGGGGCTAACACACAGCCCATAGTTACATGTTTCGGGTGTGGTGAAAGGGGACACTACAAAAACAACTGTCCTCAAAACCAAGGGCCCCAAGGCGGAGGTGCTCGTGCTAGAGCCTATGTCATAGGAAAGGAAGAACCACACCAGGACCCGAACGTGGTTACCGGTACGTTCTTACTCAATAATATTCCTGTTAAAGTATTATTCGATTCTGGTGCTGATATGAGCTTTATATCTACTAGAATTGCGCCTTTACTTGATATTCCATCAATTACTTTAACCACTAGTTATAATGTTGAGCTAGCTACCGGTGACTTAGTAAATACCAATACCGTAATCCCAAATTGTACCCTTAATCTCTTAGACCACCCCTTTAACATCAATCTTATGCCAATCGAACTCGGAAGTTTCGATGTTGTTATTGGAATGGATTGGTTGTCTAAACATCAAGCTAACATTATTTGTGGTGAAAGAGTTGTGCACATTCCATGTGACAATGAAACTTTGATCATTCGTGGTGATCAAAGTGGAACTCGAATAAACATCATCTCATGTATCAAAACCATGAAGTACATTGAGAAAGGATGTTATGCTTTCTTAGCCCACGTAACAGAAAAGAAAACCGATGAAAAACGTCTCGAAGATGTTCCTATTGCCCGTGAGTTCCCTGAAGTCTTTCCAGAAGACTTACCCGGACTACCACCACATCGACAAATAGAGTTCAGAATTGATTTAATACCAGGAGCGGCGCCAGTTGCCCGCGCACCATACCGGCTAGCACCTTCAGAGATGCAAGAGCTATCAAATCAATTACAAGAACTTGCGGACAAGGGATTTATTCGACCCAGTTCCTCACCTTGGGGAGCTCCAGTTTTATTCGTGAAGAAGAAAGATGGGTCATTATGAATGTGTATTGACTATCGTGAGCTAAACAAACTAACCATAAAGAACCGTTACCCATTACCAAGAATTGATGATTTATTCGATCAATTACAAGGTTCAACCTATTACTCAAAAATTGACCTACGTTCAGGTTACCACCAAGTTAGAGTTCGTGATGAAGACATTCCAAAAACGGCCTTTAGGACACGATATGGTCACCATGAATTCCAAGTGATGCCCTTTGGGTTAACTAATGCACCGGCAGTATTCATGGATCTCATGAATCGGGTGTGTAAACCATATTTGGACAAATTCGTGATCGTATTCATAGACGACATTCTCATATATTCCTAAAACGAAGAGGAACACAAAGAACACCTGAGAACAATTTTAGGACTACTCAAGGAAGAGAAATTGTATGCAAAGTTTTCCAAATGCGAATTTTGGATTCAATCCGTACAATTCCTTGGGCATGTGATTGACAAAACCGGTTTACATGTCGATCCCGCTAAAATTGAGGCAATCAAAAACTGGCCAACACCTACCACACCTACAGAAATTCGTCAATTTCTGGGTTTAGCCGGGTATTACCGAAGGTTTATTGAAGGATTTTCTTCAATAGCAAAATCTTTGACCAAGCTAACTCAGAAAAACAAGAAATACGTGTGGGATGAAGACGAAGAAAATGCTTTCCAAACCCTTAAACAAAAACTTTGTAGTGCTCCTATCCTAGCATTGCCAGATGGGATCGAAGATTTTGTAGTCTATTGTGATGCATCGTACCAAGGTTTAGGTGCCGTGTTGATGCAACGTGATAAGGTCATGGCTTATGCTTCGCGACAACTCAAAGTTCATGAAGAAAATTACACCACTCATGACTTAGAGTTAGGAGCTGTGGTCTTTGCACTAAAAATCTGGAGGCACTATCTATACGGTACTAGATGTACTGTGTACACCGATCATAAAAGCCTACAACACATTTTGAATCAAAAAGAACTAAACATGCGACAACGTCGTTGGTTGGAATTACTAAGTGATTATGACTGCGACATTCGTTATCACCCAGGGAAAGCAAACGTAGTAGCCGACGCCCTAAGCCGAAAGGAACGAGTTAAACCACTACGAGTCCGAGCCTTAGTTTTAACCATAAATTCAAACTTTCCTACTCAAATCCTTCACGCTCAAGCTGAGGCGGTGAAACAAGAAGACATCCAAAAGGAAAGGTTGGATGGCATGATGCAAAAGAAATTCGAAACCCGTTCAGATGGAACTCTATGCTTCCAAGGTCGAAGTTGGTTACCACTTTATGGTGGCTTACGAGACTTGATCATGCATGAATCACACAAATCTAAATACTCCATACATCCAGGATCTGATAAAATGTATCATGATCTTAAGTTACTTTATTGGTGGCCGAACATGAAAGCCGACATTGCAACATATGTTAGCAAGTGTCTTACCTGCTCCAAAGTAAAAGCCGAACACCAAAAACCATCCGGTCCATTGCAACAACCAGAAATTCCTACTTGGAAATGGGAAAGAATTACTATGGACTTCATTACCAAACTCCCAAGGACATCAAGCGGTTATGACTCCATCTGGGTCATAGTTGATCGTCTCACAAAATCAGCACACTTTATACCAATCAAAGAGACTTACAAAATGGAACAACTAACCCGACTGTACGTCAAAGAAATAGTCTCAAGACATGGTGCACCGATATCCATCATATCCGACAGAGATGGTAGATTTACTTCCAATTTCTGGCAGTCACTCCAAGACGCCTTTGGAACAAATCTAGACATGAGTACAGCATATCACCCTCAGACCGATGGTCAGAGTGAACGAACCATCCAAACTCTTGAAGACATGCTTCGAGCATGTATAATAGATTTTGGAAAAGGATGGGATACTCATTTACCATTAGTCGAATTTTCCTACAACAACAGCTATCATACAAGTATTAAAGCAGCTCCATTTGAAGCACTTTACGGTCAAAAGTGTCGTTCACCTGCTTGTTGGGCTGAAGTGGGAGAAGTTCAACTCACTGGACCAGAACTTATCCGTGAAACAACGGATAAGATTGTACAAATCAGAAGTCGATTACAAGCCGCAAGAGATCGACAGAAAAGTTATGCCGACACACGACGCAGACCCCTAGAATTCCAAGTCGGAGATAGGGTTATGCTAAAGGTATCGCCTTGGAAAGGCATGATACGATTCGGTAAACGAGGAAAACTAAACCCAAGATACATCGGACCATTTAAAATCCTAGCCAGGGTTGGCCCTGTGGCGTACAAACTTGAGCTTCCGTCAGAACTCAGTAGTGTACACCCCACTTTCCATGTATCTAACCTAAAGAAATGCTTATCGGATGAATCACTTGTGATTCCACTCGATGAAATTCAACTCAATGACGATCTTCAATTTGTTGAGGAACCCGTAGAAATCATGGACCGAGAGGTCAAACAACTCAAACAAAGCCGAATACCAATTATCAAAGTTCGTTGGAACTCACGACGTGGTCCTGAATACACATGGGAACGAGAGGACCAGATACGAAAGAAATACCCACACCTTTTTACCAACGAAGCTTCTACCTCCAACGCTAATTGATCTCCGGGACGGAGCTCTCGTATGGGGTGGAGACTGTAACAAATCACAATTTCAGGTTAATTTCTATTTTCGGAAAATTTTACTATTCATGTTACTATTCATTTTTACTATTCATTTCTTTCTGAATTTTTCCCGAAAGTTGATTTTTATTTCATATTCTCGAGTGATAAATCATTTCCATGACAAATTAAATGTTTGACATTCGTCAGATCATTTTCGTGAAAGTTATTAAGGAATGACACGACATTACACGTTTTAGGGTAAAACGGCAATCAGAAATTCTACGCACAACGAAATTTGATCCCGTCAGGTGACCCCACATCAGAAAAATGTTTAACACATTCATGATTTATTTGAGAATAAATCATGACTGAGAAAAATCATGGCCCAAATAAACTTCGGCCGTGAAAAACTGGAATTTTCAGTTTTACGCGTTTTTACTCAGCCGTAACCCTAGCCTTTACCTGCACCGCATTTCTAAGACGATTTGAGCTTTCAACTTATTTAAATAAGTCAACATATTTTTCCCTCCTCCATTGACTAAAAATCATTCCTTGATTTTATAAATCATTCCTTGATTTTTAGGCTTCCGGTTTGATGTCTAAAAGACATTTAACACCAACCGACACCAGACTGAGCCCAGTCTAGACATTATAAATCATTTTAAATCATTTTTAGCATATTAGAAAAGTAACATATTACTTTTCTCAGTTTTACGCAATATTCGTACATTTTACGTATTACGCGTTTTAGACCCGTGTTTCCAGCTTTTAGCAGGTTTTACCACCCAAATGGAACTTATCACCCATTTTATATTTTATTATGGGACTTATGAACATTTCTAACAATACTTTAAAGTTTCATAATTTTACGACACCCGGTTTTACGTTTTGAGGCCTAATCATTTACGGTTGGCATTTCCCGGAGTCAAAATGCATCTAATAACCAAGGATAATACCAAGCCAAGCCACCTCCCCTCCTTATCTGTTTTGGAACCGCCACAAGGGGGGGGAGTCACACCCTTGGTGGCTTGATCTCATGGCTTGTTGGTCTAGGATGCATACATGTGTATTTTGGCCAAAAATATCCCATGAAACTAACCTCCTCATTAGGGTATAAATACCCCTCTCCCTCTCTTCCCTTGGCCGGCCATCAAACACACCACAACACTCTCTCCTTAGCTTATTTCTTTCTAATTTGTTGCAAGGTTCAAGTGAAGTTCAAGTATAGAAACCCTAGATAGCTTATTTCTTACCAAAAATCTTCCAAACCCTAACATACTTGGTGTTTTCTCTTGAGTTTAAATCTACTCAATACACCTCAACCTTTATCATCTATCTTTCAAGAATACTAAGAGTAGAAAGGTTGCTTGAAGTGAAAAGGGTTGAAGCTTGTCAATCAAAGTCCATTTCCTTACTAGTTACTCCTTTCTTTAATTAGAAAGCCTAAAGTTGTAAGCCTAAACCTAACATGCTTCTTGTTTATTTATCATGTTCATCTCATTTATATGTTATTCTTGCTATATTATGTGTTGTAATTATGTCCATGATGAATCATGATGAGTAAAAGATGTTGTTGTAATGACTTATTGAAACAAGTTACTAAAACAAGCAAACTAGTGAATATCTTGGTATAACCTGATCAAAATGGTAAAAATTTTATATTGGATTATTACATATTACAGTAGAGGACTTAACAAGAAAACCATAGCAATTTGAACCACCTAAAAAGAGTAAACGAGTCAAAAGTTATGGCGATTTGAAGTTACCAAAGATTTCCGGCAAAACTGCCTAAATGTTTCTGTGATTTCTGTGACAGAACCTAAAACACGCAAAAAGAGGCCTTTCTGGTCCGATTCATGAAAAAGTTAAAACACGAAAGTTGTCCGGAATCATGTTTTCCTTCAGGAAAAAAGAGGCTCGAGCCTTGAAAACGCCTTCTGAGTGAGATATTTCTCAGTTTCTTAACAGCTATTTACATATTTTAAGTCACTAAGTTATTGTCATACTTTCAAAGGAATAAAAGGTATTATGACCTATAACCAAGACCCCCACCATGGCTAGAGCCAAGGTTGTGTAACATGACCTTGGAACAAGGACCAAAGGTCATGGCTAGGCCATGACGAAATGACCAAACCAACTTACAAAGGCGTAAACATGAAACAATGAAATTGGCGATAACATGAACAAGTAATTTGTATCTACTTCATCTAAAAGGAAACCATGAGATTTTACCAAGACAAATGGTCATACAAAACTTATGAATCAAACCCTAATAACAATCTTCATGTACCATAAACTTTCCTAAGTTTATCCAAATATCGGACATGTAACGTTTTCGGATCAAAACTTATATCTATATACTTTATCAACTACTACAATAGTAGGGAGCTTCATGTGAGGAGTTCATTATGTAAGCCGTCGAGATGAGTTGTGGATTTACGAGTTAAAGTGTCCTGGCTCCTCGAACGCTTACTAACATGACTTCTGAAATATGTTAGCCCGAACGGTAGTAAACGATATACCAAAACATACATGTTCATAAATCTTTCTTTCCAAGACTTACAAATATACATCATACCTCATCATGGACTAAATGCAAGATATATATATAGGCACTCCGTTATATTCTTTACACAAATCCTAAGTCGCAACATTCTATTATAGGTTGCTCGTAGAAACCTACACGATCCAACCATCACCTTCGTTACTTGCTATCTTGTTTAAGGTGAGTTCATAGCCCCGCTTACATTACTTTAATGTTTTACAAACCCTTGGGGGAAATACATGCTACTTTTAAACCGAACACAATGCTTTGAAACTGTATGCTGCCTGATTGTTTTATTATTACTAAGTACCTTCCTTGCCAATCCTAGGCCCCATCATGAACCATTTAATCACTAGTATTAGTGAGCGCGAGTATTGTGAATAGGCCTATTGGGATTGACGAATCCCATTTGTTTGAGCAGTTAGTTCAAACGAATGCACTATATTTGAAACATTAAGTATGACGGCAAAGTACTTACCGGGGCAACATAACCGCCGATTGATATTGGTACCCGTTAACGTCTTGGTTGCATGAGCTTAGTACATAATAATAACTGTTTTGTTTTCTAACATGAGTATGAGTCTAATTAACTCATTACTACCAACATATTGTGTTCAACCGTTAAACAAACTCTATGAATTTCACTCAACCTTTGTGTTGACCTCTTAAGCATGTATTTCAGGTCCATGATAATCAAGAATGGAGCGGGAAGGGCACGTACCGAAGGAAGAAGGCTATAAACTATTATGTCATTCGATAAAAACATCATAGACTTTATATTGATGTGTTTTGAAACAATGGATCATTTTGGGACCTTACTATGTAAACTTTGATACATTTGAATAATATGAATGACAACTCTTTTTATTACGATTCGTTTAGAGATCGTTTTCTATTATTATGACTGTTGTGCCGTCGAGTAACACCCAAGTTGAATTCCGCTGCATCATGAATTGGGGGTGTTACAAAAGATTTGGAAGAAATCCCTGTATTGTAGCATGCAGTTAATGAGAGTCTAAAAAATAAAATACCTCTTTTACCCTTTTCATTAATGTTTTCAGGAAATGTAGTTTCAATTAATTACAAAATAACCATCTTGCATTAATATGTTGCACCCTATCCTTTAATAATAGTACATAAGTGGTTTTCGCAGTTCTCGCATTTTAAATGGTTCTCATTTGAAAGTTATACTATATATATATATATATATATATATATATATATATATATATATATATATATATATATATATATATATATTTGAACCTTGAGTGAGCTTGACTTGATTAACCTAGTCTACAAGTTTTGACCCTTTGTCTATTAGATAACCATACAGGCATCCATATTCTGGAAATGCAGTATTATGTGGACTTCCCCTCACAACAAAACCTAGTGTTTATTGCAAATTGCAATGGGTTGCATATAGATGTGTAGTTTTATGTAAATATGCTGTTTTCAACCACTTATTCTTGTTCACGGCTAGGTGACAACCAAAATTCACTCACACTGACAATATAATTTATATGCTCCGTTGTTTAACAATAAAAGATTATAGTAAGACATACTCAAATAAAGACTCGGTATTGTTTACTTGTTAATATTTGAGGGATTTCATGACGAGTTTCGTTCTTATAGAACAGCTGTTGAGTGTGTGAAGCAGAGCTCTGAACAGAGCTACTCTGTATGTAGCATCAGAATGTGGAACTTCATTATCTACAGAAAACATATTTTGCTTTATTGCTAAAGAACACAGTGTTAGAGTGATTAAAGAAAAACAAGGGGATATAATATCAATTCATTCATATGCTCATTATCACTGACAATGGTTGTAGGTAAGGCATAGCATAACTGAAATCACATAAAATATATCATACTTGTATAAATGACATAAAGGTCTCCATACTTGAATTGGACACATAACAATACTCTCCCATTATTCCAAATATTCAGCATTCTTCCATTTCATTCCAAACCGACCACCTTTTCACAGCTTCCTATTTATTGATAATTCAAACGACGAAACAAACAAACAAATCCAAACAAACGAAGCAGAAACTTTATTCAAATACCAAACCAAATTACAAAACAAAATTTCAAAGACAAATTCTAATTCAAAGGTACCAAACCCTAATTCAAAAGGTACCAAACACAAATTCAAAAGATACAAAGAAAACAAATGCCATCAATCCCTATTTTAGGCTAAAACTAACCGTCATAGATTAGTTTCCTAATTCTAAACAAACTTGGTGGACAAGTCAAACAAATTACCAATATTACTAAATAACCCCTAAAGTTTAAGTCACTTTTCTATCAATCTCCACCGTGACTTAAACTCCTCCATCGGCTTCAAATCAAATTCAAACTTCCAAATTCCGAATTCCAAATTTCAAATTCCAAATGCCAAAGATGCTAGCCAAATTCAAATCAAATGACCGATTCCCAAAAACGATCCAAAACAAACCGAACAACTACAAACGCCGATAATCTTCAAAATGAACAATCAAACGTTAACAGACAAGTTCAAACTCGGTCAACCAAACAAACAAATCGGCTCAAACGATCTTCAGCAAATACAATCAAATTCGGACAATCAACTTCAAAAGCCCGACGAACGAGGATCAAAATATTCAAGCGATCAAATTTCAAACGACCCGATTAAAACCAAGTCTTCAAACACCAAAATCGATCTTCAACTTCCAAATCTCAAATTCAAATTCCAATGGTCCACTTATATAATGAGAATTATGACCCAAATATCAAATTCTAATTCTAATGACCCACTTATCGATAAGTATTACGGTCCAACTTCAAACTTATTAACCAAGTATCAAACAAATTCAAGCTAATAAATAAGTTGACGAACGGGCTCTAATAATTCAAACGCCCCAAATATGATACGGATAATAATTCTAATGACCCACTTATATAATAAGAATTATGGTCCAAATTCTAAACAAACTAATTGAAATATCATCGAATCAACAAATATTAATTTGTTGATCAAATAACAGATTCCAAAGACAAACAAATCCAAATTTTGTCCAAAACCAAATTACGAGTACACGAAACCCAAACAATTAACCATGCAAATTCCAAATAGCCAAACGTTTTCCATGTATCAACCAATGCAAATACATATTCTCAAACCAAACTCAAACTTGGAAAGCCAAATACAGTAGAAGCCCAAGTTCTACTTCGAAACCAAAAGCCCAAGACTAACAAATACCCCCAATTCACTAATGTATTAGCCAATTGAATAAACTGATGCAAAATTCAACATTTGACTTTCCAAACCAATGCCAATCTCCACTATCGACAAACCAATATTCTAATCCTAACTGTCGAACTAAGCAAACAGAATCTATGAACAAACCTTCAATTCAAACCACTTATCAAACCTTATTCTTCAAACCAATAAGTCAAACTAACTTTTTTTTTCTTCTTCATGGCTAAACAAACCTAGCTCTTGATACCACTTATTGATAATTCAAACGACGAAACAAACAAACAAATCCAAACAAACGAAGCAGAAACTTTATTCAAATACCCAACCAAATTACAAAACAAAATTTCAAAGACAAATTCTAATTCAAAGGTACCAAACCCTAATTCAAAAGGTACCAAACACAAATTCAAAAGATACAAAGAAAACAAATGCCATCAATCCCTATTTTAGGCTAAAACTAACCGTCATAGATTAGTTTCCTAATTCTAAACAAACTTGGTGGACAAGTCAAACAAATTACCAATATTATTAAATAACCCCTAAAGTTTAAGTCACTTTTCTAACACTATTTATTGGCCATACATTCTTCAGGGAAATAAGTAGCAAACAATCATCATTAATGTAAAAAGTTTTGAGCTTGGTTTGACTACCTAAAAAGTCAACATAAAACACTTCTGAAAGAGGGAAAAGAGCTTCAAAATAATTTAGGAATTCAGGTGCTACATACTGGGAAAAGAATAATATAAAAGTGGATATATGTATTGGCACTCCTTCAATACTTATTGAAGTAATGGTGCAGGTCTAACGGATGCAAAATGCAAGATGGAATGAGCCATTCTGGTTTGAAAGTTTAAACATACTTGGCACACTAATATAGTAGAGGTGGCAAAACGAGGCGGTCAGGTGGGTTTGAGTAACGGGTCAAACGAGCCAGCATAAATTTCGGGTCGAAACAGGTTTGGGTCAAAATGGGCGGCCTTGAAATCTGGGTCGTGTAGGGGTCACAGTTGAATGACACTTGTGCGACTAACAATATGAAGTTTTATTAATTCCATCTGGTACAAATCCATTCATTCACCCATTCAAACATTTAATCAAACATTGGCGAGCATGACATTGTTAGAGTTTGATAACCATGACAATCATATAAATCAAGTACACACGTATGCGGAAGCGTAGGATCAAGTATAACATATAAATATTAACTAAAACATAAATAGGAACGTACCGTGGTGATTCTAGCCCGAACAAGAATCAAAAGCAATAGTCTTTAACAATATGAAGAACCCTAATTAGGGTTTATATGGATCAATGATTAACCCCTTACCGTTTTGTTAATCGATCCCTTGATAATTACTAAAGTAAGTAATTACCTCGTTCTTGTACACACAAACTACCAACGAATAAAGGTTTGTTGCAAGTAAACAAAACACTTAATTATTTGCTTATGAAAATCGATCCACAACCCTTTGGAGGTGATGAGTCGATCGGCCACAAGAGGAAGAAAGAAAACAAGATTTTAGGGTTAGTGTGTGTGCACAAAAGATTGTTAAGTCTAACCCCAAGGCCTTGTATTTATACTATGTGAAACTTGGAGGACAAGACAAACTCGGGTTGGGCTTCCCCTCCCTTGTTCGACCGGCCTAGGGATCCCCTAGGGGATTCTAGATCCTTCTTGACTCCTAAATTTCACTCTAGTCCTTATCTTTCGTCCTTAACGATAGTTAGTCCATACGGTTAATAACTAACGACCGTTTAGTCCATTAAGTGTTTATAAATATATATATACGATACATTTAACATATATATATTTATTATACATTATTCTTGTTTGTAAAGTGTGCAATCCCGAGGTCTCGGGTTCGATACTAGACATTTAACTAATTAATATTTATCCAATATTCCAACAGCTCCCACTTGGATATCTATTAATAGTAAAATGACATTGGTTGGCGTCTTGCAACACTCCAATGCCCCTAGTTCAATCCGAGCTAGGTTTTCTGGAAAAAACCTTTAATGATTCATCATTATAATTATCCTTTTGTTTCTAATACCACATTAATAAAGATGTGAGGTTCTTTATTAAATTTCTGTTTCTCGTCTTTTTATGATTTAACAAAATTACCAAAACATCTGAACGTATTCCAGATAGACTTTGGGCGTGGCCACGCAAACATTTTGTAAATCCTACGAGGGGCCCAGCAGTATTAAACTTCTGAACAAATCAGAAGGAACAAATTCTCTCTTGACTACAAGAATAACCCATGAACTTTGCAACACTTCTGAAAACAACCCTTATGACTCCCTGTTACGGTGAGCGGTAGATTGCTTCACAAAAATGCACTACATCCATGACACTTATCTGGTATCTCAAGTCTGAGGATAACTTTAAATATGATTCTCACATTAAATATTAAATCATATTATTGGGATAAGTCCAATATTCAATTCATCGAATATCATGTGAAATTGGTATGTCAACGCATCAATATACTTTCAAGTATATTCTTAACCAATACTCAGATTTGTCTTAGTTTAATGATATTCCCACATCATTAATCGACAATGGACAATTTAGAACAACATAAGTTATTCACGGATTTAAACATGCAAATATAGGACACAATTTATTATTAATGAAAGCAAACGTACTAAGTACTTTAATTCATTATAAATAATAATTGCTCAATGTCCTTTATCCAAATACCAAAATAGATCAATGCATGATAATTCTAGTTAATGAATCTTGTCTCAAGTAATAACTTGAAGACAATTATGCCTCAAGCAATGACAATCATTCTTGTTGACAAGGCATTATTTCAACTAACTTTGATCTATCCGAATTTTGAGAATACTTAATTCAAGAATTCAATAAGTAAAATTCTTGTATGTGTATATCCAACTATCTTGATATAGCTACATAATTCTTCATAAATAATGTGATATCCTCAATCTCCAACTTATGACAATCAAACTTTCAAACCTTTTAAAGTTTAAAGTATTCTAATTCTTTAATGTATAACGCAACTATGCTCTTAGTAAGCACAACTAGTTCTCATGGCCATTAACAAGGATAAAATCCTACCATGACTAGTTATTGAGTGTCATCTCAATTAAACCAGCATCATTGTATATTAAACACAATATGCTCTTAAAATTTCCGTAAACTTAATATCCAATGTGTAATGTTTAGGAGCTATTCCAGTTTGAGGATCATTATTCTAATTTCAAACATTTTCCATTAGAATATCTATTACACAAGTTATATACTAACTTTTAATTTGGATATCAAATATTGTCAAATCATTAAGCACTTAAGCATGATACAACAATAATATAATGCACATGAAAATCCTTCAGTCAAACTTAGATTTATATTCATGTTCTATCTTTTCATAATATATATCCATTTTCTAAATGATATATTATGTTCTATTAGAATTTATTTACCGCACATGTTTATTTAATAATAAACTTTTGTTTCAAGGTTGTATGTTATATTTCCTAAATCTTTCAAGTAACGTTTCATTCCAAATTAAGTCTAACCTTTTACTTATATGGAATGTTACTCTTATATGTTATACAACATATATGATTTAGTAAATCATAACATAATACTCCCACTAGCTTTCTGGAATACTTAGAAATTACCTTATTTTAATTATAAACCTAAATATAGATTTAATAATTTATCATAAGAATAATCTCCTAGATGCATGCATTTTTCCATTCATGGATTATTGCATTTTGTACACTTCCAAAGATTTGCATGAATTCATAAACTCCTTATTGATTACTAATCGTCCTCGCTTAAGTAATTATTCAAGAAAGAGTTTTTGATATTCCATTGTCAAATTTCACATTCATGTAAATATGACAATTACCATCTTTATATCTTTAATGTACTTAAGAAAGAGTATTCAATCATAGTTAATTGCTTAAGTATGATTAATAATCTTGTCATAAGATATTCATTAAGATATGTGTACAATTTTTGTCCATATGATTATTTCACAAAGATTTAAACCACTAGGGTTACAATATCTTTGAATAAACTCATCATCATTCTTTAACTATTAAGAATTAAGATAGACCAAATTTTCTAAATTTGAATATCTTTATGAACAGCATCTATAACATTCATAATATGAGTAATTCACCCAATTCATTATTTTGGTAATACTACATCATATAATCATCAGCATATTAATTAAATATCTGAGATATCCAAGTGGATCTATGAATGATAATTCCATCATCTTGAGGTTTATCATTTACATGTTAAGCCTCATCATGATTTTAACTAGTGTGGTTTTAGAAGATTATGTATCTTGTAATTCTATCTTTTCTAGATAAAATTCTCCCACTTGCCTTTAGCAATATAGAGATTATCTATAACTACTTAGCAATTAGAGCAACAATCCAATTTTCTCTTTTAGGACATTACAAATACACATTGATAGTTCCTGATATTCTTTTGTTAACAACCTTCTTATAAGTAACTTAACAAATTCAGAACTTCAATTTAAGACTTAATGTGATTCATCACAACAACGTCTTATTAATCTTCTAGGAGTCTAATTGAGTATATTCAAGCCATACTCAATTTCTAACCTTGATAACTTTCAGAAGAAAAGAAGTCATAGTTATCTTTAATCAAACAATACCAATAGAGTTTGATTCTTTCTAATTGAACACACAACATACTTGTAGTATTTCATTAGAAGTAATATTGTAAGACAATCAAACAATATGTAAGATAACCTTATATCTTTTAGCTTGTCTATTTACCAACTAAATCAACTTAATGGTATAATAGTATTTTCAAGCCAACTACATGCTTTATAACACAAGTACTTTTTAATCAAGTCACTTCATGTTTATGTCGCATTAAAACATAAACGTGTTATAATCCCACTATTCGTTATTAATCATTGATCAACTCAATGCTTCTTGTATATGTCTTAAAAGACCATAACAAGCTAACGTCTTACTTAATTATAAGTCTTGTAATACTTAGAAGACTTCATGTTTATAACTATACAATAAAGTATAAACATGTATAATTAAAGTAATCATGAACACCATCATTTGGTTTCAATAATATTTTCAAGTTAACACACTACTTCATGTTTATTTATGTCATTCTAAGAATACATAATTATTGAAGTAGTATTATTACTTCATGCATTTATGTCATTCCAATAATACATAAATATTATAGTTGAAGTTGTCTTGTTATCATATTGACACATGTTCTAATAGATATCTAATTTAGAAACTGTAAATTATCCATGTTGGTCTCACGCATACATGGAAATTCACCTTGTTGTTAATATTTAGCCTGCGTCTCACGTTTACTAAATTTCAACACCAAGTGTTTCTAAGATTAGATGTATTAATCTAATTAGAATTGTAATCTCTTACTTGCAGTTAAGAGAATCCTTTGAATCATATTCTTATGTGTTGTACCTTGCACACAATGTAGATTTCTCCCACTTGTGCATGGTACAACACCATGTATCATATAAACAACACGCACGCGTTTGTTAATGTGAACAATATGATTTGTGTCATTAGCATAACTAGTAGATATAGAGTTACTCAATCAATCAAGGAAACGTACATGACTATCCTTGAAAATATTAGTGTCTATATTTGGAAAGTAATTACCTTGAGATATCAAAAGATAATCTAAGTTACAATCAAGACAATAAGTCTTGTAACTCCCACTGAATTAGAGAACATAATAATAGTCCCTTATTCATTCATAAGAACACAATACTCCCACTAAATTTGACAACATTGTAAATGTTTCATTAATTAGTGAAAGAAATAGTGTACTATTTACTTTCCTACATCTTTTAAGAAAACCTATTCAAACAATTATATATAGGTTATAAAAGGATGTAATCTACTTCATAAATGTGATTCATCACATTCCAAATTATTAACTTGAAAAAGCTGGGCATGCAATTTCTTCCTGTATAGATCTACCATACCAACAATTGTATGTAGTATCTTTAAATGGTCAAATCAAAACAACTAGATAAAATAATCTAATTTGTCTTTTACCATTATGCAGTAATTAGTCTAGCTTCTAATTTAATAACTCATAAGGTGCATATACTCTTACTATTAAAGTTTGCTATGAGTTATGTATTTAGAATTTAGACAATTCTAATCATCCTATTATACCTTTCTCATTCATGAAAAGGAATAGGATTTAAGTCTCACACTTCTCGTAATGGAAAGAAGACTATATTTGTTCTTTTAGTAACATTGACTCTAACCAAAAACCCAAACGGGTGTAGATCAATTAAAAGAATAACTTACGTTTACGGTTTGAGTTGCATTAATACATTTAAAGAATTTACAAAATTCAATTTTAGTATTTTCGATAATTTATATTTCCAAGAAAATATAATACCCAAGGCTATATTCATATAACCAACTAATTTCCTTGAAAATCTAGGATCTAACTTTACATAGTTTCACCACATCAGTTGATCTGCTAGTGGTGAAAGTACAAAAGATAGTAATCTGTCGAACAATAATTGGCAAACAAGATTTCCAATTCCTAGATCATTATGGGATTTACATCAAATTGATTCATCAATTTGCCTTGTAAGCATGTTTCATCCCATCTCATGCCTTAAGTTCTAGGTCTCACGCATCAACTTAATTAAGTCGTCTAACTTAGAAACTGCAAATTCTCCATGTGTGGTCTCACGCACACTCGGAAATTTACCTTGTCATTAAAATTTAGCCTGCGTCTCACGTTTACTAAATAATAACTTCAAGTGTTTCTTTTAGTTAGATGGCATGTAACTTAAATTATTAAGGGTATTAATTTTTGATATGTCAATCAAAATTATGTACAAAGATGCATGCACTCATCTTTATAACATAAGTTTTCATAAAAACTTTTTATGTCCGATTCCTGAAATTAATACACAAAGTTTTACTTGAGGTTTATGCCAAAACCCTAAGATGACTTTCTACAACATATGATTTTAAAAGTAATTCGTTTAAGACATATTCAAGATTGTGATAACCAAGGCAGACTCTAAGGCTCTTTTCTAAGCCTTCAAATCACGGTTATGAATATCATCTTAAAAGACTTAATTTTAAAAGCATATTTGCACAAAACATCATTCAAGCAAAAGTTTATGGATTCAATCTCAAAATAGTAATAAAGTTTGAATTTTGCTAGTCTCGACTGGGAGCTGATTACCGTGCGAATCGGACCACGATTGTCATAAGACCTTTGCAAGATTCTTACTTTATCACTTTAGGGTTTCACAATTATTAGTCCGTTTTAATTTTCTTTATGAAAACACCCTTTTATTGCTTACATCAAGTCCAACTAAAAAACAATAAAACAAGTAGCAAAGAAAATCAAACAAACAATAATAAATAAGTGAAACAATTAGCCACATGCAATCCGTATTAGAAAAGATCCTAATAAAATCAATTCTAGGTATAATAATGCATGTAATCAACTAAGGCCTTCCCCTCTTAATGGAGGTGAGCCACATACATTGACGAATCAATTGCGTAGGCCAAAGCTAAAAACACACCACATAGCATAAAAATTGATTTTAATATATATTGGAGTCTTCCCCAATTAAAGATCTATCTAAACATGTGATAAATAAAACAAAACAAGATCCATGACGAACATGCATGTAAGTCACGGATAAAACCTAACAATTAGCAATTAGGTCACAAGATACGTTCAATTAACCGGTTAATGACCTAGGGTTTCTAGTGATCACACATAATCCAATAAAACCACAAAACCCTAATTAGGGTTTCATGGAAAAATCGACTCCCCCCCCCCAAATTAGGGTTAGGGTTTCGAATTTAAAAAAATAGGAAAAACCCTAGATCAAAAAACATGTATCTAAAACAATTAAAGATCCGATTTTTATTACGTTTTAGTAATCAATTACATGTTATACATGGCTCTGATACCACTGTTAGAGTTTGATAACCATGACAATCATATAAATCAAGTACACACGTATGCGGAAGCGTAGGATCAAGTATAACATATAAATATTAACTAAAACATAAATAGGAACGTACCGTGGTGATTCTAGCCCGAACAAGAATCAAAAGCAATAGTCTTTAACAATATGAAGAACCCTAATTAGGGTTTATATGGATCAATGATTAACCCCTTACCGTTTTGTTAATCGATCCCTTGATAATTACTAAAGTAAGTAATTACCTCGTTCTTGTACACACAAACTACCAACGAATAAAGGTTTGTTGCAAGTAAACAAAACACTTAATTATTTGCTTATGAAAATCGATCCACAACCCTTTGGAGGTGATGAGTCGATCGGCCACAAGAGGAAGAAAGAAAACAAGATTTTAGGGTTAGTGTGTGTGCACAAAAGATTGTTAAGTCTAACCCCAAGGCCTTGTATTTATACTATGTGAAACTTGGAGGACAAGACAAACTCGGGTTGGGCTTCCCCTCCCTTGTTCGACCGGCCTAGGGATCCCCTAGGGGATTCTAGATCCTTCTTGACTCCTAAATTTCACTCTAGTCCTTATCTTTCGTCCTTAACGATAGTTAGTCCATACGGTTAATAACTAACGACCGTTTAGTCCATTAAGTGTTTATAAATATATATATACGATACATTTAACATATATATATTTATTATACATTATTCTTGTTTGTAAAGTGTGCAATCCCGAGGTCTCGGGTTCGATACTAGACATTTAACTAATTAATATTTATCCAATATTCCAACAGACATTACCCTAAAATCCAACCTTTAAACAATATGCATTTTTTAACAAATAGTACTCCATAATAGTGTATACAAGCTCTGCAAATTGCTACAATAGTTTTCGTCAATAAGTAAGGGTTAGTTTCAGCAGCAACTGTACTAACTGCACCATCAATGAGCAGAAATAAGAGCTGGAATATTACATGATAAGGATCAAACATTAGAACCAACAACACATCTAATAATTTTTTATAACATCCAGGTGCTTGCACCACAAAGCAACAACTACCGGCATATTTCATTTTCATTACTAATCAGATAAACAAAGTAAGAGCATTATCACACTAACATCAAACATATTAATCGTACACTAAGACTTTATTAGTATATTAACAAAACTGAATTCAAAACTAGATCGAGTCACTACTGTTGAATAGAGCCCACATGGACTAGTGATCGAGTCACTACATTGGCCTGTATTATAACACCCCTAGCAGCCGCTTTTAAAGCATGATACCTTATCATCATCAAGTATGCTGTAATTCTACATATGTAAAGCATTTTATCGAACACCTTTCGTACATTATATTATTATACACCCATGGTGTTAGTGACAATTTTATTAAAAACCCGTCAAAATACAAGTGAAGCATGATATTACAATAACATGTAACAAAATAAGAACAATAAGAAAACAGAAGTAGAGAAAAACGCAGAAAAAGATAAAACTAAAGTACTATGCTCGTGCAACCCTTTGCAATCTTGCAATGAACACCACCACCTTTACATACACCCAATCTTTCAAGCAGTTCTGGAAGTGGAAAAAAGCATGTCTTAGACGACGATTGAGAAGTAAAGCGCTACATGCGATCCAAAATGCAGTTGCAAAACCAGTGGCCCCTCCAATATAAAACCATTTTTGAAATTCATCTGCATCACCCTCACTATCACCGACTGGTGGAACTCCTTTATCTTCATCTTTGAGACATTTTTTCGCTGTAGGAAGTCCACATAGTCCTACATTTCCAGTGAACCTTTCAGGTGGAAAGGACTGGAGTTGAGTGCTGGATGGAACTCTCCCCGACAGGTTATTATATGACACATCTAGATCATTTAATCTATCCATCTTAGACATGGTTGATGGTATCTCTCCTGAAAACATGTTTCTAGATAGATTCAAAGTCAACAGTTCAGCCATTTGACCAATGTCTGGTGGAATCTCTCCAACTAGAGCGTTGTTGGACAAGTCTAGTACCAACAATCCATGCAGATTGGTAACTTCATTTGGGATTTGTCCTGTGAGATTGTTGCTAGATAAATCGATGGTCTTGACCAATCCCAGAATGCTACTAAACTCATTTACCTTTCCTTGCCACTCAATCATTAGATTGTCAATATATCTATTATCAACATGTTCAGCGTAGTTAACAGCTCCCGTGGCGACAAATTCCAGTTTATAATGATGTATGTTGTGTTTCGCAAAGAATCCTTTCTTAACCATGGCAGTAAGATTGTTAACACACGATGGGATTGTTCCGTGGAGATTGTTTATTGACAAGTCTAGATTTGCAGAGTTACTAACTGACATATTTGTAAAGGAATGGTTCCGAAAAAGGTGTTTGATCTTAGGCTAAGAACGTACAACTTGGAAAACTTTTCCCCAATCCAAGCAGGAACATTACCATAAAAATTGTTGCCCCCCAAATCCAAAAGGCTTAACTTGGTGCAATTCTTAAAAGACGAAGGCAATTCTCCGGAGAAGCTATTGTTGTATAAACATAACATTTCAAGTTGACCCAAATACCCCAAGGAGTGGGGAAGCATTCCTGATAGAAAGTTGTGTCCTAGATTAAGAACTCTTAGTTTTGTCAAACCCCACAAACGGTCTGGAAGTTTCCCATTCAATAAGTTACGCGATAGGTCAAGCAATTCCAACCTTTCATAAATTTGGCACAAGAAAGAGATCCCTCCATGGAATTTATTTCTAGAAAGATGTAATGAGCTTATATTCACCGAAAAAGCAGGTATTGGACCATAAAAGTTATTGGAGCTTAATTCTACTATATATAGGTTAAGGTTTGATATAAAATCTGGTAAAACCCCACTAATATTGTTGAAAGATAGATTCAAATATTCTAATAAAGAAAGGCTCCATTGGTTCCACTCGTCTTTAGGAAATGTGTCTGAAATGTTATTATTGGAAAGATCAAGATATACAAGGTTTTTTAATTTTCGTATCCATTTGGGGAAACCAGGCCCTAGCTTGTTAGAGCTGACGTCTATATATTGTATGCTCTTTGAAAGGTTTGTCATGTCAGCATTTAAAAGAAAACCTTCAATTGAGTTGTTTGCAAGATCAATATGAATAAGACTCGACATTCCGATTATTTGAGAGACAACACCTCTAAAAGAGTTGGAATATAGGAATACAACTTGAAGGCTGTTTATTTGCCACAGTTTGTCACTTATAGTTCCATTTAATTTATTAGAAGATAGGTCCAAATGGTCTAAGGAAGAAAAGTTTTGAATCTCGTCAGACAGTGACCCAGTGAATTGGTTACTTGAAGCATCCAAATATTGTAACGTAGCCAATGTGCATCCGGACAAGTTGATCAGAAAATCTGAAAGTTTCCCATCCAACTTGTTGCCAGAGAGAAGGAGAGTCGTAGAACCAGCACCTATATAATTAATAGACATTTTGCCTATTAATGGGCACAACCAACGATACATGGATGAGTTGAGATTGTTGTTTTCAAGAGAAAGGGTATGGATAGATGAAGAAGAGTTGACAGATGGAGAATACGGATCCATGACTTGAGAGAGGTCACATCCAACTAAGGTTAAACAAGATAGCTTTTGGAGACCTATAATAACATTTACCCAGTTATTTGCTTTGGCCAAAGAAATTCCATCCATAAAAAGGAACTCTAAAGAAGATAGAAAAGACAACCAATCTAAGTTTTCAACACTACAACTTCCGAGGGAATCTAGAAAAAGTTTTTCCAAATTGGTGAGGTTTCCAAATTCTAGAGGAATGGTACCATAGAAAGAGTTGTTTGAAAGGCGAAGATGTGTTAACTTGGTCAAGGAACCAATGGACATGGGAATATTTCCACTGAAATTGTTTTGACTAAGGTCAAGATATGTTAACTGGGTCATGTTACCAATGGACTGGGGAATTGTGCCAGTAAACTCATTACTCTGAAGGCCAAGATGAGTTAAATGAGTCATGGTGCCAATGAACTCAAGAATGTTTCCAGAAAAAGAATTGAAAGAAAGGTCAAGATAATTCAAGTAGGTTAAGTTAAGCAACGAAAAGCTAATCTCACCTACAAAAGCATCTGCGTATGTCACGTAAAACTCTGTGACATGACCTGTTTGGGTATCACACCAGACTCCATACCATTGACAACAATCATCTTGTTCATGGCTCCATGAAGAGAGTATGTCATATGGGTCTTGAAGTTGAGCTTTTATATCAAGAAGAGCTTGCCTTTCCTTATCGATGCACTTATTAGCAGCTCCTCCTCCTCCTCCTGATGCTGCAACCAGTTGGTGGCCAAGGGAAGTGGTAGTTGTGGTATTAAACAACAGCAAGACAAGTGACAAAATAAACAAAACATGAGTATGCATAAAGTAAAAGTAAATACTTTCTCTCATAATGTATGGTGTGTAAAATTTTATTGATGTTTTTTGATGTGATAATGAACACATATACCTCTATGCAGCTTTATATAGACTTCGATAACAAAGAATTGAACTAGGTGGATATGAATTTGTGTGGAGCACATAACACTTGGAATAAAGATCATGGAATAAATTTGATGTCCCGAATTAGACGTTCAAAGACTCTCAAGTCTTGTCAATTATTGTGTAAATGTATATCCAGTCAGCGACTCCGATGGAGCTGGCAAGTAAAAATAGGTTGGATTGGTTAATTATTTTGAAATATTAGACCATTTGGGTTTTTGATAAAAATGAAATGGTCAAGTGAGAAATTAGAATGGGTTGAATGGGTTAATTATAAATTCAGATTATATAAATCTAATTCCAAAGAAGAGATTTACGTCATAGAGAGGAGTGTGATAACTGAAATGTTTAATACTTTGTTGACACTTGACCCAATTATGAGCTTATTGTCATGTGTTCATGGATATATTTATTCATACATGGTTCTTCAATTATCGCTTATAAGGCTGCATAAATCTTTAGTTTTCTTATGACCCACAACATGTTTGATGAAATGACTCGACCAATTTTTAGAAACATGAAGTTAACAAGTATTCCTTTTCTTATGACGACACTTGTGGACTTGTGCTAGTGGGTGTAGTGGTGAAGGCCAGTGGTCTTTACATATAAACTGAGCTAAAGTTTAAGTGTTACTAATAAAAGTAACCCAATATACAGTAGTTAGGTGGAATGGTTTGTGTCAGACATTTAAGGAATGTAATTTTTCGGTAGAATTATTTGATCCATTGTCCTTCCTAGAAGAACACTAGACTTAAATCATTAATTTACCATATGGTTGAAAAAATGGATGAAAATTATATATAGTGGAAGGAAACAATGCCAACATCCTAAGTCCTAAAACCATTTAACGACGACATACAAATCTTCACTCAATACTTTTGGTTTGAGTTACTTATAACTACTAGTGTTTTATCGAGCATTTGATGTTCACAAAATGGTATAAAGTTGAAAACGTGGCATTTTTTTGTCCCAAAGGCACATTAGCAGTTAAATCACTTTTTCAACTTATTATATGAACTTTTATTTAATCAGTTCGGTATAAAAACATTCATTGAATCATTCAAACATTTGATCAAACGCATTGTGAACTTTAGTGGTTTATGAATAGTAATCTGTAATAGTTTATAGAAACGAGATGACTTTATATTTGGGTGGAGCATACACGACTTGATGTCCCAAATCAGACGTCCAAAGACTCCCGAGTCTTTGCCATTTTTCCTAAGTGGATGTTAAATTTTCTTCCACTTCGTAATACTTTTGGGCCAAAAAGCAATCAATGTGCCCAAATAAACAACCCATTTCTAACACAAAATTAATACAAGATGAACTGATGAAGCATCCACGTCATTTCCATGCCATTAGAACAACCATTTGCTTGACTTTACTACAAGGTGGGAGACTTTGAATATTACATATTCATTAATGTATTAGATATTTTTTTATTATTGATTTATATATTTAAAACATCTCACTTGGAGTGGTGTTGTTGATGGCGAGACGCCGAGACTGACTGCGATGGTGAAAGCCAGTATGTGTTTTTTAGATCCAGATTGAGCTGATGTTCGAGTATTAATAATACAAGTAGCTTACCACTTAGCAGACACTAGTTACTGCAATGGATTTCTGGCAATTACATTTTATGCAAAATTACGATAATAAAATTCCACGTTCTGATGTCATAAATGTAACACCCCCAATTCATGGTTGCAGCGGAATTCAAACTGGGTGTTACTCGACGGCACAATAGTCACAATAATAGAAAACGAACTCCAATTGAGTCGTTTTAAAAGATGTATCATTCAAATTGTATAAATATCAGAGATTACAAAATGAGGTCCCAATTGGTTCCATGTTTACAAATCACATTAAGTGAGTTTTTGAATGATAATAAAATTTATAGCCCTCTTGAGTATCCGTGTCCTTCCGTGCCATCCTTGATCGTCATTAACCTGAAATACATGCTTGAGAGGTCAACACAAAGGTTGAGTGATATTCATAGAGTTTGTTTAATGTTTGAACACAATATGTTGGTAGTGTGAGCTATAGACTCACACCAATGTTTGGAAAACAAATATGGGCCACGTTGTTACACGCCCGGAACAGTTATTATCAAATACTAAGCTTATGACACCAAAATGTTAACGTGTACCAATATCAATCGGCGGAGTTATCCCGGTAGGTACTTTGCCGTCATACCTAATGTCTCAAATATTAATGCATTTGTTTGAACTTAGTCAATACAAATGGGATTCGTCAATCCCAATAGGCCTATTCACAATATTCGCGCTCACTTGCAAGTAACCCTCGCAAGTGATTAAATGGTTCATAATATGGGATCTCGGTTTGGCAAGGATGGTACTTAGTGATAATAAAACAATCAGGCAAGCATACAATTTAAAAACATTGTGCTCGGTTAAAAATAGCATGTATTCCCCCCAAGGGTTTGTAAAACAATGAAGTAATGTAAAGTGGGGCTATGAACTCACCTTAAGTAAGATAGCAAGTAATGAATGTAACGGTTGAATCGTGAAGGTTTCTACGAGCAACCTATAATCGAATGTTGCGACTTAGGATTTGTGTAGAGAATATAACGGAGTGCCTATATATATATATATATATCTTGCATTTAGTCCATGATGTGGTATGATGTATAATGTAAGTCTTTGAAAGAAATGATTCATGAAACATGTATGTTTTGTATATCGTTCACTACCGTTCGGGCCGACATAATTCAGAAGTCATGTTAGTAAGCGTTCGAGGAGCCAGGACACTTTAACTCGTAAATCCACAACTCAACTCGACGGCTTACATAATGAACTCCTCACATGAGGCTCCCTACTATTGTAGTAGTTGATGAAATATATAGATATAAGTTTGGATCCAAAAGTTACATGTCCAATAGTTGAATAAACTTAGGAAAGTTTATTTGTACATGAAGATTGTTATTAGGGTAAGTTTATTATAACTTGTATGACAAATACTTGTATGTTCTCATGGTTCCTTAGATGGAGTAGATCCAAATTGTATGTTCAAGTTCTCGTCAACTCTTTGTTTCATGTTTACGCCTATGTAAGTTGGTATGGTCATTTCGTCATGGCCTAGCCATGACCTTTGGTCCTTGTTCCAAGGTCATGAGACACAACCTTGGCTCTAGCCATGGTTGTGGTCTTGATTATAGGTCATAAGACCTCTTGTTCCATTTAAAGTATAACCATAATCTAGTGACTTTGGTCTAAAAATGGGCTGTTTAGAATTTGAAGAATTTTATCACTCGGAAAGCGTTTTTAGGTCTCGAGCTTCTTTGTTCCTGAACGAAAACGTCGTTTCGGACAACTTTCGTGTTTTAACTTTTTGATGAATCGGACCAGAAGTGGGACTTTCAAAACCCAAATTTGATCAGAATGGTATTTGGCAGTTTGCCGCAAAGTTTTGGTAACTTCAAATGGGCGTAACTTTTGACTCGTATACTCGTTTTAGGTGGTTCAAATTGCTATGGTTTCCTTGTTAAGTCCTCTACTGTAATATGTAATAATCAAATATCATATTTTTACCATTTTGGTCGTGGTTTTCCAAGAAAGTCACTAGTTTGCTTGTTTTAGTAACTTGTTGTAACAATCAATAACAATAACTTGTTTTGCTCACTTTTATACATCATGGACATAACTACAAGACATAATATAGCAAGAATAACATGTAAATAACATGAACATGATTATTTAACAAGAATCAAGTTAGGGTTTGGCTCACAACTTTTGGCTTTCAAAGATGAAAGGAAGTTAACATGTAAGGATAAGACTTTGATAGACTTGCTTCAACCCACTTCTCTTCATGCAATCTTTCTACCCTTGGTATTCTTGAAAGATAGATGATGAAGGTTTAGGTGACTTGAGTGGATTCAAACTCAAGAGAAATCACCAAGTATATGAGGTTATGGAAGTGTTTTGATTATCTAAAAGAAACTAGGGTTTCTACCTTGAAGAATCACTTGAATCTTGCATGAAACTTGAAGAGAATGAGAAAATGAGATGGTGTGGGTGTGTGTGTGATGAGGGACGGCCAAGGAGGGGTAGGGGGGTATTTATATGGCTTGGAGGAGGTTAGAAATGTTGACTAGTCCAACCTTGGAGGCCAAGGTGAACACATGGATGAAATCTAAGGCCATTAAGCTTGAGATCAAGCCACCTAGTGTGAAAACCCCCCCCATATGGCGGTTTACAACCCTTGGAGAACAAGTGTGGACTTTTGATGGTATTATCCAAGATATCTAGTTAGTTTTGACTCCGGGAAATGCCAATCGTAAATGATTAAGCCTCAAAACGTAAAACCGGGTGTCGTAAAATTATGGAACTTGAAAGTATTGATAAACATGTCAATAAGTTCCATAATAAAATATAAAATGAGTGGTAGGTTCCATTTGGGTGGTAAACCCTGCTAAAAACTGGAAACACGGGTCTAAAACGCGTAATTCGCGTAAAACGCTGAATATTGCGTAAAATTGAGAAAAGTAAAATGTTACTTTTCTAATGTTATAAAAATGATTTAAAATGACTTATAATGTCTAGACTGGGCTCAGTCTAGTGTCGGTTGGTATTAAATGTCTTTTAGACATCAAACCGTAAGCCTAAAAATCACGAAATGACTTATAACATCAAGGGATGATTTTTGGTCAATGGAGGAGGGAAAAATATGTTGACTTTTTCTAATAAATTGAAAAACTCAAATCGTCTTAGAAACGCGTTTTGTGGTCTCACGGTTAATCGCCCAAATAGTTAAGCGTGCTCATGCGAGAGTAGTACAGGCATGGGTGACCTGCTGGGAAGTTTTTGGTCATATTTTTCTCAGTCACGATTAATTCTCAAATAAATCATGAGTGTGTCAAACATTTTTCCGATGTGGGGTCACCTGACGGGGTTGAATTTCGTTGTGCGTAGAATTTCTGATTGACGTTTTACCCTAAAACGTGTAATTCCTTAATAACTTTCACGAAAATGAGCTTATGAATGTCAAACTTTTAATTTGCCATGGAAATGATTTATCACTCGATAAAATCAAATAAAAATCAACTTTCAGGAAAGTTTCGGGAAAAATGAATAGTAAAAGTGAATAGTGAAATTTTCTGGGAAAAATTAATTAACCTGAAATTGCGAATTGTTACAGTCTCTACCCCTTACGGGGAACTTCGTCCCGAAGTTCTATGTGTGTCATATGTTGGAGTGGTGTCGATAAAGATGTGTGGTTACTTATGAGGACCAAAGTCTGGGATTACCGGTGATGTAACTTGATTTGTCATTTCAGTGTATGGTATAGGATGAGGCTTACTTTTATATAGGAAAGGTATGGTAATAGTCGAATATCAAAGGAAATTGATATAGCAGTCGAATATTAATAGGAATTGATATAGTAGTTGAATATCAAAATAGAACTTGATATAGTTGTCAAGTATCAATAGCAATTGATATAAGAATCGAATCATGGAATAAGCGTTGAACATGTGGTTGGACCAAGTCCTGTTTGAATTGTACGGCTGCCCATGCATATGGCTACATGGCTTCGCAATGAGTTTGGTACGACTGCACATGCATATGGTTACATGGCCTCGCAATGAGTTTGTTTGTTATTGCACTATCATTATGAAAACCAAAATGTAAACCTCGTACTAATGGAAATTGGGATAGTCGTTGCAATCATAGCCTAGTAGGTAATCTGTTGTTGTATCTAGTGTTTATTGACTTCATACTTATGTTATTTCGGATATAATTAAGCCCACTTGTTTATAATTCTTTATTTACATAGAGAGGCATCCCAAACAATGTAACTAAAGGAATATAAACGTATGGTTCGATGATTTATAATTTCTTTATTTAAATGAAAAGGCATCCCAATCCATTCAAATAAGGATATTATAAATCATCCTACTCAAGAATTCCCGACACCACATTCATACTTAGCCGGTGAGTTACAAGGTAGTGTATTACGAGATGATACTGGTGTTCCAAAGGTACAAGATGAATATCCAAACTTGTAAAGCTGATGAGGGTACTTGTGGTGTAACTTAGGATGATTTGAGCTTTACAAGTGCATCAAGATCTGTTAATGAGCTTGTGTTTGTAACGGTTGTGAAGATAATGATGTGATATGTTAATGAACAAAAGTGTGTAGTGTATGCTTAACATTAATACTCTTAGGTATCGATGTTGAGTTTGCTTTAAAAATCTTAAGAGATTTTTAAAAGTTTATGACGGAATGGTATCCTAAACAGGATGGTACTTCTACGGGATGAAGAGAAGAATTGATAACTATCCAAAGATAGTCGTTCGGATTATCTCATAAATGAAAAATTTCAAGAATGAAATTAGGTAACACAAATAAGGTGTTAAGATTTCGCTGAGTGGTAAGACATTATCGTGTCTCTAGATTGTTTTAATGTATTCTGGTGGTTTTATCGAGTTCATGTAGGAAATCAACCTAAACATAACCCTAGTACAACTACTCTCAGTATTTGAAAATTCTAAGTCGAATATAGTTAGTCAGACTATATTCCACTGTCCCTAGGTTAAATATAGGTGACTAGTCTATATTTAGCCAAGGTTCGATAAAATTTTCAAATACCTAAACTAGGTATACTTTTGATATGTCCGTTGCTTTCGGGAAACTGTTCACTAAACAAAGGCGATGTCAAACAATTTAGTTGCAAGTCCCGCCCATACAAGACTTGTAACCATATGTTTTCATATTCTATTGCATAGAAGGTAGTAAGGGTAGATACGTATGGAAAGGAAGTTTTAAGTAGTTCTAAAATAGAACATACTTGGCCAGGATCACGAACTTTTAATAATGAAGGTTTCATAAGAAAACTTTGATGAATGTAGAGAAAGTTCAGCTTTTGTCGATGATGGATTAGTTTGTCCTTTAGAAATCTCATATTTCTTGTTTTGAAATCGATAGATTGTGACGGGTTTTTGATATCATAAGAAATGATATTGATTATGTGATGGAATAATTCTAGAGACCATTTGCACAAAACACAAAGTCTCGGAAGTAGGTTAGACCATTGTGTAATTCACAATGTCTGGGAAGTAGGTTAAACCGTTGTGTGACTCAAAACATTTGAGAAATGATTAAGACCATTGTATCATACAATGTCTTGGAAAATGAATGAGACCAATGCATCTCACAATGTCTTGGAAAATGAATGAGGCCATTGTATCTCACAATGTCTTGAAAAATGAATGAGACCATTGTATCTCATAATGTCTTGGAAAATGAATGAGACCATTGTATCTCACAATGTCTTGAAAAATGAATGAGACCATTGTAATCAGTTACAATGTCTTGGACATATAATGTTGGAGTAGGAACATGATTGGGAGAGTGTGGCTGTGTCGAAATGCCTTAGAATAGGCATACACAGATATGTTTAGTCCATTGTTTAGATCAATGATTGAAAATAAACCGAGTTTATATATCAATATACTAATATGTTCATGTAGCATAAAATGCCTAGTGTGTATATATCAATATACTTATATGTGTTCATGTAGCATAAAATGCCTAGTGTGTATATATCAATATACTTATATGTGTTCATGTAGCATAAAATGCTTAGTGTGTATATATCAATATACTTATATGTGTTCATGTAGCATAGAATGCTTAGTGTGTATATATCAATATACTTATATGTTTGTGAAGCATAACATGCTTACTAAGTCCATAATCGTCTGGAGGATGGAAGACACGGAGAGCGGAAGGCTATAAAATGTTTTTGTTTGTGATTGTAGTTATAGTTTAGGTCTCACTTAGACCCGTTTCTCTATAACCATGGCTCTGGTACCAATCTGTAACACCCCCAATTCATGGTTGCAGCGGAATTCAAACTGGGTGTTACTCGACGGCACAATAGTCACAATAATAGAAAACGAACTCCAATTGAGTCGTTTTAAAAGATGTATCATTCAAATTGTATAAATATCAGAGATTACAAAATGAGGTCCCAATTGGTTCCATGTTTACAAATCACATTAAGTGAGTTTTTGAATGATAATAAAATTTATAGCCCTCTTGAGTATCCGTGTCCTTCCGTGCCATCCTTGATCGTCATTAACCTGAAATACATGCTTGAGAGGTCAACACAAAGGTTGAGTGATATTCATAGAGTTTGTTTAATGTTTGAACACAATATGTTGGTAGTGTGAGCTATAGACTCACACCAATGTTTGGAAAACAAATATGGGCCACGTTGTTACACGCCCGGAACAGTTATTATCAAATACTAAGCTTATGACACCAAAACGTTAACGTGTACCAATATCAATCGGCGGAGTTATCCCGGTAGGTACTTTGCCGTCATACCTAATGTCTCAAATATTAATGCATTTGTTTGAACTTAGTCAATACAAATGGGATTCGTCAATCCCAATAGGCCTATTCACAATATTCGCGCTCACTTGCAAGTAACCCTCGCAAGTGATTAAATGGTTCATAATATGGGATCTCGGTTTGGCAAGGATGGTACTTAGTGATAATAAAACAATCAGGCAAGCATACAATTTAAAAACATTGTGCTCGGTTAAAAATAGCATGTATTCCCCCCAAGGGTTTGTAAAACAATGAAGTAATGTAAAGTGGGGCTATGAACTCACCTTAAGTAAGATAGCAAGTAATGAATGTAACGGTTGAATCGTGAAGGTTTCTACGAGCAACCTATAATCGAATGTTGCGACTTAGGATTTGTGTAGAGAATATAACGGAGTGCCTATATATATATATATCTTGCATTTAGTCCATGATGTGGTATGATGTATAATGTAAGTCTTTGAAAGAAATGATTCATGAAACATGTATGTTTTGTATATCGTTCACTACCGTTCGGGCCGACATAATTCAGAAGTCATGTTAGTAAGCGTTCGAGGAGCCAGGACACTTTAACTCGTAAATCCACAACTCAACTCGACGGCTTACATAATGAACTCCTCACATGAGGCTCCCTACTATTGTAGTAGTTGATGAAATATATAGATATAAGTTTGGATCCAAAAGTTACATGTCCAATAGTTGAATAAACTTAGGAAAGTTTATTTGTACATGAAGATTGTTATTAGGGTAAGTTTATTATAACTTGTATGACAAATACTTGTATGTTCTCATGGTTCCTTAGATGGAGTAGATCCAAATTGTATGTTCAAGTTCTCGTCAACTCTTTGTTTCATGTTTACGCCTATGTAAGTTGGTATGGTCATTTCGTCATGGCCTAGCCATGACCTTTGGTCCTTGTTCCAAGGTCATGAGACACAACCTTGGCTCTAGCCATGGTTGTGGTCTTGATTATAGGTCATAAGACCTCTTGTTCCATTTAAAGTATAACCATAATCTAGTGACTTTGGTCTAAAAATGGGCTGTTTAGAATTTGAAGAATTTTATCACTCGGAAAGCGTTTTTAGGTCTCGAGCTTCTTTGTTCCTGAACGAAAACGTCGTTTCGGACAACTTTCGTGTTTTAACTTTTTGATGAATCGGACCAGAAGTGGGACTTTCAAAACCCAAATTTGATCAGAATGGTATTTGGCAGTTTGCCGCAAAGTTTTGGTAACTTCAAATGGGCGTAACTTTTGACTCGTATACTCGTTTTAGGTGGTTCAAATTGCTATGGTTTCCTTGTTAAGTCCTCTACTGTAATATGTAATAATCAAATATCATATTTTTACCATTTTGGTCGTGGTTTTCCAAGAAAGTCACTAGTTTGCTTGTTTTAGTAACTTGTTGTAACAATCAATAACAATAACTTGTTTTGCTCACTTTTATACATCATGGACATAACTACAAGACATAATATAGCAAGAATAACATGTAAATAACATGAACATGATTATTTAACAAGAATCAAGTTAGGGTTTGGCTCACAACTTTTGGCTTTCAAAGATGAAAGGAAGTTAACATGTAAGGATAAGACTTTGATAGACTTGCTTCAACCCACTTCTCTTCATGCAATCTTTCTACCCTTGGTATTCTTGAAAGATAGATGATGAAGGTTTAGGTGACTTGAGTGGATTCAAACTCAAGAGAAATCACCAAGTATATGAGGTTATGGAAGTGTTTTGATTATCTAAAAGAAACTAGGGTTTCTACCTTGAAGAATCACTTGAATCTTGCATGAAACTTGAAGAGAATGAGAAAATGAGATGGTGTGGGTGTGTGTGTGATGAGGGACGGCCAAGGAGGGGTAGGGGGGTATTTATATGGCTTGGAGGAGGTTAGAAATGTTGACTAGTCCAACCTTGGAGGCCAAGGTGAACACATGGATGAAATCTAAGGCCATTAAGCTTGAGATCAAGCCACCTAGTGTGAAAACCCCCCCCATATGGCGGTTTACAACCCTTGGAGAACAAGTGTGGACTTTTGATGGTATTATCCAAGATATCTAGTTAGTTTTGACTCCGGGAAATGCCAATCGTAAATGATTAAGCCTCAAAACGTAAAACCGGGTGTCGTAAAATTATGGAACTTGAAAGTATTGATAAACATGTCAATAAGTTCCATAATAAAATATAAAATGAGTGGTAGGTTCCATTTGGGTGGTAAACCCTGCTAAAAACTGGAAACACGGGTCTAAAACGCGTAATTCGCGTAAAACGCTGAATATTGCGTAAAATTGAGAAAAGTAAAATGTTACTTTTCTAATATTATAAAAATGATTTAAAATGACTTATAATGTCTAGACTGGGCTCAGTCTAGTGTCGGTTGGTATTAAATGTCTTTTAGACATCAAACCGTAAGCCTAAAAATCACGAAATGACTTATAACATCAAGGGATGATTTTTGGTCAATGGAGGAGGGAAAAATATGTTGACTTTTTCTAATAAATTGAAAAACTCAAATCGTCTTAGAAACGCGTTTTGTGGTCTCACGGTTAATCGCCCAAATGGTTAAGCGTGCTCATGCGAGAGTAGTACAGGCATGGGTGACCTGCTGGGAAGTTTTTGGTCATATTTTTCTCAGTCACGATTAATTCTCAAATAAATCATGAGTGTGTCAAACATTTTTCCGATGTGGGGTCACCTGACGGGGTTGAATTTCGTTGTGCGTAGAATTTCTAATTGACGTTTTACCCTAAAACGTGTAATTCCTTAATAACTTTCACGAAAATGAGCTTATGAATGTCAAACTTTTAATTTGCCATGGAAATGATTTATCACTCGATAAAATCAAATAAAAATCAACTTTCAGGAAAGTTTCGGGAAAAATGAATAGTAAAAGTGAATAGTGAAATTTTCTGGGAAAAATTAATTAACCTGAAATTGCGAATTGTTACAGTCTCTACCCCTTACGGGGAACTTCGTCCCGAAGTTCTATGTGTGTCATATGTTGGAGTGGTGTCGATAAAGATGTGTGGTTACTTATGAGGACCAAAGTCTGGGATTACCGGTGATGTAACTTGATTTGTCATTTCAGTGTATGGTATAGGATGAGGCTTACTTTTATATAGGAAAGGTATGGTAATAGTCGAATATCAAAGGAAATTGATATAGCAGTCGAATATTAATAGGAATTGATATAGTAGTTGAATATCAAAATAGAACTTGATATAGTTGTCAAGTATCAATAGCAATTGATATAAGAATCGAATCATGGAATAAGCGTTGAACATGTGGTTGGACCAAGTCCTGTTTGAATTGTACGGCTGCCCATGCATATGGCTACATGGCTTCGCAATGAGTTTGGTACGACTGCACATGCATATGGTTACATGGCCTCGCAATGAGTTTGTTTGTTATTGCACTATCATTATGAAAACCAAAATGTAAACCTCGTACTAATGGAAATTGGGATAGTCGTTGCAATCATAGCCTAGTAGGTAATCTGTTGTTGTATCTAGTGTTTATTGACTTCATACTTATGTTATTTCGGATATAATTAAGCCCACTTGTTTATAATTCTTTATTTACATAGAGAGGCATCCCAAACAATGTAACTAAAGGAATATAAACGTATGGTTCGATGATTTATAATTTCTTTATTTAAATGAAAAGGCATCCCAATCCATTCAAATAAGGATATTATAAATCATCCTACTCAAGAATTCCCGACACCACATTCATACTTAGCCGGTGAGTTACAAGGTAGTGTATTACGAGATGATACTGGTGTTCCAAAGGTACAAGATGAATATCCAAACTTGTAAAGCTGATGAGGGTACTTGTGGTGTAACTTAGGATGATTTGAGCTTTACAAGTGCATCAAGATCTGTTAATGAGCTTGTGTTTGTAACGGTTGTGAAGATAATGATGTGATATGTTAATGAACAAAAGTGTGTAGTGTATGCTTAACATTAATACTCTTAGGTATCGATGTTGAGTTTGCTTTAAAAATCTTAAGAGATTTTTAAAAGTTTATGACGGAATGGTATCCTAAACAGGATGGTACTTCTACGGGATGAAGAGAAGAATTGATAACTATCCAAAGATAGTCGTTCGGATTATCTCATAAATGAAAAATTTCAAGAATGAAATTAGGTAACACAAATAAGGTGTTAAGATTTCGCTGAGTGGTAAGACATTATCGTGTCTCTAGATTGTTTTAATGTATTCTGGTGGTTTTATCGAGTTCATGTAGGAAATCAACCTAAACATAACCCTAGTACAACTACTCTCAGTATTTGAAAATTCTAAGTCGAATATAGTTAGTCAGACTATATTCCACTGTCCCTAGGTTAAATATAGGTGACTAGTCTATATTTAGCCAAGGTTCGATAAAATTTTCAAATACCTAAACTAGGTATACTTTTGATATGTCCGTTGCTTTCGGGAAACTGTTCACTAAACAAAGGCGATGTCAAACAATTTAGTTGCAAGTCCCGCCCATACAAGACTTGTAACCATATGTTTTCATATTCTATTGCATAGAAGGTAGTAAGGGTAGATACGTATGGAAAGGAAGTTTTAAGTAGTTCTAAAATAGAACATACTTGGCCAGGATCACGAACTTTTAATAATGAAGGTTTCATAAGAAAACTTTGATGAATGTAGAGAAAGTTCAGCTTTTGTCGATGATGGATTAGTTTGTCCTTTAGAAATCTCATATTTCTTGTTTTGAAATCGATAGATTGTGACGGGTTTTTGATATCATAAGAAATGATATTGATTATGTGATGGAATAATTCTAGAGACCATTTGCACAAAACACAAAGTCTCGGAAGTAGGTTAGACCATTGTGTAATTCACAATGTCTGGGAAGTAGGTTAAACCGTTGTGTGACTCAAAACATTTGAGAAATGATTAAGACCATTGTATCATACAATGTCTTGGAAAATGAATGAGACCAATGCATCTCACAATGTCTTGGAAAATGAATGAGGCCATTGTATCTCACAATGTCTTGAAAAATGAATGAGACCATTGTATCTCACAATGTCTTGGAAAATGAATGAGACCATTGTATCTCACAATGTCTTGAAAAATGAATGAGACCATTGTAATCAGTTACAATGTCTTGGACATATAATGTTGGAGTAGGAACATGATTGGGAGAGTGTGGCTGTGTCGAAATGCCTTAGAATAGGCATACACAGATATGTTTAGTCCATTGTTTAGATCAATGATTGAAAATAAACCGAGTTTATATATCAATATACTAATATGTTCATGTAGCATAAAATGCCTAGTGTGTATATATCAATATACTTATATGTGTTCATGTAGCATAAAATGCCTAGTGTGTATATATCAATATACTTATATGTGTTCATGTAGCATAAAATGCTTAGTGTGTATATATCAATATACTTATATGTGTTCATGTAGCATAGAATGCTTAGTGTGTATATATCAATATACTTATATGTTTGTGAAGCATAACATGCTTACTAAGTCCATAATCGTCTGGAGGATGGAAGACACGGAGAGCGGAAGGCTATAAAATGTTTTTGTTTGTGATTGTAGTTATAGTTTAGGTCTCACTTAGACCCGTTTCTCTATAACCATGGCTCTGGTACCAATCTGTAACACCCCCAATTCATGGTTGCAGCGGAATTCAAACTGGGTGTTACTCGACGGCACAATAGTCACAATAATAGAAAACGAACTCCAATTGAGTCGTTTTAAAAGATGTATCATTCAAATTGTATAAATATCAGAGATTACAAAATGAGGTCCCAATTGGTTCCATGTTTACAAATCACATTAAGTGAGTTTTTGAATGATAATAAAATTTATAGCCCTCTTGAGTATCCGTGTCCTTCCGTGCCATCCTTGATCGTCATTAACCTGAAATACATGCTTGAGAGGTCAACACAAAGGTTGAGTGATATTCATAGAGTTTGTTTAATGTTTGAACACAATATGTTGGTAGTGTGAGCTATAGACTCACACCAATGTTTGGAAAACAAATATGGGCCACGTTGTTACACGCCCGGAACAGTTATTATCAAATACTAAGCTTATGACACCAAAACGTTAACGTGTACCAATATCAATCGGCGGAGTTATCCCGGTAGGTACTTTGCCGTCATACCTAATGTCTCAAATATTAATGCATTTGTTTGAACTTAGTCAATACAAATGGGATTCGTCAATCCCAATAGGCCTATTCACAATATTCGCGCTCACTTGCAAGTAACCCTCGCAAGTGATTAAATGGTTCATAATATGGGATCTCGGTTTGGCAAGGATGGTACTTAGTGATAATAAAACAATCAGGCAAGCATACAATTTAAAAACATTGTGCTCGGTTAAAAATAGCATGTATTCCCCCCAAGGGTTTGTAAAACAATGAAGTAATGTAAAGTGGGGCTATGAACTCACCTTAAGTAAGATAGCAAGTAATGAATGTAACGGTTGAATCGTGAAGGTTTCTACGAGCAACCTATAATCGAATGTTGCGACTTAGGATTTGTGTAGAGAATATAACGGAGTGCCTATATATATATATATATATATCTTGCATTTAGTCCATGATGTGGTATGATGTATAATGTAAGTCTTTGAAAGAAATGATTCATGAAACATGTATGTTTTGTATATCGTTCACTACCGTTCGGGCCGACATAATTCAGAAGTCATGTTAGTAAGCGTTCGAGGAGCCAGGACACTTTAACTCGTAAATCCACAACTCAACTCGACGGCTTACATAATGAACTCCTCACATGAGGCTCCCTACTATTGTAGTAGTTGATGAAATATATAGATATAAGTTTGGATCCAAAAGTTACATGTCCAATAGTTGAATAAACTTAGGAAAGTTTATTTGTACATGAAGATTGTTATTAGGGTAAGTTTATTATAACTTGTATGACAAATACTTGTATGTTCTCATGGTTCCTTAGATGGAGTAGATCCAAATTGTATGTTCAAGTTCTCGTCAACTCTTTGTTTCATGTTTACGCCTATGTAAGTTGGTATGGTCATTTCGTCATGGCCTAGCCATGACCTTTGGTCCTTGTTCCAAGGTCATGAGACACAACCTTGGCTCTAGCCATGGTTGTGGTCTTGATTATAGGTCATAAGACCTCTTGTTCCATTTAAAGTATAACCATAATCTAGTGACTTTGGTCTAAAAATGGGCTGTTTAGAATTTGAAGAATTTTATCACTCGGAAAGCGTTTTTAGGTCTCGAGCTTCTTTGTTCCTGAACGAAAACGTCGTTTCGGACAACTTTCGTGTTTTAACTTTTTGATGAATCGGAGCAGAAGTGGGACTTTCAAAACCCAAATTTGATCAGAATGGTATTTGGCAGTTTGCCGCAAAGTTTTGGTAACTTCAAATGGGCGTAACTTTTGACTCGTATACTCGTTTTAGGTGGTTCAAATTGCTATGGTTTCCTTGTTAAGTCCTCTACTGTAATATGTAATAATCAAATATCATATTTTTACCATTTTGGTCGTGGTTTTCCAAGAAAGTCACTAGTTTGCTTGTTTTAGTAACTTGTTGTAACAATCAATAACAATAACTTGTTTTGCTCACTTTTATACATCATGGACATAACTACAAGACATAATATAGCAAGAATAACATGTAAATAACATGAACATGATTATTTAACAAGAATCAAGTTAGGGTTTGGCTCACAACTTTTGGCTTTCAAAGATGAAAGGAAGTTAACATGTAAGGATAGGACTTTGATAGACTTGCTTCAACCCACTTCTCTTCATGCAATCTTTCTACCCTTGGTATTCTTGAAAGATAGATGATGAAGGTTTAGGTGACTTGAGTGGATTCAAACTCAAGAGAAATCACCAAGTATATGAGGTTATGGAAGTGTTTTGATTATCTAAAAGAAACTAGGGTTTCTACCTTGAAGAATCACTTGAATCTTGCATGAAACTTGAAGAGAATGAGAAAATGAGATGGTGTGGGTGTGTGTGTGATGAGGGACGGCCAAGGAGGGGTAGGGGGGTATTTATATGGCTTGGAGGAGGTTAGAAATGTTGACTAGTCCAACCTTGGAGGCCAAGGTGAACACATGGATGAAATCTAAGGCCATTAAGCTTGAGATCAAGCCACCTAGTGTGAAAACCCCCCCCCATATGGCGGTTTACAACCCTTGGAGAACAAGTGTGGACTTTTGATGGTATTATCCAAGATATCTAGTTAGTTTTGACTCCGGGAAATGCCAATCGTAAATGATTAAGCCTCAAAACGTAAAACCGGGTGTCGTAAAATTATGGAACTTGAAAGTATTGATAAACATGTCAATAAGTTCCATAATAAAATATAAAATGAGTGGTAGGTTCCATTTGGGTGGTAAACCCTGCTAAAAACTGGAAACACGGGTCTAAAACGCGTAATTCGCGTAAAACGCTGAATATTGCGTAAAATTGAGAAAAGTAAAATGTTACTTTTCTAATGTTATAAAAATGATTTAAAATGACTTATAATGTCTAGACTGGGCTCAGTCTAGTGTCGGTTGGTATTAAATGTCTTTTAGACATCAAACCGTAAGCCTAAAAATCACGAAATGACTTATAACATCAAGGGATGATTTTTGGTCAATGGAGGAGGGAAAAATATGTTGACTTTTTCTAATAAATTGAAAAACTCAAATCGTCTTAGAAACGCGTTTTGTGGTCTCACGGTTAATCGCCCAAATGGTTAAGCGTGCTCATGCGAGAGTAGTACAGGCATGGGTGACCTGCTGGGAAGTTTTTGGTCATATTTTTCTCAGTCACGATTAATTCTCAAATAAATCATGAGTGTGTCAAACATTTTTCCGATGTGGGGTCACCTGACGGGGTTGAATTTCGTTGTGCGTAGAATTTCTGATTGACGTTTTACCCTAAAACGTGTAATTCCTTAATAACTTTCACGAAAATGAGCTTATGAATGTCAAACTTTTAATTTGCCATGGAAATGATTTATCACTCGATAAAATCAAATAAAAATCAACTTTCAGGAAAGTTTCGGGAAAAATGAATAGTAAAAGTGAATAGTGAAATTTTCTGGGAAAAATTAATTAACCTGAAATTGCGAATTGTTACAATAAACAGGGTAACTCTGTTCTGATGTCATAAACACTTGTAGTCACGCATGAAACTCCAAATGAAATTCATCAAATATTTATAAGTATATAATATTCAGTCCTGAATGAGTTTGAGTTGGTTTAAGGTGTCTTATAAGAATCTCATTTACTGTTAAGCAACTATTACTAACATACTTGTTTCCTGTTTATTACCAATAAGGTGTAAAAAAGTAAGAGCGTTTTCACAACATCGAGCATATTAATCAAATGTTAAACCTTTAGTAGTATATTTAGAGAACTGATAACAAACTTAGATCGCGTCACTACTATTGTGTACATAAAAAAGAGCTCGAAACTGAGTACATGTTTTGGTGGATGCAACATGTGGTTACTGTTATAGTAATGGGGCAAACAACAACCAAAGCCGACCAATATTTAGTGATTGAGTAACAAAAACTAATAGTTATTAACAAAAAGACTAAAAGACCTCTACAGTAGCTAGCTTCACTCTATACTTTGATTCCAAACGTAATAGCTTATAGCCTACATTGGCCTGTGTATTACACCCCCAGCGGTTGCTTCTGAAGCATGATATCTTATCGTAAAGGTTCCTGTTTACTTGCAAATTGAGTCACAGTAGGGCCCCTTGTAGAACAGTGGTTGAATCTGTTTAGCAGTAATGGTAACTTCCATCTCAGTTTCAAGTTGATTTAGAGGTTATATGGCGTGTCTGTTGCTTTGGGCTTGAGCTGTTACAACAAATGCGTCTGGGAAATGTTAAATACTTTTAACTGTAGAATGACCAATATCAGTAGCAAAAGGACAAAACTAAGGGGGTTGCCAATGCATCCCTCACCCCATCACCCTTCACTCACAAACAACCAATCCCCTTATGCCACATCACTCTCCCACTTTTCCCTTCACTCACTCACTTTTTGTTGGCATCACACCCCTCACCCTTCAATCACCCATTTTAATGCTTCAACGTTCCATTTTTGCTCTTCTCTCCATGCGGTAAAGCTCCCCGCATTTTTCCTTCACCAAGCGGTAACAGGGGACAGGCGGCGGTGTTCCCGCAGGGGAAGCCCCCCGTGCCGTGCCTCCCCGTACCCATTGCCAACCCCCTAAGGGGGTATTTGGTTTGAGGGTACAGTTATAAGGGAACGACTTTTATTCCAATTATTGTTGTTTGGTTAGTTGGTTTCGTAATTAAAAAATGGGAATCAAACCCTTGAAATTAGGCAGTTTCCATACCCACCAAAGGTGGTGAGTTTTTAAACCCATTCCAATTACCATACCAATAGTGATTCCCATTATATACCAAACGCATAAGTATCCTTTTCTCTCACTCTACTTTTTTACTAGTTGCATGTTACAAAGTGTATGTCTTTGGTTATAGGGAAATGACAAGGACAACAACAACAAATCCAGTGGCAACAGTTCAGCCAAGGCTATGGAAGGGGCAGCCAGTTTAGATATCTCCTTAGAAATCAAAGTAAGTTTATCTTTCCTTAATTAATTTCCATTTTAGGGCCATCTTCAAGATTAGAATGTTTTGTGTGAAAGTAGCATATCAGTTTTGGTCAGCATTGGCAAATTTTGGGCTTCAAGATTAGAATGTTTTATGTGAAAGTATGTAACAAATCACAATTTCAGGTTAATTTCTATTTTCGGAAAATTTTACTATTCATGTTACTATTCATTTTTACTATTCATTTCTTTCTGAATTTTTCCCGAAAGTTGATTTTTATTTCATATTCTCGAGTGATAAATCATTTCCATGACAAATTAAATGTTTGACACTCGTCAGATCATTTTCGTGAAAGTTATTAAGGAATGACACGACATTACACGTTTTAGGGTAAAACGGCAATCAGAAATTCTACGCACAACGAAATTTGATCCCGTCAGGTGACCCCACATCAGAAAAATGTTTAACACATTCATGATTTATTTGAGAATAAATCATGACTGAGAAAAATCATGGCCCAAATAAACTTCGGCCGTGAAAAACTGGAATTTTCAGTTTTACGCGTTTTTACTCAGCCGTAACCCTAGCCTTTACCTGCACCGCATTTCTAAGACGATTTGAGCTTTCAACTTATTTAAATAAGTCAACATATTTTTCCCTCCTCCATTGACTAAAAATCATTCCTTGATTTTATAAATCATTCCTTGATTTTTAGGCTTCCGGTTTGATGTCTAAAAGACATTTAACACCAACCGACACCAGACTGAGCCCAGTCTAGACATTATAAATCATTTTAAATCATTTTTAGCATATTAGAAAAGTAACATATTACTTTTCTCAGTTTTACGCAATATTCGTACATTTTACGTATTACGCGTTTTAGACCCGTGTTTCCAGCTTTTAGCAGGTTTTACCACCCAAATGGAGCTTATCACCCATTTTATATTTTATTATGGGACTTATGAACATTTCTAACAATACTTTAAAGTTTCATAATTTTACGACACCCGGTTTTACGTTTTGAGGCCTAATCATTTACGGTTGGCATTTCCCGGAGTCAAAATGCATCTAATAACCAAGGATAATACCAAGCCAAGCCACCTCCCCTCCTTATCTGTTTTGGAACCGCCACAAGGGGGGGGGGGAGTCACACCCTTGGTGGCTTGATCTCATGGCTTGTTGGTCTAGGATGCATACATGTGTATTTTGGCCAAAAATATCCCATGAAACTAACCTCCTCATTAGGGTATAAATACCCCTCTCCCTCTCTTCCCTTGGCCGGCCATCAAACACACCACAACACTCTCTCCTTAGCTTATTTCTTTCTAATTTGTTGCAAGGTTCAAGTGAAGTTCAAGTATAGAAACCCTAGATAGCTTATTTCTTACCAAAAATCTTCCAAACCCTAACATACTTGGTGTTTTCTCTTGAGTTTAAATCTACTCAATACACCTCAACCTTTATCATCTATCTTTCAAGAATACTAAGAGTAGAAAGGTTGCTTGAAGTGAAAAGGGTTGAAGCTTGTCAATCAAAGTCCATTTCCTTACTAGTTACTCCTTTCTTTAATTAGAAAGCCTAAAGTTGTAAGCCTAAACCTAACATGCTTCTTGTTTATTTATCATGTTCATCTCATTTATATGTTATTCTTGCTATATTATGTGTTGTAATTATGTCCATGATGAATCATGATGAGTAAAAGATGTTGTTGTAATGACTTATTGAAACAAGTTACTAAAACAAGCAAACTAGTGAATATCTTGGTATAACCTGATCAAAATGGTAAAAATTTTATATTGGATTATTACATATTACAGTAGAGGACTTAACAAGAAAACCATAGCAATTTGAACCACCTAAAAAGAGTAAACGAGTCAAAAGTTATGGCGATTTGAAGTTACCAAAGATTTCCGGCAAAACTGCCTAAATGTTTCTGTGATTTCTGTGACAGAACCTAAAACACGCAAAAAGAGGCCTTTCTGGTCCGATTCATGAAAAAGTTAAAACACGAAAGTTGTCCGGAATCATGTTTTCCTTTAGGAAAATAGAGGCTCGAGCCTTGAAAACGCCTTCTGAGTGAGATATTTCTCAGTTTCTTAACAGCTATTTACATATTTTAAGTCACTAAGTTATTGTCATACTTTCAAAGGAATAAAAGGTATTATGACCTATAACCAAGACCCCCACCATGGCTAGAGCCAAGGTTGTGTAACATGACCTTGGAACAAGGACCAAAGGTCATGGCTAGGCCATGACGAAATGACCAAACCAACTTACAAAGGCGTAAACATGAAACAATGAAATTGGCGATAACATGAACAAGTAATTTGTATCTACTTCATCTAAAAGGAAACCATGAGATTTTACCAAGACAAATGGTCATACAAAACTTATGAATCAAACCCTAATAACAATCTTCATGTACCATAAACTTTCCTAAGTTTATCCAAATATCGGACATGTAACGTTTTCGGATCAAAACTTATATCTATATACTTTATCAACTACTACAATAGTAGGGAGCTTCATGTGAGGAGTTCATTATGTAAGCCGTCGAGATGAGTTGTGGATTTACGAGTTAAAGTGTCCTGGCTCCTCGAACGCTTACTAACATGACTTCTGAAATATGTTAGCCCGAACGGTAGTAAACGATATACCAAAACATACATGTTCATAAATCTTTCTTTCCAAGACTTACAAATATACATCATACCTCATCATGGACTAAATGCAAGATATATATATAGGCACTCCGTTATATTCTTTACACAAATCCTAAGTCGCAACATTCTATTATAGGTTGCTCGTAGAAACCTACACAATCCAACCATCACCTTCGTTACTTGCTATCTTGTTTAAGGTGAGTTCATAGCCCCGCTTACATTACTTTAATGTTTTACAAACCCTTGGGGGAAATACATGCTACTTTTAAACCGAACACAATGCTTTGAAACTGTATGCTGCCTGATTGTTTTATTATTACTAAGTACCTTCCTTGCCAATCCTAGGCCCCATCATGAACCATTTAATCACTAGTATTAGTGAGCGCGAGTATTGTGAATAGGCCTATTGGGATTGACGAATCCCATTTGTTTGAGCAGTTAGTTCAAACGAATGCACTATATTTGAAACATTAAGTATGACGGCAAAGTACTTACCGGGGCAACATAACCGCCGATTGATATTGGTACCCGTTAACGTCTTGGTTGCATGAGCTTAGTACATAATAATAACTGTTTTGTTTTCTAACATGAGTATGAGTCTAATTAACTCATTACTACCAACATATTGTGTTCAACCGTTAAACAAACTCTATGAATTTCACTCAACCTTTGTGTTGACCTCTTAAGCATGTATTTCAGGTCCATGATAATCAAGAATGGAGCGGGAAGGGCACGTACCGAAGGAAGAAGGCTATAAACTATTATGTCATTCGATAAAAACATCATAGACTTTATATTGATGTGTTTTGAAACAATGGATCATTTTGGGACCTTACTATGTAAACTTTGATACATTTGAATAATATGAATGACAACTCTTTTTATTACGATTCGTTTAGAGATCGTTTTCTATTATTATGACTGTTGTGCCGTCGAGTAACACCCAAGTTGAATTCCGCTGCATCATGAATTGGGGGTGTTACAGATTGGTACCAGAGCCATGGTTATAGAGAAACGGGTCTAAGTGAGACCTAAACTATAACTACAATAACAAGCAAAAACATTTTTATAGCCTTCCGCTCTTCGTGCCTTCCGTCCTCCAGAAGATTATGGACTTATTACACATGTTATCTTACATGAACATATTTGTATATTGTCATATGCACATTTCCTTAGTTTGAACATTTTCCATAAACAATTGATTATTTTTGACATCATAAATTGTAGACATCATGTCCGCACCTCCATCTCCCGATCATCTTCATGCTATGCCCGAGTATTTACCAATTCTTCCCGGACCCGATGATCCTTACTTTGAACAAATTGACTATGACGATGAGGAAATACCTTATGAGGATCTAGACAATGAAATAGATTCGGACGAAGATCCTGAAATGGATTTGGACATAAATATCGATGAGTACGAAGAGGATCCTGAAATGGATGTTGACATCGAAGGCATCGAGGAGGAAGCGGAGGAACTATTAGTGGTGCCACATTTATCACCATTGACATCTCCACCTCCGGTTTCACCAATTTCATCCGAATCTAACCGTACCACTCCAGCTCAAGTTCCGAATTCTACTCACCAAACCGGCGGTACATCTACATCTACACATATGTTCGCAAACTCAGCTCAATACGAAATCTACTCTTTGAAACAAGCTCTCAACCTAACCCAACTCAAAGTTAAATGTATGGCAAGTCAAATGCATGAGTGTATGTCCAAGGTAAATTCTGCTAGAATGGATGCCATGAATGCTCGAGACGACCTATATTGGTTTAAGCTTGACATAAGCTACGTGAAGAGTGACTCGACTCATGTTGGGGAAGTAGTCTTAAATCCTTTGACGGGCTTGGATAATGTCAAGGATAGACTCACTTTGGTTGAGAGGGCCCAAGAACAGGATGCGGTTCAAATTCACCAACTACTTAACCGCCTAAATACCGCCGAAATCCGGTTAGATGTGGCAAACTTTGACAGGTATCAACTTAGGAATGATTTGTGTGGGATGCAAACTCAAATGAGTTCCATACAACAAAGGTTATACCGAAAGGAGGTCAAAGAATACCGTCCAAACGAAAGCGTAGATGTGTTAGCAACACGCGGAAATAATAATCCGACCGGACCGCAACAACCTCCCAACCAACGTTAGACTAGTGTTATAGTACTAGTTAGCTTTTGTACAACGTTGTAATTACTAATTGAAAGTATCAGTTAGTAAGTTTTGAATGAACTTGTAATAAGTTCGATTTTGTAATCAACGTTATATAAATATAACTTTCTTTTATATACTACCATGTGTTGCTTTTAAGTTTCAACATTAATGTCCTATCATCCTTATCAAATTGTGCTCATTTCACAACTCTCTAATTACAACGTATCTTTTGAACAATAGAATCATGGCGCCAAAGAAAAAGACCCCACCACCAACAATGACACAAGCCGCCATCCGCAAACTGGTGAAGGATAGTGTCAATGCAGCACTTATCGCTGAACGAGCAGCCGTAGCTGCAGCAGCTGCCGATGCCACCACAGCTGCTGGTGCTGCAGCAGCTGCTGATGCTGCAGCCGCTGCTGATGCTGCAGCAGCCGCAGAAGCCGCCACTGCTGCGGAAGCTGCAATAGCTGCAGAGGCTGCAAGAGTTGCCAGTCTGAACCTTGGAGGACCTACCCCTCCGGTGACCAATGTTACTACAGTACCAAAGGGTTGCTCGTTCATTTCCTACCTGAAATGTGAACCCCTCAAATTCAAGGGTACTGAAGGGGCTGTAGGTTTGACCCGTTGGTTCGAAAAGGCAGAATCGGTGTTCATTGTTAGTAAATGTATCGAGGGGGATAAAGTTCAGTATGCCACAAGTACTCTGTTGAATGAGGCCTTGTCCTGGTGGAACTCAATTGCTCAACCCATGGGCATTGAGAATGCCTACAAAATTACTTGGGCAAATTTGAAACAAATGATGATCAAGGAATACTGTCCACGCAGTGAGATACAAAAGTTGGAAGTTGAGTTCTGGGATCATACGGTTAAGGGAAATGATATCATGACCTACAACCGTAGATTCCAGGAACTGAGGATACTTTGTCCATCAATGGTTTCCCCAAAGGAAAAGATGTTGGAAAGGTATATTTGGGGACTTCCCTCAAGCATACAGGGGAATGTGACTTCGGCAAATCCCAAAGAACTTGATGAGGCTATGCGGATGTCCCGTAGTCTCATGGATCAAGTGGTACGTATGTCGGAAACCCGCAAGCAAAACAACCTCAACACCAACAACAACACCAACAACCCCAACAACAGCAATGCCAACAATCCCAACAATTCCCACTACCGTAACAACAACAACAACAAGAACAACAACAACAAACGACCATATGATGGTAACCGTGGGAATAATAACAACAACAACAACAACAACAACAACCAAACCCGAAACAACAACCATCACAATCAACAGAACAAGAGGCAGGAAGCCGCAACGGCTTATGTTGCTGCACCAGCTGGTGGTAGGTACGTGGGTAATCAACCACAATGTACCAAGTGTAACTACCATCACGAAGGTCCTTGCCCGGCCAAATGCCACAAGTGCCAAAAGCCCGGACATCTTGCCAAGGATTGTAGGGGCAAGGGTATAGCTACTGGGGCTAACACACAGCCCATAGTTACATGTTTCGGGTGTGGTGAAAGGGGACACTACAAAAACAACTGTCCTCAAAACCAAGGGCCCCAAGGCGGAGGTGCTCGTGCTAGAGCCTATGTCATAGGAAAGGAAGAACCACACCAGGACCCGAACGTGGTTACCGGTACGTTCTTACTCAATAATATTCCTGTTAAAGTATTATTCGATTCTGGTGCTGATATGAGCTTTATATCTACTAGAATTGCGCCTTTACTTGATATTCCATCAATTACTTTAACCACTAGTTATAATGTTGAGCTAGCTACCGGTGACTTAGTAAATACCAATACCGTAATCCCAAATTGTACCCTTAATCTCTTAGACCACCCCTTTAACATCAATCTTATGCCAATCGAACTCGGAAGTTTCGATGTTGTTATTGGCATGGATTGGTTGTCTAAACATCAAGCTAACATTATTTGTGGTGAAAGAGTTGTGCACATTCCATGTGACAATGAAACTTTGATCATTCGTGGTGATCAAAGTGGAACTCGAATAAACATCATCTCATGTATCAAAACCATGAAGTACATTGAGAAAGGATGTTATGCTTTCTTAGCCCACGTAACAGAAAAGAAAACCGATGAAAAACGTCTCGAAGATGTTCCTATTGCCCGTGAGTTCCCTGAAGTCTTTCCAGAAGACTTACCCGGACTACCACCACATCGACAAATAGAGTTCAGAATTGATTTAATACCAGGAGCGGCGCCAGTTGCCCGCGCACCATACCGGCTAGCACCTTCAGAGATGCAAGAGCTATCAAATCAATTACAAGAACTTGCGGACAAGGGATTTATTCGACCCAGTTCCTCACCTTGGGGAGCTCCAGTTTTATTCGTGAAGAAGAAAGATGGGTCATTACGAATGTGTATTGACTATCGTGAGCTAAACAAACTAACCATAAAGAACCGTTACCCATTACCAAGAATTGATGATTTATTCGATCAATTACAAGGTTCAACCTATTACTCAAAAATTGACCTACGTTCAGGTTACCACCAAGTTAGAGTTCGTGATGAAGACATTCCAAAAACGGCCTTTAGGACACGATATGGTCACCATGAATTCCAAGTGATGCCCTTTGGGTTAACTAATGCACCGGCAGTATTCATGGATCTCATGAATCGGGTGTGTAAACCATATTTGGACAAATTCGTGATCGTATTCATAGACGACATTCTCATATATTCCAAAAACGAAGAGGAACACAAAGAACACCTGAGAACAATTTTAGGACTACTCAAGGAAGAGAAATTGTATGCAAAGTTTTCCAAATGCGAATTTTGGATTCAATCCGTACAATTCCTTGGGCATGTGATTGACAAAACCGGTTTACATGTCGATCCCGCTAAAATTGAGGCAATCAAAAACTGGCCAACACCTACCACACCTACAGAAATTCGTCAATTTCTGGGTTTAGCCGGGTATTACCGAAGGTTTATTGAAGGATTTTCTTCAATAGCAAAATCTTTGACCAAGCTAACTCAGAAAAACAAGAAATACGTGTGGGATGAAGACGAAGAAAATGCTTTCCAAACCCTTAAACAAAAACTTTGTAGTGCTCCTATCCTAGCATTGCCAGATGGGATCGAAGATTTTGTAGTCTATTGTGATGCATCGTACCAAGGTTTAGGTGCCGTGTTGATGCAACGTGATAAGGTCATGGCTTATGCTTCGCGACAACTCAAAGTTCATGAAGAAAATTACACCACTCATGACTTAGAGTTAGGAGCTGTGGTCTTTGCACTAAAAATCTGGAGGCACTATCTATACGGTACTAGATGTACTGTGTACACCGATCATAAAAGCCTACAACACATTTTGAATCAAAAAGAACTAAACATGCGACAACGTCGTTGGTTGGAATTACTAAGTGATTATGACTGCGACATTCGTTATCACCCAGGGAAAGCAAACGTAGTAGCCGACGCCCTAAGCCGAAAGGAACGAGTTAAACCACTACGAGTCCGAGCCTTAGTTTTAACCATAAATTCAAACTTTCCTACTCAAATCCTTCACGCTCAAGCTGAGGCGGTGAAACAAGAAGACATCCAAAAGGAAAGGTTGGATGGCATGATGCAAAAGAAATTCGAAACCCGTTCAGATGGAACTCTATACTTCCAAGGTCGAAGTTGGTTACCACTTTATGGTGGCTTACGAGACTTGATCATGCATGAATCACACAAATCTAAATACTCCATACATCCATGATCTGATAAAATGTATCATGATCTTAAGTTACTTTATTGGTGGCCGAACATGAAAGCCGACATTGCAACATATGTTAGCAAGTGTCTTACCTGCTCCAAAGTAAAAGCCGAACACCAAAAACCATCCGGTCCATTGCAACAACCAGAAATTCCTACTTGGAAATGGGAAAGAATTACTATGGACTTCATTACCAAACTCCCAAGGACATCAAGCGGTTATGACTCCATCTGGGTCATAGTTGATCGTCTCACAAAATCAGCACACTTTATACCAATCAAAGAGACTTACAAAATGGAACAACTAACCCGACTGTACGTCAAAGAAATAGTCTCAAGACATGGTGCACCGATATCCATCATATCCGACAGAGATGGTAGATTTACTTCCAATTTCTGGCAGTCACTCCAAGACGCCTTTGGAACAAATCTAGACATGAGTACAGCATATCACCCTCAGACCGATGGTCAGAGTGAACGAACCATCCAAACTCTTGAAGACATGCTTCGAGCATGTATAATAGATTTTGGAAAAGGATGGGATACTCATTTACCATTAGTCGAATTTTCCTACAACAACAGCTATCATACAAGTATTAAAGCAGCTCCATTTGAAGCACTTTACGGTCGAAAGTGTCGTTCACCTGCTTGTTGGGCTGAAGTGGGAGAAGTTCAACTCACTGGACCAGAACTTATCCGTGAAACAACGGATAAGATTGTACAAATCAGAAGTCGATTACAAGCCGCAAGAGATCGACAGAAAAGTTATGCCGACACACGACGCAGACCCCTAGAATTCCAAGTCGGAGATAGGGTTATGCTAAAGGTATCGCCTTGGAAAGGCATGATACGATTCGGTAAACGAGGAAAACTAAACCCAAGATACATCGGACCATTTAAAATCCTAGCCAGGGTTGGCCCTGTGGCGTACAAACTTGAGCTTCCGTCAGAACTCAATAGTGTACACCCCACTTTCCATGTATCTAACCTAAAGAAATGCTTATCGGATGAATCACTTGTGATTCCACTCGATGAAATTCAACTCAATGACGATCTTCAATTTGTTGAGGAACCCGTAGAAATCATGGACCGAGAGGTCAAACAACTCAAACAAAGCCGAATACCAATTATCAAAGTTCGTTGGAACTCACGACGTGGTCCTGAATACACATGGGAACGAGAGGACCAGATACGAAAGAAATACCCACACCTTTTTACCAACGAAGCTTCTACCTCCAACGCTAATTGATCTCCGGGACGGAGCTCTCGTATGGGGTGGAGACTGTAACAAATCACAATTTCAGGTTAATTTCTATTTTCGGAAAATTTTACTATTCATGTTACTATTCATTTTTACTATTCATTTCTTTCTGAATTTTTCCCGAAAGTTGATTTTTATTTCATATTCTCGAGTGATAAATCATTTCCATGACAAATTAAATGTTTGACACTCGTCAGATCATTTTCGTGAAAGTTATTAAGGAATGACACGACATTACACGTTTTAGGGTAAAACGGCAATCAGAAATTCTACGCACAACGAAATTTGATCCCGTCAGGTGACCCCACATCAGAAAAATGTTTAACACATTCATGATTTATTTGAGAATAAATCATGACTGAGAAAAATCATGGCCCAAATAAACTTCGGCCGTGAAAAACTGGAATTTTCAGTTTTACGCGTTTTTACTCAGCCGTAACCCTAGCCTTTACCTGCACCGCATTTCTAAGACGATTTGAGCTTTCAACTTATTTAAATAAGTCAACATATTTTTCCCTCCTCCATTGACTAAAAATCATTCCTTGATTTTATAAATCATTCCTTGATTTTTAGGCTTCCGGTTTGATGTCTAAAAGACATTTAACACCAACCGACACCAGACTGAGCCCAGTCTAGACATTATAAATCATTTTAAATCATTTTTAGCATATTAGAAAAGTAACGTATTACTTTTCTCAGTTTTACGCAATATTCGTACATTTTACGTATTACGCGTTTTAGACCCGTGTTTCCAGCTTTTAGCAGGTTTTACCACCCAAATGGAACTTATCACCCATTTTATATTTTATTATGGGACTTATGAACATTTCTAACAATACTTTAAAGTTTCATAATTTTACGACACCCGGTTTTACGTTTTGAGGCCTAATCATTTACGGTTGGCATTTCCCGGAGTCAAAATGCATCTAATAACCAAGGATAATACCAAGCCAAGCCACCTCCCCTCCTTATCTGTTTTGGAACCGCAACAAGGGGGGGGGAGTCACACCCTTGGTGGCTTGATCTCATGGCTTGTTGGTCTAGGATGCATACATGTGTATTTTGGCCAAAAATATCCCATGAAACTAACCTCCTCATTAGGGTATAAATACCCCTCTCCCTCTCTTCCCTTGGCCGGCCATCAAACACACCACAACACTCTCTCCTTAGCTTATTTCTTTCTAATTTGTTGCAAGGTTCAAGTGAAGTTCAAGTATAGAAACCCTAGATAGCTTATTTCTTACCAAAAATCTTCCAAACCCTAACATACTTGGTGTTTTCTCTTGAGTTTAAATCTACTCAATACACCTCAACCTTTATCATCTATCTTTCAAGAATACTAAGAGTAGAAAGGTTGCTTGAAGTGAAAAGGGTTGAAGCTTGTCAATCAAAGTCCATTTCCTTACTAGTTACTCCTTTCTTTAATTAGAAAGCCTAAAGTTGTAAGCCTAAACCTAACATGCTTCTTGTTTATTTATCATGTTCATCTCATTTATATGTTATTCTTGCTATATTATGTGTTGTAATTATGTCCATGATGAATCATGATGAGTAAAAGATGTTGTTGTAATGACTTATTGAAACAAGTTACTAAAACAAGCAAACTAGTGAATATCTTGGTATAACCTGATCAAAATGGTAAAAATTTTATATTGGATTATTACATATTACAGTAGAGGACTTAACAAGAAAACCATAGCAATTTGAACCACCTAAAAAGAGTAAACGAGTCAAAAGTTATGGCGATTTGAAGTTACCAAAGATTTCCGGCAAAACTGCCTAAATGTTTCTGTGATTTCTGTGACAGAACCTAAAACACGCAAAAAGAGGCCTTTCTGGTCCGATTCATGAAAAAGTTAAAACACGAAAGTTGTCCGGAATCATGTTTTCCTTCATGGAAAAAGAGGCTCGAGCCTTGAAAACGCCTTCTGAGTGAGATATTTCTCAGTTTCTTAACAGCTATTTACATATTTTAAGTCACTAAGTTATTGTCATACTTTCAAAGGAATAAAAGGTATTATGACCTATAACCAAGACCCCCACCATGGCTAGAGCCAAGGTTGTGTAACATGACCTTGGAACAAGGACCAAAGGTCATGGCTAGGCCATGACGAAATGACCAAACCAACTTACAAAGGCGTAAACATGAAACAATGAAATTGGCGATAACATGAACAAGTAATTTGTATCTACTTCATCTAAAAGGAAACCATGAGATTTTACCAAGACAAATGGTCATACAAAACTTATGAATCAAACCCTAATAACAATCTTCATGTACCATAAACTTTCCTAAGTTTATCCAAATATCGGACATGTAACGTTTTCGGATCAAAACTTATATCTATATACTTTATCAACTACTACAATAGTAGGGAGCTTCATGTGAGGAGTTCATTATGTAAGCCGTCGAGATGAGTTGTGGATTTACGAGTTAAAGTGTCCTGGCTCCTCGAACGCTTACTAACATGACTTCTGAAATATGTTAGCCCGAACGGTAGTAAACGATATACCAAAACATACATGTTCATAAATCTTTCTTTCCAAGACTTACAAATATACATCATACCTCATCATGGACTAAATGCAAGATATATATATAGGCACTCCGTTATATTCTTTACACAAATCCTAAGTCGCAACATTCTATTATAGGTTGCTCGTAGAAACCTACACGATCCAACCATCACCTTCGTTACTTGCTATCTTGTTTAAGGTGAGTTCATAGCCCCGCTTACATTACTTTAATGTTTTACAAACCCTTGGGGGAAATACATGCTACTTTTAAACCGAACACAATGCTTTGAAACTGTATGCTGCCTGATTGTTTTATTATTACTAAGTACCTTCCTTGCCAATCCTAGGCCCCATCATGAACCATTTAATCACTAGTATTAGTGAGCGCGAGTATTGTGAATAGGCCTATTGGGATTGACGAATCCCATTTGTTTGAGCAGTTAGTTCAAACGAATGCACTATATTTGAAACATTAAGTATGACGGCAAAGTACTTACCGGGGCAACATAACCGCCGATTGATATTGGTACCCGTTAACGTCTTGGTTGCATGAGCTTAGTACATAATAATAACTGTTTTGTTTTCTAACATGAGTATGAGTCTAATTAACTCATTACTACCAACATATTGTGTTCAACCGTTAAACAAACTCTATGAATTTCACTCAACCTTTGTGTTGACCTCTTAAGCATGTATTTCAGGTCCATGATAATCAAGAATGGAGCGGGAAGGGCACGTACCGAAGGAAGAAGGCTATAAACTATTATGTCATTCGATAAAAACATCATAGACTTTATATTGATGTGTTTTGAAACAATGGATCATTTTGGGACCTTACTATGTAAACTTTGATACATTTGAATAATATGAATGACAACTCTTTTTATTACGATTCGTTTAGAGATCGTTTTCTATTATTATGACTGTTGTGCCGTCGAGTAACACCCAAGTTGAATTCCGCTGCATCATGAATTGGGGGTGTTACAAAGTATCAACCCAACCCGTAGTAATCACAACACATTTGGACCCGTAACCTGGCCTGACCATTTTAATAGGTCCCATGTTTGATCACACCAACTCATGATGTTTCATGTTTTTTAGGATGAATTAACTCTAAAGATTGAGGAAAGGATATTGGTATGGACTTTTCTCCCTAAAGGTTTTCTCCCATCATAGTCATTTCTTCTTATATTTTTGTAGCTGTAGTCACGTGTCTGGTTTAATAGTGTGGCCTTGTGGGGTCAAACTGTAATAGTATATATGTATATTTATCACACCAAGTGTCTATCAAATAGGTGCTTGAATTAGCATGTTTGAATTTGAAAAAGCTAATAAGCCATTATTTCCAGCTAATGAGCTTATTAACATGGGCTTATGAATTCATAAGACATAAGCTCATAAGTCAAAAAAGTGAGCCAAATAAGCTAAATCCAAACGCCCCCTAAAAATGAACAGAAAAGTTTCTAACCAATTCCTTTGACCCATTACACTACCTGCACTCCCATTCATTTTTCCACTTCGACATAATATAAAACAACATACCTTTAGTTAATGGAAGTGTATGCAGAGGAAATCTTTCGGCTGCAAGTCTCACATGAGTGTTCCCATCTTTTGCACATTCAGCTCGCACAGGACCGTATGTTAATTATTATACATTCAGCTCGCACAGGTGAGATCTAGCACAATTATTATACATTATCAGGGGATCTCTACTTGAAAATAAACACTATTCAGCGTATGTTGTTGGTCTATAGTCTTTTGGGACATCTACACTTCAAATACCAGCATATTCCATAAACAGTAAACTAATGCTTAATAAACTTTACCAATTACAAAATAAACAAATCTACCTTCTAAACTCCCTCCGGAAAAGGGAGGGCTTTACCTGGTTTGAGTCAGTAGCGGTGGGTTCAAACCCCGTGGATGGTTACCCCAAAAAGAAATAATAATAAATAAATAAATAAATATAGTACTCTTAACTATTTTATTAAACAACCCTTAAGCCATCAGTTGTAAATATAAATCCCAACCTCCGTGTATGCCCACAAGCTTTTGGGTAAACTACCATAGCCCAAAATAGTCTTTTGCAATTAAAGGATGTGATATCAAAACCAAACATCGTGTCGTTTAGGTGACTACAAGTTTGACTAACGGGTGATGAGTCAAGCATATATGCAAAATGTCATTTATCAAAATGATAATGTTGCACTCTAAAGCAAAAATTTCGCTCCTACCAAACATCGCTATTATTAGACGTCTCAACCCAATAGAAGAATATTGTTATATCAATTTTTGCGCCTAAACTGTTGTTAACCCAAAATGTACAATCTAATCTATCACAATTCATAGGCATAAATAGATTTATATAATACATGATTTGAACAACCCTCATAGTACTAATCATTATACAGCTTAATGCATGCAATTACTCACTGAGGCTGTGAGGCATAGTGTGGTATTAGATGTAGATTCGTACGTGAATGTATGCTTTTCATAAGAAAAAATAAATAAATGATTTGGTAAATTAAAATGTGTTATATTTTAAAATTAGATCAAAAGAATATTTATGTAAATGCTATCTCATACAGAGTATGTGCATTTATATAGAACATGAGTCAGGTAATTATTTAACCAAAAAAAAAAAAAAAAAAAAACCACTAACCTTTATTGGATTTCTTGAATCCGAAGGCCATTGATGTGATTGATTTGGGATTTTGGGCTTTAAGTGATGTTAAAAGCTGGTCAAAGTCAACGTTTTTAAGTTGGGTTTGTGTGGGCTTTGGGTTGGATTGGTTACCTGGTAGGTCAAAATTATAGCCTTTAAATGTGAAATTACGAGTAGTAGTAGATGTTACAGAGATATTACGTGCATCTGTGGTTGTCAACTAAACATTCTCCAAAGACCAACCTCATGCTATCCTTTCGATCAGAGTTGAGATTGAACTAAGGTAATTTTCTCAAAAAGGTCTTTTGGAGTTGACGTGTTTGCGCTTGGGGAATGGTATTGCTAGGGCAATGTCCCTTTGATGAGGATTAGATTTTTTTGGTACAAGAGAAACCTTATAAGAACTTTTTGGATCTAGGTAATTTCAAACAGACTTTACATATGAATAACACGAATAAATAGCGTCTTGTTTACCTGTGTTAATACTTTTCGGATACAAATTCATTTGAACAGCAACATAAATACCAATGGAACCAGGATAAAAAGACACCCCATCTGTAAACATATATTTGATAGTACCGGTCCAAAAGAATTCATTTAGTTAAAATTGCATAGGAAGTAACTGATAATCGACTAGTATTATTTCGGCAATAAGCACACTCTAAAAAGTCCGAGTCTTATGGTTTCAGCAAATTTGTAGTTGTCCCACATGTGTCTTATATTCAAGTCAAGCTCTACTCTGTATGGGTGTGTCTTCGCCGTCGAAATAAAGGTCAGTAGATCACCGAATTGCTATGAAGGCAGCCACACGTTCAATATATCAGCAGAATAGCTCTGTTTCACATACTCGATATAGTGGTTAGAAAACCTGAAATCATGCAAACATTAAGAATTCTTCATGGAAATATAGTTCATTGAAAGACATGACAGTAATTACATTTGGATCTCGTGCTAAAACATTACATAGATACAAGAATTCAACAAGTTAATAAGAAGCATGAAGTACAAACAACTATATTTGTGCAGCCTGTTGCCATTACTCAACGAACATGACCCCTTTCACTGTTTTACATAAACAGCAAAAGCACCTGTATGGCAGTATAAAACCATCGATGTAAGATCATCATCTAAAAAGTAATATGCTTAGCATCCATACAAATTGTATATTTCTATCTGTACATGCTACTAGTTTTATGCAGAGGGTAAATTCATGTTTAACTCAGATATGATCGATCAACGACGTCCTATTTTTAACTTCAACTTCAACGTGGCACATCAATACAAATTGTATCCATCTATCTGTACATGCTACTAGTTTTATGCAGAGGGTAAATTCATGTTTAACTCAGAAATTATCGATCAAAATCTCATTCGAATCCCAACTACAACATCCAAGTTTCTTTATTGTTTCTGACAATTAATTACAGTCAAGGTGGCTCATCAAGCATTCAAACTTTAACCAATACAACAATGCACTTTTAGCCAAAAAGCTGTTTGCAAGATTCATTGTTTTAAGCCCTCTTTTGTTAGTGTGTTTGAGATCATCAGCAACTCTGTTTTGCACACACGCAACATTCATCATGCACTAACTTTTGTTAACGGATTTTACACAACACGGAGAAATGGCCACCCATGGTTTTAGTGGTACTTTTATTAATAACAGGGGCCTTAAAACCCCCTGTACAAATACAAGTGCGAAGCATGATATTACAATACATTATCTCTACAAACATAATAAGAACAATAATAAATATAGAAAAAGCACATACAAAGCAGACAACAATAAGTGCTAAAGAAAGAAACTTTGAATCATATAAGACTATGCACGTCCAACCCTTTGCAATTTTGCAATGAACACTGCCACCTTTACATACACCCAATCCTTCAAGCAATTATGAAAGTGGAAAAAAGCATGTCAAAGACGGCGATTGAGAAGTAAGGCGCTACATGCTATCCAAAATGCAGTTGCAAAACCTGTGGCCCCTCCAATATAAAACCATCTTCGAAGTTCATCTGTACTTTCCCCATCACCATCACTCTCACCGGCAGGTGGTACTCCCAAATCTTTATCTCCGGAGCATTTTTTGGGCAGGGGACGTCCACATAGTCCAGCATTCCCAATGTATGTTGAAGCGTCAAAGGTTTGGAGTTGAGTGCCCGACGGTATTCTCCCAGGAAGGTCATTAAATGACAAGTCTAAATTATTTAGTAAAGTCATCTCAGACATGGTTGGTGGTATCTCTCCAGAAAGGATGTTTCTAGATAAATTCAAAGTTAAAAGCTGTGTCATTTGACCAATTTCTCGTGGAATCTTTCCATCTAGAGAGTTGTCTGACAAGTCTAGTACTAACAATTCATGTAGATTAGTAGCCTCACTTGGGATTTGTCCTGTCAGATTGTTGCTTGACAAATCAATCACCTTTAACAATCCCAAAATGCTTCTAAACTCATTTACCTTTCCTTGCCATTCAAGCAACTGATGGTCAATATAGCTATAGTCAACACCTCGACCAATGGACATGGAAGAATCATTAGTAGTTCTCAAACTGAAAAAACTAAGATAATGATGTACATTCTGTTCCAAAAACGATCCTTTTTGAACCATGGAAATAAGACTGTTCACACACGATGGGATTGTTCCATAGAGCTTGTTATCTGACAAGTCTAATATTTGAAGACTTACTAAATCACATATTTGTGAAGGGATGGTTCCAAAGAAGTTGTTTGATTTTAGGCTAAGGGCATACAACCTTGACAACTTTTTCCCAATCCAAACAGGAATATTGCCATATAAACTGTTGTCCCCCAAGTCCAGAATGCTTAACTGGGTGCAATTCTTCAATGACACGGGCAATGCTCCAGAGAAGTTATTGTTGTATAAACTCAAAGTCTTGAGTTGACCCAAACATCCTACAGAGGAGGAATACTTCCTGATAGAGTATTCTGTCCTAGCTTAAGAACTTTTAGATATGTCAAATTCTTAAAACAGTCTGGAAGTTGCCCGGTTATTGTGTTATGCGAAAGATCAAGAAATTCCAAATTTTGATACATTTGACACAAGAATGAAATTCCTCCATGGAATTTGTTTCTGGACAGATCTAAAAAACTTATACTTGCAGGAAAAGCAGGTATTGGACCATAAAAGCTGTTGAAACTCAAATCTATTTTTTCAAGGTCATGATTTGATAATGATTCTGGTAATCTCCCACTTATGTTGTTGAAAGAGATATCCAAATAGATCAACTGAGAAGACTGCTGAAGACCGAATAATCTTAATACATTGCTTTGTTTGTAATAGTTAGAACATGAAGGACCAAACTTGTTAGTTAGAAACTTAATAACCGAAAAGTAGTTATGGTAGTTATTTCGGTTATGTGAATGGTTGTGTCGGTTCATTTACACTGATTCAAAACATATATATATGTATGTACATAGATCGATTAAAGGTTAATGAAACATTTTAGATTTTACTTATTCAATTGAATTGCAACTTATTAAAGATCTATTATTGGGACAACAATTGGCATCAAGAGCAAAGGTTTTATACACATCGAAATATCTGGAAAACGTTTTTACAGAAACCTTAACAAGGAGGCCATTTGAACACGCTGGGAAAAGAGACTCTCGCTGTTTTTTTTCTTCAAAGCAAAGGGACGTTTGTTTTTCTTAATTCTTCCAAGGAAACAAACAAGTGTGAATAAGGAACGCTTAGAAGAGATAGTGCATGATCTGTTTTGCGTAGAAGTTGCAAGTGTACAACATCGAAAGTGAATTGGTGTTGAGGAAGAAGAGTGGAGACTTTGTGTTAAGAACCGGTTAAGAGAAAAACACAAGGCATAGTGATACGCGAATTCTAGAGGCGCGAAGAGACGTTGTTGTTAGATTAATACGTATACGTTTGAAAGAGAAGAGTGTGGAGTTTGTGTCGCAAGAACACAAGGACAACAACAACGTGGGGAGAAAACAAGACAAGTGACTGTCGTTGTTTTCATTGGAACGAACCAGGAGCGCAGCAAACAGTTTGTTTTGGGTTCGGTTTTGTTACCAAGAGTTGGTAATACAAGTTTGTGTGTAGGAGACTGCGTGATCTCAATACCGAGATCAAACACACAAAGGGTGATAACGTGTAGTGTGGTATTTCTTTATTTGCGTGTTGAATTCATTCGACAAACAGCAGTAATAAGGAGAGCCAAGTGAAGGCAGTGGAACGTTTGGAATATAGACTCGTTGGCAAAATAAAAGCAGATTCGACAAGTGTAGGAGAGTTGTGCAGTTTTTTGTTTGATTCGAGAACAAGGACAGCGACAACAAATAAAAGAAAACCGAGTAGTGTTGGTTAATTTTGGGTCGAATAACACTTTGAAAAAGACAACGAGGCACTGAAATTTTAAAAGGATTTTGGCGCGGGAAAAGGAACAAAGTTGGTGACCGAATTATAACAAGTCGAAACATCAAATACATCTCGTATTCTATACGAAATAAACAAGGTCACAAGTTTCAATTTTCTGGATTTCATTTTATATAGTATAGATCATATTAGTTTATGCTATTAGGAAATCCCGAGAACTATTAATTGATCCCGTAGTATTAAGGAATTTCAAAAAAACTATAATTTCATATTAGAAGATACCATACATAGGAAAATTATTCCCATACGGATTAGAAAGTGAAAATCATAAAATATACATCTAACATGGCCGGGGATGACGCTAGTACATCTAACGCAACAAAAACCGTAATACCGATTGCACAATACCAATGTCCAAAATTGAAAAATACAAATTATACGGTATGGGCTATACAAATTAAGGCAATATTAGGTGCACAAGGTTTTTGGGAAACTATTGAATATAAGGATAGGGCAGACGTAGATGATAAAAAGGATAAAGCAACAATTGCTTTCATATACCAAGCGTTGACCGAAGATGTAATCTTACAAGTAGCGAGTTGTAAGACGGCTAAGGAATTATGGGAATCATTGAGAAAGAGACACGTTGGAGAAGAAAAGGTGCAACAAGCACGACTACAATAATTGATGATTGGATTTAACTCACTTTATATGAAGGAAGATGAGACGGTGGATGCATTTGCGGAAAAATTGAATGGTTATGTGACAAAGGCAAAAGAACTAGGGAAAACACTAAATGAATCACTTTTAGTTAGAAAACTATTAGACTCCACACCAGATAGATTCATACAAATAGTAGCATCCATAGAACAAACAAATGATCTAGACGACATAACCCTAGATGAGATCATTGGAAAACTCAAAGCGTTTGAGGAAATGATAAAATTACGAAAGGGAGGACAAGTTGAAAGCCAGGATAATTTACTTTTTGCACATGACGAACACTCAGATAAAAAGAAAAGTTTTAACAAGCGTGGAGGTAGATCGAACTATTCACGAAGAAACTGGCATAAAAATAAGAATAGGAATAACTCGAACCATCAAGATAACCAAAATAAGAATTCGAGTAAGTTTGATTTTAGCAACGTAAGGTGTTATAATTGCAACAAACTTGGACATTTTCGAGATAAATGTAGATCAAAACCAACAACTCAAGAACAATCAAACCTTATCTTAGAGGACGATGAACCATCATTGTTAATGACTATGCACGAAACCAAACACGAGGGAGTGTTGTTGAATGAAGGCCAAATTCAACCGGGAAAACATGCTTCAAAGGATGCAAGCATATGGTATTTAGATAACGGTGCAAGCAACCATATGACGGGAACTATAACAATTCGCATTTTCAGGATATTTACTTTTCCCGGAAAATTTCACTATTCACTTTTACTATTCATTTTTCCCGAAACTTGATTTTTATTTCTTGGGCTGAAGTGATAAATCATTTCCATGGCAAATTAAAAGTTTGACATTCATAAGCTCATTTTCGTGAAAGTTATTAAGGAATTACACGGAATTACACGTTTTACGGTAAAACGTCATTCAAAAATCCTACGTACGACGAAATTTGGTCGCGTTAATTTTCCCCGTATCAGAAAAATGTTTGACACATTCATGATTTATTTGAGAATAAATCATGACTGAGAAAAACATTACCAAAATAAACCTCGGCCGTGAAAAACTGGAATTTTCAGTTTTAAGCGTTTTTACTCAGCCGTAACCTTAGCCTATACCTGCACCGCATTTCTAAAAAGATTTGAGTTTTCAACTTATTAGAAAAAGTCAACATATTTTTCCCTCCTCCATTGACCAAAAATCATTCCTTGATTATATAAGTCATTTCGTGATTTTTAGGCTTACGGTTTGATGTCTAAAAGACATTTAATACCAACCGACACTAGACTGAGCCCAGTCTAGACATTATAAGTCATTTTAAATCAATATTATCCGATTAGAAAAGTAACATTTTACTTTTCTCAATTTTACGCAATATTCGTACGTTTTACGTATTACGCGTTTTAGACCCGTGTTTCCGGTTTTTAGCAGGGTTTTAGCACCCGATAGAACCTACCACTCATTTTATATTTTATTATGGACTATATGGACATGTTTAACAATACTTTCAAATTCCATAATTTTACGACACCCGGTTTTACGTTTCGTGGCTTAACCATTTACGGTTAGCATTTTACGGAGTCAAAACTATCAATATAACTAGGATAATATCATCACAAGCCAACTCATTCCTTCCTTATCCTTGTGAACCGCCACTAGGAGGGGGGTTTCACACTTGTGGCTTGATCTTGACCCTTGATTCCTTGGATGATCACATGTGTATAACTTTGGCTCCAAGTAAAACTTGGTCACCAAGTGTTGGTATTTTCCTAGTTGTTTCCTAACCTCCTCATGACCATATAAATACCCCCTCCCCCCTTCCTTGTGCCGTGCATCCCCAACCCCAAAACCACTTCACACTTAGCTTATTTCCTTCAAAGTTCTAGCAAGGATCAAGTGCAAGTTCAAGGTAGAAACCCTAGTTAGAATATCATTCACCAAAACTCTTCCATAACCTCATATACTTTGGTGATTTCTCTTGAGTTTGAATCCACTCAAGTCACCTCAACTTTCATTACATCTCTTTCAAGAATACCAAGGGTAGAAAGATTGCATGAAGTGAAAAGGGTTGAAGCAAGTCTATCAAAGTCCTATCCTTACTAGTTACTTTCCTTTCTTTGTTGAAAGCCACAAGTTGTAAGCCAAACCCTAACTTGCTTCTTGTTAAATAATCATGTTCATGTTATTTACATATTATTCATGCTATATTATGTCTTGTATTCATGTCCATGATGTATAAAAGTGAGTAAAACAAGTTATTGTACATGATTGATAAGACAAGTTACTATAACAAGCAAACTAGTGACTTTCTTGGTAAGACCTGATCAAAATGGTAAAAATATGATATTTTATCATTACATATTGTAGTAGAGGACCTAACAAGTAAACCGTAGCAATTTGAACCACCTAAAACGAGTATACGAGTCAAAAGTTATGACGATTTGAAATTTCCAAAACTTTGCGGCAAAGCTGCCAAAACTTTCTGTTACAGAAACTTTAAACACGCAAAAAGAGGCCTTTCTGCTCCGTTTCATGAAAAAGTTAAAACACGAAAGTTGTCCGGAATCACGTTTTACTTCAGGAATGAAGAGGCTCGAGCCTTGAAAACACTTTCTGAGTGAGATATTTTTCAATTTCTTAACAGCTATTTACATATATATAAGTCACTATATTATGGTTATACTTTAAAAGGAACAAGAGGTCCTATGACCAATAATCAAGACCACCACCATGGCTAGAGCCAAGGTTGTGTCTCATGACCTTGGAACAAGGACCAAAGGTCATGGCTAGGCCATGACGAAATGACCATACCAACTTATTTAGGCGAAAACATGAAACAAGGAATTAGCGAGAACTTGAACATACAATTTGGATATACTTCACCTAAAAGGAACCATGGGATATTACAAAGAAAAGGGGTCATACAAGTTATATAAAACTTCCCCTAATAACAATCTTCATGTACAAATAAACTTTCCTAAGTTTATTCAAATATCGGACATGTAACTTTTCGGATCAAAACTTATATCTATATATTTTATCAACTACTACAATAGTAGGGAGCCTCACGTGAGGAGTTCATTATGTAAGCCGTCGAGTTGAGTTGTGGATTTACGAGTTAAAGTGTCCTGGCTCCTCGAACGCTTACTAACATGACTTCTGAAATATGTCAGCCTGAACGGTAGTAAACGATATACAAAACATACATGTTCATGAATCTTTTCTTTCAAGGACATACAATATACATCATACCACATCATGGACTAAATGCAAGATATATATATAGGCACTTATTCATATTCTTTACTCCGATCCTAAGTCGCAACATTCGATTATAGGTTGCTCGTAGAAACCTTCGCGATTCGACCATCACATTCATTACTTGATATCTTACTTAAGGTGAGTTCATAGCCCCACTTTACATTACTTCATTGTTTTACAAACCCTTGGGGGGAATACATGCTATTTTTAACCGAGCACAATGTTTTTAAATTGTATGCTTGCCTGATTGTTTTATTATCACTAAGTACCATCCTTGCCTAACCGAGATCCCATATTATGAACCATTTAATCACTTGCGAGGGTTACTTGCAAGTGAGCGCGAATATTGTGAATAGGCCTATTGGGATTGACGAATCCCATTTGTATTGACTAAGTTCAAACAAATGCATTAATATTTGAGACATTAGGTATGACGGCAAAGTACCTACCGGGATAACTCCGCCGATTGATATTGGTACCCGTTAACGTTTTGGTGTCATAAGCTTAGTATTTGATAATAACTGTTCCGGGCGTGTAACAACGTGGCCCATATTTGTTTTCCAAACATTGGTGTGAGCCTATAACTCACACTACCAACATATTGTGTTCAAACGATTTAACAAACTCTATGAATATCACTCAACCTTTGTGTTGACCTCTCAAGCATGTATTTCAGGTTCATGACGATCAAGGATGGCACGGAAGGACACGGATACTCAAGAGGGCTATAAATTTTATTATCATTCGAAACCTCACTTAATGTGATTTGTAAACATGGAACCAATTGGGACCTCATTTTGTAATCTCTGATATTTATACAATTTGAATGATAAATCTTTTAAAAAACGAATCAATTGGAGTTCGTTTTCTATTATTGTGACTATTGTGCCGTCGAGTAACACCCAGTTTGAATTCCGCTGCAACCATGAATTGGGGGTGTTACAGATTGGTATCAGAGTCATGGTTATAGAGAAACGGGTCTAAGTGAGACCTAAACTATAACTACAATCACAAACAAAAACATTTTATAGCCTTCCGCTCTCCGTGTCTTCCATCCTCCAGACGATTATGGACTTAGTAAGCATGTTATGCTTCACAAACATATTAGTATATTCATATATACCCATTTTGAGCATTTCCCCGTAAGCATTAGTTTATTGATATATAAACTCAGTTTATTATCAATCATTTATATAAACAATGGACTAAACCCTATCTTCGTATGCCTATTCTAGGGCATTTCGACACAATCACACTCTCCCAATCATGTTCCTACTCCAACATTCATTTTCCAAGACATTGTGAGATACAATGGTATCATTCATTTTTCAAGACATTGTGAGATACAATGGTCTCATTCACTTTTCCAAGACATTGTGAGATACAATGGTCTCATTCATTTTTCAAGACATTGTGAGATACAATGGTCTCATTCACTTTTCCAAGACATTGTGAGATACAATGGTCTCATTCATTTTCCAAGACATTGTGAGATACAATGGTCTCATTCATTTTCCAAGACATTGTGAGATACAATGGCCTCATTCATTTTCCAAGACATTGTGAGATACAATGGTCTCATTCATTTTCCAAGACATTGTATGATACAATGGTCATAATCATTTCTCAAATGTTTTGAGTCACACAATGGCCTAACCTACTTCCCAGACATTGTGAATTGCACAATGGTCTAACCTACTTCCGAGACATTGTGTTTTGTGCAAATGGTCTCTAGAATTATTCCATCACATCATCAATATCATTTCTTATGATATCAAAAACCCGTCACAATCTATCGATTTCAAAACAAGAAATATGAGATTTCTAAAGGACAAACAAATCCATCACCTACAAAAGCTGAAGTTCAGCTTTACATTTATCAAAGTTTTCTTCTGAAACCTTCATTATAAAAAGTTCGTGATCCTGGCCAAGTTTGTTCTATTTTAGAACTACTTAAAACTTCCTTTCCATACGTACCTACCCTTACTATCTTCTATGCAATGGAATATGAAAACATACGTTACAAGTCTTGTATGGGCGGGACTTGCAATTTACGGGTATGACATCGCCTTTGTTTAATGGACAGTTTCCCAAAACCAACGGACATATCACAAGTATACCTAATTTAGGTACTTGAAAATTTTATCGAACCTTGGCTAAATATAGACTAGTCACCTATATTTAACCTAGGGACAGTGGAATATAGTCTGACTAACTATATTCGATTTAAAATTTTCAAATACTGAGAGTAGTTGTACTAGGGTTATGTTTAGGTTGATTTCCTACTTGAACTCGATAAACCACCAGAATACATTAAAATGATCTAGAGACACGATAGTGCCTTACCACTCAGCAAAATCTTAACACCTTATTTGTATTATCTAATTTCATTCTTGAAAGTTTTCATTTATGAGATAATCTGAACTACTATCTTGGGATAGTTATCAATTATTCTCTTCATCCTGTAGAAGTACTATCCTGTTTAGGTCCTAAGGATACCATCCCGTCATAAACCTTTAAAATTTCTTAAAATTTTAAAGCAAACTTGAAATCTCTACCAATATTAACATTAAGCATACATTAAGCACTTTTGTTCACCAACATATCACAACATTATCTTCACAACCGTGGCAAACACAAGCTCATTAACAGATCTTGATGCACTTTTAAAGCTCAAATCATCTATAGTTACACCACAAGTACCCTCATCAGCTTTACAAGATTGAATATTCATTTTGTACTTTTGGAACACCAGTATCATCTCCTAATACACTACCTTGTAACTCACCGGCTAATTGTGAATGTTGTGTTGGGAATTCTTAAGTAGGATGATTTGTAATTATTTGAATGGATTGGGATGCCTTTTCATTTAAATAAAGACATTGTAAATCACCGAACCATAAGTTTATATTCCCCTATTTACATTGTTTGGGATGCCTCTCTATGTAAATAAAGAATTATAAACAAGTGGGATTATTTGTATCCGAAATAACATAAGTATGAAGTCAATAAACACTAAGTACTACAACCGATTACCTACTAGGCTATGATTGCAATTACTATCTCAATTCCTATTAATATTCGACTGCTATATCAATTTCCTTTGATATTCGATTATGACCATACCTTTCCTACACAAAAGTAAGCCTCATCCTACACCATACACCGAAATGACAAATCAAACTCCATCACTAGTAATCCCAGACTTTAGTCCTCATAAGTAACCACACCTTTTCATTGACACCACTCCAACATATGACACACAAAGAACTTCGGGACGAAGTTCCCCGTAAGGGGTAGAGACTGTAATAATTCGCATTTTCAGGATATTTACTTTTCCCGGAAAATTTCACTATTCACTTTTACTATTCATTTTTCCCGAAAATTTTTCCCGAAACTTGATTTTTATTTCTTGGGCAGAAGTGATAAATCATTTCCATGGCAAATTAAAAGTTTGACATTCATAAGCTCATTTTCGTGAAAGTTATTAAGGAATTACACGGAATTACACGTTTTAGGGTAAAACGTCATTCAAAAATCCTACGTACGATGAAATTCGGTCGCGTTAATTTTCCCCGTATCAGAAAAATGTTTGACACATTCATGATTTATTTGAGAATAAATCATGACTGAGAAAAACATGACCAAAATAAACCTCGGCCGTGAAAAACTGGAATTTTCAGTTTTAAGCATTTTTACTCAGCCGTAACCTTAGCCTATACCTGCACCGCATTTCTAAAAAGATTTGAGTTTTCAACTTATTAGAAAAAGTCAACATATTTTTCCCTCCTCCATTGACCAAAAATCATTCCTTGATTATATAAGTCATTTCGTGATTTTTAGGCTTACGGTTTGATGTCTAAAAGACATTTAATACCAACCGACACTAGACTGAGCCCAGTCTAGACATTATAAGTCATTTTAAATCAATATTATCCGATTAGAAAAGTAACATTTTACTTTTCTCAATTTTACGCAATATTCGTACGTTTTACGTATTACGCGTTTTAGACCCGTGTTTCCAGTTTTTAACAGGGTTTTAGCACCCGATAGAACCTACCACTCATTTTATATTTTATTATGGACTATATGGACATGTTTAACAATACTTTCAAATTCCATAATTTTACGACACCCGGTTTTACGTTTCGTGGCTTAACCATTTACGGTTAGCATTTTACGGAGTCAAAACTATCAATATAACTAGGATAATATCATCACAAGCCAACTCATTCCTTCCTTATCCTTGTGAACCGCCACTAGGAGGGGGGTTTCACACTTGTGGCTTGATCTTGACCCTTGATTCCTTGGATGATCACATGTGTATAACTTTGGCTCCAAGTAAAACTTGGTCACCAAGTGTTGGTATTTTCCTAGTTGTTTCCTAACCTCCTCATGACCATATAAATACCCCCTCCCCCCTTCCTTGTGCCGTGCATCCCCAACCCCAAAACCACTTCACACTTAGCTTATTTCCTTCAAAGTTCTAGCAAGGATCAAGTGCAAGTTCAAGGTAGAAACCCTAGTTAGAATATCATTCACAAAAACTCTTCCATAACCTCATATACTTTGGTGATTTCTCTTGAGTTTGAATCCACTCAAGTCACCTCAACTTTCATTACATCTCTTTCAAGAATACCAAGGGTAGAAAGATTGCATGAAGTGAAAAGGGTTGAAGCAAGTCTATCAAAGTCCTATCCTTACTAGTTACTTTCCTTTCTTTGTTGAAAGCCACAAGTTGTAAGCCAAACCCTAACTTTCTTCTTGTTAAATAATCATGTTCATGTTATTTACATATTATTCATGCTATATTATGTCTTGTATTCATGTCCATGATGTATAAAAGTGAGTAAAACAAGTTATTGTACATGATTGATAAGACAAGTTACTATAACAAGCAAACTAGTGACTTTCTTGGTAAGACCTGATCAAAATGGTAAAAATATGATATTTTATCATTACATATTGTAGTAGAGGACCTAACAAGGAAACCGTAGCAATTAGAACCACCTAAAACGAGTATACGAGTCAAAAGTTATGACGATTTGAAATTTCCAAAACTTTGCGGCAAAGCTGCCAAAACTTTCTGTTACAGAAACTTTAAACACGCAAAAAGAGGCCTTTCTGCTCCGTTTCATGAAAAAGTTAAAACACGAAAGTTGTCCGGAATCACGTTTTCCTTCAAGAGTGAAGAGGCTCGAGCCTTGAAAACACTTTCTGAGTGAGATATTTCTCAATTTCTTAACAGCTATTTACATATATATAAGTCACTATATTATGGTTATACTTTAAAAGGAACAAGAGGTCTTATGACCAATAATCAAGACCACCACCATGGCTAGAGCCAAGGTTGTGTCTCATGACCTTGGAACAAGGACCAAAGGTCATGGCTAGGCCATGACAAAATGACCATACCAACTTATTTAGGCGAAAATATGAAACAAGGAATTAGCGAGAACTTGAACATACAATTTGGATATACTTCACCTAAAAGGAACCATGAGATATTACAAAGAAAAGGGGTCATACAAGTTATATAAAACTTCCCCTAATAACAATCTTCATGTACAAATAAACTTTCCTAAGTTTATTCAAATATCGGACATGTAACTTTTCGGATCAAAACTTATATCTATATATTTTATCAACTACCACAATAGTAGGGAGCCTCACGTGAGGAGTTCATTATGTAAGCCGTCGAGTTGAGTTGTGGATTTACGAGTTAAAGTGTCCTGGCTCCTCGAACGCTTACTAACATGACTTCTGAAATATGTCAGCCCGAACGGTAGTAAACGATATACAAAACATACATGTTCATGAATCTTTTCTTTCAAGGACATACAATATACATCATACCACATCATGGACTAAATGCAAGATATATATATATAGGCACTTATTCATATTCTTTACTCCGATCCTAAGTCGCAACATTCGATTATAGGTTGCTCGTAGAAACCTTCACGATTCGACCATCACATTCATTACTTGATATCTTACTTAAGGTGAGTTCATAGCCCCACTTTACATTACTTCATTGTTTTACAAACCCTTGGGGGGAATACATGCTATTTTTAACCGAGCACAATGTTTTTAAATTGTATGCTTGCCTGATTGTTTTATTATCACTAAGTACCATCCTTGCCAAACCGAGATCCCATATTATGAACCATTTAATCACTTGCGAGGGTTACTTGCAAGTGAGCGCGAATATTCTGAATAGGCCTATTGGGATTGACGAATCCCATTTGTATTGACTAAGTTCAAACAAATGCATTAATATTTGAGACATTAGGTATGACGGCAAAGTACCTACCGGGATAACTCCGCCGATTGATATTGGTACCCGTTAACGTTTTGGTGTCATAAGCTTAGTATTTGATAATAACTGTTCCGGGCGTGTAACAACGTGGCCCATATTTGTTTTCCAAACATTAGTGTGAGCCTATAACTCACACTACCAACATATTGTGTTCAAACGATTTAACAAACTCTATGAATATCACTCAACCTTTGTGTTGACCTCTCAAGCATGTATTTCAGGTTCATGACAATCAAGGATGGCACGGAAGGACACGGATACTCAAGAGGGCTATAAATTTTATTATCATGCGAAACCTCACTTAATGTGATTTGTAAACATGGAACCAATTGGGACCTCATTTTGTAATCTCTGATATTTATACAATTTGAATGATAAATCTTTTAAAAAACGAATCAATTGGAGTTCGTTTTCTATTATTGTGACTATTGTGCCGTCGAGTAACACCCAGTTTGAATTCCGCTGCAACCATGAATTGGGGGTGTTAGAGGAACCAAAAGTCATTTTAAGGATATAGATGAAAGCGTAACAGGACGAGTACGTTTTGGAGATGGATCGTATGTACAGATAAAGGGAAAAGGCTCTATACTATTAGGTTGTAAAAACCAAGAGCATAAGGTAGTGACAGATGTATATTTTATACCAAACCTTAAGAGCAACATACTAAGTCTAGGACAACTTACGGAAATAGGTTGTAAAGTGATAATGAACGGAGATAAATTGACTTTCTATGATAAGAGCATGAAGTTGTTGATGAAAGTAGAAAGATCTAAGAATAGACTTTACAGTATTAGATTACAAATAGACACACCTATTTGTCTCTTAGCAAATATAGATAACCAGGATTGGTTATGGCATGCTAGATTAGGTCATCTGCACTTTGATGTTATGAACAAGATGACTAGGAAGGGTCTAGTGGATGGAGTACCTAGAATAAACCATGCAGGACATATCTGTGATGCATGTTTATTAGGAAAACAAAGTAGAACACCATTTCCAAACCAAGCTAAATTCAGATCTAAGAACCCGTTGGACTTGATATATGGAGATCTCTGTGGTCCTATAAGTCCAGCAACACACTCAGGCAAGAAACTAATATTCTTGTTAGTAGACGATTGTACACGTTTTATGTGGGCTTACTTTCTACAATCTAAGGATCAAGCATTTAGTACATTTAAGGAACTTAAACAAAAAATAGAAATGGAGTTGAGATTGAAAGTGAGGATGCTAAGAACAGATAGAGGAGGTGAATTTACTTCAAATGAATTCACACAGTACTGTAAGGATAATGGAATAGCACAACAGTTGACATCACCATACTCACCACAACAGAATGGAGTAGTGGAGAGAAGAAATAGGACAGTGTTATCAATGACTAGGAGTATGATGAAAGCTATGAAACTACCCTTAATTTTTTGGGCGGAAGCAGTTAGACATGCTATTTACATATTGAATAGGGTACCTACAAGAGCCCTGATAGATAAAACTCCATATGAAGCACTCTACAGTAGAAAACCAAACTTAGAGAACCTAAGAATATTTGGATGCACAGCTTATGCAAAGATAACAATACCTCATTTGAAAAAGCTGGATGATAGAAGCATACCATTGGTTTATGTGGGAGTAGAGGAAGGATCAAAAGCATGTAGGTTATATGATCGAATAGCCAAGAAGAAATATGTTAGTAGGGACGTAAAGTTTATGGAAACAAAGCTGTGGGATTGGAATAAGATTGGAGAAGATACAAGTACACAAGACACATTTTGGGCTAGTTTTGTGGAAGGCGAAATTGACAATGAAAAACCTATACAAATCAACATAGGAGATGCAGACGATACGTATCACCAAGAGGATCAAGTACTAGAACCAATACCAGATCCATTGTCAGAACCATATTCACCAGTCACACCACCAACACATACTTACGAACCTAACTCAGAAAGTGAAAGAGAAGCTACTATTATTAGTTCACTTAGAAGCTCGTTAGGAAGCTCAGGAAGATATGATCATACACCGGTTAGAGGTTTAAAGGACTTGAAAGAAGTTTATGAAACAGCAAGTGTAGTTGAAACACCTAGTTTACTCTTCATAGAAGAAGAACCTCGTAACTATAAGGAAGCATCAGTAGATAAAAAGTGGATTGAGGCCATAGAGATTAAATTGGATTCAATCAACAAGAACAAAACATGGTTTCTTACTGAATTGCCAGAAAACCAAAAGGCAATAGGACTTAAGTGGGTTTTAAAAACCAAAAGAGATGCAGAAGGAAAGATCATCAAGTATAAGGCATGGTTAGTAGCAAAAGGATATGTACAAGAACAAGGAATAGACTTCGATGAAGTATTTGCCCCTGTTGCTAGGATAGAAACAGTACGATTAATACTAACATTAGCAGCATATCATGGATGGCAAGTTCACCACTTAGATGTAGAATCAGCATTTTTACATGGAGATTTGAAGGAGGAAGTCTATGTTACACAACCTGAAGGTTTTATACAACCAGAAAACTCAGGAAAAGTTTATAAGCTTATTAAAGCTTTATACGGATTAAGACAAGCACCGAGAGCTTGGAACATGAAGCTTGACCAAACATTAAAATCATTAGATTTTAAGAAGTGTAATCTCGAGCAAGCAGTCTATACAAGGAGAAATAAGAATTCTACGATTATAGTTGGAGTTTATGTAGATGATTTGATAATCACGGGCACTCCAAAGAAAGAATTAGATTTATTTAAATCTCAAATGGAAGAAAAGTTTGAAATGAGCGATTTAGGATTGCTAGCTTACTACCTTGGAATAGAAGTTACACAGACAGGAGGAGAGATTACAATCAAGCAAACAGGATATATTAACAAGATCTTAAAGGAGACAAGTATGACGGATAGTAATGATACGAAGATACCCATGGATCCAGGTACTAAGTTGGTCAAGGCGGAAGATGGAAACTCAGTTGACGCAACTTACTATAGAAGCTTAATAGGAAGTATCAGATATTTATTACATACAAGACCAGATCTTAGTTATTCAGTCGGGTTACTCAGCAGATTTATGCAAGATCCAAAAGATCACCACCTGAAGGCGGTTATGCAAGTAATTCGATATATCAAAGGAACAAAGGAGCATGGCATAATTTACAAGAAAGAAGGCGGCTGCAAGATTACAGGTTACATCGACAGTAGTTATGGAATCAACACTGATCAAGGAAAAGGAACTACTGGCATAGTATTTTACTTTGGAGAGTCACCCATTACATGGAGTACTCAGAAGCAACCGACAGTAGCACTATCATCGTGTGAATCAGAATTCATGGCGGCTACTGCAGCAGCATGTCAAGCCTTATGGTTGAAAAGATTACTTAGTGAATTAACTGGAAGTGAAGAAAAGAAGATAACGCTGAAGGTAGACAACGTTTCAGCAATAGCACTTGTGAAGAACCCAGTTTTTCATGGAAGAAGTAAACACATAGACATTCGCTATCATTTTATTCGAGAATGCGTAGAGAATGGACACATCAATGTGGAACATGTCAGCGGAGAACTACAAAGAGCAGATATTCTAACAAAGGCTCTACCAAGATTGAAGTTCACAACAATGCGACAGATGCTCGGAGTTCAAGATTTAAAGAAAAGCAACGATCAAGATTAAGGAGGAGAATGAAGACCGAATAATCTTAATACATTGCTTTGTTTGTAATAGTTAGAACATGAAGGACCAAACTTGTTAGTTAGAAACTTAATAACCGAAAAGTAGTTATGGTAGTTATTTCGGTTATGTGAATGGTTGTGTCGGTTCATTTACACCGATTCAAAACATATATATATGTATGTACATAGATCGATTAAAGGTTAATGAAACATTTTAGAGTTTACTTATTCAATTGAATTGCAACTTATTAAAGATCTATTATTGGGACAACAACTGCCACTGGTTCCAGTACTCTGTAGAAACTGCGTCTGAGATATTATTTCTGGAAAGATCTAGATGCGTGAGATTTTTCAGTTTTTGTATCCATTTGGGGAAACGAGGCCCTAACTTGTTAGAACTGAAATCTATATATTGTATATTCGGAGAAAGGTTTGACACGTCATCACTAGAAGGAGCTCCTTTGAGTGAGTTGTTTGAAAGATCTATGTACACAAGATTTGATTTTTCAATGTTTTCAGAGATAGCACCTCTAAGAGAATTGGAAGACAGGTATAGCCATTGAAGGCCGGGTAGTTGCCACAGTTTTTCACTGATCGTTCCATCTAACTGATTACTTATAAGATAGATTCAAGGAATTGAGGGATGAAAAGTGTTGGATCTCATAAGACAATGACCCTGTCAATTGGTTACTTGAAGCATCCAAATAATATAACGTAGTCGCCGATGTGCATCCAGACAAGTTTTTTAGGAAATCTGAAAGTTTCCCATCAAACATGTTGCCGGAGAGAGAAAGATGTTTAAGCCTATTGCCAATTGAAGGGCACAACCAACGATACATGGGTGAGTTGAGATTGTTGTTATCGAGAACAAGGTAATCAAGAGATAAAGAAAGAGTTGACAGATGAAGAATATGGATGCATGACGTGTGAGAGGTCACAACCAGTTAAACTTAACTCTTCTAGGTTTTGGAGACCTATAACTACATTTACCCATTTATTTGCTTTGGCCAGAGAAATTCCATCCATATAAAGTTCTTCTAAAGAAGATAGAGAAGACAACCAATCTAAGTTTTCAACTGTACAACTTCCGAGGGAATCTAGATAAAGGAATTCCAAATTGGTGAGGTTTCCAAATTCTTGATGAATGGTACCATATAGAGAGTTGTTTGAAAGGCGAAGGTACTCTAATTTGGTCAAGAAACCAATGGATCTGGGAATGGTTCCAGTGAAATTATTCACATCAAGCAAAAGCTTAGTTAATTCGGTTAAGGAACCAATGGATTGAGGAATGCTACCAGTAAACTGATTCCCACCAAGCAAAAGCCCTGTTAAATTGGTCAAAGAACCAATGGACCTGGGAATGGTTCCACTAAATAGATTCCCACTAAGGCTAAGATAAGTTAATTGATTCAAGGAACCAATGGATATGGGAATGGTTCCACTAAAATGATTGTTATAAAGGTCAAGATGAGTTAATTGGGTCATGTTACCAATTGACTCGGGAATGGTGCCAGTAAACTGATTGTAACTAAGGCCAACGAAAGTTAAATGAGTCATGTTACAAACGAACATGGGAAAGGTTCCATGAAAAGAATTTCCAAAAAGGTCAAGATAATTCAAGTAGCTTAAGTTAAGCAATGAATGACTAATCTGACCTTCAAGACTATAGACGTACATGTCAAGCTTTGTGACATGACCTGTTTGGTTGTTGCATGTGATTCCACGCCATTTACAGCAATCATCTTCTTCATCTGGTATCCATGTAGAGAGCATGTCATATGGGTCTTGAAGGTGAGCTTTGAAATCAAGAAGAGCTTGCCTTTCCTTATCGATGCATGTATTAGTAGCTCCTCCTGCTGCAGCAACAAGTTGGTGGCCAAAGGAAATTGCAGTTGTGGTATTAAAGCATAGAAAGACAAGTGAGAAAATAAACAAAACATGAGTATGCATAAAGTAAAAGTAAATATTTTCTCTCATAACGTATGTTGTATAAAATTGTATTGTTGTTTTTTTTATCTGATAGTGAACACATATACCTCTATGCAGCTTTATATAGACTTTGACAACAAAGAACTGAACTAGATGGATACATATTTGTGTGGAGCACATAACACTTGGAATAAAGATCATGGAATAAATTTGAAATCCCGAATTAGACGTTCAAAGACTCTCAAGCCTTGTTAATTATTGTGTAAATGTATATCCAGACTCTGATGGAGCTGGCAAAATTGACCTATATATGTAAAAATAGGTTGGATTTGTTAATTATTTTGAAATTTTAGATCATTTGGGTTTTTGATAAAAAAATAAAATGGGGTCGAGTGGGCCTTTTAAAACATGTTCTAATTAATTAGAAGAATGGTCCGTGAGAAATTAGAAAGGGTAGAGTTGGTCAATTATAAATTCAGATTATATAAAGGGATAATTACTAAAATCAATGTTATAAATGGCGTGAGGCGTGGCGTGGCGGCAAGGCCACGCCTCAAGCCTTACGCGCCATGGCGAAGCCATGACGTTTTTTGCGGCGTGACTAAGGCGGCGAAAAAATATTTATATATTTATCATTTATGTTATAATATCATATTTCATATACATTTGGACTACTATATTAGACATTTAACTACTAATTATTATATAATTATCAGACCCAAATAACAAATAGCCCAAATTTCAAATGATCGTTCAAATAGTTATTAAAATAATAATAATAATTAAAAAAAAACAAAAAAAACCAAAATTGTTTCGAAAAGGCGCGCCACGCCTTACCAAAAGGCACGCCTTTTCACGCCTTGTCACGCCTTTCCCATGCCACGCCTAGAGCAGCCGCCATGGTCTATTTCGCGGCGGCGAGGCCACGCCTCGCGCCTTGGCGACGCCTTGGCGGCGCCTTGGCGCGCCTTTTAGAACACTGACTAAAATAGACCGTGCAACCAAACTATTTTCTTTTTCTGACCTGTAGCCCAGGTGTAACAATTCACATTTTTCAGGATAATTACTATTCCCGGAAAATTTCACTATTCACTTTTACTATTCATTTTTCCCGAAAATTTTCCCGAAATTTGATTTTTATTTCTTGCGCTCAAGTGATAAATCATTTCCATGGCAAATTAAAAGTTTGACATTCATAAGCTCATTTTCGTGAAAGTTATTAAGGAATTACAGGGAATTACACGTTTTAGGGTAAAACGTCATTCAGAAATTCTACGTACAACGAAACTCGACCGCGTTAAGTGACCCCGCATCAGAAAAATGTTTGACACACTCATGATTTATTTGAGAATTAATCGTGACTGAGAAAAACATGACCAAAGACTTCCCGGCAGGTCACCCAAGCCAGTACTATTCTCACATGAGCACGCTTAACCGTATGGGCGATTAACCGTTAGACCACAAAACGCGTTTTTAAGACGATTTGAGTTTTCAACTTATTAGAAAAAGTCAACATATTTTTTCCCTCCTCCATTGACCAAAAATCATCCCTTGATGTTATAAGTCATTTCGTGATTTTTAGGCTTACGGTTTGATGTCTAAAAAACATTTAATACCAACCGACACTAGACTGAGCCCAGTCTAGACATTATAAGTCATTTTAAATCATTTTTATCACATTAGAAAAGTAACATTTTACTTTTCTCAATTTTACGCAATATTCGTACGTTTTACGTATTACGCGGTTTAGACCCGTGTTTCCAGTTTTTAGCAGGGTTTTACCACCCAAATGGAACCTACCACTCATTTTATATTTTATTATGGAACATATGGACATGTTTAACAATACTTTCAAGTTCCATAATTTTACGACACCCGGTTTTACGTTTTGAGGCTTAATCATTTACGATTGGCATTTACCGGAGTCAAAACTAACTAAGTATCTTGGATAATATCATCAAAAGTCCACACCTTGTTCTCCAAGATATGCAAACCGACCTTGGGGGGGGGAGTCATCACTATGTGGCTTAATCTTGTGCTTAAGCCTTAAGATGATCACATGTGTCAACACTTGCTCACCAAGTGTTGACTAGTCAAGGTTCTAACCTCCTCAAGACCTTATTTAAGCCTTCTCCTCCCACTCCTTGACCATATGAACGACCCACACACACAACACACTTCATTTTTCTACTTTACTTCAAGTTCCATCCAAGAAATCAAGTGCAATATCCATACATAAACCCTAGTTTAGTTTTGATTCATCAAAACTACTTCAAATCTTTAGAACTTTGGTGATTTCTCTTGAGTTTAAATCCACTCAATTCACCTCAACCTTCATCATCCATCTTTCAAGATTACAAGGGTAGAAAGATTGCATGAAAGTGAAAAAGGGTTGAAGCAAGTCTATCAAAGTCCTATCCTTACATGTTAACTTTCTTTCATCTTTGAAAGCCAAAAGTTGTAAGCCAAACCCTAACATGATTCTTGTTAAATAATCATATTTATGTTATTTACATATTATTTGTGCTATATTATGTCTTGTATTCATGTCCATGATGTATAAAAATGATTAAAACAAGTTATTGTTATTGATTGTTACAACAAGTTACTAAAACAAGTAAACTAGTGACTTTCTTGGTAAGACCTGATCAAAATGGTAAAAATATGATATTTGATCATTACATGTTACAGTAGAGGACTTAACAAGGAAACCGTAGCAACTTGAACCACCCAAAACGAGTATACGAGTCAAAAGTTACGCCCATTTGAAGTTACCAAAACTTTGCGGCAAACTGCCAAATACAATTCTAATCAAATTTGGGTTTTGAAAGTCCCACTTCTGGTCCGATTCATCAAAAAGTTAAAACACAAAAGTTGTCCGGAACGACGTTCTCGTTCAGGAAAAAAGAAGCTCGAGCCCTGAAAACGCTTTTTGAGTGATAAATTCTTCAAAATCTTAACAGCCCATTTTTAGACCAAAGTCATTACATATAAGTTATGGTTTATGAAGACCAAAGAGGTCTTATGACCTAGAATCAAGACCACAACCATGACTAGAGCCAAGGTTGAGTCTCAAGACCATGGAACAAGGACCAAAGGTCATGGCTAGGCCATGACGAAATGACCATACCAACTTACATAGGCGTAAACATGAAACAAAGAGTTAACGATAACTTGAACAAACAATTTGGATCTACTTCACCTAAAAGGAACCATGAGATATACAAAGAGAAAATGGTCATACAAGACTTATGAAACTACCCCTAATAACAATCTTCATGTACTAATAAACTTTCCTAAGTTTATTCAAATAACGGACTTGTAACTTTTCGGATCAAAACTTATATCTATATATTTCATCAACTACTACAATAGTAGGGAGCCTCATGTGAGGAGTTCATTATGTAAGCCGTCGAGATGAGTTGTGGATTTACGAGTTAAAGTGTCCTGGCTCCTCGAACGCTTACTAACATGACTTCTGAATTATGTCGGCCCGAACGGTAGTAAACGATATACCAAAACATACATGTTTCATGAAACTTTCTTTCAAAGACTTATACTATACATCAAACCACATCATGGACTAAATGCAAGATATATATATATATATATATAGGCACTCATTCATATTCTTTACTCCGATCCTAAGTCGCAACATTCTATTATAGGTTGCTCGTAGAAACCTTCATGATTCAACCGTTACATTCATTACTTGCTATCTTACTTAAGGTGAGTTCATAGCCCCACTTTACATTACTTCAATGTTTTACAAACCCTTGGGGGAAATACATGCTATTATTTTTCTTCTCGAACACAATGCTTTCTACTGTATGCTATTCGACTATGTTTTATTATCACTAAGTAACATCCTTGCCAAACCAAGATCCCTTATTATGAACCATTTAATCACTTGCGAGGGTTACTTGCAAGTGAGCGCGAATATTGTGAATAGGCCTATTGGGATTGACGAATCCCATTTGTTTTGACTAAGTTCAAACAAATGCATTAATATTTGAGACATTAGGTATGACGGCAAAGTACCTACCGGGATAAATCTGCCGATCGATATTGGTACACGTTAACGTTTTGGTGTCATAAGCTTAGTGTATAATACATTTCATGGGCGTATAATAACGTAGCCTACCTGTTTTGTTTCCAAACATTGGTGTGAGTTTATAGCTCACACTACGATTATTGTGTTCAAACGATTTAACTACAAACACTACGATTATTGTGTTCAAACGATTTAACTACAAACACTACGATTATTGTGTTCAAACGATTTAACTACAAACACTACGATTATTGTGTTCAACGATTTAACTACCAACACATTGTGTTCAAACATTAAACAAACTCTATGAATATCACTCAACCTTTGTGTTGACCTCTCAAGCATGTATTTCAGGTTCATGACGATCAAGGATGGCACGGAATGGCACGGATACTCAAGAGGGTTATAAATTTTATTATCATTCAAAACTCATTTAAATTGTAAACATGGAACCAATTGGGACCTCATTTTGTAATCTCTGATATTTATATAATTTGAATGATAAATCTTTTAAAACGACTCAATTGGAGTTCGTTTTCTATTATTGTGACTATTGTGCCGTCAAGTAACACCCAGTTCGAATTCCGCTGCATCCATGAATTGGGGGTGTTACAGATTGGTACCAGAGCCATGGTTATAGAGAAACGGGTCTAAGTGAGACCTAAACTATAACTACAATCACAAACAAAAACATTTTATAGCCTTCCGCTCTCCGTGTCTTCCATCCTCCAGACGATTATGGACTTATTAAGCATTTTATGCTACATGAACATATAAGTATATTGATATATACACACTAGGCATTCTATGCTACATGAACATATAAGTATATTGATATATACACACTAGACATTCTATACTACATGAACATATTAGTATATTGATATATAAACTCGGTTTATTTTCAATCATTTATCTAAACAATGGACTAAACATATCTGTGTATGCCTATTCTAAGGCATTTCGGCACAGCCACACTCTCCCAATCATGTTCCTACTCCAACATTATATGTCCAAGACATTGTAACCGATTGCAATGGTCTTTCCTATTTTTCAAGACATTGTGAGATACAATGGTCTCATTCATTTTCCAAGACATTGTGAGATACAATGGTCTCATTCACTTTTCAAGACATTGTGAGATACAATGGTACCATTCATTTTCCAAGACATTGTGAGATACAATGGTCTCATTCATTTTCCAAGACATTGTGAGATACAATGGTCTCATTCATTTTCCAAGACATTGTGAGATACAATGGTCTCATTCACTTTTCAAAACATTGTGAGATACAATGGCCTCATTCATTTTCCAAGACATTGTGAGATACAATGGTCTCATTCATTTTCCAAGACATTGTATGATACAATGGTCTTAATCATTTCTCAAATGTTTTGAGTCACACAATGGCCTAACCTACTTCCCAGACATTGTGAATTGCACAATGGTCTAACCTACTTTCGAGACATTGTGTTTTGTGCAAATGGTCTCTAGAATTATTCCATCACATCATTAATATCATTTCTTATGATATCAAAAACCCGTCACAATCTATCGATTTCAAAACAAGAAATATGAGATTTCTAAAGGACAAACTAATCCATCATCGACAAAAGCTGAACTTTCTCTACATTCATCAAAGTTTTCTTATGAAACCTTCATTATTAAAAGTTCGTGATCCTGGCCAAGTATGTTTTATTTTAGAACTACTTAAAACTTCCTTTCCATACGTATCTACCCTTACTACCTTCTATGCAATGGAATATGAAAACATACGTTACAAGTCTTGTATGGACGGGACTTGCAACTTAAGGGTTTGACATCGCCTTTGTTTAGTGAACAGTTTCCCGAAAGCAACGGACATATCAAAAGTATACCTAGTTTAGGTATTTGAAAATTTTATCGAACCTTGGCTAAATATAGACTAGTCACCTATATTTAACCTAGGGACAGTGGAATATAGTCTGACTAACTATATTCGACTTAGAATTTTCAAATACTGAGAGTAGTTGTACTAGGGTTATGTTTAGGTTGATTTCCTACATGAACTCGATAAACCACCAGAATACATTAAAACAATCTAGAGACACGATAATGTCTTACCACTCAGCGAAATCTTAACACCTTATTTATGTTACCTAATTTCATTCTTGAAAATTTTCATTTATGAGATAATCCGAACTACTATCTTGGGATAGTTATCAATTATTCTCTTCATCCTGTAGAAGTACTATCCTGTTTAGGTCCTAAGGATACCATTCCATCATAAACTTTTAAAATCTCTTAAGATTTTTAAAGCAAACTCAACATCTATACCTAAGAGTATTAATGTTAAGCATACACTACACACTTTTGTTCATCAACATATCATAACATTATCTTCACAACCGTTGGAACCACAAGCTCATTATCAGATTTTGATGCACTTTTAAAGCTCAAATCATCCTTAGTTACACCACAAGTACCCTCATCAGCTTTACAAGTTTGAATATTCATCTTGTACTTTTGGAACACCAGTATCATCTCGTAATACACTACCTTGTAACTCACCGGCTAAGTATGAATGTTGTGTCGGGAATTCTTGAGTAGGATGATTTATAATGTCCTTATTTGAATGGATTGGGATGCCTTTTCATTTAAATAAAGAAATTATAAATCATCGAACCATACGTTTATATTCCTTTAGTTACATTGTTTGGGATGCCTCTCTATGTAAATAAAGAATTATAAACAAGTGGGCTTAATTATATCCGAAATAACATAAGTATGAAGTCAATAAACACTAGGTACAACAACCGATTACCTACTAGGCTATGATTGCAATTACTATCTCAATTCCTATTAATATTCGACTGCTATATCAATTTCCTTTGATATTCGACTATTACCATACTTTCCCTACATAAAAGTAAGCCTCATCCTACGCCATACACTGAAATAACAAATCAAACTCCATCACCGGTAATCCCAGACTTTAGTCCTCATAAGTAACCACACCTTTTCATCGACACCACTCCAACATATGATACACACAGAACTTCGGGACGAAGTTCCCCGTAAAGGGTAGAGACTGTAACAATTCACATTTTTCAGGATAATTACTATTCCCGGAAAATTTCACTATTCACTTTTACTATTCATTTTCCCGAAAATTTTCCCGAAATTTGATTTTTATTTCTTGGGCTCAAGTGATAAATCATTTCCATGGCAAATTAAAAGTTTGACATTCATAAGCTCATTTTCGTGAAAGTTATTAAGGAATTACAGGGAATTACACGTTTTAGGGTAAAACGTCATTCAGAAATTCTACGTACAACGAAACTCGACCGCGTTAAGTGACCCCGCATCAGAAAAATGTTTGACACACTCATGATTTATTTGAGAATTAATCGTGACTGAGAAAAACATGACCAAAGACTTCCCGGCAGGTCACCCAAGCCAGTACTATTCTCACATGAGCACGCTTAACCGTATGGGCGATTAACCGTTAGACCACAAAACGCGTTTTTAAGACGATTTGAGTTTTCAACTTATTAGAAAAAGTCAACATATTTTTTCCCTCCTCCATTGACCAAAAATCATCCCTTGATGTTATAAGTCATTTCGTGATTTTTAGGCTTATGGTTTGATGTCTAAAAGACATTTAATACCAACCGACACTAGACTGAGCCCAGTCTAGACATTATAAGTCATTTTAAATCATTTTTATCACATTAGAAAAGTAACATTTTACTTTTCTCAATTTTACGCAATATTCGTACGTTTTACTTATTACGCGGTTTAGACCCGTGTTTCCAGTTTTTAGCAGGGTTTTACCACCCAAATGGAACCTACCACTCATTTTATATTTTATTATGGAACATATGGACATGTTTAACAATACTTTCAAGTTCCATAATTTTACGACACCCGGTTTTACGTTTTGAGGCTTAATCATTTACGATTGGCATTTCCCAGAGTCAAAACTAACTAAGTATCTTGGATAATATCATCAAAAGTCCACACCTTGTTCTCCAAGATATGCAAAACGACCTTGGGGGGGGGGGGGGAGTCATCACTATGTGGCTTAATCTTGTGCTTAAGCCTTAAGATGATCACATGTGTCAACACTTGCTCACCAAGTGTTGACTAGTCAAGGTTCTAACCTCCTCAAGACCTTATTTAAGCCTTCTCCTCCCACTCCTTGACCATATGAACGACCCACACACACAACACACTTCATTTTTCTAGTTTACTTCAAGTTCCATCCAAGAAATCAAGTGCAATATCCATACATAAACCCTAGTTTAGTTTTGATTCATCAAAACTACTTCAAATCTTTAGAACTTTGGTGATTTCTCTTGAGTTTAAATCCACTCAATTCACCTCAACCTTCATCATCCATCTTTCAAGATTACAAGGGTAGAAAGATTGCATGAAAGTGAAAAAGGGTTGAAGCAAGTCTATCAAAGTCCTATCCTTACATGTTAACTTTCTTTCATCTTTGAAAGCCAAAAGTTGTAAGCCAAACCCTAACATGATTCTTGTTAAATAATCGTATTTATGTTATTTACATATTATTTGTGCTATATTATGTCTTGTATTCATATCCATGATGTATAAAAATGATTAAAACAAGTTATTGTTATTGATTGTTACAACAAGTTACTAAAACAAGTAAACTAGTGACTTTCTTGGTAAGACCTGATCAAAATGGTAAAAATATGATATTTGATCATTACATATTACAGTAGAGTACTTAACAAGGAAACCGTAGCAACTTGAACCACCCAAAACGAGTATACGAGTCAAAAGTTACGCCCATTTGAAGTTACCAAAACTTTGCGGAAAACTGCCAAATACAATTCTGATCAAATTTGGGTTTTGAAAGTCCCATTTCTGGTCCGATTCATCAAAAAGTTAAAACACGAAAGTTGTCCAGAACGACGTTTTCGTTCAGGAATAAAGAAGCTCGAGCCCGGAAAACGCTTTTTGAGTGATAAATTCTTCAAAATCTTAACAGCCCATTTTTAGACCAAAGTCATTACATATAAGTTATGGTTTATGAAGACCAAAGAGGTCTTATGACCTAGAATCAAGACCACAACCATGGATAGAGCCAAGGTTGAGTCTCAAGACCATGGAACAAGGACCAAAGGTCATGGCTAGGCCATGACGAAATGACCATACCAACTTACATAGGCGTAAACATGAAACAAAGAGTTAACGATAACTTGAACAAACAATTTGGATCTACTTCACCTAAAAGGAACCATGAGATATACAAAGAGAAAATGGTCATACAAGACTTATGAAACTACCCCTAATAACAATCTTCATGTACTAATAAACTTTCCTAAGTTTATTCAAATAACGGACTTGTAACTTTTCGGATCAAAACTTATATCTATATATTTCATCAACTACTACAATAGTAGGGAGCCTCATGTGAGGAGTTCATTATGTAAGCCGTCGAGTTGAGTTGTGGATTTACGAGTTAAAGTGTCCTGGCTCCTCGAACGCTTACTAACATGACTTCTGAATTATGTCGGCCCGAACGGTAGTAAACGATATACCAAAACATACATGTTTCATGAAACTTTCTTTCAAAGACTTATACTATACATTAAACCACATCATGGACTAAATGCAAGATATATATATAGGCACTCATTCATATTCTTTACTCCGATCCTAAGTCGCAACATTCTATTATAGGTTGCTCGTAGAAACCTTCATGATTCAACCGTTACATTCATTACTTGCTATCTTACTTAAGGTGAGTTCATAGCCCCACTTTACATTACTTCAATGTTTTACAAACCCTTGGGGTAAATACATGCTATTATTTTTCTACTCGAACACAATGCTTTCTACTGTATGCTATTCGACTATGTTTTATTATCACTAAGTAACATCCTTACCAAACCAAGATCCCTTATTATGAACCATTTAATCACTTGCGAGGGTTACTTGCAAGTGAGCGCGAATATTGTGAATAGGCCTATTGGGATTGACGAATCCCATTTGTTTTGACTAAGTTCAAACAAATGCATTAATATTTGAGACATTAGGTATGACGGCAAAGTACCTACCGGGATAAATCTGCCGATCGATATTGGTACACGTTAACGTTTTGGTGTCATAAGCTTAGTGTATAATACATTTCATGGGCGTATAATAACGTAGTCTACCTGTTTTGTTTCCAAACATTGGTGTGAGTTTATAGCTCACACTACGATTATTGTGTTCAAACGATTTAACTACAAACACTACGATTATTGTGTTCAAACGATTTAACTACAAACACTACGATTATTGTGTTCAAACGATTTAACTACAAACACTACGATTATTGTGTTCAAACGATTTAACTACAAACACTACGATTATTGTGTTCAACGATTTAACTACCAACACATTGTGTTCAAACATTAAACAAACTCTATGAATATCACTCAACCTTTGTGTTGACCTCTCAAGCATGTATTTCAGGTTCATGACGATCAAGGATGGCACGGAATGGCACGGATACTCAAGAGGGTTATAAATTTTATTATCATTCAAAACTCATTTAAATTGTAAACATGGAACCAATTGGGACCTCATTTTGTAATCTCTGATATTTATATAATTTGAATGATAAATCTTTTAAAACGACTCAATTGGAGTTCGTTTTCTATTATTGTGACTATTGTGCCGTCAAGTAACACCCAGTTCGAATTCCGCTGCATCCATGAATTGGGGGTGTTACACCAGGCAACTGAGCAACTCGACTCATATGATGACACGTGTCCTCAGTTTCCCAAAAAATGGCGACTGTTGCCCAAAAAGTACACAAGTTGCCTAAAAAATTGTCAACAGTTGCCCAAAAAAGTCCAGGTTGCCCTTGACTAATAATCATTTTCTGATCTCGAATTAGAAAAAGAAAATAATTTGGTTGCCCGGTCTATTTTAGTAATTATTCTAAATGCAAAGAAGAGAATTAGGTCATAGAGAGGAGTGTGATAACTGAAATGTTTAATATTTTGTTGGCACTTCATAGTTGACACCACTTGACCGAATTATGAGCTTATTACCATGTCTTCATGGATATATTTATTCATGCATGATTCTCCATTTATTGCTTATAAGGCTGCATAAATCTTTTGTTTTCTTAAGACCCACAGCATGTTTGATGAAATGACTCTACCAATTTTTAGAGACATTAAGTTTGCAAGTATTTCTTTTCTTATGACGGCACTTGTAGTAGTAGGTGTAGTGGTGAAGGCCAGTGGTCTTCACATATAAACTGAGCTAAAGTTTAAGTGTCACTAACAAAAGTAACCCGATAGACAATAGTTCGGTGGAATGGTATGTGTCAGACATTAAGGAGGTAATTTTTCGGTAGAGAACAAAGTTCCACATTTTGAAGTCATAAACAGGGTAACTCTATTCCGAGCCCTATTTCATATACACTCAAGCATTGACTTGTTTATTTGATCCATTGTCCTTCCTAGAAGAACATAGGTACCGGTTAGAATTAAATCATTAATTTACCAAATCTCAAATTGCCATATTTACCCAACTTATAAGTTAATAACGCATAAAGTGCAATTATTTTGATGCATGTTCGGGGATATATGGAATTTTGATGTTTTTATTGAGGAAATATGGAATTGTCCCAAAAATATACACTCAAAATCTTCACCCAATACTTTGATGTCATAAACACTCAAAACATAGGTACCGGTTAGAATTAAATCATTAATTTACCAAACTTCAAAATACCATATTTACCCAACTTATAAGTTAATAATGCATAAAGTGCAATTATTTTGATGCATGTTCGGGGATATGGAATTTTGATGTTTTTATTGGGGAAATATGGAATTGCCCCAAAAATATATATAGTGTGTTACGCGTGTGGTTGATGGCACAAGGATATCGTGTTATGCTAACTATCGTAATGTTTAGGATATGTGTGTCATGTTAGGGTATGTTTATATGAGATTATCTCATAAGCATATATTTAAGGTATGAGTATTTAAACTACATTTTTGGTTCTTGTGGTTGTATCAAAATCTCACTTTTGGTCCAATTTTCAAAACACGTGCGATTCGAGTCCTATTGTTTGCGTTTTGTTCTACTTTTGGTCCAATTTTCTAACGGAGTTAGTTTAGTCGTTAAGTCTAATTGTAAAGTGGCAACATTAGTCCTTTAACTTAACGGTCGTTTGCAACGTTCGTCCTTTATACCAAAGATCGTTTTCAATGTTTGCAAAAAATTGTATTTTTTTGAAAAAAAAAATTGTCAATTTTTTTTTAGAATTTTTTAAGAAAATTTTTTATTAGAATTTTTTTTTTTTCAATTTTTTTTTTTTGGAAAAATCATTTTTTTAGATTTTTTTTCTAATTTTTTTCGATTTTTTTAGAATTTTTTTTAAAAGCCTAACTAACCACAAGGACTAACGGTGCAAACATTGAAAACGATCTTTGGTAAAAAGGACAAACGTTGCAAATGATTGTTAAGTTAAAGGACTAATGTTGCCACTTTACAATTAGGACTCCGTTAGAAAATTGGACCGAAAGTGGAACAAAACGCAAACTATAGGACTGGAATCGCACGTGTTTTGAAAATTGGACCAAAAGTGAGATTTTGATACAACCACAAGGACCAAAAATGTAGTTTACTCTTAAGGTATTATATCACTAATGAAAATTGATTAAGTTTGAGATCAATAATTTTCTTGTTCTTCTTCTCTTTCTTCTTAAGGAGCTCGTGCCCACTTGAAGTGGTGCCTACTATTGATACAACCTTAACGGGTCGTATCATAGTGGAAGGAAACAATGCCAACATCATAAGTCCTAAAACCATCTAACGACGACACACAAATCTTCACCCAATGGTATAAAGTTGAAAATGTCGCATTTTTTGGTCCCAAAGGCACATTAGCAGTTAAATCACTTTTTCAACTTATTATATGAACTTTTATATAATCAGTTCGGTATAAATATATTCATCGAATCATTCAAGCATTTAATCAAACAGATGGTGAGCATAACGTTACGCTCAAATCCAACCTGTGAACTTTAGTGGTTTATAAATAGTAAGAGTAAAGATCATTTGAGGACCAAACTTTTTTTATATACCAAGGGACTAATCTCCACCCTCCATCTTCCCTCCATCTTTATTTGATCTAATGGATGAGATTAATCCCAACAATTTAAAAAACCCACTTTCATCCTTTTTTTTCAAATATTAATATCTTTCAAACCGTTAATCGTTAAGCGAAAAAAAATATACCGTTACGACGAACATTTAATTATCTTTCTATAGATAGGCTAATTGATATATTTTCGACAAAAATTTTTTTTTTGTTTTTTCACGTTTTTTTTTCGTGGCCGAAAAAATCATATATGATATTACATATAATATCATATATGATATGTAATATCATATATGATATTATATGTAAAATCATATATGATATTGCATATCATATATGATATGCAATATCATATATGATATGCAATATCATATATGATATTACATATAATTTCATATATGATATCATATATGATATTATATGTAATATCATATATGATATTGCATATCATATATGATTTTTTTTTCGGCCAGGAAAAAAAAACGTGAAAAAAACGTTTTTTTTTTTTTTTTTTTTTTTTTTTTTTCCAAAGTATATCAAAGTGCCCGTCTATAGAAAGATAATTAAATGCCCGTCGCGATGGTGTAATTATTTTCGTTTAACGATTAACGGTTTAAGAGATATTTAAATTATAAAAAATGGGTGAAATAATAAAATCCTTTTAATCTCAACCATTGATTTCCTTTTTAGATGGATGGTGGGGATGAGTCCCTTGGTATGTGAGTAATGTTTGGTTTGTAATATAACTCGACTCTAGTAATCTGTAATAGTTGATAGAAACGAGAGGACTTTAGTGGTTTATAAATAGTAATCAAAATTAACGAACTCAGAAGCTGAAACTATTGATTTCCTTTTATGGGAAATAGAATGAATGCCACCGGTTTTTAAGTGGAAGTGCTCTCGTTATATGATTGTAAGCATGTACTTCTATATTCACTTATGGGTTAAATCCAACATTCACACCATCAATTAATATCAGTAAAACACATGATGTCAATGTTGTTCAATAAAGCTTAAGATAACTTCATTCCATAACCATCTCACAAGACACCAGTTTCTAATCTATAAAAAATCCAGTCTTTTTTGAATTTAATCAGTAGGTCATCAGTTTACTCCTATATTCTAAGTTCCTAACTCGATGATAAAAGACACAAGTTGGCGGTTTTGTGTGGATTAGCGGCCTTTACACAGTTTTCGACAAATTTCCAATTCTAAATAAACATAGTACTCACTCACTTGTTCGCTATCTTAGACCAATGTGACAATTTTTACATGACAAAATCACAAATCCAAAAATATTAGAACAACCATCTAGGAGTTGTTAGCAATAGAATTGAGACTCCCAATGTCTCACGGATTCATAATAAGTTGCAAATATGCTAAGGATGTGATATCAAAACCAAACATCGTGTTGTTTAGGTGACCACAAGTTTGACTAACGGGTAATGAGCCAAGCATATGCCAAATGTCATTTATCAAAATGATAATGTTGCACTCTAAAGCAAAAACATCGCTCCTATCAAACATCGCAATTATTAGACGTCTCAACCCAATAGAAGAATATTGTTAAATCAATTTTTGCGCCTAAAAAGTTGTTAACCCCAAGTGTACAATCTAATCTATCACAATTCATATGCATAAATCGATTTATATATTACACACAAAGCAAATTGAACACCTACAAAGCAAATCATAGCAGATATATCAATTAAACTCGTGACTAGAGCATCAGAATAAAGCAAAATTTGATCTGATAATCTATTAAAAACGTGAATACCGGCGGAGTGGCGGGGGGGGGGGGGGGGGGGGGGCGTTTGGGTTGAGCTGGTCAAAGTCAATGTTTTTAAGTTGTGTTAGTGTGGGGTTGGGTTGGGTTGGGTTGGTTACATGGTGGGTCAAGAGGGCAGCCCAATAAATGTCAAATATCAAGTTTATCATTAACAAAAATACATATGCCGTATTTTAAGCATTCATGTTATTGTTATAGTTTGTTTGGAAAAAAATTATCTACAAAGTTACAATTTACCAGTTTACCTATTTTACCTTTCCATATTTTTCATATTGCACAACAAAATATAGTAGAGACTAAGTTATCCGTAAAGAAAATAGAGTTTTAAGTAATCATAAGGTTATAACAACCAAGTACTTTAACTTGCTAACATTTGTGTATCACAACAACAAGTCAGCAGTATCTAGACTCTGTTTTGTGCATTAAAAAATGTCATTTAGTATGGTATTCAAAGGACAAATCTAGTTCAACAGAGTAGTGTAACCTTGGAGTCAATTCAGGTTGTTATACATGCTTTTCTAGAAAATAACATATCGACCACATCCTTAGTTTTATTCTTTGGATGCAGAATTTCATTGCTTGAATAGTTTGGATGCCATATATAACACAACTAGGATTGATAATATCAAATGTTGAAACCTATTTTTTTAACCAAATAGGTGAAATTATGAAAACAATGACATCAACCCAAGTTGTGAACATGTCACGATGGTGTACTTTACACAACACGGGGAAATGGCCACCCATGTTGTTAGTGGCATTTTTATTAATAACAAGGCCCTAGTTAAAAACCCCTGTACAAATACAAATAAATTAAAAGCTGATATTACAATACGACTCTACCATCATAATGTGAACAATAATAAGAGAAAAAATAACTTAAAAAGCAGAAAACAAGAAGTACTATGCACGTGCAACCCTTTGCATTCTTGCAATGAACACCAACACCTTTACATACACCCAATCCTTCAAGCAACTATGAAAGTGGAAAAAAGCATGTCTGAGATGACGATTGAGAAGTAAAGTGCTACATGCTATCCAAAATGCAGTTGCAAAACCTGTGGCTGCTCCAATATAAAACCATCTTTGAAGTTCATCTGCATCATCCTCACTATCACCGACTGGTGGAACTCCTTCATCTTCATCTTCATCTTCAAGACATTTTTTCGTTGCAGGAAGTCCACAAAGTCCTGCATTTCCGGCGAACCTTTCAGGTGGGAAGGACTGGAGTTGAGTGCTGGATGGAACTCTCCCCGACAGGTTATTATATTACACATCCAGATCATTTAATCTATCCATCTTAGACATGGTTGATCGTATCTCTCCTGAAAACATGTTTCTAGATAGATTTAAAGTCAACAGTTCCGCCAATTGACCAATATCTTTTGGAATCTCTCCAATCAGGGAGTTGTTTGACAAGTCTTGTAATACCTCAAATTCTAAAAGATGTCAAATGACCAAAATGCCCTTGAGTTTAAAATTTTGTAATAATAATAATAATTAACATCAAATAAAACCCTAGAAATGGGAATTTGGCCACATATGATCAAAATAAAATATGTAAGGTAAAATATGACATTTTTATAAACATGAGAAAAATAAAAATTCTGTATAAATTTAATAAAAATCGAATTTTAATTTATTATATATATAAATATTATTTAAAAAGGAAAACAAATCCTAAAATAATTAGGAAACTTATACATTATCCAAATTTGGACTTATCACATTATTTTCCAGCCAAGATATGTATTTTATATCCTATTATATATAGAAAAAACGTTTATATATTCTACAAAAACCCTTAGTCGACATTAAAAACCCAAAATCGAATCCCTAAATCCCAAACCATCGACCCATATTTTTCCACAACTCTTAAGCAATTTTCCTGGACTCCTAAAAGGTCTAAGAACGTCAGAAAAATAGTGGTTTCAATTATGGTTTGATTGTTCCAAGGTTGGAGAATTCTTTGTTCGGTTTTGCTTAGCCGAGAGTGAAAATTCATCCTAATCAATTCGTACATTCTAAAATTATTCTGGTATTTTTCTAGCACTTTATATATCATATTTCATCTGTATAAAATAGTAGAATCAAACCATGCATGATTATTTGATAGTATGAATTTTTATGAGATATAAACCCTAAATCGAACATAAATTATGAATTCGGTTAAAAAGAATTTTATGAGCCACGTTTGTATTTTTCTCAAGACCTATAAGTATTATGTAACACTCGAAAAATATGTTTGATAATTTTTGAAACCTATATTAATTATTGTGGAATTTTGTTATAATCGGCTAAATAGTAAAAAGAAAATAAAAAGGAAAATGGTGAATTAGGATTAGGGTTAGGGTTTTTGATATGGAATCTGGTCATTGATGGTGATTTAAGGTTGTAATAAATTTTGGTAATGATTGGGTAATTTAGGGTTAGGGTTTGGTGGTTTATTATATAAACCGATTGTGTTTTTAAAAATAAAGGGTATGTTTTGTAAATTACGAAACTTGAGGATTTATTTTGTATACTTTAATAATTAAGGGTAAATCGTATAATAATTAGTAGAAGGGTATAATGTGCTATTTTTGATATTTAAAAGGTTTATTTGGTAAATTATATAATTAAGGAGTTTAAATTGTAATTTTGTAACTTAAAGGGTGTAAAGTGTAAATTACTAAAACATAAGGATTAATTTGTAAAATATTAAAGTTAAGGGACTAACTTGGATAATATATAAAATTTATGATATTTAAAACCCTATACTTTAATATAAGTACACTTTAAATCCTAAAACCATATTAACAAGTTATTAAATATTTAACCTAAATATTTAAGTAAACCCTAAAACTAATATGGAATATGAAAAAGTAAATGATCAAATAAGTAATTAATGAATAATACATACTGTGTAGATTTCTGAAGAAGAGTACTATTCCGTTATTTGACCTCTGTCAACTTTGCTTTTGTTCGAGGTACGGATATTCTGACCTTATCCTTAAGGTTTCCTTTGTGATATGAACCTTTGATATGAACTTTCTGTTTGAACCTTACTATGTTAAACCTTTGCTATGAATCTTTGACATGAACTTTTGTTTTTGAACTTTCTGATTTGATAAATATGATTTGAACCTTTGTATGAACCTTTTATTACATGTGCTTCACTAGGCATGGGGGTTCCATGTCCGTGTCATAGATGCACCTATGGCATGACTCTAGGGCAGTAGAGTAATGTTCTGCCACGTCCCTTCCGTTATATATGAATGTGCACTAATTTTCAGGGGCGTATGGATGCATCCTAGATCTGTTTTCTGTTATGATGTGATATGATTATGTTTAGTGATTGGTTGTATGTGCAATGTACTCCTTTCACTTCCGGTACAATGGAGCTAGCTACTTCTTGTACAACTTATGTGATTATGATATGACAATGATATGTTTCTGAGCTCATGGTATATTCTGATTCTGTTTATACAGTTGACTGTATAGATTCCTTACTTAACCAACACTTTACATTTCTGTATTATCAGTTAAACTTAAATATGTTTTTCCAAAAATTATATCTTCTGTACTTCAGCATTTATTTTAGTTTTCTTTTGTTATATCCGTTCACTGAGCTTTTGTAGCTCAGCCGCATTTCTTTTCTCCGCAGCAAGTATTCAAGATAGCTTTTGGGATAGCTTTATGGGCTTAAGTGTAGAACTGAGTGAAGAATTTGACTGTAGTTATTGAAGTAAGTTTTCTGCTTTTGGTCTGTCTGTTTGTTCTGATGTAACACCTTAATTTGTGACATTTTTACCCTTGTCGGGTTGGGGTGTTACAATTATGGTATCAGTTCCAGGTTGGATCGGCGGATTAATAATCTGTAGAGCTTAGGCTATGACCTGTGAGTATTAGGCCCTAAAATTTTGCACCATAGGAATTATGAAACAACCTTTGAGGAGTAGCATCGTTTCCGCATTACTCTGATTCGTGTTTTTGTCTTTAGTTAAGCTGATAAGATCATTCTTTCCGAGGTTAGAAAGTTAAGCATGATCTAAAGTTCAGTAATTTAATAAGTTTAGAAATGCCTTGGGAACTACACCATTTAAGTTTTGTTTTCTGATTTTGATTTCCATCTCTGACTTGTTGACAATTAGTTTGATGATTCCTGACCATTTGGAAGATTATTACAACCCTAAGTGTTTAACATATTCTGTGAATGCTTTTGCTCATGTTGGTATATTAAGTATTCCTTTGACACTATTTGATATTCCATAAAGCTTTTCTATTCTTATGAGAGATCTGGAGGTTATTAGTTATGAATATAGGAAATTGTCTACTCCGTTATGATAATTAAACTATGTTTATTAGGGTTTCCTTTGGAAGGTTACAACTTTGACAATAATCCGGGTAGGGGTTGATTTCCCTAAGTTATTTTGTTAATAATGATTACTATATCACATGATAATGAGAAGACTGACAATGGTGTGATTTAATCTTTAGAACATTAAGTTTTCTTTGGAAGTTTTGTATTATGATAATTCTGCGTATGTTCGCTAAGTTTATGATTATGAGCATTTTGGTGAATTTGGAAGTATTGTGCTCTATTAAGATAGATATTTTAGATTTAGGTTATTTTCTGATATGTTTCTTTTTCCGTTTCAACCTCATTGATGATAATTGAATCTGCTAAATCCTTGGAAAAAGAGGATAATTGTTAGGTTCCTATTAAGTTGTTTTATTCACGACTTGAGATAAAGTATGGTCGCCATGAAGGTATATTTATATAATGCAAATATTATGACGCCTGACCAACGTGATAATATTTCCATCATATAAAGTACTCTCATTGTGAGCATATGATATTTCGGAAAGTGTCAGAGAAGCATTAGATTTCTGCCAGTTAGATTATCCGCTATTAGTGAGACTTTTAGGATCCATTCTACCATGTGTAAGTTCTGCCTTCATCATTCGATATCTGAATATCGAATGTTTGTTGATAGTTGATCATTCGTTAAGAATTTCAGAACTCATTATAGAGTCATCTATCGTTTGAAGTTCCGTACTCAATTCGTTTTCTGCTAGTACTTGTGAGAAGTACTTTAGTTATCTGCTAGAAGTATGTAATCGTTGAATCGATTTCTGAACTAATCTAAATAAGATATGAAGTTATGAAAGTCCGATAAGAAAGATACGTCTGTTTGTTTGAAATATGTGGAAAGATTTCTTGAATTGAGATTATTTCGGTAACCGGAAAAGTTCTGTGTCTGTTTCATCCTTATGGATTCTGTAATCTGAATCGTTTTTTCGTCTGCTCTGCCTATTCAATTTCCGAGGACGGAAATTTCTTTTTAGAGGGGAAGAAGTTGTAATACCTCAAATTCTAAAAGATGTCAAATGACCAAAATGCCCTTGAGTTTAAAATTTTGTAATAATAATAATAATTAATATCAAATAAAACCCTAGAAATGGGAATTTGGCCACATATGATCAAAATAAAATATGTAAGGTAAAATATGACATTTTTATAAACATGAGAAAAATAAAATTTCTGTATAAATTTAATAAAAGTCGAATTTTAATTTATTATATATAAAAATATTATTTAAAAAGGAAAACAAATCCTAAAATAATTAGGAAACTTATACATTATCCAAATTTGGACTTATCACATTATTTTCCAGCCAAGACATGTATTTTATATCCTATTATATATAGAGAAAACGTTTATATATTCTACAAAAACCCTTAGTCGACATTAAAAACCCAAAATCGAATCCCTAAATCCCAAACCATCGACCCATATTTTTCCACAACTCTTAAGCAATTTTCCTGGACTCCTACAAGGTCTAAGAACATCATAAAAATAGTGGTTTCAATTATGGTTTGATTGTTACAAGGTTGGAGAATTCTTTGTTCGGTTTTGCTTAGCCGAGAGTGAAAATTCATCCTGATCAATTCGTACATTCTAAAATTATTCTGGTATTTTTCTAGCACTTTATATATCATATGTCATCTGCATAAAATAGTAGAATCAAACCATGAATGATTATTTGATAGTATGAAGTTTTATGATATATAAACCCTAAATCGAACATAAATTATGAATTCGGTTAAAAAGAATTTTATGAGCCAAGTTTGTATTTTTCTCAAGACCTATAAGTATTATGTAACACTCGAAAAATGTGTTTGATAATTGTTGAAGCCTATATTAATTATTGTGGAATTTTGTTATAATCAGCTAAATAGTAAAAAGAAAATAAAAAGGAAAATGGTGAATTAGGATTAGGGTTAGGGTTTTTGATATGGAATCTGGTCATTAATGGTGATTTAAGGTTGTAATAAATTTTGGTAATGATTGGGTAATTTAGGGTTAGGGTTTGGTGGTTTATTATATAAACCGATTGTGTTTTTAAAAATAAAGGATATGTTTTGTAAATTATGAAAATTGAGGATTTATTTTGTATACTTTAATAATTAAGGGTAAATCGTATAATAATTAGTAGAAGGGTATAATGTGCTATTTTTGATATTTAAAAGGTTTATTTGGTAAATTATATAATTAATGAGTTTAAATTGTAATTTTGTAACTTAAAGGGTGTAAAGTGTAAATTACTAAAACATAAGGATTAATTTGTAAAATATTAAAGTTAAGGGACTAACTTGGATAATATATAAAACTTATGATATTTAAAACCCTATACTTTATTATAAGTACACTTTAAATCCTAAAACCATATTAACAAGTTATTAAATATTTAACCTAAATATTTATGTAAACCCTAAAACTAATATGGAATATGAAAAAGTAAATGATCAAATAAGTTATTAATGAATAATACATCCTGTGTAGATTTCTGAAGAAGAGTACTATTCCGTTATTTGACCTCTGTCAGCTTTGCTTTTGTTTGAGGTACGGAAATTCTGACCTTATCCTTAAGGTTTCCTTTGTGATATGAACCTTTGATATGAACTTTCTGTTTGAACCTTACTATGTTAAACCTTTGCTATGAACCTTTGACATGAACCTTTGTTTCTGAACTTTCTGATTTGATAAATATGATTTGAACCTTTGTATGAACCTTTTATTACATGAGCTTCACTAGGCATGGGGGTTCCATGTCCGTGTCATAGATGCACCAATGGCATAACTCTAGGGCAGTAGAGTGATGTTCTGCCACGTCCCTTCCGTTATATATGAATGTGCACTAATTTTCAGGGGCGTATGGATGCATCCTAGATCTGTTTTCTGTTATGATGTGATATGATTATGTTTAGTGATTGGTTGTATGTGCAATGTACTCCTTTCACTTCCGGTACAATGGAGCTAGCTACTTCTTGTATAACTTATGTGATTATGATATGATAATGATATGTTTCTGAGCTCATGGTATATTCTGATTCTGTTTATACAGGTGACTGTATAGATTCCTTACTTAACCTACACTTTACATTTCTGTATTATCAGTTAAACTTAAATATGTTTTTCCCAAAATTATATCTTCTGTACTTCAGCATTTATTTCAGTTTTCTTTTGTTATATCCGTTCACTGAGCTTTTGTAGCTCAGCCGCATTTCTTTTCTCCGCAGCATGTATTCAAGATAGCTTTTGGGATAGCTTTCTAGGCTTAAGTGTAGAACTCAGTAAAGAATTTGACCATAGTTATTGAAGTAAGTTTTCTGCTTTTGGTCTGTCTGTTTGTTCTGATGTAACACCATAATTTGTGACATTTTTACCCTTGTCGGGTTGGGGTGTTACAATTATGGTATCAGAGCCAAGTTGGATCGGCGGATTAATAATCTGTAGAGCATAGGTTATGACCTGTAAGTATTAGGCCCTAAAGTTTTGCACCATAGGAATTATGAAACAACCTTTGAGGAGTAGCATCGTTTCTGCATTACTTTGATTCGTGTTTTTGTCTTTAGTTAAGCTGACAAGATCATTCTTTCCGAGGTTAGAAAGTTAAGCATGATCTAAAGTTCAGTAATTTAATAAGTTTAGAAATGCCTTGGGAACTACACCATTTAAGTTTTGTTTTCTGATTTTGATTTCCATCTCTGACTTGTTGACAATTAGTTTGATGATTCCTGACCATTTGGAAGATTATTACAACCCTAAGTGTTTAACATATTATGTGAATGCTTTTGCTCATGTTGGTATATTAAATATTCATTTGACACTATTTGATATTCCATAAACCTTTTCTATTCATATGAGAGATCTGGAGGTTATTAGTTATGAATATAGGAAATTGTCTACTCCGTTATGATAATTAAACTATGTTTATTAGGGTTTCCTTTGGAAGGTTACAACTTTGACAATAATCCGGGTAGGTGTTGATTTCCCTAAGTTATTTTGTTAATAATGATTACTATATCACATGATAATGAGAAGATTGACAATGGCGTGATTTAATCTTTAGAACATTAAGTTTTCTTTGGAAGTTTTGTATTATGATAATTCTGCGTATGTTCGCTAAGTTTATGATTATGAGCATTTTGGTGAATTTGGAAGTATTGTGCTCCATTAAGATAGATATGTTAGATTTAGGTTATTATCTGATATGTTTCGTTTTCCGTTTCAACCTCATTGATGATAATTGAATCTGCTAAATCCTAGGAAAAAGAGGAGAATTGTTAGGTTGCTATTAAGTTGTTTTATTCACGACTTGAGATAAAGTATGGTCGCCATGAAGGTATATTTATATAATGCAAATATTATGACGCCTGGCCAACGTGATAATATTTCCATCATATAAAGTACTCTCATTGTGAGCATATGATATTTCGGGAAGTGTCTGAGAAGCATTAGATTTCTGCCAGTTAGATTATCCGCGATTAGTGAGACTTTTAGGATCCATTCTACCCTGTGTAAGTTCTGCCTTCATCATTCGATATCTGAATACATTTGAATTATCCTCGAATGTTTGTTGATAGTTGATCATTCGTTAAGAATTTCAGAACTCATTATAGAGTCTTCTATCGTTTGAAGTTCCGTACTCAATTCGTTTTCTGCTAGTACTTATGAGAAGTACTTTAGTTATCTGCTAGAAGTATGTAATCGTTGAATCGATTTCTGAACTATTCTAAATAAGATATGAAGTTATGAAAGTCCGATAAGAAAGATACGTCTGTTTGTTTGAAATATGTGGAAAGATTTCCTGAATTGAGATTATTTCGGTAACCGGAAAAGTTCTGTGTCTGTTTCATCCTTATGGATTCTATAATCAGAATCATTTTTTCGTCAGCTCTGCCTATTCAATTTCCGAGGACGGAAATTTGATTTTAGAGGGGAAGAAGTTGTAATACATCAAATTCTAAAAGATGTCAAATGACCAAAATGCCCTTGAGTTTAAAATTTTGTAATAATAATAATAATTAATATCAAATAAAACCCTAGAAATGGGAATTTGGCCACATATGATCAAAATAAAATAGGTAAGGTAAAATATGACATTTTTATAAACATGAGAAAAATAAAAATTCTGTATAAATTTAATAAAAATCGAATTTTAATTTATTATATATACAAATATTATTTAAAAAGGAAAACAAATCCTAAAATAATTAGAAAACTTATACATTATCCAAATTTGGACTTATCACATTATTTTCCAGCCAAGATATGTATTTTATATCCTATTATATAGAGAAAAAACGTTTATATATTCTACACAAACCCTTAGTCGACATTAAAAACCCAAAATCGAATCCCTAAATCCCAAACCATTGACCCATATTTTTCCACAACTCTTAAGCAATTTTCCTGGACTCCTACAAGGTCTAAGAACATCAGAAAAATAGTGGTTTCAATTATGGTTTGATTGTTCCAAGGTTGGAGAATTATTTGTTCGGTTTTGCTTAGCCGAGAGTGAAAATTCATCCTGATCAATTCGTACATTATAAAATTATTCTGGTATTTTTATAGCACTTTATATATCATATTTCATCTGTATAAAATAGTAGAATCAAACCATGCGTGATTATTTGATAGTATGAATTTTTATGAGATATAAACCCTAAATCGAACATAAATTATGAATTCGGTTAAAAAGAATTTTACGAGCCAAGTTTGTATTTTTCTCAAGACCTATAAGTATTATGTAACACTCTAAAAATATGTTTGATAATTGTTGAAGCCTATATTAATTATTGTGGAATTTTGTTATAATCGGCTAAATAGTAAAATGAAAATAAAAAGGAAAATGGTGAATTAAGATTAGGGTTAGGGTTTTTGATATGGAATCTGGTCATTAATGGTGATTTAAGGTTGTAATAAATTTTCGTAATGATTGGGTAATTTAGGGTTAGGGTTTGGTGGTTTATTATATAAACCGATTGTGTTTTTAAAAATAAAGGGTATGTTTTGTAAATTACGAAACTTGAGGATTTATTTTGTATACTTTAATAATTAAGGGTAAATCATATAATAATTAGTAGAAGAGTATAATGTGCTATTTTTGATATTTAAAAGGTTTATTTGGTAAATTATATAATTAAGGAGTTTAAATTGTAATTTTGTAACTTAAAGGGTGTAAAGTGTAAATTACTAAAACACAAGGATTAATTTGTAAAATATTAAAGTTAAGGGACTAACTTGGATAATATATAAAACTTATGATATTTAAAACCCTATACTTTAATATAAGTACACTTTAAATCCTAAAACCATATTAACAAGTTATTAAATATTTAACCTAAATATTTATGTAAACCCTAAAACTAATATGGAATATGAAAAAGTAAATGATCAAATAAGTAATTAATGAATAATACATACTGTGTAGATTTCTGAAGAAGAGTACTATTCCATTATTTGACCTCTGTCAACTTTGCTTTTGTTCGAGGTACGGATATTCTGACCTTATCCTTAAGGTTTCCTTTGTGATATGAACCTTTGATATGAACTTTCTGTTTGAACCTTACTATGTTAAACCTTTGCTATGAACCTTTGACATGAACCTTTGTTTCTGAACTTTCTGATTTGATAAATATGATTTGAACCTTTGTATGAACCTTTTATTACATGAGCTTCACTAGGCATGGGGGTTCCATGTCCGTGTCATAGATGCACCTATGGCATGACTCTAGGGCAGTAGAGTGATGTTCTGCCATGTACCTTACGTTATATATGAATGTGCACTAATTTTCAGGGGCGTATGGATGCATCCTAGATCTGTTTTCTGTTATGATGTGATATGATTATGTTTAGTGATTGGTTGTATGTGCAATGTACTCCTTTCACTTCCGGTACAATGGAGCTAGCTACTTCTTGTACAACTTATGTGATTATGATATGATAATGATATGTTTCTGAGCTCATGGTATATTCTGATTCTGTTTATACAGGTGACTGTATAGATTCCTTACTTAACCTACACTTTACATTTCTGTATTATTAGTTAAACTTAAATATGTTTTTCCCAAAATTATATCTTCTGTACTTCAGCATTTATTTCAGTTTTCTTTTGTTATATCCGTTCACTGAGTAGCTCAGCAGCATTTCTTTTCTCCGCGACAGGTATTTGACCATAGTTATTGAAGTAAGTTTTCTGCTTTTGGTATTCAAGATAGCTTTTGGGATAGCTTTCTGGGCTAAAGTGTAGAACTGAGTGAAGAATTTGACCATAGTTATTGAAGTAAGTTTTCTGCGTTTGGTCTGTCTGTTTGTTCTGATGTAACACCATAATTTGTGACATTTTTACCCTTGTTTGGTTGGGGTGTTAAAAGTCTAGCACCAACAATCCATGCAGATTGTTAACTTCATTTGGAATTTGTCCTGTGAGATTGTTGCTAGACAAATCGATGGTCTTCACCAATCCCAGAGTGCTACTAAACTCATTTATCTTTCCTTGCCACATGATCATCAAATGGTCAATATAGCTATTATCAATAAGTTCTTCATAATTAGAATTATGCAGACCTTTAGTTAACTGATAATATTGATGAAGATTTTGATTCGAAACAAATCCATTTTGTACCATGGTAGTGATATTATTCACGCATGAGGGAATTTTTCCATGGAGGTTGTTTATTGACAAGTCTAGGATTTGAAGAGTTACTAACTGACATATTTGCAGAGGAATGATTCCAAAAAAATTGTTTGATCTTAGGTTGAGAATATACAACCTTGACAAATATTCCCCAATCCAAACAGGAACATTACCAAAAAATTTGTTGGCCCCAAAATCCAAAACTCTTAAGTTGGTGCAATTCTTTAACGACAATGGCAATTCTCTGGAGAAGCTATTGTTGTATAAACACAAAGTCTCGAGTTGACCCAAACATCCTACCGAGGGAGGAATACTTCCTGACAGATGGTTATGTCCTAAGTTAAGTACTTTTATATGTATCAAGTTCCGAAAACAGTCAGGAAGTTGCCTGATCAATGAGTTACGAGAGAGATCAAGATATTCAAAATTTTCATACATTTGACACAAGAAAGAAATTCTTCCATGGAATTTGTTTCTGGACAGATCTAAAAAACTTATACTTGCTGGAAAAGCAGGTATTGGACCATAAAAGCTGTTGAAACTCAAATCTATCAAATCAAGGTCGTGATTTGATAATGATTTTGGTAATTTCCAACTGATGTTGTTGAAAGAGAGATCCAAATATCTTAACTGAGAAGACTTCCACTTGTTCCAGTACTCTGTAGAAACTGTGTCTGAAAGGCTATTGTTGGAAAGTTCAAGATGCTTAAGATTTTTCAATTTTTGTATCCATTTGGGGAAACGAGGCCCTAGCTTGTTAGAACTCAAAACTATAATATATATACTCTGAGAAATATTTGACACATCATCATTTAAAAGAACTCCTTCAAGTGAGTTGTATGAAAGATCTATATACCCAAGATTTGATTTTCCAATGTTTTCAGAGATAGCACCTCTAAGAGAATTGGAAGATAGATCTAGGTTTTTAAGGCTGGGTAGTTGCCACAGTTTGTCACTTATTCCATTCAACTGATTTAAAGAAACATTCAAGGAAAAGAGGGATGGAAAATTTTGGATCTCATCAGATAATAACCCAGTGAATTGGTTAATTGAAGGGTTAATGGCATATAATAGCAACGAACTTTTTCATTTGTGCCATTATCAGATACGGACCCAAAAAATTACAACAATCAGATACGAACTTTCAAATTTTGTTTTATCAATGTAAAAATCTCATCTCGTTGCGTACGATAATGAAAAAAAATTTCAAACTTGTTCAATCTTTGTAACGTAGCTGATGTGCATCCAGACAACTTGTTCAGAAATTCTGAAAGTTTCCCATCAAACTTGTTGCCAGAGAGAGAAAGATGTGTAAGCTTATTGCCAATTAATGGACACAACCAACGATACATGGATGAGTTGAGATTGTTGTTATCGAGATAAAGTGAAAAAATAAATGAAGAAGAGTTGACAGATGAAGAATATGGATGCATGACTTGTGAGAGGTCACATCCATTTAACCTTAAGCCTAATAGGTTTTGGAGACCTCTAATAATATTTACCCAGTTATTTGCTTTGACCAAAGAAATTCCATCCATATGAAGGTATTCTAAATAAGATAAAGAAGACAACCAATCTAAGTTTTCAACTCTACAACTTCCGAGGGAATCTAGATCAAGGTACACCAAATTGGTGAGGTTTCCAAATTCCGTAGGAATGGTACCATAGAAAGAGTTGTATGAAAGGTAAAGGTCTGTCAAGTTGGTCAAGGAACCAATGGATTTGGGAATGACTCTACTAAAATTATTCCCACTAACCCAAAGTACGGTTAATTTGGTCAAGGAACCAATGGATCTGGGAATAACTCCACTGAAATTATTCCCATCAAGCCTAAGCTCTGTTAATTTCGTCAAAAAACCAATGGACTTGGGAATTGTGCCACTAAACTGATTCTTAAAAAGGTCAAGCTTTGTTAACTGGGTCAAGGAACCAATAGACTCGGGAATATTTCCATTGAAATTATTCCAATATAGGTTAAGCTCTGATAATTGGGTCATGTTACGGATGGACATAGGAATGGATCCGGTAAACTGATTCGAAGAAAGGTCAAGATAAGTTAACCGGGTCATGTTACCAATGAACTGAGCAATGTTTCCATGAAAAGAATTTCCAGAAAGATCAAGATAATTCAAGTAGCTTAAGTTAAGCAATGAATGACTAATCTGACCTTCAAGACCATAGGAGTTCAGGTGAAGCTCTGTGACATGACCTGTTTGGTTGTTGCACCTGACTCCAAACTATTGACAACAATCATCTTCTTCTTCGGGTCTCCATGTAGAGAGCTTGTCATCTTGGTCTTGAAGGTGAGCTTTGAAATCAAGAAGAGTTTGACTTTCCTTATCAGTGCACTTATGAACAGCTCCTCCTGCTGCAGCAACAAGTTGGTGGCCAAAGGAAGTTGCAGTTGTGGTATTCAACCACAGAAAGACAAGTGACAAAATCATGAACAAAACATGAGTATGCATAAAGTAAAAGTAAATATTTTCTCTCATAATGTATGTTGTATAAAATTTTATTGATTTTTTTTTGATGTGATAATGAACACATATACCTCTATGCATCTTTATATAGACTTCGATATCAAAGAATTGAACTAGATGGATATAAATTTGTGTGGAGCAGATAACACTTGGAATAAAGATCATGGAATACATTTGAAGTCCGAAATTAGACGTTCAAAGACTCTCAAGTCTTTGCAATTTGTACATATTGAATGTAAAACGAAATAAATCCCACTATAATTAACCCATTCATAAGATAACAAGCTAGAAAACGTGATACAAACGACATCTATAAAACACATATAGTTTGGAAATATGATAATTTGATCGATCTACAATGTTAAATTATATACATGTATTGATTCAGCCAACCTAATAATTTAACTACTACAGGAACGTCAATGAGTTTTTTGCAAAAATGGTTTGATTTTCATTTTTTGCTTTATTATAAACGAATCAAAAACCATGGAAGTGGTCAACAACCTGAACAGTATACATGAGGGAAATCTTTTCACCTTGTGTAATTAGGTGAATGAATATTAACTAGAGCAGCAGCATTTGACCATATATACAAAATTGGGCTAGTAAATCTTGTATATTTATTGATTCGTTTTCTAATTATATAGTGAAGAGTTGTTTCTTCAAGTTGTGAACTACTCAGTACACTATAATTCCTCTAAATTTGTGTGGAGCACATAACACTTGGAATAATGATCAGGGAATAAATTTGAAGTTCCAAATTAGACGTTCAAAGACTCTCATGTTTTTGCAATTTGTACTTATTGCATGTTCATCCAACTTGTGATATGTTTTGGTCCTATTATGTGATATAAATGTAAAACCAAAAAGAAATGGACCCTAATAAAGCAACCAAATCATAAGATAACGTGATATAAACGACACATCTATAAAATGCATATAGATTGTAAATATGATATTTTGATCGATCTAATTTAACTACTACAGAAGCGTCGATAGGATGGGAACATACATAAGCTTGACATAACTAATCTAAAAAACAAGAAATTACCATCAATATAGATACAATTACATCAGGCTTCACGCAATATTAAACTCATATCATGATGTTAATTTTCTTTTAATTTGGTGTGGAGAATGGTTTTCTTAAGAAAATATCCTGGTTTAACTAGATACAACATAACGAATTCCAAAAAAAAGGTTTACGTTTTAACAAAGTAACGATGTTTTTTTTTCTTTTTTTTTTTTTTTTTTTTTTTTTTTTTCTTTTTGCACGTATATAAGTAAGATTTTAAGACATTTGAACCAAATACAGTTCAAATTTCGACAACATTTCTCTATATTAGATAAGTGACCGGAAAATTGAACTGCCCGAGTTGTGTTACAATTTGACACATATTGACTATATTCGGCCCAATACCATCCGACTCTTGGTTGGTTTTCTTGTTAATTTGTTATTGACATATTATATGGCGTAAACAATATTTTGTAACACATAATCACAAAAAAGGGTTAGTGTCACAAGCAACTTTAACTCGAGATTCATTTTTAGACCCAACGCGACCTTTCCTAGAAGACCATCTCTTAGGCAATGTTCGCTATTTGTCGTTTGCTTTCTACCAGATTATACATGCTTTGGCACTTGACTAAATGCTACTACAAAGTCTCGACATTAAAAATTAAAGCCATAAAAACTAAGTGATGTTATATGAAGTGGGTGGTCCCAAATTGGTGTCTTATTTTTTCCATTCATTCAAAAATACAAAAAATAAATTTGTTATATTTTGTGAAAATAATGATGTATGATTAAAGTAAATACCACAAATTAGATGTTAGGAGACTTGTGAGTCTTAAAAACTTGAATTCATTAAGGCATCCTTTTCTATCTTTTGATATTTTTTGATGAGATAGGATATACATTTGTGTGGAGTATATCAAACTTACAAGACTATAGAACATTGAATAAGTTATCCCAAATTAGACATCTAAATCTTCTTTAGTCTTGGCAATTTGTATTTATTAGATTTTCTTTTGCCATTTTGTGATATTTTTGTTGGACCGTATATTTACATTGAAACTGTGTGTCTTTACCTTTATTGATAACCAATATTTATAGATTTCAATAAACCCTAATGTACCCTAAGCCCATAGATCGGGCTTGGGCCATTGATCAATTATATCGGCTAATACTCCCCCGCAGTCCGAGGGGAGATGCATAAAACAATAAAGCTATAACTACTTTTTGTTGACGAAGACATTCATAGCAAGCAAAAGCAAAGCAAACAAAGAAAGCGGTACTTGTCGATGAACTTGTAAATTCATCAATGACATGCATTAAGACATCAAAAGGTTTCACATTGATTCTTGAAGAAGTAATCTCTTGTGGCTTATTGAATGAAGCAACACCATTGATCGAGCTTTAGTCGACTTTAGGTGGAAATAGGTCGAGTTTTAGTCGACTTTAACTGAAAAGAAAAAAAATAAAATAAAACATTAAGGTAACTTTTTTTTTTTTTTTTTTTTTTTTTTTTTTTTTTTTTTTTTTTGCATTTATTCACTTCGTGAGTTATGGATGCAAGCAAGCAAGCATGTGTGCAGATGTGGTGGAGTTATGGATAAAGTGAGCAACGAAACAACAGAAAACGCTTTAGAGTAGACTGATTGAAGGGCACGACAATAGGGTATTGGAGGTGGTAGAAGGAGATCACCATTAGTCATTATAATGGTGATGTGTAGACTGTATGGCGGCAGACCCGGTTATGATGGTGCTTCATTGGTATGAGAACAGTAACGAACAAGAAAATAAAAGAAAAGTGATTGACTAAGATATTCGAACAATAATTGAACATAATACTTGTGTCATTTATTAGAATGGGGTGTGGTGGAATTGATTATAATACTCAAACAATGAAGGGATGAATACTATAAGATGCGGCTGTTTGTGGTGAGATTAGACGGAAAAGAAAAAAATAATAATAATGTTTGGGATTAGGGTTAGGAACTAGGCTGTGATACCATGTTATACCGTATATTTACATTGAAACTGTGTGTCTTTACCTTTATTGATAACCAATATTTATAGCTTACAATAAACCTAATGTACCCTAAGCCCACAGATAGGGCTTGGGCCATTCATCAATTCTATCGGCTAATAATTTTTCAGTGATATGTTTAACAGTTAAACCTATAAGAAAGCAATTTGTATCATTAACACCTTCACCACAGTTTTTTAGTTTCTAAATTTTGGCTGTAAAACAGCACAAAAAGTATATCATAAGTGCATCACGAACTGAACTTGCTCCTTCTTAGGCTCGTTAACATAGTCAATATCGTGATAAAGGTTGCCTATAAGGAGTTTGATGAAATGCATGTAAAGAACTTTGAGGTTGTTGACAGGGTGTTTGATAAAAGTCCAATAAGAAATGAGAATCCAACATGGACAGATTAAGTTGTATTCGTGAATACTTTGATGGCTATATGATCAAATTAATCAAGTCGCTAGTGTAAATGAGTATCACGACTCTTTTGATAATGTACTCAGTCTTGTACAACATTCACTAGGATATGGTCTTAGCTACCTCAAAACCCTGTAACGTGACAAGGTAATTTGGAAGTAGTAAGCGAGAAATATTGTGGAACACAGTTGAGATTCAAGACTCCAGTCCGTCTTTGTAAGGTGACAAAGATAACTATGAAGGACAAAAAGATTTCAGTATACCATAGAAGATTGAAAGCATAAAAGGAACAGTAAAAACTAGCATTGAAGTGTTGCCCAACATAAGAGAATAAGAAATCAAGTAGTGAATTAAGTGTTGCTGAAAATACAATTCTCAAGAAATTATGAAATAGGACGTTATGTTATTCTCAAGTTCTTTGAAACCACTAATTAACAACATCAAAATACTTCACGAATTAAACTTGTTCCTTCATGGGCTGCTTACCATTTTCCTCCACACTCATACACTTGTACCTCTTGGCACAATAGACATAGAGTACAAAATAAAACACAATCAATATCGCAACAGTAGTCCACAACATGAATAGCATCTGTGGGGGGAATCTTTTCACCTTGTGTAATTACATGAATGGATATTAGGTAGAGCAGCATATTTTGACCATATATACAAAATTGGGCTAGTTGATTTCGGTATACTTATTGATTTGCTTTCTTATTTTATAGTGAAGAGTTGTTTCTTCAAATTTTGAACTACTCGGTACACTATAATTCCTCAAAAAAAAAAAAAAAAAAAAAAAAAAAAAAAAAAAAAAAAAATTGCGTGGTGGTAAAACATATTAGCCGATATAATTGATGAATGGCCCAAGCTATTAGCCGATATATAGATTACAATAAACCCTAATGTACCCTAAGCCCACAGATCGGGCTTGGGCCATTCATCAATTATATTGGCTAATAAAAAAATGAAAAGTGTGTTTACCCTGCGTTTTCAATCTAACCCGTTTGACCCAGATTTCAAGTGGCTTGTTTGACCTGAACTCGTTTGAACCTGAAACCATTTTGATTCTGTGCTCAAATCCGCTTCACTCACCCGTTTTGCCACTTCATTGTTAACTTTTTACTGCTAACCACCATGCTTTACTTGAAACAAATAAGATACAGGTTTGTAATTAAATTTGAAAGAGGAAGACAAATATAACTGTGCAAGTTAGAGAATGAAAATGGAATCTTGGAGATGAAAGTAATCTATAAATTTGATCAAGTTTAGTGGGCCCATATAATTCAACTGACCCATCACCCATGTTTGCAAATAAAGAATAATATTGTATAACTCAGGTTTGCAAGCAGTAAAGAAAATCAAACCATTTCAAAAAAACTCAAACGTCGATATAATGGCAACATGTATAAGCTTGACATAACTAATCCCAAATTAAGAAATCACCGTTAATATAGATATCTACATAAGGCTTCACACGATATTTTATTAAACTTGTTTCATTTGGTCTTGGTTGGTTTTCTTGTTATTTTTGTAACAAATTATCACAAACAGGTTAGTGCCATGGGCAACTTTAACTTGAGATTCGTTTTTAGACGCAATACGACCTTTTCTCGAATACGACCTCTTAGGCACTGTCCGGTTGTGTGCTTTTTACCAAATTATACATGCTTTGGCGCTTGAATAATTGCTACTACAAAGTCTCGACGTTTGAAATTGTATTGATGTGTTTTGGTCACACATATGCCTCTATGCAGCTTTATATAGACTTCAATAACAAAGAATTGAACTACATGGATATAAATTTGTGTGGTGGAAAAAAGATCAAGGAATACATTTGAAGTCCCAAATTAGACGTTCAAAGACTCTCAAGTCTTTGCAATTTGTACTTATTGCATGTTCATCCAACTTGTGACATGTTTTGGTCCCAAATAAAGCAAAGAAATGGACCCAAATAAAGCAACTCATTCATAAGATAACGTGATATAAACGACACATCTATAAAATGCATATAGTTTAGAAATATGATATTTTGATCTATCTAATTTAACTACTACATAAGCGTCGATAGGATGGGAACATACATAAGCTTGACCTAACTAATCTCAAAACAATAAATTACCGTCAATATAGATACAACTACATCAGGCTTCAGTTAAACTCGTATCACGATGTTAATTTTTTCCTTTTAGTTCAGTGTTGAGAATGGTTAAGAAAATATCCTGGTTTAAATTCCAAAACAAAGGTTTACATTTTAAGAACGTGGCGATGTTTTTTTTTTTTTTTTTTTTTTTTTTGCAAACATATAAGTAAAATTTTAAGACATGTGAACCAAATAAAGTTCAATTTTTGACAACATTTCTCTATATTAGAAAAGTGACTGGATAATTGAACTCCCGAAGTTTTGTTACAATTTGGCACATATTGACTATATTCGGCCCAATACCATCCGAGCCTTGGTTGTTTTTTCTTTTAATTTGTTATTGACATATTGTGTGACGTAAACAATATTTCGTAACACATAATCACAAAAAAAGGTTAGTGTCACAAGCAACTTTAACTCGTGATTCATTTGTATACCCAATGCGACCTTTCCTCGAAGACCGCCTCTTAGGCAATGTTCACGATTGGTTGTCTGGTAGATTTACCAGATTATACATGCTTGGCACTTGACTAAATGCTACTACAAAGTCTTGACATTTGAAAAATAAAGGCCTTAAAACTAAGTGATGTTATATGTCCAGCCAACTTGAAGTGGGTGGTCCCAAATTGGTGCTTATTTTTCCGTTCATTCAAAAATTCAAAAAATAAATGTGTCCTATTTTGTGGAAATAATCATGTATAATTGAAGTAAACATCCCAAATTAGACGTTAGGAGACTCTTGAGTCATAAAAACTTGAATTCATTCGACATCCTTTTCTATCTTTTGATATTTTTCAATAAGATAGGATATATATTTGTGTAGAGTATATCAAACTTAAAAGACTATAGACCATTCAATAAGTTATCCCAAATTAGACGTCCAAATCTTCTCGAGTCTTGGCAATTTGTATTTATTAGATTTTCTTTTACCATTTTGTGATATTTTTCAGTTATATGCAGGGGCGGATCTATGGCCTGGCTACCTATAGCAAGTGACGCACATGGGTTCCCACGTGAAGTAATTTAACCTATGGTTCTATAGTTTTTTCTTGTGTGCTACCCAGTTTATTTAGAAGTGATATAGTGGATAATTTTAGGGCATACCTTGAAAACTAACAGGAAAACACCTTGGATCTAGTCATAAATTGTAGCATGAAAGTGTAATGAAGTAGATGTAGTTTTTGTTGTTTTACACAAGATGAAGAGTATGTCACGTTTTTGTTAGAGTGTCACGTGGGTTTAGTCGGTAGGCTAAGCAAAAATCTATTTTGTTCTTTTTAAGTCTTTTCAATTTCCCTTAAAGTCTTGAACACTTGATATTTTATTAATTAATAGAATTAAACTATTGTTGGACATGTTTTTGAGTGTTACGGCACAAAATCTTCTATTGTCATTACGTGTAAGTTTTATCTAATATTAAACAATCCGTCTTGTTTCTTCTATTGTCATTACCTGTAAGTTTTATCTAATATTAAACAATCCGTCTTGCTTCTAATTTATACACAAATGAGTACCGACTACTGGACCCATTTAGTGGTCGGGTCTCAGACCCGATAATTTTACCGTGTTAACTAAATAAAGGAACTACCTTAGATTTGGTCATGAGTCCGCCAATGAGTCCGAGTAGTTAAATTATCTGCCAGTTGTTAATTTTGCATTTAATTAGGTATAGGTTAGAACTTGGGTAAAAAAAATTTGTGCCACACATAAATACAATTTCAAGATTAAATGCATAACAAAGCAGGATACATCTTTTATAAACGGAAACATTTTCACCACTATAATTGGGCTTGTAAAACAGCATACAAAAAGCATATCATAAGTGAATATATATCAAGACATGATCAAATAGGACTTTTTTTTATTATCAAGTTCGCTAAAAGTACTAAACAACTTCAAAATGCTTCACGAATTAAACTTGTTACTTCTTGGGCTCGGTACCGTTTTCCTCAACACTCATACACTTGTACCTCTTAGCACAATAAACATAGAGTACGAAATCAAACACAGTCAATATCGCACTAAGGATATAAAATCGTTCCATATGACCATCATTTAAATTCTCCGGTATCCATCCGACTTCATCTCTCTTCGCGGCAATACTCATCACCATATGCACGAGAAGGCTGCTAACATAGTTTCCCAAAGAAATTGACGCCATACATAATGAGCTTCGAAAACTCTTGATCCCATCGGAAGCCTGGCTATTAAAAAACTCTAACTGCCCAACATACATAAAAACCTCAGAAGCACCAACAAGCACATATTGCGGCACTTGCCAAAATATGCTCATAGTGCTCGAATGCTTTTCAGGAATTGACCTTTTTAGCCTCTCGACCTTAGTGACTCCAGCGGCAACCATTGCAAATAGTCCAATGATTAGCCCTACACCCATTCTTTGAAGCTCTGTTAACCCTTTGGGGTTTCCACTTAGTCTTCCGGCTAAGGGGACTAAGACCCTACGGTAAATTAATGTGCACATGAGAACACTTACTATGTCGAATACTGACATGCTTGCTGCTGGCAAATGGAAGTTTCCTATGTAAGCGTTCATGGCTGCACCTTGCTCAATGAATAATGACGCCATTTGAGTGAAAATGACCGAATATATGATTGTACATAGCCAAATTGGTAACATTCTTATTACACATTTAGCATCTTCTACTTGTGTCACTGTGCATAATCTCCAATGATTTTGTGGGCCTGATAAGTCTCTCTCGGTGACAATCGCAGCTTTATCTAGGCACCTGCAACATTAAAATTTAGAGCACTCCCATTCATAACACGGGTTAAACTTTGTTGAGTTTGTTAGACTCCTTGGATCGTTTTGAGCACTAGGGTTAAATAATAAATATGATTAATAACATGATATGCAGCGGAATAAACAAACATCATTATTATTGAAACAAGGTTTCTTCATCATCATCTCTACCAACTACTAACTTAAACCCTAGGCATCCATTGTAGGAACTTGACGCCTAGACACACACACACACTTTAATATTCGACTACATCTTTTCCTGTGCACTCAAAACCTAATGACCCATGTCCTCTTTATATACTAGAGGATTAGGTTTACAAAATACTACGAAGGACTAAATTGTAAAAAAAATTTTGTAAAGCAAGTCCTTTGTATTTTGCATTGCCTTCATTCCTCACTTGTAGTTTTGTATTTATCAACTCAACTATAATACCCAACAATCTTCTCCTAGTTGATAATTACAAATCCTTCATCTTGATCTTCATGAATGAAACAATATTCCCCTTAAGCTCACCACGTGAACTTAAATAACATGTACCACCAAGGTTCTTCAAGTTGCAAATCTTCAAGTAGACTCTTCTTCCCCTTTTTGTCATTATCCACTAGTAGAAGCTAAGTAGAAGCAACTTTGATTTTGACCACCACAAACCAATATAACACTTCTAATCCAACCTTCTAATGCCTTAAGATACCCTCCATGAATGTACACCAAAAAGCTTACTAAAAATGAAATTAAGGCAATAGAAACTTAAACCAGCAGTAGTAATACCAGCTCACAATAGCAAAAATCTTCCCCTCGAATGATGCATGTCAATGATTAAACACTACAGAAAATGCTTCCCCTGAAATCCAAGTGTTAACCATCTCTTGATTATTCAATTTTGTAGGCTCTATATAATGATCACGTGTGAAGAAAACCAAATATAACGAATTTGATGAAGAAGTAGAATGACCCAAACTTGTGTCTTAAATATAACTTCGAACGTATACCCAAACCGATGTATAACAATGATGGTGCATGTTATTTAAGTTCACGTGGTGAGCTTAACAACCTCGAGCCTTGGTGGTACATGTTATTTATACTTGCCTTTACAATGATGGTACATGTTATTGAAGTTCTTCGAACGTATACCCAAACCAAATAGGAAGTGGAATAACATGGGTCTTCAAGTTATAGATCAACTAGAAAAGGAAGTGAAATAGGCTACAATGAATCTTCCCCTAGTTGATATGACAAAACCAAGTAATCACGAACTTCCCCTGAAGCTAATATATATGAAAGATAAATGAACTTCCCCTTAAACCATGCTATATCACCAAGGATATTCAAGTTGCAGCTTCAATGTAAATATTCTTCCCCTTTTTGTCATCATCAAATAGGGGACAAATGTAAGCAACCTTGATCTTCACAACCACGAATCAATATTACACATCCAATCCATCTTTCCAATGTTTCAAAGTCGCCCACCATTAAGTTTTCCGCATCTATAAATGTACTTGAAACAATAGAAATCCAAACCATCTGTAGTAATAACAACTAGCAGTAGCAAAAACCTTCACCTCGATATAGCATATAAATGGTTAAACATTTAAACATAAAGCTTCCCCTGAAACACATATGTTAACCATTTCTTGAATCTTCAATTCTGTAGGCTCTATGTAATGATTACTGATGAAGAAAACTAAGTATTGCCAACTTGATACTAAAGTAGAACAACCCAAACTTGTATCTTATATCTTGTACTAAAACTGACTTCGAACGTATACTTAACGTATAGGGAGATCGCAATCTCTTGACAAAAATCACTAAGCACAATAATGTAACTCCTTCAAGTGTTTGTCAATTCGTAGTCACTTGAATGCACGAACAAGTTATCTCTAAACGTTGTAGCTCCGTTTAAGATATGATAAAACACAAACCCGAATAATACCACTTTGTGGAAAACTAGAAGGGGGTTGAATAGTTTACCGGTTTTAACTTGATTTTCTTTGAATACTTTTATGTGTAATCAACAATTAAGACTTATCAAACAATAAATAATATGTAAGAATAAAAGTAAGAAACGATTAAACCATAACACGATTGTTTATCATGGTTCGGCTACAAGGACTCTTTTTCCTTGCCCTACTCCACGCCCTAAGTATCCAACTCGAGAGTTTTCTTGCACTAGTCAACAAGCTCTTTTATCCGGCGGGGAAAACCTTACACGTTGCTTACACACTATTTCCGACACTAAGCTAGATGTCTAGTTCTTTCAAAAGGGTACAACCACTCCCGATAGTTCATTTACAAGGGTACAACAACTCCCGATACTCTAAGTATTGTGAGGACTAAAATACTAACCGATCACTACAAATGGATACAATACAATGACGTATAAACTTTACTAGTTTACACTATGTTATGCTTGACAAGTCTTGCAATGTTGTGTTGAAGCTTGTAAGTTCGTGATCTTCTTGCTACAAAGAAAGACTCACAAATATGAAAGTGTACTGAGTTAGAAATGAAGTATATGCAGTATATTATGATACTGAGTGATAAGAAAAACTCAAAGAGTGGGTTGCTATTTATAGGCCAACATCCAGACCAACCCACGGATACGGCGGAACCAATACTTTGGTTCCGTCCGTTGTCCCAGAGGGTTCCGCCAGAAGCCCTAATAGAATCCTGCACAAGATATTAGAAAATCTAACACAATATTCTCAAGATCTCACAAAGTCAACTTTGAGATCTTGAGTATGAATCTATACAAAATAAAACATGTTTCTTACACACATGCTTCCTTGCAGGGACATGTGTGATGCAAGTGATGATGTAAGTATACATTAGATTACTAATTTTAGATATTCTTAAAAAGGAAAGTATACTTGTAAAAAGAGTTTATGTATAGACTCAAAAATGTTTGTTTGAGATGTTTAGCAAGTGAATGATTTACTAAAAGAAGTTTGCTTGCTTATATCCTAATATGACATACTATTTAGAAAACTTGCTAAATATACTTATAAGACAATTTTAACACATGTACTTAAACTAAAGTATACTTGATTAGAAATCACTTTGTGAAAACATGTAAATGTAGTTTGAGTGAAGTTATGTAAATGATTTTTAAACTATATTTACGATTTGCCAAAAATAAACTTTACCTTTTGTAGTTAACAAAACTAAGAAAGATCGTAAAATATAAATAACGTTTTTAGGCGATATTTGTATTAACAATCTCCCCCTTTTTGTTGATCACAAAATATAAATTTTATTTTTACGCAAATGGATAATTATAGATTTTGAGCATTTTAAAAAATTTATTTTTAACATGATTATTTAAACTTTTGAGTATGACATTTTAAATGATGTATTAAAGTTGATTTGGTAAAATATATCCTATCTCCCCCTTTTTGTCAAAACAAAAAGAAGAGTGGCGAAGCGGAAATGTGTCAAGCCATATGCTCCCCCTTGGACAATACTCCCCCTAAATGGAGTGCCAAGAGAGGATACATGGATTTTGGTCCTACAAGAAAATGTTAGTTTGTTGTAGAAATAAGTATGAGAACATGATACTAATTATTATATAAGAGAATAAGCATTCATCTCATGACAACAATCATCAAGTAATAAACAACCAAAAGAGAATGACCAACAAAATATAGAGGTAGAACCATTATATTTCAAGTAACATTAAACTTTGACTTAAAAAATAAAACCTAAAGACTTGAAAAAGTCTACTACAGGAATGAAAAAGTCTAACCATACAAGGTGGAATGAAAATGACAACTACATCTTTAAAAGGAAAGAGTCCTAGGTGAGATTCTACCATTATTTGATCTTCCTAATAAGGCTCTAAGCTTGAGGTAAGTGAGAGATGGCGTTAAGACACTCCAAAATGTGGTTAAGGATAAACCGCATTTCATCTTGAAGCTCATGTACCAAGATGTTGCATCTCTCACTAATATGAGCGGTTCTTTCGCACATGATGCAATCATGGCGAAGAGGTGGTAGTTGTGGAACTTGGTTTGTTGTTGGTGGGTCATTGGTGGTGGATGAAACATTGGTTGTAGCGGGAGCAAAGGTGGATGGTTGAGAGGTGTTTTGGTTTCCTACAATTGATGAGTACATTGCGGTTTGGAAATCCATGGCTTGGGTGAGATGAGAATCAATCGTGTGCTTGAAAGCATAGAGGCTTTCCAAGCGAGTGTTGAGTTCTTCATGAGTGTTTGGAGATTTGGTCCACAAAGATGCTTCTATTTCCTCATAGGTAGGAAATATGGACTCAAAGTGGTTGGAAAAGTCTTGAGGTGGTTCTTGTTGTTGATCATGATGATGAAAGCTTGGTTCTCCATGAAGAGGACCGTGGATCTCTTTGTAAATGGGATGGAACAACAATGGTTGTGGTTGTGGATGATCTTGATCTTGAGGAAAGATGGAAGGTCTAGCATGCTTGTAAGCCAAACGCTCTATTGATGATGGTTGATGAGGTTTTTCATCCAATGGTTCACTTGGTTGAAACCATGGTTGTTGTTGAGTTTCCATTTGATCAATAGTGTCAAAAAGTGGCAATGGTAGTGGATTTGATGATCTTGGTACTAGGTATTATAAACTTTCCATAAATGGATGTGGTGATGTTGGTGGTGTCTTGAAGAGTTCCATAGGTGTCAATTTTGGTGATTGAGTTTTTGAAGGTTGACTTGGTGCCTAAGGTGGTGTTGGATCACTTGGTGTTATAGTTGGTGGAGGAGTGGTGATTATGTTAGCATTGCAAGGTTTTGGAGATGGTTTTGGAGTAGCAAGGTTTAGAAAGTTGGTATCAATGATGGGTGATGAAATGTTGAGGGATGAATCACTTGATGATGATGAGCTTAGTTGGATGGTTTTGTTGAAGCAACATGGTTTGACGCTAATTCTAGCAGTTCTCCTAATAGGTCTTGATGATTCGGATGAGGTGGTAGATTTTGTCATTGCAAGACTTTGGTAGGATTAGAAGTATAAGGTTGAGAGAAGTGATGGTGATGGTGTGAATTAGATGTGTGAATATTGGTCAATTTATAGGAAGAACATGATATGGAAATTGGTGTTTGGATTTGATGTTGAACCATACATTTTTGGAGGTTCCTAATCATTTGGAAGTGTTCCAAGAAGTTGTCAAATCATTTGAAGTCAATCCAATGAAGTTGGATGGAGTGAAAGACTAAGTGGAGAAGTAAATGATATGTGATCATGGAGGATACATGTTGTCAGGTTGTTCCACGGATTTGGAGGAACCAAAGGAAGGGTTCCTTCCTTGTATCAGAAAGGTTCCTTGGGTTAGTTTAGGAAAATTTGAAATTTTGGCGGGAATGATGATCCTATTGGTTAATATGTGAGAAGATAGCTCTAGAATTACTGATAAATACTAACTAGCATGTAGGAAGCAAGTTTGGAACCTAAGGATTGCTAGAAAAATTCAAAAAATTCAAAGATCAAAATTTGCTGTAGGACTGGAGGAACCAAACGACAACACAGGCGGAACCAAGTTTTGGGTTCCGCCGTATCCGTTGGAAAAACTTGGCGGAAGCAAGTTTAGTAATGGACGGAACCAAAAAATGGGTTCTGCCATTTCCGTGGAAGCTCAGAATCGAGACAGAGTGGTTTTTACGGCTACGTGGTTTTTCCGAATTCCAAAATTTTTCTTAAAACTTAAGCAATCAATTTTTTCTAGATAGAAGAAGCAAATATTGCAGGTAGAAACATGCTTACCTATAGAGTTTGAGAGAGCGATTCTAGCATTCAAATTTTTAGCCGAAAAGTGAAAATGGCATAGTACTAAATAGTTATCCCCTGCAAATGTTGTTAGTTCACACATAATCCACAGACATAATATCATCCTAAGAAATTATAAAAACATAAAATAACATTGTTTTGACGACCAAAATTGTTCAAATGCACCCTTGTGCCAAACACCCTCTAAACATCCTCACTTTTTGTTCACCTTCTTGTAGATCTTCCCAAGGTATCTCCCAAAGCATTTCCACATCCCTTTGGTTTACTTGAACTCCTCCGACTCATTCGGTATGGATGGAAGTTGTGAGAGGTATTCAAGAGGTGGGAGCCTAGAGTTTGGTAGATTGTCGTCTTCACTCATGGATGATGATGATGATGAGGTAGGAGGGTGAGGACATTTACCTTTGGCTTTGTAGACTCGTTCATCACTTAATGCCACAAAGGTGTGAGGAATAAGAGAATAATCTAGGCGACAACCTCTAGGAGTTGGAGGAATGGGCTCACAAAACCTAAAGAGACGGGTGAGAAGCATCCCGTATGGAAGAGCGGTGGTACCTTGAACCGAGATATTTGCCATCCTTTTGGCAATGTAGTAAGCTAATTTGAAAGTTTGGCGGGTGGATACACTATAGAGCATGTAGGAGAGACAAGTGTTGATATGGTCCCTATTGCCTAAAGTAATAATGACATTAGCCCTAATGATCTCCTCCCATTTCAAGTACTCAACACATTAAGCTCCATTCCAAACGGGTCTTTGGAAACTTCCTCTTCTCCTTGGGTTCTCCTAGTATGAGAAGTCCTAACAAAAAGATGGTCACGAATTTCTTCTTTGCTTACTAGAGGGGTATCATTAGGATGAATACGATCATGGATTGAGTCAAGAGTTGAAAGTGGCTATTTGTCGGTGTAGAGACATGTGCCCCGATTAGGAACACGAAGCACTTGATCAAATTGATCTAAGGTGATTTCAAAGTCATTTTGGTTGATAGAAAAGTTTAATGACATGAGACCTTCATCATCCGTGCTAAGGGTCACGGAAGCATAGAATTCTAGGATGAAACGAGGACAAATTGGCTCATCTATGTCTAAAAGGCAATCAAAGTCGATAAAAGAGAGTTCTTCCCTAATTTTGGTTCCGGCAAGGAAAGTAGGATCAATGGTTCTACCCTCATGAACATAATGCTTCTCAAGGTTCTTAAAGATTTCTACTTGGGCCGTGGTTAGCCCTTTGGTCTTATGGTGTTTGGGTAGGTATTTGGTGGTGTCTTTGTGGTCATAGAAGGTTGCGGGAGGCATGATGAACCTAGAAACATAATTTTCATATTTTAGCTTAAGTAAATAATGGTTTAAGTGTCAAAAATTCTAGTGTGTGCCTATATGAAAACAATATGGAGTTGTGATTATCTCGACTCATTTTAATGCTTAAAATGGTTTTACTTATGCAAATTTTGTGTAAATTTTAAGATAATCCAAATGCTCCTAGTTCAATGTAGCTACGGTTGAATGTACCCGAAAATACATATTAGTTATGTATCCCCTTTAGCATTCAAGAGACATAATGCAAGTGATGTTTTAAACATAATGTTTTTATTTTGTATTATCAATGAAAAAATATTTTTCCAAAATGTGAGAAGATTTTTCAAAATTTTGACATGGGGTGTTTGGTATAATGTGATAATGTCTTACAAGATGCAATTCCTAACTAATGGGAAACATAATTAGTTTTGTTTATGACAAGTTTACTTCATGATTTCCTAAGTTGATGCATAACCCCAAGTTATTAGTTTTTGTGCATAAATAGAATTTCCTAGACAAAGATCAGGAGAGTAATTGTGTTTAGAATACTTACAATGATGATAGGAATGAAGAGTGGCTAAGCAAGAACCCTAATTTTCGGTTGAAAATGGATATGGAAGTGAATAGTAACTGTTTTTAGTGAGTGGTATAGAGTATGGGACTTTTATGGTTTAATATATAAAAAGGGAACCTGTGCAGGGTTTTGACGGATTGGACGGAACCAAACAGAGGGATCCGCCCTTTGTTTTTCTTGGTTCCGCCAGTCCTGCAGGTTTAAGAACAAGGATTTTTTTTGTTTTTAATTTCTACGATTTTATTTAACGTTTAAACTATGAAGTAGGTTCAATAAGTCCTAGTCCTAGTCTAAGAAGATTAAATGATTCACGTTTAAGGGGTTTTGTAAGAATGACGGCAATGTTGTCTTCAGAGGATACTTTCTCGATGGAGATGTTTCCTTTTTGAACATTGTCACGAAGGAAATGATGACGAATTTCTATATGTTTAGTACGAGCATGTTGGACTGGATTTTTACTCAGGTCGATGGCTCCTTTGTTGTCGCAAAGGATAGATATGTCTTTAGTCACAATTCCGTAGTCCACGAGCGTTTGCTTCATCCAAAGAGCTTGTTGACATGCTTTTCCAGCTGATACGTATTCGGCTTCAGTTGTTGAGATTACGAGGGCCGTTTGTGTCACAACTCACCATTTCAGGTCATTTACCGTTTCAGGTCATTTTCCCAAACTTCGACTTTTTACTATTCATAAATCACTATTCATCAAAACACTATTCATCGTTTTACTATTCATTGTTTTCGGGGTCAATTTGATATTCTGAGAAACTTTTGGGAAATTTACTATTCACTGAACACTATTCATTTCCGGAAAAGTTTTCACTATTCACTTGCATTACTCATTTCATCGTAAATTTAGTTTACGGGTATTCAAATTCGCGTAACCGGATTGGTTTAGGTGCGAATTCATTTCATTAGTGCTAAGGACACTGCATACGGACTAGAGATAGTCTGCATATCATCATAACAGCATTTTCATGTTATACCACTCTCAGGATTTTCAAATTTATATATTTGATACATTTAACATTTTTACGTATAAGTATATATAGTAAACGTTAACACCCGGTTATTATACGACGAATATATCTAAATATTCCCACAATGGTCCCGACATATTTTTATATCCATTTTAACATCATAAAAGTTATAACATTCAGTTACCTAGTATTTTGGAAATTTATTTTATTTATAACGTACGCGTATGAATATAACGACGGTTTTCGTGAAAACTAAACAATAATCACCCGATCACTCAGGAAATGTACCCAACATATTTTTAACATATTTTCAACATTATTATGACTTTATTTCATCCCGGTTAACTTCGTGAACATTTATTTCTATTAAACCCGGTACCCGATTATAACTAAACTACAACTAAAATAATAACTAAAATCTACATTTTTGCTACACAAATCTTACACTAATATCCTAAATAAAATCAAAAACTAACTTTGCTATTTGGTCCCTATGTAAAACCGACCAAGCAACCCCTTTAACCTATCCTAATTCACTAGATATTATCTAAACCAAAAACACATTACACTATATAATTTTTAGATCAAAGCAAGTATCTTCTCTTCTTCCTCTCATTTGGCTCGTTAACCACAAGGATCAAGCAATACTCCATCATTTTTCATAAGATCAAGTGCAATCAATCCATTTTGTTGGTCTAAGTAAGGTTTTGATTTCAAAACCATAAGGGTTACTAAGTTTTCATCTCTACAAGCCTTCCAATATTTCAAGTAAGTTTACAAAAATTATTTTTATGATTTTACCATGATTCTTTCATGCTCATATTATTTATTTCAAGGTTTTCATGCATTTGTTGTTATATACCACTCTTTATATTTTTTTTCTCAAGTTACAAACCCTAGAAAGTTTATATAAGTAACTCCTTGATTGATTAGCTTGGTTGAGGTTGTTTAGGAAGCCATGATACCCTAAGAAGGTATATGGTAGGACTAGATTAGTTTTTGTGGTGTTTGAAAGTGGTTGGATGAAGTTTTGGACTTGTTTTAAACCTGGGAAATGATTTTTACAACATATACAAAACCCGCTGTAAGAAAAATGAAAACGTGGGAAACTCAGTAACATTTGGGTTATTTTTGGCCAAATATTTAGAAAATACACTCCGAGACGAAGCCGTGGCCGAAAACGGGGATAAAAACAAGTTAATAACGAAGGAGATACGATTTTTATGAGTTTAACGACAAAAATTGATTTTCCGGAAAAATAGTTGCTGAATGGAAACATTCATCAGCCTATTTGAGGCGTTTGGCGAAACCTAAATGAACCGTGCTATTAAAAATGTACAAGTATATTTTTTTACGAAACCGTGGACATAAAATACGAAGGAAACGAGCTTATAACGACCGAGATACTCACATTTCAAACTATATATATACACTATAATGTGACAGCTTTTAAATCTAGTAAAGTTAGTACGAACTAAGTATATATTTTCAAGTAACGTCAATTGAAGGGCCGTTTTCATTAACCGCTGAGACATGTAATGTCATGAGTTACTTTCACGTCGAAGAGACGACTTCAAAGGTTTTCAAAACGTCAAACCAAGCACTAATCTTAACACTATATATATATATACATTTACAAAAATAGTCACTACGTGCTAAATGCTAGATTTCTAAAAATATTAACCAAGAGCCCAAATTCATAACTAATGATATATAAGAGTTTTCAAGTATATTTTTTATCATTTCGAGGCGTTATTTCAAGGATTACAACCCGAGTATTTCAACACTTACATGGAAACATACGATATATATATAAGTATATATATTGCTACTATCTTATTTTATTTTTCTAATAGCAATATTTTTCAAAATTCTTGGATTATATATTTTGATAACACAAGTGTTTTTCCAAAGAGTAGAGTGGTATAGGAACATGTGCATGGACATTCATAACATCATTTGGTGATCTAAATGAGATCGTTCATCATTCATATTAGGTTGCGGCAGTTAACCGATCATTGTTGTTCACTTCATTTCATTTCAAGTATCATCACTTAAGGTGAGTTTTCATGGCCCCGTTTTCAATTACTTATTTGATTTCAAATCCCACGGGGGAGAATACATTGCATCAATTACTTTCGTACATGCCCAAGTATTACAAATTCCATACATTGCTTAAGTTGCCTTACTACCACTTCATAACAAGTCCCCTTTCAATATCATGGACCGTTAATTTCAAGTACTAAGCGAGAGTGAGTGAATAGATCTATTGAGGGTGACGCCTCCATTCGTGTTTGGGTTGCTCCAACGGGACGAATGCATTTCATGTCTTATCAAGTGAGTGTCTGGTAAACACTCTGTTGGGGCATTACAAAGTCTAGCTTCGGGGTCATGAGCTTAAGGGACAATGTAGCATTTTGACATTTATGTCGGTTTACTTTATACTTGTGGCTTATGTACATACGATTTAACTTACAAACCTATGATTATTCACCAACATTCGTGTTGACCGTTTTCGCAATGTATTTTCAGGTAACTAAGAGCATAAACTTCATGGCATGCATGGAGTCATTTTAGTGAGGACCTAGGATGACGCGTCTCACTTTGACACTTTCATGCACTTATGTATAATTATCGTTTGACATGTCTAAACTTATTTCTGTAAACCTTTCATGACTTTTGGGACCTATGTATTATACTCTGAATGTTTTTATAAATCAAACGATATGTATTTTCCAAACGACACTTTAGGTCGTTCAATATTTCCTTGTTATGGTGCTATGACAGTTACACTCCCAGGCATTCCATTCCGCTGCAAGTCAGGTAAATTGGGGGTGTGACAGATTGGTACCAGAGCTAAGGTTATTGAGAACTAGGATGTATCATTGACCCTAGACTATAACCACATTATCATAGCATCTCATCATTTCATCATAAGTGCATGTTCATTGCTTTTGGTGATTTCATTACGAGTTATTTATTTTATTTCACCTTGATTATCACAGAACCATGTCTGCAAACCCAAATGTTATACTGTACACCATCACAGACTCCGATGTCGAAGGCTCTATGTCTTCTACTGCCCGTTCACCATTACCTATTCCTCATGTTTCCCCTACTGCACCACCCGAGATTACCTGTACACCCACTGATACATCATCCCCTGCTACCACTGTTCCATCAGAACCTAGACTTATGTTTCCACGCAGTAAAACTACTATAGGTCCTAGGAAGAGAGTTTGCCCTATTACATCTACCTTTAAGGTACCCACTATTCCTATGTTACCTACACCACCACCAGCCATACCTGCTACTACATGCATATCGACTTCACTATTACCGCTTAGGAAGCGTGCTAGGTTTACTACACCAGATTCCCCTACTACAGAGTCAGAATCAGCAGAACCACCACCAGTATACCATGTAGGGGAGTGTTCGAGAGCAGCTGCTGCTAGGGAGCCTACTGCTGCTAGGGAGTCTACAGTTGCTAGTGAGCCTACTGATACTAGGGAGCCTGCAGATGTTACATTGGAGGGTCAGCTAGGGGCTCATCAGGATCAGATTGATAGTTTGGATTATAGAGTTGATGAGATCATTACTACTCGACTTGAGACTGTCGAGGAGCAGGTTGAGGATTTGGTTCAGGGCAGGGTTGGTATTGATGTGACATACCATGGACTTGAGGCACGACAGTTGAGGCACCAGGAGGAGATCGAGCTACTTAGGGATGAGTTACCTGAGATTAGAGATAGAGCTCAGGCGACACAGGAGACTCAGTGGGAGCAGGTAGATCAGTTGGCATTGCTTCGAGAGAGGTTGGTCATTTTGGAGGGCAGGGATGTTTCTTCTCAGTTACGAGTTCAGCATCTGGAGGAGATCGTGGTTGCGATGGATCGTGAGATTCGCCGCTTGAGGGGAGAGCCTGGAGCATCTGGAGCTCCTGGACCATCTAGAGCACCTGGAGGAGCATAGACATAGACTAGTATTATATTAGCTTTTACTATTTCCTAGTCCCGAGGTGTGGGACGTAGTTCAAGAACTTGTAGTCTTTTGGTTGTTGTACAAACAAATATATCAAGTGCGACTCTACTATGTTGGAAATGTTGTGCTATATATATATATCGGTCTATGTAGGCCGAAATTTTCATGTATTATACTCATGTGTTGTGATTATATTTATGATGTTTCATGGTTGCTCTTTATGGTTAACGTATTTATACTTGTTGTGGTTGTATCTATACGTGTCGTGGTTGTATTATTACAGGTTGTGGTTGTACTCGTACATGCCGTGGTTGTATTTATACTTGTTGTGGTTGTATATATACATGTTGTGGGCGTATATTTTTGTACGATGACTATTTCTATTATAGTTTTCTCATGGTTGTTGTCGATTATTATTTATCAGAAGCATGGCGCCAAAGAAAGCAAAGGCTACACCAGGAACGCCCGCTATGACACAAGCAGCTATCCGCAAGTTGGTCAGGGATAGTGTAGCAGAAGCTCTAGAGACTGAGAGAGCTGAAGTTGCTGCTAGGGCTGCTGAGGTTCCACCTACTGCTGAAGTGGTTCAACCCACTACTAGGCGTGAATGTACTTGGAAGGATTTCAAGATTAGTGATCCTATCAAGTATAAGGGCACGGAGGGAGCGGTTGCTTTAATCCGCTGGTTTGAGAAGACTGAGAACGTTTTTCTCATGTGTGGTTGTCAGGAGGTTAACAAGGTAAAGTTCGCTACAGGAATGCTGCTGGATGAAGCCATGTCTTGGTGGAATTCGTATGCTCAGCCCATTGGCATGGAGAATGCTTACAAACTCACTTGGGCTGAATTCAAAAAGTTGATGACAAAGAAGTTTTGCCCTCGTACTGAGGTGCAAAAGCTAGAAACAGAGTTCTACCAGTTAGTAACTAAAGGAGATGATATTGAAACTTATATCAGGAAGTTTCAGGAGTTGGCTACACTGTGTCCAACTATGGTTCCGGACGCTGAGAAAAAGATGGAGAATTTTACTGGGGGATTACCCGAAAGCATCCGAGGGGATGTGATGTCTTTCGACCCACAATCAATGGAAGAGGCCATTCGTATAACTCAGAAACTTATGGTCCAAGTGTTGAAAGGAAAATCTGCTGCAAATAACAACAATAACCGAAACAACAACCCAAACAACAATAACAACAACAAAAGGAGGTTTGACGGTAACCAAGGTGGAAATGCCATCCAACCAGCACCTAAGAGGCAAGAAGTGGCAAGGGCCTATGCTGCAGGACCTACTGAAGGGAGAGGGTATGCTGGAAATCTACCCAAATGTGATAAGTGTCAGAAACACCATAACCCAGGACGTTGCCCAGATATATGTGGCAATTGCAAGAAGGCTGGTCACTACACCAGGGATTGCTGGAATCCAAACTTGGGTGGAAATCAGAAACCACCAGTAACATGTTTCGACTGCGGAGAAATTGGACACTATAGGAGTGAGTGCCCAAAGAGGAAGAATCAAGGAGCTGGAAATCAAGGAGGAGTAGCTCGAGGAAGGGCTTATGTTATGGGAGGAGAAGATGCCCGTGAGGACCCGAATGTTGTTGCGGGTACGTTCCTCGTTAATAATCGATATGCATCCATTTTATTTGATTCAGGAATAGATAGAAGTTTTGTTTCTATTGCATTTGCACCTTTACTTAACATAGAACCAACTACTTTAGACTTTCCCTATATTGTTGAATTAGCCGATAGGTCTTTAGTTAACACCAACACCGTTATCCGTGGTTGCACCATCAATTTCCTAAATCACCCATACAATATAGACCTTATGCTCATAGAACTTGGAAGTTTTGACATTGTTATCAGTACGGATTAGATGTCTCAAACCTTAAGAAATGCCTTTCAGATGAGTCATCCGTTATACCATTAGAAGAGATTCAGTTAGATGACAAACTTAACTTTGTAGAGGAACCAGTTGAAACCATGGACCGAGATGTCAAACAGTTAAAGCATAGTAGAATTCCGATCGTTAAGGTTCGCTGGAATTCTCGAAGAGGAACCGAGTTTACTTAGGAACGAGAGGACCAAATGCAACGCCAGTATCCACACCTTTTCACCAAACCTATTACCGAGACCAACACTAGCTGAATTCAGGGACTGAATTCCTATTTGGGTGGGCGGATGTCACAACTCACCATTTCAGGTCATTTACCGTTTCAGGTCATTTTCCCAAACTTCGACTTTTTACTATTCATAAATCACTATTCATCAAAACACTATTCATCGTTTTACTATTCATCGTTTTCGGGGTCAATTTGATATTCTGAGAAACTTTTGGGAAATTTACTATTCACTGAACACTATTCATTTCCGGAAAAGTTTTCACTATTCACTTGCATTACTCATTTCATCGTAAATTTAGTTTACGGGTATTCAAATTCGCGTAACCGGATTGGTTTAGGTGCGAATTCATTTCATTAGTGCTAAGGACACTGCATACGGACTAGAGATAGTCTGCATATCATCATAACAGCATTTTCATGTTATACCACTCTCAGGATTTTCAAATTTATATATTTGATACATTTAACATTTTTACGTATAAGTATATATAGTAAACGTTAACACCCGGTTATTATACGACGAATATATCTAAATATTCCCACAATGGTCCCGACATATTTTTATATCCATTTTAACATCATAAAAGTTATAACATTCAGTTACCTAGTATTTTGGAAATTTATTTTATTTATAACGTACGCGTATGAATATAACGACGGTTTTCGTGAAAACTAAACAATAATCACCCGATCACTCAGGAAATGTACCCAACATATTTTTAACATATTTTCAATATTATTATGACTTTATTTCATCCCGGTTAACTTCGTGAACATTTATTTCTATTAAACCCGGTACCCGATTATAACTAAACTACAACTAAAATAATAACTAAAATCTACATTTTTGCTACACAAATCTTACACTAATATCCTAAATAAAATCAAAAACTAACTTTGCTATTTGGTCCCTATGTAAAACCGACCAAGCAACCCCTTTAACCTATCCTAATTCACTAGATATTATCTAAACCAAAAACACATTACACTATATAATTTTTAGATCAAAGCAAGTATCTTCTCTTCTTCCTCTCATTTGGCTCGTTAACCACAAGGATCAAGCAATACTCCATCATTTTTCATAAGATCAAGTGCAATCAATCCATTTTGTTGGTCTAAGTAAGGTTTTGATTTCAAAACCATAAGGGTTACTAAGTTTTCATCTCTACAAGCCTTCCAATATTTCAAGTAAGTTTACAAAAATTATTTTTATGATTTTACCATGATTCTTTCATGCTCATATTATTTATTTCAAGGTTTTCATGCATTTGTTGTTATATACCACTCTTTATATTTTTTTTTTCTCAAGTTACAAACCCTAGAAAGTTTATATAAGTAACTCCTTGATTGATTAGCTTGGTTGAGGTTGTTTAGGAAGCCATGATACCCTAAGAAGGTATATGGTAGGACTAGATTAGTTTTTGTGGTGTTTGAAAGTGGTTGGATGAAGTTTTGGACTTGTTTTAAACCTTGGAAATGATTTTTACAACATATACAAAACCCGCTGTAAGAAAAATGAAAACGTGGGAAACTCAGTAACATTTGGGTTATTTTTGGCCAAATATTTAGAAAATACACTCCGAGACGAAGCCGTGGCCGAAAACGGGGATAAAAACAAGTTAATAACGAAGGAGATACGATTTTTATGAGTTTAACGACAAAAATTGATTTTCCGGAAAAATAGTTGCTGAATGGAAACATTCATCAGCCTATTTGAGGCGTTTGGCGAAACCTAAATGAACCGTGCTATTAAAAATGTACAAGTATATTTTTTTACGAAACCGTGGACATAAAATACGAAGGAAACGAGCTTATAACGACCGAGATACTCACATTTCAAACTATATATATACACTATAATGTGACAGCTTTTAAATCTAGTAAAGTTAGTACGAACTAAGTATATATTTTCAAGTAACGTCAATTGAAGGGCCGTTTTCATTAACCGCTGAGACATGTAATGTCATGAGTTACTTTCACGTCGAAGAGACGACTTCAAAGGTTTTCAAAACGTCAAACCAAGCACTAATCTTAACACTATATATATATATACATTTACAAAAATAGTCACTACGTGCTAAATGCTAGATTTCTAAAAATATTAACCAAGAGCCCAAATTCATAACTAATGATATATAAGAGTTTTCAAGTATATTTTTTATCATTTCGAGGCGTTATTTCAAGGATTACAACCCGAGTATTTCAACACTTACATGGAAACATACGATATATATATAAGTATATATATTGCTACTATCTTATTTTATTTTTCTAATAGCAATATTTTTCAAAATTTTGGATTATATATTTTGATAACACAAGTGTTTTTCCAAAGAGTAGAGTGGTATAGGAACATGTGCATGGACATTCATAACATCATTTGGTGATCTAAATGAGATCGTTCATCATTCATATTAGGTTGCGGCAGTTAACCGATCATTGTTGTTCACTTCATTTCATTTCAAGTATCATCACTTAAGGTGAGTTTTCATGGCCCCGTTTTCAATTACTTATTTGATTTCAAATCCCACGGGGGAGAATACATTGCATCAATTACTTTCGTACATGCCCAAGTATTACAAATTCCATACATTGCTTAAGTTGCCTTACTACCACTTCATAACAAGTCCCCTTTCAATATCATGGACCGTTAATTTCAAGTACTAAGCGAGAGTGAGTGAATAGATCTATTGAGGGTGACGCCTCCATTCGTGTTTGGGTTGCTCCAACGGGACGAATGCATTTCATGTCTTATCAAGTGAGTGTCTGGTAAACACTCTGTTGGGGCATTACAAAGTCTAGCTTCGGGGTCATGAGCTTAAGGGACAATGTAGCATTTTGACATTTATGTCGGTTTACTTTATACTTGTGGCTTATGTACATACGATTTAACTTACAAACCTATGATTATTCACCAACATTCGTGTTGACCGTTTTCGCAATGTATTTTCAGGTAACTAAGAGCATAAACTTCATGGCATGCATGGAGTCATTTTAGTGAGGACCTAGGATGACGCGTCTCACTTTGACACTTTCATGCACTTATGTATAATTATCGTTTGACATGTCTAAACTTATTTCTGTAAACCTTTCATGACTTTTGGGACCTATGTATTATACTCTGAATGTTTTTATAAATCAAACGATATGTATTTTCCAAACGACACTTTAGGTCGTTCAATATTTCCTTGTTATGGTGCTATGACAGTTACACTCCCAGGCATTCCATTCCGCTGCAAGTCAGGTAAATTGGGGGTGTGACAGTTTGCTTCTTGGAGAACCATGAGGTGAGACAATGTCCAACAAAAGTACAAATACCACTTGTACTTTTTCTATCAACATAGTCACCGGCATGATCCGAGTCGGCATACACTATGGTTTCTGCACCCGTTCCTTTGGGATACCATAATCCTAGATGTGTAGTGCCTTTGATGTACCTAAAAATCCTTTTTATGGCTTCAAGATGGATTGTTTTGGGATCTTCTTGAAAATGAGCACATAGACAAACGCTAAACATAATGTCGGGTCTACTAGCCATGAGATAAAGTAGACTACCAATCATACCTCTATATTTAGTGTTATCTACGGATTCACTTTCCTCATCCTTTATGAGTTTGGTTTCCGAGGACATAGGCGTTTTGATAGGTTTTGAATCTTCTAAACCAAATTTCTTAAGCATGTCTTTTATGTATATAGATTGGTTAAAGAATATCCCATCTTCTAATTGTTTAATTTGAAGTCCTAAGAAGAAGTTGAGTTCTCCCATCATACTCATCTCAAACTCGTCATGCATGATTTTAGAGATATCATCGCATAGCTCTTGACAAGTTGATCTGAATATAATGTCATCAACATAAATTTGAACTATGATAATGTGTGATTCTTTCTTCTTAGTGAAGAGAGTGTTGTCAACTAGGCCCATGGTGTACTTATGGTCAACTAGGAAGGTTTTTAGTCGATCATACCATGCTTTTGGAGCTTGCTTAAGTCCGTATAAAGCCTTTTTAAGTTTATAAACATGATTAGGTTTTTCAAAGTCGGTAAAGCCTGGTGGTTGAGCAACATAAACTTCTTCATTAATAAAACCATTTAAGAATGCACTTTTGACGTCCATTTGAAAAAGTTTAAAGTCTTGTGCGCATGCATATGCAAGTAAGATTCTAATTGACTCGAGCCTAGCAACCGGAGCAAAAGTTTCATCGTAGTCAATGCCTTCTTGTTGATTATAACCTTGTGCTACTAGCCTAGCTTTGTTTCTTGGCACAACTTCGTTTTCATCCATTTTATTTCAAAAGACCCATTTTGTTCCAATTATAGTTTGATTCTTTGGTTGAGGAACTAGTGTCCAAACATCATTTCTAATAAATTGGTTTAATTATTGATGGATCTAAACACACACTCCTTGTGTTAGAATGATACTTTGAGTTATACTACCAAATATGTGGAATCTACTTAGTAAAACTTAGAAGTTTGTTTGTAAGTAAAACAATTGTATATGAATGAGAACAATGTATGAACCAAACTGTTAGCTCCAATATTATTAGAATAATAATACGAGTGATCTTTGTACCACTAGGGTTACAACCTTGAAGCTCTAAGAAAAACGTATATCGTATCTTAACCTAGGACCTCCTTTTATAGCACAAGGAGTCCTCTTCTACAAGATAGGTATAATGCAAATAGAATAAGATATACACAAAATCTATTCTATATTTATCTATACAAGTTTCTTAACAGTTATCCTAACAGCAGTGGTAATAATATGTACTACCAGTGGTAATGAGTTTCCACTGCTAGTGCATTCTTCAGCAGTTGTAATTTCCATACTAGCCGTGGTAACTATTAATATAATTCCCAAAAATCCTCCCCTAAACTTATGATTTCCATGTAAATCCATAAGTTTCTTCAATTAATCAGCATCACTGAGGATATAGGGAATTCTTCCAAACACTTCCTTTTCTTCTTAAAGCCTGCATAGCCCTTGAACACTGATCTTGTATCTTCTGAATCAAAGCTCTAACTTTTTCAGTGTCTTCATGAACTCTCAATCTTGATGTCAACATTGCAGTGAGAGTTACTGCTCTAACTGATACTCACATGAATCATAGTATGACCATGTGGTATGCAAATTTGTAGCTTCAAACTTCCAATAACTATCTTTAAGATCTGGTTCATAAAGTCTCCTCAAGTCAACCCATAACTGCATTTCCTTCATATCTTTGAGAGTATCAGCCTTGAGTCTTTCATCATATAACTTCCAAATCATATCAAGATCATCTTTGTCACAAGCTTTAATAAGATCTTCAAATTGAATGAAGGATGAAGTTTCACCACCTAATCTTGTTATCTTCCATGTTGGAGCAAAATTCTTTGCTGTGTAAACTTCCCAATCAATAATTGGATGCCTTGCTTGTATAGGATCTGGGTAGAAATCTTCTTCTTCTATCACTATCATAGCACTCAGCTGATCTTCTGTAAGTTTCTCAGATTGAGATTCTTTTTCTTGAGCAAGCGTTGTCTTTTTAGTGACATTCTCTTCAGTACCTGTAGCTTTAATTTTAGGAAATTTTCTTTCTTCTTCAAAATTAATAGGAATAAAACTACTATCATATCTTTTGAGCCTGTAAAAGATCCCTTCAATCCTATCATGAGACATGCCTTTGAATTGAGACATTTTCCAAGTCCCAACATGACAGCAATAAGTCTTCATCTCTGCAATGTGACAACCGGCAGTTTAGGGAGTTATTTAAAAAAAAAAACACGCATTATGTTAAAGTTCGTTTATAATTTTTATTTGAAATTTTATTTCACAACGAACTTGTAAGACCTATTTTATGAATAATTATGGATTATTGAGGTTATGGAATTCGTGAATTATTTTCATAATTCATTCTTGATTTTATGCTCGGTGATGTATTCTTAAATTCTCACTGGTACTACGTTGACTCTGGCACTAGGTTTACCTAACGAAAATTTTTATGATTCGTTTTACGAGTCCGACTATATATAATTATTTTACGAGATGTTTTTCGGGAGATATTAAACGTTTGAAATGAGTTCGGGTTCGGGCCACATGTTTTTACATTTACCCACGTTACCGGCTCCACACCGTTAGTCATATTATTATTATTATTATTATTATTATTATTATTATTATTATTATTATTATTATTATTATTATTATTGTTATTATTATTATTATTATTATTATTATTATTATTATTATTATTATTATTATTATTATTATTATTATTATTAATAACATTTTATAAAAGAAATAAAAATAATAAAAAGTAAACTACAAATTGGGTCCTTGTGGTTCGGTTCACACACAAAACCCAACACCCTCACCACTTCATTTTCATCTCTCTCTTTCTTCTCTTTGACAAACCCTAGCCGACATCCAAGATCCGGCCACCACCACAGCCACCGCCGGCCACCACTCAACACCACCACTATTTTCTAATCCCCCATCATCTAATCTTTTAGATCTACTACCCCACGCGCCTCATACCACCATTTAATCTCACGAATCATCACCATTTTCACCACCATTCGCTTATTTTTGGAAGGTTATCACGGTTTGAATATTAAGGATTGAAGGTGAGACGAGTTTTACTCGTATTCTTGATAAAAACGTGACCTAGGGTCACGACTTGATGATGTACCGGATGGGTTTACATTTAAGAACGCGTAATACATATGGGTTTTGGTTGGAAAAACGTTTTTCATAAAGTTTGGTATCCGGGTTTGGCTTCTTGATGGGTTGATTCGAACCGTGAGTCTTCGACTCACGGCATGGTTATTGATCCGAGCTTAAGGAGCCCTATTTGTGACCCTTTTATGCATGGTTATTGGTCTTGAGATTGTGGTTTCATGTGTTACTTGCGTTGGATTTGTGATTCGACTCGAAGGAGTCACGGCTTGATGCCGTATATGGTTGTTTGTGCCGAGACCCTATGTGGTCGGTTTGGCAATTTGGGTGGGCTCCGAGGAGCCCTATTTGTGACCCTTTTATGTTTGGTTCGAGCCTTTGTGCTCGTGGTATGGACCGCGACTCATTTGAGTCGAGTAGACTCGGGTTGGCTTGGTAAACCATCCCGAATGTGAAGCTTTGGTTATATTTATTTCCTTATGACTTTTATTGTAACTTGGTTTTGTTTTGGCTTTGGTTGATTATTCGGCCGAACACTTGTGGGTCGAGACCACGTTTGGTCTCGACAATGGATATTGGTATTGTGAAGTTGTTGACGAAAAGTGTGATTGGGGACCGATTGCGAGACGGTCACTTAGATTGACGGAGATAGGTTAGTCGGGTGCCATAGTCGGACCCTATTGTTGTAGCACGTGGATTGAGATTATGTTGGACGGAGATATTATTGATTGTTATGACTTTTCATATTATTTTGGACTTGGACAATGAGCCGAGAGTCATGACTCGGACATGTGACCATTTCGTATAACTCGATAATTATTACAATTAAAACGTAAATAATAAGACTCGTAATAATAATTATTGATAATATAATCGTTTATATGAATATATAGACGTGAATAACGTATATATAATTATATAGGCGCGTATATTAATAATAATAATCACGAGTCGTATTATAAATAATACAACTAGATATATATTAGGCTACGAAAGTGGCGTAATATTATTGAACGTATTATTATTAATATAAAGAAATGGATATAAAACGAGAAACTCTCGACAAATTATTAAATATTAAATAAAATGTTATTTTATATATATAACGAGTAAACTTATCGAGCTATGCGGAATCGTTGTCACCCAAGTTCAGGTAAGTTTTATTTGTGACTTTCGTGTTGTCACGGATATATGACGATTAATATAAACGTTTTCTATAACTAAATAACCACGTAACCGTAAGGTTGAACCGGGTTATTTGGCTATATGAAATGAATATATTAATGGGCATCGTATCCTACGACGCCCATAGGTTGTGGTATATGTAAAGTGTAATAAATTGCGAGGGTATATATCGGGAAATCTGGCCAATTTGACGGAATATATGAGGAATTTATTAGACTATGATATCTACCATATAGTATTTATGTGCTATGTGCTTTAGGATGGGGTGTAAGCTTGGAACGGTATGTTACGTAAATAAATATGAGGATTATCAAATCGACGGATTCGATAAACTTCGGCGATTTATTTAAATGATATATTGGGCTAATATTAGATCCATAGTTTATTTTATTATTCTTTGTGTGACCTTTTGGTTTGTTTTGAGTCGACCCACCACCCGTATGGATACCAAACGTAAATACAACCAAACTAATACGAAATGGATTTTCGGAAATAAAACGGATTCTCGTCCGGGTTTGGGAATATTTTGAATTTGAGGAAATGATTTCTGAACGAGTTAATAATGTTAGGTCGTGCCAAGTCCGTAGTTGCTGTTTCGTGAGTTACTATACATCTTATTTCTACCGACTTCTTCTTGCTATTTTCTGGACTTGAGGTGAGTCATAGCCCCACTTTTTACTCTTGAACCATGTTTTCAATACTTGGGGGTGAGAAACGTGCAAATTATTTTATGTTGACTATTATCGCTTTTATATGCTTTCTAAACTTGCTATGCGTATGGACTAGGATATATTGTCAGCTTTAGTCACTCATTCTTGCGTGTACTATTCAAGGTTGGCTTATTTGACTATTGATGGATTGTCAGCTTTAGTCACATATTTGTTGTGTGTACTATTCAAGGTTGGCTTATTTAGATACTGTAGTGTGCACCTATAGGTTATTAATACTTCGGAGGGTATCCGAGTATTTATTGGTATTGCGGGGGTTACCCGAATATCTATGTTAGAACGGAGGGTATCCGTGTGTTAGGTTGGAGCGGAGGGTATCCGCAGGCTTTTAGCGAATCCTTAGTCTAGCTAGCAAGCGTTTTGCGTATATGTCCACTATATTGTTAGATGAACTTAAACCTATGATCTCACCAGCGAAAGCTGACTTTTAGCACGTTTTCTCAGGTAATTAAGTGATGATATGGATGCTTGGAATGGAAGGCTTGGCTGTGGCTCATGGTTTATGGATCTATTTTTCTAAACTCTGATAATTAATTTTGGACCTATTGTTATGTCATTTTGGGCCTGACTCTGAATGATGTTGGGATAAATGTAAACCTTAAAACCCCGTTTTGGTTGTGTTTTTATTATGTTTACTTTATCTCGTTCTATATTGTCTTGTGTTGGATACCAATCCCCGTAGCACCCCGAAAGCTTGTTGAGTCTTCCGCTGTATCAAATTTTGGGGGTGTTACAGATTGGTATCAGAGCCAAGGTTATAGAGAACTAGGTAAATAAATGCCTAAACTATAACCGTATTTCATAGAAAATGATCCTTGGCCACCGCCCGCCAGCCCGCCAAGCCGAAGCATCTTCTATTATTTGAGGTATTATGAGATATTTGAGATGATTGTTAGATTTGGGATTTATTGAGATGATTTTAGGTTTATAGATTTTAGTAATAAGATGGCGTTTTCGAGGAATTATATGGTCTATATGTTTTATAAACATTTTAGTAATGTGGTATTTGAAACTCTTTTTATTGAGATTATATGATCGAATTATTTGATGAGGATTTTGGTATGGTATTTCGAGTGGTGATTTAGTTGTTTTGAAACACTTACACCTACCCTACGCCGTTGTCACAGACCATGGCCTCCCATATGCCCGATGTCGTCGAGGATATTCTTACTGCACCGGTTTACCTGCACAGTTTACTATGGCATCTGATGATCCTTACCAGATGGCCATGCTTTCAGCTATTGTGCCGCCTACAGCTTCTACTTTAGCACTACCTGCTGCATCTACGCAGGGACCCTCATCTTCTTTAGGGCTTCCTGGTACATCGAGGCAGCTTACTCTTCATCAGGCTTTGGCTCGTGTGGCCCCACGCTTTACCCACCGAGCTACGGCACGCATGTCGGTACGCCCTACTCCATCACCTTTACTGATTGATGCTCACTCTCTTTTGTCTGAGGCGCCACCCATATCATTGCGTCGTCGTCCTAGATCACCTACCACATCTCCACATGGTTCACCTAGTAGGAGACGACGATTGATGAGGTACTCTTTCGATGAGGAGGAGGAGGAGTACGAGGGTGAGGATGAGGCTGATGACCCTGAGCAGGAGGATGACCCTCAGGAGGCTGAGCAGGGTGATGATGATGACCATGAGGAGGAGTATGACCCTCAGGAGGATGAGATGCCTGATGATGATGATGAGTTAGTACCACCAGCTCAGGCTGAGGAGCCTGATTCACCTGTACATCCGATTGAGCCTGATTCACCTGATCATCCATTTTTGGTTGAGTTGCCACCTGGTAGTCCCGATGAGTCGGATGCATCTTCTGAGGTTTCTGCTGAGCATGCAGAAATAGGTGATATTAGCAGGTTGTGGGCTCGGATTATTGAGCTTGGTGAGAGAGTTGCACGTGTATCTGATCGACTTGAGAGAGTTATTGGAGAGTTTTTAGTGGATTTGAGAGTTGAGATGACTGTCGTTGCGGGCAGGACTACTGAGATGAGGAGAGTTTTGATGGAGGTCCACGAGCATATTGATAGTTTGCAGCGAGGATTTGTTACTGCTCGTGAGGCTGACCGCAAGCTATGGCAAAGGAATGCCGAGCTCGAGAAGGAGGTGGCTGACCTCAAGAGAGACCGAGACACCCATAGCGTGGAGCTAGGATCGTTATGGAGGGATCTTGATGGCTTGAGGCAGGAGTTGAGTAGACTCCACCAGCAGCGTGGCTAGTTGATTGGTTTATGTTGTCTTGTTGCTTTCTTAACCGAGGAGTGTTCGGTTAGAAAAGCTAGTTATCATATTTTGATGTATTTTGTTCAGTATTCGTCTCTTTTGGAACGATTAGTACGTTTTGTGTTATCCGGTAGTTGGAACGATGTTAGATCGCTATTGTATGGTTGACGGTTATTAGTATATGATATTATGTGATTTTGGGTGTTATGGAAACTGAGTTCCTATCCGTTTTATTGATGTTTCATGGTGTATTGTTGCTATTCTTTCCATGACTTCTTCGTTGAATTTCGTTTGTTGAGCGTATTGATAAGTTCTGTTGGAGACTCATGAACTTGTATGGTGTTACAGATCAATGGCAACACGACGAAACCCTGTTAGAGCTACCAGAACTGGTCCTGCAGTGACTACTCCTGGTCGCAGAGGACGCCGACCTACTCGAAATGTTGAAACCCCTACTCCTGACAACCTGGACACTACTAACCGTAACAACAGGAATCAAAATGTTGATGTTCAGGGAGACAATGATCATGTTCCACTTAATGCTCCTACTGTGGATCAACCAATGATCAATCAACTTGTGGAGCAAAGAGTTGCTGAACTACTAGCTGAGTCAAATCATTCCAACAATTCTGCTAGAACTTTTCCACCTGTTCGTGCTAATGGATGTCACTACAAGGAATTCAAGATTTGTGGACCTATTGAGTTTGGTGGAACTGAAGGAGTGGTTTACTTGGTTAGGTGTATTGAGAAGACTGAGTCAGTGTTTAATGTTAGTGGTTGTGCGGAGAATGCGAAGGTAAAGTTTGCTTCTTTTACTTTCAAGGATGAAGCTTTAACTTGGTGGAACAATTACCGAAATTCAGTTGGGAGTGATGTAGCTTATGCCATGACTTGGGAGCAATTTAAGTCTCTGCTGATTCAGACTTATTGCCCAAGGAATGAGGTCAAGAAGCTAGAGATTGAGTTTTGGAACCACAAGGTGAAAGGTAATGATATGACGACCTACAATCGTCGTTACCAGGAATTGGCCTTGCTTTGCCCAGATATGGTAAAAACCGAGACTCAAAAGATAGAGAGGTATACTGATGGGTTTCCTGTAGCTACAAGGAATGATGTGATTTCTGCTAGGCCTGCAAACATCCATGAGTCAATCACAATTGCTCAACAACTTATGGACTCGTTGGAATTGGAAGGAGCTGATAAGGAGAAGAATGGAAAGAGAAAGAGAGACCGTCACTCTAAGGGTAATGATCACCGAAGCAAGAGACAAGCTAAGGCTTATGCTATTGGGAATGAAGATAAGAAGAATCAGAACGGTGATGCACCAAAGTGTGATCGTTGCCACCAACATCATACGGGATGGTGTAGTGTGAAATTGCAGAATTGCTCAAAGAAAGGACACACAGCTAGGGACTGTAGAGCTCGACCTCTTGCTATGGTTCAAGCTGCTCCTGAGATGAGAAATAAGGAAGATGTTACTTGTTATGGGTGTGGAAAGAAGGGACACTATAGGAATGAGTGTAGAGAATCGTGGAACCGTGGAAATCAAGGCTCGGGTGGTAATGGGTACAATCATGGGAACCGTGGAGCTGGAGGAAACCGTGGACGACAAGATAATGGGGACCAACGTGTGGAAGCTGGAGCTGCTCAGGGAAGAGTGTATGAACTCGGGAACGAGCGAGGAGAAGATCCGAACGTCGTCACTGGTACGTTCCTTCTCAATAATCGTTATGCTTCCATACTATTTGATACTGGTGCCGATAGGAGTTTTGTGTCCACTACATTTGCACCCTTACTAGAGAAACCCCCGATGGCCTTAGGAATTAGATATGATATTGAGTTAGCTAACGGGAATATAGAAAGGATTAATACCATCATTCATGGTTGCACGCTGAATTTCTTGAACCACCCTTTCAACATAGATCTTCTACCCGTCACGTTAGGAAGTTTTGATGTCATCATTGGTATGGATTGGTTGTCGAAGTATCGTGCTCACATACTCTGCGATGAGAAGATTGTGCATGTACCTTACGGAAAGGAGATCCTAAATATATTAGGAGATCGAAAAGATTCTAGGAGCCCATCCCGATTAGCAGTTATTTCTTGCACGAAGTTACCAAAGCTAATGGAGAAGGGATGTTACCTTTTCTTAGCTCAAATTTCTGAGAAAGGAGGGACGAAGAAGAAGGAAAGGTGCATTGGAGATGTGCCTATAGTTCGTGATTTTCCTGATGTGTTTCCCGATGATTTGTCGGGAATCCCACCGACCAGGCAAGTGGAGTTTCAGATTGGGTTGATACCTGGAGCTGCACCTGTTGCACGAGCGCCTTATCATCTTGCACCTACTGAGCTAGAAGAGTTGTCAAAACAATTGGCGGAGTTAGCCGAAAAAGGATTCATAAGGCCAAGTTCTTCACCTTGGGGAGCCCCAGTCTTATTTGTGAAGAAGAAGGATGGATCGTTCCGTATGTGCATTGATTACCGAGAGTTGAATAAGTTAACGGTGAAGAAGATATTCCGAAAACGGATTTCAGAACCCGTTACGGGCATTACGAGTTTCAGGTGATGCCGTTTGGGTTGACTAACGCACCGGCAATATTCATGGATCTCATGAATCGAGTGTGTAAGCCTTACTTAGATAAGTTCGTGATTGTATTCATCGATGACATTCTGATTTATTCAAAGAGTGAGAAGGAGCATAAGGAGCATCTAAGACTCATTTTAGAATTGCTCAGGAAGGAGAAACTCTATGCTAAGTTTTTGAAATGCGAATTCTGGATTCCGACGGTACAATTTTTGGGTCATGTGATTGATAGACAAGGAGTCCATGTGGATCCTGCTAAGATTGAGGCGATAAAAGATTGGGCTGCACCTACAACCCCAACCGAAGTTCGTCAATTTTTTGGGTTTAGCTGGTTATTACCGAAGATTCATTGAGGGATTTTCGAAGATAGCTAAACCATTGACCAAATTGACTCAAAAGAGTGTTACGTATGAATGGGGAGATAAAGAAGAGGAAGCATTTCAATTTCTTAAGAAGATGTTGTGTAGTGCTCCTATCTTAGCGTTACCGGAGGGTAATGAGGATTTCGTCGTCTATTGTGACGCCTCACATAAAGGATTGGGAGCCGTATTAATGCAACGAGAGAAGGTGATAGCTTATGCTTCCCGACAGCTCAAAAAGCATGAGAAAAACTACACCACCCATGATTTGGAATTAGGTGCTGTGGTTTTCGCCTTAAGAATATGGAGACATTACTTGTACGGAACCAAGTGTGTTGTATTTACTGACCATAAAAGTCTACAACACATCTTGAATAAAAAAGAGCTCAATATGAGACAGCGATGTTGGATTGAATTGCTAAGCGATTATGATTGTGAAATTCGCTACCATCCTGGTAAAGCAAACGTTGTCGCTGATGCTCTTAGTCGAAAGGAGAGAATACCACCGTTACGAGTGAGGTCATTGGGAATGACTATCGTATCGCCGTTACCATCTCAAATACTTGAAGCTCAAACGGAAGCGTTGAAAGCAGAAAACAGATCTGCCGAGAATATATTTGGGATGGCTGAGAATGAGAAAGGATTCGTTAAGCGTTCTGATGGATTGCTATGTTTTGGAGATCGGATTTGGGTACCTTTGTATGGAGAAATTCGGGAGTTGATTATGCATGAGTCGCATAAGTCAAGGTACTCTATTCATCCTGGTTCCGACAAGATGTACCAGGATCTTAAGAAGTTCTATTGGTGGCCAAATATGAAGGCAGATATAGCATCGTACGTTAGTAAATGCTTGACATGTGCTAAGGTTAAAGCTGAACACCAGAGACCGTCAGGATTACTAACGCAACCAGAACTTCCAGTCTGGAAATGGGAGCGGATTACTATGGACTTCATTACCAAATTACCGAGGATAGCTAGCAGTTGTGACGCTATCTGGGTAATTGTGGATCGTCTGACAAAGTCTGCTCACTTCCTAGCAATTAGTGAAGATGATAGTGTGGATAAACTTGCGAGGTTATATGTGAAGGAAATTATTGCGCGTCATGGAGTCCCAATATCTATTATTTCTGATCGCGATAGTCGTTTTACGTCAGCTTTGTGGCGATCACTTCAAACGGCTTTGGGGACGAGACTTGATATGAGTACTGCATATCATCCCCAAACCGATGGTCAAAGTGAGAGGACCATTCAGACGTTAGAGGATTTGCTTTGTGCATGCATCATAGACTTTGGTAAAGGCTGGGAGAAGTACTTACCCCTTGCGGAATTCTCTTATAATAATAGCTACCGCACAAGTCTTAAGGCTGCACCATTCGAAGCTTTGTATGGCAGAAAGTGTCGTTTGCCTATTGGTTGGGCAGAAGTTGGAGATAGCCAACTCACAGGCCCTGAGCTTATTTTAGAAACCACAGAGAAAGTAGCTCAGATTCGTGATCAGTTGCAAGCAGCCAGGGATAGGCAGAAGAGCTACGCCGATCAGAGACGTAAACCCTTAGAGTTCCAGGTTGGAGACAAAGTGATGCTGAAAGTCTCGCCTTGGAAAGGTGTGATACATTTCGGGAAACGTGGTAAACTCAACCCACGCTACATTGGACCATTTCTGATCTTAGAAAGAATTGGGCCCGTGGCTTATAGGTTGGAATTACCACATGAACTGAGTAAAGTTCATGACGTGTTCCACGTTAGTAATTTGAAGAAATGTCTTTCCGATGAGATGCCTGTCATTCCAATGAAGGATATTCGTGTGGATGAGAAATTGAATTTCGTGGAAGAGCCAATTGAGATTTTAGATCGTAAAGTTAAACGACTCAAGAGAAGTCGCATTCCGCTCGTCAAGGTTCGTTGGAATTCCCGACATGGACCAGAATTTACGTGGGAACGTGAGGACGAGTTCAGGAAGAGATATCCGAAGCTTTTCACTTCGTTGATGAATTTTTCCGAGTGAAACCCGGGACGGGTTTCTTCTGAGACTGGGAGGATGTGACAACCGGCAGTTTAGGGAGTTATTTTTTAAAAAAAAAAACCCGCATTACGTTAAAGTTCGTTTATAATTTTTATTTGAAATTTTATTTCACAACGAACTTGTAAGACCTATTTTATGAATAATTATGGATTATTGATGTTATGGAATTCGTGAATTATTTTCATAATTCATTCTTGATTTTATGCTCGGTGATGTATTCTTAAATTCTCACTGGTACTACGTTGACTCTGGCACTAGGTTTACCTAACGAAAATTTTTATGATTCGTTTTACGAGTCCGACTATATATAATTATTTTACGAGATGTTTTTCTTGAGATATTAAACGTTTGAAATGAGTTCGGGTTCGGGCCACATGTTTTTACATTTACCCACGTTACCCGCTCCACACCGTTAGTAATATTATTATTATTATTATTATTATTATTATTATTATTATTATTATTATTATTATTATTATTATTATTATTATTATTATTATTATTATTATTATTATTATTATTATTATTATTATTATTATTATTATTATTATTATTAACATTTTATAAAAGAAATAAAAATAATAAAAAGTAAACTACAAATTGGGTCCTTGTGGTTCGGTTCACACACAAAACCCAACACCCTCACCACTTCATTTTCATCTCTCTCTTTCTTCTCTTTGACAAACCCTAGCCGACATCCAAGATCCGGACACCACCACAGCCACCGCCGGCCACCACTCAACACCACCACTATTTTCTAATCCCCCATCATCTAATCCTTTAGATCTACTACTCCACGCGCCTCATACCACCATTTAATCTCACGAATCATCACCATTTTCACCACCATTCGCTTATTTTTGGAAGGTTATCACGGTTTGAGTATTAAGGATTGAAGGTGAGACGAGTTTTACTCGTATTTTTGATAAAAACGTGACCTAGGGTCACGACTTGATGATGTACCGGATGGGTTTACATTTAAGAACGCGTAATACATATGGGTTTTGGTTGGAAAAACGTTTTTCATAAAGTTTGGTATCCGGGTTTGGCTTCTTGATGGGTTGATTCGAACCGTGAGTCTTCGACTCACGGCATGGTTATTGATCCGAGCTTAAGGGCTCGATTTACTTGTTTTCTTGGTCTTGAGATTGTGGTTTCATGTGTTACTTGCGTTGGATTTGTGATTTGACTCGAAGGAGTCACGACTTGATGCCGTATATGGTTGTTTGTGCCGAGACCCTATGTGGTCGGTTAGGCAATTTGGGTGTGCTCCGAGGAGCCCTATTTGTGACCCTTTTATGTTTGGTTCGAGCCTTTGTGCTCGTGGTATGGACCGCGACTCATTTGAGTCGAGTAGACTCGGGTTGGCTTGGTAAACCATCCCGAATGTGAAGCTTTGGTTATATTTATTTCCTTATGACTTTTATTGTAACTTGGTTTTGTTTTGGCTTTGGTTGATTATTCGGCCGAACACTTGTGGGTCGAGACCACGTTTGGTCTCGACAATGGATATTGTTATTGTGAAGTTGTTGACGAAAAGTGTGATTGGGGACCGATTGCGAGACGGTCACTTAGATTGACAGAGATAGGTTAGTCGGGTGCCGTAGTCGGACCCTATTGTTGTAGCACGTGGATTGAGATTGTGTTGGACGGAGATATTATTGATTGTTATGACTTTTCATATTATTTTGGACTTGGACAATGAGCCGAGAGTCATGATTCGGACATGTGACCATTTCGTATAACTCGATAATTATTACAATTAAAACGTAAATAATAAGACTCGTAATAATAATTATTGATAATATAATCGTTTATATGAATATATAGACGTGAATAACGTATATATAATTATATAGGCGCGTATATTAATAATAATAATCACGAGTCGTATTATAAATAATACAACTAGATATATATTAGGCTACGAAAGTGGCGTAATATTATTGAACGTATTATTATTAATATAAAGAAATGGATATAAAACGAGAAACTCTCGACAAATTATTAAATATTAAATAAAATGTTATTTTATATATATAACGAGTAAACTTATCGAGCTATGCGGAATCGTTGTCACCCAAGTTCAGGTAAGTTTTATTTGTGACTTTCGTGTTGTCACGGATATATGACGATTAATATAAACGTTTTCTATAACTAAATAACCACGTAACCGTAAGGTTGAACCGGGTTATTTGGCTATATGAAATGAATATATTAATGGGCATCGTATCCTACGACGCCCATAGGTTTTGGTATATGTAAAGTGTAATAAATTGCGAGGGTATATATCGGGAAATCTGGCCAATTTGACGGTATATATGAGGAATTTATTAGACTATGATATCTACCATATAGTATTTATGTGCTATGTGCTTTAGGATGGGGTGTAAGCTTGGAACGGTATGTTACATAAATAAATATGAGGATTATCAAATCGACGGATTCGATAAACTTCGGCGATTTATTTAAATGATATACTGGGCTAATATTAGATCCATAGTTTATTTTATTATTCTTTGTGTGACCTTTTGGTTTGTTTTGAGTCGACCCACCACCCGTATGGATACCAAACGTAAATACAACCAAACTAATACGAAATGGATTTTCGGAAATAAAACGGATTCTCGTCCGGGTTTGGGAATATTTTGAATTTGAGGAAATGATTTCTGAACGAGTTAATAATGTTAGGTCGTGCCAAGTCCGTAGTTGCTGTTTCGTGAGTTACTATACATCTTATTTCTACCGACTTCTTCTTGCTATTTTCTGGACTTGAGGTGAGTCATAGCCCCACTTTTTACTCTTGAACTATGTTTTCAATACTTGGGGTGAGAAACGTGCAAATTATTTTATGTGGACTATTATCGCTTTTATATGCTTTCTAAACTTGCTATGCGTATGGACTAGGATATATTGTCAGCTTTAGTCACTCATTCTTGCGTGTACTATTCAAGGTTGGCTTATTTGATTATTGATGGATTGTCAGCTTTAGTCACATATTTGTTGTGTGTACTATTCAAGGTTGGCTTATTTAGATACTGTAGTGTGCACCTATAGGTTATTAATACTTCGGAGGGTATCCGAGTATTTATTGGTATTGCGGGGGTTACCCGAATATCTATGTTAGAACGGAGGGTATCCGTGTGTTAGGTTGGAGCGGAGGGTATCCGCAGGCTTTTAGCGAATCCTTAGTCTAGCTAGCAAGCGTTTTGCGTATATGTCCACTATATTGTTAGATGAACTTAAACCTATGATCTCACCAGCGAAAGCTGACTTTTAGCACGTTTTCTCAGGTAATTAAGTGATGATATGGATGCTTGGAATGGAAGGCTTGGCTGTGGCTCATGGTTTATGGATCTATTTTTCTAAACTCTGATAATTAATTTTGGACCTATTGTTATGTTATTTTGGGCCTGACTCTGAATGATGTTGGGATAAATGTAAACCTTAAAACCCCGTTTTGGTTGTGTTTTTATTATATTTACTTTATCTCGTTCTATATTGTCTTGTGTTGGATACCAATCCCTGTAGCACCCCGAAAGCTTGTTGAGTCTTCCGCTGTATCAAATTTTGGGGGTGTTACATGCAATCACTTGTGCCTTGGTTGGTTGTCTTTGCTTCTTTTGACCTTTTCTGACTTTTCCAATAACCTCATCAAGTGCTTGTTGATTCTTCATTTGAATAAAATCAGCTAATTGAGCTGATCTCTGTTCTTCTGTCAAAGTCTTGTTAGCAACAAGCTCAATTGCCTTCTTCTTGACAACTGGATCATTGGCAATCATATATTCAATCTCTTCATTAGTTAGCACATAGGTGAACATTGGAGCCTTTTCTTTGAGAATAGTAGGTGGAACAGTGGAAATAGGTTCTTCAAGCACTGTTTCCAACTTATCCAATCTCTTAGCCTCCGTAAAACTTGCAATCTCTTCCTCATCTTTTCTTTTCTTCTTTGCAGTTTCATCTTCCACTAATTTCCTTGAAAGTTCAGCATCATAATTTATCTGAGCTTGTTCCCTTCTAGAAATCTTCCTTGGTTGCACTTGATCTGTACTAGTCATAACTGCTTTACCTTTCTCTGCTCTAATTATAGCAGCTTCTTCTTCTGCAGTGGTAACATTTTCTTCTACATTGGTAACCGTTTGACCATCAGTGGTAACCATAAACTCATCAGTGGTAAGATTTTGAGGAACTCCAACTGTTTCATCATTCTTCAAATCTTCAGTGCCATAATCAAAATCAGCATCAAAATCATAATCATCTCCAAAATCAATCTTCCTCCCCTTAGTTTCAGCATCTATCTTCCTCCCCTGTTTGGAAGAATCTCCCAAATCTTCACTAAAAGCATCTGAAGCAGCATCTTGAGGTGAGGAAGAATATGAAAGCACAATTTTGGTAGATCTTTGCTTCTTTAACCCCTGAACTTCTTCCTGCAAGTTCTTAAACTCTGCTTTCAATTGAGCAAGCTCTGTAGCATGTTGTTGCTTTGTCAGTGCTAATTCTTGCTCCAGAGCTTTAACCTATTTGACTAAGTTGGTACAAAGTTCCATTAATTCATTAGGTTGCACACTGCCCTCAATACTTCCAACTGTGTGACCTGTTGGGAGAGGTGAATCACAGGGCATTGATTCAGGCTGTTATCTAGTTAGACTAGATTGAAGCCTAGAACCACTACTGCTTGTTCCTAAACCAAAAGGCTCAGAATCAGGCAATGTTGAGATAGGAGGAGCTGGCTGTTTTTGCCTCCTCTCATATGTGTGAGTAACTGTAGGGGTGTGGTGTGTTTGTGGAACAATAATAGTGGGTGTGTGTTGGGATACAACTGGGATTGTTCCATCTTCACCCTGTACCTGTGAAATCTTTGAAAACATTTCAGGAAAAAGTGGCTTAAACTCCCCATTCCAAAATGCTGAAGCCTTATTCATGTTTTGAACAACTTTTGGCTTAAGACAGGGGGTTTTATAGACTCTTTTGTGGGTTTGCAGTGGAAATTCATTTAACACTGCTTGCACAAACCTTGGATACATCAAAAATTTATATGAACTCTTTGCATTGCCTTTCATATTATTAAAAATAAACTTTGAAAAATTGAAAGTCCTATATGTGGCTAAGCAAACTAAAGAATAAGCCATGGTTGAACTAAATTGTTCATAAGAAGTTTGTTTAGGACTTAGACAATGTAAAAGAGTATGAATAAAAAACCTCCAATGGGGACAAGAACATCCTTTTCTGAAAGTAACCTTTTTATCAGATGTATCATACCCCATTAGGTAAGGTGATGATACCATTGAGATCATCCAATTAGAGAATTCTCCTCAAGGATGACTCAGTAACATCAATTGTTACCTCATCCACTGTGGCTCTAAGAGTTTCCACAGATTCATTTGTGTCTCCCTGTTCAATAGTTATGGACTCCACAGTGTTCCAGAACTATTTGATATAATAAACATAGATTGTGGGATTGACAGTTAAGGCATACCTAATATGGGTAGTGTTGAGAAAGTCCACAATCTGATAAAAAATAGGGCCACTCTTCTCGTTTGACTTCTACAAGTAGGCCACTTGGTTGTGCTCATCAGCAAAATTGAGTGTCACCATTGTTTTTTTGATAAGAGAAGAATTGTGTGAGTAGGAATTAAGTATTGAACAAGCCGATTGAGATGAAAAGATTTATATTGTTAGGGTTTGAGAATATCACGCAAGAAAGATTATCTTTAAGAAAAATTTATCTCCAAGAAAAGAATAAATTAAATTTAGAAAGAAGATAATCTTCTAAAAATTTACCCTACATATACGGACAAACAGTTATCTCTCAACGGCTAGTAAAAATTTCATTACTGGCACAACAGTTGTAACGGCTATATCAACAGTGGTAAAAATAACACTGTCAGTGGTAACGGTGAACTAGCAGTGGTAAAAATCATAAAAGCAGTGGTAAAATTATTTATAAAAAGTACTGCTTTTACCATAGTTTTTAGCAAACTACCAGCTATCAACGGATTTGATATGTCTTTACCATGAGCCGTTTGCTATGGACTAGCCAACCCTTCATCACATGGAATATGGTGATTTGATGACCATATAGTTTTTGGTAAACTATCAACCATAAACGGATTTGTTAAGTCTTTACCAGTAGCCGTTTGCTCTGGACTAGTTGATTCTTATGTTGATTAGACATGGTGAATCAAAAACCATTTGTTGTGTGTCTTAGTTACACACCTTATAACTCCAATCTTTCAGTAAATATTGGTTATTTTTCTTCATATTTAATAAACACCATTCCTTACCAATAGATTTTATCCCAAAGTAACTTTTTGCTCAAGTTACTATTCACAAAATATCTCTTCAAAGTCAACCCGATTAGGTAAAGAATATTAAAATTTACTTCTCGAACCTACCAAAACAGATAAGAGTTAATAACCCTCTTAATTAACCCTTGGTTTTTACTTTGCTTATAAAAGGGGCTCAAAACAACACAAATCTACATCAAACCTTTTCTTCAAAATCACAAACCCTAAAATCATCATGAGTTGGTTCCCACTGATCTATATCTCATCAGATTATTCAGCTGATGGAGAAATCAGTTACTATTCTGACTCTGAAGAACAATCATCTGGATGGAGTGGATATTTTCCTCCAAGTGCTTCAACATCATCCAACATGAAACCAAATAACAAGGTCTCTGCTGCTGCTCGTACTCCATCTCTGGAATTCTATTCAAGTTCTTCTTCAGATGATGATAATGATCCATCCTACACCTTGTCCAAGGAACTTCCAAAAGCACTTACTACAGCCCTGGAGTCAGCCATGGTGAATATGAAGTGGCCTGCACCAGAAAAGCCTACAAGACTCCTAAGACCTCCAAAACAATTGTTGGTTCTTGCTTGAATAAGAAAGCAACTTTTCTTTGAAAATAAGAGAAATATAGCTTCTAAGGCCAAGCATGACTATGAAGGAAAAGGCAAGAAGCCCATGGAGTAGCTTGTTTGAAGAGTAGGGTGTTTGGATGTGAAGCTTTTGTGTTTTGTGATTTGGTTTATGTATTTTACTCTCTGTTTGATGTACTCTGTTTCCATTGAATGGTTGAATGAATGTACTTTATCTTTTTCTTTTTCCACTGAGAGAGCAAAAACTTTCCACTATTTGTACTATGGTTTCCACTGTTGTCTAAATCTTCTGCATAAAAGTTAGTAGAAAACCATACAAACATATACAAACAATATTAGTACCTAAAATCTATCCTGCAACACTAAAGATCATTAGACATCAAAATTTTATGGGTTGAGCATTCCAATACCTGTTACGAAGTACTGAAACCTACCCACATCAGCCCTTTTGTTAATAAATTAGCATAGTTGTCATCAGTATGAATTTTGACAACTTGAATGAGTTTTTTCTCAAAACAATCTCTGAAAAAATGATGTCTAATCTCTATATGTTTAGTTTTAGTGTGTTGCACAGGATTTTTAAAAATGCAAATGGTACTACTATTGTATATATATATAATGGTGTTCATGAAATTGTACCCAGAGTCCAACAATTGGTTTTGAAGCCATAAGACCTGAGCACAACAGCTTGCAACAGCTACATACTCTGCTTCAGTTGTTGAATTAGCCACCATTGTCTGTTTCTTGCATTGCCATGACACCAATCTACATCCAATAAATTGACATCCTCTTGTAGTTGACCTTCTATCCAAACTTGCACCAGCATAGTCACTATCTGAATATGTGACTAGCTCCATAGGAGAATCTCTTGGATACCACAACCCTAGATTAGGATAGGTCTTCAAATATCTAAAAATCTTCTCCACAGCAGTCAAGTGAGATGTCTTAGGATTAACTTGAAACCTTGCACAAGCACACATAGCAAACATAATATCTGGTCTTGATGAAGTAAGATACATCAAGGAATCAATCATTGATCTATAAGTGTGCACATCCACTTCTGCTCCACTAGCATTCTTCAAGAATAGATGAGTAGTCTTATCAGTAGGGGTATTTGAAGACTTTGCATCAGTATAGTTGAACTTCCTTAATATCTTAGTCACATATTTGTCTTGACTGATAAAGATGCCATCTTTGCTTTGTTGCACTTGAAGTCCCAAAAAGAACATAAGTTCACCCATAGAACTCATCTGAAACTCATCTTGCATCAACTTCTCAAACTCTTTGCACATCTCTTATTTAGTAAAACCAAAAATGATATCATCAACATACACTTGTACCAGTAGAATATCACTTTTATCTTTCTTGATGAACAAAGTTTGATCTTTTTTCCCTCTATAAAACCCATTATTCATTAAATAAGCAGCTAAGGTTTCATACCACTTCCTTGGAGCTTGATGTAAGCCATAAAGAGCCTTGACCACTTTGTAAACTTTATTGGGATGTTTAGGATCTTCAAAGCTTGGAGGTTGTGAAACATAGACCTCCTCATCAATTGTTCCATATAGAAATGCACTCTTGACATCCATTTGATAGACAGTAAAGCCCATAAAAGATGCATAGGCTAAAAATAGTCTAATAGCCTCAAGTCTTGCAACAGGAGCAAACATTTCTTCATAATCAATACCTTCCTCCTAAGTATACCCTTGAGCAACTAGTCTTGCTTTATTCTTGATAACTATGCATTTTTCATCTTTCTTGTTCCTGAAGACCCACTTTGTGCCAATAACCTTCATTCCATCAGGTAAATCACAAAGAACCCATACCTTTTGAAGCTTGAATTGCAGCAATTCGTCTTGCATTGCTTCTACCCAGCTTGATTCTATTAAGGCTTTATAAACGTTTTTAGGCACCACTTGTGATAGAAAACAGAAAAACAACCACTCATTCTTGTTTGTGTGCTTCTTGGACTCATAAACTTCACTAATGAACCCATGAACATCATTTGTCTTTGTCTGCTTTCTTGTCTTCACACCTGATTGTAAATCTGCAATTACATTCTCAAGTGGAGGCACTTTGTGAATTGTGGATTGTTGTAACACCCCCAAAATACCTGAATGGCAGCGGAATGGAATACCTGGGGGTGACTGTCATAGCACCACAGTTACAGTTATATTGAACGACCTAAAGTGTCGTTTTAAAAATACATCGTTTGATTCATTCAAAATATTCAGAGTTATCAAAACATAGGTCCCAAAAGTTGGAAAAGTTTGTGGAAACATGTTTAGTAAAATCAAACGATATTAAACATAAGTGCAAGAAAGTCCGAATGAGCCGCGTCATCCTTGTTACACAAAATGACTCCATGCATGCCATGAGAATATGCCTTAGTTACCTGAGAAATACATTGCGAAAACGGTCAACATAAAGTTGGTGAATAATCATAGGTTTATGGATTAAATAATGTGTACACTTGCCATAAGTAGAAAATAAAGTGACTTGATGTCAAAATGAAGTTACATTGGCTCTTAAGCTCATGACCCCGAAGCTAGACATAGTAATGGCCCCAAAGGAGTGGTTATCAAGCACTCTAATAATGTAAACATGAAATGCATTCGCACCCGTTGGAGCAACCCAAACATGAATGGAGGCGTCACCCTCAATAGATCTATTCACTCACTCTCGCTTAAAGGCAAATTAACAGTCCATGATAATATAAAGGGGACTTAATGTGGTATGATAGCAACTTAAGCAATGTATGAAAATGTAGCTACTTTGGCATGTACAAAAATAATTGTGCAATGTATTCTCCCCTGTGGGATTTGAAATCAAATAAGTAGTTAAAACGGGGCTATGAAAACTCACCTCGAAATGACGGTGCAAAGATGGTACAATGATGGTAAAGTAGTCGGGACAATGAGGCGCGAACAGTAGCCGCAACTTAAATGAATAATCGTGATCTAATTTAGATCATGCCGTGATGTAATGAATGCACATGCACATGATACCTGTACCACTCGTAACTTGGAAATACTAGTTATTGTCAAAGTAAAATAGTTTCCATACTTAGGAAAAATAAGTCCAAATATAGAAGTATATAACTTGTCGTAATATATCGTATAAAAATGTTAGTGTTATATTCCTCGTCTTGAAAACCTTAAAATAATGTCTAGTAGTCGCGTAATAAACCTTGAGTCGTACGTACTTCGTTAGTTAAAAATAAACTCCTTGAATAAGAAATCTAGAAAATATATCATTTAGTACGTAGTTATATTATTTTCTAGTAGTGACTAAATATATATATATATATATATATATATATATATATATATATATATAGTTTTGACGATTTTAAAACGTATATAACTTGGTCGTTTTAAGCTCATTTTACTCATTCTTTATATCCACGGATTCGTTTTAGTATATACTAATATATTTTTGATAGCTCGGCTCTACTAGGTTACCTCTAACGTCTCTATTTGTCCGTCGAAAAATGTCAAACACCATGCAGTTTTTCAGAAAATAGTTTTCGTCGTTAAATTTACAAAAATCATATCTCCTTTGTTATAAGCTCGTTTTACTCTGTTCTTTCACCAAAAGTTTCGTTTTTGAAAGTAGTTTCTAAATCTTTGGTCAAAAATTATCCATCACCTACTGAGTTTCCCACGTTTTAAAAATAGCAACAGTAGGTAAATATATTGTTTCAAAAACCATTTCTAGGGTCCTAATCTAGTTCTAACTTCAACCAAACCACTTTCAATCACCACAAAACTAATCTAATCCTACCATACACCTTCTTAGGGTGTCATGGGTTCCTAAACATCACAAACCAAGTGGATCTAACAAGGATCTAACTTCAATCACTTTCTAGGGTTTCGAAGTTAAAAGTTGGTAAAATAAAGTGGTATAACTAGCATATGCATGTAGATCTTGTATATATAACATATGAAACTTGTAAAAACTTGATAAAATCATAAGTTTGAGTTTCTTACACTTACTTGAAGGATGAAAGAGATTTGAGGATGAAAACCTAAGTAAACCTTGAGTTTATCTTTCAAAACTCAAAAAGGTATACAAACTATACTTGCTAAATTTCTTGTTCTTGAAAATCAAATGGTTTGTTCTTGTTTCTTGACTTGGCCGGACACAAGAGGAAGAGAGAAAAGGAAATGAGTTTGCTAGTAGATTTGGTACAAATGAGATGAGAAATGTGAATTATTGGTATATATATTTTATATAAAAAATATCTATGACACATTTAAGAGTTAGTAGAAAATTTTCAATTGTGTAAGAAAAAGGGTAATGAGGGGGGCTGAATTTATGGAAGGGGGGGGGGGGGAAAGAAAAATGAGGTGTTGTGTAAGATATTTGGTAAATCTTGCATTATAATGCATATATTAATAGTTTTAGGGAATACCGGGTACCGAGTTAATTAAAAATAAATTTTAACGGAGTTAACCGGGACATAATAAAGTCATAAAAATTGTAAAAATATGTTGGGTACAAGTATTGAGTATTTGGAAAATTATTGTTTAATTTCTACGAAAACCGTCGTAATTTTAGTAAACTTACGATAATAATTAAATAAATTTCCAAAATACTGGGTAAATTAATATTATAATTTTTATATTATTAAAATGAGTATAAAAATATATTGGGATCATAGTCGGGAGTGTCGGACGTGTTAGTCACATTATTGGTCGCTTGTTAACGTTTATTTAGAAATAAATATACGTAAAAGTAAATTATACCAAAAGTATTAATTTAAATATCCTACGAGTGGAATAGTATGCAAGTGTCATAATGATGATATGCAGACTATTTCTAGTCCGTATGAAGTGTCCCAATGATAATGCATGAATTCGCTCCTGAACCAATTTGGTTACGCGAATTTGAATTCTCGTAAACTAAATTTACGATGACATGAGTAATGCACATGAATAGTGGTTTCCTCTCGGAAATGAATAGTGTCACGTGAATAGTAAAATTTCTGAACGCTTCTCAGAATATCAAATTGACCTCAAAAACGATGAATAGTAAAATGGTGAATAGTAATTGGTGAATAGTAACCGATGAATAGTAGATTGTAGAAGTTTGGAAAATGACAGGAAATTACGAGTTGTGACAGTCTTCCACTCTAAAAGGAACTTCGTCCCGAAGTTCAGTTTGTGTTGGTCTCTGAAGTGGTATTCGGTAAAAAGACGTGGATACTTGAGTTGCACTTGGTCTTCCCGTTCCCAAGTATATTCGGGTCCTTTTCAAGAATTACAGCGAATTTTCACGATAGGAATTCGACTTTGCTTCAACCGTTCGTCCTCACGGTCCATGATTTCTACTGGTTCTCCCACCAGATTTAAGTTTGTCATTGGGTTCGATTCCTTCCAATGGAATCATGAGTCACTAGTCTGAAAGTCGTTTCTCAGAATTTGAAATTATGAAACATGTTTGTGTAATCTTGCTACTTTCCAACAAGGCTTAAGTCTGAGGGTTACTGGCCTACTCTGTCTGAAATATTAAATGGTCCAGTGTACATCGAGTTTAACTTCCCGGATTTTTCTGAATGGTATCATGCCTTTCCTAGGCAGAACTTTTAACGTGACCCTACCACCAACTTGAAATTCTAAGGGTTTACCACTTATCGACTTGTAATTGATTCTTGATTTGCAGGAAATTCCTGGTTATTTCATGAGTGCTTACAGGAATAGTGAGTTTGGCTTTTTCCGCGTTCGGTCCGTCAATAGATGATCATCGGTTCTTGAGGTTTACAGTGTAATATGGGTAATATATGTTGCTGAACTCTGCCAGAACTCAAATTTTGTATGTCAGCTGGTCGATTCTAAAATGAATCTTAAATAGTCCAATATACTAGAGGTTAAATCTATTGTGTTACCAAAATTGTATCATGCCTCTCCAAGGCAAAGCTTTCAACTTAGTTCGTTCTCCCACTTGAATATAGATGGTTTGCTGTTCAGGGATACCCAATCCGCATGATGTGCGTCATGCACCAACCTAACTTCTACTAGTTTCTCGTTGCTTGTAACTGGTTCTTGACTTGTGAAATTTCCTTTGTTGTTCCATAGTTTAGTTCTAGACCAGTGAATTTAACTTTCCGATTTTGGTTTGTAAATGGGTGATTGGCACTTCGACCATAGAGTGCCTCAAATATTGTAGTCTCTACGCTCGTGCGATAACTATCGTTGCAAATGAATCTGATTTATGATAAATGGTTAGTCCAACCATTTCTAGAGTCAATTGCTCACTCTCTGAGCATATCTTTCCTATGTTTGAATTGTCCTCTCAATCTGACCATTGGTCTGAGGATGATAGGCGGTGTTTACATCTAAATGGGATTCCGAAGGAAATCTTAAAATGATTGCTAGAAGTCTGAGGTGGTTCGATCACCTTTATCAGGAACAATTGAAATGGGTACAATAAATCTTGTGACTAATTCCACAACGTTCTGTCTTTCAAACTCGGCGTATCTGAAAGGGGATAGAATATGGGTAACAATTTTAATTCCTTGTGTTCCGTTCCAACGGATGCTAAGACATGTGTAATTCTATGCCTATTGGGTTAGGTCTCCATTACTGATGTTTGTACTTAATTTATGGTGTCCTTCCTAGTTTCCTTCATCGAATAATCCAATATTCTTTATTGTCAAGTCACAAAATCCTAAATGCATAAGCGATGTAGTATGGTGATTAGTTTTGGAAATTTGTCTCGCGATTGTGAGTTTTGGTTGAAATCTTTTTCTAAATAAACGAATTTAGAAAAGGAGCAAATGATTTATTAAGTAATATCTTTCTTGATGATTCAAAGTCCAGTAGTTATGAAATGTGAAACTGTTTCCAAACATGTTGTGAATGGGACGGTTTACCAAAGTTTGATGTTTATATTTTTCTCTTTGTACGATGGTTTTGCTAAGTATTGACCCAAAAATATATATATCGTACTTGTTCAAAATAGGAATTTCAGAAATCATTTTATACAAGGTATGTGATTTATGTAACCGAAATTTTTGAATCAACTTCATTCAAAAGTGAAAGTATTAATAAGGATAAAATGGTAGGATAGGTAATGTTCGCATAAATGCATAGATGTCTAACGTTTATTTCCTGAGGTTGGATAATGCCTATTGGTGCTATTTAGGCAAAACTACAAGCATTGGTATTCAAACTATCTTAAGTCCTCATATGGTTTATTGTCGAAATTATCATCATGTTGGCAGAATATACGTTCGGGTCTGATTCCTTTCTTGGTATGAAAATGAGGTTATCTGAAATATCTAGAGAACACAACGCCTTAGGGAAATCTATATCGATATTCTTAATCCAAATCAATTATCCTTGGTGAAACTCTTTACAGGGAAGTTTACGTATGGATGAGACCATGTTTAATCGAAACACTCTACAGTATCGGTTAAGAGGCTTGGTTTATTTCTTATAGTGTTGCTTAGCATACCTTCACAATGTGTTCGATCCTGTAGCTCAGTCTAGCTAGTACCTTTGAATAATAAAATTGGACAACTAGGTCAGAGATGGTGAGTCGGATGGTCTCGTGGTATCTTAGGATTGTTGTTGGATTATAAATTTTCTTAGTCTAGGTTTAATAGTTCCGTAATCCTTTTATTTCTTTTCTTGTATCAAGGAATCCTACTTGTAGTTGATATGGAAAGTCTCTCCTAAAGAAGTTAATGGAAAGTCCAACTTCATGGCTAAGTGGGTGACAGGTGGGGTAAGTATCCAGGGAGAGTTTGTCAGAAAAAGACATTTATAAAAGAGTTTACTTGTTTAAAATGCTTTTAAATGAAGATTGTTATTAGCAGTCCTTTAAAAAGGTAACTATTTCCTTCATGGCATAATCCTTCCTGAATTATACATAGGTGATCATGCTATGTATAGTTGAGGACTAATGATGCGATGCTTGATTTAGTCAAAATAGTATTACTTTTCTCAAAAGTTTTAGATGGTGTTCAACGTATTGTTCTGAAATGGTATTCTAATTATTTCCTTTCAAGGTAACATGAAAATTGTCTCTCGTAATAATAGTAAATACTTGGTGTAATGATAAAAATCAATTTATAGAGTGGTAACAAAATAGCATACTTTAGAAATTCTGTAAAACAATTTCCCCATAGGGTAGTAAAATAGCTTGAAATAAAATTCGTTGTATGGTTCATTGGATACATGGGTAAATCCTATGGAATGGTAATAGTCTACTAATCCACTTATTTAAAGAATTTAAATATCTTAGTTCATAACAAGGTAGTGGTTTAGGGTTGTGAAGTGGTCGTGATTATGGTAGTGATATTGAGAGCGTGAAGGATGAACGTGTCGTTAAGGCATCTATAGTCAGCTGAAGATGATAGTCTATGTGTCAAAGGATATAGGGCAGAAATTTGTGCCAATGATTTGAAGTATTCGAGAATTTATACTAGGTAAAGTTAGCAGGTTCAAATGCGTAATCCCTCTAGGCATGACTAAAATGTATAAGAATGGAAATTGTTGTACGGGTGATCTGAGTTAAGTATGTACCACATCGAATGATGTTTGGTTTTTTTTTTTTTTTTTTTTTTTTTTTTTTTTTTTTTTCATGAATGCAAGCTAAATGCCTTATTGTCACAACTCGTAATTTCTGGTCATTTTCCAAACCTCGACAATTTACTATTCACAAGTTACTATTCATCGTTTTTTAGGTCAATTTGACATTTCGAGAAACATTCAAAAATTTTACTATTCACTTGAAACTATTCATTCCCGGAAGAAAACCACTATTCACGTGCATTACTCATGTCATCGTAAATTTAGTTTACGAGTATTTAAATTCGCGTAACCGTATTGGTTCAGGTGCGAATTCATGCTATATCATTAGGGACATTTCATACAGACTAAAAATAGTCTGCATATCATTATTATGGCACTTGCATAATATTCCACTCGTAGGGTATTCAAATTATATTTTTAATATAATTAACGAATTACGTATGTTTATTTTAAATAAACACTAATACGCGAACTATAAATGTGACTAACACGTCCGACACTCCCGACTATGATCCCAATATATTTTTATATTCATTTTTATAATATAAAAATTATAATATTAATTTACCCGGTGTTTTGGAAATTTACTTAATTTATATTGTACGCCTAATTTATTTACGACGGTTTTCGTAAAAACTAAACTATAATTATCTAAACACCCAATAATTTTACCCAACCTATTTTTATAATTTTTATAACTTTATTATGACCCGGTTAACTCCGTTAAAATTTATTTTTAGTTAACCCGGTACCCGGTACATCTTAAAACTACAAAATAACACAAGATAATACAATTGTCACCAAAAGTCTTACACATTCATCCCCCCCCCCCCTTGAATTTCCGTTCCCCCCTCCTCACCAAATTTCTTACACCTTTGAAATTACTACCAAATCCATTTAATGCTAGTCATTCATGTCCCTAAAATATCTAGTTGTAGTATATAAGTAAACATAAACCTACACATTCACTTTTAGATCAAATAAAAGTTTTCATTCTCTTTTTCTCTCCTCTCTAAAACCGGCCACAACAAGAAGAGGGCAAGATCAAAAAGTTTTCCAAGTTCAAGTCTTAATCTAGTCTCATTTGTACTCCTAGTTAGGGTTTTGAAATAAAAACCCCAAGGATACTTAATTATTTTTCTCCAAAACTCATCAAATCTTTCAAGTAAGTATGTCAAACTAATTTTCCTAATTTTATCAAGTTCATATTATGTTCATATGGTTTTTATACAAGATCTTATGCATTTGATAGCTTATACCACTTTATTTTACAAACTTATAACTTTTGAACCCTAGAAAATGTAAATGGTTAGATCCTTGTTAGATCTACTTGATTGTGATGTTTAGGAACCCATGACACCCTAAGAAGGTGTATGGTAGGATTAGATTAGTTTTGTGGTGATTGAAAGTGGTTTGGTTGAAGTTGGAACTAGATTGGAACCTTAGAAATGATTTTTGAAACAATATATATACCTACTGTCCCTATTTTTAATTCGTGGGAAAATCAGTGGTTGATGGTAAAATTTTGACCAAAGATTTAGAAAATACTTTCAAAAAAGAAACTTTAGGCGAAAGAACGGATTAAAAAGAGCTTATAACGAAGGAGATATGATTTTCCGAATTTAACGACGAAAACTAGTTTTCTGAAAAACTGCATGCTGTTTGACAGTTTTCGACGGGCAAATGGAGACGTTAGACGTAACCTAGAGGAGCCGAGCTATCGAAAATATATTAGTATATACTAAAACGAATCCGTGGATATAAAGAACGAGGAAAATGAGCTTAAAACGACCAAGTTATACCCGTTTTAACATCGTCAAACTATATATATATATATTTGGTCACAAATAAAAATAATAACTTACGTACTAAATGGTATATTTTCTAGAAATGTTACTAAGGACTATATTCTTAACAAATGAAATACGTATGACCCAAGAGAATATTATACGACTTAACGACGTTATTTTAAGGTTTTCGATACGAGGAATAGAACGCTAACATTTTTATACGATATATTACGACAAGTTTTTATAACTCCATTGGGACTTATTTTTCCTAAGTATGGAAACTATCTTACTTTGACAATAACGAGTATTTCCAAATTACGAGTGGTATAGGCATCATGTGCACGTGCATTCATTTCATTATGTCATGATCTAAGGTAGATCGTTATTACTCATATTAGGTTGCGGTTAGAGATCGTGCCTCATTTCAGTGTATCCATTCTTGTCATCATAGCTATCGCTCCAGGTGAGTCATAGCCCCTACTTTTTCAATTGTTTTGGTAAACCCTTTGGGGGAGAATACATGCTCGTTTTACTTAAAACGCATTACTTGTTTTACCTGGTTGATTACTCAAGTATTTCCAGCTTTATCTAAATATATGTTTGATCACCTGCATTCATTGGTATGTTTGATTTCCTGTATTTCATGGGATTGATTATCCTTGTTTATATGACCTCATAGTCCCCAATTGTTCTTATATGTCCATTGTAATACTGTGGTATTCCCCACTTGGCTGTGATGTCAAACGTAATATTGTGGTATTCCCCACTTGGCTGTGATGTCAAACGTAATATTGTGGTATTCCCCACTTGGCTGTGATGTCAAACATAGTATTGCTGTTTCCCTACTTGATTGACCTATATGTCCATTGTAATATTGTGGTATTCCCCACTTGGCTGTGATGTCAAACGTATTGTGGTATTCCCCACTTGGCTGTGATGTCAAACGTAATATTGCTGTTTCCTTACTTGACTGAATTGCGATGCCTTTGCATCAACCTTATTACTAGTTTTTCCCGCTTGACTGATTTATCATATGGCCTCATTGACTGAATTATTTATATAGCCGTTTTGCTATATTTATCTGGGAATTTGGATACTAGTATTACTTTTGTTCACGTAGACTTTAACACATTTGGCAGTGGGTTGTAAACATACAGGTTACAAGTCTCTTATGGCGGGACTTGCAACTGAGTGGATTTACGATGCCTTTGCTGGGCGATCTTTTCTCTATAGGCTTTATTTGTTAAACAAACTCTATGAACTCACCAACCTCGTGTTGACACTTTAGCATGTATTCTCAGGTTTTAAGCTATGGCACGCTACTGGAGGTTTTGGCAGGGCATGGCATGGTCATAGAAGACTCTGATTATTTATATGGGGACCGTTTTAAACTATTTTAAGGGCCTACTTCCGCACTACTTTTAATGATGTAAATTCAACATTTTTGATTTAACGATTTTATTCTAAATGATTATAGTGAAAACCATTTTTGAACTTGTGTTGTAATACCAATTGAGTTACACCCCAGCTACATGTATGCTTCCGCTGGACCCGATTTTGGGGGTGTAACACTTATGGTCAGGTGAAACTTCTCGATGTCCTTTCATGAAAATGAGGTCTTGTCCCAATGTGACTAAGCTATATCGATCTCTGAAAATAATATAAATTTTGTTGAGTAATTGTACCTTGATCTTTTAATCCAACGAGCTTATACTAGCGTGAGGGTCTTATAACATGGAATGAGCGAAAAAGTCGTAATTTGAAGTAGTGGTGTTAAGGCATGGTGTATCAATATTGGCAATCTCTGGTAGAGGGGTTTCTTTCGCATCTAAGGTCAAATAGTAAGTAGGTATAGTGGTTGCTTTCGAGATTCGTTCATGAGTTATGCGTGTTCCTTCTTGGAGATATGGTTTCTAAAATTAACAACATTTATTTGAGTGAAACACTGTTAAAATTTGATCATAAATGTATTTTGGAGTGACTTTATTTGAATTTGTAATGAATATCGTTATGTAAAAGATGTGACTACGAAATATTTTGTATTTTGATAAAAACAATATCTCATATTTATATGTCTTTGGAAAAAAAGGGAGTTCAAGAAGATTGTTGCTCAAACAAAAATGAATTTTAATCCAACCATTGAAACTCAATAATTTGTCATACTTCATAAGGTTTGCAAGAAATCTTTTTGTTTGTATAAGAATTTAATTAGATTTTGACTTACTTGAATTGTTATTATCTCCGAAACATGAAAACTAGGGTATTCACTTTCATCTTGGTCAACATGACCATCTAATCGTAAAGACATCTTCGTCTTTATTAATCCTATTGTCTTACTGACATCTTCCCAAAGTTGTAATTACATGTCAAATCTACTAATGTGACCACCTTGGTCGGTAGAGTGTTGCTAGAGTGACTAATGATGAAATCATCGGCTTAGAATGTGGTGTAAACAAACTTGATAATAAAGGGAGAGTTGTGATGAGTTCCATTATGATGGTATAATACCGTTCAAAGCATCTTGTTGGTTTATTGTGTTATGGAGGTATGAGTCGATCCTATCTAAAATAATATAGAGTCCTTGTGATAGATGCCACCCTTGGGTGATTTGTTTCAGTTCTTATTGTGTTCGTGAGGCTTGTGGTATTATTCAGAGTGTATCGTCCAAACACTCATGTGTAATCTCAATTAATTAGAGGTCATCGTCTAACGATGAAGGGTAGTAGATTGTCAAGCTGTAGAGGCTCTCAAACTCTCACCAACCTCAAACCTATAAGGTGGTGTAACGTGTGGTAGATGGTAATGGTATGTCAAATAGTGGTTGCTTCTTAAGCGGCCTGTCATATATGGGTGTAAAGTCTCTGAGATGTGATGGTGATAATAGTGAATGGAATACTACCCTCTTTCGCGCTATCTCACGATATCTAAGAGGTAAAACTGAAGTACGCACTATGGGACGACCAATAGTGAAATAAGTAACTGACGGTGGTGGTACTTCCTGAGTAGTAAGCGTCCTACTAGTGAAGGAAAGAAAACATACTATCTCCCTTGCAATAAGCATCCTAATAAGTCCATTAAGATTAAGTCTGAATACTCTACCCAACGGCATTCTATATATGGGCTGGGTGATAGGAAAACCATGTTCCTATAACAATTAAATGATGCTAATGGTGGTATACGTGCAACTGGTGGTATAATGGTAGTGGAAGATGACAAGGCATCTTCAATGTCGGAATCCGACGAAAGGATAACAGGGTGGGTATATGAAGACATGTCACTTGTGAACCAGGTCATTATAATCATATATATACACATGAGTATGGGTATAAATAACTCGCACAATGTGTGCATGAAACAACATGTATAATGAATATGCACCTATGATGAAATGATGAGATGCTATGATGATGTGGTTATAGTCTAGGGTCCAAGATACATCCTAGTTCGCTATAACCTTAGCTCTGATGCCAATCTGTAACACCCCCAAAATACCTGAATGGCAGCGGAATGGAATACCTGGGGGTGACTGTCATAGCACCACAGTTACAGTTATATTGAACGACCTAAAGTGTCATTTTAAAAATACATCGTTTGATTCATTCAAAATATTCAGAGTTATCAAAACATAGGTCCCAAAAGTTGAAAAAGTTTGTGGAAACATGTTTAGTAAAATCAAACGATATTAAACATAAGTGCAAGAAAGTCCGAATGAGCCGCGTCATCCTTGTTACACAAAATGACTCCATGCATGCCATGAGAATATGCCTTAGTTACCTGAGAAATACATTGCGAAAACGGTCAACATAAAGTTGGTGAATAATCATAGGTTTATGGATTAAATAATGTGTACACTTGCCATAAGTAGAAAACAAAGTGACTTGATGTCAAAATGAAGTTACATTGGCTCTTAAGCTCATGACCCCGAAGCTAGACATAGTAATGGCCCCAAAGGAGTGGTTACCAAGCACTCTAATAATGTAAACATGAAATGCATTCGCACCCGTTGGAGCAACCCAAACACGAATGGAGGCGTCACCCTCAATAGATCTATTCACTCACTCTCGCTTAAAGGCAAATTAACAGTCCATGATAATATAAAGGGGACTTAATGTGGTATGATAGCAACTTAAGCAATGTATGAAAATGTAGCTACTTTGGCATGTACAAAAATAATTGTGCAATGTATTCTCCCCCGTGGGATTTGAAATCAAATAAGTAGTTAAAACGGGGCTATGAAAACTCACCTCAAAATGATGGTGCAAAGATGGTACAATGATGGTAAAGTAGTCGGGACAATGAGGCGCGAACACTAGCCGCAACCTAAATGAATAATCGTGATCTAATTTAAATCATGCCGTGATGTAATGAATGCACATGCACATGATACCTGTACCACTCGTAACTTGGAAATACTAGTTATTGTCAAAGTAAAATAGTTTCCATACTTAGGAAAAATAAGTCCAAATATAGAAGTATATAACTTGTCGTAATATATCGTATAAAAATGTTAGTGTTATATTCCTCGTCTTGAAAACCTTAAAATAATGTCTAGTAGTCGCGTAATAAACCTTGAGTCGTACGTACTTCGTTAGTTTAAAATAAACTCCTTGAATAAGAAATCTAGAAAATATATCATTTAGTACGTAGTTATATTATTTTCTAGTAGTGACTAAATATATATATATAGTTTTTACGATTTTAAAACGTATATAACTTGGTCGTTTTAAGATCATTTTACTCGTTCTTTATATCCACAGATTCGTTTTAGTATATACTAATATATTTTTGATAGCTCGGCTCCACTAGGTTACGTCTAACATCTCTATTTGTCCGTCGAAAAATGTCAAACAGCATGCAGTTTTTCAGAAAATAGTTTTCATCGTTAAATTTACAAAAATCATATCTCCTTCGTTATAAGCTCGTTTTACTCCGTTCTTTCGCCAAAAGTTTCATTTTTGAAAGTAGTTTCTAAATCTTTGGTCAAAAGTTATCCATCACCTACTGAGTTTCCCACGTTTTAAAAATAGCAACAGTAGGTAAATATATTGTTTCAAAAACCATTTCTAGGGTCCTAATCTAGTTCTAACTTCAACCAAACCACTTTCAATCACCACAAAACTAATCTAATCCTACCATACACCTTCTTGTTTCTTGACTTGGCCGGACACAAGAGGAAGAGAGAAAAGGAAATGAGTTTGCTAGTAGATTTGGTACAAATGAGATGAGAAATGTGAATTATTGGTATATATATTTTATATAAAAAATATCTATGACACATTTAAGAGTTAGTAGAAAATTTTCAATTGTGTAAGAAAAAGGGTAACGAGGGGGGCTGAATTTATGGAAGGGGGGGGGGGGAAAGAAAAATGAGGTGTTGTGTAAGATATTTGGTAAATCTTGCATTATAATGCATATATTAATAGTTTTAGGGAATACCGGGTACCGAGTTAATTAAAAATAAATTTTAACGGAGTTAACCGGGACATAATAAAGTCATAAAAATTGTAAAAATATGTTGGGTACAAGTATTGAGTATTTGGAAAATTATTGTTTAATTTCTACGAAAACCGTCGTAATTTTAGTAAACTTATGATAATAATTAAATAAATTTCCAAAATACTGGGTAAATTAATATTATAATGTTTATATTATTAAAATGTGTATAAAAATATATTGGGATCATAGTCGGGAGTGTCGGACGTGTTAGTCACATTATTGGTCGCTTGTTAACGTTTATTTAGAAATAAATATACGTAAAAGTAAATTATACCAAAAGTATTAATTTAAATATCCTACGAGTGGAATAGTATGCAAGTGCCATAATGATGATATACAGACTATTTCTAGTCCGTATGAAGTGTCCCAATGATAATGCATGAATTCGCTCCTGAACCAATTTGGTTACGCGAATTTGAATTCTCGTAAACTAAATTTACGATGACATGAGTAATGCACATGAATAGTGGTTTCCTCTCGGAAATGAATAGTGTCATGTGAATAGTAAAATTTCTGAACGCTTCTCAGAATATCAAATTGATCTCGAAAATGATGAATAGTAAAATGATGAATAGTAATCAGTGAATAGTAACTGATGAATAGTAGATTGTCGAAGTTTGGAAAATGACCGGAAATTACGAGTTGTGACAATTGTGATGTGGTAGGAATATCATATGTTGTAGGCATGCTTGTGATTTCCACATCATCACAATGTGTTTCCTGAGGAGTATGTTCCACATTTGGTGCATCAGTGGAAACATTTGGTGTAGCAGTGGAAATAGGGTTACCACTGCTTTGAGGAATGTCTTTATTCAAAACATCAAAATTCACAACATTTGCATGACCTTCCATTTCAAAATTCTTTGAAGGTTGTGAATCTTCATTAGTATGAACAAAGTCCCAAAGTGGCATCACAATTTGATCTTTATCATCTTCATCATCTTTGCAAGGTTCATCTTCATCTATAAACTCTTCTGAATCCTCAAAATTGTTGTCACCAATACCTGAGGCAACAGGTATGTAGTTCATAGTGTTTGATAAAGCTTCAAGATCAAATAGCCATTCTAGACCTGCACCTGCAGTGTTAAGTTTATTTTCAAGGAACTCAACATGTAAATTTTCTTCAATCTTCTTTGTTCTCAAGTTGTAGACTCTAAAAGCCTTGCTGACCATAGAATATCCAACAAAGAAGCCTTCATCTGACTTTTCTTCAAACTTTCCTAGATGATCAATGGTATTGAGAATTGTGACTTGACATCTAAATGGCTTCATAAAATCCAAAATTGGGGGTCTTCCTCTGAATAGCTCATAAGGTGTCTTGTTCTTAGTCTTCACCACCAAAACCTTGTTCTGTATATAACAAGCAGTGTTAACTGCTTCAGCCCAAAAAGTCACTAGTAGCTTGGAATCAGCTAACATGGTTCTAGCAGCCTCAATTAGTGTCATGTTTCTTCTCTCAGCTACACCATTTTGCTGAGGTGTTTTTGCAACACTAAATTCTCTTTTAATACCTTTGTCTCTACAGAAATCATCCATAACTCTATTCTTGAACTCTGTCTCATTGTCACACCTGATGATCTTGATCTTCTTATCAACTTGATTTTCAACTTCAGTAATGAGAGTCTTAAGGATGCCAGTAGTTTCATCCTTGGTTCTTAGAAAGAAAACCCATGTAAACCTACTAAAATCATCAGTTACAACAAGACAATACTTCTTCAAATTTATGCTACTCACTAATGTAGGACCAAACAAGTCCATATGCAGCATGTAGAGTGGATGATCAATAGAGTTATCTGCCTTGGTCTTGCAAGAAGCTCTATGTTGCTTGCCCTTAAGACAGGCAACACATGTTTGGTCATTTTGAAATCTCTTCTCTGGTAAACCTCTGACTAAACCATCCTTCACAATCTTGTTGATGGTCATGAAGTTAACATGACCAAGTCTTCTATGCCATAGCATTGATTCATCCAAAGTGGCTTTTGCAATTAAGCAAGTATCAGTATCATTAGCCACAATATTCTTCATATCAATGCTATAAAGATTGCCTTTTCTAGGAATTTTAAGCAATATATGTTTTTCTTCAGGTAGCTTATAATCCTTGGAGAGGACATGGCATTCATCTTCTGATAAAAGAACTCTGTGCTTCTTGTCACACATTTGTGACACACTGAAAAGATTATACTTGAGTTCTTACATAATACACATTCTCAAAATCCAAGTTTCCAGCCTTGATAGTTCCTTTTCCATAAACCTTTCCACCAATACCACCTCCAAAGCTGACAAATTGTCCATCATATGATTTGAAATCTGAAAGATAGGAGTTATTGCCAGTCATGTGCCTGGAACATCCACTGTCTAAGTACCCTTGATCTTCTTTAGGCTTTGAATGTCCCTGCACATAAGATAAAGGAATTAGTTCCTTTTGGGGACCCAAGCCACAAATGACTTGGATCTGCCTTGTGTATCAATATAGTTATATCTGTCAAAGGTCATTGATACACCATTGGGATTGACTGAGGTGTTAATTCCTTTAGGTTTCCATTCCCAACGTGCTGAGGCCTTCACAAAATTTCCCACATTTACCCTTTTATTGTTCATAGAACCACCAGTGGAAACTTTTGGCCTAGTAGTGGCAACTGCTGGCTTAGCAGTGGCAATTGCTGGTTTTGAAATTTTAGGTGCCCACTTTTGGTTATTGTAAACTTTCTTTTCATAAAAGGTCTTTTTCTGTAACAATTCGCATTTTCAGGATAATTTTTATTCCCGAAAATTTCACTATTCATTTTTACTATTCACTTTCACTATTCATTTTCCAAAATTAAATTTTTATTTCATATTCTTGTGTGATAAATCATTCCAATGGGAAAATAAAAGTTTGACATTCATCAGATCATTTTCGTGAAAGTTATTAAGGAAATACACGTTTAGGTTAAAACGTCATTCAAATATTCTACGCACAACGAAACTCAACCGCGTTAATTTTCCCCGCATCAGATAAATGTTTGACACACTCATGATTAGTTTGAGAATTAATCATGACTGAAAATAATGTTACCAAATAGACCCTGGACCGTGAAAAACAGAAACTTACGTTTTTCAGCACTTTTACTAAGCCGTAACCTTAGCCTATACCTGCACCGCATTTCTAAGACAATTTTAGTTTTCATATTTTTGGAAAATCAACATATTTTTCCCTCCTCCTTTGACCAAAAATCATTCCTTGATTTTATAAATCATTCCTTGATTTTTAGGCTTACGGTTTTATGTCTAAAAGACATTAAATACCAACCGACACTAGACTGAGCTCAGTCTAGACATTATATATCATTTTAAATCATTATTATCATATTAGAAAAGTAACATTTTACTTTTCTCAATTTTACGCACTATTCGTACGTTTTACGTATTACGCGTTTTAGACCCGTGTTTCTAGTTTTAGCAGGGTTTGAGCACCCCAATGGAACCTACCACTCATTTTATATTTTATTATGGAGTATATTGACAAGTTTAATCATTCTTTCAAGTTTCACATTTTTATGATACCCGGTTTTACGTTTTGAGGCTTAATCATTTACGGTTAGCATTTTTCGGAGCCAAAACACACAAAGTAAGCAAGATAACATCAAGACTTATCATCTAGTCACCCCTTATCCTATATGAACGTGTATTATGGCTAATCACAAGCCTTGTTGGCTTGTGATAAGTCTTGAGGACTTTAGGTAACATACATGTGTAAGTAACTTATCAACTAAGCTTCCATAATATCTAAACTCTTGCACCTCCTCGTGCATCTTCCAAGTTACTTCCTAACCTCCTCAACCTACTATAAAACCCTCCCCTCCTCTCCTCCTTGTCGTCCCATATCTCACACACAAACACCATCTCCTTAGCAAATTTACTCCTAGTTTCAAGCAAGAATCAAGTGCAATATTAACATAGAAACCCTAGTTTGGTTTTAAGTAATCAAACTACTTCCAAACTCTAGAAACTTTGGTGATTTCTCTTGAGTTTAAATACACTCAAGTCACCTCAACCTTCATCATCTCTCTTTCAAGAATACAAGTGTAGAAAGATTGCTAGAAGTGAAGTGAAGTGAAGCTTAATCTATCAAAGTTCTTTTCGTTACATGTTACTTACCTTTCCTTGTTGAAAGCCAAAAGTTGTAAGGAAACTCTAGTGTATTTACTTGCTAAATATCATTTTCATGCTCTTTATATTTCAATCATACTATATATTGTCTTGTTATTGGGTTCATGATGTATAAAATTTGGTAAAACAAGTTATAGTAAATATATGTTAACTTATATTCATTAAACTAGATAACTAGTAACTTCCATGGAGAAATCTAACCAAAATGGTATAATCATAATATTGGACAATTACATATTGTAGTAGAGGAATTAACAAGGAAAGCATAGCAATTTGAATCACCTAAAATGAGCTTATGAGTAAAAAGTTATGACCATTTGAAGTTACCAAAAACTTTACGGCAAAACTGCCAAATACCTTCTGTAACAGAATTAAACACGCAAAAAGAGGCCCTTTTGCTCCGATTCATCAAAAAGTTAAAACACAAAAGTTATCCGGAATGATGTTTTCTTCAAAAATTCAGGTGCACATATCCAGAAAACCAATAACGAATGAGATTTTCTTCAGTTTCTTAACAGCTATTTTATATACCAAAGTTACTATATAATAGTTATGGTTTAATAAGACCAATAGGTTTAATGACCTAAAGCCAAGACCACAGCCATGGCTAAAGCCAAGGTTGAGTCTCAAGCCTATGGTAACAATGACCAAGGTCACGACGAAGCCATGGCTAAAGACCATATAAACTTACCAAGGCGAAAACATGAGCTAACAACCATATAAATTTACCAAGGCGAAAACATGAGCTAAAGAGTTAGCGAGAACTTAAACATCCAATTTGGATCTACTCCATCTAAAGAACCATGAGACTTCACAAGTAATATTCATACTAGACTTAAGAAAATTATTGTAATAACAATCTTCATTTAAAAGTAAACTTTCCTAAGTTTATTCAAGTATTTGGACATGTAACTTTTCGGATCAAAAACTTATATATTTTTATCAAACACTACAATAGTAGGGAGCCTCATGTGAGGAGTTCATATGGTTAAACCGTCGAGATGAGTTGTGGATTTACGAATTAAAGTGTCCTGGCTCCTCGAAGGTTTACTACATGACTTCTGAATTATGTCGGCCCGAACGGTAGTAAGCGATATACAAACTATACATGTTCATACACAATTTATAGATTTACACTATATACTACGTACTACATCTTGAACTATTTGCAAGATATGTATAGGCTATTCTTCATATTATTTGATATTACTCCAAACCTAAGTCGCAACATTCTATTCTAGGTTGTGCGTAGAGGTTTCCCGGCTAATCCATCAACTTCGTTATATATTTGATATCCTCCAACTCACGGTGAGTTCATAGCCCCACTTTCCATTACTTAATTGTTTTACAAACCCTTGGGGGGAATACATGCTATTTTAACCGAGCACAATGTTGTAAATTGTATGCTTGCCTGATTGTTTTATTATCACAAAGTACCATCCTTGCCAAACCAAGATCCCTTATTATGAACCATTTAATCACTAGAAATAGTGAGCGCGAATATTGTGAATAGGCCTATTGGGATTGACGAATCCCATTTGTATTGACTAAGTTCAAACAAATGCATTAATATTTGAGACATTAGGTATGACGGCAAAGTACCTACCAGGATAACTCCGCAGATTGATATTGGTACCCGTTAACGTTTTGGTGTCATAAGCTTAGTAATTGATAATAACTGTTTTGTTTTCCAAACCTGTGTATGAGTCTAATTAACTCATACTACCAACATATTGTGTTCAACCATTTAATAAACACTATGAATTTCACTCAACCTTTGTGTTGACAGTTTATGCATGTATTTCAGGTCCATAATGATCAAGGATGGCACGGAGGAGCACGGATATTCAAGAGGGCTATAAATTTTATTATCATTCGAAAACTCATTTAATGTAAATTGTAAACATGGAACCATCTGGGACCTCATTTTGTAATCTCTGATATTTATATAATTTGAATGATAAATCTTTTAAAACAACTCAATTAGAGTTCCTTTTCTATTATTGTGACTATTGTACCGCCGAGTAACACCCAGTTTGAATTCCGCTGCCTATCCATGAATTGGGGGGGTGTTACATTTTCCCTGTTTGTGCAGATTTAACAAAAGTTGTATTGGTGTTTGCACTCTTAACAGGAGACTTAGGGTAAACTCTGTTCACTTTTCTGGCAGTGGAAAGAGATTTGATGCCATAGTTTAACAAAACAGACCTGGGAGTCATTTTGTTTAGTGAATTTGGATGAGTATTCTTATTGACATTGATTTCATTCACCCTGGTATTCCCAAACACTTCCCTTCTACCCATGTGATAGTTACAATTATAATGAAGGTGTTCAAAACTACCACAGATGTGACAAGGTTTGTTGTTAAACTCAAAGTTACTACCAAATTGTCTAGATTTAACATGATTCCAACTCCTTTTGTTGCCCCTAGGAGTTGATGACCTGCTTCTGTACATCTCAGCATATCTAGTAGTGGGCCTAGTGTGATTAGCTTGTTTCCTAGGCTTCTCTTGTTCAACCTTAACAACTTCAGGAATACTCTTTTTAACTTCCACTTTAACATTCTCAGGAACACTAGTTTTAGTCTCAACATTCACATTTTCATCTTTAAGAGATGAGTCACTAGCACTTTCAAATGTATCAACCTCAACCTTAACCCTTTCACTAGCAACTTCTTTGACAAATTTTGGGCCATAGGTCATGGTTGGTTCCTGAAACTCATCTAACCCTGTATGTGCTAAGTCAATACCAGGAGGTGATGGAACACCTCTTAGGGGTGGTGGAACTGATTTGTATCCTACTCCTGATTTGGCTTTATTTACAACCTGGGCCTCCCAAATTTTGTCAATACCAGGAGGTGATGGAACACCTGATTTGGCTTTAATTACAAGTTATCTGTATGTTATCATTGGCCTTTTTAATCTTCTCTAACTCTTCCCTAAGAGCCTCATTCACAGCTATCTTATAATCTAAGTCTCTTTTTAAAACAGCAATATCATCATTGAACTTAGATTCATTGGCTCTATAGTGTTCTAACTGTGCTTCTAAAACAGTAAGACCTCTCTTATGATTTGCTAGGTTATAATTGGTTTGATTTAACTCTAACAATTGTTCATCATATAGATCTTTAAGTTTCTCATAGTCTTTTAAAGCCTTACAAGTTTTAGAACAAGCATTATTAATATGTACCTCAGAGTCAGAAAAAGCCATAAGTGCAAGCTCTGTAGCAATCATTGCAGACTCTGGATCTTCTTCTTCATCCTCAGCCATATAGCTCCAATCATAGCTCACTCCATCAATGGCCAAAAGCACCTTTGGTTCTTCAGCTGTAGGCTCTTTCTTCTTGTCCTGCTTGTACCAAGTTGACCTATTATCAGGCTCCTGCATTCCCTGGCAAAGTGCCCCATCTTATGACAGTTGTAGCACTCCACCTTCTTCTTATCAAAACCTACAGTTTCATTGCCATTAATGATGATCTTCCTACTAGTCTTCTTCCAAAATTTCTTTGCCTTTAAGCTTAACAATGCAACTTGCCATTTTATATCCATCTCTTCCATGTCATCATCATCAATTTGATCCAAGTCTTCATGTGTCAGAACTGACCCATTGACCTGACTTGAGAGATAGGCATAGAAAGTAGAATCTCCAAGACCAGCAACCTACCTTTTTGAACTAGCAGTGGTAACACTTCCATTCCCAGTGGAAACAACAATGTGAGCAGAATCCTCTTCATCATCACTATCAACATCAGAATCATCACCCACTGATGATGATATAAGAGCTAAATTCCCTGATCCTGAACTTAGCTTACCAGCCTTCTTCAACCTCTGTCAATAACTTTAAAGTTATTGTACAAATCACTAAGCTTCATATTCTCAAGTTCTGGCTTGTCATCCCACACAGCAACATTAGTACTAAACTCAGAGGGTAGACTTCTTAAGAACTTTAAGTTGAGGTCTTCCGTTTCCACCTCAATTCCAAACACAGTGAGTTGAGTAACAATCTTTTGAAGCCTTGTGAAGATGCTGTCAATGGATTCATTACTTGTTGAACAAAAATTTTCATAGGTCTGTTTCAACAAGGTCTTCTGTGTCTTCTTGGTGGAATCATTACCACCAAAAACATTGCAGATCTCATCAAATAAAGTTTTTGCAGTCTTGTACTTGCTGAAGGCTAAAACTTGATCCCTAGGAAGGGTTATAAGCAATAAACCTCTGGCCTTCAAATCATTCTTCTTCTGAAGTCTTTCATCAGATGTGACTGGTCCAGTATTTAACTTTTGTACTACCTTGCCATCAATAGTTTCTGTGGTAGTACCAAGTTTAAAGGAATCACCAAACGTAATGATCTCCCAAAGTGCACAGTCTTGCACCATAAAGAATTGTTCAATCATTATTCTCCTTATCTCAAAATCATTGAGTTTAAGCTTAGGAAGCTTAGCAGCAATGTTGGTCTGACTAGTTTCTGTCTCCATTGAATCTTGTGAGTGAACTTTGGGTCTTCTAAATCAAAGTATCAAAGCCTGGCTCTGATACCACTTGATGGATCTAAACACACATTCCTTGTGTTAGAATGATACTTTGAGTTATACTACTAAGTATGTGGAATCTACTTAGTAATACTTAGAAGTTAGTTTGTAAGTAAAACAGTTGTATATGAATGAGAACAATGTGTGAACCAAACTGTTAGCTCCAATATTATTAGAATAATAATTCGAGTGATCTTTGTATGACTAGGGTTACAACCTTGAAACTCTAAGAAAAACGTATATCGTATCTTAACCTAGGACCTCCTTTTATAGCACAAGGAGTCCTCTTCTACAAGATACGTATAATGTAAATAGAATAAGATATACACAAAATCTATTCTATATTTATCTATACAAGTTTCCTAACAGTTATCCTAACAGCAGTGGTAATAATATGTAATAGCAGTGGTAATGAGTTTCCACTGCTAGTGCATTCTTCAGCAGTTGTAATTTTCATACTAGCCGTGGTAACTGTTAATATAATTCCCAACAATTCTTCTTGCATAGCTATTACCCAAGATTCATCACTTATAGCTTCATTTATATTTTTAGGTTCAATGGTTGATATAAAACAAAAATAGTTACTTTCATTTTGAGCTTTTGATCTTAAGGTTCTTTCATTAAGTTTACCTATGACACTATCTAATGGATGACTTTTAGACTCTTTAACATTGATTATTTCTCTATTTAATAGTTCATCTTGTCATTTTCTAAATCAATTTGATTAACAACTTGACTTTCAACTAACTCATCATCTACCAAAGGTGATGTCTTAGAGGGAGGTGGACTTTCGTCAAATGTTATGTTCAACGATTCCTCGACTCTTAATGTTTCTTTATTTAGAACAATATAAGCTTTGCTATTTTGTGAATATCCAAGGAATACACCTTCATAAGACTTTGGGTCAAATTTAGTGAGATAATCCTTGGTGTTTAGTATAAAGCATTTACTCCTAAATACTTTAAAGTATCCTAATGTTGGCTTTCTACCTCTATATATTTCATATGGAGTTTTATCTAAAAATGGTCTAATTAGGACTCGATTTAAGATATAAGTTGATGTATCGACGGCATTACACCAAAACTTTTGTGGAATATTTTGTTCGTTAAGCATTGTTCTACTCATCTCTTGAAGTGTCCGATTTTTACATTCTACTACACCATTAGATTGAGGAGTGCGAGGAGCCGAGAAATTATGTGTTATACCATTTTTGTCACAAAATTCACCAAATTGTATTTCATTATCAAATTCCCGACCATGATCCGTTCTAATAGACACAATGCAATTTACTACTTGATTTTGAATTTTCTTATCAAGAATTTCAAATTGTTCGAAAGCTTCATTGTTACTTTTCAAAAATCTTGTCCATGTATAGCATGAATAATCATCCACTATGACCAAAGTATAGAAGTTGCCTCCATAACTTTGAATAGCGGATGGACCGAACAAATCCATATTCAAAAGTTCTAGACACCTAGTTGTAGACACCATATTCTTAGCCTTATGGCTACTATGAACTTTTTTACCAATTTTGCAAGCATCACAAAAGTGTTGGTCGTATTTCAACTTGGGTAGGTTTCTAACTAATTCCTTAGAGGATAGGAATTGAATAAGTCTCATATTAGCGTGACCTAAGCGTCTATGCCAAAGAGTTGAGGACTCATCTAATGAGGTAAGGCAAAGTTTATCTCTAGATGTTTTATCAATTTTCATGATGTATACGTTGTTCTAAAGAACTCCTTTAGCTATTGTTATACCATCTTTAATTATCTTACTTTCATTTTCACTAAAGAGGAATTTATACTTTTTATGGCAAAGTTGGCTAATACTAAGAAGATTAAATCCTAAGTTGTCAACATGAGCAACATCATCAATAGATAGAGAGTCATGAGAGATAGTACCTTTTCCGATGATTTTACTTTTAAGCTTGCTACTAAAAGTAACGTTACCTCCGTCATAGACTTGATAGGTAGAGAAAAGACTTTTGTCCCCCATCATGTGTCTTGAGCAACCGCTATCTTTGATTCATTCATCCGGTTCCAAACACACTTTTAAGCACACCTATTTTATAACAAGCATTCAAACACTTGGTCCCCAATATCTCATGGGTCCATTTTGGTTAATCATGCCATTACCTTGATTCATGTAAGGAAATGGTGGATATGGGTTCCAAGACATATAGTTTGGAACTTGATGATGTCTAGGTATGTTTTGACCCCAGCTATGTTGAAAGTAGTGTTGTGTGTTGTAGTTGCTCTTTGGAAAGGGGCATTTGGATATAGGCATTTTAGGTCTTGGTTGAGTAGTTCTAGTTCTAAATTCATTTTTAGAAAGTCCTACTCCTATTTTAATGGCTGGTTTAAGTTTGGTTTCAGTTGAACTAGTGTTGGACTTCTTTGTAACTTTAACAAATTCATTACGGTTAGTTACTGAAATGTTCTGTTCTGCAGCAGCCTCCATGGAATCAATGGGTTCAACTGGTGGAACCAAATTTTTGGTTCCGTCAGTTCCGTGGGTCATTGTTGCAGTTTTGTCATTTTCTTGTCCTTTTTCGCCTTGTTTCTTTAAACTACTTATTGATCCTGTTTTCATGAATCCTAACCGTGTTCTATCAAAGTGTGATTTTTGGAGTTTCATTATTTCATCCGCACAACAAATACTTTTATCAAACTTCTTAAACTTTGAGTTTTGTTTAATAAGATTATATTGTGTGATTTTAAGCTTCTCAATTTCAAGTTTGAATTCTTGACATGATTTGCAAGTTGTGTCAACATTTTTACTCTTTTCCAAATGTTTAGCTTTTCTTTTAATTCATAAACTTCATTTTCTAGAAATTCCTTTTTAGTCTTCAAAAATTTGTTTTTGTTTATGATTTTTAAGCTTAACTCACAAAGTTTGTTGTATTGTTGTTCTAATGTGTCATCATCAATAGAAGAGTAAGATGAATCGGAATGTACCTCATTTGAGCTTTGAGCCATAAGAGCTATTTCGTCATTTGTCGGTTCTTCATCATCATTCTCACTATCACTCCAAGCACCACTCACAAAAGCACTTTGAGTTTTGCTTTTGGGTGGTTTTGGACATTCTCCTATTAAGTGACTTGTATCTCCTCATCTAAAACACTTTCTTTCATTCTTGACTTTCTTCATATCCCGATCTTTTCATAAAGACTTCTTTTCATCTTTAGGTTACCTTACAAACTTTCCTCGTCTTCTAAAGAACTTCTTGAAGTCTTTAACCGCCATGGCATATTCTTCATCTTCACTATCCGAACTTGATTCCTCATCGTCACTTGATTCTATTCTAGCTTTTAAGGCAATAGATTTCACTTTTTCTTTCTTGCCTCTAACTATCTCCGAATCTTTTTCCATTACCATTTCGTGAACTTTGAGGTTTCCAATAAGCTCATCAAGTGCCATGCTTGAAAGATCCTTAGATTCTTCAATAGCCGTTACTTTTGCTCTCCATTTAGGATGGAGTGCTCTAAGGAATTTCCTGACAAAATTCTTGCTACAAAAAGATTCATAGAGTGCTTTAAGTGAAGTAATAATAGTGTTAAATCTAGCAAATGCACTATCAATAGTTTCATCTTCGGGAATAGAAAATTGTTCATATTGTTGGACAAGAAGATCAATTTTGTTATCCTTAACTTGTGCATTTCCTTGATGAGTAGTTATTAAAGATTGTCAAATTTCTTTACCGGTTTTAACTTGATTTTCTTTAAATATGTAATCGACAATTAAGACTTATCAAACAATAAATAATATGTAAGAATAAAAGTAAGAAACGATCAAACTATAAGATGATTGTTTATCGTGGTTCGGCTACAAGGACTGTTTTTCCTTGCCCTACTCCATGCCCCGAGTATCCAACTCGAGAGTTTTCTTGCACTAGTCAACAAGCTCCTTTATCTGGCGGAGAAAACCTTACACGTCGCTTACACACTATTTCCGACACTAAGCTAGATGTCGAGTTCTTTCACAAGGGTACAACCGCTCCCGATTGTTCTTTTACAAGGGTACAACAACTCCCGATACTCTAAGTATTTTGTGGATTAAAATACTAACCGATCACTACAAATAGATACAATACAATGATGTATAAACTTTACTAGTTTACACTATGCTATGTTTGACAAGTCTTGCAACGTTGTGTTGAAGCTTGTAAGTTCGTGATCTTCTTGCTACAAAGTAAGACTCACAAATATGAAAGTGTACTAAGTTAACAATGAAGTATATGCAGTATATTATGATAGTGAGTGATAAGAAAAACTCAAAGAGTGGGTTGCTATTTATAGGCCAACATCCAGACCAACCCAGGATACGGCGGAACCAATACTTTGGTTCCGTCCATTGTCCCTGAGGGTTCCGCCAGAAGCCCTGACAGAATCCTGCACAAGATATTAGAAAATCTAACACAATATTCTCAAGATCTCACAAAGTCAACTTTGAGATCTTGAGTATGAATCTATACAAAATAAAACATATTTCTTACACATGTTTCCTTGAAGGGACATGTGTGATGCAAGTGATGATGTAAGTATACATTAGATTGCTAATTTTAGATATTCTTAAAAATAAAAGTATACTTGTAAAAAGAGTTTATGTATAGTCTCAAAAATGTTTGTTTGAGATGTTTAGCAAGTGAATGATTTACTAAAAGGAGTTTGCTTGCTTATATCCTAATATGACATGCTATTTAGAAAACTTGCTAAATATACTTATAAGACATTTTTAACACACGTACTTAAACTAAAGTATACTTGATTAGAAATCACTTTGTGAAAACATGTAAATGTAGTTTGAGTAAAGTTAAGTAAAAGATTTTTAAACTATATTTACGATTTACCAAAAATAAACTTTACCTTTTGTAGTTAACAAAACTAAGAAAGATTGTAAAATATAAATAACGTTTTTAGGCGATATTTCTATTAACACACTTCATCGTCAAATAGGTGATAAAAACCTTTCTTCATAATCAATTGAACAATAAGAACGAGCCATTGTAATATGTTAAGAACCAATAAACCAAAATCCAAAAATCTCTTGTGTGCGTGTCTTCCCCGTGTGTGTGTTGGAACCAACCTGTTCCAAAATAAAATACATGCTTCCCCTCACTTTTGTATAACACATGCTCATAAACTAAAATACATTAGCAGTGGAAACCTTAATGAGCAGTGGAAACAAATTTGAATAAGCAGTGGAAGTGGAAAGTTGTAACGAATAGTGGAAACAATTTAGGCAGCAGAAATAGATCTAGTTGCACCAGATCTTAGCAACACAGCCCTTGGAATCATATTTCTATTAGGATGAGGGTGAGTATTTTTTGAAACATATTTATGATTCACCCTGGAGTATTGATTCCAAACTGGCTTTTGGTGGTCTTTACAACTATTTATCAAATGCTCAAAGCTACCACACTTATAACAAGCCTTCTTCTTTAATTGAAACTAATCACCTAACTTATTTGAAACTAGGTTATTAAAGTTTCTCTTATTACCCCTAGGCTTATTATAAAACATATTCATCTGTTCTTTATGTATCTCATTATATTCTACCATTTTCCTAGAGATGTTCTTACCCAACACAGGTCTTACAAACTTAACCTGTTCAACTTTAGGTTCAACTTTTACAGGAATTTCTTCCTTTTTCACACTTTGTTTTAGTTCAACCTGTTCCTCATCACTATCTGAATTCCAGTCTTCAATAATAGGAGCATCAGAAAATTTTCTAACTTCAACCTTAGGTGTTTCTATGACACTAGAACTAGGTTCACCTACAGGTTTTTCCATGTCTAACTCACTTATAAAAGACAGTTCTTTTCCTGGTAGAGCATAGGCACTCTTAACTGGAGGAGCAACTTCATTCACTACTACAGAAAAGCACATAAACATCCCCTAATAGAAACCGGTTATAAAATAACCAGTTCCTATTGTAAAAAATAAGGGGTAGGGAAAGTGTAAAACACCGGTTGTCATACAATAACTAGTCTTTTTAATATAAAAATTAAGAAAAACCGGTTCTACAAAAAAGACCGGTCTTAGAAGATTAATAAAGACACCGGTTTCTTTTAAAAAAACCGGTTTGTATTGTATTCCACTTATAGACACCGGTTATTTACGGAAAAAACGGTGTTACTGATATTATGCATTTTTTAATCCATGCTCAACGGATGCATCTCTTAATTTTCGGAAATTCCAACTATTTACTCTTTAATAAGATTGAGATCACCATTAATGCTTTAAATTAAAAAACCTTAAACACACCATAAATGCTTCTAAAAATAGCTAGAGAAATTCATGATTTTAGAATATTCATCTATATTGTAAGGTAACAATACATAACTAATATGCATTATCTTTTATATTTTTAATTAAAAAGTATATATTTTTATCATTAGTATTGTTGATGAGGCGAAAAATGATCCGTTTTTAGGGGGTCATTTAAGCCCGAATCCGACTTTATTTGATCAAATATTGCCCTAAATCGTTTCTTTTGTGATTTTAGGTACTTGGAGAGTGAATTCTGGAAAAGAAGCCATTTTGGACGTTTTTGGAGCATAAAAGTAAAGAAAACGGCAAAGTATCAATTTTCCATGCTGGAAACACTAGGTGACGGCGTCAAGAGTTACACCCTGACGGCGTCAGACATCAAGAATAAAATACCGTAGGTGGTGACGGCGTCAAAAGGCCAAGAATAAAATACCGTGGTTGGTGACGGCGTCACACAGGCCGTCATAAGTAGATCAAGGCCGTCCGAGGAAGTATTTGGCGGCGAGGTGACGACGTCACAATGTTGTCTTGACGCCGTCAGCCCTGTTTTCCTATATATAGTTTTCTAGTTTTTACATTAAAAGGAGAGAAGTTTTGGAGAAACCCTAAAGACGAATTTGGTGCAACTTTTACAGGTTTTTCAAGGGTTCCAAACCCTTGATACCTTGCATTGTAATTGAGATAAGTGTTCTTCTAATTCAATCAATATGTCTATGTGTTGGTTGTCTATATCTTGTTCTTGTCTCAATTCCATTATGCTAGGCTAGATCTCTTTTGTGTTTGCTTAGATCTAATGAAACCTAGATATTGATTATGTGTTGATTACTTGTTTATTCTTGTTCTTGGATGAATGATTTTATATGTTAGGCTTAAGAAAACTGGCAGATCTCCAAATGGTAACATGCTTGAACGTCTTAAGAAACATGAACCGAGGCGTACTAGGTCTTTATTGGTTGTATTTAATGCATGAGCCACTGTTTACAATCCCTATAGTTGTGCTGGGTCATGGTGTAGGAGGAGATAAGAGCTCATAGAATTGGGGAGTTATGTATGCCACCCCATGAATGATATTAAGGAATACGATCCGTCATCCATGCAATTATAACAAGTAATTAACGTGTAAAAGATATCTAGGGAGTAGTGAAGTCTAAGTAAACACATTTTCTCCAATTACTGCTCACAACCTTAGTATAATTAGTTTATTTTCATTTTTAGTATTTTATTTTGATTGCATCTTAGTTTTGGGTTAGTTGAATAGCAACTAATTCCGCCCACTCCTTCAAAACCCGAGATTTTACTTGCTTTCTAAAAAATATAAAAATACAAAAAATAATCATCCCTCACCTTTAGAACTAGTAATTAGGCTTTCTAATCCTAGCGACATTATTCCTAAGCTGAACGATCAATCCCCCGGTACTTGTCAGTATACTATACTACAACGATCATGTACACTGCCTGGTGGGGGTTGTAAGCTTCTCGAGATCCCTCGAGAGGTAAAGCCTGTTGCGATTCCCACGCATCAAGTTTTTGGCGCCGCAGCCCGGGGAATAGTTATTGTCTAGGTTAGGATTTCTTTTTATTAGGTCTACTTGCTAGATTCCTTTCTAGTAAGATTTTATTTTTATTTTTAGGTCTTCTTTAGTCTATCTTATTTCTTCGTGCCTTTGTTCGTAACTCTTTACCATCCGACATCATGGAAGGTAGTAACATCTGTGAACCCGTCATCCCACTACAACAAAACCCACCAGTAGAACCCCTTAGGCCCCGAACCTTAGGAGAGTACTCCCGACCTAGCCATCAAGGCTACCGAAACACCATTGAGCTCACCGGAGCCAATGTGACCCCCTTGCGATCCGACAACATCCGGTTGGTGCAAAGCGGATGTGCATTCCATGGACTTCGTTCCGAAGATCCAAACCAACATCTTAAGGACTTTCTCAAAATCGTAGATTCCATAGACCTAGGTGTTGAAACTAGAGAGACTACCCGTTTACGCCTATTCCAATTCTCTCTACGGGATCAAGCTAGTCAATGGCTTGAGCGTTTACCCGCGGGATCCATCACCACATGGGATGATCTCACCACTCGTTTCCTTGCTCAATTTTTCCCACCGGGGAGAACTACTAAGCTTAGGAATGACATCTTGATGTTCCAACAACGTCAAAATGAATCTCTTTATGAAGCATGGACTCGTTTCAAGGACTTACTCCAAAAAGTCCCTCATCATGGCATAGATCTTTGGCTCCAAGTCCAAATTTTTTATGACCATATCGACATATCCACGAGGCGAACCATTGACCAATCGGCCGGTGGTAAGCTACGTGATCTTAGTGCGGAACAATCATGGGAACTCACAGAAGATCTTGCTCTCTATGACAATGAAAGTTGGAATGATCCCCGTGACTTGAACAAAACGGTCAAGGCAATATCTTTGCCTTCGAACAATTCTAGCACTCCCGACCGTAGGATCATGGAACTTGAGGACCAAGTCAAGTTTCTCATGAAATCTTACGAAGCTCCGAAGCCTTCAAGCAAAGTGAACAAAATCACTTCTTCATGCTTACCAACGAAGCGGGAGATAAGTGGTACACTTTCAAGCCCGAGCCAAACACATACGGTGATTCATACAACCCTTCTTGGAAAAATCACCCAAACCTTAGGTGGAAACAAAATCAACCCAATTCTTCCAACCCACGTAATCGTTACCAACCAAACGGTCCACCATCCAACCGTACTTTCAAGAACAATCCTTCTAACAACTATGGTAGTACCAACAATCTTGAAGGATTGATGTCAAAGTTCATGGCATCTCAAGAAGCCCGCATAGCTAGGTTTGAAACCGAATTCAACCAACAACAAACGGAGATGACCAACAAAATTGACAACTTGTTGAAAGCCCTCAACAACCAAGCATTAATCACACCTAGGAAGGACACTAGGGACACCAATAGTCGAATCCAAATTAAGGACCCCTCATCATCCAAACATGTCCACTTTGTCAATGTTGTCACCATTAAACCAATAGATAAAGAGATAGAGGAGAGTGACAAGGATGAAGTTAGAATAGAAGCCGATGGTAAGGATGAGAGTAGGGAAGTTTAGGTTAATAAGGATGAGAAACTAGAGAAAACATATATCTTTGGCGACCCCCTTATCAAGATGGGAGACCCCTCTAACATTAACATCCCATGCAATATTGGGCACATGCATATATGGAAAGCTTACATCGACCTTAGATCACCCGTGAACATCATGACTAGCACTTATTACAATTGGGTGATAAAGAAGCAACTCAATTTTAGGATGATGCCCGGTAAGAATCTGATAAGTAATTTTGCAGGAAGAGTGAAGGGATTGCATGTGATTATAGGAAATCTTACCTATGAAATCGATTTCATGATAGTAGAAGACACTCGTCCGGTGATAGATGCTTGCCTAAGTCAAATAATATTCGGAAAACCATTTGTTGAGGCCACTAGGATGAGTTATGATCCGACTTTAGGGATAGTTAGATTTAAGGAAGAGAATGATGAGGTTACTTATCAAATGCCCTACAAGATCGAACAATACCGCCTTCTCTCTAATTTCGAAAAAGAACACAAGCAAGCGGCTTATTATAGGAATGAGGAGGATAGACGTAGGGGAGTAGAGTATGTTAGAAATAGAATGCTTGGTTTCTACAAAGAGTGCTTGCAACTAGGTCCGGAATACAAAACTGGTTTAGAAGACGACCTAGAGAGTGGAACCAATGATGAGATCACGTAGTAACCCATGACTTTGAGTCTAGCTACAAGACTCGTAAATAAAGAAAAGCGCTTCTTGGGAGGCAACCCATGTTTGTGTGATTTTATTTGTTTGATTGTTATTTGCTTCCGTATGCATGCTTTGTTTTTATTGTTAGTTGATCATGTTTCTAAATTAAAATGTGGAAATACTTTACTATGTTATTTGGCCTAGTCTTAACTCCAACCTAAAAGTATTTTTGCAAAAGATAAGTGTAAGGAGAAACCCCAAATATGTTTTTAAGAAACAAACCGATCATGATTCTCCACAATAATAAATGAGCATGTATATTCGTATTTGTTAGAGTCAAATGCTTGTATTGAGTCATAATGAAGTTTTGCAGGATTTTCCAGGAAGTAGGACCAAGTTTTTCCAGAAATTTTCCAGAAACTTAACATAAGAATTTCTGCAGGTCCATTCTGACGGCGTCAGGGGTTTACTCTTGACGGCGTCAGGAGTCAAAAATCTGGAAATTTTACCGATTTTGTTTTTCTAATGGAGTCTTATGGTTTTTGTGAATTATTAAGTTTTATAATCTCCAGGAAATCTGCAAACTTCATTCCACAAGCATTATATCTTACTTTGTTTTCTAGGATTTAGGAACTTATATAGGATGCCGCCGATTTTACGCGAGGTTGTCTTGTCTATTTTGTCAGGATTTACAGGTGATGTTTGACAAGGAGATGATTTATATTCTGGAAGGGAAGCTTTGATTGTTCGTTTTCTTGGAAGAAGATTTAACCTGGCCAACCTATAATCCATACCGAGAGAATTAGGGGAGTATTTGGTTTCATTCTCTTTACTTTTTCACTTTTACATCCTTTACTTGAACATTGGGGACAATGTTCATCTTAAGTGTAAGGGGAGGGTAAAAAGATGATACCTTACATATGCACTTTCGCTTGAGTTTGTTTTGTTTAATGGTAGATGTGTAATAAAACTATGAGAAATACTTGTTAGTGCAATTTTAGCGCCAAATTTAAATTTTTTTACAACATTTAGGAGTGAAAGTTTAGCCATAGCAAGCGTCTCATGGATAGGAGATTGTATGACTAGCACATAACCGTATATTCAGAAAAATTTTCCACCCAAAAATGTGAGGTTCGCCTTTTGATTTGATAGGAAAAGCATTTACTATTAGTGCTTATGAGTGTACCGGTAGCATTTAGATTCTAGAACTTGCGTTAGTGATGCATCCCAAGACCGCTAGTGAGACTACATTCGTGTGGTAGGATTTACTACATGATAAGAGGCATTAGGATCACCCTTGTGTTAAACCCGTATCATGATTACTTGACCATTTAAGTCATATTACTTGGCTAGTTAAGTCAACTAATTTTTCCCACACCCTTAGCGTTGTACTCATTTTTACTACACGAAACCCCTAGTACACCCCTCCGAGCCTATCTTTTCGTTTCTAACTTTAAGCATCTTACTTAAAGGAAGAATTTGTTACACCCCACTTAAATGTACAACCAAATCGCCTTAGCCTTCCGTGTATGCGCTCATTTTTAGTGCATTACTGTTATTTGTTAAACCCTAAGTTAACTTTCTAATTGATTACATGGTTGCTAAGTCGAGTCATATCCTTGTATATATTGTTTTGGGACGATTGGGACTCATGGGTAAGTACTTATTTTATGGAGTAATGGGGAAGAACATCACTTATTACCCCCATATGTACGTTAATCTTAAAAGTGCTCCAAGTGTTTTGATTTTCTTAATTCGAGTCATTAGATTAGTTTAATGTAAAGTATGTAAAGATTCAAGTGTAAGGGGAATTCTCATCTCCTATGATGTATTATTTCGGATGGTAGGGTAAGAGTGTATGCAAAAAAAAAAAAAAAAAAAAAAAAAAAAAGAAAAAAAAAACATACGGACTACCATCCCGTTTCATTCTATGTTCATTTTATGTTTTTGTTATTTTTCATTTATTAGCTTAAGTCGAGTCTAGTCTTGGCTTAGCAACGCCATCTTGTACATGTAATTAACCAAGATTGTTAACTCGTGTAACGCCATCTTTATCCAACAAAACCGTGTAATTCATATCCCTATACCTAACGTTACAACCCTTTAAAAGACCTCTTTGATAGTTTATCCTAGGTGCTTACGCCATGTGGTGGAGGTTTGATCCTTTCCCAAGCCTATGGTGATCTATTTTGCTATGACAGGTAGTCAGAGATATCTTCCATTTCCATAATGTTATATTACTTTATTACACCCGAGAGATGTGAGTATCTAAACACTATTTGTGAGGTGCTAGTGTATGACCTCCGTGCTTGTCTATTGGTCTTTAGTGGAATGATTATTTGTTGTGATTACTTTTATATTAGTGTTAAATGACCCCTAACTTGTCTTTTGAGTAGAATAAAAGCGCATTTGCTTGAGGACAAGCAAATCTCAAGTGTAAGGGTATATGATGAGGCGAAAAATGATCCGTTTTTAGGGGGTCATTTAAGCCCGAATCCGACTTTATTTGATCAAATATTGCCCTAAATCGTTCCTTTTGTGATTTTAGGTACTTGGAGAGTGAATTCTGGAAAAGAAGCCATTTTGGACGTTTTTGGAGCATAAAAGTAAAGAAAACGGCAAAGTATCAATTTTCCATGTTGGAAACACTAGGTGACGGCGTCAAGAGTTACACCCTGACGGCGTCAGACATCAAGAATAAAATACCGTAGGTGGTGACGGCGTCAAAAGTCATCCTGACGGCGTCAAAAGGCCAAGAATAAAATACCGTGGTTGGTGACGGCGTCACACAGGCCGTCATAAGTAGATCAAGGCCGTCCGAGGAAGTATTTGGCGGCGAGGTGACGACGTCACAATGTTGTCTTGACGCCGTCAGCCCTGTTTTCCTATATATAGTTTTCTAGTTTTTACATTAAAAGGAGAGAAGTTTTGGAGAAACCCTAAAGACGAATTTGGTGCAACTTTTACAGGTTTTTCAAGGGTTCCAAACCCTTGATACCTTGCATTGTAATTGAGATAAGTGTTCTTCTAATTCAATCAATATGTCTATGTGTTGGTTGTCTATATCTTGTTCTTGTCTCAATTCCATTATGCTAGGCTAGATCTCTTTTGTGTTTGCTTAGATCTAATGAAACTTAGATATTGATTATGTGTTGATTACTTGTTTATTCTTGTTCTTGGATGAATGATTTTATATGTTAGGCTTAAGAAAACTGGCAGATCTCCAAATGGTAACATGCTTGAACGTCTTAAGAAACATGAACCGAGGCGTACTAGGTCTTTATTGGTTGTATTTAATGCATGAGCCACTGTTTACAATCCCTATAGTTGTGTTGGGTCATGGTGTAGGAGGAGATAAGAGCTCATAGAATTGGGGAGTTATGTATGCCACCCCATGAATGGTATTAAGGAATACGATCCGTCATACATGCAATTATAACAAGTAATTAACGTGTAAAAGATATCTAGGGAGTAGTGAAGTCTAAGTAAACACATTTTCTCCAATTACTGCTCACAACCTTAGTATAATTAGTTTATTTTCATTTTTAGTATTTTATTTTGATTGCATCTTAGTTTTGGGTTAGTTGAATAGCAACTAATTCCGCCCACTCCTTCAAAACCCGAGATTTTACTTGCTTTCTAAAAAATATAAAAATACAAAAAATAATCATCCCTCACCTTTAGAACTAGTAATTAGGCTTTCTAATCCTAGCGACACTATTCCTAAGCTGAACGATCAATCCCCCGGTACTTGTCACTATACTATACTACAACGATCAGGTACACTGCCTGGTGGGGGTTGTAAGCTTCTCGAGATCCCTTTAGAGGTAAAGCCTGTTGCGATTCCCACGCATCAGTTGTACCTGAATATATAAGATTAGATGTATATCATTTTTTTTCACATATTTGAATGTGTTTGAATCATTGCTTTGATAATTTATGTTCCTTTTTTAATATCTATATACATGTATGTTAAAGATTTTGCTTTGTATCGATCATACGAAATACATTGGTAGCTAAACCCATATTCATCCATTAAAGTAAGGTATTTCGTTAAAGCATTTGAGTTAACTAATCTTTTTGCAACACTTATGCATTTAGTATGTTTTAATGTTGAACGAGGTCGGCTACAGCACGTCGCGTTGCAACGGGGTGCTGGTTATGCATTCAAATGGGTGACAGTCTTTCATGGCATACCGATTAGCTTTATATCGCTATTAATGTTATAAGCTAAAAAGCATAAACACACTTAAATAAGACAACCCAAATAACGCATAAACTATAAATGTGCCAAACATCGAAGGTAACCTGTCATGCCAAAACTTCATACACAATTCCAAACTCAATAAAAACTTCAGCAGAATGATCTCATATTCCAACTTTTAAATCGTTATGCCAGTATTTAATAACACTAATTGACAATGAAAGACCTGAAAAGTAAAAACTTGTAGGAGATAAAAGCATAATTGAGAAAATGAAAAACATAATAATTTTATTAATAGCTCAGTACCAAATAGATGTTCTGAAAAGAGGAAAGAGAAGATTAATCGCCCATTAATAATTAAGGCACAAATTGTTGAACATTTTAAGATGAATGAAAAATCTTGCAAAACTTTATTGGTCGAACATAGATGTATCTTTGGTGTGCCTCTACATCTCCCAGCCAACGTCCAATATTGTGGTCCTATCACTTCCTGTTAATAGGATAACAAAAGCTAAAATTAACCTTTAGATAAATCCCAAAGAATTCAGGAAAAGATAGATCTTGATAATGTGTTATACATGGCAAATGAGAATTACGCTACTATACTATTGATAGCATACCATACCTGAGTTCAACATAGGATCCAAAAATTCTTTGGTGTTTTTCATTATAGAAAGAACTCGCCAATATATGCAAATACAGTAAGATATATCTGAATCACTAGTCTCCATAGTGGCATAATTCAAAACAACTTAGAAAGACAACAATATATCTTGATGTCATATTCATCTTATAAATATAAAGATGCTTGAACCATATTAAATGAGCTCTTATGCGGCCAAGTGAAACATACTTGTAATAACCTGTAACCCAATGGGAACCAACTACTTAAAGTGAAAGAACACCTGATTAAAAAATTGCAGTTTGTGGCAGACCAAACACCCCTTATAACATGGAAAAAATAATAAAAATACGAATTAAAATGGCAGTTTTGCAGCAAGCCCAAATACCCCTTTAATGTTAACACGCTACTCATAAAAATAACTGTGTTACAGCAGGCCCAAAATACAACTAAATCGACCCAAACACCCCTTAAAACTACCATTTTGTAGTAGGTCAAAACACAATCTAAAGCGACCTCAACACCCTTTTTAATAAAACTTAAAAATGACTGGGAAGACCCTAATCATTTATTTACCCTTGGTCCGTGCAACTCAGCACCCAGTGATGTTTTTCTCCTAGTATCTCCACAGCTTGTAAACCATCCAGCAGATAACTCATTAGACGTTGGAAAGGGTAGATTGAACATTTACCTGAATCTACTAACTAAATTTTTTCTTAAATCTTAATCGTGCCCAAGCATAGAATACTCCCAAGCACAGAATGTAAGTACACAAAATTTGATATAGAATGTAAGATATACCTGATCCCTTAGCTAGTTAAGTAAAGTGGCACCAATCAGTTTAGTATCAGAAGTTACATAATCATCTGCAATAGCTCTGAAAGCCATATCTGGGAGATCCTTGAGATTCTCGAAGTAAGGAAATAATGACACGTACTTCAGATTTTTTGCTTAGGTGATCAAATTCCGCTTAGAGTAGTTAGACAAGAATTTTTCATCGGCAAGGTGAAACATACTCTACATTTGAATTTCCATTCATTTATCGAGTTTCTGGCATTCTGCATTTTGTGGACTGTTTCTGTATTTTTTGATTTAGGTATCGTGGAAGCAATAGTTTGCCATTCTCGTGATAATTTCACGCTCCATTGCTGACGATATAAATGCATTTTTCATATATTAGTTCAGGATAAGTTTAAAGGTTCCATTACACTTACAACTTTATTAGTCTGGCTCTTCGTTTCCTCAAACCCAACTCAAGGTTATGCATATCTTTCTGTTAAATTATCTGCTTGACTCGAGAATATGTTAAAGTCCTATTATGCTATCTTACTATGGGAAACCTTTTATATGTAAATCAGGGTATCTGGTAACATATGCAGTTCCATATGAAAATCATATCCTGTTTCTTCCTTCTTTTTTCTCTAATTATCTTATCCATATCTTGCAGTTTATGGATCGTTTAGTGTTGGATAGATATTTGCTGACAAATTTATGACCTGGTAACACCATTATGACAAACCTCTTTTCATTGCTAACTATTAACGCTCTCAACTTGGCATCTGTTTCATCAGTCTTAAGGTAACAAATCTCAGTTAACTCTTTGTCTACCGTTTCAGGTTTCCACTTTATTATCACATGAAGCTTGCATTTCTCGTTTGGCTTCAGCTTCCCATCACCAATGTCAGCAACCTTTTCCTAAATGGGGTAAATTTAGCAAATCCGTGATTGTCACAATTGAATTTGTTAACTATGTAACTAAAATTTCAATATATATATTTTTTTTTCAACTTAAGCTTTCACTCTCACTCTATTACGATTCTTTGGTTTCAACAGTCATAATTTCTCATCACATATTACATATTGTGAATAACTTTCAAGTTTTGTGCTTTAATTTGGGATCTGCATTGTCAGTATGTCATATTTAAACATTTGTGCAGGAAGGAGTTGCAATCGAAACTGGTGAAGCTGTTGTTGAAGCCTTGAAAGGGGGAGCTCATTGCTACTACATTCATTTATAGCTTAAATATTACAATAGTTAAACAACTTTGAGTCAAGTTGAGATGATTTGATATGTTGTAGTTGGTTATATTGGCATGTATTAAGACTTACGCACTTTAATTTAGTTGTATATTATGGAATTTTGAAAATTTTATATTTTTTTGCAAAAACTAAAATCATTTTTTTTTAAATTCTCACCAAGACCGGTTCTTATATAAAAACTGGTCTTTTTGCTCCTATAATAGAGACTTGCAGACACTGGTTTTAGACACCGGTTCTTACTACCAAACCAGTTTTGATGCTCACATTAGACACCGGTTGTGGAACCGGTTTCTATATGTTTTGGTTATAGAAATACCCCCTCGCCTAGAGTGGTTCCTAAACCACTCTCCATGAGCCATTCTAACCAGTCTCTATGAGATTTTTTGTAGTAGTGATTGTAGCTTATTCCACTTCCTTTTCTCATCAAAAGACTCTTAATTGACTTATTTACTAGATCTGAAGCAAATTGTTGTTTTCCAACCCTCACTATATATTTATCTTTTTCAGCAAGAGCTGCAACCCTATCTTTTTCTGCTTCTTCTAGCTTATTCTTGAGAAATTCAATCTCACTATTTTTCTTATAGATCTCAACATCCTGTTGGTTAATTCTATCCACATATTCTAGCTCACACTGTTTGAGATATTCTAATCTTCTTTCCAGATTTTGAATACCTACTTTATAACCTAAGTTATCAAGTTTTAGGCGTTCAACTTCTTTTATTAGACTCTCATTTCTAGACTTAAGTTCTTCTACAGTGTCAGCGCATGATTTAAAAGAACACACAGATAGATCAGAATCATTAGATACCTCAGAGTCAGATCAAGAAGATGATGATGCATAGGCCATAAGTGCAAAGTTATGCACTTTTGGTTTGACTTGAGCCATAAGAGAGTAATTGGGTTCTTCCTCAGCCATGTCACACCAATCATAATCCCCCAACCCATCACAAGACACCAATGCAGTTGTGGTATTCTTTGATTCTTCAGAGGTCTTCTTTGGAGCCCTACATTCTCTGGCAAAGTGGCCTTTCCGGTTGCAATTATAGCACTCCATCTTTGACTTATCAAAACCCAGATTTTCTTTAGCCTTGTACTTGACTTCTTTCCCTGTCCTCTTCAAGAATTTTCTAGCTCTTAAGGTCAACATGGCCATCTGCCATTTAAGATCAATTTCTTCAAGATCATCAGGATCAATATGATCCATATCTTGATTGAGAACCTGTGACCTTGTGTTGGTTCTCAGATCAGCCAAGAATGCACATATGGCAACATCACTGATGGAATTATTATCAGTAGAACTAGTAGCAGATCCATTAGTAGCAGATACCCCATAAGCAGTAGAGTGGGATTCTTGAGATCCTTTAGTCTTTGAGGATACAAATGCAAGATTTTGAGTACCAGAAGATGAAGTAGTTGAAGAAGTCAGCTCAGGTTCAGACACCTTCAAATTGTTGTAGAGGCTTTCTAACTTCATAGTTTCAAAATGAGGTTTATTCCTCCAAACAACTGTATGCATGCTCCATTCAGGTGCTAGACTTCTAAGAAACTTAAGATTTACATCTTCTTGAGGAACAACATAACCAACAAGCTTTAAGTGACTAACAAGTTGATTAAGCCTGTTGTATGTACCATCAAGCTTTTCTCCACTTGTAGGAGAAAAGTTCTCAAACTGATGCTTCAACATATTCTTCCTTGACTTCTTAGTAGCATCATTACCTCCAAATCTAAATTCCACAGCATCCATCAAAACTTTTGCAGTCTCACAGCCATCAAAGTCTAATTGAAATTCATTCGGTATCCCCACCAAGAGAATACTATGTGCCTTGATCTCCATCTTTCTCACTGAGTTTTCTTATGTAGACTTGATAGGTATCTCTTTCCCATCAGGACCTTTTTGTGGTAGAGAGTCACCATTCACAATCACATTCCACATGTTGAAGTCAATCATGCGAATGTACTATCTGATCCTCATCTTCCATAGCTCATACTCTCCTGGCTTGAGCATGGGAACCTTTGAAGCTGTTACCATGTGTGTGTCGTCACCCATCTTCAGCAGTTGATTTAGAACAGTTAACTTGTATGGAACAAGTTCTTCTTGATTACAACTTCTAGATCACAAGCTCTGATACCACTTGTTGTAAACTGATCTAGGCTTGACTAGGATGAACAATAACAAAGAACAATAGAATGCACCACGGAATAATAAGAACAATCATTGTTATTGTCTAACAAAGTTTCATTATCATCTTTATATAATGACTACTACAAGCCCCAATCTTACCTGATCAATGGTAAGACTGTTATATCAACAAGATCAAACTAATGATCTTGGGGCTAAAACACGAATCAACAAGTCTAATCGTTTTCATGAACTATACGCCCTAGACACACACACACACACACACACTTTAATATTTGACTACATCTTTTCCTGTGCACTCAAAACCCAATGACCCATTGATGAATGGAATTGCACCTCGCAAAAGGGTTTACCTCTCAAGGGATCTTGAGAAGCTTGCAATCCCCACTAGGCAGTGTACCTGACCGTTGTAGTATAGTATCGTGACAAGTACCGGGGGATTGATCGTTCAACTCAAAGAATAGTGTTCACTAGGGTTAAAACACACTAAAACTAGGTCTAGAGATGAGGGGTGATTCTTTTTGTATTTTTATATTTTAAATGAAAGCAAGTAAAATCTCGGTTTTGGAAGGAGTGGGCGAAATTAGTTGCTAATCAACTGACCCAAATAACTAAAGATGCAATCAAAATAAAACAAACTAAACTTAAACTAATTATGGCAAAAACAATAATGAGAGAAAACGTGTTTACTTAGATTTCACTACTCCCTAGCTATCTTTTACCGGTTGATTAGTTTGTTACAATTGCATGGATGACGGGTTATATTCCTTAATACCATTCGTAGGTCCGTGTACGATCTTTCCTAACTCTAAAAGCTTCTACCTCTTCCTATGTCGAGCCGACTACTAGCTCCTAACATGGCCTCATTAGTAGTTACCTATGCATTAAATACAACTAATATGTCGTAGTACACCTCCGATCATGTTTCTTAAGATGTTCAAGCAAGTTACCAATTAGAAGTCTGCCAGTTTTCTTAAGCCTAACATCGAATTCATTCATCCACAACAACTATAAACAAACATCCAACCCATAATCAATATCTAAGTTTCATTACATCTAAGCAAACACAAAGAAAACCTAGCCTAGCATTTTAAAGAGAAGACAAGCGTAAGATATAATCAAACAACACATAGACATATTGAATGATTTGATGAAAGACTTATCTTCAATTAAGCATGGATGAAACAAGGGTTTGAGACCCTCAAAGTATCAGTAAAATTCGTCTAGGGTTTATTCCCTTCAAAGTTGCACACAATGAATGAAAACTAGAAAACTATATATAGATTTTACATCCTGACGGCGTCAAGAGTTAGGTCTGACGCCGTCAACTCGCCGCCAAAATAATACTCGTATTGCCTAGATCCACTTCTGATGCCGTCACTCTATATATTCTATGGGCTATCTCTGTTTGTGTTATACGTGACGGCCTTGGTGACCCTAAAGGGTGACCCCGTCACGAACTCTTTAGAAAACTCTTTGGCGCGTCACGTGTAATTGATTTATCCACCTCTTTGTAAATTCTTGACGCCGTCACTAGCATCCTGTGACGCCGTCATGCACAATTTCTAGTATGATTTTGAGACTTTGTCATTTTCTTCACTTTTTCGCTCCAAAAACGTCCAAAATGCTTCCTTTTGTAAATTTCCTCTCAATAGTACCTAAAATGACAAAAGGAACGATTTAGGGCAATATTTGATCAAATAATCTCGACTTTGGCCTTAAATGACCCCTCAAAAGTGGTACACTTTTCGCTTCATCAAATACCCTTACACTTGAGATTTGCTTGTCCTCAAGCAAATGCGCTTTTATTCTAATCAAAATACAAGTTAGGGGTCATCTAACACTAATATAAAAGTAATTGCAACAAATAATCATTCCACTTCAACCAAAAACAAGCACAGAAATTATACACTAGCACCTCACAAATAGTGTTTAGATACTCACATCTCTCGGGTGTAATAAAGTATATATCACAATATGGAAATGGAAAACATCTCTCACTACCTGTCATAGCAAATAGATTACCATAGGCTTGGGAAAGGATCAAACCTCCACCACTTGGCGTAAGCACCTAGGATAAACTATCAAAGAGGTCTTTTTAAAGGGTTATAACGTGAGGTGTAGGGATATGATAAACACGGTTTTGTTGGATAAAGGAAATATTTACTGGTGGCGAGTTAATCATCTTGGTCAATTACATGTACAATGTGGTGTTGCTAAGCCAAGACTCGACTCGACTTAAGCTAATCAAAAACTAACAAAACATAAAATAAACATAAAATGAAACGGGATGGTAGTCCGTATCTTTTTCTTGATTTTTTGATTTTTTTTTCATACACGCTTACCCTACCATCCAAAATAATACATCATAGGGAATTTACATTCCCCTTACACTTGAACTTTTACATACTTTACAATAAACTATTCTAATGACTCGAATTATGATAATCAAAACACTTGGAGCACTTTTTAAGATTAACGCACATATGGGGGTAATAGTTGATGTCTTCCCCAATACTCCATAACAATAGTACTTTACCCATGAGTCCCAATTGTCCCAAAACAATATGTACAAGATATGACTCGACTTAGCAACCATGTAATCAATTAGACAATTAACTAAGGGTTTAAACATGTAACAATAATGCACTAAAGATGAGTGCATACAAGGAAGGCTAAGGCGATTTGGTTGCACATTTGGGGTGGATTTTTAACAAATTCTTCCTTTAAGTAAAATGCTTAAAGTTAGAAATGAAAAGATAGACTCGGAGGGGTGTACTAGGGGTATCGTGTACTAAAAATGAGTATAACGAAAAGTGTGGGAAAAATTAATTGACTTTACTAGTCTGATGAGGCGAAAAGTGTACCGCTTTTTAGGGGTCATTTAAGCCCGAATTCGTGATTATTTGATCAGTTATTGCCCTAAATCGTTTCTTTTGTCATTTTAGGTACTTTTGAGAGGAAATTTAGAAAAGAAGGCATTTTGGATGTTTTTGGAGCGGAAAAGTGAAGAAAATGGCAAAGTCTCAAAATCCATACTGGGAACAGTACCTGACGGCGTCAAGAGCTAATACATGATGGAATCAAGCTTGGAAAAAGAGGTGGAAGTGGAGAATGAACGTGACGGCCCAGAATATTTTTAGTGCAACGGACCTGACGGCGTCACCTAGGCCGTCAGGGTCCAAATACACGTGACGGCCTAGAGCTCATTTCCTTCTTGACGGCGTCACAAGTGGATCTAGGCAATACGATTTCTATCTTGGCGGCGAGTTGACGGCGTCACAATTTACAATGTGACGCCGTCAGCCTGTAACATCTATATATATTTTTGCAATTTTTCTTTGTAAAGGGGGAACATTAGTGGAACTTTGTGTGGGATATTAGGGCATAAACCCTAGTTGAACTTTACAGCTTTTTCAAGGGTTTCAACCCCTTGATTCTTCCATGTTCAATTGAAGATAAGTACTTATCCAAATCTTTCAATATGTCTATGTGTTGTATGATTATATCTTACGCTTGGCTTCTCTTTAACATGCTAGGCTAGGTTTTTATTGTGTTTGCTTAGATGTAGTGAAACCTAGATGTTGATTATTGGTTGATTGTTTGTTTGTAATTGTTATGGATGATTGTATTCGATGTTAGGCTTAAGAAAACTGGCAGACTTCCAATTGGTAACTTGCTTGAATGTCTTAAGAAACATGATCGGAGGTGTACTATGATTTTTGCTTGTATTTAATGCATAAGTGAATTCTAATGATCCCATGTTAGGAGCTTCTTAGCCGGCTCGACGTAGGAGTGAAGTTGGAGCTTATAGAGTTAGGGAATATTGTACACGGCCTTAAGACTAGTATTAAGGAATATAACCCGTCATCCATGCAATTGTAACAAGCTAATCAACCGGTAAAAGATATCTAGGGAGTAATGAAATCTAAGTAAACAGAACTTTTCTCATTATTGTCTCCACCACATTAGTATATTAGTTTAATTTTCATTTCTTTTATTTTATTTTGATTGCATCTTTAGTTATTTGGGTTAGTTGACTAGCAACTAATTCCGCCCACTCCTTCAAAACCCGAGATTTTATTTGCTTTTATAAAATATAAAAATATAAAAAAATCTTCCCTCACCTCTAGACCTAGTTTAGTAGACTCTCTAATCCTAGCCAACACTATTCCTGAGTCGAATGATCAATCCCCCGGTACTTGTCACTATATTATACTACAACGATCAGGTACACTGCCTGGTGGGGGTTGCAAGCTTCTCGAGATCCCTTGAGAGGTAAAACTTGTTGCGAGGGCGCAATCCCCTGTACATCAAGTTTTTGGCGCCGCAGCCTGGGGAATAGTTATTGTCTAGGTTAGAATTTCTTTTTATTAGGTCTACTTACTAGATTCCTTTCTAGTAAGATTTTTATTTTTATTTTTAGGTTTTTTAGTCTATCTTTTTCTTCGTGCCTCTGTTAGTAAATTAAGTTCATTGACTATTGTGTTGGCCATTATGGAAAACACAAATCCACCCGTTTCCCCTAGTGAAGTTGCTTTGTTGCGTGAACAGATTGAGAATGAGATTAGGGAGCTTAGGGAACTTAATAGGTTGATTAATGTTGAGCTCAATCATGCATTTAGTGACCTAGCGACCACCTTGTATTCAAATGAGGACCTAGGATCTAATGATTTTGAAGTTGTTGTTGAGGATCTGAAGGAACTCGAGGAAGGGGAAATAGATCCAAAAGAAGATGATTATTTCAATCTATATCCCACTAAGGAGGAACTTGCGTACTATAATAATCTTGTTGATAATCCTCGGCTTTCTTTTGCTAGAATTGACCCTAAGATTAAGAGAGGTGATCCTAAGAATGTTAAGATACAATGTGTGATTGGGTATAAGTGCATTGACAATGCTTACATTAATTTTGAATCCCCAATCAACATTATGTCCTCAAGTGTTTATAATGATATAGTGAAAACAAGACTTGAACCTCGAAGGGACCCTAAATACCCCGACGGAATTTGTAATTTTGTCGGGAGAATTAGAGGTTTACATGTCTTTGTTGGGAACTTCACTTATATCGTTGACTTTATGGTTGTTGAAGACTTGGCTAGTGTTATATATTGTCGCTTATCCCATGTTGTATTTGGTAAACCATTTGTTGAAGAGTCCAAATTAGAATATGATGGGATAGAAGGGACGATCCGATTTACTAGTGAAACTGATAAGATCACATATAGGATGCCTAATAGAATGAAGGAATTTCGTTTTGTGCCTCGATTTGATATGGATAACATTGGTGCTTTTGAGGACATCAATGAAGAGGATAAGAAAAAGGGCATGGACTATGTATGGGAAAAAAGGAGCCTTTTCTATAAGGATTGCTTGACTCTAGGGCCAAAATATAAAGTTGATAGAGAACTTGCCAAAAGGATTATAGGAGCAATTAAGAAAAAGGTGTTAGATCTTTATAAAGAACATTTACAATCGGATCCGGAATACAAGACTGAGATTGAGGATGACCAAGAGAATGTGACCGATGATGAGGTCACGTAATAGCCCGTGACCTTGAGTCTAGCTACGAGACTCGTAAATAAAGAAAAGCGCTTCTTGGGAGGCAACCCAAGTTTTACTTGTTTTATTTGTTTGTTTGATTTTATTTGTTTTCGTATGCGTGTTTTATTTTTATTGTTGGTAAATCATGTTTCAATGTAAATTGTGAAAATGCTTTATTTTGTTTTTAACTTCGCCTTAATTACATATAAAGGTATTTTGCAAAAGCTAAGTGTAAGGGGAGACCCAAAATTTGTTTATGAGAACAAAGATTGTCACACCCCCAATTTACCTGACTTGCAGCGGAATGGAATACCTGGGGGTGTCTGTCATAGCACCACAGTTACAGTTACATTGAACGACCTAAAGTGTCGTTTGGAAAATACTGCATTTGATCATTGAAATAATCCAGAGTTTACAAAATGAGGTCCCCAAAATGTGTTGCAAGTTTATGAAAACAAGTCCTACTAGATCAAATGTTTACATAAGTGCATGAAATAATGATGAGACGCGTCGACTCCGCGACTCCATGAAGGTCCAAATGCATGTCACATGAGCTACCTTAATAACTTGAAATACATTGCTAAAACGTCAACACGAATGTTGGTGAATTCCATAGGTTTGTAAAATGTAATGATGTACGGCCACCACAAGTAAAAGTGCAAGATAAAAATCTCATGAAAATTGTACAATTGACCTTAAGCTCATGACACCGAAGCTATGACTGATGAAACTCTATGCCCCTCCTGAATGTTCTGCCGAAACATTCAAATGTAAAAGACATGAAATGCATCCGCTTACTGTTGGTAATCACTACCACGGATGGAGGCGTCACCCTCAATAGATCTATCCACTCACTCTCGCTTAACGGTATATTAACGGTTCATGATGTTACAGGGGACTTATCACATGGCAAGGTAACTTAAGCAATGTACATGTTTGAATACTTGGGCTCGTACTAAAATGATTGATGCAATGTATTCCCCCCGTGGGATTTGAAAACAATCAAAAATGTTGAATTGAAAACGGGGCTATGAAAACTCACCTTAACTGATGAAACTGTGATGAAATGAAATGAACACCAATGAACAATTAGCTGCCGCAACCCAATATGATGGTACCATGAACATGTAATGAGCTGAAAAACAAGGCGCGCACACTAGCCGCAACCTAATATGAATGATGAACGATCTACTTTAGATCATGAAATGATGTTATGAATGTCCATGCACATGTTTCCTATACCACTCTACTCTTTGAAAAACACTTGTTGTTATCAAAAGTATATATTCCAAGACTTAGGAAAATATGGCTATTAGAAAAATAAACTAGTTGTAATATATATACTTATATATATATCGTATGTACCAATGTTTGTGTTGAAATCCTCGGTTTGAAATCCTTGAAATAACGCCTTGTACTAATGAAAATATACTTGTAATCACTAATACATCATTAGTTATGAAATTGGGTACTTGGTTAATATTTCTAGAAAATCTAGAATTTAGTACGTAGAAGTATTATTACTTCTATTAGTGACAAAACGGTCTCATAGAACTAGTCGTGAAATAGTGAATATTAAGAGTTAGGAAATAAGCTCAGTAGTTTTGAGAAGATTTTCACCATATCTAAAAAGTCACAGAAGTGAAGTTTGTCCATACAGGTCTCGATCATAAAGATAATTAGCCGTCAAGTGTGGTGTTTGGGCTGTTTTGGCAGATTCTGGGCAGTTTTTGGGAAAGTTTGGAAGTCCATAAGTTGTTCGTTATAAATCCTTTTGACAAACGGCTGGATGTTTTGAAAACTAGGCTGGGTCAACTAACTTTTTGTCAATGATGTAAATTTTCCAGAAATGAGTTTATCAATGAGTAAATTGGCTCTCAACATGATGTCTTACAAAAACTGTTTTTCTATACTTAAGTAATATTTTGCTAAAAAGCTGATGGAAATAAATAGAGTTTCGCCGATTTTGAAACGTGTATATCTTGGTCGTTATAAGCTTGTTTTCTACGTTCTTTATATCCCCGAAATCGTGGGACAACATACTAGTATATTTTTGATAAGTCGGGATGGCTAGATCAAGTTTTACACCTCAGATTGCCCATTGAAAATCGTGGGACAGCATGTACAATTTTCAGAAAATAGTTTTCGTCGTTAAACTTGCAAAAATCATATCTCCTTCGTTATAAACTCGTTTTAATCCATTCTTTCGCCCACGGCTTCGTTTTTGAAAGTATTTTCTAAATCTTTAGCCCAAAGTTACCCGGAATCCCCTGATTTTACTGGATTTACAAAAATGGGACAGCATGTATATATATTTGTTAGAAATCCATTTTTCATGTCCAAAACTAGTTTCTACTTCAACCAAATCTCTTGTAATCACCACATAGCTAATCTAATCCTACCATACACCTTCTTAGGGTGCCATGGACTCCTAACCAAGTTATTATAGCAAGGGGATTCATAAATAAAAAGTTAGGGTTTGTATGTTCCATTTTTGACAAAATAAATGGTGGTATAGCTAGTTGTACATGGTTTTTAGCATGGAACTCATGAAATACAAGTAAATATAAGATGATTCATGTAAAAATAAAGTTGATAACTTACTTGATAAAATGAGATGATTAGATGATGAGTATGCTTGGATTACTTGTGTATTTCTTGTTTGATTCTTGATTAGGCATGTATAAGGAACAACTTTGGTGCTTTAGCTTTTAAAAAACCTTCACTTGATCTTGTGATTATTGTTGGGTCGTGGGTTTGCAAGAGAGGGGAAGAAGATGAGATAGTTTTCTTTCTTACTAAAAAGTGTAGGTTATGATTTGTGATTTTTGGTTAAAGTATAAGTTTAGAGGTTTATTAGTTTTATATTAAGAAATCAATGCACAAGGTTAAGGGGTGTTTCATGTGGCCGGTTTTTGGTGAGCCAAGGGGGGGTAGGGGTACTTGGTATTTATTTAGGAAATTAGTGTAACGTTAGGTGTTATTACGTGTTATTCGTTAAAATCGGGTACCGGGTTTAATAGCAATAAACGTTCACGAAGTTAACCAGGATGAAATAAAGTTATAATAATGATAAAAACATATTAAAAATATGTTGGGTACATTTACTGAGTGATCGGGTGATTATTGTTTAGTTTTCACGAAAACCGTCGTTATATTCATACGCGTACGTTATAAATAAAATAAATTTCTAAAATACTGGGTAACTGAATGTTATAACTTTTATGATGTTAAAATGGATATAAAAATATGTCGGGACCATTGTGGGAATATTTAGATATATTCGTCGTGTATAAACCGGGTGTTAACGTTTACTATAAATACTTATACGTAAAAACGTTAAATGTATCAAATATATAAATTTGAAAATCCTAAGAGTGGTATAACATGAAAATGCTGTTATGATGATATGCAGACTATCTCCAGTCCGTATGAAAAGTCATTACTGATAATGCATGAATTCGCACCTGAACCAATACGGTTACGCGAATTTGAATACCCGTAAACTAAATTTACGATGAAATGTGTAATGCACGTGAATGATGAAATCTTTTCCCGCAGTGAATAGTGTTCCGTGAATAGTAAAATTTCTGAATGCTTCTCGGAATGTCAAACTGACACCAAAAATAATGAATAGTAAACTGATGAATAGTGTTTTGATGAATAGTGTTTTGATGAATAGTGTTTTTCCAAAGTTCGGGAAATGACCTAAAATGGTGAGTTGTGACAGTCTTCCCCTCTAAAAGGAACTTCGTCCCGAAGTTCAGTTTATGTTGGCCTCTGAGAATGTATTGATGAAAAGGTGATGATATTCGAGAATTCCAGCGAACTCTAACGATAGGAATTCGACTCTGATTCAATTGTTTGACCACATGGTCCATGGTTTCTGTTGGTTCTCTTACAAGGTCTGAGATTGTCATTCGGGTTGGATCCCTTCCAATGGAATCATGAGTGACTCATCTGAAAGTCATTTCTGGGGATTTGAAAATGTGAAATATGTTCGTGTTATCCTGTTGTTCTCTGACAATGTTCAAGTCTGACGGCCACTATGCCTTCTCTGTCAAAATATAAATGGTCCAGTGTATATTGGTGTAACTTTCCAAGTTTTCTGAACGATAACATGCCTTTCCTAGGCAGAACTTTCTGCTAACTCTGCAGAACTTGAAGTTTTAATGGTTTACGACTTATTGAACTTGTAACTGATTCTTGACTTGTAGAAAATTTCTGGTTATCTCATGAATGCCTACTGAACTAATGAGTTGAGCTTTTTCCAAGTTTGGCCCATCAATCGATGGTCTGCGCTTCTTAATGTTTTAAATGTGATACTGGTAATATATACTGCTGAATTCTGCCAGAACTCAAGTTTGTATGCTAGTTGGTCGATTCTAAAATGAATCTTAAATGGTCTAATATGCTAAAGGTTTAACTTCTCTTGTTATCCAATTTGTATCATGCCAATCCAAGGCAATGCTTATAACTTAGTTTGTTCTCCCACTTGAATCTGGATGGTTTGTTATTCAGGATACCCAATCCAAATGATGTGTGTTATGTACCAACCTAACTTCTGCCAGTTTCCCGTTGTTGGTGTGATAACTATTGTTGTAGATGAATTTGATTTATGTTGAGTGATTAGTCCAACCATTTACAGGGTCAATCACTCATGCTCTGAGCATACCTTCCTATGTTTGAATTGTTCTCTCGCTTTGACCATCGTTCTGAGGGTGATAGGTGATGTTCACATCTAAATGGGTTTCTGAAGGAAATCCTGAAATGATTACCTGAGGTCCAAGTTGAAATGGTTTCCTTAACAGGAAAAACTGAAATGGGTACAATAAACCTTTGTGACTAATTCCATAACGTTCAGTCCTTCGAACTTGGCGTTAACTGAAGGGATAGCATATAGGTAAGAATTTGATTCCTTGTGTTTTGTTCCAACGGATGATAAGACATATGTTCTTCTTTGTCTATTGGGTTTGGTCTCCACTACTGAAGTTCGTGATTAATTTCTGATGTCCTTCCTAATTCCTTCATCACATATTCCAAATATCCTTTATTGTCAAGTCATAAATCCTAAATGCATAAGCGATGTTGTAGGGAAAGTGGTTCTGGAAATTTGTCTCGCGATTGTGAGTTTTGGTTGAAATCTTTTTCTGAATAAACGAATTTAGAAAATGGAGCAAATGATTTATTGGGTAATATTTTCTTGATGATTCAAAATCCAGTAGTCATGAAATAGGAACTGTTTTCAAACATGTTGTGATTAAGACTGCTTACCAAAGTTTGATGTCTATGTATATTTCTCATTGTACAATAGTGTTGCTAAAGATCGACCAAAAAGGATCGTACTTGTTCAAAATAGGAATTTCAGAAATCATTTTTTTTTCCACAAGGTAGGTGATTTATGTAAACGCATCAACTTTATTTAAAAGTGAAAACACTAACAAGGATAAAATGGTAGAATAGGAAATGTTCACTTAAATGCATAGATGTCTAACACTTAGTTCCTGAGGTTGGATAATGTCTATTGGTGGTTATCTGGCATAACTACAAGCATAGGTATTTAGACTAACTTAAGTCCTGAAATAGGTTATCGTTGTAATTGGCAAGACGAAGGTATCACTTGATGTTGTGTCGATGAATGTCTATTCTGTTTTCCCATGTAGATGAGAAGATATGTTCTGGCTTGATCCCTTGCTTGGTATGAAGGTGAGGTTATCTGAAATTTCTAGACATAATGCCTTAGAGGAATCTACATCGATATTCTTGATTCAAACAATTGTACTTTGTGAAAACTTACTGCAGGAAAGTTCATGTATGGATGAGGCCATGTTTAAATGAAATTCTCTACAGTCTCAATTAGAAGCTTGGTTTATTTTTATTGTGTTGTCCTGCGGACATTTATTGAGTTCAATCCTGTAGCTCAATCTAGCTAGTACCCTTAAACGATAGAATGTGAAAAACTAAGTCAGAGATGGTGATTCTGATGGTCTCGCGGTATCTTAGGATTTGTTGTTGAGTTATGAATTCTCTCACTATATACTTCTAGTTCTGGTTAGTAGTTCTGTAATCCTTTCGTTGCTTTTATTGTATTGAGGAATCCTGCATGTAATTGATATGGAAAGTCTCTCTTAGGGAAGTCAATGGAAAATCCAACTTAATGGCTGAATGAGTGACTGGTGGGGTAAGTATCCAGGGATAGTTCGGCAAAAGGGATGTTTATGGAAAGGTTCCTTTGTTTACAAAACTTTTACATGAAGATTGTTATTAACAATCCTTTGAAAAGGTAATTATTTCCTTCATGGCATAATCCTTCCTGAATTTTACATAGGTGATCAGGCTATGTATAATTGAGGACTAATGATGCGATGTTGGATTTTGTCAAAATATCATAACTTTTATCAAAAGTTTTAGATGGTGTTCAACGCATTGTTATAAAAATGGTGTCCTGATATTTTCTTTCAAGTAATATGAAAATTGCTTCGCGTAACAATAGTAAATACTTGGTGTAATGACAGAAAATCAATTTATAGGATGGTAATAAAATAGCTTACTTCAGAAATTTTTTTCTGTAAAGCAGTTTCCCCATATGATAGTAAAATAGCTTGAATGGTGTATTGGATACGTGGGTGAATCTTGTCGAATGGTAATAGTCTACTAATTCGTCAAAAACGAAATCAACCTAATTCCTGATGAGACAATGCTAAAATGTTGCGAAACGATTGAAGTCTGAGCAATCGGGATAGAAAATGGAGTAAATGATGGTTATGATTATCACCTAGGTAACAAAGGATAGATACTACATTGGATAGGAAAGTGCTTAATGCCCCTAGGTCATGACATCGTACCAACAGTAAGTACAAAAGGAAAGATACAACCCTAAAAGCTCGAACTACGGTTTATATATCGAAACAAAGCTCCTCCTGCTGAAGCATTGTTGTTATCCTTGATGTTTCTAATATCCTGACGGTTCTCTTTCAACAACTCACGCTATTCCTCGAGCGATTCAGTCTTGATTCCCAGTTCCTGATTTTTCCTTGTTCCTTAGTTTCGGGCAGTCATTCTTGAAATGCCCTAAGTTTCCACATTTGAAGCAACTCCCTGGGATTTTCTGATTTGTGAGTTTCCTACAATTTCCAGTCCGATGACCCTGCTTCTTGCACACTCCACATGTTTTACTGTAATGACCTTGGTGATATTGATTACACAGGTTGTAGTAAGGTAACTTTCCAATATACCTTCTCTTTGTGTGCGGTTCTGCAGCAAAGGCCCTATTCATTTCTTGTCCTTTGGGTGATTGTTGAGCAGCATTGCAACCTAGATTGTTGTTCCACACCTTCTGTGGCTAGGATAATAGTAAAAGCTAGTGAGGATATAAATCTGGTCTAGGGACTTCCTGGTGTCCCTCTGTTTGAAATCAGGTTTGTGGCATCATAAGGTCGAGATAGTCCTGAAGTGGTGTCTGAAGTTGTGTATCTATCAAATCTTAGATAATGTAGGTTCTGAACCATTCCTGAAGAATCTGCGGATGTTTCTGTTGAGTCCGTGTTATTGGTATTATCTACTAGATGTCATCTAGTTCATGGCAAGTGGGAATGGAAAAGGAAATGACAATGATGGTACCAGTGAATGAAATACTACCCTCTTTCGTGCTACCTCGCGACATCCAAAAGGTAAAACTAAAGTACACACTGTGGGAAGGCCAATAGTGTAATAAGTAACTGATGGTGGTGATAGTACCTGAGTAGTAAGTGCCCTACTAGTGATGGAAAGAAAACACACTATCTTCCTTGTAATAAGCATCCTAATAAGTCCATTAAGATTAATTCTGAATACACTACCAAAAGGCATTCTATGTACGGGCTGAATGATAGGAAAACCCTGTTCCTATGGCAAATCAATAGTACTAATGGTGGTGTAAATGCAACTGGTGGTATAATGGTAGTGGAAGATGACAAGGCATCTTCAATGTCGGAATCCGATAAAAGGATGTCAGGGTGAGTATCTGATGACATGTCACTTGTGAACCAGGTCAATAAAATGATATACATATACGGATATGAGTATAAATAACTCGCACAGGGTATGTATGAAACAACATGTATCATGATTATGCACTTATGATGAAATGATGAGATGCTATGCTGATGTGGTTATAGTCTAGGGTCCAAGATACATCCTAGTTTGCTATAACCTTAGCTCTGATGCCAATCTGTCACATCCCCAATTTACCTGACTTGCAGCGGAATGGAATACCTGGGGGTGTCTGTCATAGCACCACAGTTACAGTTACATTGAACGACCTAAAGTGTCGTTTGGAAAATACTGCATTTGATCATTGAAATAATCCAGAGTTTACAAAATGAGGTCCCCAAAATGTGTTGCAAGTTTATGAAAACAAGTCCTACTAGATCAAATGTTTACATAAGTGCATGAAATAATGATGAGACGCGTCGACTCCGCGACTCCATGAAGGTCCAAATGCATGTCACATGAGCTACCTTAATAACTTGAAATACATTGCTAAAACGTCAACACGAATGTTGGTGAATTCCATAGGTTTGTAAAATGTAATGATGTACGGCCACCACAAGTAAAAGTGCAAGATAAAAATCTCGTGAAAATTGTACAATTGACCTTAAGCTCATGACACCGAAGCTATGACTGATGAAACTCTATGCCCCTCCTGAATGTTCTGCCGAAACATTCAAATGTAAAAGACATGAAATGCATCCGCTTACTGTTGGTAATCACTACCACGGATGGAGGCGTCACCCTCAATAGATCTATCCACTCACTCTCGCTTAACGGTATATTAACGGTTCATGATGTTACAGGGGACTTATCACATGGCAAGGTAACTTAAGCAATGTACATGTTTGAATACTTGGGCTCGTACTAAAATGATTGATGCAATGTATTCCCCCCGTGGGATTTGAAAACAATCAAAAATGTTGAATTGAAAATGGGGCTATGAAAACTCACCTTAACTGATGAAACTGTGATGAAATGAAATGAACACCAATGAACAATTAGCTGCCGCAACCCAATATGATGGTACCATGAACATGTAATGAGCTGAAAAACAAGGCGCGCACACTAGCCGCAACCTAATATGAATGATGAACGATCTACTTTAGATCATGAAATGATGTTATGAATGTCCATGCACATGTTTCCTATACCACTCTACTCTTTGAAAAACACTTGTTGTTATCAAAAGTATATATTCCAAGACTTAGGAAAATATGGCTATTAGAAAAATAAACTAGTTGTAATATATATACTTATATATATATCGTATGTACCAATGTTTGTGTTGAAATCCTCGGTTTAAAATCCTTGAAATAACGCCTTGTACTAATGAAAATATACTTGTAATCACTAATACATCATTAGTTATGAAATTGGGTACTTGGGTAATATTTCTAGAAAATCTAGAATTTAGTACGTAGAAGTATTATTACTTCTATTAGTGACAAAACGGTCTCATAGAACTAGTCGTGAAATAGTGAATATTAAGAGTTAGGAAAGAAGCTCAGTAGTTTTGAGAAGATTTTCACCATATCTAAAAAGTCACAGAAGTGAAGTTTGTCCATACCGGTCTCGATCATAAAGATAATTAGCCGTCAAGTGTGGTGTTTGGGCTGTTTTGGCAGATTCTGGGCAGTTTTTGGGAAAGTTTGGAAGTCCATAAGTTGTTCGTTATAAATCCTTTTGACAAACGGCTAGATGTTTTGAAAACTAGGCTGGGTGAACTAACTTTTTGTCAATGATGTAAATTTTCCAGAAATGAGTTTATCAATGAGTAAATTGGCTCTCAACATGATGTCTTACAAAAACTGTTTTTCTATACTTAAGTAATATTTTGCTAAAAAGCTGATGGAAATAAATAGAGTTTCGCCGATTTTGAAACGTGTATATCTTGGTCGTTATAAGCTTGTTTTCTACGTTCTTTATATCCCCGAAATCGTGGGACAACATACTAATATATTTTTTATAAGTCGGGATGGCTAGATCAAGTTTTACACCTCAGATTGCCCATTGAAAATCGTGGGACAGCATGTACAATTTTCAGAAAATAGTTTTCGTCGTTAAACTTGCAAAAATCATATCTCCTTCGTTATAAACTCGTTTTAATCCATTCTTTCGCCCACGGCTTCGTTTTTGAAAGTATTTTCTAAATCTTTAGCCCAAAGTTACCCGGAATCCCCTGATTTTACTGGATTTACAAAAATGGGACAGCATGTATATATATTTGTTAGAAATCCATTTTTCATGTCCAAAACTAGTTTCTACTTCAACCAAATCTCTTGTAATCACCACATAGCTAATCTAATCCTACCATACACCTTCTTAGGGTGCCATGGACTCCTAACCAAGTTATTATAGCAAGGGGATTCATAAATAAAAAGTTAGGGTTTGTATGTTCCATTTTTGACAAAATAAATGGTGGTATAGCTAGTTGTACATGGTTTTTAGCATGGAACTCATGAAATACAAGTAAATATAAGATGATTCATGTAAAAATAAAGTTGATAACTTACTTGATAAAATGAGATGATTAGATGATGAGTATGCTTGGATTACTTGTGTATTTCTTGTTTGATTCTTGATTAGGCATGTATAAGGAACAACTTTGGTGCTTTAGCTTTTAAAAAACCTTCACTTGATCTTGTGATTATTGTTGGGTCGTGGGTTTGCAAGAGAGGGGAAGAAGATGAGATAGTTTTCTTTCTTACTAAAAAGTGTAGGTTATGATTTGTGATTTTTGGTTAAAGTATAAGTTTAGAGGTTTATTAGTTTTATATTAAGAAATCAATGCACAAGGTTAAGGGGTGTTTCATGTGGCCGGTTTTTGGTGAGCCAAGGGGGGGTAGGGGTACTTGGTATTTATTTAGGAAATTAGTGTAACGTTAGGTGTTATTACATGTTATTCGTTAAAATCGGGTACCGGGTTTAATAGCAATAAACGTTCACGAAGTTAACCGGGATGAAATAAAGTTATAATAATGATAAAAACATATTAAAAATATGTTGGGTACATTTACTGAGTGATCGGGTGATTATTGTTTAGTTTTCACGAAAACCGTCGTTATATTCATACGCGTACGTTATAAATAAAATAAATTTCTAAAATACTGGGTAACTGAATGTTATAACTTTTATGATGTTAAAATGGATATAAAAATATGTCGGGACCATTGTGGGAATATTTAGATATATTCGTCGTGTATAAACCGGGTGTTAACGTTTACTATAAATACTTATACGTAAAAACGTTAAATGTATCAAATATATAAATTTGAAAATCCTGAGAGTGGTATAACATGAAAATGCTGTTATGATGATATGCAGACTATCTCCAGTCCGTATGAAAAGTCATTACTGATAATGCATGAATTCGCACCTGAACCAATACGGCTACGCGAATTTGAATACCCGTAAACTAAATTTACGATGAAATGTGTAATGCACGTGAATGATGAAATCTTTTCCCGCAGTGAATAGTGTTCCATGAATAGTAAAATTTCTGAATGCTTCTCGGAATGTCAAACTGACACCAAAAATGATGAATAGTAAACTGATGAATAGTGTTTGATGAATAGTGTTTTTCCAAAGTTCGGGAAATGACCTAAAATGGTGAGTTGTGACAAAGATGATCATGATTCACCACACTATTAAATGAGCATGTATATTAGCATTTGTTAGAGTCAAATGCTTGTATCGAGTCATAATGATGTTTTGCAGGATTTTCCAGGAAATAAGGCATAAGTTTTTCCAGAAATTTTCCGGAAACTTAACAAAAGATTTTTCCAGGAACATTCTAACGGCGTCAGGTACTAAAATTCTGAAAATTTTTGCAAGTTTCGTTTAAACCGGAGTCTTAAAGTTTTTGTTGATTCTTTAGTTTTATAAACTCCAGGAAATCTGCAAACATTCATTCCACAAGCATTATATCTTAATTTGTCTTCTAGGATTTTCTTTTTTAGTATATATAGATTACCGTCGATTTTACGCGAGGTTTGCCTTGATTGTTTTCTCAGGTTTAACAGGTTATGTATGACAAGAAGATGATTTATATTTCTGGAAGGAAGCTTTCAAAGTTCATTTTCTTAGAGGAAGATCTAACCTTGTTGACGCACAATCCACACCGAACGAATCAGGGGAGTATTTGTTTTCATTCTTTTACCTACTTTACTTTTACATCCTTTAATTGAACATTGGGGACAATGTTCATCCTAAGTGTAAGGGGAGGGTAATTGATGATACCTTATAGGATACAACTGCACTTGAGTTTGTTTGTTCGATAGTAGGTGTGTAATAAAACTAAGAGAAATACTTGCTAGGGCAATTTTAGCGCCAAATTTAAATTTTTTTACAACATTTAGGAGTGAAACTTTAGCCTTAACAAGCGTTTCATGGATAGGAGTTATATGACTAGCACAAAACCGTACCACTTAAAAAACTTTCTACCCAAATATGTGAGGTTCGCTGATATGTGTATAAATACACATATATTTTATATTGTTAAACCCACAAAATGACCAAAAACACACAAATGACCATATAAATGTTACAAATGTCATTGAAATGTGTTTTGATGTGATTCAGGTACAAAAAGATTGAAAACAAGTGAAAAGCATGCAAAGTTCACACAATTGACATTTTCAGTCCCTGAAGTCTTACAAATTGGCAAATCTAGTCCCTGAAGGTTTAAAATGAAAGAAAAGTCAACTTTAGTCCTTGGACAATCAAACTTGTTCAATATTAATCCCTGGATGAAAGTTTTCACAAAATGGCAACTTTTACCCCTCAAGTTTCAAAAATGGCAAATTTAGTCCCTGGGTATTTAAAAAGTATAATTTATCAAATAATACCCTTGTACAATTCATAATTTACAATTTGAACCCTTTTGATAAACTTTTGGGAAATTAAAAGTTTAACCCTTCTACTTTTAGAAAATTACAAAAATGGTCCCTGGAGTTTTGAAATGTAAAAATTATCAAAAATTGGTCCTTGTACTATTGATTTATGACAGGTGTGGTCCCTTGAATGAAGTTTGGAAGTTTGTCACATCAGGCCCCTCAAGTTTCAGAAAGTACAAATTACACCCTTGGGCTTATTTACACTAAAAACCAAACAAGCCCTTTTTTTATTACTTCATAAACCTTAAAAATCCAAAACACAAACTAAACCCAAAACCTTCCAGCCCACTAAACTTGGCCCAACTTAAATAAAAATAAAACCAGGGTCAAACCCACTTCACCCAGTCAAACCCACCCTCTTTATCTTGTTTCCCTCCTTCCTCCTCACACCATTACTGAGTCACCAAACCACCACCACTGCTCCATACCAGCCCACAATATTACTTCCACCTCAACCCCCAGCTGTCTCTGACACCCCTACAACCCACCATGTTGCATTTAATGCAAAATTACGGCTGCAAGTTATCAATTGGACTTTTGGCGCCAAAATGCCTTTTGATGGCTTGGATGAGTTACAGAGCACCAATGGATAAGATTAAGGGTGGGATTTAGTCAGAATCAAGTGGAGAACTCATAGAGACTATAAAAGAGGAAGAAGGAAGAAGGAAAAGGGTACCTTGGATTAGCCAATGGTCACGTAGATGTAGTTTTATTGCTTTACTTTAATTAAATGTCAATTTATTGCTTTCAATGTTGTATTAAACTTTTACAAAGCTTAATGAAACATTATTTTACAGTTTTATTCCTTATATATTTAAATTTCATGTTTTTACTTAATTATCTTTAAATTTCCAAGTCATTTTAATTATGGTTGATCTTAGTTATTTATTGGACTCAAACAAGCTCATGTAAGCTCCTGACAAAGCTTTAAAGCTTTTAGAAACCTTTAATCAGTTATGATCTTTTAAATTCAAAAATCATTAAAAAATGAAGAAAATCAAAGAAAATACCAAAATCAGTTTGCAAGAAAGAAGAAGCTGGATCAGGGTTAATTTTTGATTGCCCTTTGGTTTAGAGATTCTTGGGAAGCTTTAGGGTAATTTGTGGCTCATTGCTTCCTGGTTCTCAGCTTGGAATCTCTTGTAAGCCTTTTATCCATTTTATGCAATTTACTGTTCTAGTTGTTTACTTGCTTTAAGTTTTATGTTTTCATTTCCTGAGTTGTTTCTTAGTCATAATATAGTTTAATCTTAGTTGGTTATATTTTGGAATTTGATTGTTGCTTTGAATATCATTTTGACTGTCAATATGCTAATTTTTTATCATCCTAGGCCTAGACTGTTTGACCACTTGTTTAAGCTAAAAAAGGTCTAATTTGACAAATTAAAACCCCTGGATGTGATAGATTAGGTTTACACAGTCTTATGGATTGAAAATCTCAATTTGGTTCCATTAAAGGGTTGTTTGGATTTGATGGTTAAACTGTGTTATAGGTTGTGTGTGGTATTGTTCTTGTTTGATGTATGCTTTATATGACCTAAATAACTCAGTGAAACTGTAATCAAAGAGTGTAGCATGTAAGAAAGTCAAAATTGACACTTTGATCTTCTAAACATGAGCACTGTGAGATTGTCATGTCCTAGAATCTTGCACATGTGTTTAATTGTTGTTTATCTTGCTTTATTTCATGTTCTTGTTATTTAATGTTACATATTTTGTCATTAGATTCAAATCAAAGTTCGTGAAAGTCAACTTTGATCATAAACTTAAAAAGTCAAATTTCCAGTTTTTCGGTTTTTTTGAATTAAATAGATAATTTTACTATGTTCTTGTTATTTAGTTTCAGTCTTTGTGCTGTTTAGGTTTTAAAGTTTTGTTGCTTGTCTTGTTATTAGTATTTTTGTTAATTTTTAATAGCTTAATCTTAGTGCTTATTTATGTGCTTTTTCTTGTCTGTTTTTGCCCTGTATCATAGTTACAAGTCCAATTTCACAAGCTTGTAGCTTGTTGAATATTGGGCTTGTGCCTAAGTATTTAAGTGTTTTGTGTATCCTTTGTGGCTTATTGTTTATATTCATGCTTTATTTTCATTTTATCAACTTTATGAACTGCTTATCACTCCCATCTTTTTGTTCAAACTTACTCACAACATTGAGAAAACAGTGTTGTTGAGTCTTTTTCCTAAGCTTCCAAAAGGCTCCTCACTGAGCTTAAGCTTGTGAGCTTTGGCTTTTCACAAAGTGATGCGTGGGAATTGCACCAGGTTTTAACTCTCAAGGGATCTTGAGAAGCTTACAACCCCTACCAGGCAGTGTACCTGATCGATGTAGTATAGTATAATGACAAGTACCGGGGGATTGATCGTTCAGCTAGGAATAGTGTCGCTAGGCTTAGAAAACCTAAGAACTAGGTCTAGAGATGAGGGATGATTCCTTTTTGTATTTTTATATTTTATGAAAAGCAAGTAAAAATCTCGGGTTTGAAGGAGTTGGGCGGAATCAGTTGCTAGTCAACTAACTCAATACTAAATATGCAATCAAAATAAAATACCAAAAATGAAAATAAACTAAAATTATACTAAGGTTGTGAACAATACGTGGGAGAATTGTGTTTACTTAGATTTCACTACTCCCTAGATATCTTTTACATGTTAATTACTTGTTATAGTTGCGTGGATGACGGATTGTATTCCTTAATACCATTCATGGGGTGGCGTACTTACTTCCCCAATCCTAAGAGCGCCTACTTCACTCCTATGTCGAGCCGGCTAAGAAGCTCCTAACATGGGATCACTAGAATTTGCTCATGCATTAAATACAACCATAAAACCTAGTACACATCGGTTCATGTTTCCTAAGACGTTCAAGCATGTTACGCAATGGAGATCTGCCAGTTTTCTTAAGCCTAACATTGAAATCATTCATCCAATACAACCATAAACAAGTAATCAACACATAATTAACATCTAGGTTTCATTAGATCTAAGCAAACACAAGATAAATCTAGCCTAGCATGTTGAAATCAAGACAAGCACAAGATATAGACAACCAACACATATACATATTGATTGAATTAAGAGAAGACTTATCTCAATTGAACATGAAAGGATTCAAGGGGTGACAACCCTTGAAAATACTGTAAAAGTCGACCTAGGGTTCACAAGGTTCGACCCTAGTTTTCTCCACAAAAAGTTACACTCTAATGAATGAAAATTAGAAAACTATATATAGATTTTGATAGGTGACGGCGTCAAGAACAAAATTCTGACGCCGTCATCTCGCCTCCAAATAGTTCCTCGGACTGCCTAGATCTGGGTCTGAGGCCGTCAAGAGTATTCCATTTCCATGCCGTCTGTAACAATTCGCAATTTCAGGTTAACTTTTATTCCCGAAAATTTCACTATTCACTTTTTACTATTCACATTTTACTATTCACTTTTCACTATTCATCTTAGAAATTTTTATTTCATATTCTCATAAGTTAAACTATTATAACGATAATCCGAGAGTTTGACGCTCGTCGGATCATTTCTGCAAAAATCACAAAGCCGTGTCCGAGATTTACTTTTAGGTTTAAACGTCCTTCCAGCATCCCGATATATCCATAAAACATTATAAACAATAGAAATATGATTTTCTATCATTTTATGACAATTCCAAAAGTTTTGGAATTTTACGTTTTTTAGTTCAGCGTTTTACGCGAATTGCGCGTTTTAGACCCGTGTTTTCAGTTTTTAGCAGGGTTTTAGCACCCGATAGATCCTACCACTCATTTTATATTTTATTATGGACTATATTGACATGTTTAACAATACTTTCAAGTTTCATATTTTTACGATACCCGGTTTTACGTTTTGAGGCTTAATCATTTACGGTTAGCTTTTTACGGAGTCAAAATGCACAAACTAAGCAAGATAACACCAAGAGTCATCATCTAGTCATCTTATCCTCCCTTGAACCGCCAATGTGGGGGGGAAGTCACCATGGGTGGTCAAATCTTGACCCTTGATCTTTAGGATGGTTACAAGTGTCTAAAACTAACCATGGTTAAATTCTAACCCAATATATGGTTAACTATTTTTCCTACCCTATAAATACCAAGCTAAAACACATATAAATCTTGCACCACACCTTCTTATAACCTTCAAGTCCTAAAACCTAAGGCACTTTTCTTATATTTTGTAAGAAAGTTAACTAGTTTTTGAAAGAAAACTAGTGTTTGATCTTCAATATTGGAAATTTTCTAAGAAAAGTTGTTATAACTTTAAAGTCTCCAAAAAGACGTCGTTATAATCTTCAAATAGCTTTGGACTTCAAGAAGGCGTCGTTATAATCTTCAAATAACCTCGGTTTATCATAGATTGCAAAGGGTGAAGCTTAAGTCTATCAAAGTCCGTACCTTACTAGTTACTTACCTTTCTTTTTGAAAGCCTCAAGTTGTAAGCAAACCCTAACATACTTTCTTGCTTAATTATCATTTACATGCTCTTTGTGTTCCTTTCAAGCTATATATGTTCTTGTTATTGTGTTCATGATGTTTAGAAATGGATAAAACAAGTATTGGTATACATATGTTAACTTATGACAAGTAAACAAGCAAACTAGTGATTTTTATGGAAAACCACGACCAAAATAGTATAACTTTGATATTTGACACTTACTTACTGTTAAATAGGACTTAACAAGGAAAACATAGCAATTTGAATCACCCAAAACGAGTACCCGAGTCAAAAGTTATGACCATTTGAAGCTAGCGAAACCAAAACGGCAAAACTGCCCAAATAGCATTCTGATCAAATTTTGATTTTTAAAGTCACTCTTCCGGTCTGATTCATCAAAAAGTTAAAACACGAAAGTTGTCCGGAACAACGTTTTCGTTCAGGAATATCGAAGCTCAAGCCCTGAAAACGCTTTCCGAGTGATAAATTTCTTCAAAATCTTGACAGCCCATTTTAGACCAAAGTCACTATACTATAGTTATCATTTACTAAGACCAAGAGGTCTAATGACCTAAAGCCAAGACCACAACCATGGCTAAAGCCAAGGTTGAGTCTCAAGACCATGGAAAAATGACCAAGGTCACGGCGAAGCCATGACTAAATGACCATATAAGCTTACTTAGGCGTAAACATGAAACAAGGAATTAGGCGATAACTTGAACAAACAATTTGGATCTACTTCACTTCAAAAGGAACCATGAGATATTACAAAGAGAAAATGGTCATATAAGACTTATGAAACTACCCCTAATAACAATCTTCATGTACTAATAAACTTTCCTAAAGTTTATTCAAATATTGGACATGTAACTTTTCGGATTAAAACTTATACATTTGTTATCAAATACTACAATAGTAGGGAGCCTCATGTGAGGAGTTCATTAAGTAAGCCGTCGAGACGAGTTGTGGATTTACGAGTTAAAGTGTCCTGGCTCCTCGAACGTTTACTCCATGACTTCTGAATTATGTCGGCCCGAACGGTAGTAAGAGATATACAACTTATACATGTTTCATAAACCATTTATATTCAAAGACTTACACTATATACTAAGTACTACATCATGAACATTATGCAAGACATATATAGGCAATTCTTCGCATTCTTAGATGTTACTCCAAACCTAAGTCACAACGTTCTATTATACGCTGCTCTTAGTGACTTTCGCGATTCGACTACCACTTTCATTTCACATCACTTAAGCTTAAGGTGAGTCATAGCCCCTACTCTTTTCATACTTGTCTTAACTCTTTGGGGGAGACACATGCTCAACTACTTGTTTACTTGTACAAATACTCAAAACGTTTATACTTGACTGTGTTATACTTGATTTCTTACATACATGACTGCGTTATACTTAATTGCGTTATTCTATCTATTGAATAGTAGTTGTCTTTGTGAATTGACTCCCAGTTGTCTTTGGGAAGTGGCTCCCAGTTGTCTTTGGGAATTGACTCCCAGTTGTCTTTGGGAAGTGGCTCCCAGTTGTCTTTGGGAATTGACTCCCAGTTGTCTTTGGGAATTGGCTCCTAAAGTGAGGTCTTCGGAGATGAAGTAGAGACTCACTTCTAATTGCTTAAATTGTCTTGATGAACTTATACATGTCTTATTCATACTATATATGTTAGCAGTGGGTTGTGAACACACAGGTTGCAAGTCTCTTATGGCGGGAATTGCAACTGAGTGGATTCACGATGCCTTTGCTGTGCGAACATTCTCTTAAGGCTTTTTCAATTATTTTAAGACAAACTCTATGAACTCACCAACCATTGTGTTGACACTTTAGCATGTTTGTCTCAGGTCTGTAAGATGATAAGCTGTTGCATGGAGCATAGAGTCGCTTGGCATGTTTTGAAGACTTATGCTTTTATCTTTACCATTCGATATGTATTAAAATTCTTATGTATTGTATTATGGAACTCAAGTTTGTAACTCAGAATTTATTAATCGAATGGTAACTTTTCAAAACGTCTCATTTAGAGTTCGTTTTCTATACCTTGTACTTTGTATTATGAAGTAGCACCCCTATGACACAGTCTTCCGCTGCGGTATTTTGGGGGTGTTACAGATTGGTACCAGAGCCTTGGTTATAGAGAACTAGGTTGCATATACTACCTAGACTATAACTGATATAAACATTAAGACTCTTCTCTTTATTTTGCCTTACACACACTTCATGCGCATATGCTTATTGCTAATTGTTTGTTTAGAAGAAACCCCAGACAATAGTCAAGTCATCAAAAATTTAGAGCTAAGTAATAATTGTTTAATTAACTTAATCTTGTGACAGTTCTTGTTTGATAAGACATAAGATTAAGTTAAATAAAGGTTATTAGTTTCCTGTAGAGATTTGATGATTTGCCTTATACTTACTTTATATGATTCTAATACCTAGAAGTGGTTTATATGTCCTAGTACGACACTCAAACCTTTCTACAAGCGCGACTAGTCCATTTCGTCATATCCCCTTTCACAACTTAAGAGCAGATGATAGAAAGTCTACCCAATTATGTAGTACCAATTGTTGTGTTATGTGTGCCTGGTAAATATGTATACGTGTGAAAGGAAGCAATTATAATTATGGTGGCCAACATAATTATAAATGCGTCATGACTCACGTAGACATATGTGACCATGCTTACATTAATCAACGATTGACTCAAATTGACAAGATTTAAGACTAAGTAGTCCAGGAATATCACCTCATATCTGACGTCGACAAAATATCCCTCCTTGTAGATATCATGGCACCAAAGAGAGTAACTCGTAGCACTAGCCGAGGTGGTGCAACACCAAGAGGTGGAAGAACTAGTGGTCGTGGAGGTAGAGGAGCTGCTCACGACACTAGTAACCCTAGTAATGATAGTGGAAGAACTGGTGGACGTGGAGGTAGAGGAAATGCTCACGACACTAGTAACCCTAGTAACGATGGTGGAAATCCAGATGTCTCCACCATTATCGCCCAACAACTACAAAACCTACTTCCCACTATAGTCACACAAGTTGGCAATCACATGAGCAATTCGGGAAACCACGGAAGCATAAATGACGCTACAAATGATGGAGGAAGGAATAACAACAACAACCACAACAACAACAACAACAACAACAACAACAACCATAGGACTGGATGTACGTATAAGGAATTTACGTCATGCAAACCAATTGAGTTTAACGGTAAAGGAGGTGCATTGGCATATACACGATGGGTCGAGAAGATGGAGTCAGTGATCGATATCAGTAACTGTGCAATCCACCAGAGAGTGAAATATTCTGCATGCTTGCTATCAGAAAAGGCATTGACATGGTGGAACATGCAGATTCAAGCAAGGACTAGAGAAGCAGCTGTAGGCATGACATGGGACGACTTTAAGGGACTACTGAAGGAAGAGTACTGCCCGGTTAATGAAATGCAAAAACTAGAAGACGAGTTTTGGCATCACTCTATGGTAGGGGCTGGTCATGCAACCTACACAGATCGGTTTCATGAACTAGCTAAACTAGTTCCTCATCTGGTTACCCCTGAATCCAAAAGGATTGAGAGGTACATCTATGGCCTTGTTCCTGAGATTCGTGGGACAGTGAAAACAACCGAACCTCCCACAATTCAAAGTGCAATATTAAGAGCAGGAACCCTAACAGATGAGATGGTTAGGAATGGAACTTTGAAGACTAGTGATAAAAGGAAGGGAGCAGGTGAATCAAGCGAGCAAAAGGGTACAATGGTTGATAATAAGAGAGCAAGAGGATTTGCAGCAACAGTTTACGATCAGAAAAAGTATGAGGGTCCACATCCTAAGTGTACTAAATGCACTTATCATCATCAGAGGTCTGAACCATGCCCTGTGTGTTATAATTGCAAGAAGTCTGGCCACTTTGCAAGTCAGTGTAAATCAATTACAAGGCAGGCGAATGCGGACAATATAGGAAACAACCAAAAGACATGCCATGAGTGCAACAGCCCAAACCACTTCCGAAATACTTGTCCTAAGTTGAATAGGGCACAGGGACAAGTACTGGATAACCCGACTCTAGCAGTAATGCTTGAAGCAAATAACCCAAAGCGTGAATACAATGTTAGTCCACCTCGGGGTCGAGCATATTATTTGGGTACTAAGGAAGCCCGCAATGCCTAAACGGGTACGTACCTTATTCTACCATATTATTCTATTCTAGTTCAAACTCTAGCTTTATTATGCCGCTGTTAAGATAAGAGACCTAGACACACTAAACTTCGGGACGAAGTTTCCTGAAGGGGTAGAGACTGTAACAATTCGCAATTTCAGGTTAACTTTTATTCCTGAAAATTTCACTATTCACTTTTTACTATTCACTTTTCACTATTCATCTCAGAAATTTTTATTTCATATTCTCATAAGTTAAACTATTTTAACGATAATCCGAGAGTTTGACGCTCGTCGGATCATTTCTGCAAAAATCACAAAGCCGTGTCCGAGATTTACTTTTAGGTTTAAACGTCCTTCCAGCATCCCGATATATCCATAAAACATTATAAACAATAGAAATATGATTTTCTATCATTTTATGACAATTCCAAAAGTTTTGGAATTTTACGTTTTTCAGTTCAGCGTTTTACGCGAATTGCGCGTTTTAGACCCGTGTTTCCAGTTTTTAGCAGGGTTTTAGCACCCGATAGATCCTACCACTCATTTTATATTTTATTATGGACTATATTGACATGTTTAACAATACTTTCAAGTTTCATATTTTTACGATACCCGGTTTTACGTTTTGAGGCTTAATCATTTACGGTTAGCTTTTTACGGAGTCAAAATGCACAAACTAAGCAAGATAACACCAAGAGTCATCATCTAGTCATCTTATCCTCCCTTGAACCGCCAATGTGGGGGGGAAGTCACCATGGGTGGTCAAATCTTGACCCTTGATCTTTAGGATGGTTACAAGTGTCTAAAACTAACCATGGTTAAATTCTAACCCAATATATGGTTAACTATTTTTCCTACCCTATAAATACCAAGCTAAAACACATATAAATCTTGCACCACACCTTCTTATAACCTTAAAGTCCTAAAACCTAAGGAACTTTTCTAAGAAAAGTTGTTATAATTTTAAAGTCTCCAAAAAGACGTCGTTATAATCTTCAAATAGCTTTGGACTTCAAGAAGGCGTCGTTATAATCTTCAAATAACCTCGGTTTATCATAGATTGCAAAGGGTGAAGCTTAAGTCTATCAAAGTCCGTACCTTACTAGTTACTTACCTTTCTTTTTGAAAGCCTCAAGTTGTAAGCAAACCCTAACATACTTTCTTGCTTAATTATCATTTACATGCTCTTTGTGTTCCTTTCATGCTATATATGTTCTTGTTATTGTGTTCATGATGTTTAGAAATGGATAAAACAAGTATTGGTATACATATGTTAACTTATGACAAGTAAACAAGCAAACTAGTGATTTTATGGAAAACCACGACCAAAATAGTATAACTTTGATATTTGACACTTACTTACTGTTAAAGAGGACTTAACAAGGAAAACATAGCAATTTGAATCACCCAAAACGAGTACCCGAGTCAAAAGTTATGACCATTTGAAGCTAGCGAAACCAAAACGGCAAAACTGCCCAAATAGCATTCTGATCAAATTTTGATTTTTAAAGTCACCCTTCTGGTCCGATTCATCAAAAAGTTAAAACACGAAAGTTGTCCAGAACGACGTTTTCGTTCAGGAATAAAGAAGCTCGAGCCCTGAAAACGCTTTCCGAGTGATAAATTTCTTCAAAATCTTAACAGCCCATTTTAGACCAAAGTCACTATACTATAGTTATCATTTACTAAGACCAAGAGGTCTAATGACCTAAAGCCAAGACCACAACCATGGCTAAAGCCAAGGTTGAGTCTCAAGACCATGGAAAAATGACCAAGGTCACGGCGAAGCCATGACTAAATGACCATATAAGCTTACTTAGGCGTAAACATGAAACAAGGAATTAGGCGATAACTTGAACAAACAATTTGGATCTACTTCACTTCAAAAGGAACCATGAGATATTACAAAGAGAAAATGGTCATATAAGACTTATGAAACTACCCCTAATAACAATCTTCATGTACTAATAAACTTTCCTAAAGTTTATTCAAATATTGGACATGTAACTTTTCGGATTAAAACTTATACATTTGTTATCAAATACTACAATAGTAGGGAGCCTCATGTGAGGAGTTCATTAAGTAAGCCGTCGAGACGAGTTGTGGATTTACGAGTTAAAGTGTCCTGGCTCCTCGAACGTTTACTCCATGACTTCTGAATTATGTCGGCCCGAACGGTAGTAAGAGATATACAACTTATACATGTTTCATAAACCATTTATATTCAAAGATTTACACTATATACTAAGTACTACATCATGAACATTATGCAAGACATATATAGGCAATTCTTCGCATTCTTAGACGTTACTCCAAACCTAAGTCACAACGTTCTATTATAGGCTGCTCTTAGTGACTTTCGCGATTCGACTACCACTTTCATTTCACATCACTTAAGCTTAAGGTGAGTCATAGCCCCTACTCTTTTCATACTTGTCTTAACTCTTTGGGGGAGACACATGCTCAACTACTTGTTTACTTGTACAAATACTCAAAACGTTTATACTTGACTGTGTTATACTTGATTGCTTACATACATGACTGCGTTATACTTAATTGCGTTATTCTATTTATTGACTAGTAGTTGTCTTTGGGAATTGACTCCCAGTTGTCTTTGGGAAGTGGCTCCCAGTTGTCTTTGGGAATTGACTCCCAGTTGTCTTTGGGAAGTGGCTCCCAGTTGTCTTTGGGAATTGACTCCCAGTTGTCTTTGGGAATTGGCTCCTAAAGTGAGGTCTTCGGAGATGAAGTAGAGACTCACTTCTAATTGCTTAAATTGTCTTGATGAACTTATACATGTCTTATTCATACTATATATGTTAGCAGTGGGTTGTGAACACACAGGTTGCAAGTCTCTTATGGCGGGAATTGCAACTGAGTGGATTCACGATGCCTTTGCTGTGCGAACATTCTCTTAAGGCTTTTTCAATTATTTTAAGACAAACTCTATGAACTCACCAACCATTGTGTTGAAACTTTAGTATGTTTGTCTCAGGTCTGTAAGATGATAAGCTGTTGCATGGAGCATAGAGTCGCTTGGCATGTTTTGAAGACTTATGCTTTTATCTTTACCATTCGATATGTCTTAAAACTCTTATGTATTGTATTATGGAACTCAAGTTTGTAACTCGGAATTTATTAATCGAATGGTAACTTTTCAAAACGTCTCATTTAGAGTTCGTTTTCTATACCTTGTACTTTGTATTATGAAGTAGCACCCCTATGACACAGTCTTCCGCTGCGGTATTTTGGGGGTGTTACACCGTCACCAAAATTACTCTTGATGCCCTTCTTGTGACGCCGTCAGGTTTGTACTGGCCCGTCATGGATTTTACTTCTGACGCCGTCAAGATTTTCTTCTTGACGCCGTCAGGTACTGTTCACAGTATGGAAAATTAAGTCTTTGGCGTTTTCTTCACTTTTATGCTCCAAAAACGTCCGAATTGCTTCCTTTTCCAGAATTCACTCCCAAAGTACCTAAAATCACAAAAGGAACGATTTAGGGTAATATTTGATCAAATAAATTCAATTCCGGGCTTAAATGACCCCCTAAAAGTGGTTCATTTTTTGCCTTATCATATACCCTTACACTTGATATTTGCTTGTCCTCAAGCAAATGCGCTTTTATTCTAATCAAAATACAAGCTAGGGGTCATTTAACACTAATATAAAAGTAATTAAAACAAATAATCGTTCCACTAAAGACCAAAGACAAGCACGGAGGTCATATACTAGCACCTCACAAATAGTGTTTAGATACTCTCATCTCTCGGGTGTAATAGAGTAATATCACAATATGGAAATGGAAAACATCTCTCACTACCTGTCATAGCAAAATAGATTACCATAGGCTTGGGAAAGGATCAAACCTCCACCACATGGCGTAAGAACCTAGGATAAACTATCAAAGAGGTCTTTCAAAAGGGTTGTAACGTTAGGTGTAGGGATATGGAATACACGGTTTTGTTGGATATAGACAGTCTTTACTGGTGGCGAGTTAACAATCTTGGTTAATTACATGTACAATATGGCGTTGCTAAGCCAAGACTAGACTCGACTTAAGCTAATAAATGAAAAATAACAAAAACATAAAATGAAACATAGAATGAAACGGGATGGTAGTCCGTATGTTTTTCTTTTCTTTTCTTTTTCTATTTTTTTTTTCATACACTCTTACCCTACCATCCAAAATAATATATCATAGGGAATGTAAATTCCCCTTACACTTGAATCTTTACATACTTTACAATCAACTAATCTAATGACTCGAATCAAGATAATCAAAACACTTGGAGTACTTTTAAGATTAACGTACATATGGGGGTAATAAATGATGTTCTTCCCCATTACTCCATAATATTAGTACTTTACCCATGAGTCCCAATTGTCCCAAAACAATATGTACAAGGATATGACTCGACTTAGCAACCATGTAATCAATTAGATAATTAACTTAGGGTTTAAACAAATAACAATAATGCACTAAAGATGAGTGCATACACGGAAGGCTAAGGCGATTTGGGTGTACATTTAAGTGGGGTGTAACAAATTCTTCCTTTAAGTAAGATGCTTAAAGTTAGAAATGAAAAGATAGGCTCGGAGGGGTGTACTAGGGGTTTCGTGTACTAAAAATGAGTACAACGCTAAGGTGTGGGAAAAATTAATTGACTTAACTAGCCAAGTAATATGACATAAATGGTCAAGTAATTATGATATGGGTTTAACACAAGGGTGATCCTAATGCCTCTTATCATGTAGTAAATCCTAATACACGAATGTAGTCTCACTAGCGGTCTCGGGATACATCACTAACGCAAGTTCTAGAATCTAAATGCTACCAGTACACACATAAGCACTAATAGTAAATGCTTTTCCTATCAAATCTAAAGGCGAACCTCACATATTTGGGTGGAAAATTTTTCAAGTGGTACCGTTTTGTGCTAGTCATACAATCTCCTATCCATGAGACGCTTGCTATGGCTAAAGTTTCACTCCTAAATGTTGTAAAAAAATTTAAATTTGGCGCTAAAATTACACTAACAAGTATTTCTCATAGTGTTATTACACATCTACTATTAAACAAACAAACTCAAGCGAAAGTGTATCTGTAAATTATCATCATTTTACCCTCCCCTTACACTTAGGATGAACATTGTCCCCAATGTTCAAGTAAAGAATGTAAAAGTGAAATAAGTAAAAAGAATGAAATCAAATACTCCCCTGATTCGCTCGGTATGGATAATAAGGTGGCCAGGTTAGATCTTCCTCCAAGAAAATGAACAATCAAAGCTTCCCTTCCAGAATAGAAATCATCTTCTTGTCATACATAACCTGTTAAACCTGAGAAAATAGACAAGGCAACCTCGCATAAAATCGGCGGCAATCTATATATGCTAATAAATCCTAGAAAACAAGATAAGATATAATGCTTGTGGAATGATGTTTGCAGATTTCCTGGAAATTATAAAACTAATGATTCAACAAAAACCTTAAAACTTCGTTAGAAAAACAAAACTGGTAAAATTTCCAGAATTTTATACACGTGACGCCGTCAAGAGTAAACTCTTGACGCCGTCAGATGTGTTCTGCAAAAATTTTTATGTTAAGTTTCTGGAAAATTTCTGGAAAAACTTGGTCCTACTTCCTGGAAAATCCTGCAAAACATCATCATGACTCGATACAAGCATTTGACTCTAACAAATATGAATATACATGTTCACTTAATATTGTGGAGGATTATGATCAAGTTTGTTTCTTAAAAACATATTTGGGGTTTCCCCTTACACTTATCTTTTTGCAAAATACCTTTGGATGAAGTTAAGACTAAGCCAAGCAACAATGTAAAGTATTTTCATCATTAGTCTTGAAAAATGATTTACCAACAATAAAAATGAAACATGCATACGGAAGCAAATAACAAACAAACAAAAATAAAAAATCACAGAAAACATGGGTTGCCTCCCAAGAAGCGCTTTTCTTTATTTATGAGTCTTGTAGCTAGACTCAATGTCATGGGTTACTACGTGACCTCATCGTTGGTTTCATTCTCTAGGTCGTCTCCTATACCAGTTTTATATTCCGGACCTAATTGCAAGCATTCTTTGTAGAAACCAAGTATCCTATTCATCACATACTCTACTCCTCTACGTCTATCCTCATCATTCCTTTAGTAAACTGCTTGTTTGTGTTCCTTTTCTATGTTCGATAGGAGGCGGTATTGTTCAATTTTATAGGGCATTTGGTAGGCAATCTCATCGTTCTCATCTTTGAATCTAACTATGCCTAGAGTCGGATCATAACTCATCACAGAAGCCTCAATGAAAGGTTTCCCAAATACTACTTGACTTAGGCAAGTGTCTATCACCGGACGAATATCCTCTACAATCATGAAGTCGATTTCATAAGTGAAATTTCCGACAATCACATGCAATCCTTTCACTCTACCTACAAAATTACTTATCAAATTCTTATTGGGCATCATCCTATAACCAAGTTGTTTTTTCATTACCCAATTATAATAAGTCCTAGTCATGATATTTATAGGAGACATAGGATCGACATAAGCTTTCCATACATGCATATGCCCAATGTTGCATGGTATGTTGATGTTAGAGGGATCTCCTACTTTAATAAGGGGTGAACCAAGGATATATGGTGTCTCGGGATCATCGAATAAATCCTTATGATATTCCCGTTCTTCCTTGGTGGGCAACTTATCAAAGTATTCTCCTACAGTCTCTACTTTCTCTAACTCCTCTCCCTTATTAACCTCAACTTCCCTAATTTCATCCCTAGTCTCTGTTTCATCTCCAACTTCATCATTGTCACTTTCTTCTATATCCTTATCTATTGGCTTAACGGTGACAAAATTGACAAAGTGGACATGTTTGGATGATGAGGGGTCCTTAGTTTGGATTCCGTTATTGGCGTCCCTAGTGTCCTTCCTAGGTGCAATTAACGCTTGGTTGTCAAGGGCTTTTAACAAGTTGTCTATCTTGTTGGTCATCTCCGTTTGTTGTTGGTTGAATTCGGTTTCAAACCTAGCTATGCGAGCTTCTTGAGATGCCATGAACTTAGACATCAATCCTTCGAGATTATTGGTACTACCATAGTTGTTAGAAGGATTGTTATTGAAAGTACGGTTGGAGGGTGGACCGTTTGGTTGGTAATGATTAGGCGGATTGGATGAATTGGCTTGGTTTTGCCTCCACCTAAGGTTTGGGTGATTTTTCCAAGAAGGGTTGTAGGAATCACCGTAAGGGTTTAGCTCGGGTTTGAAAGTGTACCACTTATCTCCCGCTTCGTCGGTACGCGAGGATGCGTAGTCCGCAAAAGCTGTTCCGGGGAGTTCCATACAATCACGAGTGTCATGGGGACCACTACATAATTCGCATGAAGAAGTGATTTTGTTCACTTGGCTTGAAAGCTTAGGAGCTTTGTAAGATTTCATGAGAAACTTGACTTGGTCCTCAAGTTCCATGATCCTACGGTCGGGAGTGCTAGAATTGTTTGAAGGCAAAGATATTTCCTTGACCGTTTTGTTCAAATCACGGGGATCATTCCAACTTTCGTTGTCATAGAGAGCAAGATCTTCTATGAGTTCCCATGATTGTTCCGCACTAAGATCACGTAGCTTACCACCGGCCGATTGGTCAATAGCTCGCCTCGTGGAGAGATCGATGTGGTCATAAAAAATTTGGACTTGGAGCCAAAGATCTATGCCATGATGAGGGACTTTTTGGAGTAAGTCCTTGAATCGAGTCCATGCTCCATATAGAGTTTCACCTTGACGTTGTTGGAACATCAAGATATCATTTCTAAGCTTTGTAGTTCTCCCCGGTGGGAAAAATTGAGCAAGGAAACGAGTGGTGAGATCATCCCATGAGGTGATGGATCCCGCGGGTAAACGTTCAAGCCATTGCCTAGCTTGATCACGTAGAGAGAATTGGAATAGGCGTAATCGGTTAAAATAGGCGTAATCGGTTCAAAGATGTTACCACCTTCCATGATGTCGGAAGGTAAAGAGTTACGAACAAAAGCACGAAGAAATAAGATAGACTAAAGAAAACCTAAAAATAAAAATAAAATCTTACTAGAAAGGAATCTAGCAAGTAGACCTAATAAAAAGAGATTCAAACCTAGATAATAACTATTCCCCAGGCTGCGGCGCCAAAAACTTTGATGCGTGGGAATTGCACCAGGTTTTACCTCTCAAGGGATCTTGAGAAGCTTACAACCCCCACCAGGCAGTGTACCTTATCGATGTAGTATAGTATAATGACAAGTACCGGGGGATTGATCGTTCAGCTAGGAATAGTGTCGCTAGGCTTAGAAAACCTAAGAACTAGGTCTAGAGATGAGGGATGATTCTTTTTTGTATTTTTATATTTTATGAAAAGCAAGTAAAAATCTCGGGTTTGAAGGAGTTGGGCGGAATTAGTTGCTAGTCAACTAACCCAATACTAAAGATGCAATCAAAATAAAATACCAAAAATGAAAATAAACTAAAATTATACTAAGGTTGTGAACAATATGTGGGAGAATTGTGTTTACTTAGATTTCACTACTCCCTAGATATCTTTTACATGTTAATTACTTGTTATAGTTGCGTGGATGACGGATTGTATTCCTTAATACCATTCATGGGGTGGCGTACTTACTTCCCCAATCCTATGAGCGCCTACTTCACTCCTATGTCGAGCCGGCTAAGAAGCTCCTACCATGGGATCACTAGAATTTGCTCATGCATTAAATACAACCAATAAAACCTAGTACACATCGGTTCATGTTTCCTAAGACGTTCAAGCATGTTACACAATGGAGATCTGCCAGTTTTCTTAAGCCTAACATTGAAATCATTCATCGAATACAACCATAAACAAGTAATCAACACATAATTAACATCTAGGTTTCATTAGATCTAAGCAAACACAAGATAAATCTAGCCTAGCATGTTGAAATCAAGACAAGCACAAGATATAGACAACCAACACATAGACATATTGATTGAATTAAGAGAAGACTTATCTCAATTGAACATGCACTAGTACAAAATGAAGTTAAAGCAACACCGCTAAAGTGTTGTATTATGTGTTTAAAATGTTGGATTATGCTTAATGTGACACTTTACCAAGTGCTACGTTATGTAACGTCGCCTTAGGTATAAGTGACACTTTTAATTGGAATATGCAACAATTTTCAAATGTGTTGCCTATGTTTAGCAAATGTGATACACTAAAGTGCAACATTGTTTACACTCAAATACAACACTTATAATTATTTATTGCAACACTTATACAATCAACCGCAATACTTATTACATTAAAATGCAACACATTTTATATCCAAGTGCAACACTTTTTACATAAACGGTGACACTTTCTATACTTAAGTGCAACACATTTCAAAATCAAATACAACATTTTTCACACAACCACAACACTTTTATATTCAAGGCGCAACACTTTCTCATTTACTGAGATGAGGCATGCAACAGTTTATTGTGTGAAGTGCAACACTTGTAGTTGTTTTCGGTCATATATAATCCACCACTTATTTTAACGATTTTTAAACTTTTTTTGTTTGATGAAAATTAAAGCAATGCTATAAATATGATAATTATATCATACACATTTTAAAAAAAGAAATCAAATACATTAATATTTTATGTTCAACGTAGATTACATCATATTCTGTCTTGACAAATTTGGCCGAATGTAAGATTACGAACATAAAACATCTAGATGATAAAGAAAACATTTATTAAATAGCGATCCTAGAAATCTTGATTTTCATCTTTGCTAATCTCCACTTGCGGCTTGAAGTACTACAAAAGAATGTCGCCTGGCACAAATGAAAATGATAGAGAATACGGTTAGGTTACACACATTATATAGATTAAGATACAAAGACGACTAAATCTCTACAATAACATTCAAACAAACCTTAAGAAGAATACATATAGAGATTTAATGAGCTAATGTAAAATATATCTGGTACGAACATCGGCAAAGGCGCTGGAGCAATTCCATACAAAGGCTGGAGCAGATGAACTTTTGGCATGATATATTTAAAAATTTAAATACTTAACAATTGATGCATCAAAGACATCACTTATTACTAACATGAAGATACTAACAGTTAGTGCATCAAACAGATCACCTATTACAAAACTAGATCCATAAACAGATCACTAATATATAACTATATTGTTGACTAGCTGATCAATAATAAAATACTCTGAATTAGTTGATTGTCTCATTATTTTTCTTGTATAGTTCATATAGTGATAATCATTTGGTTATTCTAAAGCTCATTAGTGTGCGTTGATGAGGCGAAAAATGATCCATTTTTAGGGGTCATTTAAGCCCGAATCCGAATTTATTTGATCAAATATTGCCCTAAATCATTCCTTTTGTGATTTTAGGTACTTGGAGAGTGAATTCTGGAAAAGAAGCCATTTTGGACGTTTTTGGAGCATAAAAGTGAAGAAAACGGCAAAGTCTCAATTTTCCATGCTGGGAACAGTAGGTGACGGCGTCAAGAGTAATTCCCTGACGGCGTTAAACATCAAGAATTAAAATCTGTAGTTCATGAAGGCGTCAAGAGTTTTCCTGACGGCGTCAAAACCCCAAGAATAAAAATCCGTAGTTGATGACGGCGTCACACATAGGGCGTCAAGAGTAATTTTTGTGACGGCCTAGGCCTTGACGGCGTCAGAAGTAGATCAAGGCCGTCCGAGGAAGTATTTGTAACAATTCGCATTTTCAGGTTAATTACCATTCCCGGAAAATTTCACTATTCACTTTTACTATTCATTTTTCCCGAAAATTTTCCCGAAAATTGATTTTTATTTCTTGGGCTCGAGTGATAAATCATTTCCATGGCAAATTAAAAGTTTGACATTCATAAGCTCATTTTCATGAAAGTTATTAAGGAATTACACGGGATTACACGTTTTAGGGTAAAACGTCATTCAGAAATTCTACGTACAACGAAATTCGGTCGCGTTAATTTTCCCCATATCAGAAAAATGTTTGACACACTCATGATTTATTTGAGAATAAATCATGACTGAGAAAAACATGACCAAAATAAACCTCGGCCGTGAAAAACTGGAATTTTCAGTTTTTAAGCGTTTTTACTCAACCGTAACCTTAGCCTATACCTGCACCGCGTTTCTAATACGATTTGAGTTTTCAACTTTTTAGAAAAAGTCAACATATTTTTCCCTCCTCCTTTGACCAAAAATCATTCGTTGATTTTATAAGTCATTCCTTGATTTTTAGGCTTACGGTTTGATGTCTAAAAGATATTTAATACCAACCGACACTGGACTGAGCCCAGCCTAGACATTATAAGTCTTTTTAAATCAATTATATCATATTAGAAAAGTAACATTTTACTTTTCTCAATTTTACGCAATATTCGTACGTTTTACGTATTACGCGTTTTAGACCCGTGTTTCCAGTTTTTAGCAGGGTTTTAGCACCCGATAGAACCTACCACTCATTTTATATTTTATTATGGAGTATTTTGACAAGTTTAACCATTCTTCCAAGTTTCGTATTTTTACGATACCCGGTTTTACGTTTCGTGACTTAACGACTTACCGTTAGCAATTACCGGCACCAAAACTCACTCCGTAAGCTAGATAATACCAAGTTTATGCATCTAGTCACCCTATCCACCATATGGCCGACTATATGAAGCTTCACCATGCCTTGGTGGCTTATGATAAGCCTTAGACTTTAGGATACATGTATACTAAGTGAACTTGGTCTCCAAGTGTTGGAAAATATCCTAAATACTTGCACCTCCTTAAGGCAACTTCCTAGCACCTTCCTAGCACCTCCTTAAACTCATATATAAGCCCTCCCCATCCCTCCTAGTCGTTCACAACACAAACACCCTCTCATTTGCTAGTTTACTTCAAGTTTTGTGCAAGAAATCAAGTGCAATATCCACACATAAACCCTAGTTAGGTTTTGATTCATCAAACACTTCCATAACCTCATATACTTGGTGATTTCTCTTGAGTTTGAATCCACTCAAGTCACCTCAACCTTCATCATCCATCTTTCAAGATTACAAGAGTAGAAAGATTGCATGAAGTGAAGTGGGTTGAAGCAAGTCTATCAAAGTCCTTTTCCTTACATGTTAACTTCCTTTCATCTTTGAAAGCCAAAAGTTGTAAGCCAAACCCTAACATGATTCTTGTTAAATAATCATATTCATGTTATTTACATATTATTTGTGCTATATTATGTCTTGTATTCATGTCCATGATGTATAAAAGTGAGTAAAACAAGTTATTGTACATGATTGATAAGACAAGTTACTATAACAAGCAAACTAGTGACTTTCTTGGTAAGACCTGATCAAAATGGTAAAAATATGATATTTGATCATTACATATTACAGTAGAGGACTTAACAAGGAAACCGTGGCAACTTGAACCACCCAAAACGAGTATACTAGTCAAAAGTTACGCCTATTTGAAGTTACCAAAGATTTCCGGCAAAACTGCCTAAATAGCATTCTGATCAAATTTTGATTTTGAAAGTCCCACTTCTGCTCCGATTCATCAAAAAGTTAAAACACGAAAGTTGTCCGGAACGACGTTTTCGTTCAGGAACAAAGAAGCTCGAGCCCTGAAAACGCTTTTCGAGTGATAAATTTCTTCAAATTCTTAACAGCCCATTTTTATACCAAAGTCATTACATATAGGTTATGGTTTATGAAGACCAAAGGGGTCTTATGACCTAGAATCAAGACCACAACCATGGCTAGAGCCAAGGTTGAGTCTCAAGACTATGGAACAATGACCAAAGGTCATGGCTAGGCCATGACGAAATGACCATGTAAGCTTACTTAGGCGTAAACATGAAACAAAGTATTGGCGATAACTTGTACAAGCAACTTGGATCTACTTCATCTAAAGGAACCATGAGACATTACAAAGAGATAAATGGTCATACAAGACTTATGAAACTACCCCTAATAACAATCTTCATGTACAAATAAACTTTCCTAAGTTTATTCAAGTATCGGACATGTAACTTTCGGATCAAAACTTATATCTATATATTTCATCAACTACTACAATAGTAGGGAGCCTCATGTGAGGAGTTCATTATGTAAGCCGTCGAGTTGAGTTGTGGATTTACGAGTTAAAGTGTCCTGGCTCCTCGAACGCTTACTAACATGACTTCTGAATTATGTCGGCCCGAACAGTAGTAAACGATATACAAAACATACATGTTCATGAATCTTTTCTTTCAAAGACTTACACAATACATTGTACCACATCATGGACTAAGTGCAAGATATATATTGGCATGTTTATGTTTCCTTAGAGATTATTCCAAACCTAAGTTGCAACGATTATTCTAGGTTGCTCGTAGAAGTTCTTACGGCATACCCATCATTCTCATTATACATCATCCAACTCAAGGTGAGTTCATAGCCCCACTTTCCATTACTTAATTGTTTTACAAATCCTTGGGGGGAATACATGCTATTTTAACCGAGCACAATGTTTTTAAATTGTATGCTTGCCTGATTGTTTTATTATCACTAAGTACCAGCCTTGCTAAACCGAGATCCCTTATTATGAACCATTTAATCACTAGCAATAGTGAGCGCAAATATTGTGAATAGGCCTATTGGGATTGACGAATCCCATTTGTATTGAGTAAGTTCAAACAAATGCATTAATATTTGAGATTTAGGTATGTTAGCAAAGTACCTACCGGGATAAATCTGCCGATCGATATTGGTACACGTTAACGTTTTGGTGTCATAAGCTTAGTGTATAATACATTTTATGGGCGTATAACAACATAGCCTACCTATTTTGCTTTCCAAACATTGGTGTGAGCCTATAACTCACACTACCAACATATTGTGTTCAAACATTAAACAAACTCTATGAATATCACTCAACCTTTGTGTTGACCTCTCAAGCATGTATTTCAGGTTCATGACGATCAAGGATGGCACGGAAGGGCACGGATACTCAAGAGGGCTATAAATTTTATTATCATTCAAAAACACATTTATTATACATTGTAAACATGGAACCATTTGGGACCTCATTTTGTAAATCTCTGATATTTATACAATTTGAATGATAAATCTTTTAAAACGACTCAATTGGAGTTCGTTTTCTATTATTGTGACTATTGTGCCGTCGAGTAACACCCAGTTTGAATTCTGCTGCATCCATTAATTGGGGGTGTTACAGATTGGTACCAGAGCCATGGTTATAGAGAAACGGGTCTAATTGAGACCTAAGCTATAACTACAATTACAAGCAAAAACATTTTTATAGCCTTCCACTCTCCGTGTCTTCCATCCTCCAGACGATTATGGACTTAGCAAGCATGTTATGCTACACAAATATATTAGTATATTCATATATACCCATTTTGAGCATTTCCCCATAGACATTTTTATGCTACACAAACATAATTGCATATTTATATATGTACCCTTAAACATAATTGAGCATTTCCCCGTAAGCATTTTATACTACATGAACATATTAGTATATTGATATATAAACTCGGTTTATTTTCAATCATTTATCTAAACAATGGACTAAACATACCTGCGTATGCCTATTCTAGGGCATTTCGGCACAACTACATTCTCCCAATCATGTTCCTACTCCAACATTTTATGTCCAAGACATTGTAACTGATTGCAATGGTCTTTCCTATTTTCCAAGACATTGTATTATACAATGGTCTTAATCATTTCTCAAATGTTTTGAGTCACATAATGGTTTAACCTACTTCCCAGACATTGTGAATTGCACAATGGTCTAACCTACTTCCGAGACATTGTGATTTGTGCAATGGTCTCTGGAATTATTTAACGACCTCATCAATATCATTTCATATGATATCAAAAACCCATCACAATCTAACGATTTCCAAACAAGAAATATGAGATTTCTAAAGGACAAACTAATCCATCATCGACAAAAGCTGAACTTTCTCTACATTCATCAAATTTTCTTATGAAACCTTCATTATTAAAAGTTTGTGATCCTGGCCAAGTATGTTCTATTTTAGAACTACTTAAAACTTCCTTTCCATACGTATCTACCCTTACTACCTTCTATGCAATGGAATATGAAAACATACGTTACAAGTCTTGTATGGACGGGACTTGCAACTTAAGGGTTTGACATCGCCTTTGTTTAGTGGACAGTTTCCCGAAAGCAACGGACATATCAAAAGTATACCTAGTTTAGGTATTTGAAAATTTTATCGAACCTTGGCTAAATATAGACTAGTCACCTATATTTAACCTAGGGACAGTGGAATATAGTCTGACTAACTATATTCGACTTAAAATTTTCAAATACTGAGAGTAGTTGTACTAGGGTTATGTTTAGGTTGATTTCCTACTTGAACACGATAAACCACCAGAATACATTAAAACAATCTAGAGACATGATAGTGTCTTACCACTCAGCAAGATCTTAACACCTTATTTGTACTACCTAATTTCATTCTTGAATTTTTTTTTTCATTTATGAGATAATCCGAACTACTATCTTGGGATAGTTATCAATTATTCTCTTTATCCTGTAGAAGTACTATCCTGTTTAGGTCCTAAGGATACCATTCCATCATAAACTTTTAAAATCTCTTAAGATTTTTAAAGCAAACTCAACATCTATACCTAAGAGTATTAATGTTAAGCATACACTACACACTTTTGTTCATCAACATATCACATCATTATCTTCACAACCGTGGCAAACACAAGCTCATTAACAGATCTTGATGCACTTTTAAAGCTCAAATCATCCATAGTTACACCACAAGCACCCTCACCAGCTTTACAAGATTGAATATTCATCTTGTACTTTTGGAACACCAGTATCATCTCGTAATACACTACCTTGTAACTCACCGGCTAATTGTGAATGTTGTGTTGGGAATTCTTAAGTAGGATGATTTGTAATTATTTGAATGGATTGGGATGCCTTTTCATTTAAATAAAGACATTGTAAATCACCGAACCATAAGTTTATATTTCCCTATTTACATTGTTTGGGATGCCTCTCTATGTAAATAAAGAATTATAAATAAGTGGGCTTATTTGTATCCGAAATAACATAAGTATGAAGTCAATAAACACTAGGTACAACAACCGATTACCTACTAGGCTATGATTGCAACAACTATCCCAATTTCCATTAGTACGAGATTTACATTTTGGTTTTCATAATGATAGTGCAATAACAAACAAACTCATTGCGAGGCCATGTAACCATATGCATGGGCAGTCATATCGAACTCATTGTGAAGCCATGTAGCCATATGCATGGGCAGCCGAACAATTCAAACAGGACTTGGTCCAACCACATGTTCAACACTTAATCCATTATTCGACTCCTATATCAATTGCTATTGATACTTGACAACTATATCAAGTTCTATTTGATATTCAACTACTATATCAATTCCTATTAATATTCGACTGCTATATCAATTTCCTTTGATATTCGACTATTACCATACCTTTCCTACATAAAAGTAAGCCTCATCCTACACCATACACTGAAATGACAAATCAAACTACATCACCGGTAATCCCAGACTTCAGTCCTCATAAGTAACCACATCTCTTCATCGACACCACTCCAACATATGACACACATAGAACTTCGGGACGAAGTTCCCCGTAAGGGGTAGAGACTGTAACAATTCGCATTTTCAGGTTAATTACCATTCCCGGAAAATTTCACTATTCACTTTTACTATTCATTTTTCCCGAAAATTTTCCCGAAAATTGATTTTTATTTCTTGGGCTCGAGTGATAAATCATTTCCATGGCAAATTAAAAGTTTGACATTCATAAGCTCATTTTCGTGAAAGTTATTAAGGAATTACACGGGATTACACGTTTTAGGGTAAAACGTCATTCAGAAATTCTACGTACAACGAAATTCGGTCGCGTTAATTTTCCCCATATCAGAAAAATGTTTGACACACTCATGATTTATTTGAGAATAAATCATGACTGAGAAAAACATGACCAAAATAAACCTCGGCCGTGAAAAACTGGAATTTTCAGTTTTTAAGCGTTTTTACTCAACCGTAACCTTAGCCTATACCTGCACCGCGTTTCTAATACGATTTGAGTTTTCAACTTTTTAGAAAAAGTCAACATATTTTTCCCTCCTCCTTTGACCAAAAATCATTCCTTGATTTTATAAGTCATTCCTTGATTTTTAGGCTTACGGTTTGATGTCTAAAAGATATTTAATACCAACCGACACTGGACTGAGCCCAGTCTAGACATTATAAGTCTTTTTAAATCAATTATATCATATTAGAAAAGTAACATTTTACTTTTCTCAATTTTACGCAATATTCGTACGTTTTACGTATTATGCGTTTTAGACCCGTGTTTCCAGTTTTTAGCAGGGTTTTAGCACCCGATAGAACCTACCACTCATTTTATATTTTATTATGGAGTATTTTGACAAGTTTAACCATTCTTTCAAGTTTCGTATTTTTACGATACCCGGTTTTACGTTTCGTGACTTAACGACTTACCGTTAGCAATTACCGGGACCAAAACTCACTCCGTAAGCTAGATAATACCAAGTTTATGCATCTAGTCACCCTATCCACCATATGGCCGACTATATGAAGCTTCACCATGCCTTGGTGGCTTATGATAAGCCTTAGACTTTAGGATACATGTATACTAAGTGAACTTGGTCTCCAAGTGTTGGAAAATATCCTAAATACTTGCACCTCCTTAAGGCAACTTCCTAGCACCTTCCTAGCACCTCCTTAAACTCATATATAAGCCCTCCCCATCCCTCCTAGTCGTTCACAACACAAACACCCTCTCATTTGCTAGTTTACTTCAAGTTTTGTGCAAGAAATCAAGTGCAATATCCACACATAAACCCTAGTTAGGTTTTGATTCATCAAACACTTCCATAACCTCATATACTTGGTGATTTCTCTTGAGTTTGAATCCACTCAAGTCACCTCAACCTTCATCATCCATCTTTCAAGATTACAAGAGTAGAAAGATTGCATGAAGTGAAGTGGGTTGAAGCAAGTCTATCAAAGTCCTTTTCCTTACATGTTAACTTCCTTTCATCTTTGAAAGCCAAAAGTTGTAAGCCAAACCCTAACATGATTCTTGTTAAATAATCATATTCATGTTATTTACATATTATTTGTGCTATATTATGTCTTGTATTCATGTCCATGATGTATAAAAGTGAGTAAAACAAGTTATTGTACATGATTGATAAGACAAGTTACTATAACAAGCAAACTAGTGACTTTCTTGGTAAGACCTGATCAAAATGGTAAAAATATGATATTTGATCATTACATATTACAGTATAGGACTTAACAAGGAAACCGTAGCAACTTGAACCACCCAAAACGAGTATACGAGTCAAAAGTTATGCCTATTTGAAGTTACCAAAGATTTCCGGCAAAACTGCCTAAATAGCATTCTGATCAAATTTTGATTTTGAAAGTCCCACTTCTGCTCCGACTCATCAAAAAGTTAAAACACGAAAGTTGTCCGGAACGACGTTTTCGTTCAGGGACAAAGAAGCTCGAGCCCTGAAAACGCTTTTCGAGTGATAAATTTCTTCAAATTCTTAACAGCCCATTTTTATACCAAAGTCATTACATATAGGTTATGGTTTATGAAGACCAAAGGGGTCTTATGACCTAGAATCAAGACCACAACCATGGCTAGAGCCAAGGTTGAGTCTCAAGACTATGGAACAATGACCAAAGGTCATGGCTAGGCCATGACGAAATGACCATGTAAGCTTACTTAGGCGTAAACATGAAACAAAGTATTGGCGATAACTTGTACAAGCAACTTGGATCTACTTCATCTAAAGGAACCATGAGACATTACAAAGAGATAAATGGTCATACAAGACTTATGAAACTACCCCTAATAACAATCTTCATGTACAAATAAACTTTCCTAAGTTTATTCAAGTATCGGACATGTAACTTTCGGATCAAAACTTATATCTATATATTTCATCAACTACTACAATAGTAGGGAGCCTCATGTGAGGAGTTCATTATGTAAGCCGTCGAGTTGAGTTGTGGATTTACGAGTTAAAGTGTCCTGGCTCCTCGAACGCTTACTAACATGACTTCTGAATTATGTCGGCCCGAACAGTAGTAAACGATATACAAAACATACATGTTCATGAATCTTTTCTTTCAAAGACTTACACAATACATTGTACCACATCATGGACTAAGTGCAAGATATATATTGGCATGTTTATGTTTCCTTAGAGATTATTCCAAACCTAAGTTGCAACGATTATTCTAGGTTGCTCGTAGAAGTTCTTACGGCATACCCATCATTCTCATTATACATCATCCAACTCAAGGTGAGTTCATAGCCCCACTTTCCATTACTTAATTGTTTTACAAATCCTTGGGGGGAATACATGCTATTTTAACCGAGCACAATGTTTTTAAATTGTATGCTTGCCTGATTGTTTTATTATCACTAAGTACCAGCCTTGCTAAACCGAGATCCCTTATTATGAACCATTTAATCACTAGCAATAGTGAGCGCAAATATTGTGAATAGGCCTATTGGGATTGACAAATCCCATTTGTATTGACTAAGTTCAAACAAATGCATTAATATTTGAGATTTAGGTATGTTAGCAAAGTACCTACCGGGATAAATCTGCCGATCGATATTGGTACACGTTAACGTTTTGGTGTCATAAGCTTAGTGTATAATACATTTTATGGGCGTATAACAACATAGCCTACCTATTTTGCTTTCCAAACATTGGTGTGAGCCTATAACTCACACTACCAACATATTGTGTTCAAACATTAAACAAACTCTATGAATATCACTCAACCTTTGTGTTGACCTCTCAAGCATGTATTTCAGGTTCATGACGATCAAGGATGGCACGGAAGGGCACGGATACTCAAGAGGGCTATAAATTTTATTATCATTCAAAAACACATTTATTATACATTGTAAACATGGAACCATTTGGGACCTCATTTTGTAAATCTCTGATATTTATACAATTTGAATGATAAATCTTTTAAAACGACTCAATTGGAGTTCGTTTTCTATTATTGTGACTATTGTGCCATCGAGTAACACCCAGTTTGAATTCTGCTGCATCCATGAATTGGGGGTGTTACAGTATTTGGCGGCGAGGTAACGGCGTCACATTGTTTGTCTTGACACCGTCATCCCTATTTTCCTATATATATAGTTTTCTAGTTTTTCACATTTAAAAAGAGAAGTTTTGGGAGAAACCCTAAAGACGATTTTGGTGTAACTTTACAGGTTTTTCAAGGGTTCCAACCCCTTGATACCTTGCATGATTAATCAAGATAAGTGTTCTTCTAATTCAATCAATATGTCTATGTGTTGGTTGTCTATATCTTGTTCTTGTCTTAATTCTATCATGCTAGGCTAGATCTCTCTTGTGTTTGCTTAGATCTAATGAAACCTAGATATTGATTATGTGTTGATTACTTGTTTATTCTTGTCTTGGATGAATGATTTATATGTTAGGCTTAAGAAAACTAGCAGATCTCCAAATGGTAACATGCTTGAACGTCTTAAGAAACATGAACCGAGGCGTACTAGGTCTTTGTAACAATTCGCAATTTCAGGTTAACTTTTATTCCCGAAAATTTCACTATTCACTTTTTACTATTCACTTTTCACTATTCATCTCAGAAATTTTTATTTCATATTCTCGTAAGTTAAACTATTTTAACGATAATCCGAGAGTTTGACGCTCGTCGGATCATTTATGCAAAAATCACAAAGCCGTGTCCGAGATTTACTTTTAGGTTTAAACGTCATTCCAGCATCCCGATATGTCCATAAAACATTATAAACAATAGAAATATGATTTTCTCTCATTTTAGGACAATTCCAAAAGTTTTGGAATTTTACGTTTTTCAGTTCAGCGTTTTACGCGAATTGCGCGTTTTAGACCCGTGTTTCCAGTTTTTAGCAGGGTTTTAGCACCCGATAGATCCTACCACTCATTTTATATTTTATTATGGAATATATTGATAAGTTCTAGCATATATATAAGTTTCATATTTTTAGGATACCCGGTTTTACGTTTCGTGACTTAACAACTTACGGTTAGCAATTTACGGAGTCAAAACTAGCTACATAAGTAGGATAATACCATCAAAAGTCCACACTTGCCCCCAAGACTTATAAACCGCCACTAGGGGGGGGGCATTCACACTTGTGGCATCATCTCATGACTTTAGCCATTAGATCATTACTTAATTACAACTATGTCACCAAGTTATTGTAATTTCCTAGTAAGCTTCCTAACCTCCTCATTCATAGTATAAATAGCAAGCTAATACCTTCCTTTCTTCATCACCAAAAACGCCACAACATAAATCCCTAGCACCATGATCCTTTGATCTTCAAACTACAAGTTACACTACAAAGTTCAATGTCTTAGTATTTTCTACCTAGTTCTTAAGTTTGTTTGGTGATTCCATGGTTGAATTAGGAGCTACACAAGGGTACTAGGGCTGAAGTTAAATGATTTTCACAAGGGTTAGATCAAGGCTAGCAAGGGTTACAAGAGTTATGGTGAAGGGTTTACAAGCTTAGGTTTAGTGTCCTAGTTCTATACTTGACTTCCTTTCTTAAGTGAAAGCCAAAAGTGGTAAGCAAACCCTAACATACTCCTTACTTAATTATCATTTTCATGCTCTTTGTGTTCCTTTCATGCTATATATGTTCTTGTTATTGTGTTCATGATGTTTAAAAATGGATAAAACAAGTATTGGTATACATATGTTAACTTATGACAAGTAAACAAGCAAACTAGTGATTTTTATGGAGAACCACGACCAAAATAGTATAACTATGATATGAAACACTTACATAATGTTATAAAGGACTTCAAAAGGAAAACATAGCAATTTGAATCACCCAAAACGAGTACACGAGTCAAAAGTTATGGCCATAAGAAGTTAGCGACACCAAAACGCCGAAACTGCCTATAACCTACTGTTTCGCATTCTGTGATTTTGAAAGTCCCACTTCTGATCCGATTCATCAAAAAGTTAAAACACGAAAGTTGTCCGGAACGCCGTTTTCGTTCAGGAACAAAGAAGCGCGAGCCCTGAAAACGCTTTCCGAGTGATAATTTCTTCAAATTTTTAACAGCCCATTTTTAGACCAAAGTAACTATATAATGGTTATGATTTACTAAGACCAAGAGGTCTAATGACCTAAAGCCAAGACCACAACCATGGCTAAAGCCAAGGTTGAGTCTCAAGACCATGGTAACAATGACCAAGGTCACGGAAAAGCCACTGCTAAAGACCATATAACTTTTAAACGATCAAAACTTATATATATGTTCTCAAATAGTACAATAGTAGGGAGCCTCATGTGAGGAGTTCATTAAGTAAGCCGTCGAGATGAGTTTTGGATTTACGAATAAAAGTGTCCTGGCTCCTCGAACGTTTACTCCATGACTTCTGAATTATGTCGGCCCGAACGGTAGTAAGAGATATACAACCTATACATGTTTCATAAACCATTTATACTTAAAGACTTACACTACATACTAAGTACTACATCATGAACATTATGCAAGACATATATTGGCAATTCTTCGTATTCTTAGACATTATTCCAAACCTAAGTCGCAACGTTCTATTATAGGCTACTCTTAGAGACTTTCGCGATTCGACTACCACTTTCATTTCTCATTACATAGACTTAAGGTGAGTCATAGCCCCTACTTTTTCATACTTGTTTTAACTCTTGGGGGGGATACATGCTCAACTACTTGCTTACTTGTACAAATACTCAAAACATTTATACTTGATTGTCTTATACTTGATTACATTATACTTGATTTCATACATACATGACTGTTTTATCTTTGGGAAGTGGCTCCCAGTAATCTTTTATCTTTGGGAAGTGGCTCCCAGCAAACTTTTATCTTTGGGAAGTGGCTCCCAGTTTTCTTTGGGAAGTGGCTCCCAGTTGTCTTTGATACATCCTAACATTTGCGAATGTTTGGATACATCATAAAAGTGAGGTCTTCGGAGATGAAGTAGAGACTCACTACTAATTGCTTAACTGTTTTGATGAACTTATACATGTCTTTATTATACCATATATGTTAGCAGTGGGTTGTGAACACACATGTTGCAAGTCTCTTATGGCGGGATTTGCAACTGAGTGGATTCACGATGCCTTTGCTGTGCGAATATTCTTTAAGGCTTTTCAACTGTTTTAAGACAAATTCTATGAACTCACCAACCATTGTGTTGACACTTTAGCATGTTGATCTCAGGTTAGTAAGGCGATAGCTAGTGCGTGGAACTTAGAGAGCTTCATATTCTGAAGACTTACGCTTTTTATCATTTACCATTCAAAACATTTGTATATATTTATGTATCATACTTTGGAATCTCATGTTTGTAACTTTGAATTCATTAATCGAATGGTAACTTTTCAAAACGTCTCATTTAGAGTTCGTTTTCTATAACTTGTACTTTGTATTATGAAGTAGCACCCCTATGACACAGTCTTCCGCTGCGGTATTTTGGGGGTGTTACAGATTGGTATCAGAGCCTTGGTTATAGAGAACTAGGTTGCATTTAGTGCCTAGACTTTAACTGCTATATACGTTAAGACTCTCCTTTTTATTTACCTTACACACACTACATACGCGTACGCTTTTTGTTAGTTATTGGTTTAGTTCCACGCTGTTAGATGATGTGACTTTAGTATTATAAGGAACCCCAGAGATTAGCCGAGTCATTAAAAACATGGAGCTCAGTAATAACTAATTATTTAACTTGATCTTGTGACAGTTCTTGTTTGATTAGACACAAGATTTGAGTTAAATAATATTGTTGCTTAGCTTTAGGGATTTGATGGCTTGATTATCTTACCATCGGCCTCAGAAGGCGGATTTTGTGTCGGAAATTCTTAAGTAGGATGATTTAGAATCTCCTTATTTAAATGGATTGGGACGCGTCTTCATTTAAATAAAGAAATTGTAAATCACCGAACCATAAGTTTATGATCCCTTACTTACATAAATTTGGACGCTTCTTTATGTAAGTAATGTGTTATAAATAAGTGGGCTTAATTGTAGCCGATACGACTCCTTAACCAGAACCTTAGACGAATCAGAGTGACCACCACTATTTTAGAGATCCCGAATTCTCTTAGACACACCGTAAGTAGTTAACATCAACTGAACTTCGGGACGAAGTTCTCCTTAAGGGGTAGAGACTGTAACAATTCGCAATTTCAGGTTAACTTTTATTCCCGAAAATTTCACTATTCACTTTTTACTATTCACTTTTCACTATTCATCTCAAAAATTTTTATTTCATATTCTCGTAAGTTAAACTATTTTAACGATAATCCGAGAGTTTGACGCTCGTCGGATCATTTCTGCAAAAATCACAAAGCCGTGTCCGAGATTTACTTTTAGGTTTAAACGTCATTCCAGCATCCCGATATGTCCATAAAACATTATAAACAATAGAAATATGATTTTCTCTCATTTTAGGACAATTCCAAAAGTTTTGGAATTTTACGTTTTTCAGTTCAGCGTTTTACGCGAATTGCGCGTTTTAGACCCGTGTTTCCAGTTTTTAGCAGGGTTTTAGCACCCGATAGATCCTACCACTCATTTTATATTTTATTATGGAGTATATTGATAAGTTCTAGCATATTTATAAGTTTCATATTTTTAGGATACCCGGTTTTACGTTTCGTGACTTAACAACTTACGGTTAGCAATTTACGGAGTCAAAATTAGCTACATAAGTAGGATAATACCATCAAAAGTCCACACTTGCTCCCCAAGACTTATAAACCGCCACTAGGGGGGGGGGGCATTCACACTTGTGGCATCATCTCATGACTTTAGCCATTAGATCATTACTTAATTACAACTTTGTCACCAAGCTATTGTAATTTCCTAGTAAGCTTCCTAACCTCCTCATTCATAGTATAAATAGCAAGCTAATACCTTCCTTTCTTCATCACCAAAAACGCCACAACATAAATCCCTAGCACCATGATCCTTTGATCTTCAAACTACAAGTTACACTACAAAGTTCAATGTCTTAGTATTTTCTACCTAGTTCTTAAGTTTGTTTGGTGATTCCATGGTTGAATTAGGAGCTACACAAGGGTACTAGGGCTGAAGTTAAATGATTTTCACAAGGGTTAGATCAAGGCTAGCAAGGGTTACAAGAGTTATGGTGAAGGGTTTACAAGCTTAGGTTTAGTGTCCTAGTTCTATACTTGACTTCCTTTCTTAAGTGAAAGCCAAAAGTTGTAAGCAAACCCTAACATACTCCTTACTTAATTATCATTTTCATGCTCTTTGTGTTCCTTTCATGCTATATATGTTCTTGTTATTGTGTTCATGATGTTTAAAAATGGATAAAACAAGTATTGGTATACATATGTTAACTTATGACAAGTAAACAAGCAAACTAGTGATTTTTATGGAGAACCACGACCAAAATAGTATAACTATGATATGAAACACTTACATACTGTTATAAAGGACTTCAAAATGAAAACATAGCAATTTGAATCACCCAAAACGAGTACACGAGTCAAAAGTTATGGCCATAAGAAGTTAGCGACACCAAAACGCCGAAACTGCCTATAACCTACTGTTTCGCATTCTGTGATTTTGAAAGTGACACTTCTGATCCGATTCATCAAAAAGTTAAAACACGAAAGTTGTCCGGAACGCCGTTTTCGTTCAGGAACAAAGAAGCTCGAGCCCTGAAAACGCTTTCCGAGTGATAATTTCTTCAAATTTTTAACAGCCCATTTTTAGACCAAAGTAACTATATAATGGTTATGATTTACTAAGACCAAGAGGTCTAATGACCTAAAGCCAAGACCACAACCATGGCTAAAGCCAAGGTTGAGTCTCAAGACCATGGTAACAATGACCAAGGTCACGGCAAAGCCACGGCTAAAGACCATATAACTTTTAAACGATCAAAACTTATATATATGTTATCAAATACTACAATAGTAAGGAGCCTCATGTGAGGAGTTCATTAAGTAAGCCGTCGAGATGAGTTGTGGATTTACGAATTAAAGTGTCCTGGCTCCTCGAACGTTTACTCCATGACTTCTGAATTATGTCGGCCCGAACGGTAGTAAGAGATATACAACCTATACATGTTTCATAAACCATTTATACTTAAAGACTTACACTATATACTAAGTACTACATCATGAACATTATGCAAGACATATATTGGCAATTCTTCGTATTCTTAGACGTTACTCCAAACCTAAGTCACAACGTTCTATTAGAGGCTGCTCTTAGAGACTTTCGCGATTCGACTACCACTTTCATTTCTCATTACATAGACTTAAGGTGAGTCATAACCCCTACTTTTTCATACTTGTTTTAACTCTTGGGGGGGATACATGCTCAACTACTTGCTTACTTGTACAAATACTCAAAACATTTATACTTGATTGTCTTATACTTGATTGCATTATACTAGATTTCATACATACATGACTGTTTTATCTTTGGGAAGTGGCTCCCAGCAAACTTTTATCTTTGGGAAGTGGCTCCCAGTTTTCTTTGGGAAGTGGCTCCCAGTTGTCTTTGATACATCCTAACATTTGCGAATGTTTGGATACATCATAAAAGTGAGGTCTTCGGAGATGAAGTAGAGACTCACTACTAATTGCTTAACTGTTTTGATGAACTTATACATGTCTTTATTATACCATATATGTTAGCAGTGGGTTGTGAACACACAGGTTACAAGTCTCTTATGGCGGGATTTGCAACTGAGTGGATTCACGATGCCTTTGCTGTGCGAATATTCTTTAAGGCTTTTCAACTGTTTTAAGACAAACTCTATGAACTCACCAACCATTGTGTTGACACTTTAGCAAGTTTATCTCAGGTTAGTAAGGCGATAGCTAGTGCGTGGAACTTAGAGAGCTGCATATTCTGAAGACTTACGCTTTTTATCATTTACCATTCAAAACATTTGTATACATTTATGTATCATACTTTGGAATCTCATGTTTGTAACTTTGAATTCATTAATCGAATGGTAACTTTTCAAAACGTCTCATTTAGAGTTCGTTTTCTATAACTTGTACTTTGTATTATGAAGTAGCACCCCTATGACACAGTCTTCCGCTCCGGTATTTTGGGGGTGTTACAGTCTTTATTGGTTGTATTTAATGCATGAGCCACTGTTTGCAATCCCTATAGTTGTGCTGGGCATGGTGTAGGAGGAGATAAGAGCTCATAGAATTGGGGAGTTATGTATGCCACCCCATGAATGGTATTAAGGAATACGATCCGTCATCCATGCAATTATAACAAGTAATTAATGTGTAAAAGATATCTAGGGATTAGTGAAATCTAAGTAAACACATTTTCTCCAATTACTGCTCACAACTTTAGTATAATTAGTTTATTTATATTTTTAGTATTTTATTTTGATTGCATCTTAGTTTTGGGTTAGTTGAATAGCAACTAATTCCGCCTACTCTTTCAAAACCCGAGATTTTACTTGCTTTCATGAAAATATAAAAACACAAAAATAATCATCCCTCACCTTTAGAACTAGTAATTAGGCTTTCTAATCCTAGCGACACTATTCCTAAGCTGAACGATCAATCCCCCGGTACTTGTCACTATACTATACTACAACGATCAGGTACACTGCCTGGTGGGGGTTGTAAGCTTCTCGAGATCCCTCGAGAGGTAAAGCCTGTTGCGATTCCCACGCATCAAGTTTTTGGCGCCGCAGCCCGGGGAATAGTTATTGTCTAGGTTAGGATTTCTTTTTATTAGGTCTACTTGCTAGATTCCTTTCTAGTAAGATTTTATTTTTATTTTTAGGTTTTCTTTAGTCTATCTTATTTCTTTGTGTCCTTTGTTCGTAAACTATTTCGATGGATAACAATAACATTGATCGTTTGATTCCTGTTATTCGTGTTTTTCGTCGTAGGATTTTCCAAATGCCCGCCCCACTCCCTTTAGTTGAGAATGAGAACCCACCTAACCGTTCACCCAACCACCACTTTGACAATAATTCTGAGTTAGAGGAGTCTGATCATGATGATGACCGTAGGGCTAGTCCCTTTTACTATTCAGACTCCGACGAGGATCTTGATGACGGTGATGTGATTAATGAGAATAGGATGGAAGAAGAAGTAAACCCTCTTAGGTATATCGACCCTAGGACTAGGATTGAATGTGATAGCTCATTGAACATGCAATTTCCTTGTAAAATCGGATTTAAGAGCTTTAACACCTATCTTAACTCATCTCTCCCAATGAACATAATCTCGCGCAATGAATATAATAAAATCATGGTAGATGAGTTAGAATACAAAGGAGAAAACATTATTGCTAAGGCAGTACCATTGCATGTGTTTGTAGGAAGTTTGGTTTATCTTGTTGAGTTCATGGTTATGGAGAATCTAGGAGAATTTATTGATGATAAATTGACCCAAGTTGTGTTTGGAAGACCTTTCAAACAGTTGACCAACCTCGATGAAAAACTCATAGAAGGGTTAATTACATTCTCGGATGGGGATGAAGATTTTGTTTATCAAATACCCCACACACACCCTAGGTTCAAGGACTTCTCCATGGAAAAGTGTAGTAGGTATCCGCCTATAGAAATGTTGAGTGAAAATGATAAGAGAAAAGGACTTAAGTATACTCATGAAAAGAATAAAAGATACTATCGCGGGTGCTTAGAGTTAGGAGATGATTATAAGAAAGATGAGGCGACTATTAGATGGCTCACACTTGGTTATGTGAGCATAAGCGATACACGTTAACCCATGACCTTGAGTCTAGCTACAAGACTCGTAAATAAAGAAAAGCGCTTCTTGGGAGGCAACCCATGTTTTGGGTGATTTTATTTGTTTGATTGTTATTTGCTTCCGTATGCATGTTTAGTTTTTATTGTTGGTTGATCATGTTTCTCAATTAAAATGTGAAAATACTTTACTTTGTTGTTTGGCCTAGTCTTAACTCCACCTAGAAGTATTTTTTCAAAAGATAAGTGTAAGGGTAAACCCCAAATATGTTTTTAAGAAACAAACCGATCATGATTCTCCACAAAATTAAATGAACATGTATATTCATATTTGTTAGAGTCAAATGCTTGTATTGAGTCATAATGAAGTTTTGCAGGATTTTACTCTTGACGGTGTCAGGAGTTAAAATCTGGAAATTTTACCAGTTTTGTTTTTCTAACGGAGTCTTATGGTTTTTGTGAATTATTAAGTTTTATAATCTCCAGGAGATCTGCAAACTTCATTCCACAAGCATTATATCTTACTTTGTTTTCTAGGATTTAGTAACTTATATAGGATGCCGCCGATTTTACGCGAGGTTGTCTTGTCTATTTTGTCAGGATTTACAGGTTATGTTCGACAAGGAGATGATTTATATTCTGGAAGGGAAGCTTTGATTGTTCATTTTCTTGGAGGAAGATCTAATCTGGCCAACTTATTATCCATACCGAGCGAATCAGGGGAGTATTTGATTTCATTCTCTTTACTTTTTCACTTTTACATTCTTTACTTGAACATTGGGGACAATGTTCATCTTAAGTGTAAGGGGAGGGTAAAAAGATGATACCTTACATATGCACTTTCGCTTGAGTTTGTTTTGTTTGATGGTAGATGTGTAATAAAGCAATGAGAAAAACTTGTTAGTGTAATTTTAGCGCCAAATTTAAATTTTTTTACAACATTTAGGAGTGAAACTTTAGCCATAGCAAGCGTCTCATGGATAGGAGATTGTATGACTAGCACATAACCGTATATTCAGAAAAATTTTCCACCCAAATATGTGAGGTTCGCCTTTAGATTTGATAGGAAAAGCATTCATTATTAGTGCTTATGAGTGTACCGGTAGCATTTAGATTCTAGAACTTGCGTTAGTGATGCATTCCGAGACCGCTAGTGAGACTACATTCGTGTGGTAGGATTTACTACATGATAAGAGGCATTAGGATTACCCTTGTGTTAAACCCGTATCATAATTACTTGACCATTTAAGTCATACTACTTGGCTAGTTAAGTCAACTAATTTTTCCCACACCCTTAGCGTTGTACTCATTTTTAGTACACGAAACCCCTAGTACACCCCTCCGAGCCTATCTTTTCGCTTCTAACTTTAAGCATCTTACTTAAAGGAAGAATTTGTTACACCCCACTTAAATGTACAACCAAATCGCCTTAGCCTTCCGTGTATGCGCTCATTTTTAGTGCATTATTGTTATTTGTTAAACCCTAAGTTAACTTTCTAATTGATTACATGGTTGCTAAGTCGAGTCATATCCTTATACATATTGTTTTGGGACGATTGGGACTCATGGGTAAGTACTTATTTTATGGAGTAATGGGGAAGAACATCATATATTACCCCCATATGTACGTTAATCTTAAAAGTGCTCCAAGTGTTTTGATTTTCTTAATTCGAGTCATTAGATTAGTTTAATGTAAAGTATGTAAAGATTCAAGTGTAAGGGGAACTCTCATTCCCTATGATGTATTATTTTGGATGGTAGGGTAAGAGTGTATGCAAAAAAAAAAAAAAAAAAAAAAAAAAAAAAAAAAAAAAAAAAAAAATCGAAAAAACAAGAAAAAAAATAGAAAAAGAAAAAGAGAAAAAACATACGGACTACCATCCCGTTTCATTCTATGTTCATTTTATGTTTTTGTTATTTCTCATTTATTAGCTTAAGTCGAGTCTAGTCTTGGCTTAGCAACACCATATTGTACATGTAATTAACTAAGATTGTTAACTCGCCACCAGTAAAACTTCCTTTATCCAACAAAACCGTGTAATTCATATCCCTATACCTAACGTTACAACCCTTTAAAAGACCTCTTTGATAGTTTATCCTAGGTGCTTACGCCATGTGGTGGAGGTTTGATCCTTTCCCAAGCCTATGGTAATCTATTTTGCTATGATAGGTAGTGAGAGATATCTTCCGTTTCCATATTGTAATTTACACTTTATTACACCCGAGAGATGTGAGTATCTAAACACTATTTGTGAGGTGCTTGTGTATGACCTTCGTGCTTGTCTTTGGTCTTTAGTGGAACGATTATTTGTTGTAATTACTTTTATATTAGTGTTAAATGACCCCTAACTTGTCTTTTGAGTAGAATAAAAGCGCATTTGTTTGAGGACAAGCAAATCTCAAGTGTAAGGGTATATGATGAGGCGAAAAATGATCCGTTTTTAGGGGGTCATTTAAGCCCCAATCCGAATTTATTTGATCAAATATTGCCCTAAATCGTTCCTTTTGTGATTTTAGGTACTTGGAGAGTGAATTCTGGAAAAGAAGCCATTTTGGACGTTTTTGGAGCATAAAAGTGAAGAAAACGGCAAAGTCTCAATTTTCCATGCTGGGAACAGTAGGTGACGGCGTCAAGAGTAATTCCCTGACGGCGTCAAACCTCAAGAATTAAAATCCGTAGTTCATGAAGGCGTCAAGAGTTTTCCTGGCGGCGTCAAAACCCCAAGAATAAAAATCTGTAGTTGATGACGGCGTCACACACAGGGCGTCAAGAGTAATTTGTGTGACGGCCTAGGCCTTGACGGCGTCAAAAGTAGATCAAGGCCGTCCGAGGAAGTATTTGGCGGCGAGGTGACGGCGTCACATTGTTTGTCTTGACGCCGTCATCCCTATTTTCCTATATATAGTTTTCTAGTTTTTCACATTTAAAGAGAGAAGTTTTGGGAGAAACCCTAAAGACGATTTTGGTGTAACTTTACAGGTTTTTCAAGGGTTCCAACCCCTTGATACCTTGCATGATTAATCAAGATAAGTGTTCTTCTAATTCAATCAATATGTCTATGTGTTGGTTGTCTATATCTTGTTCTTGTCTTAATTCTATCATGCTAGGCTAGATCTCTCTTGTGTTTGCTTAGATCTAATGAAACCTAGATATTGATTATGTGTTGATTACTTGTTTATTCTTGTCTTGGATGAATGATTTATATGTTAGGCTTAAGAAAACTGGCAGATCTCCAAATGGTAACGTGCTTGAACGTCTTAAGAAACATGAACCGAGGCGTACTAGGTCTTTATTGGTTGTATTTAATGCATGAGCCACTGTTTACAATCCCTATAGTTGTGCTGGGCATGGTGTAGGAGGAGATAAGAGCTCATAGAATTGGGGAGTTATGTATGCCACCCCATGAATGGTATTAAGGAATACGATCCGTCATCCATGCAATTATAACAAGTAATTAACGTGTAAAAGATATCTAGGGAGTAGTGAAATCTAAGTAAACACATTTTCTCCAATTACTGCTCACAACCTTAGTATAATTAGTTTATTTATATTTATAGTATTTTATTTTGATTGCATCTTAGTTTTAGGTTAGTTGAATAGCAACTAATTCCGCCCACTCTTTCAAAACCCGAGATTTTACTTGCTTTCATAAAAATATACAAACACAAAAATAATCATCCCTCACCTTTAGAACTAGTAATTAGGCTTTCTAATCCTAGCGACACTATTCCTAAGCTGAACGATCAATCCCCCGGTACTTGTCACTATACTATACTACAACGATCAGGTACACTGCCTGGTGGGGGTTGTAAGCTTCTCGAGATCCCTCGAGAGGTAAAGCCTGTTGCGATTCCCACGCATCATGCGTTTACAACCCAAAATACAACTCAAGTGGCTAAGGGAACACTCATGCTAAAGACCCAATGTACTAAAATAGCAGCAACAGGTAGAACATATATAACTGTAGCTACGACATCAAATAAATAATCACCAATAAGCAGCAACATATATTCTAACGGACTAGGGAACGTCCCAATGCATATTGCAATGAACTGGTATTGGGCTTTTAAATTACTCGCATTACTTCAAAATTTAAATATTGGTTTGTGGGTCTTGTCGGGTTGACCCGATAACATTAATTGTCCAATACTCTAATCCTTACCTGACCCGATAACATAGTTAGGTTATCGGGTTCAAGTAAAAAACCTGACAAATTTTTTTAACCTGAGTATATTTGCAGCTGGCACTGTATATCAAACTGAATATATAAAATAACTTACTTTATCCGAATTTTGACAGGTTCCCGTAGCCACTATTTGGTCACTAAATAAATTGGAGCACGTATTGGTTAAAATGGGTCGGTTTGTCATGTAAGGTTTTTTTAGTCATGTAATTTGTATGGAGCATGTTTAGTATCAAACTAGTATAAGAGGGATGAAACGTACCTTCAACGCTAACTCATGCTAAAAACTTTTTAACAAAACCAGGAGGTAACTTTTCTATAAGCATTTGGACTGCATCTTCAACTAATCTGTCACGTTGGTCCTTAATTTCCTTACGCATTTGTTTACCCATTTCTTCTATTTCAGCCTTATTTTTTTTATGTTCCTCTGCGAGCTCAAGCTTCTTCCGTTCATGATCATCTTCAATCAGCTTTCGCATTTCAACCAGCCATTTCATTTCAGCATCTATAGCAGTTTTCACAGATTCCATAAGCTCCATTGGAACCATATATGATGTCTCGCCCCTATTCACCTTCTTTATTAGCTTATTAGTAACACCTTTACCAAAAAGTCTACGGTGTCCATTGTACTCTTTGTTCATCACAACGAGAATAGGTTTGGTTATGTAATATGTTTGTTCATATTTGGGACAAAACGAGTTCATGTCTAACTGGTCGGGTTTGGGTTTAGTGACCTGCTCATTAATACTCTAGTGGTGTGTAAACATAAGTGGGAATAAGCTAGTTTGTGTTTTTGTCTAGCTCAAATACTACATTACTTAGAACTAGATATTTGTTTCATAATGTCGTAATTGGAGTTGCTATCTATTTCAGCTAACATGAAGTGCTGATTCGTTTATGGGGATGGGGCGTTGTGAAACGATCATTATTGTTGAGACCAAGACCTTGATTGATCTTCTGAGCACTCTAGAATCGTTAGTTATGTCAATGTAATCACCAACACACTAATAGACAATCTCTGTAACTTGTATTTTAAAGTAGAAACAAACACAAGTTTAATACTAAGAACTTTTGATCCTCTATGGATCTTTTTAATAATAATGAAAGTGTTTTCTAAAACTATTATTCAATACATAATCGAGTGTTCCTTTTATACATAAGGAACCCTAAACCGTTTCCCAAGAAACGTATATTCTAAAACTTCTAAAAGATATGCATTATCACTTCCTAAATAAACTCATGCATATCCTAACTATATTACATAAAATACGGAAATACTATATCCGCAGAAACAACTAATGCTGAAACTAGACTTCAGCAGAAACTAAAACATAAGTAGAATCTGTGTCTTCAGTAGAAACCATCAGCATATTCTGTCTTCTTCAGCAGAAATCATCAGCAGATTCTTCTCTTAGCAGAATTCCCAACAATCCTCCCCTAATCTTGAATTTGACATGGTTAAGTTCAAGATTCTTGATAGATCGTTACATACCAAGAGGATTGAAATGACAGACCATTAACAAAGAATCATTATCAGCAAGATCTCTCTGATCAGCACATTCTTGAAAACTCCATTCTTTGAAGCAACAAATGACCAAATGTACATCAAAACTTATTAGTTTCATACTATTCTCATCACATCCAGGTGTGTTAACTCCTGTGAGAGGTGAATCATAGAAAATAATGGATTTGATGTCTCTTTACCAATAGCCATCACTACTGGAGTAGCCAAATGTTTGAGTTCAAATAAGAACTATGGTACACTGATGACCATATGATTTTTAGCAAATCATCAGCTGTAAACGGATTTGATTTGTCTTTACCTGTAGCCGTTTGCTCAGGACTAGTCAATTATTTGATGAAATATCATCTTGGTCAACTTATTACTAAACATGGTTTTCCACTGCCTTTACCACAAGCCATATACATGTGGGCTAGTCAATTATTGGGAATCCATAAAGGAAAAATCCTTGGTTAATTGACAACCATCCAACTCTCAGCAATTAAGCATGGGTGAGTTGAGTACCCAATAGTTTTTAGCAAACTATTACAGCTATCAACAGATTTGATGTGTCTTTACCAAAGTTGTACCCTTTGGACTAGCCAACCTTTTTGATGGAATAGTCAACATCAGGTAAGGTGATAACCAAAGAAGATGTGGTAAAAACCAACACCATAACCTGCATACAACATACACAATACTATACAACAAAAATGTTAGATTTTCTTTTTTTTTTTTTTTTTTTTTTTTTTTTTTTTTTTTTTTACTAATAAAAACAAATATACAACAGAATATCTTCAAACAGAAGCAACTCTAGAAGTCTTAATTCTTTGTTTGAAGACTTTCACCAATGATTCAGCAAATAATCTTGTATTCCCAACTGGATTAGGAGGAATTTCCAACTTTTGTTGAAGCATTTTCTCCAATAGAGACACTTTCAGATGATATCTTGTGGCAAGATCCATAATAAGCCTTAGACCATTTGTAGTTTCCAACACATGAACATATGGCAAAGGATAAAACTTCCAACTCTGAACCTTCCATCTCTGATTGTTTTTCCATATGTCATAACCAGTACTTGTGGGAGTAGAAGAATCAAACAACACTCTTAGATCACCCAATAAATACAATCCAGACCCTGTAGGAGTATGATTTGTATAAAATTTGTGAACCAAATCATTTAGAGTGAGCAAATCCTGATGATCAACAAGATGTAGTATTTCTTGGAGAAAGGTAAATGAGACAGAAGTTTTATCCAATCTATAAATGGTATTAATCTGTCCATTGTCAGTTAACTCCCAGTGAACCAAAATATCTCTAGTTGCCTCAGGTCAATCATCAGGGGATCCTTCAATGATAAAAGAATCATCAGAAGCATTCACATCTATTAATCTTTTTGTGGAATGTGAAGTTCTGACTCTTGCCATTCTTTTTGCTCTTCTTCCAGGAACATAAATAGCATCATAAGGAAGAGAAGATGGATCAGGAACTTCAGCTTCTGTAGATACACCCTCTGCAGTATCAGTTTCCACTGATAGATTATCCAATTGTTCGTCAGTAGAATCCTGAGAAGATTCAAGTGCAGCAGATGCATATTGTTCATCCATAGCTTTCCTCATCTGTTTAGCTCCAGCAGCTTGAAGTTCAACCTCTCTTACCTTCATCTCATGAAATCTTTCCAAATCAGCTATTTGTTCCTCTTCTAACCTTTCAGCAGCCTCTTCACCCAACCTTTCCTCCTCCATCTGTTTCCTGGTTCTTTTTCTAGTTGGAGGATCTTCTGCTATTACTGGAGCTTTACCTTTATCCACATAAGATGAAGCTGCAACATGTGATACATCAGCAGAAATATCAGGTAAAGGTACTTGAGCAGCAACATTAAGATTCACATCCATATGAGAACTAGTATCAGGCACATCAGTAGAAACATCAAGGTGAACATGCTTAGAATATGATTCTGCATCAGTAGAAATAATAGTAGGAACCAGCTTTGGAGCACCCATGCCATCCTTATCACATCTAGCCTTGATTCTATTATACTGTTTAACCAATTTTTCATCAGAAAGAGCCCAAACTTCTCTTCTAGTCCAAGCATTATTATAAAGTGCACTGCTCTGACTCTTCACATAAGTTCTCATATAATCCTTTTGCTGTGCTTGAGTCATAGGTTTATCTCTCTTGGCTTTAGCTTTTTGCTCATCTGCTTCTTTCTTCCTCAACTTCATTAGTTTTACAATTTCAGAAACCCAGTCCTTTTTATCTACCTTTTTGCCAAGAAGATCTTCAGCTAAGTCAGGTTTAGCAATCACTTGTTCTCCAATATGTTGCCAGTCTGACTCATCAAAATTTTGAACAGCATCATCTAATTCTCTCTGTCTTTCAATAGGCAAAGTAGAAATATATCTTTGTGTAGCAGACTGATATTCTGAATCAAATTTTTCTTGATGTGCCTTAGCCAAATCAGAACTCTTCTTATGATCATCCCATTCTTTGAAAAGTTTTTCTTGTGCAACTCTTTCTTCAGCTGTAACAATTTCATCTTCAACCACTTCAGTTCCTCCAGTAAAATCATGAGGAATTTCCAAGTCTTCCATAGGAGCATCATTCAATTCAGAATGAATTATGTTATCAGTAAATCCTCGAGACTTGAGGGTTGCAGATATGTCATCAGAAGAAACTTGTTTATTCTCAGATGAATTATGAACAGGGGACTTCAAATATTCTTTCCCTGCTACAAAGAATGTATCTCCTGATGTATGAACTTTATCAGCAGATGTGTCAGCAATAACACTTGGTGACTGTTTCTCTTGAAGAACATCAGTAGTTTCTGCCATAAGAATATCATCACCATCAGATATCTTAGAAGGTTCAGCATCTTTCTTTGCCAAATACTGTCTTCTACTTCTTCTGCTGAATTGAACTTTTGGTTTTAGCTGAGTTATTGCAGCAGCTTTGGGAGAAGAAACATGTGACTTCCCAACAACTTCAGCTAAAATTTCAAGAGAATCCAAATTTTGCTCCTGAGACACTTCAACAGCATCTGACAAAAATTTACTTTTCTTCTGCTGAACAAGTTGTGCTTCCAAATCCTGAACTTTTCCTTTCAACACATCAATCTCACCACCAAGTGTAGATTTGGTATCTGCAAGCTCCTTCTCAAGATCATCAGTCCTTTGAATATACCTGCATAACAAATCATGTACAGAGGTGAGAGTAACAGGATCCTCAGCTCCACCAACAGATTTCTCATTGGTTATGGGAGCATCATTGAACCTTTCAGGAGAAATAGACATCTGGACAACATTAGGATATGCTTCATCAAGTGGCTCTCTCACAGGACTTGGTGAAGGTAATCTAGTGATCTCAGGCTCAAGAGGCATAGGTACCTGTGTACCAAGAGACTGAGTTGTCTCTGCAGCCTCAAACAATTGCGCAGAAGGAGCAACCTGAGTGGGCGAATGAACAGGACTAGGTGACCTATGGATAGGTAAAGGTGATGGTAGGTTAGAAGTAACAGGTAATGGTTCAGCGGTTGTATCTGGCTCTTCCTCAATTACCACTGAAGGATTACCATCAGTAGCAATACCAGAAGATGATGGATTTCCATCATCAGCAGGATTTTCAGTAGGCATGTTGCCAGCATCATCACCCTCAACTGCATTATCATTGCCATGAGGCAACATAGCAGCTAACATAGGGCGATGTTCCCCAGTATAATTTTTTTTCATTGAGGCAAACAACTTAGAACCAAGACTTTTAATAGGCACATGAGTTCTATCTTCAGTGGTAATGTCTAAAATAATTTGTAAGAACCTAGGGTACATTAAGAACTTATGCTGTTGTTTTTCAATATTTTCCAACATATTTTCAAAAATAAACTTTGAAAAGTTATAAGTTATACCCTTAGAGAGACAAACAATACCACAACCCAATTGTAAAGAGAATTGGTCCCATCCACCACACTTGTTGCTTATACATTGGAGCAACAGATGCACCAAATACCTCCACTTAGGACAAAATTGATTCTTGAGCCACTTAGTTGTATCAGTACTTTGATATCCAGCTTCCCTTAGCCCAGCAAGAATCTCTGCAGTGTTGGAGTGAAATACACCATTCTCATCATCCAACTGAAGCTTTGTCCTGATTAAACCTTCAGTAACCACATACTCTACACCTTCAATTACAGCTACAATCTCTGTATTCGATCTCTTTGCAGCAGATGCCCAAAATTGCTTCACCTTTGATTCATAAATCAGATTGGGACAATGAGTCAAAGCATAATGAATCTTTGATCTCTGCAGAAACTCCACCATTAAATCAAATTCATCATGTCCCTTAGCCTTATTCAGAATAGCATACTTGTTATGATCTCCTTTCAATGCAAGTTGTGCCATTTGAATGATCTTGCGTGAGACGGATATGAATTACTCAAAGAATATTGAGTTTAAATGGAGTAATAATCGAATAATTTTTGTTTAGGAAGAGATATGCGAAGTGGGTTATATTCAGAAGTTCCCCAATTGTGGTCAAAATAATCGGAACAACTTATTGACCAAGTCTGACGTGTAAAAATAAAAACTTCCAAATTCAAAATTACCCTTCAGCAGAAATGAAGGTCAAATCTACTGAAGAATGGTCAACATCACAGGAAACCAAGCAACTGTAAAAAATACCTTCGGTCAATATCTTGATTTTACTGTGCCACCCAACTCGCATTTATGAGTAAAACGCCTAAACATTGCCTATTTAATCACCCCCAAAGCACACTTCGAAGATATCAAATTAACCCCAAAATCATCTCAAACCCTAATTTCTCAAATTAATCCCAATCAATCATCAAAACTACAATTTTCCCTCAAATAATGTCTTCCAAGCCTGAAATCATAAACATCTCATCAGATTCTGAGGATGAAGAATCTTTGACATCACCTCCTCCACTCAATTTACCAACAATCCCTCGAGGTCTGACCAAAGAACAGGCCAAAAAGAAAAAGCATAACAAACAACCTCCAAGTCCCACATCATCAGAGGTTTTGGGAGACCTTCTCTCGGATTTGGATGATTCCTTTGATGAACAAGATAAGAAGTGGAATGCTCTAAGGTGGGGTGAACCAAGTGAAGTCAATACCCCCAATTCCTCCAACATACCTAGTGTCTCTCCCTTCATAAGTACCACTTCGGAGGAGGAAGAAGAAGATCCGTCATATAATCCTTCTTCCTTACCAGTGAAGTCTCAATTGCGTACAAGGCCTAGGAAGAGAAATCCATCTCTTCCAACATCACGAAGTGTGGTGTTATGTCTTCCTGCTTCAGGACCTGTATCTTCACGCCATGGAAGTAAAAGAGAGGTGAAGAGGAAAGGGAAAATGGTGTAGGTGAAGATGGGATATTGCCAGGGACCAAATTACTCTGTTCTTAAGCTTCTTCATCTTCGTTTTCATCAATCCATTCTTCTTCCTCTTCCTAGTCCATTTTCATCTTCATCTTCTTCATTGTACTTGTCATAGCTTCAAGTATTTTGTATTAGATGATAGAAGCTAGATTAAATTAGACTTGTATAGGATTGCATCATGGGATTTCTTTTGAAATTGTTTGTAAGCTGTAGTATGTTCTCAGAATGAATGAAAACTCATTTGCCAATATTGAACTCTTTATCTTGTGAATCAGTAGAAATCAATCTTAGCCTCTTTTATACTTCAGGAGAAACACATCATAGCATTCATATTAACATCTGATGATTAAACTTATCAACAACTTGCAATGGCAATCTGCAAAACAGATACAGACTAACACAAAGACCAAACAATCTTATAATACATTAGATGGTTAGTGTTTAAAAACTCAAAAATATACAAATTATACAAATTCTACAAATTTTACAAAGTTTACACTCACAATCCTCCCTTGAGGCATATGCCTCCCCTGAGGCTTATGCCTCCCCTTAAACTTTGCAGTTAGGGGTTAAGCATACCAATATGGACCACCAAATATTGAAATCTTGGTCCATCAAATGCCTTGGTTAACAAATCTACCACATTCTCATCAGTGTGAATTTTTACCACTTTAATTAAATGTTTCTCATAAGCATCCCTTATAAAATGGTGCTGGATTTCAATATGTTTGGTTCTATTATGAAAAATTGGATTTTTAACAATACAAATTGTACTTTGATTGTCAATGAAAATGGTAGTATTCATAAAATTATACCCATAATCCAGCAATTGATTCTGAATCCATAGAACCTGTCCACAACAATTAGCAGCAGCAACATACTCTGCTTCATTAGTAGAGGTAGCAACAATGGTCTGTTTCTTGCATTACCAAGAAATCAGTCTCCTTCCAAGGAATTGGCAACCTCCAGTTGTAGATCTTCTATCCATATTGGCACCAGCATAGTCATTATCACTATAAGCTGCTAGCTAAAATGGAGATTCTTTGGGATACCAAAGACCTAAATTGGGTTGGCCTTTCAGGTACTTAAAAATCTTTTTGACAGCATTCAAGTGAGAGGTAAGTGGAGTGACTTGGTGCCTGGAACATGCACTCACAGCAAATGTAATATCAGGTCTAGAAGCAGTCAAATACATCAAAGAACCAATCATTGACCTGTATAAATGAACATTCACAGGGAGATCAGGATCAAGATTGTTCTTTGGTTTGGGAGCTTCATAGGGAGTTGTGGCAGTCCTGACATTCTCCATAGCAAACTTAGTCAACATATCCTTTACATACTTTTCCTGATGAATAAAAATACCATTAGGTTTCTGCTGAACCTGTAAACCCAAAAAGAAAGTGAGTTCCCCCATGACACTCATTTGAAATTCTCCCTTCATCAAGTCTTCAAACTCTCTACACCATGCTTCTTTGGTGGAACCAAAGATAATATCATCCACATAGACCTTCACAAGAATAATATCCCTGGAATCTTTCTTGAGGAATAGAGTCTTGTCAATGGCACCTCTTCTGTATCCATGCTTCAGCAGAAATGTGGAGAGTCTAGCATACCAAGCTCTGGGAGCCTGATGTAGTCCATAGAGAGCTTTGACAACTTTGTACACATACTCAGGATGATCAGGGTCTTCAAATCCCTTGGGTTGAGTCACATAAACCTCCTCTTCAATCTCACCATACAAGAAAGCACCTTTAACATCCATCTGATAAACCATAAAGCCCATATAAGAGGCATAGGCCAAAAATATCCGAATAGCTTCAACTCTTGCCACTGGTGCAAAGACTTCATCATAGTCAATGCCTTCCTCTTGTCTAAACCCTTGAGTCACTAATCTTGCTTTGTTCTTCACAACAATCCCCCTTGCATCTCTTTTATTCTTTAAAATCCATTTTGTTCCAATGGCATATTTACCATCAGAAAGAGGAACCAATATCCAAACCTGTTGATTCTTGAATTGCAGCATCTCTTCCTGCATTGCTTCAAGCCAACTTGAATCAGCCAGTGCTTGAGGAACACTAGTTGGCTCAATTTGGGAAAGAAAACATGCAAATAGACAATGTTTGAAGTTTGTATGATTGTCCCTCTATTGATTGTAGACATAAGAGATAAAAGCAACTTCACCATATTTAGTTTTCTTGACAGTGCTTCTGGTACTAACAGGTGCTTGAGGATCACCAAGAATCTTAGACATAGGATGATCATTATGAATCCTCTTTGTTGCTATAGGATTAACATCAATTTTGGCATCCATGTTGTTGACTGTAGGCCCATACTCAGTATCATAAGAAGCTGAGTGAAACAGGCCAGGCTTGGGCTGATAATTTCCAAGATCAGAAGGACCTGGAAATCTTGTAAAAGGTTTCTCAAGGTCTGTTGAAACTTCAGTAGAAATAGGAGATTGTGCAGCAGGAGTATCAGCAGCTTTTAGCTCATCAGAGGGAACAGGTGTGTCTTCAGCAGAACTGTCAGCAGCATCCTTGTTTCCACTGACTGCTTGTGCCGATTGTTGAAGTATGGCCTCAGTCTCTTGTGCAACCTTTTGACTGAGTTTTTGAGCTTCCTGTGTAGCAGCATGTTCTTGCTTCTGAAGTCTTGCAAGATCCTCTACATAATGTGACTCATCATTTTGTTCAGCAGCAGAATGATTACCTACAAAATGGTTAGGTGGAAAAGAAGGTACAACAATGGTATGATCAGCTGGCTCAGAGTCACTCTCTGAGTCATCATCCATGGTACCTGCAGGGTTAGAAAGTGGATCTTGGGTACCTGCATTAGGATTAGAAGCATGTCTAGTATAACCCAAATAATCAGTCAAATAATCTAGGTCAAAATACCAAGAATGGCCTTTTCCCTGAATATTAGGCTGATCTTCAAGAAATCTTAGGTTAAGGGTCTCCTCTATCCTTTTGGCATTCAAATTATAGACCCTATAGGCCTTGCTATGAGCTGAATATCCCACAATATATCCCTCATCAGCTTTCCCATCAAACTTACCCAGTGCTTCAGCAGTATTCAATATGGTCACTTTGCATCCAAAAGGCTTAAGGTAATGAATGTCTGGAACTTTCCCAGTGAGAAGTTCATAAGGTGTCTTGACATGATGTCTAGTGATGGATACCCTGTTCAGAACATAGCAAGCAGTATATACTGCTTCAGTCCAAAACATAGTGGGTAACTTAGAGTCTGCAAGCATGGATCTTGCTGCCTCTATTAAGGTTCTATTTTTCCTTTCAGCAACCCCATTTTGTTGTGGGGTTCTTGGAGTACTATAGTTCCTTCTAATCCCCTTAGACTTACAGAATTCTATGAAAACAACATTTTTGAATTCTGTCCCATTGTCACACCTAATTCCTTTAACCTTTTTAGTAAGCTGGTTTTCAATTAAAGTGATGAATTCTTTCAAAATAGGAGTTGTTTCATCTTTTGTTTTTAGAAAGAATACCCAGCAAAACCTGCTATAATCATCTATGATAACCAGGCAGAAGAACTTGTGATCAATACTTCAGATGGGAGTTGGACCAAATAGATCCATGTGCAGCAACTGAAGGGGTTCTGAGATGGTGCTCACAGCTTTTATGGCTTTGTAAGAGGCTCTGTGTTGCTTTCCCTTGTTACAAGCAATATAATTGTGTTCATTGGTGAAGAGTTTAGAAGGAAGGCCCTGAACAAGACCAAGTTTAGACAACTTATTGATTGTCTTGTAGTTAACATGAGCCATTCTTCTGTACCACTTGGTAGATTCATCCTGAGAAGCTTTGGCCACCAAACATGTTAAATCTCCTTCTGGTTTAACATCATTCAGGTTGAATGTGTACAAGTTGAAGGTTCTAGGAACTCTCAGCAAAATAGTTGTATCTTCTGGAAGTTTGAAGTCCTTGGAGAGCACAAGACATTCATCCTCAGAGAAGAAGACCTTATTCTTAGTGTCACAAATTTGTGATACAGAGAACAAATTAAAATGCTCCAGTTCCTTTACATAATACACATTCTCAAAATCTAACAGAGGTGTCTTAATTGTTCCTTTCCCAGTAATTTTGCCATCTCCACCACCAAAGGTTACACTGCCTCCTCCTTCTAAAGGTACAAAGTCATGCATCTTGTCCTTGTTACCTGATATACTTCTTGAACAACCACTATCAACTATACCTACTTCATTACTTTTTAAAGGATGATCCTACAACAACAACAAAAGAAAATATACAAAAGTTAGTATACATTGGAGACTCAAGTCATTGCTGACTTGAGCCTGCCTTGTGGATCAGAATAAGCAGGCCATGTAGATGTTTTAGATCCACCATTGTTCTTGGGCCTATATTGCCAATTGGGTCCCTTCTTTTTCCAAGAACAACCTGCTGAGGGCTTCACAGCAGTATCCCAATACCCTCCACTATAATACATTGAGTCAAAGTGACTAGGCCAATAACCATTAGAAAATAAAGAACTATTAGGTCGAACATAAGGTCTAGTACTGGTTCTTCTCCATGAAGAATGTGGTTCAACAGAATTGGTTTTCTGCTGATGTGGAATAAAAGGAGGTATTTCATTAACATTGTTCCACATTTGCCTAGATTTTCTTTGACTAAAACATACACCCATTCTTTACTCATGAAACGTACAATCCTTAATCAAATGAGATTTACTTCCACACACAAAACATTTCTTCTTTTTAGAAGATTTATTTAAACTAAAAGAAGTTCCATAACATGAAAAAGCATTCAAACCACAATGATTAACAGAATTGTTTTTAACAGAACTAGAAACATTGTTTTGCAAAGAATTAAAAAACAAGTCTTCAGAAGAAATTTTCTTGGTATCAGCAGGAACTCTAGAAGGCTTGTGGGGAGTCTTGGGTGTGGTCTTAAAAGTGGTCTTGGGTAGGTCTGACTTCTCATGTGAATCACAACTGGCAAATGAAGTAGACCCTTCATCAGAAGACTTGTCACTGTCACAACAAGAGACAAAGTCAGTAGATTTAATAATAGGGTCTGGCAAGTCACTTGACTTTTTGCCATATAGATGATGTGATCCATCAAACTCAACAGGTATGGACAGGTCTATAGGCATATGTTCCCCTCTTATAGGTCCAGGGACAGCATTCATTCCCCCCTCATTAACATATTTTACAGGTTCTTGAAATTGTAGGAGAGGTTCAGGGTCAAAAACACTAGACATATCAGGATAAGTTAACTCTTCAGGATCTATGTATTTCTCATATCCTAATGCTTTTCTAGTCCTAATAGATTGGCGACCATCAATCAATATATGTAAGTTAGATGCTCCTTCCTGCCATTTCATACGACCACCTATCTCTTTATCTAACTTAATTTGTAGTTCTTGTTTTTCTAGTTCTACGTCAGATTTTTCTTTTTCAGTTCTTCTTAAATCTATCTTAGCACATTTTAAATCACTTTCTAGAACTCTTATCTTTTCATCATATTTAACTTGATTCTTTTGAAACCAGACCTTTTGTCATTCTAAGGTTTTTAAAGCCTTTTTATGGGCCTCAACTTCAATATAACACTCATTGTACTTAGGTTTCAATTCATCATATTCTTGTTTAAGTTCATTGTATCTTACACTACATCCAAACACACAGTTGTGTACCTGAGAGATTCCCATCAGGGAGACTTGTTCCTTCTTGTCCTCAGATATCTGAAACTCTTGAAACTGCTGCTTCAGCATTGATTTCTTCAACCTTTTCAATTCATCATTCCCACCAAATCTAGCCTTTATTGCCATCCAAATGTCCTTGGCATCCTCCATAAAGTGAAAGTCACCCATGTGATCATCTGGTATAGCTTGGAGAAGAATGGTTCTGACTTTATTCTCCCTCTGCATGGCTAGAAACTCTTCAGCAGTATTGGGACCTACAATTGTAACTACCCCATCAGCATCTTTGACATGCTTCTTCAGGCTGTTCCCCTTTCGGACAACTTCCCAAAGATTCCAGTCAATGTTTATGATCCAATTCTGCATCTTCATGGACCACAACTCATAGCCTTCAGTATTCTTCAAGTATGGGAATTTAGCATTACTGTTGGAGAGGTTGAGTTGTTGGAGAGAAGTGGTGTTAAGGTTCTGGTTAGTATCAACTTCATCATCTGATCCAGGCATTTTCTTTGATTGGTTTGGATTTGTTTTTGATGGTGTAAGTTTTGTGTTTCTTAGTATCACAGACACTCTCTCGAGGCTCTGATACCACTTGTTGAGACCAAGACCTTGATAGATCTTCTGATCACTCTAGAATCGTTAGTTATGTCAATGTAATCACCAACACACTAATAGACAATCTCTGTAACTTGTATTTTAAAGCAGAAACAAACACAAGTTTAATACTAAGAACTTTTGATCCTCTATGGATCTTTTGAATAATAATGAAAGTGTTTTCTAAAACTATTATTCAATACATAATCGAGTGTTCCTTTTATACATAAGGAACCCTAAATCGTTTCCCAAGAAACGTATATTCTAAAACTTCTAAAAGATATGCATTATCACTTCCTAAATAAACTCATGCATATCCTAACTATATTACATAAAATATGGAAATACTATATCCACAGAAACAACTAATGCTGAAACTAGACTTCAGTAGAAACTAAAACATAAGTAGAATCTGTGTCTTCAGTAGAAACCATCAGCATATTCTGTCTTCTTCAGCAGAAATCATCAGCAGATTCTTCTCTTAGCAGAATTCCCAACAATTATCCATCACCATGTAATATCATCTAATGTTCGTATTCTCATTGAACAATATTAATATAACACTAAATTAATAATATAATTGCCTTTCAAACAAATACTAATTTCATCTGGATAGCAAAATTCATAAATTAGTTCAACTTGCCAAATCTAAACTAACAGCACATATGAAAGTTACTCATACTATTGCAACATGTAGTATCAAAAAACAACATGAGTGACAAATTCATACCTTTTACCAAATATGATATATGTTGAAAATAGTCAAGCAACTTCAGGAGTTGATTTTTATGTATGCTTCTGCACAGCATCTTCAACTAACTTGTCTTATTAGTCGTCACTTTCTTTGCTCATTGCTTCTAATTCAGCCTTATTTCTTTCATGATCTTTTGCTTGCTCAAGTTTCTTCTATTCACGATCCTCTTCAATCTCTTTTGCACCTCAACCAATGACTTAAGACTCTGTAGTAACCCATTAGCTCTCCCGGGAAACATAAATGATGCATCGCCGCCATTTAACTTCTTTATCAACATAGCAGTCATAATTCTACCATAAAGTCTACAGTAATAAATATCCAGAAGCACTTCCATATTCTAAATCCTTGAAGTTCTTCATTAGTTCCTTCATTATTGTTCAAGAATGAATTATAAAAATTTACAAGAAACATGGCAAATGAATATGGGAAATTATACTCTAGGCCTTTACTGCTCTAAAAAATTACAAACCAATACCTGAGATGCACCTATCTAGTGGTTGTCCACAACGCACATATGTTTTCGGCATAACTAAATATTAATATGTCAGTATTATCTTACATTTATTCTTGAAGTTCACCATGTCAAGCAACATACACATGTCCTTCTTTCCTTTGGCGTGTTCGCTAAATAAAGTATCAGGGAACAATATGAAAAGCCCAAATAACCAACAAAACAATTACAAAGTACCATTTCTTATGAACTCTTACGAAAAATTTTGAACCACGAGTATGGATGTTTTTGTTTAGACATCCCTAGATCCATTATGATTACACAAAGCTTCAGTAATTACATTAATTAAGTGTACATACATCAAAGGACAAAACGAAAGACAAATACTAGTAAATAGTTTATCTACCTAATTACTATCACCACTTTATTGCTTGAAGCATCCAAGGGCAGGCACCAAGAAAGTCAATAAATTCAAACTACCGTCTTTGTAACCACCCTTTGTTGTGATTTTGATGTTAGATGCGAAATTTAATTAGATTGTATACGAGGTTTAATCACTCTTGACCAATAGCTTGAATGGCGAATTTTGTTGTTGTTGTATAATTGGAAATGCAGAGTCAAAAATTGGGTGGTTCTCTTTCTACTACTGAATTTGAATATAATTAAATCCTTAATAATCATGTTACATAAGCACATGAACTTCTGAATTAGAATAAACATGTAGAATCATTTATAACCAAATTTTGATGATGCAATTAAAAGAAAGTAATTTTACCTGTGATGCGACTAAGACTACGGTCGTTGAGAGAGGTGCCGCCAGTGAAAGAGTGAATTTGCAGTTTTTATGACGGATTTGAAAGAAAGGGGGTGGTTAGATTTTTTGGAATTGGGTGAGAAGCAACAATGAGTATTTTAAAATTTAAAATACAGGGGAAAAGGAAGTTTTGCTCACGGTTATGGCCTATGGAGTATTTTACTTTAACTCTATGGGTATGGTTGGCACTAGTACGAGCCGGAGAGGAACATCGGAGCGTTTTGTTGTAGCGGGTTGGTGTAGATTTTTTTTTAAACGTTAGTAGCTTATTTTTTTACATGCTTCTTCAAGCTATGTCAGCCGAACGAGACTTATTTTTAATGGTAACTTTTTATTCTAAAAAAAGCTCATGCTATGATAAGCTTTGATAAGTTCGCACGCCAAACATACCCTATAAATATCGGCTAGAAGGGGTAAATGTACAAAAGATTTAATTTGTCCCCTAGTTTACAGTATAAAACGATTTTTTATCAGTTTCTCTCCTGTATTTTCTGTCAGTTCTAAGATTTTTACTTATTAAACTTTACATTTTCTGTTCCGTATTTTCAGGTTTATAGTTTTTGATATAAAAAAAATTATTAAAAAAGAAAATAATAATAAATAAAAAATCGAAAAAAAAAACATGGGGTGTGGGTGCCCCTTGTAATTTTTGGGGGGTATGGATAGCTTGTCCCGCTAGATATAAAGCAAAGAGAAAAATGTAAGACCCACTCACAAAATTCACACAAAAAATCCACTTGCTGACGTGTTAGCGGGTGATTGGTGCATTTTCTGGCAGTTTCTCTCCTCCCTATCTTATTAAACCAATCAACCGCTGACACGTCAGTAATTGGATTTTTTTTGTGGATTTTATGAGTGGTTATAGCATTTCTCAAGCAAAACTGAATTTTTAAAATTTAAAAATTTTAAAGATGAGAAACATTTAATTTAATCACCAAAATATCTTTTTAAAACTAACATTTGTCACTTAGAGCATCAAGTGCCTCGGAGCCATAAGGCTCGTGTTACAAGGAAAAAGTGTGTCACATCTGCATTTTTTCTCTGTAATTCATAACAAATAATTTAACCAAAAAATAGTCTCCCTCCATCACTCAAGTTATAAAACACCCTTGAACCTCACACATTTTACTCTTTTTTTCATTAATTTAAATAAAACCACACATTAAACTAAACTATACATTCCATCAATTAGATAAAAGACATAAAAAAAAAGTACATAATTTAAAACAAAGACATAAAAACACACATAAAAATAAAAGTACGAGATCTAAACTAGTTTTGGGGAAAATATTTTGCTCATATTTCCTTTTTGGCTGCCTCGATTATAGCCGCGTCTACCGGATCCATTCCGTCGGTGTTGATTGTAAACATATTAAAGTCCTTGTTCCATGTTTGAGATTTGATTAATTCCACTCTCGCCCTAGCCTCATTTCAGATTTCTTCCATCTTTGCCTCACGGTCTAGAGTGAGTTGTTGTTGCAACATTTCCTGAAATATTTCTTGTGAAGAAGTGGCAGATGAGTTTGAAGATTGTTGATTTTTAGACTTCCGTTCTTTGTCGGCTAGAAGCAACAAAGCAAAATCTCCAAATAACTCGGGTTTTTCTTCCGTTGGTCATCTTTGGTTTGTTTTTGTATGAGTCGAATCAGGATTCAACCAATTTTTGTTTGTCTTTCAACAAAATCTAAGCTTTTTTGTGAGGATGGCGTGAAAGGCTATGGCGCGAGGGTGGGTTAACTGCTTGCCTTAATAATATGTACACTTAAAATTTTGAACTAGCCAATATTACTGATGCAACATACCCTTCGAATTGGCTCGGAGGCCTTCCCTCCGAGCTCGTTGGGATCTACTCTCACTAAACATATATGACCTTCGAATAGGCTCTCGTGACGTAAAACTATATATACAATGGTTACCAGAATGGGAATTCGCCAACCGAATCACAACGCCCCTCGGGGTGTGACTTTTGACAAAACTAGCGCAGAGGTTAACTTTGACTAAGTCAAACCCATGTTCTTGTCCCAGTCACGCTTTCCGCTAAGATAAGGGGTTTACAGAGTTACTTACCTGTTTCTGCAAAGAGTTGAAGCTTACATCTTGTAGAAACAAGTAACTCTGTAAATACCGTTTATACCATGCCGATCATGATCTTAGGATCTTACGATTTTACGATACTGCAAAGCAAAAATGATCCGGATTCTACATAGGATCTTTGCAAGCTTAAGATCTTATAGGATCCCGATCTTGACCATAAGATCTTAATATGTAATCCGATCCGATCATACTTTTCTCGGATAACAAACAAAAAAACTGCAAATTTATAGATTATTTTTTGTAGAATTTAATAAACAACATGTTAATATTGTTAAACATTTCATAATCATAATTTAGGAATACATTTCATTGAAACATTCATATAATTTTGTATTTATGATATATAATAATTTATAAATTTGTATAATATTACAAAAACTATTAAGAAAATGACATTATAGTAGGATCTTAAGATCCCGATTCGATCTTACGATCACGATCTTACAAAGACGAAAACGATCCTGGGTAGGATCCCGATCTTGAAAACCTTGGTTTATACGTGTTAGGTTTAGATTATATCTCTGATTAGGAGATCTTGATATTAAGGTTTGGTCTGCATGGCGTTTGCTTGTTTATCTTTCGTTCTACATGTTTTACAAGCCATACAGGTGACTACATGTTAGGTCCATTCAGTACCCAAGTGTCCTTAAACTAATATTTGAATAGAAAAACCCTAAGTGTTGTATATTCGTTAACATTAACCAAGTTACTGAGTAAACAGTCATTCAGTGAGTCATCTTCAGGAAGCTCAGGACAAGCGTTAGAAGAATGACTTTTCATTGAGTGAGTCGGGACTCAGTGAATGATACATGAGCCAAAGAAGAAGGTGATAGGTTCAGTGAGTGATGACAATAGCTCAGTGAACCCCAAGTCTTCTCAACAATAAAGAAGACTGAAGACTTATAGACTGAAAGAAAGGCGGGCATAGGCAGAAGAGTTTGAAAAATATAAGGAGGAGTCCTTATCAAGCAAAGGTAAAACTTTCCAAAAAGGCTAATGTTCTAAACGGTGTCATCACTATTCCTCAGAAAGCAATATTGTCGTATACCCAAAATAGATAATTGTACCAGAGACAAGATACGTAAGTATTTTGTCCAAACTAGCATAGGTCATCTTTGTCTTCATTATAACGGTTGTCAAATATACTTGTGTATAAATAAGGTGGAGTAAAAGTTAAGTTTGTGCACTAAATGCTTACACATTCACAAACATTTTTACTCCTCCAAAGACAACTAAGTCCCTGAGGTTAGCTCAATTGGTTAACATAGTTGTACTTAAGCTTTGCTTAAGTTAATTTAGAGAAGAGATTACACCATACTTGTCATTTCAAGTCATTTCAATCTCAAGTGTTGTTCCGCAAACACTTGGGTATAATTCTTTGTTAATTGCAAATAGAATTCAACGTTGAAAAAACCTTTGTGTCTATTTTACTTTATGTTTTTCTCTTATTAACAAAGTATTTCATTACATTACTTAAGCATGGAACACGGTTAGATTAACTTTGTAGTTAAGCCGATCGTGTAAAGGGAACAACACTACCAAAACCCTACACACCACCACCACCATTGCAACTACAATTACCACCACCACCACTATTGATATAGCCACCACCACAGCCAACATTACCACAACGACTGCCACTACCATAATTTGGTGCTTTACTTTGGTTGTCTTTGACGTAGGCTTATAGGTAGCTTACAAGGGCTTGAGCTTATAAAATAAGCTAACTTATAAAATAAATTTTGTTTGTGACACAAGCGTGTGGATGTTTTCATAAGTCATAAGCATTCATAAGCCGAAGCCTATTGAAACAGGTGCGGTTTATAGTTGGTTAAATTACTTAAATACCCTTCAAAATTAAATAATTTAACACGCAAAAGCTTGAAATATATGAGTTAATTTAATGTATTTTTATGTGATTTTATACTGATAAGCTTTAACTCTAATTAATTCGGCAAATAACTTTATAAAAATATAAGCTTTAGACGGATTGTAATATAAACGTAAGCTCTAACTCCGGCTCCGACCTATTTCACTAAACATACCCTTTTGTATAAAACATTGAGCAAAACCAATGTTTTAAAAACCGGGTTTGAAATCGACCCGGTGGAGTCACCGGGCACCGGGTCAACCGGTTCGACCACCGGGTCAATCCGGTTTTCAATTTATTATTCTTTTATTTTTTCGACCGGGTCAACCAGTTCGACCGCCAAGTCAACCCTGTTTTTTATTAAAAAAATTGAAAAAACGAAACCCGGCGGGTTTAACCAGTTAACCCGGTTTTAAAAACCCGGGTTCTTTTACTAATTTTTTTTGCCAGAACCGGTCGAACCGGTTAACCCGGGTTTCAAAACACCAAGCAAAACTCCCTTTTACTTGAAAGCTTGTAACCGAACCTAAATAAATTGGAGGGAAGAGTTTTTCATTTCCCGCCAATTTCTTCCCTCCCACTTGTTCATGTGACACCACGTTGCCCTTCTTCTTCCATCCTACTCCCTCTATAGAAGACTTATTCAAAAGAAGCTTTGACATAGTGTTCAAGTAGAAAGTTTATGAACCAAGGTATATGAGAATTTCATATCATATTTTTTTGTTCATTTGCTACAATGCTAGATGCAAGATACTTATCATAGAACTTTTTGTATTTCTCTGTTACTTACTAGCCAGTTGCCCAGTTGGTTGTTTTGTTTTGCTACTTAAAGTTAATGATTGTTTCTATTGTTACTTGTACATATGACTTGTTCGATGAAATGTGTAAATGAAATATTAGGAACAAAAATTTGTTTATATGTTCAATGATGTCTATGTAATACCTATATATGTAATTAATGTTCGGGATTGTTTACCTTAATATATAAATTCCATCATAGATATAAAAAAATTTAAGTTTAATCGTCTCTCGTTTTCCTTCCCAATTTTTGTTATCCCAAACAAATGTCCAGCTTTTGTGGTTAAAGATCCTCCGTTATAATATTATGTGTATTTGAGTATGAGCTAGTCTTATTTTTTCATTTTGTCAATGCTACATAGCTTCTAGATCACTATAATGAAGCTATTACACTCACTCCTACAATATAACATTTGAAGTAGGCTCATCTTTGAGTTAAACCCTACAACTAGCCTTAGTAACCATATCTTCAATTTAAAGTCTTGTTTTTTGTGATGATCTTAAATGTGTTGTGCAGCTGTGCTATATTACTTATATGGGAGTCGTCTTGTTGTATTTGGACAATAGTTACTTTTATGTGCTTCTTAGTTCTAATTTCTAAAGTAAAATGTTATTGACTTATTGTCTAATTCTTTCTTTTTAGGACATCAAGTCCTGACCCCGAACGCTGAAGGCAACAGCTTGCTAGGTATGGCTTACTCCTTTTAGGCCACTATATTTCATTACTAATTACATTTAACTCAGACGTGTTTTGACACTTAGTCCCAAAGTTGAATTAGTTCCTAATCATCATATAGTTTTACTTCTAACTAACCATTATACTTGCAAAAATTGATATGTTAAATTATGCGACTTTGCAGGTCATCACAGTCAGTTGTAAAGTCCTCATAAAAAGTAAGGTTAGGGAATATTACTAAAGGGTAATTATGAACGATGTAGAAAGCTTGCTTCCTTTTCTATAAAAACTAATATCTTTATGGCTGGTTTAAGTCTATAGATCCAATTCTGCACCAAGGTCCATTCAGAGTGCTACTAGATATATATCCTCACAACAGAAAATTGTGGAAGATAACAATAAAGGTTGTCTCTCATATTGAATTCATATCTTAGTTTGCCAAAAAATAACCATTTGTTAGTAAAAAAAATGTATATGGCTTTGTTTAAGTTGATGTTGGTAGCTAGGTATCAGTTGTAGCGTGTTTTTTTTTTCCTCGACATCTAAGAATATGAACTTTTGTTATTTTTAAGGGATGAAGAAAGTACAAATATTTTGATATATGATGATCTATGAAATAATCGATGTTAATGTAGCATCTCCGGATATAATGAGACCTAGGGTAACCAAAATATTACAAGTTGCGGTGATTGCAATACGTGGTATTGATGTGTAAATTGTGAAGGTACATATAATCTATACTTTTCATCCATAACTTATACGTTTGGAGTCACTCAGGTAAGAACATTTTAACTCTCTTTTACAGGTAGCATTAAAATTTTAAACACTGATCGACTGCCTTATGTGGTATACTGACAGAAAGTCCATAAAGATTGGTTGGAACAATTTTTTGATAAGAGATGTGATCTTCCTTATGCATTGTGCCACTTGATCTATGTATTCTTTCTCGAACAGAGGCATAGGCTTTTTATCCCTGTTCACCGTTCTTGTGTCATGCAATGTCACTCATTTATAATGGTAAAGAAAGAAAGTCAAATGAAATCAATGTAAGATGGTAAATACATCATCTTCCTTTTGCAACAATTGTGTCAAAGAAAATGTTGGCTTTAAATCAAAAATTGTGATTACGCTATAAAAAATGCCGCATCTTATGTAATTTTCCTATCATCGTGTGCAATATCTATAATCTAATTAAGTGTTGTATTTAAGGCAACATATTTTTAAATGTTGCAGTTATATGTGAAATGTGCAACGCTTTTTACTAAGTGTTGTCTTTAAGCATTAAAATCGTGACACTTTTCTAAAAGTGTTGCTTTATATCATAATATGCAACACTTATTTTTAAAAATGTTGCTATATCACCAAGGTTGTCAAAAAGGCAGCATTTATTACAAGTGTTGCTTGTTAAGTGTTGCATTAGGTACATTTTGTTGTAGTGATGAAAGGATTCAAGGGGTGAAAACCCTTGAAAATACTGTAAAAGTCGACCTAGGGTTCACAAGGTTCGACCCTAGTTTTCTCCACAAAAAGTTACACTATAATGAATGAAAATTAGAAAACTATATATATATTTTGATAGGTGACGGCGTCAAGAACAAAATTCTGACGCCGTCATCTCGCCGCCAAATAGTTCCTCGGACTGCCTAGATCTGGGTCTGACGCCGTCAAGAGTATTCCATTTCCAGGCCGTCACCAAAATTACTCTTGACGCCCTTCTTGTGGCGCCGTCAGGTTTGTACTGGCCCGTCATGGATTTTACTTCTGACGCCGTCAAGATTTTCTTCTTGACGTCGTCAGGTACTGTTCACAATATGGAAAATTAAGTCTTTGGCGTTTTCTTCACTTTTATGCTCCAAAAATGACCGAATTGCTTCCTTTTCCAGAATTCACTCCCAAAGTACCTAAAATCACAAAAGGAACGATTTAGGGTAATATTTGATCAAATAAATTCAATTTCGGGCTTAAATGGCCCCCCTAAAAGTAGTTCATTTTTCGCCTTATCACAAAGCCAAGCAACCAAAATCACTAGCTTAGTGCCTGTTGAGCTTTTATAAGCTTAATTGATGAGTTAAATTAGAGCTTGTTGTTTGCCCTATTTCTTAAGTACACTGGATACACAGTGTACTTGAGTCATTTTCAAAAGCTCTTAAAAAGCTTCCCAGTGGTCTAGAGCTTGTGTGATTTAGCTTTATTTGAAGCTCATCCACCCAACTCTTAGATCCAGTGCTTAATTTTCCCCTTGCAGCTTAACTAATAGGGCTGCAAGTAGCTTTTAACTTATCCCATTTTGTTGAGTATGCTGGTCACTCAGCATACTCATACATACTTCATAAGCTTGCAAAAAGCTCATCTCTTGGACTTAGCTTGAGTTGTTTGTTTCTTTGCGAAGCTCATCAACCAGTCTATAAGTCCCAATGCTTAACTCCCATCTTGCAGCTTATTTATAAGGGCTGCAAGTAGCTTTTTGTTTGTCCCATTTTTGTTATATACATTGGAAGTCAGTGTATTAAGGTCTTTTTCATAAGCCCTCCAAAAGCTACCTAGTGGACCCCACTAGGTGAGCTTGGACTTTTTGGAAAGCCAACCAGACTACCTTGCTATATCCAGAGCTTATTTGGTCTAGTGAGCTTATTTAATAGGCTCATTTTGACCATATATTTGACTACAGGGGTGTTTGGATCTATGTTCTTGTGAATTGCTTATTAGCTTATAACAAGCTTATTTGTGATTTTCATTGTACAAATTTGTTCATATCTGTTTATATCACTTGTACAAACATACTTTTACTTTTGGTTTCCGTTGTAAAGATTTATACAAGCTTATTCCAAGCCTATGACTTCACTATGAGCTTAAAAGCTCAACTGAATGAGTCATAAGCCCACGAATCAACATATTCTTTGGTTCTAAATTTTCATTCTTCATTAAACTTACTTATTATCAATATATAATTTGATCCAAAAAAAGAAAAGCCCAAAAACAACATTTTAAAGCTAAGTGATAGCTTCTATTTAGAAGCTTATTTGCTTATTAGCTTATTTCCGTTAATAACACATTATTTTTATATTTTTCATAGATTCCTTTATTTATTTAATAATTATGTAAAAAGTTTAAGATTTTTGTTTGCTCATTTACTATTTATAATAATTCAATAATACTTTAAGTAATTAAATAATAGTAAATAAATTAATAATAAATACATAAATTGTGTAATAAATATATTTTCAGTTTCAAAAATTGTATTATAATATTTTAGACTTTTCTAAGTTTTTATTTTAGTTATTTAGGCTTATTGAAGATTTTCTTATTATTTAGGTAATTATTAAATAGTTAATAATAGTTTTTAATTTATAATAATTAATATAGTACTTGTAAAAATCATTTTAATTCACCAATAATTTTCTTTTATTATTAGGATCTCAAAAATATAAATTTCACATTTGTGGGATTTATATTGATCATTTTTCAGTTTTATTTTGGTACGTTTACGTTTAATTTAATTTATACGTATGTTTTGTATATCCTTTTACATTTCTAGGGGTTCTGATTGCTCGTTTTTACTGATATAGCTGTGATAGAGCTATTACTATTCACATTCTTAGTGTTACTCAATCAGATTCCTTTTTATACATTCAACATCACCAGATCACACACATTCGTTGTATTACAGTTTACACACCTCGTTGGGACATAACGACCCAGGAATAACTATACTCCTTGGATTTAATTGCAATTGGTTCCCTTATAGTTTGACTTTTGTTGACCAAAATCCTTGGTTGATAATAGTTGACCGTTTTGCACCAATCAAAATTTGGCGCCGCTGCCGGGGAGCTGTGCTGCGTATAACGAATTTGTGTTTTGTTGAAATATCTATCCATTGTATATATTCTATATATAATATCATATTTCATTTCCAAAAACATATGAAACACAAAAAAATTTTCTTTTCCTTTGTATATATATATATATATATATATATATATATATATATATATATATATATAAGATAAAAATACAAAAACATTTTCCCTTTCTTTTTATATTATAAAATCAAAAATCAAAAAGATTCTTCTTACCTTTTCTGAGTTTCCTTAACTTTAAAGGATTCTTAGGCTCATCTTACTGCATGAGCATTCATAATTCTGTGAGTGGCAATCCCACTCAAATTTCTCATCCAATCATTTCCGACTTTTCCTCTTCTCTCACACCGGATGAGGGAAGTGATTCCATTTTGGATGAGGTCGAGGATTTCCCTATGAACCAATTAATTCGGGGTCGAGTCAAGCTAGCGATTCGGTTATCAAAAACAGTAGTTTAACATGGGTTTTCACCCATGTTTCTGTCTTCTTTCCCCTTTCTACCACCTAAGTGTGGGGGAGATGCCCCACATGTTGTATATATGTCTTAAAAAATGAATGAAAATTGTAAATATTAAAAAAAATAATAATAAAATAATTGTTGTGTTACCACACTTGGCCAGTAATGTTATCTTTTCACATTCAAAGATGCGGCATAATAGCCGGGACTTTGAATATTGAGGACAATATTCAATTCTAAGTGTGGGGAGGAAATTCTGACCAATTTGATCAAATATATACCCTTTTATGCCCTTTTTCCCCCAAATAGCCAAAATTTAATTTTTTTTTAGTGGAAGTGCTTTGCACTAAACACAACAAATGGTAATCAATCCACCATGTCTATCCCACATAAGGATTGGATAATCCAAGAGCAAATGACTATTGGTAAAGATATCTCAAATCCGTTTATGGCTTACAATTTGCCCAAAATTGTATGGTATTCGACTCACCATATCTTTAAAAATGAAGAGTTGGCTAGCCCGCAAAGTTATGGCTTGTGGTAAAGGCTTTGGAATTTCATATTGGTATTCAGCTTACCAAAGATAATAGTTATAATTTTTCTAAGAGTTGGCTAGTACAGAAGCAAATGGCTTTTGGTAAAGACAAATCAAATCCGTTGACAGCTGATGATTTGCTGAAAATCATTTGGTTATCATTGTACCAAAGTATCAAATACTAAAACAATTGGCTACTCCAGAAGTAATGGCTTTTTGTAAAGAGATGAAATCCATTAATTTTTCATAAAAGATTGCTAGAGACTAGCAATAGTTTAGTGTGGGGGATTTGATATGTGTCTAAATACACATATATTTTATATTGTTAAACCCACAAAAACGACCAAAAACACACAAATGACCATATAAATGTTACAAATATCATTTAAATGTGTTTTTATGTGATTCAGGTACAAAAAGATTGAAAACAAGTGAAAAGCATGCAAAGTTCACACAATTGACATTTTCAGTCCCTGAAGTCTCACAAATTGGCAAATCTAGTCCCTGAAGGTTTAAAATGAAAGAAAATTCAACTTTAGTCCTTGGACAATCAAACTTGTTCAATATTAATCCCTGGATGAAAGTTTTCACAAAATGGCAACTTTTACCCCTCAAGTTTCAAAAATGGCAAATTTAGTCCCTGGGTATTTAAAAAGTATAATTTATCAAATAATACCCTTGTACTATTCATAATTTACAATTTGAACCCTTTTGAAACTTTTGGGAAATTACAAGTTTAACCCTTCTACTTTTAGAAAATTACAAAAATGGTCCCTGGAGTTTTGAAATGTAAAAATTATCAAAAATTGGTCCTTGTACTATTGATTTATGACAGGTGTGGTCCCTTGAATGAAGTTTGGAAGTTTGTCACATCAGGACCCTCAAGTTTCAAAAAGTACAAATTACACCCTTGGGCTTATTTACACTAAAAACCAAACGGGCCCTTTTTTATTACTTCATAAACCTTAAAAATCCAAAACACAACCTAAACCCAAAACCTTCCAGCCCACTAAACTTGGCCCAACTTAAATAAAAATAAAATCGGGGTCAAACCCACTTCACCCAGTCAAACCCACCCTCTTTATCCTGTTTCCCTCCTTCCTCCTCACACCATTACTAAGTCACCAAACCACCACCACTGCTCCATACCAACCCACAATATTACTTCCACCTCAACCCCCAGCTGTCTCTGACACCCCTACAACCCACCATGTTGCATTTAATGCAAAATTACGGCTGCAAGTTATCAATTGGACTTTTGGCGCAAAAATGCCATTTGATGGCTTGGATGAGTTACAGAGCACCAATGGACAAGATTAAGGGTGGGATTTAGTTATAATCAACTGGAGAACTCATAGAGACTATAAAAGAGGAAGAAGGAAGAAGGAAAAGGGTACCTTGGATTAGCCAATGGTCACGTAGATGTAGTTTTATTGCTTTCCTTTAATTGAATGTCAATTTATTGCTTTCAATGTTGTATTAAACTTTTGGAAAGCTTAATGAAACATTATTTACAGTTTTATTCCTTCTATCTTTAAATTTCATGTTTTTACTTAATTATCTTTAAATTTCCAAGTCATTTTAATTATGGTTGATCTTAGTTGTTTATTGGACTCAAACAAGTTCATGTAAGCTCCTGACAAAGCTTTAAAGCTTTTATAAACCTTTAATCAGTTATGATCTTTTAAATTCAAAAATCATTAAAAAATGAAGAAAATCAAAGAAAATACAAAAATCAGTTTGCAAGAAAGAAGAAGCTGGAGCAGGGTTAATTTTGGATTGCCCTTTGGTTTAGAGCTTCTTGGGAAGCTTTAGGGTAATTTGTGGCTCCTTGGTTCTTGGTTCTTAGCTTGGAATCTCTTGTAAGCCTTTTATCCATTTTATGCAATTTACTGTTCTAGTTGTTTACTTGCTTTAAGTTTTATGTTTTCATTTCCTGAGTTGTTTCTTAGTCATAATATAGTTTAATCTTAGTTGGTTATGTTTTGGAATTTGATTGTTGCTTTGAATATCATTTTGACTGTCAATATGCTAATTTTTGATCATCCTAGGCCTAGACTATTTGACCACTTGTTTAAGCTAAAAAAGGTCTAGTTTGACAAATTAGAACCCCTGGATGTGATAGATTAGGTTTACACAGTCATATGGATTGAAAATCTCAATTTGGTTCCATTAAAGGGTTGTTTGGATTTGATGGTTAAACTGTGTTATAGGTTGTGTGTGGTATTGTTCTTGTTTGATGTATGCTTTATATGACCTAAATAACTCAGTGAAACTTTAATCAAAGAGTGTAGCATGTAAGAAAGTCAAAATTGACACTTTGATCTTTTAAACATGAGCACTGTGAGATTGTCATATCCTAGAATCTTGCATATGTGTTTAATTGTTGTTTATCTTGCTTTATTTCATGTTCTTGTTGTTTAATGTTACATATTTTGTCATTAGGTTCAGATCAAAGTTCGTGAAAGTCAACTTTGATCATAAACTTAAAAAGTCAAATTTCCAGTTTTTCTGTTTTTTTGAATTAAATAGATAATTTTACTATGTTCTTGTTATTTAGTTTCAGTCTTTGTGCTTTTTAGGTTTTAAAGTTTTGTTGCTGGTCTTGTTATTAGTATTTTTGTTAATTTTTAATAGCTTAATCTTAGTGCTTATTTATGTGCTTTTTCTTGTCTGTTTTTGCCCTGTATCACAGTTACAAGTCCAATTTCACAAGCTTGTAGCTTGTTGAATATTAGGCTTGTGCCTGAGTATTTAAGTGTTTTGTGTATCCTTTGTGGCCTATTGTTTATATTCATGTTTTATTTTCATTTTATCAGCTTTATGAACTGCTTATCACTCCCATCTTTTTGTTCAAACTTAGTCACAACACTGAGCAAACAGTGTTGTTGAGTCTTTTTCCTAAGCTTCCAAAAAGCTCCTCACTGAGCTTGAGCTTGTGATCTTTGGCTTTTCACAAAGCCAAGCAACCAAAATCACTGGCTTAGTGCCTGTTGAGCTTTTATAAGCTTAATTGATGAGTTAAATTAGAGCTTGTTGTTTGCCCTATTTCTTAAGTACACTGGATACACAGTGTACTTGAGTCATTTTCAAAAGCTCTTAAAAAGCTTTATTTGAAGCTCATCCACCCAACTCTTAGATCTGGTGCTTAATTTTCCCCTTGCAGCTTAACTAATAGGGCTGCAAGTAGCTTTTAACTTATCCCATTTTGTTGAGTATGTTGGTCACTCAGCATACTCATACATACTTCATAAGCTTGCAAAAAGCTCATCTCTTAGACTTAGCTTGAGTTGTTTGTTTCTTTGAGAAGCTCATCAACCAGTCTATAAGTCGCAATACTTAACTCCCATGTTGCAGCTTATTTATAAGGGCTGTAAGTAGCTTTTTGTTTGTCCCATTTTTGTTATATACACTGGAAGTCAGTGTATTAAGGCCTTTTTCATAAGCCCTCCAAAACCTACCTAGTGGACCCCACTAGGTGAGCTTGGACTTTTTGGAAAGACAACCAGACTACCTTGCTATATCCAGGCTATGACTTCACTGTGAGCTTAAAAGCTCAACTGAATGAGTCATAAGCCCACGAATCAGCTTATTCTTTGGTTCTAAATTTTCATTCTTCATTAAACTTACTTATTATCAGTATATAATTAGATCCAGAAAAAGAAAAGCCCAAAAACAACATTTTAAAGCTAAGTGATAGCTTCTATGTAGAAGCTTATTTGCTTATTAGCTTATTTCTGTTAATAACACATTATTTTTATATTTTTCATAGATTCTTTTATATATTTAATAATTATGTAAAAAGTTTCAAATTTTTGTTTGCTCATTTACTATTTATAATAATTCAATAATACTTTTAGTAATTAAATAATAGTAAATAAATTAATACATAAATTGTGTAATAAATATATTTTCAGTTTCAAAAATTGTTTTATAATATTTTAGACTTTTCTAAGTTTTTATTTCATTTATTTTGGCTTATTGAAGATTTTCTTATTATTTAGGTAATTATTAAATAGTTCATAATAGTTTTTAATTTATAATAATTAATATAATACTTGTAAAAATCATTTTAATTCACCAATAATTTTCATTTATTACTAGGATCTCAAAAATATAAATTTCACATTTGTTGGATTTATATTGATCATTTTACGTTTAATTTAATTTAAATGTACGTTTTATATATCCTTTTACATTTCTAGGGTTTCTGATTGCACGTTTTTACTGATATAGCTATGACAGAGCTATTACTATTCACATTCCTAGTGTTAGTCAATCAGATTCCTTTTTATACATTCAACATCACCAGATCACACACATTCGTTGTATTACAGTTTACACACCTCGTTGGGACATAACGACCCAGGAATAACTATACTCCTTGGATTTAATTGCAATTGGTTCCCTTATAGTTTAACTTTTGTTGACCAAAATCCTTGGTTGATAATAGTTGACCGTTTTGCACCAACCGTTCGCCTTTAGATTTGATAGGAAAAGCATTCATTATTAGTGCTTATGCGTGTACCGGTAGCATTTAGATTCTAGAACTTGCGTTAGTGATGCATCCCGAGACCACTAGTGAGACTACATTCGTGTAGTAGGATTTACTACATGATAGGAGGCATTAGGATCACCCTTGTGTTTAAAACCGTATCATAATTACTTGACCATTTAAGTCATATTACTTGACTAATAAAGTCAATTAATTTTCCCACGCCTTAGCGTTGTACTCATTTTTAGTACACGATACCCCTAGTACACCCCTCCGAGCCTATCTTTTCTTTTCTAACTTTAAGCATTTTACTTAAAGGTAGAATTTGTTTACAATCAACCCAAATGTGCAACCAAATCGCCTTAGCATTCCGTGTATGCACTCATCTTTAGTGCATTATTGTTATTTGTTAAACCCTTAGTTAATTGTCTAATTGATTACATGGTCGCTAAGTCGAGTCATATCTTGTACATATTGTTTTGGGATGATTGGGACTCATGGGTAAAGTACTAGTGACAGGAAGTAATGGGGAAAACGTCATTTATTACCCCATATGTGCATTAATATTTAAAAGTACTCCAAGTGTTTTGATTATCTTGATTCGAGTCATTAGAGTAGTTTATTGTAAAGTATGTAAAAATTCAAGTGTAAGGGGAATGTAAACTCCCCTATGATGTATTATTTTGGATGGTAGGGTAAAAGTGTATGAAAAAAAAAAAATCGAAAAAATCAAGAAAAAAATAAGAAAAAAAAGATAAAGAAAAAGAGAAAAACATACGGACTACCATCCCGTTCATTTTATGTTTGTTTCATAGGTTTTGTTATTTTTGATTTATTAGCTTAAGTCGAGTCGAGTCTTGGCTTAGCAACGCCATATTGTACATGTAATTAACCAAGATGATTAACTCGCCACCAGTAAATATTGCCTTTATCCAACAAAACCGTGTTTTCCATATCCCTACACCTAACGTTATAACCCTTTAAAAGACCTCTTTGATAGTTTATCCTAGGTGCTTACGCCAAGTGGTGGAGGTTTGATCCTTTCCCAAGCCTATGGTAATCTATTTGCTATGATAGGTAGTGAGAGATGTTTTCCATTTCCATATTGTGATATATACTTTATTACACCCGAGAGATGTGAGTATCTAAACACTATTTGTGAGGTGTAGTATATGACCTCCGTGCTTGTTTTTGGTTTTTAGTGGAACAATTATTTGTTGTAATTACTTTTATATTAGTGTTAAATGACCCTTAACTTGTATTTTGATTAGAATAAAAGCGCATTTGCTTGAGGACAAGCAAATCTCAAGTGTAAGGGTATTTGATGAGGCGAAAAGTGTACCGCTTTTAAGGGGTCATTTAAGCCCGAATTCGTGATTATTTGATCAATTATTGCCCTAAATCGTTCCTGTTGTAATTTTAGGTACTTTTGAGAGGAAATTCAGAAAAGAAGGCATTTTGGATGTTTTTGGAGCGTAAAAGTGAAAAAAACGGCAAAGTCTCAAAATCCTTACTAGGAACAGTACCTGATGGTGTCAAGAGCTAATACATGACGGCGTCAAGCTTGGCAAAAGAGGTGGAAGTGGAGAATGAACGTGACGGCCCAGAACACTTTTAGTGCAATGGACCTGTCGGCATCACCTAGGCCGTCAAGGTCCAAATACACGTGATGGCCCAGAGCTCATTTACTTCTTGACGGCGTCACAAGTGGATCTACGCAATACGATTTCTATCTTGGCGGCGAGTTGACGGCGTCACAATTTACAATGTGACGCCGTCAGCCTGTAACATCTACATATATTTTTGCAATTTTTCTTTGTAAAGGGGGAACATTAGTGGAACTTTGGGTGGGATATTAGGGCATAAACCCTAGTCGAACTTTACAGCTTTTTCAAGGGTTTCAATCCCTTGATTCTTCCATGTTCAATTGAAGATAAGTACTTATCCAAATCATTCAATATGTCTATGTGTTGTGTGATTATATCTTACGCTTGTCTTCTCTTTAACATGCTAGGCTAGGTTTTTATTGTGTTTGCTTAGATGTAGTGAAACCTAGATGTTGATTATTGGTTGATTGTTTGTTTGTAATTGTTATGGATGATTGTATTCGATGTTAGGCTTAAGAAAACTGGCAGACTTCCAATTGGTAACTTGCTTGAACGTCTTAAGAAACATGATCGGAGGTGTACTACGACTTTTGGTTGTATTTAATGCATAAGTGAATTCTAATGATCCCATGTTAGGAGCTTCTTAGCCGGATCGACATAGGAGTGAAGTAGGAGCTTATAGAGTTAGGGAATATTGTACATGGCCCTACGACTAGTATTAAGGAATATAACCCGTCATCCATGCAATTATAACAAACTAATCAACCGGTAAAAGATATCTAGGGAGTAATGAAATCTAAGTAAACACAACTTTTCTCATTATTGTTTCCACCACATTAGTATATTAGTTTAATTTTCATTTATTTTATTTTATTTTGATTGCATCTTTAGTTATTTGGGTTAGTTGACTAGCAACTAATTCCGCCCACTCCTTCAAAACCCGAGATTTTATTTGCTTTTATAAAATATAAAAATACAAAAGAATCTTCCCTCACCTCTATACCTAGTTTAGTAGACTCTCTAATCCTAGCGAACACTATTCCTAAGTTGAACGATCAATCCCCTGGTACTTGTCACTATACTATACTACAACGATCAGGTACACTACCTGGTGGGGGTTGCAAGCTTCTCAAGATCCCTTAAGAGGTAAAACCTGTTGCGAGGGCGCAATCCCCCGTACATCATAGTCAAGTAATTATGACTTCATTGGTCAAGTAATTATGATACGGGTTTAACACAAGGGTGATCCTAATGCCTCTTATCATGTAGTAAATCCTAACTACGCGAATGTACTCTCACTAGCGGTCTCGGGATGCATCACTAACGCAAGTTCTAGAATCTAAGTACTACCGGTACACTCATAGGCACTAATAATGAATGCTTTTCCTAACAAATCTAAAGGCGAACCTCACATATTTGGGTGAAATTTTTTTTGAGTGGTACGGTTTTTTGTGCTAGTCATACAACTCCTATCCATGAGACGCTCATTAAGGCTAAAGCTTCACTCCTAAATGTTGTAAAAAATTTAAATTTGGCGCTAAAATTGCCCTAACAAGTATTTCTCTTAGTTTTATTACACACCTACTATTGAACAAACAAACTTAAGCGCAATTGTATTCTCTAAGGTATTATAATTTACCCTCCCCTTACACTTAGGCTGAACATTGTCCCCAATGTTCAATAATAAGGATGTAAAAGTAATGAAGGTAAAAGAATGAAAACCAATACTCCCCTGATTCGTTAGGTGTGGATAAATGGATAACAAGGTTAAATCCTCCTCCAAGAAAATGAATGTTGAAAGCTTCCCTTTAGAAATATAAATCATCTTCTTGTCCAATATAACCTGTTAAACCAGAGAAAACAATCATGGCAACCTCGCGTAAAATCGGCGGCAATCTATATATATAAGGATATAATGCTTGTGGAATGAATGTTTGCAGATTTCCTGGAGTTTATAAAACTAAAGAATTAACAAAAACTTTAAGACTCTGTTAGAAAAACAAGACTTGCAAAATTTTTCAGAATTTTTACACCTGGCCGTCAGGTTATGATCCTGACGTCATCAGAGTGTTCTGACAGAAATCTCATGTTAAGTTTCTAGAAAATTTCTGAAAAACTCATGCCTTAATTCCTGGAAAATCCTGCAAAACATCATTATGACTCGATACAAGCATTTGACTCAAACAAATACTAATATAAATGTTCATTTAATATTATTGTGGTTCATGTCCAATTCCCGTTCTTAAAAACAAATTTAGGTTTCTCTTACACTTATCTTTTGCGAAATACCTTTTTATGAAGTTAAGACAAACAACAAGGTAAATCATTTTCATAATTTATTATGAAACATGATCCACAAACAATAAAAATAAAGCATGCTTACGGAAGCAAATAAAATCAAACAAACAAACAATTGAACAAAACAAGTAAAACAAATAAAACATGGGTTGCCTCCCAAGAAGCGATTTTCTTTATTTACAAGTCTTATAGCTAGACTCCAGGTCATGAGCTATTACGTGACCTCGTCTCGCAATATGATGTAACCCTTGTCAACATAATCCATGTCATTCGGGTGGTAATGTCTCAATCGTTCGATATTCACAGTTATTTCCCCACCCCTTTCGCTGTTCAAGAGTGCTACTCCATTGTGACCTAAGTTTTTGATCGTAAATGGTCCATACCACCAAGAGTTTGATTTATCGAGAGGCTCCTTTATCCCTAAATGTCTTAGGAGTACTAAGTCTCCTTCAATGAATGGGGTGTGATTCTCTATCGGCTGATTGCGCTCGAATTCGACATGAACTTTATCACTACATTTGCATCTCTCAAGCGTAGTTTCTTTGTAGCTTTTAATCCTTGTTTCCCATGCAAGGATTTTTTCTTGAACATGATTATGCGGTGTGCCGGTGTTATTTTTTAGCCCCCTTTCCATCATGCTTTCTTGCACATATCTTGGGGTCATGGGGAAGTGAATCTTTCTTTTTCCTGACTTAAGTTCAATTTCCCCTTTTTCATACTTGAGAACAGCTCTCGCTGTGGTAAGGAATGGTGCTCCAAGGATTATTGGCATACACCCATTCTCTTTATAATCGATGATCATGAAATCGACGGGATACATGAAACCTGCTACATTGACCAGCACATCCTCTGCAATTCCTAAAGGATACACATAAGAGTGATTAGCGAAGGATAGCCTAACGCGGGTGGTGGCCGGCATTTCATTAGGGAGTTGGGTATAAATAGTTAAAGGCATCAGGTTCACCTCTGATCCTTGAAGTTGTTTCTTCAATTTGTGAACTACTCAGTCTTTTCAATTTGTGTGGAGCACATAACACTGGGAATAAAGATCAGGAAATAAATTTGAAATCCCAAGTTAGACGTTCAAAGACTCTCAAGTCTTTTCAATTTGTACTTATTGCATGTTCATCCAACTTGTGATATGTTTTGATCTTGGAATTACTATGTGATATAAATGTAAAACCAAAAAGAAATGGACCCAAATAAAGGAACCCATTCATAAGATAACGTGATATAAACGACACATCTATAAAATGCATATAGATTGGAAATATGATATTTTGATCAATCTAATTTAACTACTACAGAAGCGTCGATAGGATGGGAACATACATAAGCTTCACATAACTAATCACAAAAACAAGAAATTACCATCAATATAGATACAATTAAATCACGCTTCACGCAATATTAAACTCGTATCATGATGTTAATTTTCTTTTAATTTGGTGTGGAGAAAGGTTTTCTTAAGAAAATATCCTGGTTTAACTAGATACAACATAACGAATTCCAAAACAAAGGTTTACGTTTTAACAAAGTGGCGATTATTTTTTTTATTTATTTTTTCTTTTTTTGCAAATTTATAAGTAAAATTTCAAGACATTTGAACCAAATACAGTTCAATTTTTGACAAGATTTCTCTATATTAGAAAAGTGACTGAAAATTTGAATTGCCTGAGTTTTGTTACAATTCGACACATATTGCCTATATTCATCCCAATACCATCCGACTCTTGGTTGATTTTCATGTTAATTTGTAATTGACATATTGTGCGGCGTAAACAATATTTTGTAACATATAATCACTAAAAAGGATTAGTGTCACAAGCAAATTTAACTCGAGATTCATTTATGGACCCAACGCGCCCTTTCCTCGAAGACCACCTCTTAGGCAATGTTCGTGATTGGTTGTCTGGTAGATCTACCAGATTATGTTGGAAAATTTAGTGCACTTGAGGGTTCAGTTCAAACCTGGAAATGGGTCAGGAGGTATGGAGTGTACACCCATCAGGTCTCTGAACACCCTGACTCAGATAGTGGTTAAGTGTTTTCAGTGTATGATGAAGTTCAGTGAGTTCACTCTTTCAGGGAGTGATACTCTGAACTGAATGGTATTCATCAGGTTGATGAGTTCAGCTCAGGCTGAAGAATCTCATCAGGGAGTTGATTTCCTCAGGGACTAGCTCATCAGTAAGTACAACTAACTCACTGGACTGAATTCAACCTTGGTTTGTAACTGCTTTGACCTATTCAATTGGCAATTATCACTATTAATGACCATGTTTAATTGGTCGTGTAACCACTAATACCTATTATTATGGAGGCAAATTAAGTGGGATTAATGGGCCGTTAATCACTCTTAATTTCATTGACTAGGGTTGAGTAATCTTACCTATAAATAGGAAGATCAAATCATGCATGAGAGAGACACAGAAAACATATAACACTTAAACACGCAAGGTTATTGATTTGTGCCTAAATCACTAACATACATTTGGTCTTACCCCAAGTAGATATTCGTGATACCCAGGCATTAGGGTCTAATAGTTTACTTTGGAAAGTGATAACACGATTCCAAGTGATATCCGGTAATCATTCATTGGTACGTAGTTAGGTCATTGATTATCTTAACCCTGTTCTGGGCTCATAACCACCAACAATCAAAGTAAACTATTTTGTGATAATCAATGGCTGCTGCTATGAGGCATATGGCTGCTAACTTTTCCAAATTGGAAAAGTTTAAAGGTGTTGATTTCAGAAGATGGCAAAAGAAGATGCACTTCTTGCTGTCAAGCATGAATGTGGTGTGTTCTTAGCACTGCTATTCCTGAAGATCATGGGGATGATGCTACTGTGGACCAGATAAGGAAAAGAAGCAAATGGGAGAATGATGACTATGTATGCAGAGGTTTAATTCTCAATGGTATGTCTGATTCTCTCTTTGACATTTATCAGAATGTTGAATCTTCTAAAGAACTGTGGGATTCCTTGGATGCCAAATACATGGCTGAGGATGCTTCAAGTAAGAAGTTTCTTGTAAGTAATTTCACAAATTACAAAATGACTGATTCAAGACCAGTCATGGAACAATACAATGAACTTCTTGGAATACTTGGAAGGTTTACACAACACAAAATGAACATGGATGAGGCTATTTCAGTCTCTTGTATCATTGACAAACTCCCTCCTTCTTGGAAAGATTTCAAGCATACCTTGAAACATAAGAAGGAAGAACTGACACTGGTTCAGTTGGGTAGTCACCTGCGTATTGAGGAATCCCTCAGGGTGTAGGATAATGACAAGCCAAAGAGTAGCAATGCTACTGGTGCATCTGTTGTCAATATGGTGGAACATAGCAATTCCACCAGGTACAATGACAACAAAGGCAAAAGTAAACATCATGATAACACAAGGGCTGATCCTAACAAGAAGGCAACACCTACTTGTTGGAAATGTGGCAAATCTGGTCACATTAAAAGGGATTGTGTTGGGAATTATACTAACAGTTACCACGGCTAGTGAAGATATTACAACTGCTGAAGTATGCACTTGCAGTGGAAACACATTACCACTGACAGTATAATCATTACCACTGCTGTCAGGGTAATTGTTAGGAAACGTGTAGAAGATAATTATAGAATAGATCTTATGTATATCTTATTCTATTAGAGTTATTCTTATCTTGTAGAAGAGGACTCCTTGTGCTATAAAAAGAGGTCCTAGGTTAAAGTTAGATATACGTTTTTCTTAGAGCTTCAAGTTGTAAAACCTAGTGATACAAAGATCGCTCGTATTATTATTATTAATAATATTGGAGCTAATCGTTTGATACATACATTGTTCTCATTCATATACAACTGTTTCATTCACAATCATAATTCTAAGTATTACTAAGTAGATTCTGCATACTTAGTGATATAACTCAAAGTATCAATTTAACACAGTTCAAGGTGTTTAGATCCATCAAGTGGTATCAAAGACCGGTTGATACTTTGATTTAGAAGACCCCAAGTTCACTCAGAAGATTCAATGGAGATAGAAACTAGTCAGTCCAACATTGCTGCAAAGCTTCCAAAGCTTAAGTTGAATGACTTTGAGATGTGGAGGCTTATGATTGAACAATTCTTTATGGTGCAAGACTATACATTATGGGAGATCATTATGTTTGGAAATTCTTTCAAACCAGGTACTACTTCAGAAACTATTGAGGGCAAGGTAGTAACAAAGACCAACACTAGACCAGTCACAAATGATGAAAGACTTCAGATGAAGAATGATCTGAAGGCCAGAGGTTTGCTATTGATGACACTTCCCAGAGATCAAGTTCTTGCTTTTAGCAAGTACAAGACTGAACAAACTTTGTTTGAGGAGATCTGCAATGTTTTTGGTGGTAATGATTCCACCAAGAAAACTCAGAAGACCTTGTTGAAACAAACTTATGAAAACTTTGGTTCAACAAGTAATGAATCCCTTGATAGCATCTTCACAAGACTATAGAAGATAGTTACTCAACTCACTGCGTTTGGAATTGAGGTGGAAAGGGAAGACCTCAATCTAAAGTTCTTAAGAAGCTTACCCTCAAAGTTTAGTACAAATGTTGCAGTATGGGAAGACAAGCTAGAATTGGAGACTATGAAGCTAAATGATTTGTACAATAACTTCAAGGTTATTGAACAAAGATTGAAGAAAGCTGGCAAACTAAGTACAAGTTCAGGAAGTGTAGCACTCATATCATCATCTGTTGATGATAGTTCAGATGGAGAAAGTGATAGTGATGATGATGATGCTAACATTGTTGTTTCCACTGGTAGTGGAGGTGTTTCCACTGCTAGTACAAAAAGACAGATTGCTGGTCTTAGTGATTCTACCTTTTATGCTTTTCTGTCAAGTCAGATAGGTGGTTCAATTCTCAATCATGAGGATTTGGATCAAATTGATGAGGATGACATGGAGGAGTTGGACATTAAATGGCAGGTTGCATTACTAAGCTTAAAGGCAAAGAAGTTTTGGAAGAAGACTGGAAGGAAGATCACCATAAATGGCAATGAGACAGTAGGTTTTGACAAAAAGAAGGTGGAGTGCTACAATTGTCATAAGAAGGGGAACTTTGCCAGGGAATGCAGGAAACCAAGGAAACCTAACAATAGGTCAACTTGGTATAAGCAGGACAAGAAGAAAGAACCTACAACTGAAGAACCAAAGGTGTTATTGGCCATTGATGAAGTGAGATATGATTGGAGCTTTATGACTAAGGATGAAGAAGATGATTCAGAGTCTGGACTGCTTGCTACTGAGCTTGCACTTATGGCTTTTTCTGACTCTGAGGTACAAATTAATAATGCTTGTTCTAAAACTTGTAAGGCTTTATAAGAATATGAGAAACTTAAAGAACAATATGATGCACAATTGCTAGAGTTAAACCAAACTAATTATAACTTAGCAAATCATAAAAGAGGTCTTGGAGTTTTAGAAAAACAATTAGAGCATTATAGAGCCAATGAATCTAAGTTCAATGATGATATTGCTGTTTTGAAAAGAGACTTAGATTATAAGATTGAAGTGAATAAGGCTCTTAGGGAAGAATTAGATAAGGTTAAGAAGGCCAATGAAAACATACAGATAACTTGTAGTACATTAGAACATCAGTCTAAGTGTATTGATAAAATTTAGGAGGCCCAAGTAGTGAATAAAGCTAAATCAGGAGTTGGATACAAAACAGTTCCACCACCTCTAAGAGGTGTTCCATCACCTCCTGGTATTGACTTAGCACACACAGGGTTAGATGAATTTCAGGAACCAACCATGATTTATGGCCAAAAATTTGTCAAACCTGTTGCTTGTGAAAAGGCTAAGATTGAGGTTGATTCTTTTGAGAGTGCTAGTGACTCATCTCTTAAAGATGAAAATGTGAGTTTTGAGTCTAAAACTAGTGTTCCTGAGAAGGTTAATGTGGATGTCAAAAAGGTTATTCATGAAGTTGTTAAGGTTCAAACTCAGAAGCCTAGAAATCAAGCTAATTACACTAGGCCCACTACTAGATATGCTGAGATGCACAGGAGTAGGTCACCAACTCCTAGAGGCAACAAAAGAAGTTGAAATCATGTTAAAACTCAACAGTTTGGTAGTGATTTTGTATTTAACAACAAAGCTTGTCATATATGTGGTAATTTTGATCATCTTCATTACAATTGTAACTATCACATGGGAAGAAGGGAAGTGTTTGGGAAAACCAGGGTGAATGAAAATAATGTCAATAAGTATACTCACCCAATCCACTAAGTAAAATGACTCCCAGGTTTGTTTTGTTAAATTCTGGCATCAAATCTCTTTCCCCTGCAAAACCAGCAGTTGCCACTGCCAGAAACATAAACAGAGTTTACCCTAAGTCCCCTGTAAAGAGTGCAAAACCAATTACAACTTTTGTTAAATCTGCACAAACAGGGAAAAAGACCTATTTTGAAAAGAAAGTTTATTATAACCACAAGTGGGAACCTAAAATTTCAAAACCAGCAGTTGCCACTGCTAAGCCAGCAGTTACCACTACAAGGCCAAAAGTTTCCACTGGTGGTTCTGTGAACAACAAATGGGTAAAAATGGGAAATGCTGTTAAGGCCTCAGCACGTTGGGAATGGAAACCAAAAGGAATTAACACCTCAGTCAATCCCAATGGTGTATCAATGACCTTTGATAGATTTAACTATATTGATACACTAGGCAGATCCAAGTCATTTGTGGCTTGGGTCCCCAAAAGGAACTAATTCCTTTATTTTGTGTGCAGGAACATTCAAAGGCAAAAGATGATCAAGGATACTCAGATAGTGGATGTTCTAAGCACATGACCAGCAATAAGTCCTATCTTTCAGATTTCAAACCTTATGATGGACAATTTGTCAGCTTTGGAGGTGGTATTGGAGGCAAAGTTTCTGGCAAAGCTACAATCAAGGCTGGAAACTTGGATTTTGAGAATGTGTACTATGCGAAAGAACTCAAGTACAACCTTTTCAGTGTGTCACAAATGTGTGACAAGAAGCATAGAGTTCTATTCACAGAAGATGAATGATATATCTTATCTAAGGATTATAAGCTCCCTAAAGAAAAAGACATTTTGCTTAAAATCCCTAGAAAAGGCAATCTATATAGCATTGAAATGAAGAACATAGTGGCAAACAATGATGTTACTTGCTTGCATGCAAAAGCCACTTTGGATGAATCCATGCTTTGTCACAGAAGACTTGGTCATGTTAATTTCAAGACCATTAACAAGATTGTCAAAGATGGTCTACTCAGAGGTTTACCAGAGAAGAGATTTGAAAATGATCAAACATGTGTTGCCTGTCTCAAAGGTAAGCAACACAGAGCTTCATGCAAGTCCAAGGCATTCAATTCTATTGATCATCCACTTTACATGCTGCATATGGACCTGTTTGGTCCTACATCTGTCAGCAGCATCAATTTGAAGAAGTATTGTCTTGTTGTGACTGATGACTTTAGTAGATTCACATGGGTTTTCTTTCTAAGAACTAAGGATGAAACCACTGGCATTCTTAAGAGTTTCATCACTGAAATTGAAAATCAAGCTGAAAAGAAGATCAAGATCATCAGGTGTGACAATGGGACAGAGTTTAAGAACAAAGTTATTGATGATTTCTGCAAAGACAAAGTTATTAAGAGAGAATTTAGTGTTGCAAGAACTCCTCAACAAAATGGAGTTGCTGAAAGAAGAAACAGAACACTAATTGAGGCTGCTAGAACCATGTTAGCTGATTCAAAGCTACCAGTGACTTTTTGGGCTGAAGCAGTTAACACTGCTTGTTACATTCAGAACAGGGTTTTAGTGGTTAAAACAAAGAACAAGACACCTTATGAGCTATTCAGAGGAAGACCCCCAACTTTGGAATTTATGAGGCCATTTGGATGTCATGTTACTATTCTCAATACCATTGATCATCTGGTTAAATTTGAAGAAAAGTCTGATGAAGGCTTCTTTGTTGGATATTCTATGGTTAACAAGGCTTTTGGAGTCTATAACTTAAGAACAAAGAAGATTGAAGAGAATTTGCATGTTGAGTTTCTTGAAAATAAAACTAACATGGTAGGCTCAGGACCTGAATGGCTATTTGATCTTGAAACATTATCCAATACAATGAATTATATACCTCTTACTTCAAGTACAGGAGACAAAGATCTTGAAAAATCAGAAGAATTCATTGATGAAGATGAATCTTGCAAAGATGATGAGGATGATAAAGATCAAATTGTTATGCCACTTTGGGACTTTGTTGACAATAATGAAAACTCTCAACCTTCAAAGGATTCTGAAAATGAAAGTGGTGCAGAGGCTGTGAATTTTGATATATTGAATAAAGAAATTCCTGCTAGCAGTGGTAACACAATTCCCACTGCTACTACAGAAGTTTCCACTGATACTTCAAATGTGGGAAGTTCACCTCAGGAATCACCCAGTGATGATGTTGAGATCTCAAACATGCCTACAACATATGATATTCCTAGCACATCACAGACTTCAATTCACAAAGTGCATCCACTTGAAAAGGTTATTGGTGAGCTAAAATCAGGTGTGAAGACTAGAAGCCAGACAAAGAAAGATGATGTTCATGGGTTTATTAGTGATGTTTATGAGTCCAAAAATCACACAAACAAGAATGAGTGTTTATTCTTTTGTTTTCTATCACAAGTGGGGCCTAAAAATGTTTATAAAGCCTTAACTGAATCAAGCTGGGTAGAGGCAATGCAAGAGGAGTTGTTGCAGTTCAAACTTCAAAAGGTTTGGGTTCTTTGTGATTTGCCTGATGGTATGAAGGTGATTGGTACTAAATGGGTTTTCAGAAATAAGAAAGATGAAAGAGGTATTGTTATCAGGAACAAAGCTAGATTGGTTGCTCAAGGATACACTCAAGAGGAGGGTATTGACTATGAATAAGTTTTTGCTCCTGTTGCAAGGCTTGAGGCTATTAGATTGTTTCTAGCCTATGCATCCTTTATGGGCTTTACTGTCTATCAAATGGATGTTAAGAGTGCCTTCTTGTATGGAACAATTGATGAGGAGGTCTATGTCTCTCAACCTCCAGGCTTTGTAGATCCTCAACACCCAAATAAAGAATATAAAGTTGTCAAGGCTCTTTATGGCTTACATCAGGCTCCAAGGAAGTGGTATGAAACCTTAGCTACTTATTTGATGAATAATGGGTTTCATAGAGGAAAGATTGATCAAACTTTGTTTATCAAGAAAGACAAGGGTGATATTCTACTTGTTCAAGTATATGTTGATGATATCATCTTTGGATCTACTAGACAAGAGATGTGCAAAGAGTTTGAAAAGCTAATGAAAGATGAATTTCAAATGAGTTCTATGGGAGAACTTACATTCTTTTTGGGGCTGCAAGTCCAACAGAGTAAAGAAGGCATCTTTATCAGTCAAGACAAATATGTGGCTGAAATTATAAGGAAATTCAATTACTGATGCAAAACCTTCAAATACCCCTGCTGATAAGACTACTCATCTATTGTTGAAGAATGCTAGTGGAGCTGATGTTGATGTGCACACCTACAGGTCTATGATTGGTTCTTTGATGTATCTCACTTCATCAAGACCAGACATTATGTTTGTTGTATGTGCTTGTGCAAGATTTCAAGTGACTCCAAAGACATCACATATGACAGCAGTTGAAATTTTTCTTAGGTATTTGAAGACATATCCTAATCTAGGATTATGGTATCCAAGAGAATCCCCTATGGAATTGATCACTTACTCAGATAGGGACTATGCTGGTGCAAGTTTGGATAGAAGGTCAACTACAGGGGGATGTCAATTTCTTGGATGTAGATTGGTGTCATGGCAGTGCAAGAAACAAACAATGGTGGCTACTTCAACCACTGAAGCAGAATATGTAGCTGCTGCTAGCTGTTGTGCTCAGATCTTATGGCTTCAGAATCAATTATTGGATTATGGGTACAATTTCATGAACACCATTATATATATAGACAATAGTAGTACCATATGCATTATTAAAAATCCTGTGCAACACACTAAAACTAAACATATTGAAATTAGACATCATTTTATCAGAGATTGTTATGAGAAAAAGCTTATTCAAGTTATCAAAATTCATACTGATGACAACTATGCTGATTTATTAACAAAAGGGCTTGATGTGGGTAGGTTTAAGTACTTGATAATAGGTATTGGAATGCTAAATCCATAAATCTTAGATGTCTAATATTTTTTCAGTGTTGCAGGATAGTTTTTAGGTACTAATATTGTTTGTATATGTGTGTATGGTTTTCTACTAACTTGTATGCAGAGAAATTAAAGCACAGTGGAAATAATCATACAACAGTGGAAAGATTGGCTCTCTCAGAAATTAAAGACAAAGGAAAAAGTACTTTTATTAATTCAAAAGAAAGTACATTACAACCATTCTGAGAAGATTGTCACAAGAAAACATCACAAAACAATGATGACCAACCTAAACACCTAAACATTTAGCACAACTACTCCATGGGTTTCTTCGCTTTACCCTCATACTCATGCTTACTCTTGGAAGCTTTCTTTCTCTTCTCATCAAAAGAAAGTTGCTTTCTTGGACAAGCAAGGCCCAGAACTTGCTTGGGAGGCTTTGGTGCTTGTGCAGGCTTTTTCAATAGCAGGCCACTTCATGTTGACTATGGCTGACTCCAATGTTGTAGTAAGGGCTCTTGGAAGTTCCTTGGAAAGAGTGTAGGTTGGATCATCATCATCAGAGGATGAACTTGAATAGAACTCCAGGGATAGAGCAGGAGAAGCTGCAGTCTTCTTGGATTTCATGTTGGAAGAAGTTGATGTGGCAGCACTTGGAGGAAAGTAATCACTCCATCCAGTAGAAGGTTCCTCTGAATTTGAGCAATAACTTATCTCCTCATCAGAAAAATCATCTGATGATATGTAGACAATTGGAAACCAGCTCATTATGTTGATGTAGGGTTTGTGATGTTGGAGATTAGTGTTGATAAAAACTAAAGGTTAATGAGCCCCTTTTTTTAAGCAAAGTCAAGGTTGAATGCTAATTAATGAAGGATATTTACTCTTACCTATTTTGGTAGGTTGGAAGAGTAAATTTAGATATTATCGGGTTGACTTTGAAGAGATATTTTTGTGAATAGTAACTTGGTCAAAAAGTTACTTTGGGTTAATTTTTATGGGTTAACTTTTAGGTGTCTCTTAATTATGAAGAATACAACCCATATTGTTTGAGCTATTGGAGTTATAAGGTGTGTATCTTAGACACACAACAAATGGTTATTGATTCACCATGGTTCATTAACATAAGAATCAACTAGTCCATAGCAAACGGCTCCTGGTAAAGACACATCAAATCCATTTATGGTTGATAGTTTACCAAAAACTATATGGTCATCAACTCACCATATTCCAAGTGATGAAGAGTTGGCTAGTCCATAGCAAACGGCTCATGGTAAAGACATATCAAATCCATTAATAGCTGATAGTTTGCTAAAAACTATGATTAGAGCAACTAAATTCACTTGTTTTACTTATCACTGCTCTTTGAAATTTTGTGAAATTTTACCACTGCTAGTTCACAGTTATCACTGCAAGAGTAATTTTTACCACTGGTGAACTAGCCGTTACAACTGTTGTGTCAGAAATCTTATTTTTAACTAGTCGTTGTAAAATAACCGTGTTTCCATATTAATAGGGTAAATCTTTTGTGAATTATCTACTTACTAATTTTAATTTATTATTTTCTTCAAGATAAATCCATTCCAAAGATAATTCACATTCTGTTTTATTCTCCAAACCCTATTAGTATATATTCATCTTCATACGGCTTGAACTTTATTATCGATTACTAACACTTTTCTATCTTTCTCACAAAATTATGGCGATTCTATCTTTTGCTGAGGAGCACAACCAAGTGGCCTACTTACAAAAGTCAAATGAAAAGAGTGGCCCTGTTTTCCATGAGATTGTGGATTTTCTAAATTCTACCCATATAAGGTATGCTTTAACTGTCAATCCCACAATCTATGTTTCTCATATCAAACAGTTCTGGAACACTGTGGAGTCTATAACTCTTGAACAGGGAAACACACAAGAACATGTGGATGCTCTTAGAGCCACAGTGGATGGGGTAACAATTGATGTTACTGAGTCATCCTTGAGGAGAATTCTCCAATTGGATGATCTCAATGGTATCATCACTTTACCTAATTCCGATATTCATACACATATAGCCTCAATGGGGTATGATACATCTGATAAAAAGGTTACTTTCAAGAAAGGATGTTTTTGTCCCCATTGTAGATTTTTCATACATATTCTTTCACATTGTCTAAGTCCTAAACAAACTTCTTATGAACAATTTAGTTCAACTATGGCTTATGCTTTAGTTTGCTTAGCTACTGACAGGACTTTCAACTTTTCAAAGTTTATTTTTAATAATATGAAAGGCAATGTAAAGAGTACATATAAATTTTTGATGTATCCAAGGTTTGTGCAAGCAGTGCTAAATGATTTTCCACTGCAAACCCAAAAAAGAGTTTATCAATCCCCTTGCCTTAAGCAAAAAGTTTTTCAAAATATGACTAAGGCATCTGCACTTTGGAATGGGGAGATAAAACCACTTTTTCCTGAAATGCTTTCAAAGATTACACAAGTACAGGGTGAAGATGCAGCAATCCCAGCTGTATCCCATCACACACCCCCAATTGTTGTTCCAACTATTCAACATACCCCTGCAGTCACACATACTTATGAGAGGAGGCAAAAACAGCCACCTCCTCCCATCTCAACATTGCTTGCTTCTGAGCCTTTAGGTGTAGGAACAAGTAGTGGTGGTTTTGGGCTTCAATCTAGTCCAACTAGAGAAGAGCCTGAATCCATGCCCTATGATTCACCTCTCCCAACAGGTAACACAGTTGGAAGTGTTGAGGGCAGTGTGCAACACAAGGAATTGATGGAACTTTGTACAAATTTAGTCAAACAAGTTAAAGCTCTGGAGAAAGATTTGACACATACCAAGCAACAGCATGTCACAGAGCTTACCATGATGAAAGCAGAGATCCAGGGTTTAAAGGCAGAAGTTGAGAGTCTTAAGAAGCACAGATCTGCCAAGCTTGTGCTATCATCTTCATCTTCACCTCAAGATGCTGCTTCAGATAATTTTAGTGATGATTTGGGAGATTCTTCCAAACAAGGGAGGATTAAAACTGATGCAGAGTTTAAGGGGAGGAAACTTAATTTTGAACAAGATTTTGCTGAACTTGATGATTTTGATAATGTTCAAGAAAAGGAAGATGAAGCAGTTGGATCTAAGGAAGTTTTTGCTAAAGAACAAGTTCTCACTGCAAGTCAGGATATTCCCACTGCAAGACAAAATGTTCCCACTGCTAGTCAACATGTTACCACTGCAGAAGAAGAAGTTGCCAGAATAAGAGCAGAAAAGGGTAAAGCAGTTATGACAAGTACAGAACCAGTGAAGCCAAGAAAGATTTCAAAAAGGGAACAAGCTCAAATTAATTATGATGCAGTATTGGCAGAGAAATTTGAAGCAGATGAGATTGAAAAGAAGATAAAGCAATAGGAAGATGAGATTGCAAGTTTTATGGAGGCTAAGAGGTTGAATAAGCTGGAAAATGTCCTTGCAGAACCTATATTAGTTGTTCCAGCTACAATTTTGAAGGAGAAACCTCCAATGTTCACTTATGTGCCTACTGAAGAAGAGATTGAGTTTATGATTGCAAATGATCCAGTGATTAGGAAGAAGGCAGTTGAACTCATTGCTGATACAACTTTGAATGAAGATCAAAGGTCTGCTCAGTTGAAAGATTTCATTCAAATGAAGAATCAATAGGCTCTTGATGATATTATTGGAGATGTTAGAAAAGGTCAAAAGAAGCCAAGGCAACCTACAAAGGCACATATCATTGCTGAGATGAAGACTTTTTGTTGCCATGTTGGAAATATGAAGATGGCACAATTCAAAGGAATGTCACATGATCAAATTGAAGGAATTTACTACAGGGTTAAAAGACAGGATAGCAAATTCATTCCTATGGATTCAGAACTAGAATTTAAGAGAACAAAGAGATCAGGTGTGAGTCTTGAATCTCAAAATGTTAAGAAATCAAAGACTCAGGAGTCATCTCAAGCAAAAGAAGGTAATAAGCTAACTGAAGAACAGGTCACCCTTGTGGCCACGGTGGTTTACCTGCTCCGACTCCGGGCTATCCAAAAAGGGTAGTCGCCGTGGGATTAGTCGGCTCGCAATGTCGAGTCGGAAACCCATGATTACCAAAAAAAAGAGAACAGGTCACAAATATGGTGGTTCTTGAAACTGATGTGCTGAATATAGAGCCTCTACAATCAAGACATCCAGTGATTGGTTGGGAAATCTATTCTGATGATTTTGGAGTTGCTTGGAAAATTATTAGAGCTGGTGGAGTCACAAGTATTTGCAGAGATTTTGAAGATATTGTTAGATCTTGTGATAGAGAAGATCTGAATAATTTGTGGAGGATAGTCCAAGATCAGTCTAAGAAGGATGAACTTGTTGATGTCAAAGCTCAAGAGTTATGGGTTCACTTCAGAAGATTATATGAACCTGGCCCTAGTGACAGATATTGGAGATTTGAAGCTCATAATATGAATACTCTATGGAAATTCTATGATTCAAGCAATGTACATCATGTTTCTACTCAAGCTGGTGTTGATGTGTTTATGCTGGCTGAGAAGGAATATCCATTGAGAGCAGGTGTTCTTACTGTTATGATATCTGTTAAGCTTAGATGTTGGGAAAGAAATGAAATCATTGATGATCTGCTACAGAGGATTTATGATCAAAGTTCAAAGGCTGACATGGAGTTGACAAAAAGAAGATAAGTGTTTGGAATAATTCCCATATCCTCATGGATGCTGACAATTTGAAGAAACTTATTGATTTATCTAGTAATCATAAGTTTAGGGGAGGATTGTTGGGAATTATACTAACAGTTACCACGGCTAGTGAAGATATTACAACTGCTGAAGTATGCACTTGCAGTGGAAACACATTACCATTGACAGTATAATCATTACCACTGCTGTTAGGATAATTGTTAGGAAACGTGTAGAAGATAATTATAGAATAGATCTTGTGTATATCTTATTATATTAGAGTTATTCTTATCTTGTAGAAGAGGACTCCTTGTGATATAAAAGGAGGTCCTAGGTTAAAGTTAGATATACGTTTTTCTTAGAGCTTCAAGTTGTAAAACCAAGTGATACAAAGATCACTCGTATTATTATTATTAATAATATTGGAGCTAATCGTTTGATACATACATTGTTCTCATTCATATACAACAGTTTCATTCACAATCATAATTCTAAGTATTACTAAGTAGATTCCGCATACTTAGTGATATAACTCAAAGTATCAATTTAACACAGTTCAAGGTGTTTAGATCCATCAGATTGCAAAGGTGTTAAGATTGGAGGTAAATCCAATTGTTCAGGTACTAGTGGTTCAGGGAGTGGAGGTCCTTCCAACTCACTGAAAGGTCAGAATATGTTTAATGAATCTCTTCAGGTTTATTATGTTACATATGTATTTGAATCTAACTATGTGCAGGATGATGATGTTGCGTGGTGGGTTGACTTTGGAGCAACTGTTCATGTGTGCAAAGATAGAAGATGGTTCAAGACTTACGAGTCACTGAATGATGGTTCTATTCTTCACATGGGAAATGAGTCAACAGCCTTGGTGCATGGCCGTGGTTGTGTAGATCTTAGTTTTAGTTCTGGAAAGATTGTAACTTTGTTTAATGTTATTCATGTTCCTAATATAAGGAAAAACTTGGTTTCAAGTAGTGTTTTGAATAATCATGGATATAAACAAGTTATTGAATCTGATAAATTTATATTGTCCAAACATGGTGTGTTTATTGGTTTTGGCTATTTGTGTAATCAAATGTTCAGGCTTAATGTTGTCACTTACATTGTTAATTCAGCCTTTGTGTCAACCTCTAAACTGAACGACTCTACCCTGTGGCATGCTAGACTTGGCCATGTACATTTAAAAAGGATGCAAGATATGTCTAAGGATGGGTTAATCCCAGCATTTGACATAGACAGTGAAAAGTGTAAAACTTGCATGTTGACCAAAATAACCAAGAAACCTTTTCAGGGTGTTAAACGTGAGACTGAGCTCTTGGAGCTTATACACAGTGACCTGTGTGATTTACATGCCACTCCCTCTTTAGAGAACAAGAAGTACTTTGTGACATTTATTGATGATGCTTCTAGGTTTTGTTATGTCTATCTGTTACATACCAAGGATGAAGCATTAGATAAGTTCAAAGTATTTAAAACTGAAGTTGAGTTGCAACTTGGGTCCCTGATCAAAAGATTCAGGACTGATAGGGGAGGTGAGTACATGGATACTCTGTATTTTTAGTCTGTTGGTATAATCCATGAAACGACTGCTCCCTATACTCCTCAACAAAATGGTATCTCTGAAAGGAAAAACAGGGTACTGAAGGAGATGGTTAATTCCATGTTGTCCTACTCAGGACTGAGTCAAGGGTTCTGGGGTGAAGCTATGTTAACAGCTTGCTATTTATTAAATAGGGTTCTAAATAAAAGGAACAAGGGTACCCCTTATGAACTCTGGACTAAAAAGAAACCCAACCTGAATTATCTCAGGGTTTGGGGTTGTAGGGCAGTTGTAAGACTCCTTGATCCAAAGTTAAAAACTCTGGGTGAAAGAGGCATTGAATGCATCTTTGTTGGATATGCTGAGCATTCCAAGGCATACAGGTTCTATGTTATTGAACCTAATGAATATGTTTCAATTAACTCAATAATTGAATCAAGGGATGCACTATTTGATGAAAATAGATTCTCATCAGTCCCTAGACCAATTCACAGGATTCCAAATAGAACTGATGACATTGGTGTATCAGAGGTCCCTGATGAATTATCATCTCAGGTCCCTGATGAGGTTGTGGTTCAACAACATGAACCTGAGTTCAGGAAGAGCAAAAGGGTCAGGACTCCAAAGTCATTTGGACCTGAGTTTCAATTATACTTAATTGAAGGTACAAGGAATGAGGTCTCTGACCAATATTCCTACTGCTTCATTGTTGAGGATGATCCCAAAACATTTGAAGAAGCAATGAAGTCCCAGGATGTTGCTTTCTGGAAAGAGGTAATAAATGATGAGATTGACTCCATCATGGGCAACAACACTTGGGTGTTGGTTGATCTACCACCAGGTTGCAAACCTCTTGGTTGCAAATGGATTTTCAAAAGGAAAATGAAGGTAGATGGAACTTTTGAAAAGTTCAAGGCTAGACTAGTCATTCAGGGCTTTAAACAAAAGTCAAGGATAGACTACTTTGATACTTATGCCCCTATGGCATGTATCAGTACCATCAGGCTGCTAATTGCTTTGGCATCAATTCACAATCTGATTATTCATCAGATGGATGTGAAGACAGCTTTCTTGAATGGTGAATTGGATGAGGAGGTTTATATGAACCAACCTCAGGGCTTCATCTTGTATGGCAATGAAAACAAGGTGTGTAAACTGATTAAGTCTTTATATGGACTGAAACAGGCACCTAAGCAATGGCATCAAAAGTTTGATGAAGTGGTTTTGTCTAATGGTTATGTTCTTAACCAGGCTGACAAATGTGTATATAGCAAATTTGATGAATCGGGTAAAGGAGTCATCATTTGCCTATATGTTGATGACATGTTGATCTTTGGCACTGACCAAAATCAAGTTGACCTGACAAAGGAATTTTTGCATCAGTGTATGGCTTATAGTCTCTCATATACTGGTTATCCTTCAGTGTTGGAAGGATACACTGATGCAAGTTGGATCAGTAACACTGAAGACAATTCGTCTACCAGTGGCTGGGTATTCCTACTTGGTGGAGGTGCAATTTCTTGGGCATCTAAGAAGCAAACTTGTATCACCAGTTCAACAATGGAATCTGAATTTGTGGCTTTAGCAGCTGCTGGTAAAGAAGCTGAATGGTTGAAAAACTTGCTTCTTGAGATTCCATTGTGGCCTAAACCTATAGCACCTATTTCTATCCGTTGTGATAGTGCTGCTACATTGGCAAAGGCTTATAGCCAGATGTACAATGGGAAGTCTAGACACTTAGGTGTCAGGCATAGCATGATTCGTGAACTTATCATGAATGGGGTGATTTCTATAGAGTTTGTTAGATCTCAACAGAATTTAGCTGATCACTTGACGAAGGGTCTTGCTAGAGACTTGGTTATAAAGTCTGCTAAAGGGATGGGTTTAAAGTCCAATTTAGTCACTGAATGCTAGGACACCCAACTCCCTCCTGAGGAAACTTGGGAGCTGAGTTCAATGTGGAAAGCTGAACATTCAATGTACTGGAGCACATGATTTATATTACATCCCAAGGTATGTGCTCAGAACCTGCTGAAAAGGAGGATGAAGTCATTACTTCTTAATGGTTAATTTTCTTTAAAAAAGTGCTTGGCAAGAGCATGAATAAAGAGGAACCACCTATGTGAATGTTGATGTTTTGCCGCTTCAGGAAGCTATGGACTTTTAGCTTTTACAACATTTATGAATTGGAAATGGACACATGGCTTGTATAGTGTCAGGAGTGTTTTAAGTGTTTTCAAATGTATGTGTATTTTATCTTCAGGTATTCAAATGGGTTGAAGGGTTCAATTCTTAGAACACCCTGATTCTCGAATATTTGAACGTGTAATGTACTAAGATGGAAATTCAATCCTCAGGATATTTTCATTTATGCATATGATTTGTTTAATGTTAATTTTCATGCAAAGGAAGTGAACTAAATTTGGGGAGGATTGTTGGAAAATTTAGTGCACTTGAGGGTTCTGTTCAAACCTGGCAATGGGTCAGGAGGTATGGGTACACCTATCAGGTCTCTGAACACCCTGACTTAGATAGTGGTTAAGTGTTTTCAGTGTATGATGAAGTTCAGTGAGTTCCCTCTTTCAGGGAGTGATACTCTGGACTGAATGGTATTCATCAGGTTGATGAGTTCAGCTCAGGCTGAAGAATCTCATCAGGGAGTTGATGTCCTCAGGGACTAGCTCATCAGTAAGTACAACTAACTCACTGGACTGAATTCAAACTTGGTTTGTAACTGCTTTGACATATTCAATTGGAAATTATAACAATTAATGACCACGTTTAATTGGTCGTGTAACCACTAATACCTATTATTATGGAGGCAAATTAATTGGGATTAATGGGCCGTTAATCACTCTTAATTCCATTGACTAGGGTTGAGTAATCTTACCTATAAATAGGAAGATCAAATCATGCATGAGAGAGACACAAAAAACATATAATACTTAAACACGCAAGGTTATTGATTTGTGCCTAAATCACTAACATACATTTGGTCTTATCCCAAGTAGATATTCGTGATACTCAGGCATTAGGGTCGGATAGTTTACTTTGAAAAGTGATAACACGATTCCAAGTGATATCCGGTAACCATTCATTGGTACGTTGTTAGGTCATTGATTATCTTAACCATGTTCTGGGCTCATAACCACCAACAGATTATACATGCTTTGGCGCTTGATTAAATGCTACTACAAAGTCTCGACATTTGATAATTAAAGCCATAGAAACTACGGGCATGTTTGGTACAAAGAGTTGAGGATGGGGAAATGGAAATCAATTCATTTTTTATGTTTGGTACCTCAAAGAAATAAAAAGGTGGAGAATTGTAACTTCTAAAAATTGGTTCCTTTGTATTTTTTAGAGAGTTAGTTTCCCATCCATTTGGTAAAGAAATGAACTCCTTCCACATCTTACACACTCCTCCAAAAAATGAATATGGTAAATCACACACATCTCATACACTCCTCCCAAAATTGAAATTGGTGAAACCCTAGCCTATTTGGGGGTTTTGCTAATCTTGTAGTTTTCTTCTTTTTCACCGTCGATCCATCACCTCCTTCTACAGTGACCCTCCTTGCTAATAACAGTGAGTAATTCTTCCCCTTTCACTATTGGATGTTCAATTTATCACACGGTACAACATGAACATAATTAGTTCTTTTTGTTACTGTTGTTGTTGTGTGTGATTTGCTGGCTGAATAAATGGTTGAATATTTTGTAGTTCACATGAAAATATCATAAATGGAAACAAATGAGTATGTCATAATGTCAAAAAGAAAGAAAGCATTTGGTGGTTGCGGTGGTTACTTTCAAGAGGGTTATTCTGAAGTACAAGAGATCTCTAGTTTACTGTTGTGGAGGATATTTGGCCATATAAGTCAATTGAACATATAAAAGTTTATATGTGAGATTCTGGGTTTATGGTATGATTTATTTTGATACCAAGTTGACATATGGGTAATGATATCTACAGGCAACTGGTACTTTGTTTAGTATTGGTTGTTCATTCCTATCTTATTTGGTTGAAGAAATACTTTTTTTTTACTGATTTCTTAAGTCAATTCTATGGAGTTACCAAACACCGAAATTTTAACCGATCGAAATTCTGTGAGAATTCATTTCTGTGTATTTGATTTTTGCGCTCTATTTCATTTCTCTGAATTTCACCCTACCAAACGTGCCCTAAGTGATATATGTCCAAACAACTTGAAGTGCGTGGTCCCAAATTGGTGTCTTATTTTTTCGTTTATTCAAAAATACAAGAAATAAATTTGTCCTATTTTGTCGAAATAATGATGTATAATTGAAGTAAACATCCCAAATTAGACGTTAGGAGACTCGTGAGTCTTAAAAACTTGAATTCATTTGACATCCTTTTCTATCTTTTGATATTTTTTGATGTGATAGGATATATATTTGTGTGGAGTATATCAAACTTAAAAGACCGTAGACCATTGAATAAGTTATCCCAAATTAGACGTCCAAATCTTCTTCAGTCTTGGCAATTTGTATTTATTAGATTTTCTTTTTCCATTTTTTGATATTTTTCAGTGATATGTTTACAATTAAACCTATTTTGGATGCCATATATGACACAACTAGGTTGATAATATCAAATGTTGAAGGCTATTTTTTAAACCAAATAGGTGAAATTATGAAAACAATGAGACATAAACCCAAGTTGTGAACATGTCACGATGGTGTATTGTACACAACACGGGGAAATGGCCACCCATGCATGGTGTTAGTGGCAATTTTATTAATAACAAGGTCTTAGTTATAACCCCCTATACAAATACAAAGAAGCGCTATGCGTGTGCAACCCTTTGCACTCTTGCAATGAACACCAACACCTTTACATACAACCAATCTTTCAAGCAATTATGGAAGTGGAAAAAAGCATGTCTGAGACGACGATTGAGAAGTAAAGTGCTACATGCTATCCAAAATGCGGTTGCAAAACCAGTGGCCCCTCCAATATAAAACCATCTTTGAAGTTCATCTGCATCACCCTCACAATCACCGACTGGTGGAACTCCTTTATCTTCATCTTCGAGACATTTTTTCATTGTAGGAAGTCCACAAAGTCCTGCATTTCCCACAAACCATTCAGATGGGAAGGACTGGAGTTGAGTGCTGGATGGAACTCTCCCCGACAGGTTATTATATGACACGTCTAGATCATTTAATAAATCCATCAGGGACATGCTTGATGGCATCTCTCCTGAAAAGAAGTTTCTAGATAGATTCAAAGTTAAAAGTTCTTTCATTTGACCAATGTCTCGAGGAATCGCTCCAACTAGAGCGTTGTTGGACAAGTCTAGAACCAACAATTCATGCAGATTGGTAATCTCAAATGGGATTTCTCCTGTGAGATTGTTGCTTGATAAATCGATGGTTTTCACCAATCCCATAGTGCTACTAAACTCAGATACCTTTCCTTGCCATTTGATCAACAAATGGTCTAAATAGCTATCTACTAAACCATCAGTAGAGTAACCATTATCATTGACATAACTATAATAATGATGTACATTTTGTTCCGCAGACATTCCCTTTTGAACCATGGAAGTAACATTATTCACACACGATGGAATTGTGCCATTGAGATTGTTATATGACAAGTCCAAGATTTGAAGGCTTACTAATTGACATATATGTGAAGGGATGTCTCCAAAGAAGTTGTTTGAATTCAGGCTAAGGGCATACAACCTTGACAAGTTTTCCCCAATCCAAACAGGAATATTACCATATAAAATGTTGGCCCCCAAGTCCAAAAGTCTTAAATTTGTGCAATTTTTCAAAGACAATGGCAATTCTCCAGAGAAACTATTGTTGTATAAACACAACGTCTCGAGTTGACCCAAATATCCTATTGAGGGAGGAATCCTTCCTGACAGCGTGTTGTGTCCTATATTAAGAACTTTTAGATATGTCAAATTCCAAAAACAGTCCGGAAGTTGCCCGGTTATTGTGTTACGTGAGAGATCAAGAAATTCCAAATTTTTATACATTTGACACAAGAATGAAACTCCTCCATGGAATTCGTTTCTGGACAGATCTAAAAAACTTATACTTGCTGGAAAAGCCGGTAATCTCCCACTTATGTTGTTGAAAGAGAGATCCAAATGGTACAACTGAGAAGACTGCCACTGGTTCCAGTACTCTGTAGAAACGGTGTCTGATATATTATTTCTGGAAAGATCAAGATACGTGAGATTTTTCAGTTTTTGTATCCATTTGGGGAAACGAGGCCCTAGCTTGTTAGAACTGAAATCTATATATTCTATATTCTGAGAAAGGTTTGAGACGTCATCATTAGAAGGAACTCCTTTGAGTGAGTTGTTTGAAATATCTATATACAAAAGATTTGATTTTCCAATATTTTCAGAGATAACACATCTAAAAAAATTGGAAGACAGGTGTAGCCATCGAAGACTGGGTAGTTGCCACAGTTTGTCACTTATGTTTCCATCTAACTGATTATAAGATAGGTTCAAGTGATAGAGGGATGAAAAGTGTTGGATCTCATCAGACAATGACCCTGTGAATTGGCTACTTGAAGCATACAAATATCTTAACGTAGTAGCTGATGTGCATCCAGACAAGTTGTTCAAAAAATCTGAAAGTTTCCCATCAAACTTGTTGGCAGAGAGACTAAATTCATCAAGCATGTTGCCAATTAATGGGCACATCCAACGATACATGGATGAGTTGAGATTGTTGTTATCGAGATAAAGGTCACGAAGAGATAAAGAAGAGTTGACAGATAAAGAATACGGATGCATGACTTTTGAGAGGTCACATCCAACTAAACTTACCTTTTCTATGTTTTGGAGACCTATAATTACATTTACCCAGTTATTTGCTTTGGCGAGAGAAGTTCCATCCATTCTTAAGTATGTTAAAGAAGATAAAGAAGACAACCAATCTAAGTTTTCAACTGTACAACTTCCGAGGGAATCTAGATAAAGTTGATCCAAATTGGTGAGGTTTCCAAATTCCTGAGGAATGGTTCCAGAGAAAGAGTTGTCTGAAAGATCAAGGAGCTTTAATTTGGTCAAGGAACCAATGGATCTCGGAATGCTTCCACCGAAATTATTTCCACTAAGGTATAGGTACTCTAATTCGGTTAAGAAACCAATGGACATTGGAATGGTGCCACTGAAGTTATTCTCACTAAGGTAGAGGGTTGTTAAATTGGTTAAGGAACCAATGGACATGGGAATTGTGCCATTGAAGTTATTCTCACTAAGGTAGAGGGTTGTTAAATTGGTTAAGGAACCAATGGACATGGGAATTGTGCCATTGAAGTTATTCTCACTAAGGTAGAGGGTTATTAAATTGGTTAAGGAACCAATGGACATGGGAATGGATCCACTGAGATTATTGTGATAAAGATAAAGGTAATTTAATTTGGCCAAGGAACCAATGGATTCTGGAATGTTTCCGATAAACTGATTGTTATCAAGGTAAAGAAAAGTTAACTGGGCCATGTGACCAATGGACTTAGGAATGGATCCAGTAAACTGATTCCTAGAAAGGTCAAGATAAGTTAACCGGGTCATGTTACTAATAAACTTAGTAATGGATCCTGTAAACTGATTCCAAGAAAGGTCAAGATAAGTTAACCGGGTCATGTTACCAATGAACTCAGGAATGGTACCATTAAAAAAATTGCGGGAAAGATCAAGATGATTCAAGTAGCTTAAATTAAGCAATGAATCGGTAATCTCACCTTCAAGACCACTATCTTGAGAATAGCTTGACAGGTCAAGCTCTGTGACATGACCTGTTTGGTTATTGCACGCGACTCCATCCCATTTACAGCAATCATCTTCTTCTGGTATCCATCTAAACAGCTGGTCAAAGGGGTATTGAATAATGTGAGCTTTGAAATCAAGAAGAGCTTGTCTCTCCTTCTCGATGCACTTATGAACAGCTCCTCCTGCTGAACCAACAAGTTGGTGGCCAGAGGAAGTTGCAGCGGTGGTATTAAACAACAGCAAGACAAGTGACAAAATAAACAAAACATGAGTATGCATAAAGTTAAAGTAAATATTTTCTCTCATGATGTATGGTGTATAAAATTGTATTGATGTTTTTTGATGTGATAATGAACACATATACATCTATGCAGCTTTATATAGACTTTGATAACAAAGAATTAAACTAGATGGATAGAAATTTGTGTGGAGCACATACCACTTGGAATAAAGATCATGGAATAAATTTGAAGTCCCAAATTATACGTTCAAAGACTCTCAAGTCTTTGCAATTTGTACTTATTAAATGTAAAACGAAATAAATAGAACCACTATAATTAACCCATTCATAAGATAACAAGCTAGATAACGTGATATAAAACGACATCTATAAAACGCATATAATTTTGAAATATAATAATTTGATCGATCTACAATGTTAAATTATATACCTGTATTGATTCAGCAACCTAATAATTTAACTACCACAGAAACTTCCATGAGTTTATTGCAAAAATGGTTTGATTTTCATTTTTTGCTTTATTATAAACGAATCAAAAACAGTGGAAGTGGTCAACAACATGAACAGTATACGTGGGGGAAATCTTTTCACCTTGTGTAATTAGGTGAATGAATATTAACTAGAGCAGCAACATTTGACCATATATACAAAATTGGGCTAGTAAATCGTGTTATATTTATTGATTTGTTTTCTAATTGTATAGTGAAGAGTTGTTTCTTCAAGTTGTGAACTACTCAGTACACTAAAATTCCTCTAAAAAAATCGTGTGGTGGTAAAACAAAGAAAAAAGTGTGTTTGCCCATTTAAACCCAAGTGCATTTTTAATCTAACCCCGTTTGACCCAGTTTCCTAGTGGCTTGTTTGACCTGAACTCGTTTGAACCAAAAACCATTTTGATTCTTTGCTCAAACCCGCTTCACCACCCGTTTTGCCACTTCATTGTTAACTTTTTACTGCTAACCACCATGCTTTACTTGAAACAAATAAGATTACAGGCTTGTAACAAAAATTGAAAGAGGAAGACAAATATAACTGTGAAACTTAGAGGATGAAAATGGAATCTTGTTGGAGATGAAAGTAATCTATAGATTTGATCAGTTTATTGGGCCCATATAATTCAACTGACCCATGTTTGCAAATGAAGAATAATACTGTATAACTCATGTTTGCAAGCAGTAAAGAAAATCAAACCATTTAAAAAAAAACTCAAACGTCGATATAATGGCAACATGTATAAGCTTGACATAATTAATCCCAAATTAAGAAATCACCATTAATATTGATATCTACATGAGGCTTCACCCAATTTTTTATTAAACTCATTTCATTTGGCTCTTGGTTAGTTTTCTTGTTATTGACATATTGTGTGGCGTGAATAATTTTTTGTAACAAATTATCACAAAAGGTGAGTGTCACAGGCAACTTTAACTTGGGATTCGTTTATAGACCCAATGTGACCTTTCCTCGAATACCACCTCTTAGGCAATGTCCATTTGTGTGTTTTTTTTACCAAATTATGCATTCTTTGGCACTTGAATAATTGCTACTACAAAGTCTCGACATTTGAAATAGTATTGATTTGTTTTGGTCTGATAATGAACAGATATGCCTCTATGTGGCTTTATATAGACTTCGATAACAAAGAATTGAACTAGATGGATATATAAATTTGTGTGGAGCACATAACACTTGAAAGGGTGAGCATCGGTCCAGGACCGGACCGGACCGACAAGACCGAGGACCGAAATAGCCAAAAAACCAAGACCGAGGACCGGACCGAATGTGGTCGGTCTGGTCCAACAAGGCCAAATAATCGGTTTGTGGTCCGGACCGAACCGGACCGAGGACCGAATTAGCTAAAAATCCAAGACCGAGAACCGGACCGAATGTGGTCGGTCCGATCCGTTCGGGTCATTTGCTCAGCCCTACTTGGAATAAAGATTATGGAATGAATTTGAAGTCCCAAATTAGACGTTCAAAGACTCTCAAGTCTTTGCAATTTGTACTTGTTGCATATTCATCCAACTTGTGATATGTTTTGGTCCTGGAATTATTATGTGATATAAATGTAAAACCAAAAAAATGGACCCAAATAAAGCAACCCTATCATAAGATAACGTGATATAAACGACACATCAATAAAATGCATACAGATTGGAAATATTATATTTTGATCAATCTAATTGAACTACTACAGAAGTGCTGATAGGATGGGAACATACATAAGCTTGACATAACTAATCTCAAAACAAGAAATTACCATCAATATAGATACATTACATCAGGCTTCACGCAATATTGAACTCATATCATGATGTTAATTTCCTTTTAGATGGGTGTGAAGAATGGTTTTCTTAAGAAAATATCCTGGTTTAACTAGATGCAACATAATGAATTCCAAAACAAAAGTTTACATTTTAACAAAGGGGCAATTTTTTTTTAACCTATATAAGTACAATTTCAAGATATGTGAACCAAATATAGTTCAATTTTTCGACTATTTCTCTATATTAGAAAAGTGACTTGGAAAATTGAACTCCCCATGTTTTGTTACAATTTGGCACATATTGACTATATTTGGCCCAATACCATTTGATTCTTGGTGGGTTTTCCTGTTAATTTGTTATTGACATGTGTGACGTAAACAATATTTTGTAATACATAATCACAAAAAAGGGTTAGTGTTACAAGCAACTTTAAATCAAGATTCATTTTTAGACCCAATGCGACCTTTCCTCGAAGACCGCCTCTTTGGCAATGTTCGCAATTGGTTGTCTGCTTCTACTAGATTATACATGCTTTGGCACTTGACTAAATGCTATTACAAAGTATCATCATTTGAAAATTAAATCCATAAAAACAAAGTGATGTTATATGTCCAGCCAACTTGAAGTGGGTGGTCTCAGATTGTTGTATTATTTTTCCGTTTATTCAAAAGTACACAAAATAAAAAGGGCTAGCGGCGCAGCTTGTTACTCGTTTGCCTTCCACCACTATGTAAATTCAAATCGATTCTAATAAAAAATTGGATTTCAATAACGTAGAATTGAAGTTAACCATTCCAAGTTAGACATTAGGAGACTCGTGAGTCTTAAAAACTTGTATTCATTTGACATCCTTTTCTATCTTTTGATATTTTTCGATAAGATAGGATACATATTTGTGTGGAGTGTAAGACTATAGACTATTGAATAAGTTCTCCCAAATTAGATGTCCAAATCTTCTTCAGTCTTTGCAATTTGTATTTATTATATTTTCTTTTTCCATTTTGTGATATTTTTCAGTGATATGTTTAATTGTTAAACCTATAACAAAGCAATTTGTATCATTAGATCTTTTATAAATGGAAACATTTTCACCACAATTTTGTTGTTTCTAAATTTTGGCTGTAAAACAGCACAAAAAGCATATCATAAGTGAACATATATTATTCTCAAGTTCTCTAGCAACTTAAAAATGCATCATGAAGTAAACTTGCTCCTTCTTGGGCTCGTTAACATAGACAATATCGCGATAAAGGTTGCCTATAAGGTGTTTGATGAAGTGCATGTAAAGAACTTTGAGGTTGTTGACAGGGTGTTTGATAAAACTCATATAAGAAATGAGAATCCAACATGGAAAGATAAAGTTGTATTCGTGAATAGTTAGATGGCTATATGCTCAAGTTAAATAAGTCGCTAGTGTAAAGGACTAAAGGAGTATCATGACTCTTATGATAATATACTTAGTCTTGTACAACTTTCACTAGGATATGGTCTTTGCTGCCTCAAAACCCTCTAACGTGACAAGTTAATTTGGAAGTAGCAAGCGAGAAATATTGTGGAACACAGTTGAGATTCAAAACTTCTGTCCATCTTTGTAAGGTGACAAAGATAACTATGAGGGACAAAAAGATTTTAGTATACCATAGAAGATTAAAAGCATAAAAGGAACAGTAAAAACTAGCATTGAAGTGTTGCCCAACATAAGAAAATCAAGTAGCGAATTAATTGTTGCTGAAAATACTATTCTCAAGACATGATGAAATAGGACGTTATATATTTCTTAAGTTTTGTGAAACCACTAACCAACTTCAAAATACTTCACGAATTAAACTTGTTCCCTTAGCACAATAGACATAGAATACGAAATCAAACACAGTCAATATCACAATAGTAGTCAACAACATGAAAAACATTTGTGGGGGGAATCTTTTCACCTTGTGTAATTACGTGAATGGATATTAGCTAGAGCAACATATTTTGACCATGTATACAAAATTGGGCTAGTTAATTTGACCCAGTTTGACCCAGTTTTCAAGTGGCTTGTTTGACGTGAACTCGTTTGAACCTGAACCCATTTTTATTCTTTGCTCAAACCCGCTTCACTCACCCATTTTGCCACTTCATTATTAACTTTTTACTGCTAACCACCATGATTTACTTTAAAAAAATAAGATAGAGGCTTTTAATAAAATTTGAAAGAGGAAGACAAATATAACTTGTTAGAAATTGGGGTTAGGGTGATGATAATCATGGATATCTTCACGAATCATGTAAGTTCACTTCCCATATAAAGTATTTTGACCCTATTGGTGCCTGGGTATCGCGAAATCCTTATCGGGATAGTTTGAGAATAACACTTTGTTTCTTGGCACAAGAGAACAAAGCAAAACAAGGAGAATTGTGAGTTTTCGTATGTTTTGAAGAGACCAGTTATGTCTATTAAATAAGAGACAAATATGAAAATTATGGTAGTTAATTTCAGTTAAAACCGAAGGGTCACAACCCTTCACCAACAGACATGTCGGTTGGGAACCCAACAAGAGGCTCTGCCCTTTTGACCCCGCAAGGTGCGCTGCCCCTTGACCCTGCAAGGGCGCGGCGCCCTTTACCCCCACATCTTTGTCTAGGTGAAAATATATTAGCTCAACGAGTGTGCACTCCACACTTCCCTAACTTGTATCCGAACTTAATATGAAATTCCACTGGTCTATAGTAATCACAATTACATAAAATAATTTATGACACTAAAATCACCATCATGACTTTGCAAGTTAGATGATGAAAATGGAATTTGGAGATGAAACTTATCTATAGATTTGATCAATTTAGTGGTCCCATATAATTCAACTGACCTATGTTTGCAAATGAAGAATAATACCGTGTCACCCATGTTTGCAAGCAATAAAGATAACCAAACCATTTCAAAAAAAAAAAATCAAACATCAATATAATGGCAACATGTATAAGCTTGACATAATTAGTCCCAAATTAAGAAATCACCGCTAATATAGATGTCTACATGAGGCTTCACACAATATTGTATAACTCGTTTCATTTGGCTCTAGGTTGGTTTTCTTATTATTGACATATTGTGTGGCGTAAATAATTTTTTGTAACAAATTATCACAAAAAGGTTAGTGTCACGGGCAACTTTAACTTGGGATTCGTTTTTAGACCCGATGCGACCTTTCCTCGAATACAGCCTCTTAGGAAATGTCCGGTTGTGTATTTTACCAAATTATACATGCTTTGGCACTTGAATAATTGCTACTACAAAAACTCGACATTTGAAATTGTATTGATGTGTTTTGGTCTGATGATGAACGCATATGCCTCTATGAAGCTTTATATAGACTTCGATAACAAAGAATTGAACTAGATGGATATAAATTTGCGTGGAGCACATAACACTTGGAATAAAGATCATGGAATAAATGTTAAGTCCCAAACTAGACGTTTAAAGACTCTCAAATCTTTGAAATTTCTACTTATTGCATGTTCATCCAACTTGTGATATGTTTTGGTCCTGGAATTATTATATGATATAAATATAAAACCAAATAAATGGATCCTAATAAAGCAACCCATTCACAGATAACGTGATATAAACAACATATATCTATAAAATGCATATAGTTTGGAAATATGATATATTGATCGATCTAATTTAACTACTACAGAAGCAACGATGGGATGGGAACATACATAAGCTTGACATAACTAATCTCAAACAAGAAATTAGTCAATTACCGTCAATATAGATAAAATTACATCAGGCTTCATGCAATAATAAACTCGTATCATGATGTTAATTTTTTCTTTTTAGTTTCATGTGGAGTTAAAGCATAATGAATTCCAAAACAATACATTTTAACAACGTGGCAATTTTTTTTTATTATATTTTTATTTTTATTTTTTGCTCATATATAAGTAAAACTTTAAGACATGTGAACTAAATACAGTTCAATTTTTTACAACATTTCTCTATATTAGAAAAGTGATTAGAAAATTGAACTGTCAGGGTTTTGTTACCATTTGGCACATATTGACTATATTCGGCCCAATACCATCCGACTCTTTGTTGGTTTTCCTGTTAATTTGTTATTGAAATATTGTGTGACGTAAACGATACTTTGTAACACATAATCACAAAAAAAAAAAAAAAAAAAAAAAAAAAAAAAAAAAAAAAAAAAAAAAAAAAACAGCAGCAACTTTAACTCGAGATTATTTTTAGTCCCAATGCGACCTTTCCTTGAAGATCACCTCTTAGGCAATGTTCGCAATTGGTTGTCTACTTTCTACCAGATTAGACATGCTTCGGCACTTGAGTAAATGCTACTACAAAGTCTCGACATTTGAAATTTAGAGCCATAAAAACTAAGTGATGTTATATGTCCAACTAACTTGAAGTGGGTGGTCCCAAACTGGTGTCTTATTTTTCCGTTCATTTAAAAATACAAAAAATCAATTTGTCTTATTTTTTTGGGGAAATGACAGAAGTTCAATGCAAAACAAAAAATATCTAATGATCAAACCATCTAATCTAGACCATTAATTTCACTTTCATCCGATGGTGACATTTATTTACATCCCGTCATTTTAAATTAGATGGAAGGGTAGTTTTTTAATAATCCAACTCCGCCTAATACCCCACCTTGTCCACACTCATACATGTTTACACACTCTCTCTCTCCCTCTCTCTCTCTCTCTCTCTCTCTCTCTCTCTCTCAACATCATCTTCTTAGATCTAAACACTTCATCTTCTCACCAAAAATTATTAAAAACCATTTGATTTTTTGTTATTACCACGTGTCACTCATTTTCCGGCCACCAAAAATGTTGTTGTTGCGACGGTGGTTGTTGTAACCGCAGTAGTAACCAACTATCAGAAAAGCTTCCACCTCGAGCTTCTGGCCGTCGTATAAGTGCTTCAAGAAAAGATTTTGATGATAGATTGCTTAATGAAATATTGAAGAATTTCATTGCTTCTCGAGAATTGGCTACCGTTTGAAAAATAATTGGTTTGTTTATGTACTTGGATTACGGGGTATTTTTAAAGGATAGATCTAGAAGTGAGATCAATTCATTAAGTATGATGACTGATGAGTCTTTGTGTGTCTCGAGTATATTATTTGGTTTATCAAATGTTAAGGGTGCGTTTGGTATAGTACTAAGGGAATGGAACTATGACTATCATAGTGATTAATGATGTTTGTTTTAGTTGAGAGGGCCCACAACTATCACTATGAAAGTTCAATATTATCCATACTCCATATACCTCAAACTAGAGGGGAATGGAACTTTCATAGTTGAGGACCCACCACTACTATCAAACTCATACCCATTGTCATTCCTCGCAGCATACCAAACGCACCCTAAGGGTTATATTTTGTATAATAAAAGTCCACTTGTTCGTAATACTTTAGAATTTAAATTTGGTCTAAACTTTGAAATGACGTAGTTGAGTATTTTTGCGAGGAATTGAAGAGTTAATACTCAAAGCTCTAGATTGTTAGTAATTTATTTATTTGTTATTATTATTTTAATAAAAAACTTGAAGAAGGAGTTTTTTTTTTTTTTCCTTTTTATTTTACTTTATTTTATTTTAATTTTGAACCGAGTATAATCACATGTGATTTTGTAAGTATTGTTGTTATTTTGATTTACATGTTTATTGGGTTTTAGTTTATTATAGTCGTGATATTAATAAAAATCACGGGTGATTTACCTCAAATCACATGTGATTTTACCTCATATTGAGAGTTATTTATGTTGGTTACAAGACTCCAAATGCTCTGTAGATTGGATATCTGCATAAACATATGGATTAGTTTTGTGAGCACTGAGCTTTGTTTCAAGTGGAGTGAAGATGTTTGTTTCAAATGAAGTTGAAGATATTTGTGATTTATACAGAATCCTATCGGATTCTTTGAGGAATCATTTGTGATTCATACATAATCTCATAGAATTTATACAGATTACCCATGTGATCAAACAGAACATAAGTAACAAACATTATATATTCAAAGTAAACAAGATATATTCAAAGTGAACAAAATTTTTTCTTATAATATTGCACAACCAAAATAGAATCTCAAGCGATTTGGTACTTCCAGTTTATATAAAACAAAATGAAAATCCCATGGGATTTATACAGAATCCCATGTGATTCTCTCTGATCCTTTGTGATTTATATAAAATCCCATGTGATCCATACATAATCTCATGAGATTATTTGATGAATCACTTGTAATTCATAAAGATTACCCATGTGACTAATACAAAATCCTATGGGATTATGAATCACATAAAGATACTCGTCAAGTATCTTTATGGAACACATGGGATTCTATATGAATACCAAGGGATCAGAGAGAATCACATGTGATCAGAGAGAATCACATGTGATGCACGAAAGAATCTCATGGGATTTACAATGAATTCCTTGAGGTTCATACAGAATCCCATGGGATTTATACAGAATCCTATGTGATTCTCTCTGATCACTTGTGATTCATATAGAATCCCATGTGATCCATACAGAATCTCATGTGATCCATACATAATCCCATGAGATTTTTTTGTCACGTGAGTATTTCATATGTAATTTTACTATTGGTACTTTACTATTTTATTTATAAAGTATTATTTTATCACTTTATTATTATTACTAGGTACTTTTGACATCAAACTTTTATATTTGCATGCTAAATCTCAGTACAATGCACTAAAGTGTTTCAGTAAATGACAATTGTTTCTAAGAGTGATAGGTACATTGTGGTGCTATGGGATGGTGCTATACAGAATCCCATGTGATTCTTTGACGAATCCTTTGTGATTCATACGGAATCCCATGGGATTCTTTAATGAATCCCTTGATATTCATCCCCAATCGCATGTGATTTCATATAGAATCCTTTGTGATTTATCGACAAGATAAATAATACAGAATCTCATCTGATTTCATACAGAATCCCTTGAGATTCATATAGAATCTCAAGTGATATTATACTTTCAGTTTATATAAGGCAAAATAAAAATCTCATTGGATTTATACAAAATCCCATATGATTCTCTATGATCCCTTGGGATTCATATAGAATCCAATGTGATCCATACAGAATCTCATGAGATTATTTGATGAATCACCTGTAATTCATAAAGATTACCCATATGATTCATACAGAATCCGATGGCATTCTATATGAATCTCAAGGGATCAGAGACAATCACATGGGCTTATGTATAACAACATACAACTTTTTAATAAATAGATTCCAAGAGCTCATTTCAATAATCATATAAAAACATTTACCCTTAAAAAGCGGTCACATAAAAGTATGAAACTCAAAAATAGTGATTTACTCATTTTTACAAAACATGTGTGATTTTTTAAAAATAACAAATCACAAGTGATTTTTTAAAAATAAAAAATCACAAGTGATTTTTTTAAGAATCCCGTGGGATTTTTTTTACGAATCCCATGGGATTTTTCTGGACGGAAATTTTGAAAAAAAAAATGTTCGTCTTTTTACAAATCCCGTGGGGTTTTTCTGGACGGAAAGTTTGTATAAAAAGTTCGTCTTTTTACGAATCCCGTGGGATTTTCTTGACGGAAATTTTGAAAAATAGTTCGTGGAAAGTATATAACAATGCATATCTATTCAAAGATAATTTAATTCTCGTCGCGATGGTGTATTTTTCGTAGCTTGAAGATTTACCGTTTGCAAGATATGTTGTTTTTAAAAAAAAGGTGAAAAGTGGGTTTTTATATTAAATGAGTTAAAATGCCAATTTTGTCATCCCTTTGTTATTTTTGGCTTCATCTCAACCATTAGATGAAAGGTAGATGGATATTTGAGATTGCTTTATTTGTTCTTTAAAGGTTACATGTTTTACAAGGATCTCACCTCTTGGGGAAATAATGATGTAGAATTGAAGTTAAACATCCAAATTAGATGTTAGGAGACTACTAGTGTGTTTTAAAAACTTGAATTCATTAGAAATCTTTTTCTATCTTTTGATATTTATCGATGAGATAGGATATTTGTGTGGAGAACAAGAATTTACAAGACTATAGACCATTGAATAAGTTCTCCCAAATTAGACGTCCAAATATTCTTCAGTCTTGGCAATTTGTATTTATTTGATTTTCTTTTTCCATTTTGTGACATTTTCCGAAGACATCCTTAACAAGTAAACCAATAACAAAGCGATTTGTATCATTAACATCTTTTATAAATGGAAACATTGTCACCACAATTATGTAGTTTCTATATTGGGCCTTATAAAACAACGTACAAAAAGCAAATAATAAGTGAATATATATCAAGACATGATCAAATTGGACATTGGTTATTATCAAGTCACTAAATTGGCTATATATCCAACCAACTTGAAGTGGATGGTCCCAAATTGGTCTCTTATCTTTTCATTCGTTCAAAATTAAAATTATCCTCTTTTGTGGAAAAATTGATGAAGAACTGAAGGATCCCAAGTTATACGTTACGAGACTAGCACGTCTTTAGAACTTGTATTTATTTGACATCCCTTTCTATGTTGTGATATTTTTTGATGATACATGAAATTTCTTATTGGTTTGAGTTCATATTATAGGAATATACATTTTGTACCTACTTGAGAAATTTGTGTGGAGCACATAAAACTTATAAAGAATAATGATCATTGAATAAATTATCCCACATTAGACGTCCAAATATATATTACTTTTTTTTTTTCCATCTTCTAATATTTTCTACAGTTAACCTATAAAAAGCAATTTGTAATTTTGTATAATAAACATATTTTATATATGGAAACATTTTCACCACTATTCTGTAGTTTCTAAATTTGGCTTGTAAAACACACTCAATAAAGTACGAAATCAAAATGCTTCACGTATTAATTCTTGAACTCATACACTTGTACCTCTTAGGGCAATAAACATAAAGTACGAAATCAAACACACTCAATATCACGATTGGATTGGAAGTCAAAACCGTGATTTTGATCCTAAGTTAGAAAAAGGTGGGGTTGCCTATAAAGTGTTTGATGAAATGCCTGTAAAGAACTTTGAGGTGTTGACAGCTGGGTGTTTGATGAAATTCCTAAAGGAAGTGAAAATCCAACATGCATGGATATATTTTGTTGAAGCATCAAGTTGTTTTGGTGAAGAGTTTGATGACTCTATGCTCGGGTCAACCAAGTCGCTAGTGTTAAGGAGTACCATGAATCTTTTGATAGTGTACTCAATCTTGTACAGTTTCACTAGGATAAGGTCTTAGCTACCTCAAAATTCTGTAACATGACAAAGTAATTTTAGAAGCAGTAAGCGAGAAATATTGTGGAATTTTGATTTCAGATATCAAAGATATCAAAGAGTTAACTGTAATAAGCCTCCCGTGTTCGGTTCATAGTTTGTGTAAAGAAGAGCAGGGGATATCATTTAGCGAGTTTATCATGAGTCGACAAGAAGAAGCTTTTCACCAGATTCATTCTATTAATTATTATAAACTTACTTTTCATGGTATATGTAGCTGCTCACTCACCTTCACAAAATCAGAGACCGAATACATTGTGAGTGGTTATGAGCCATACTCCTCAAAGTCTTATTAGTTGAATGATTGTTCTTTAAGGTGTTCAATGGTATTGGGATGAAATAATCAAAATGCTTAAACTTGGAAATGAAGTAAAGAATCTTTATCTAGCACCTGAATTCACAAACAGTATTGAAACTCTTTTCCCTCTTTCAGAAGTGTTTCTTGTTGACTTTTTAGGTAGTTAACCCAAGCTCAAAACTTTTTACATTTATGATGACTGTTTGCGACTTATTTCTCTGAAGAATGGATGGCCAAGAATGAAAAGGAGGCTATGAAAAGGTGGTTGATTAAGTAGTTATGGAACTAGATGGATATAAATTTGTGTGGATCACATAACACTTGAGTAAAGATCATGAAATAAATTTGAAGTCCCAAATTAGACGTTCAAAGACTCTCAAGTCGTTGCAATTTGTACTTATTGCATGTTCATCCAACTTGTGATCTGTTTTGGTCCTGCAATTATTATGTGATATAAATGTAAAACCAAACAAATGGACCCTTATAAAGAAACCCATTCATAAGATAACGTGGTATAAACAACACATCTATAAAATGCATATAGTTTGGAAATATGATATTTCGATCGATCTAATTTAACTACCACAGAAGCGTCGATAAGATGGGAACATACCTAAGCTTGACATAACTAATCTCAAAACCAGAAAGTACCGTCAATATAGATACAATTACATCAGGCTTCACGCGATATTAAACTCGTATCATGATGTTAATTTCATTTTAGGTTGGTGTGGAGAATGGTTTTCTTAAGGAAATATCCCGACTTAACTAGATACATCATAACAAATTCCAAAATAAATGTTTACATTTTAACAAAGTAGCAATTTTATTATTATTATTATTATTATTATTATTATTGCACCTATATAAGTAAAGTTTCAAGACATATGAACAAAATAAAGTTCAATATACGACAACATTTCTCTATATAAGAAAAGTGAATGGAAATTGAATTCTCGGGGTTTTGTTACAATTTGCACATATTCACTATATTCGGCCAAATACCATCTGACTCTTGGTTGGTTTTCCTGTTAATTTGCTATTGACATATTGTGTGACGTAAAAAAAATTGTAAAATATAATCACAAAAAAAGGTTAGCGCCACAAGCAACTTTAACTCAAGATTCACTTTTAGACCCAACGTGACCTTTCCTAGAAGACAACCTCTTAGGCAATGTTCGCGATCGGTTGTCTGCTTTCTACCAGATTATACATGCTTTGGCACTTGACTAAATGCTACTACAAAGTCTTGACATTTGAAAATTAAAGCCATAAAAATATATCCAATCAACTTAAAGTGGGTGGTCCAAAATTGGTGTCTTATTTTCCGTTCATTCAAAAAAATGAAAAATAAATTTATCCTATTTTGTAGAATAATGATGTAGAATTCAAGTTAACCATCACAAATTAGACGTTAGGAGACTCGTGAGTTAAAGACTTGTATTCATTAGATTTCTTTTCTATATTTTGATATATTTCGATGAGATAAGATATATATATTTGAGTGGAGTATATCAAACTTACAAGACTATCGACCATTGAATAAGTTCTCCCAAATTAGACATCCACATCTTCTTCAGTCTTGGCAATTTGTATTCATTAGATTTTCTTTTTCCATTTTGTGATATTTTTCAGTGATATGCATGTTGGTTTTATAGACAAAATAATAATAGTCGTGTGTTAGGATTGAACTCGAGATCACGGGATTGCACACAATACGTATGAAGAGAAAAAGTAATAATTATTTATAAATGTTATAATTAATTATTAAACATAAAATAAATAATAATAATTAGTATTATTGATTAATGACTAATTATTTATTAAACAAAGATTAGGAAAGTAATACTAGACAAAACATGGAAACAAGAGAAGGTTCCGGATACCCCTAGGGGGCTCCAAACCGATCGGCAAAGGGGGGCAACCCACCTCCTTTGTGCCTTGAGCTCCAAGTCTTGTGTAGTATATAAGCAAACCCAAGATGGATGTTTTTCTCATAACTTGTACACACACATCTTGGTGTTTTCTCCTCTCCTCCTTTTCTTGTTCGATCCATCAAACAAAACCCTAAGGGTTTTCGGTTTTCATTGATCCAAAAAGATTGTGTTTATTACTTGCATAAACTTTTTCTTGAATTAGTACGTGTGTACAAGAACGTGAATCAAACACACTATTGTTTGATTCTTGGATTGAATTACAAAAGAGGTAAGGGGTAATTCTTATAATCCATACAAACCCTAATTAGGGTTCTTGTTCCGGAAGATTGCGTTCGATTCTTGTTCGGGCTATAATCGCAAGAAGTTGGTTTACTTTTATATTCGGTTAATTAATTACATGTTATTTGTTCTTGTTATAATTGCTTCCGCTATGCTCACTTTGATGTACTTGGTTTATTTATATAAAGGTCATGATATAATAATTCCAACAATGCAGGGGCGGATTTATGGCATGGCTACCTGTGGCACGTGCCACACACATAGGTTGGCCAAGTGAAGTAATTTGTTCTATCAAATCCTATGGTTCAATAGTTGTTTCTTGTGTACTCATACGTATGGTTAGGGTAGTGTCACGTGGGTTTAGTCAATAGGCTAAGTAAATATCTATTTTGTATCCTTTTTCAAGTCTTTTCTATTTCCCTTAATGTCTTGAACACATGATATTTTATTAATTAATCAAATTATAGGATCAAAACTATGGTTGGGCGGTCCCAAATTGATGTCCAACTAACTTGAAGTGGATGGTCTCAAATTGGTTTCTTATCTTTTTGTTCGTTCAAAAGTTAACTTATCCTCTTATGTGGAAAAATTGATGAAGCATTAAAGGATCCCAAGTTATACGTTACGTGACAACAAGTCTTTAGAACTTGTATTTATTTGACATCCTTTTCTATCTTGTGATTTTTTTATTTTTTTATTTTTTATTTTTTTGATGATATATGAATTTCTTATTGGTTTGAGTTCATATTATTGAACTATACATTTTGTACCAACTTGAGAAATTTGTGTGGAGCACATAAAACTTATAAAGAATAAAGATCATTGAATCAATTATCCCACATCAGACGTCCAAATATATATTATATTTTTTTTCCATCTTGTAATATTTTTTACAGTTAACCTATAAACAGCAATTTGTAATTTTGTATAATTAACATATTTAGACGTCCAAATATTCTGTAGTTTCTAAATTTGGCTTGTAAAACACACTCAATAAAGTACGAAATCAAAATGCTTCACGTATTAATTCTTGAACAGATACACTTGTACCTCTTAGCGCAATAAACATAAAGTACGAAATCAAACACACTCAATATCACGATAAGGTTATGAAGAATATGAAAGACGTTTGGATAAAATACACACCCAAACTAATCTGTATTCGAATGAAAAGGTGTACATAAAATAACAATATCCTATCCTATTTATAATAAAGAAATATGCCTATTGGCCTAAACTTTGGCAGTAAAACTAGGAACATGGGTTGGAAAATGTAAACGTGAATAAAGTATTTGTCTACTGTTGTTCCTAAACTAATGCATGTGCATGGAGTAATGTTTGAATTATTTCCTCTAGACTCGGACAAACAAGAACCAAGTCATTGACCCATCAAGATTACCCAACAGGTTAGGATTGGATTGGAAGTCAAAACCGTGATTCTGAATTTCTGATCCTAAGTTAGAAAAAGTTGGGGTTGCCTATAAAGTGTTTGATGAAATGCCTGTAAAGAACCTTGTAGTGTTGACAGCTGGGTGTTTGATGAAATTCCTAAAGGAAGTGAAAATCCAACATGCATGGATAAATGTTGCTGAAGCATCAAGTTGTTTTGGTGAAGAGTTTGATGACTTTATGCTCGAGAGCAAGTCGCTAGTGTTATGGAGTACCATGACTCTTTTGATAGTGTACTCAGTCTTGTACAACTTCCACTAGGATATGGTGACAAGGTAATTTGGAAGTATTGAGCGAGAACTATTGTGGAATTAATTGTTGCTGAAATTTTTGATTTCAGATATCAAAGAGTTAACTGTAATAAGCCTCACGTGTTTGGTTCACAGTTTGTGTAAAGAAGAGCAAGGTATATCACTTAGTGAGTTTATCAAGAGTCGACAAGAAGAAACTTTTAACCTGATTCATTCTATTAATTATTATAAAGTTAATTTTCATGGTATATGTTGCTGCTCACTCACCTTCACAAAATCAAAGACTAAATACATTGGGATTGGTTACGAGCTAGTGCTGAATTAAGAGTTGCTGAAAATTTTGATTTCAGATATCAAAGAGTTAACTGTAATAAGCCTCATGTGTTCGGTTCATAGTAATTTGTGTAATTAACTTACTTTTCATGGTATATGTGGCTGCTCACAAAATAAGAGACCGAATACATTGTGATTGGTTACGAGCCATACTCATCAAAGTCTTATTAGTTGAATGATTGTTCTTTCAATGTTCAATGGTGTTGGGACGAAACAATCAAAATGCATAAACTTGAAAATGAAGTAAAGAATTTCTATCTAGCACCTGAATTCGCAAACAATTTTGAAACTCTTTTCCCTCTTTCAGAAGTGTTTCATGTTGACTTTTTATGTAGTTAAACCAAGCTCAAAACTTTGTACATTTATGATGACTGTTTGCGACATATTTCTCTGAAGAATGGATGGCCAATAATGAAAAGGAGGCTATGAAAAGGTGGTTGGTTAAGTGGTTATGGAACTAGATGGATATAAATTTGTGTGGATCACATAACACTTGGAGTAAAGATCATGGAATAAATTTGAAGTACCAATTTAGACGTTCAAAGACTCTCAAGTCTTTGCAATTTATACTTATTACATGTTCATCCAACTTGTTATCTGTTTTTGTCATGGAATTATTATCTATTTTATCTAATAAACGTGAATAATGTACAAGCCCTCTAAAGCATCCCTTGCAATTAATATTCTGATGTGTCTTCGCTGTGATTGGTGGATGATTTAATGCATACAACCTTCTTATGCAGCTAATTATTCACATCTTATCACCAAAACATACACTCCTCTAATCAATAATCAGTTTCAATTCAACACTTTCTTCTTCCCTACGTTTTGCTAATCATTAATCCATTCTAAAATTGACAGAATTGTTTTGATTTATGAGGTTCAACAGATTCAAAAACACCACGGATCTCCACTTTCGTTCTATGAATATGTCAGTGATTCTATGAATCAATTTCTTTGATATTAGCATGAAAATTTTCTGTTTGATTTTGCAAGTTCAATTGAATCACCGCATCTAAACATTTGTAAGTTTTAATATATCTTCCTTTGTTTAGCCTGATGTATTTTTTTATAATTGTGTTATGCGGATTTGCGTTTGTGATTTGTTTGTTTAAATCAATTATTATATAGGATTACATTTATATATATTTTTTATTTGTATAGTATTTTGTGATATAGAAGTCTAAAAGAGAAATCGGGAAGAAAATGAAAAGCACATATTGTTGTCGATGAAGGTAAATTCCTTACAATTGGAATGAGAGATTGGTTGTTTTATTTTATGGTTGTTTGGTGAACAAATGCTATATATTAATTTGTGTGTGTCTTTGTGTGCCCACAAAGTGTTTGATGAAATCGGTTTTAGGTTTCGCTTTTTATCTACGGTTTGGAATATGATTTCATACTCCTGAGTCACAAATTAAAGGTTAGTTTGTCTAAGAATTATATCTCATTATCTTTTGGTTTTGCCTTTTCGGTGATGATTATCGCTAATTGACTTCTTCTAATATTTTTGTTATTAGATGAACATCCTTAATTTTTCAGGAAGTTAGAGGGTGGATTCGAATTTGGTTGACAGCGAAGTCATGAATTCGCCAAGCAAATATGAAACCATGTAAGTTTAAAGTTTTATGTATACATACTGTTTTGTGACATGAACAAGTAGGGTTGGATCAGTTGGAAAACCCCTTGCCTCTTAACCTAGAGGTCAAGGGTTCGATCCTCACTCCCTACAAAAGGCCGGAGGTCCTTTCTACCTTAGGTAGAACCGGAAGCAGCCTCTCTACCTTAGGTAGGGGTATGATTCTCTACATCTCAACCTCCCCCATACACCGTGGAAGATGGTATTGGGACCCATAACCCGTGGAAGACGGTATTGGGAGTTACTTTACTTTTTTTTTTTTATACTGTTTTGTGACATGCCTAAATGAGAACGTTCAGGGTGGTGGTTATGATTATGATTTTGTTAATCATTTGTGTTGGTGTTGGTGGTCATCTTTAAGCATAATACAACTTAATATTTTACAAGACATGAATCACATGACAATAATATTGCTAAACTAAATGAGTCTTGATCTGTATGCGCGATGGATTGTATGTGTAGCTTTGTGGTTCCGAATATATGTGTTTTATTTTTTTTTTTAAATATCAGGATTAATTTGTTTTTGGTATTCCAATTTTTAAACTATTATGGTGATGGTTATGGCAGATCACGCAGTAAAATATACACGCTTTCAATAGGATGTCTAAGAATGATGGTAAGAAAACAACATAATCATTCATTGATATGATCTTGGACTAATACATTGAGCAGTAAGAGAACATTTATTGTTTTACAGTAGGTTTGACTTTTTCCCTTTCGGGCTTCTAGGACTGAAAACAAGGATGACATAGAAGTTGTAATTGATGGATACGTCGCTGATCATAATGAGGTATTTCTCTACCTCTGTATTTTTTCAAGGTTCAATTTTGACCCATTTACTTATGAATCAATCAATATAGATTATTTTTCATAATCATTTTGGAACAATATTTTGACCCATTTACCTAATTTATTTGTGATATCGTGATTGAGATTGGGCAGACTACAAAATATGTAGATTCATGTTGAGATCACATGGGTTGAAAAATGATCCATTTTAAGGTTTGTAGATATCATATTGTAATGGCTCTTGGTTTCGAGCTATTAGTTACCTTAAATGTATACAGTTAAGCAATAAGTATTATGGATCTAAAAAGTTTTTATAGCTAAAGATCAAAAGATAACCAACACATTCAATTAATTTGATTGATGCAAGATCTATTCAATCCATTCTCTGAGATTGATACGTTAACTATCTTAAAGAAAATAAAGATATGAGTGTGGACAAAGAAGAAATAGGACATCAGAATTATACAAGTGAGCTCATAATATTCCAAACACAACTTTACTTTTAAACATGGGCCTTTTACTTAAAGATCTTATCTTGTGACATCAAAATAGATATTATAAATGTTTAAATCTTATCAAATTTGTGTTTTGCATAGTGAATACAAATGGTTTTAGTTTGTCTCCAGTATAAAAGGTTTTTGTGGTTTTAGATTTACTTTGCATATGACCCACATTTCCTTATGTAACTACTAAACTTATCAACTTTTCTCTTCTATTTACATGTTTTTTTTTTTTTTTTTTTTTTTTTAAAATTTATGTAGAGTATAAGTGGCATACGATATGTTCAACTTTTTGAGTTGCTTATTTGCTTTTCATATTATACATGACATATAAGAACAATTTAGATGCATGATGTGCCATTTTTTCCAACTTTAGCATGACTACGTAAAATCATGCATCTAGACCACCTCAACTATCTGTTACATATGTTGAGTTGAGTGCAGAAAGAAAATCCCACTTTACATCGCCTCTAAAACAAACGTCCATAACACGGTGTTAGTACTATAATCCGACATTAGAAACATTTAATAAATATACTTCCAGGTTTGCATTCTGAGTTGTGACAGGCTGAAACAATTACATTAACCCGACCCATTTTGACCCAAACCAAAATTACATGTTTTGACCTTTATCATCGCCGCTCATTAAACTTGGAGTTTGGTCAATGAAAAAGAAGCACATAAAGTAGTGCAGCTGCATACAACGACGAAGGTTATAAACCTTTTCATTCTTTATAAACCTATTCAATAAGAAAGATCCTAGAATACACAAGCAAACATATTCTCATACTATCTTTCTACGTATGTATATTTTTCTTGACACATTATATTCATTTCGGGAAAATAAAATGGACTTGGTAGCTTTCGCATATGGTGCAATGGTAAGTTAATGGTACATTGGCATGTGGTAAGTTGGTCAATATCGGCGTACACGGTTCATACCAGGTAACATAAATCCTTATTGAACAACCTTTCGGTTTAATAAAAGTGCTCAGTGATTGGTTTAATTTGTTTGGTTAGATAAGTTGGTCACATTTATGGATGGAAACTTCCTCAAAAAGATCTCAAATATACTCATATGGAATGATTTCCAGTGAATCATTGAGCTGTGATTATTTAATTCTTACTCTTATTTAACAAGTTTGTCAAATTTTAATAGTTACGCATATCTTCTAATCATTATGGATCATGTAGTTAGCAAATTTGGCGTTGGGCTAATTGAAGAGTATAATAGAAAATCCGTTGAATCAGTGTGTTCGTGTTGTGCAACCACTATGGAAATTTTTAGTAGCTGAGGTATTTATTTCTTTGATACTATATTTTAAAACTTGTGAACCATGTCGAAGGGGTTTGTGATTTTATATAAAAGTTCTTTGCAGTGGCTGTTTATACCTACAATAGGATTTCTTCATTACTCTTTTCATCTCAACTATGTTAAGACTCTTATGTGTCACAAGTTTAGCTTAGCTTTTAAGGATGAAATAAGGAAGACAATGTCACTCTTTGAGTCAAGAATAACAAGTTTCAGGTATGAGGTCATTTGTTGGGAAGTTTTTGTACTAATGAATTGGCCCTCCATTTACACATAATCCTTTTCCCAAGTTACATTTGTTTTAAAAGTTATGCACATACCTTTGAGGTGCTTGATTGGTGAAATGTGCATAATAACCTCAAAATCAGTCTGCAAATGGGATATTAAAAACTATGTGTTCTGAAGTTTTTGTATAGTAAGCTGGGCTTATGGTGTGTAATATGTTTTGAGATTTACATACTTTGTCTTTTCAAAGAACTATTTTAATTAATATATGGAATGAGCAAAAAATGTGATACCTTCAAGTTGTAGGTTAGTTTGCTATCAACTCGGTGTTCATCTTCTTTTCAAATTCCTTTCCCGTGCCTTCAATTTCGTATCAGAAATTTAAATCAAAATAGTGGATGAACACCGTGAAGGATTTAATTACGCAGTTATACATTGGGCAGTAGCTCAATTTTGGGAAGACAATTTCCTTTTTTCAAATTCCTTTCCTTGCCTGTTTTCAAGGATTTTATTAGGCAGTTCGTATCAAAAATTTGAATCAAACATAGGTATTACGTTTGATTGACAACTTTCGTATGGATTATGATTGACAGCGAAAATGTGTATGAACGGTCCCTATTTATTTAGCTACTAGAACTTGCTTAATGAATCCCTAATAAGACATTAAAATTTAATGATTTTGCTTTAGATTATAACATTGATATTTTATCAAAAGATTTCCAAACTTTATTCTGAAATAGTAAGTTGCTCATAATTTTTAAGAGTTCTTGAGTTATAAGCTCAGTCATAGCTAAATACAAAGGGGTCATTTTATATTATTTTTTATGGTGGACTTATTTGCTTAATTAGCCTATTGCCTTCCTGCATGAACAACTTAGTGGAGAAATGAGTTGAGACCTTCATTTGTACAGGATGATGTTTTAGTTGTACCTAAGGAATCGAGATTGAGGAATACATATTTTGGTACTCAAAACTTGCACTCCTTTCAGATGATTCTACAATGGTAATTATAATTATACAATCATGTTCATGATGTGTTTTTCCTTTTGTAATTTGTAAGTGACTACTGATTAGACTTTATTTCTTTAGGCTATCTTGAGGAAATGTCCTACTGAATCTCATGCCTTCATATGTTTGACATCCTAATTAATATGATTATTGGTATTTGTAATTTGTTGCAACAAAATGTGTTGTAGGCCCAGTGGATGAAGTCTGATTGGGAAAGAAGTGATGGAAAAGCTGGACTTAAATTAACACAAAATTCCATTCAAGCGCAAATCATTAATGGGACCAACTTTGGAAACAAGTGATCATACCAAGGTTGCGAATTACTCCGCCAAATAAGCATTTGCCTCTTAAGATTGTCAGAAAACAATATCGAATTTCATTTTCATTTGCCATGACAATCAACAAAAGCCAAGGTCAATCGCTTTCAAAAGTTGGTTTGTACTTGCCGCGTCCCATTTTCACACATCGACAAATGTATGTTGCTGTTTCACGAGTAAAAAAGCAAGAAAGGTTTGAAAGTTATCGTTTGTGATCAAGATGGTAATCTCTCTAAAACTACAACAAATGTCAAAATGCCTTTACTTACATATTTTATGGATTACCATCGACAAATGTCGTTTGTGATCGAACTACAAAAGGTATTCGCTTTTTTTTTTTTTTTTTTTTTTTTTTTTTTCCAAATTTTGAATTATACTATAGTATCAATCAAAATGCCTTTACTTACATATTCTATGGAATTTTAGGTGTCCACGACATGAGCATTGGGTATTAAATCGAGTAGCGCTCACACCAATCATTTGCTATTCAAGACAATCAATTTTGGACACGCCAACGCGAGGATGTTTATTACTTTAATTGTAATCAACACAATTGCTTATTCAATTATTGACGGATTATCCCATTCTTTTTTCATATATTAATCAAACATGTTTACGTTTTACTTTTCTTATCATCTCATTTTCTCTATCTCTCTAAAAAATACCCGGTGTCAACGGGTCTATAAGCTAGTGTGATATAAATGTAAAACCAAAAAAATAGACCCAAATAAAGCAACTCATTCATAAGATAACATGATATAAACAACACATCTATAGAATGCATATAGTTTGGAAATATGATATTTTTATCGATCTAGTTTAACTACTACAGAGGTAGAATGGGAACATACATAAGCTTGACATAACTAATCTCAAAACCAGAAATTACCATCAATATAGATACAATTACATCAAGCTTCATGCAATATTAAACTCGTATCATGATGTTAATTTCATTTTAGTTTGGTGTGGAGAATTGTTTTCTTAAGGAAATATCTTAACTAGATACATCATAACGAATCCAAAATAAATGTTTACATTTTAACAAAGTAGCAATTTTATTTTTATTATTATTGTTTTTTTTTTTTGCACCTATATAAGTAAAGTTTCAAGACATATGAACCAAATACAGTTCAATATATGACAACATTTGTCTATATTAGAAAAGTGAATGGAAATTGAATTCCCCCGGTTTTGTTACAATTTGGCACATATTCACTATATTCGGGCTAATACCATCCCATTCTTGGTTGGTTTTCATGTTAATTTGCTATTGACATATTGTGTGACGTAAAAAAAAATTGTAAAACATAATCACAAAAAAAGGTTAGCGCCACAAGCAACTTTAACTCAAGATTCACTTTTAGACCCAACGCGACCTTTCCTAGAAGACCACCTATTTGGCAACGTTTGCGATCGGTTGTCTGCTTTCTACATGCTTTGGCACTTGACTAAATGCTACTACAAAGTCTTGACTAAATGCTACTACAAAGTCTCAACTTGAAGTGGGTGGTCCAAAATTGGTATCTTATTTTCCGTTCTTTCAAAAAAAACAAAAAATAAATTAATCCTTTTTTGTAGAAATAATGATGTAGAATTGAAGTTAACCATCCCAAATTAGACGTTAGGAGACTCGTGAGTCTTAAAGACTTGTATTTATTAGACTTCCTTTTCTATCTTTTGATATTATTCGATGAGATATCAACCACAATTGTTCTTCAACGCCTCCTCGATCTTTAGCTCTCAAGCTTCTTTCCATCTTTGATTGAAGTAGCTTGGTATCACGTTTATTGATGCTGAATACGTTTGGATGGTGATCAAAAGTCTTTTATGGAGAGAGCATGCATGGAACTATAATCGTAATGCCCGATATTTTTGGTAGTGCTTAATTTATTTTATAAACATAAGATAAATATATAAATCTAGAATTTACATATGTTTATTAAGATAGTAATAATACAATCAAAGACGCATCCAGTAGAGTAGGGGGCTGGAGGGTGCTCGGCCACCCCAGTACGAGAAAACATAAGTGAATTTTTTTGGCACTTACTTTTGGAGAACATAAGGAACCACCTTGGGATTGGAATTAAGTAGAAGGATGTGAAAATAAAATTTTGTAATTGCAAGAAAAGTTAGACGCTGAAGAAGATAGGATGGAAAGGGAGAAAGAGAAGAGATATAAATTTTGGGGAAGATGAAGTAAAAGCTTGAATGATTATTTTACTTGGAAAAAAGGTCACGTTCCAAACTGTGCAACCTTGCACGAGAGTGGTTGAAGATAACTTTTAAGATTTTGTAGGAATTGCAGATGATCTCATTTGTCATTTGTCAATTTTCTAAGGCATTAACAATGTGTTAACGGGGTTTTTTTTTTTTTTTTTTTTTTTTTTTTTTTTAAATTCTAGGGACAAAAGAAATTTATTTACGATTGATAGTTTTGTGTTGTGTAGTCATAATTAAGTTACTCTGTAACTCATATTTGTATGTATGTTTTCAATTTACAATTTCAACATCACATATAAATTGTCAATATATATTTACAAGATCAGAGATGCGAACCAAATTATATTGATAATCACCATTTATTTGTAAGAATTTTTAGCGTTAAAATACTTGTTACAAACACTTATCTCAAAGCAAAGTCAATATGAAGTTTGAAGCAAATGAAGTATTATATTAGTGTTTGAGTAACAAAAAGACTAAAAGACGGCTACAGTAGCTAACTAATGTTTTTCTAACAAGAAGACTAAAAGGCGGCTACAGTAGCTAGCTTCACACTACACATTGATTTCAAACGTAATAGCCTACATTGGCCTGTGTATCACACCCCCAGCAGTTGCTTTTGAAGCATGATATCTTATCGTAAAGGTTCCTGTTTACTTGTAAATTGAGTCACAGTAGGGCTCCTTGTAGAACAGTGGTTGAATCTGTTTAGCAGTAATGGGATACCAGTAACTTCCATCTCGGCTTCAAGTTGATTTGGAGGTTACATGGCCTGTCTGTTGCTTTGGGCTTGAGCTGTTACAACAAATGCGTCCCGGAAATGCTAAATAATTTCAACAGTAGAATGACCAATATCAGTAGAAAAAGGCCAAAACTAAGTATCCTTTTTCTCTACTTGATCACTCTACTTTTTTACTAGTTGCGTGTTACAAAGTGTATGTCTTTGGTTATACGGAAATGACAAGGACAACAACAACAAATCCAGTGGCAACAGTTCAGCCAAGGCTATGGAAGGGGCTGCCAGTTTGGATATCTCCTTAGAAATCAATGTAAGTTTATCTTTCCTTAATTTCTATTTTAGGGCCATCTTCAGGATTAGAATGTTTTATGTGCATGTAGCATGTCAGTTTTGGTCAGCATTGGCAAACTTTGGGCTTAAATAATAGTTTTTGTAACCACAACACATTTGGACCCGTAACTTGGCCTGACCATTTTAATAGGTCCCATGTTTGATCACAGCTACTCATGACATTTCATGTTTTTTAGGATGAATTAACTCTAAAGATTGAGGAAAGGATATCGGCATGGACTTTTCTCCCGCCATAGTCATTTCTTATATTTTTGTAGCTGTAGTCACATGTCTAGTTTAATTGTGGCCTTGTGGGATCAAACTGAAATAGTAATAGTATATCTGTATATTTATCACACTAAGTGTCTATCAAATAGGTGCTTGAATTAGCATATTTGAATTTGAAAAAGCTAATAAGCCATTATATCCAGCTAATGAGCTTATTAACATGGGCTTATGAAATTCATAAGACATAAGCTCATAAGTCAAAAAAGTGACCAAATAAGCTAAATCCAAATACCCCCTAAAAATGAACAGAAGTTTCTAACCCATTCCTTTGACCCGTTACACTACCTGCACATCCCATTCATTTTTCCACTTCGACATAATATAAAACAACATAACTTTAGTTAATGGAAGTGTATGCGGAGCAAATCTTTCGGCTGCAAGTCTCACATGAGTGTTCCCATCTTTTGCACATTCGGCTCGCGCAGGACCGTATCTTAATTACATGTAACATGGATCATAAAAAAGTTGTCACTTGTCTGCCATTAGACTAAAAACATGTAATAGCAGTTTATTTATTACAAGAGCATAGTTAGACATTGTTTCCCAGATGCACGCGCTTATGCTCTTGCTTTTGTAGATGAAAGCTGTGAAGTAAGATGTTATTATTACCGACTTTAGGAACAACTATGAGCCATAATAGCAGTATAAAGTGGCCCAATATTTAAGCCGAAAGTGACTCAAACAAACAAACATAACAACTCAAAATTGCAGTTAAAAAATAACCAATATGACATGCAAGGTTGACCTACTATTAAAGTCAAACTGACCCAATTCAGCAGCTAAAATGACCATAAAAAGCAGCCTAAACTGGCCTAAAACAGTATCCTAAATTGACTCGAAACAACAACCAAAAAGAGACAAATTCGTAGCCTAAACTGCACACATTTGTAGCCTAAACTACACAGATTGATGGCTAAAAGTGACCCAAGCAACAACTAAAATAATGAACCAACATACCCAAAATTGTTACACTTATACACATTTTGTTTATCAAATACGTAAATCTGAACTTTCTATAGCAAGTCCTTTATTTTAATCATGAGTTATTTAATTATTTTCAATTTTTATATGATTTTGGTCAACATTATATGGTAAGAAAAGTTGGTTCCTTGAAAACCAATTTTACAACTTTTACAACAATGTGGTCTAAACAAGTTGCCAATCACGACCCATTTTGACATACTAATAAATGTCTTGATTAACAACTTTTGGTGTAAATACAGTTCCATAGTAACAAAGTTATCAGATTTACTTCAATCAAGTATTGTAAGTGAAGGGTTTTAGAGGATTTGACTTACCTCTTCATGATGGGCTCTTACGTAGTGTACTGTGTGTCACATACGCTACATGCTTCAAGAAGTTAGTGTTCATACAACTACGTAAAATTTTTGTGCAAGAAGAACAATAAGAAAATCAGAAGTACTAATGCTAAAGATTTAATGAAAGTTATATCACTGATAAATGAATGCAATAGTTTACTAGTGCTATAACTTGCGAGAAACTTTATGCCTCATCAAATCTCTTATTTAGGAAAAATATTTTTTTAATTTGCAGAAGTTAAAATAGCACATAGACTAACAAGCTGTCATCTTGAATCTAGCTTATATCACATTAATGTATATTTATGATACGTTGCCAGTTTCCTTTGATCCTCCTAACAAACCAATGACACATTTAAGAAGGAATACACAATATGGTTTAAACTGAAGTAATAAAACTAAGCACTAAGAAGAACATAAGAAGTTACAAAATCAACCATTCAAAAGTTAAAGTTAACAGAATTACAGAAACATCAAACAAACGATACTGGAATTAACTTTAAGATAGAAGCATGGATCTTTATAGTATGCACGGTCCTATACAAAAAGCAAGTTACCGCAATGTGTTGTGATCATCTTGACTCCTCAACAACGTCAAACTCTGGCAGTCGATTATGATACCGGAGGATCTACCTGTGCCTGATACCATGTAAGATTATGGATTGTATTATTGAATGAATGATTATTATGAGAGAGTATATATAAGGAGAATATTAGCCTAGTCGAATTATAGGCCCACATATATTTGATTATTATGTAATTCGGGCTTAGCCCATGCTAGTTAGCTTATGTCTCAAGCCATGTAAACTATTTATTGAGATCGAATAATATTGAATGATTATGGGGAATTACCAAAACTAATATGGTAATCAGAGCCTTCCATCACAAATACATCTAAAAACCCTAAAACTGCCGTTCCATATTTTTTTTTTTTTCTTTTGCTATCGTGTTTTCTTTCCTCCACTGTCCCCACATACAATCACCATGGCCGGTGATACTCAACCCCCCAAACAACAAATTGATAAAGCATACTCCATAGCTAGCATCAAGGCATGTATCCCTACTCCTCTTGATCTAGACAAGCTCAATTACAACTCATGGAGAGAGTTGTTTAAGCACTTTTGCAAAACACATAATGTTGAAAAACATCTTACCGCTGCCACCACAAGCTCTACCGATACCGAATTTGCAGCCAATGATTCCCTCATGGTCATGTGGCTTTATGCCACTATATCCTCTAAACTCGTTGACATGGTGCTAAACCCTAGTGCAACTGCAAAGGACATATGGGATCATCTTCAAAAGATATTCCATGACAACAAAGCCGCCCGTGTTATACAACTAGACAATGAAATCCGTAACATGAAGATTCGCAACTTATCCATCACTAACTATTTTCGCGAAATCAAAGGTAAAGCCGATTGTCTTGCAAACCTTGGATATGAAGTAAGTGATGCAAGTCTAGTAACTTATGCTATTAATGGTCTTGGTTCTAAATATCGCGAAATTGCTCGTATTATCAAGCACCGTGAAACGCTTCCTGATTTTGATACCACCAGGTCCATGCTTCTCCTAGAAGAAAGTACTGTCAATAATCTTGACAATACTCATTCTTCTCTCCATGACACTTCTTCATCTCCAACAATCCTAGTCGCGACAAACAACCCTAATCATGGATCGAGTACTATGAGCAATTCGGGTATTGACCAGTGTCGCAACTTTCGTAGAGGGTCATGCACCTATGGAGATCGTTGTAGGTTTGTGCATGGCTTGCATGATTTTAGACCAAACCTTCACCTAATAGTCAAAACAACAAAGGTACTGGTGGGACTTCATCTTCTCGTGGACCACAAGCAAATAATAAAGTCACATCTAATTCATCACATGCAAGAAATAAGAGTTTTAACTCAAATGATTTGGCACAATTGATAAGGAGAAATTTGTAGCGGAAGACTTACAAGCTTTCGGGGTGCTACGTGAATTGGCATCATCACACGTATAGATAACAAGATATCATAGATGTAATGTAAACAAAAGTCAACATCAAGTTAAAGTTTACATTCATCCAAAGTATTTGAGTACGGAAAGCCCATAATAAAATAAATAAAGTAGGTCCATAAAAGAAAATATCAGAGTTTCATCGATTTCTTTCGACCATGCCATCACCAAGCTTCCAAGTCCAAGCCATCCAAAAGCATTTAATTACCTGAGAAAAACATGCTTAAAAGTCAGCTTTCGCTGGTGAATTCATAGGTTTAAATCTAAAGTAATAGTGGACCTGGAGAGTAAGCGCTATTTGTGACTAGAGGCAAGCATAGATAAGCTTTCCAAATTCATAATAATTCACAACGATAAGTTTCATATCTTAAGAAAGATAAGTGGTCATAGTGAGTGGATCCTTCGGCGGTTACTAGCCAGGATAAACCACCCGTTACTGCCCTGGGTCTAGGCCGTAAGTAGAAGTCTATTCTCTAGCTAGGTTCCAAGTAGCCCTAGCCTAAGGCAACCTCTACAGCAATCTAACCTTAACTAGTCAACACTAATAGCAAAACAATTTAAAAGCAGGTCCGAGAAAATAGTTGCATGTTTTCTCCCCCAAGTTTAGAAAGAGATAAAGAACGAGTAAAAGTGGGGCTATGAAACTCACCTCAAGTAGAGCAAGCAAAATCAAAATAATCACGAGTATGCAAAAGAGAGTACGGCTAAGACTTCACAGCAACTATCGACTTGGCACAACCTAATCATATATATAAGACTTAGCTCAATATATCCTCAAAAGTTAATCTTTTCCCATAGTTTCCAGAATGATTTCCATTTGTTTTTAGAAAGAAATGTTTGTTGAAAAGTTTTGGTTATCACTTGGTATCGTTTGGTGTGATGCTAGAGACAAAGTCTCGACTCAAGTGGTCTTACGCCAAAATATACCTCAATAAAGGTCATCGATGCATACCTCACGCAATCACATAACGGCATAAGCCTCAAGCAATACAAGTAGTTCACATAAGCATATATCCATACGTAAGACATATAGCATGTAAAGATCCCGTTACACATAAGGGTCGAGGTCTTATGATATGACCTCATAAATCGATAAGTCGTCGTATGAAGGGTTGATGGTTTATCGAATTCGTCAACTTGATAAGTCCAACCATTTACCGATAACTTATTGATCTCCAAGTTATATCACAATAATAGTCGTAGGATGTATTTCTCGTTAATATTGTCGATTAATATCCATATCGAGCTCCTATTGGGCTCGTCAGTCCAATAGCTTCAATATAAATATTAATGACCTATTATCGTTAAATAAATCCGAAACTCGATCGTAATGGGTAAAATCAATATCACAATAGAAGATTAACTTTGGACTTGTTTTTGCGTGCACTCGAATATTTAATAACTCGCATCGAAGAAATCGTATGTTTTTGGGAAGTCTTATAGATCCTCATTTCCAAAATATTTCCATTCTTAAATCGTAATACAAATTCGTTATATATATATATATATATATATATATATATATATATATATATATATATATGTTTAATAAGGTTCCGATAATTATGAAGCTAACTTAATAGTTAATAGTTATTGTTACGTTATTATTTTTATTTATTACGTCACTTATTTATTATATAAGTGGATATATATATATATATATATATATATATATATATATATATAAGTTACACGGAATAAATGATAATTAATGAATTATTATCTATTCGAGTCCATGTGTCCGAGTCATGACTTCCCGGTCCACATAACAAGTCAAAGTCCATGTCCAATGTTACGGCACTGTCGAAGCGAACCAAGACTAGAAAGTCAAGGCGACCTCAACAATGCGAGGCCGTCTACGGCTCTCGTACTAACCTATCTCCGTCATCTAAAAGTTTTCATCCTTATAACTCCGGTCAATCACAAACCAAGCACTTCATTACTCAATATCGCCATCACAACAAACGTTAGTCACAATATGTATATATAACCATTTAAATTCCTAACCAAGTCATATAGCCACAATAAATACCACATTATTACATTATTTCACATAAACACTTAACGTCGAAATTCAATACCAATATCCATTTTCTCATCAACCATTTATATATATATTCCAACCTTAACCAACTTATATTAACCGCTTTAGAACTAACTCAAAATTATATATATATATATTCACTTCGTCAAATTAACTAGTTTTCATCCAACATTATCACAAGTCACGTTTATACTCAAGTTTCAATCATCCAAAATTAACCAAATAACATACCACAAGTTACCATATTACCACATAAGCCAAATCTTCAAGTAATCACAAACAAAGTAACCAAAATATCATCATAACAAGGAAACTATCACAAGTTGGCTCCTAGGACCAAAACCATGACCATGGGGTCTTGGGTTTCATGCTAACGAGCCATACCCAAGGTGTAGGGACCTTGGGGTTTTCGGCCATACAACCAAACATAACCAAATGGTGTCAAACTTGTTCCAAACACAACCAAATCAATACCAAATCACTCAATATGCATCAAGAATCAAACATAAGCCTCAAAATGGGTCAAGAAACACAAAACCAGCAAAAAGTCTTGGGTTAACCCCACGACCCACATGAAATCCGAAACCCAAACACCCCCAAATGATACCAAACTTGTTTGTTTCATGTTTTTATTAACCAAAAACCTTTAAAATATAAAAACCCAGTTAGTTTAATCACAAATTTACAAGTTCTTGTAAGTTTGACTCGGATAAAAGTCAAACCCTCAAAAAGAATCAACTAGCTCACCTTTTCTTATTAGTTTCACAAGATTTTAACAACAATGATGTTATATGGAATGATGTATGGGTCGAATTGTTCAAGAAAATGGAGATGGAGGTTGTTTGAATGTATAAAAGTTATATGGATATGAAGGAAATGTGATGGCGATGATTTTGGTAAAGTTGGATCATAAAAAAAAATGAGTGTGTGTGGTGTGTGTGTGTGGCCGGTGGCACCAAGAGAGGGGAGGAGAGAATGAGATGAAAATGATGAAGATGGAGTGATGAGGGTGAGGGTAGGGTTGGTTTATGTTAGGGTATTTTGTAAAAATTGTATTTTAGTCCTCCCTTTTCTTAGTTATTTGGCCACAACGGCTCGGGTTAGGGACCAGTGATGAAATTTATATTTTCTCACTCGGTTTAACTTATTTTCATTCCCGGAAAAATATTAAATGTCACCGTTTGTGTTTTTAAACGTTTCCGTTAAGTTTAAATACGTTTTTACGTGAAAGGTGATAATAAATACGTTTTTCAAATAAAAGGTAATGTTTTCCAAATTTTCATTGACAGGGTTAAATAGGTACTAGAAAATGTGTCATCACCACTCTCGGGTTCATTTATGATGTTTCATGGTTCGTTGTATAAGTTTCCCAAATATTTGACTATAATTACGTTCTCCAAAATAAATAAATCCGTAAATGGTTTTTCTCACGTTAGTATAGGATTTCTAGTGCCAAAGTTAAATTGTGCCTAAATCGAAGTGCCTAGCTAATATAAATAATACGTAAAGTGGTAAACACTTTATATAAACTTTCAGTTTCCAACAAGATTTCCAAAACTCAATAAGATTATCGATAATTCAAGTTTCACGTTTATCAAAATGTAATGAGGTAAAGTTATAAAAGGGGTCCCAAAATTACCAGTTGTTACAGCCTCCCAGCCTCAGATGAAACCCGTCCCGGGTTTCACTTCGAATTTCCCGGTAATGGTGTCACAGAAAGACGAGGATATTTCTTCTAGAACTCGTCTTCACGTTCCCACGTGAATTCCGCTCCATGGCGAGAGTTCCAACAAACCTTAACAAGCGGGATTCGACTACGTTTCAAACGTTTGATTTCACGATCCACAATTTCGATAGGTTCCTCAACAAAGTTTAGACTTTCGTCCACACGAATTTCTTTCACAGGAATTACTTGAGTTTCGTCGGAAAGACATTTATTTAGGTTACTCACATGAAAAACATCGTGAACATTTCTCAGCTCTTGAGGTAACTCCAATTGGTAAGCCACCGGTCGGATCCTATCTAGGATTGTAAATGGACCAGTGTATTGAGGGTTGAGTTTTCCACGTTTACCGAAACGTATCACACCCTTCCAAGGAGAAACCTTCAACATGACTCGGTCTCCCACTTGGAACTCCAGGGGCTTACATCTCTTGTCGGCACAGCTTTTTTGTCAGTCACGAGCAGTTTGTAAGGGTTCACGAATCTGAATTACCTTCTCGGTAGTCTCTTGAATGATTTCAGGGCCTGTGAGCTGACTTTCACCAACCTCTGCCCAACAGACAGGCAAATGACACTTCCGGCCATATAGTGCCTCAAATGGTGCGGCCTTAATGCTAGCATGATAGCTGTAGTTGTACGAGAATTCGGCTAGGGGCAGGTACTTCTCCCAGCCTTTTCTGAAATCAATCACGCAAGCACGAAGCATGTCCACCAGTGTTTGGATGGTCCTCTCACTTTGACCATCAGTCTGGGGATGGTAAGCAGTACTCATGTCGAGTCGGGTCCCCAAGGCTGTCTGGAGTGATTGCCAAAAGGCTGACGTGAAATGACTATCACGATCCGAGATGATTGTGGAAAATTAGAAGGGGGGGTTGAATAGTTTTACGTCCTTTTTAAATTTATTACCAAAATATTTTGTAGCTTATTAAAAACTTTCGATTCGATCTCAAGTGAATTCAAGTGACAACCAATATAAGCAATTCTAATCTAATAATGGAAGTATTGAAATGTAATGAAGAAAAGATAGAGTTAGAAAGATCAAACCACAACACGCGAATTTATAGTGGTTCGGCTACAAGGACACCTTCCTTGCCCTACTCCACTCCCTGAGTACCACACTCGAGAGTTTTCTTCACTATGTCAACAAACTCCTTATGGTGGAGAAACCTTACACACCTTGGCTTACACGAGTTAACGACACTAAGCTAAATGTCGAGTTCTAATCGTAGCTAGAACCAATCTCACACCTTCTTCTAGGCTCCACACCTTCGCAACTTCTTCAAGACTTCACACCTTCTTCACACCTTCACAACTTCACACCTTCCTCTATGCACAACTAAGTCACAACTACTAAACTACTTTACAACACACCTAGTTTCTACAATCAACAAATTTACACAACACTTTTACAAATAACTAACACTACTACAATATGAAACTAGCTAATCACAACACTACTACAATTAGATGAATGTAGAGAAGTGTTCTTCTTCTTGCACTTGAGTGGATGAAGCTTTGGATCACTTGGAAACAAAGACTTATGAATTATATGATCAAAGGTTTTTAGAGAGAAGATAAAGATGGGATCAGAAGGTTTATAGTTCAAAAAGGTGGGAAAAATATGTGGAATGATCCAATATTTATAGGGCCAGAAAATACTGTTCTGGAGCGTGCCGGTCCCCTTAATTAGGGGCCGGTCCCCTTAATCATTAAGGGGGCCGCCCTCCTGAACGTTGGAAAAGTTTTTGTGGATAAAATTTGCCCTTTTTGGTTGGAAATTTGAAATGATATCTTTGTGGTTTTATATAGCATTACCAAAAATGATTTACAAATATATATAAAATGTTTATATCATTTTATAAAATGTTATGTCTTAAGACAAAATTTCCTTTGATCATGTAATGCATAAGATGCTTAGTTTATGCATACCTTAAGTGATATAAGATGTAGAGGTAAATATTTGTTACCAAATACTTATTTACGTCTTAATCTTGACTTAATTTGATTTGAGTTTTGTGATTATCAAAACATAGGTTTATTGAGAGATATTAATAACCTTTTTAAACATTATTTATATCAACAATCTCCCCCTTTTTGATGATTACAAAACTTAAACTCATTAACTCAAAAATTAATTTTAAACAAGTATTTTAGTGAGTTTATATTTACTTCTCCCTCTTTTTGTAGAATCAAAAAGGTTATGCCGACAATTTTTAAACGTGAAAAATTGACGGGTAGATATCTCCCCCTTGATGTGTACTCCCCCTCGTTTGGGGGCACCAAGAGAACGAGCTATGGAATGCTTTGCAAAAAAAATATTAGAGGCAGAAGGATATGCATGCAAACATGTATAAGGTGAAAAAAAAATAAAGCATGTTTGAAAAGAAAGCATTCATATTAAATAATTGGTTGTGTCAAGACACAACATACAAGTAGCAATTTGAATTACAAGTAGAAAAGCTAGTTCATAAGTGAACAACTAGGAAAATACATCATCATGCAAAAAGTACATGGTCTTCATAGAGCTTGCAAGCAAAAGGGTGGTAGAGGCTTTATTTATTAAGCATATCAAATGCTTAATTTGGAGAGCATGATGGTGATGGTGGAGGAATGGGTGAGAATTGTGGTGGAGGAATGATTGGAGAGGAAGGTGAAGTTGGTGGTGGTGGTGGGTTGGTAAGCAAATGTTCAATATATGAAAACATATATTGAATTTCATCTCTAAGGCCAAAGATGATGGTGCGGTTGTGTACGCAACAAAGACAAGTATCCCCATGGGATTCAAGTAGCCTCCAAGCCACGGGATTGGCAAAGAATGGTGGTGTAATTGGTGGAGATGAGAGATGAGCATCAAGAGGTGTTATTGGTGAAAGTGAGATGGTAAGATGAGTGGAGATAGGTTCTTGTGTAGGAAGTGGTGATGATACTTGTGGTGACAAGTGTGAGTTGATGTAGTCATTGATTGATGAGGTTGAGGGTATGGAGGATGAGGAAGTTCCATGAGTGGAAGGTGTTTTAGATGGTGCATTGGGTGCACTTGGTGATGAGCATTTGGGTGGAGGTGATGGGGTTTTATCTTCTTCATTTGTTAAGTCAATGAAGAGTTGTTTTGGGGGGATGACCACAAGCTTTTGTTTCTTGGAGGCTTTGGAGTGTGAGGTGCTTGGTGGAGTCATGATGATTTAGATGATGAATGATGAGATGAAGAATGGTGATTATGGAGGGAATTTTATAGTGTGGAAATGGTTGTTTTAGGTATGTATTTGAAATGGTTGAATGAGATTCTAAAATCAGTTGGGTTAAAATGGGAAATGGTAGCTGATACTAGAGAAAGGATTCACAAGATGCAAAAGAAAACAGTGAACCCAGTTCCAGATGGTCGGTCCCCTTAATTATATGCCGGCCCCCTTAATAATTAAGGGGACCGCCTAGGGAATTAAGGGGGCCGCCCATCTGGTGTTTTCCCAGACGACCAGAAACCCAAAATTTGCAGAATTTGGTGATTTTTCAAGTGTGTTTTACCAGCAAGCTCTATTAGAAGTACATACTCTAGGAATGATGATATATAAACAAGTTTATATAACCAAATTTTGCATGCAAATCAACATATTATAATCCACAATGAAAAGAAGCATATTATAACATTAAGATAGCAGCATGATAATAGTTAAAGTCTAAACATTATTCAGGAGATAAACAAGAAATAACACAAGTATTTCCAAATAAATCGGACAAATAGCAAACCATACAAATGTCTAATAGAAACAAATAATAACAAGTAGCAAAACATCAATATCTTCTACTTCTTTTTCTTCCCGGTTAGCTTTCTAAACATCTTTCCAATTGACTTGAATCCTCCACGCATTTCTTCATGCATTTGTTGTTGTCGGTTAATGATGGACGTTTGACGAGTAAAGAGGAGCTCATCGGTACGCTCATGAGGGAGAGGAATTTGATATTCGGAATAGTCAAGATCGGGGAGATCATCAACAAAGGTCGTGGCTAACACGTGATGTGTCTTCCTCCTCATCATCATCATAGCCTCGATGAGAATTTGAACCACGAGGCATAGAGAACATAGGACCACGAGCTTTTCCTTTATCACTACGAGATCTACGAGTCCGGACAAGAGTGAGTTGATTCAAGGTTGGATGAATAAGCTCATAGATATCACTCCGAAGATGTGGGTAATGTTCCATGACATGATGATAAAGTCGTGTAAGAAACATACCGTAAGGAAGGTTGGCATTTGGAGTGTTTTTGGCGGAGATGATTCGATGAACAAAGAAATAATCCAAATTGTAGTTCTCTTCAGCAACTACACAATATAACATGTGGGCGATGCTTGCCGTGAGATGATCACGGTGACCGCCGGTACCAAACGCATTCTCGCGAATGAGTTCTTCCCAATTTTTCATATCGAGGCTTAGTTCTTTGAGAAGAATTTGATTTTCATGAATATCGACATTCTTCGACTTGATTACTCGACTAGTCGTACGACGTTCTAGTTCAAGCATTTGACGAATGTCTTCAGGACTAGGAATCTCAGAATAGTAGGGGCCATCCTGAGGACGATTTCTTTCAAGTGATGAAAGATCCCATTCATTTGAGAATACGGCTTGGCCGTTGTATGGGATCCTGAGAATTTGCCCAAACTGAGCAAGAGTGAGAGTAATAAATTGATTTTGGATCATGAAGGAAATAAGGAGATGACCAAAGGGATCGGTCTGCAACGTCACTTGGCTATAAAAATCAAGGATAAAACGGGGAATGATTGGTTCGTTGATTTGGTAAAGACATTCAAGACGAATATTGGAGAACATTCGCTCGATTTGATCGGATTCAAAGAAAGATGGATCGACAATTCTTCCTTCGTGAATGTTTCTATTTTCAATGGGACGATAGAAACATGCAACTGAAGGAGATATGCCGGGAATAGAGGAAACTTGAGGAATGTATTGTTTGGTTTTTGAGACATCACCAACCGTGGTCTTAGGCATTTTCACCTAAACAATATAACAACAAGACAAAAATTAATACAAAAACAACTAACATGCATATGTATAGTTATATGCAATATATGTGGAACGAAATCCTACTTCGACCAAAGAAAAAATATTCTATCAAGTAGTTTTACGATGTTCTTTGTATTTTGATTTTAAACTCGTTTAGAATATATGATGTCAAAAAGTATGATATCAAAATTCATATCGAAGTAAGGCTAGATATATATTAGATTATATATCTTGCTTTTTTATACGAGTTTGACACAACATAAGCTTGTTTAAAAGATTAAAATGTGAATTTTAGTTTTCAAAAATATCTTTTTAGAGATAAACCAAACGCTCCCTTAGCTAGATAAAATTATCCTTAAACATCAATATATATATTGATTATATATCTTGATGACATCTATTGATTCTAGTAGTATTTGTAACACCCCCAATTCATGGTTGCAGCGGAATTCGAACTGGGTGTTACTCGACGGCACAATAGTCACAATAATAGAAAACGAACTCCAATTGAGTCGTTTTAAAAGATTTATCATTCAAATTATATAAATATCAGAGATTACAAAATGAGGTCCCAAATGGTTCCATGTTTACAATTTACATGAAATGAGTTTTGAATGATAATAAAATTTATAGCCCTCTTGAGTATCCGTGTCCTTCCGTGCCATCCTTGATCGTCATGAACCTGAAATACATGCTTGAGAGGTCAACACAAAGGTTGAGTGATATTCATAGAGTTTGTTTAATGTTTGAACACAATATGTTGGTAGTGTGAGCAATAGACTCACACCAATGTTTGGAAAACAAAGATGGGACACGTTGTTATACGCCCGGAACAGTTATTATCAAATACTAAGCTTATGACACCAAAACGTTAACGTGTACCAATATCAATCGGCGGAGTTATCCCGGTAGGTACTTTGCCGTCATACCTAATGTCTCAAATATTAATGCATTTGTTTGAACTTAGTCAATACAAATGGGATTCGTCAATCCCAATAGGCCTATTCACAATATTCGCGCTCACTTGCAAGTAGCCCTCGCAAGTGATTAAATGGTTCATAATAAGGGATCTTGGTTTGGCAAGGATGTTACTTAGTGATAATAAAACAATCAGGCAAGCATACAATTTAAAAACATTGTACTCGGTTGAAAATAGCATGTATTCCCCTCAAGGGTTTGTAAAACATTGAAGTAATGTAAAGTGGGGCTATGAACTCACCTTAAGTAAGATATCAAGTAATGAATGTGATGGTCGAATCGCGAAGGTTTCTACGAGCAACCTATATTAGAATGTTGCGACTTAGGATCGGAGTAAAGAATATGAAGTAGTGCCTATATATATATCTTGCATTTAGTCCATGATGTGGTATGATGTATAGTGTAAGTCTTTGAAAGAAAAGATTCATGAACATGTATATTTTGTATATCGTTTACTACCGTTCGGGCCGACATAATTCAGAAGTCATGTTAGTAAGCGTTCGAGGAGCCAGGACACTTTAACTCGTAAATCCACAACTCAACTCGACGGCTTACATAATGAACTCCTCACATGAGGCTCCCTACTATTGTAGTAGTTGATGAAATATATAGATATAAGTTTTGATCCTAAAAGTTACATGTCCGATACTTGAATAAACTTAGGAAAGTTTATTAGTACATGAAGATTGTTATTAGGGGTAGTTTCATAAGTCTTGTATGACCATTTTCTCTTGGTAATAACTCATGGTTCCTTTTAAGTGAAGTAGATCCAAATTGCTTGTTCAAGTTATCGCCAATTCCTTGTTTCATGTTTACGCCTATGTAAGTTTACTTGGTCATTTCGTCATGGCCTAGCCATGACCTTTGGTCCTTGTTCCAAGGTCATGAGACTCAACCTTGGCTCTAGCCATGGTTGTGGTCTTGATTATAGGTCATAAGACCTCTTGTTCCTTTTAAAGTATAACCATAATATAGTGACTTTGGTCTAAAAATGGGCTGTTAAGATTTTGAAGAAAATTATCACTCGGAAAGCGTTTTCAGGGCTCGAGCTTCTTTGTTCCTGAACGAAAACGTCGTTCCGGACAACTTTCGTGTTTTAACTTTTTGATGAATCGGACCAGAAGTGGGACTTTCAAAACCCAAATTTGATCAGAATGGTATTTGGCAGTTTGCCGCAAAGTTTTGATAACTTCAAATGGGCGTAACTTTTGACTCGTATACTCGCTTTAGGTGGTTCAAATTGCTATGGTTTCCTTGTTAAGTCCTCTACTGTAATGTGTAATGATCCAACATCATATTTTTACCATTTTGATCAGGTCTTACCAAGAAAGTCACTAGTTTACTTGTTATAGTAACTTATCTTGTCAATCAATTACAACAACTTGTTTTACTCACTTTTATACATCATGGACATGAATACAAGACATAATATAGCATGAATAATATGTAAATAACATGAACATGATTATTCAACAAGAAGCATGTTAGGGTTTGGCTTACAACTTTTGGCTTTCAAAGATGAAAGGAAGTTAACATGTAAGGATAGGACTTTGATAGACTTGCTTCAACCCACTTCACTTCATGCAATCTTTCTACTCTTGTAATATTGAAAGAGAGATGATGAAAATTGAGGTGACTTGAGTGGATTCAAACTCAAGAGAAATCACCAAAGTTCTAAAGATTGGAAGTAGTTTTGATGAATCAAAACCAAACTAGTGTTTATGTGTTGTTATGCTCTTGAATCATGTATGAAACTTGGAAGAGAACTTGATAAGGATGAAATATTGATGTGTGTGGTATGTGGGACGTTCAAAGGAAGGCAAGGAGGCTTTATGGGAGCTTGAGGAGGTTACAAGCTTGACTTGTCAACCCTTGGAGGCCAAGGTTAACACATGTTCTCATCCAAGAGTTCTAAGCATAAGATCATGACACCTAGTGTGAATCCCCCCTCCTAGTGGCGGTTTGCCAAGCTTGGGGAGCAAGGTGTGGACTTTTGATGATATTATCCAAGATATCTAGTATGTTTTGGCTCCGTAAAATGCTAACCGTAAATGGTTAAGCCACGAAACGTAAAACCGGGTATCGTAAAAATACGAAACTTGGAAGAATGGTTAAACATGTCAAAATACTCCATAATAAAATATAAAATGAGTGGTAGGTTCCATTTGGGTGGTAAAACCCTGCTAAAAATTGGAAACACGGGTCTAAAACGCGTAATACGTAAAATGTACGAATATTGCGTAAAATTGAGAAAAGTAAAATGTTACTTTTCTAATAGGATAATATTGATTTAAAATGACTTATAATGTCTAGACTGGGCTCAGTCTAGTGTCGGTTGGTATTAAATGTCTTTTAGACATCAAACCGTAAGCCTAAAAATCAAGGAATGACTTATAAAATCAAGGAATGATTTTTGGTCAATGGAGGAGGGAAAAATATGTTGACTTTTTCTAATAAGTTGAAAACTCAAATCGTCTTAGAAACGCGGTGCAGGTATAGGCTAAGATTACGGCCGAGTAAAAACGCTTAAAACTGAAAATTCCAGTTTTTCACGGCCGAGGCTTATTTTGGTCATGTTTTTCTCAGTCATGATTTATTCTCAAATAAATCATGAGTGTGTCAAACATTTTTCTGATACGGGGAAAATTAACGCGACCGAATTTCGTTGTGCGTAGAATTTCTGAATGACGTTTTACCCTAAAACGTGTAATCCCGTGTAATTCCTTAATAACTTTCACGAAAATGAGCTTATGAATGTCAAACTTTTAATTTGCCATGGAAATGATTTATCACTTGAGCCCAAGAAATAAAAATCAAATTTCGGGAAAATTTTCGGGAAAAATGAATAGTAAAAGTGAATAGTGAAATTTTCCGGGAATAGTAATTATCCTGAAAATGCGAATTGTTACAGTCTCTACCCCTTACGGGGAACTTCGTCCCGAAGTTCTATGTGTGTTATATGTTGGAGTGGTGTTGATGAAAAGGTGTGGTTACTTATGAGGACTCGAGTCTTGAATTACCAGTGATATAGTTTGATTTGTCTCAGAATACAGTGTGTCAATAGAAATTGATAACATAGTTGAATATCAATAGAGATTTATATAATAGTCGAATATCAAAGGAAATTGCTATAGCAATCGAGTATTAATAGGAATTGATATAGTAGTTGAATATCAAATAGAACTCGATATAGTTGTCAAGTATCAATAGCAATTGATATAGTAGTTGAACAACAATTGCAATTGACATAGACATCGAATAATGGAATAAATGTTGAACATGTGGTTGGACCAAGTCCTGTTTGAATTGTACGGCTGCCCTTGCATATGGCTACATGGCTTCACAATGAGTTCGGTATGACTGCCCATGCATATGGCTACATGGCCCCGTAATGAGTTTGGTACGACTGCACATGCATTATGAAAACCAAATGTAAATCTCGTACTAATGGAAATTGGGATAGTTGTTGCAATCATAGCCCAGTAGGTAATCTGTTGTTGTATCTAGTGTTTATTGACTTCATACTTATGTTATTTCGGATATAAATAAGTCCACTTGTTTATAATTCTTTATTTACATAGAGAGGCATCCCAAACAATGTAACTAAAGGAATATAAACTTATGGTTCGATGATTTATAATTTCTTTATTTAAATGAAAAGGCATCCCAATCCATTCAAATAAGGACATTATAAATCATCCTACTCAAGAATTCCCGACACAACATTCATACTTAGCCGGTGAGTTACAAGGTAGTGTATTACGAGATGATACTGGTGTTCCAAAAGTACAAGATGAATATTCAAACTTGTAAAGCTGATGAGGGTGCTTGTGGTGTAACTAAGGATGATTTGAGCTTTAAAAGTGCATCAAGATCTGTTAATGAGCTTGTGTTTGCAACGGTTGTGAAGATAATGTTGTGGTATGTTGATGAACAAAAGTGTGTATGCTTAACATTAATACTCTTAGGTATAGATGTTGAGTTTGTTTTGAAAATCTTAAGAGATTTTAAAAGTTTATGATGGAATGGTATCCTTAGGACCTAAACAGGATAGTACTTCTACAGGATGAAGAGAAGAATTGATAACTATCCCAAGATAGTATTTCGGATTATCTCATAAATGAAAACTTTCAAGAATGAAATTAAGGTGTTAAGATCTTGCTGAGTGGTAAGACACTATCGTGTCTCTAGATTGTTTTAATGTATTCTGGTGGTTTATCGTGTTCATGTAGGAAATCAATCTAAACATAACCCTAGTACAACTACTCTCAGTATTTGAAAATTCTAAGTCGAATATAGTTAGTCAGACTATATTCCACTGTCCCTAGGTTAAATATAGGTGACTAGTCTATATTTAGCCAAGGTTCGATAAAATTTTCAAATACCTAAACTAGGTATACTTTTGATATGTCCGTTGCTTTCGGGAAACTGTCCACTAAACAAAGGCGATGTCAAACCCTTAAGTTGCAAGTCCCGTCCATACAAGACTTGTAACGTATGTTTTCATATTCCATTGCATAGAAGGTAGTAAGGGTAGATACGTATGGAAAGGAAGTTTTAAGTAGTTCTAAAATAGAACATACTTGGCCAGGATCACGAACTTTTGATAATGAAGGTTTCATAAGAAAACTTTGATGAATGTAGAGAAAGTTCAGCTTTTGTCGATGATGGATTAGTTTGTCCTTTAGAAATCTCATATTTCTTGTTTTGAAATCGATAGATTGTGACGGGTTTTTGATATCATAAGAAATGATATTGATGATGTGATGGAATAATTATAGAGACCATTTGCACAAAACACAATGTCTCGGAAGTAGGTTAGGCCATTGTTCACAATGTCTGGGAAGTAGGTTAGGTCATTGTGTGACTCAAAACATTTGAGAAATGATTAAGACCATTGTATCATACAATGTCTTGGAAAATGAATGAGACCATTGTATCTCACAATGTCTTGGAAAATGAATGAGGCCATTGTATCTCACAATGTCTTGAAAAATGAATGAGACCATTGTATCTCACAATGTCTTGGAAAATGAATGAGACCATTGTATCTCACAATGTCTTGAAAAGTGAATGAGACCATTGTATCTCACAATGTCTTGAAAAATGAATGAGACCATTGTATCTCACAATGTCTTGGAAAATGAATGAGACCATTGTATCTCACAATGTCTTGAAAAATGAATGAGACCATTGTATCTCACAATGTCTTGGAAAATGAATGAGACCATTGTATCTCACAATGTCTTGAAAAATAGGAAAGACCATTGCAATCAGTTACAATGTCTTGGACATATAATGTTGGAGTAGGAACATGATTGGGAGAGTGTGGCTGTGCCGAAATGCCTTAGAATAGGCATACACAGATATGTTTAGTCCATTGTTTAGATAAATGATTGAAAATAAACCGAGTTTATATATCAATATACTAATATGTTCATGTAGCATAAAATGCCTAGTGTGTATATATCAATATACTTATATGTGTTCATGTAGCATAAAATGCCTAGTGTGTATATATCAATATACTTATATGTGTTCATGTAGCATAAAATGCTTAGTGTGTATATATCAATATACTTATATGTGTTCATGTAGCATAAAATGCTTAGTGTGTATATATCAATATAATTATATGTGTTCATGTAGCATAAAATGCTTAGTGTGTATATATCAATATACTTATATGTGTTCATGTAACATAAAATGCTTACGGGGAAATGCTCAATTATGTTTAGGGTACATATATTAATATGCAATTATGTTTGTGTAGCATAAAATATCTACGGGGAAATGCTCAAAAGGGGTATATATATGAATATACTAATATGTTTGTGTAGCATAACATGCTTACTAAGTCCATAATCGTCTGGAGGATGGAAGACACGGAGAGCGGAAGGCTATAAAAATGGTTTTGCTTGTAGTTGTAGTTATAGTTTAGGTCTCAATTAGACCCGTTTCTCTATAACCATGGCTCTGGTACCAATCTGTAACACCCCCAATTCATGGTTGCAGCGGAATTCGAACTGGGTGTTACTCGACGGCACAATAGTCACAATAATAGAAAACGAACTCCAATTGAGTCGTTTTAAAAGATTTATCATTCAAATTATATAAATATCAGAGATTACAAAATGAGGTCCCAAATGGTTCCATGTTTACAATTTACATGAAATGAGTTTTGAATGATAATAAAATTTATAGCCCTCTTGAGTATCCGTGTCCTTCCGTGCCATCCTTGATCGTCATGAACCTGAAATACATGCTTGAGAGGTCAACACAAAGGTTGAGTGATATTCATAGAGTTTGTTTAATGTTTGAACACAATATGTTGGTAGTGTGAGCAATAGACTCACACCAATGTTTGGAAAACAAAGATGGGACACGTTGTTATACGCCCGGAACAGTTATTATCAAATACTAAGCCTATGACACCAAAACGTTAACGTGTACCAATATCAATCGGCGGAGTTATCCCGGTAGGTACTTTGCCGTCATACCTAATGTCTCAAATATTAATGCATTTGTTTGAACTTAGTCAATACAAATGGGATTCGTCAATCCCAATAGGCCTATTCACAATATTCGCGCTCACTTGCAAGTAACCCTCGCAAGTGATTAAATGGTTCATAATAAGGGATCTTGGTTTGGCAAGGATGTTACTTAGTGATAATAAAACAATCAGGCAAGCATACAATTTAAAAACATTGTACTCGGTTGAAAATAGCATGTATTCCCCCCAAGGGTTTGTAAAACATTGAAGTAATGTAAAGTGGGGCTATGAACTCACCTTAAGTAAGATATCAAGTAATGAATGTGATGGTCGAATCGCGAAGGTTTCTACGAGCAACCTATATTAGAATGTTGCGACTTAGGATCGGAGTAAAGAATATGAAGTAGTGCCTATATATATATCTTGCATTTAGTCCATGATGTGGTATGATGTATAGTGTAAGTCTTTGAAAGAAAAGATTCATGAACATGTATGTTTTGTATATCGTTTACTACCGTTCGGGCCGACATAATTCAGAAGTCATGTTAGTAAGCGTTCGAGGAGCCAGGACACTTTAACTCGTAAATCCACAACTCAACTCGACGGCTTACATAATGAACTCCTCACATGAGGCTCCCTACTATTGTAGTAGTTGATGAAATATATAGATATAAGTTTTGATCCGAAAAGTTACATGTCCGATACTTGAATAAACTTAGGAAAGTTTATTAGTACATGAAGATTGTTATTAGGGGTAGTTTCATAAGTCTTGTATGACCATTTTCTCTTGGTAATAACTCATGGTTCCTTTTAAGTGAAGTAGATCCAAATTGCTTGTTCAAGTTATCGCCAATTCCTTGTTTCATGTTTACGCCTATGTAAGTTTACTTGGTCATTTCGTCATGGCCTAGCCATGACCTTTGGTCCTTGTTCCAAGGTCATGAGACTCAACCTTGGCTCTAGCCATGGTTGTGGTCTTGATTATAGGTCATAAGACCTCTTGTTCCTTTTAAAGTATAACCATAATATAGTGACTTTGGTCTAAAAATGGGCTGTTAAGATTTTGAAGAAAATTATCACTCGGAAAGCGTTTTCAGGGCTCGAGCTTCTTTGTGCCTGAACGAAAACGTCGTTCCGGACAACTTTCGTGTTTTAACTTTTTGATGAATCAGACCAGAAGTGGGACTTTCAAAACCCAAATTTGATCAGAATGGTATTTGGCAGTTTGCCGCAAAGTTTTGATAACTTCAAATGGGCGTAACTTTTGACTCGTATACTCGCTTTAGGTGGTTCAAATTGCTATGGTTTCCTTGTTAAGTCCTCTACTGTAATATGTAATGATCCAACATCATATTTTTACCATTTTGATCAGGTCTTACCAAGAAAGTCACTAGTTTACTTGTTATAGTAACTTATCTTGTCAATCAATTACAACAACTTGTTTTACTCACTTTTATACATCATGGACATGAATACAAGACATAATATAGCATGAATAATATGTAAATAATATGAACATGATTATTCAACAAGAAGCATGTTAGGGTTTGGCTTACAACTTTTGGCTTTCAAAGATGAAAGGAAGTTAACATGTAAGGATAGGACTTTGATAGACTTGCTTCAACCCACTTCACTTCATGCAATCTTTCTACTCTTGTAATCTTGAAAGAGAGATGATGAAAATTGAGGTGACTTGAGTGGATTCAAACTCAAGAGAAATCACCAAAGTTCTAAAGATTGGAAGTAGTTTTGATGAATCAAAACCAAACTAGTGTTTATGTGTTGTTATGCTCTTGAATCATGTATGAAACTTGGAAGAGAACTTGCTAAGGATGAAATATTGATGTGTGTGGTATGTGGGACGTTCAAAGGAAGGCAAGGAGGCTTTATGGGAGCTTGAGGAGGTTACAAGCTTGACTTGTCAACCCTTGGAGGCCAAGGTTAACACATGTTCTCATCCAAGAGTTCTAAGCATAAGATCATGACACCTAGTGTGAATCCCCCCTCCTAGTGGCGGTTTGCCAAGCTTGGGGAGCAAGGTGTGGACTTTTGATGATATTATCCAAGATATCTAGTATGTTTTGGCTCCGTAAAATGCTAACCGTAAATGGTTAAGCCACGAAACGTAAAACCGGGTATCGTAAAAATACGAAACTTGGAAGAATGGTTAAACATGTCAAAATACTCCATAATAAAATATAAAATGAGTGGTAGGTTCCATTTGGGTGGTAAAACCCTGCTAAAAACTGGAAACACGGGTCTAAAACGCGTAATACGTAAAATGTACGAATATTGTGTAAAATTGAGAAAAGTAAAATGTTACTTTTCTAATAGGATAATATTGATTTAAAATGACTTATAATGTCTAGACTGGGCTCAGTCTAGTGTCGGTTGGTATTAAATGTCTTTTAGACATCAAACCGTAAGCCTAAAAATCAAGGAATGACTTATAAAATCAAGGAATGATTTTTGGTCAATGGAGGAGGGAAAAATATGTTGACTTTTTCTAATAAGTTGAAAACTCAAATCGTCTTAGAAACGCGGTGCAGGTATAGGCTAAGATTACGGCCGAGTAAAAACGCTTAAAACTGAAAATTCCAGTTTTTCACGGCCGAGACTTATTTTGGTCATGTTTTTCTCAGTCATGATTTATTCTCAAATAAATCATGAGTGTGTCAAACATTTTTCTGATACGGGGAAAATTAACGCGACCGAATTTCGTTGTGCGTAGAATTTCTGAATGACGTTTTACCCTAAAACGTGTAATCCCGTGTAATTCCTTAATAACTTTCACGAAAATGAGCTTATGAATGTCAAACTTTTAATTTGCCATGGAAATGATTTATCACTTGAGCCCAAGAAATAAAAATCAAATTTCGGGAAAATTTTCGGGAAAAATGAATAGTAAAAGTGAATAGTAAAATTTTCTGGGAATAGTAATTATCCTGAAAATGCGAATTGTTACAGTATTAACAAATTTTATGAGCTAGTTTTAAGTTTCAAATAACCACATATAGTTATAGTTTGTTCATGAACCAAACACCCATGTTGACTTCATGAACCATTTTATAACAAATTGAAAAATATGTTTTGATTGTTTATAATATTAAAACAATGTAATGTAGTATATTTTCAATAGTTTTTAATAGTTGTATCAACAATGTGCCTTTTGAAAATAGAATTCAACAAGAGTTTATGGGCGATTAATGATTTTGACAAAATGATATGTTATACTAAATTAGAGTTGCAATACATCATCCTAATCCTATGGGAAGCATTTGGTAGTTCAATTCCTAGCTTCTATTTCTCTAAAACTTGAATTAAAATAAATTTTAATAAAATACCTAATTGTTGATTAGACACCAAATTGAATGAAATGTGATGAAATGCATGTTGGAAGACTTACAAAAGATGTTGTTATATGTTAGGTTAATGTTTGTCCCTTGCGAAACAACCCCGGATTGGTGATATGGTGAAGGATTTTGACGTTTTTGGGTGTTTTGGTTCGTACACAGCAGTGGTGGGGAAGAAATATATGAGTAAATGAAGTGTTTGGGAATGGAAATAAGGTGGAAAACGGATTTGAGAGTGTCAGATGGCCGGTCCCCTTAAACATTAAGGGGACCGCCCCTGATAACAAGCCGGTCCCCTTAATCTTTAAGGGGGCCGCCCATTAAATTTTGGAATTTTCGCGTAATCAGTTTCTGGAACAAATATATTTATACATATATAATTAGATTTATAATATATCAAAGATACGTGAGTGTTTATTGGCACGATAATTAAAATGTGCCTTTGACAATTTTGGATAAAATGATCAAAGTGTTAAGTTGATGTGAGGTTTGAGGTGTGTTCAGGAATATGTGAATATGTGTATATGTGTATATATATATATAGGTATAAATATGAGTGAATGATGGATTGATGGATGAGGTTTGAAAGATGATAACGGAGATAGAGAATATTCGGCGAAAGGAGTTTGTTTCATCCATAGTGTTCACGTGCGAAGGCGTTTTAGCATGATCATAGTCCACTTGACTCATATCCCTTCATCATCATGAGTCTTCTAAAAGTAGACTTAAAAGAATTACGCGAGGGGGGAAGGAAAGGGTTCGATAACGAACAATTTCCTAGAGTTCTAGAAAGTCAACTAATGACATATCTAGGTTATTGTGCAAGTATGTATATATATATATATACTCTTATACTTATTATATTAGAAATATATATATATATATATATATATATATATATATATATATATATATATATATATATATATATATATATATATATATATATATATATATATATGTATGTATGTATATATATGATCGAACAAGAAGAGGAAAATAGTAATCTATCTCTATGCAAACAACGTAATCAAACAAGGCATATTTATCTAAGCATGGTAATGAGTTGTGAAAGAATGGCGTACCTGGTGGTCTTCAAAAAAGAATCTTCAAAATCATCAAGATGACATATAGACTTTGAAAAAGTCTATGTTGAGAGAAACTTCAAGATTGCCTCAAGGAATGTTCATCTAGCTATTCGATCCCCATTGTCTCTTTGGTCCAAAGTTGTTTGGTCCAAACATGTTTAACATTTGACTAGGATGCATGAAAGGTGGTAGTATACTCCAAGGATTGTAGCTTTGTTGGTAGTTCCACATTTGATTACTATTGTTATTATAGTTTTGCCTATTTTGGTTTCTTCTTGGTTGAGGTGTTTTAGACCTAGGATTAGGGTTATTTGGTTTTCTAGGTTGTGGAGTTTTAGATCTTGTCTTAGGTTTAGAAGATCCTGCTTCGATTTTTAAAGATGGTTTATAAAAAGCTTTTACCTCTTCATTGTTTGCAAGAGGTATTTTTCTATCATTAATGAGTATATACTTAGGATTAGATTTTAAAGGTTTTGGTTCATCAAGTTCACTTTCAAATTTTACATTTTTAATTTCACTCGTTGAGGCTTCGGTTGAGTTAAATCCTAAACTGGTTTTATCTCTGGATGCTATTTGAAAACTTATTATTTTACTAAGTGAGTGACTGCTATTTTCAAATTTGTCAAGCTTTCAAATTTCTTCCCTAAGTATTTCGTTTTCTCTTTTAAGCTCTTGACATGATTTACATTCCTCAAAGATTTCTTTACCTTTTTCTAGTTGATGTATTTTAATTTTGAGTTCTATTACTTCATTTTCCAATTGGTTGTTCATGCATTTTAGTAATTTGTTTTTAACCATTACTTGTTGTCCTAGTTTGCATAGTCTATTATATTCACTATCTAAATCTTTTTCATCTAATGATAAATTCTCATCACTAAAGTATTCGGTTGGAACGTACCTCGCTTGATGTCTTCGCCATGAGACACTTCTCTTCCTTTGTCGTTTCTTTCTCATCTTCATCGCTATCACTCCAAGCTCCTCCAACAAATGCTCTTTGATTTTGATCTCTTGACATCATTGGACACTTTCCAATAAGGTGATTTGGATCACCACACTTGAAGCATTTCCTTTCATTCTTGTTTTTGTCATCCTTACTCTTTTGAATTGTTTTCTTTTCATCATGTGGTTGTCTTACGAATCTTCTTCGCCTTTTGAAGAATTTCTTGAAATCTCTTACGGCCATGGCGTATTCTTCGTCATCACTTTCGGAAGATGAGCTATCTTCAATACTAGATTCCTTTCTTGCTTTCAAGGCGATTGACTTGCTTTGCTCTCGTTTTCCTTTGACCATTTCGGAATCCTTCTTTATGATTGCTTCGTAGACTTTTAAATTACCAATTAATTCATCAAGTTGCAATGTTGACAAATTCTTTGATTCTTCAATAGCCGTCACTTTAGCCCACCATTTTGGATGAAGAGTTCCAAGAAACTTCCTAACAAAATTCTTACTAGAAAAATTCTCATCAAGTGCTTTTAAACTTGTGATGATAGTGTTAAATCTAGCAAAAGCATTATCAATTGATTCCTCTTCCGGAATCCTGAATTGCTCATATTGTTGAACAAGTAGATCTATCTTATTATCTTTGACTTGACTATTACCTTGGTGAGTTATTAGTAAAGAGTTCCAAATTTCTTTTGCGGTTTCATACATAAAGATCCTTTCGTACTCTTTACGTGGTAGCGCATTATAAATAACCATTTTTGCTTCATTATTTTTAGCAAGTTTTCTTTTTAAATCATAATTTTGTTTTTCAAAAGGTACGATTTCATCTTTCTTTGTTTCGGGGTTATTTTGAATAGGTAAAAAATCACCATTAGTAATAACATGCCAAAGATCTAGATCTTTTGATTTCACATAAGTTTCGAATCTATTTTTCCAATATAAGAATCCATCACTTTCAAATAGTGGTGGTCTTTGCATAGATTGCCCTTCTAGATATTTTTCAGATTCCATAGATCGTTACAAGTTTTAAAATACAATATATTTTAAAGATCTTGCTAGACCTGGCTCCTGATACCAATTGTGGAAAACTAGAAGGGGGGTTGAATAGTTTTACGTCCTTTTTAAATTTATTACCAAAATATTTTGTAGCTTATTAAAAGCTTTTGATTCGATCTCAAGTGAATTCAAGTGACAACCAATTAAATTAATTCTAATCTAATAATGGAAGTATTGAAATGTAATGAAGAAAAGATAGAGTTAGAAAGATCAAACCACAACACGCGAATTTATAGTGGTTCGGCTACAAGGACACCTTCCTTGCCCTACTCCACTCCCCGAGTACCACACTCGAGAGTTTTCTTCACTATGTCAACAAACTCCTTATGGTGGAGAAACCTTACACACCTTGGCTTACACGAGTTAACGACACTAAGCTAAATTTCGAGTTCTAATCGTAGCTAGAACCAATCTCACAACTTCTTCTAGGCTCCACACCTTCTTCACACCTTCACAATTTCTTCAAGACTTCACACCTTCTTCACACCTTCCTCTATGCACAACTAAGTCACAACTACTAAACTACTTTACAACACACCTAGTTTCTACAATCAACAAATTTACACAACACTTTTACAAATAACTAACACTACTACAATATGAAACTAGCTAATCACAACACTACTACAATTAGATGGATGTAGAGAAGTGTTCTTCTTCTTGCACTTGAGTGGATGAAGCTTTGGATCACTTGGAAACAAAGACTTATGAATTATATGATCAAAGGTTTTTAGAGAGAAGACAAAGATGGGATCAGAAGGTTTATAGTGCAAAAAGGTGAGAAAAATATGTGGAATGATCCAATATTTATAGGGCCAGAAAATACTGTTCTGGAGCGTGCCGGTCCCCTTAATTAGGGGCCGGTCCCCTTAATCATTAAGGGGGCCGCCTAGTAAAATTAAGGGGGCCGCCCTCCTGAACGTTGGAAAAGTTTTTCTGGATAAAATTTGCCCTTTTTGGTTGGAAATTTGAAATCATATCTTTGTGGTTTAATATAGCATTACCAAAAATGATTTACAAATATATATATAAAATGTTTATATCATTTTATAAAATGTTATGTCTTAAGACAAAATTTCCTTTGATCATGTAATGCATAAGATGCTTAGTTTATGCATAACTTAAGTGATATAAGATGTAGAGGTAAATATTTGTTACCAAATACTTGTTTACGTCTTAATCTTGACTTAATTTGATTTGAGTTTTGTGATTATCAAAACATAGGTTTATTGAGAGATATTAATAACCTTTTTAAACATTATTTATATCAACAATGATAGATATAGGAACACCATGACGTGAAACAATCTCTTTCACATAAAGTTGCGCGAGTTTGTCAATACTGTCACTTTTACTAATCGCAAGAAAATGAGCAGATTTCGTTAGTCAGTCAACGATTACCTAGATAGCGTCACATCCGCTAACTGTTCTCGGTAACTTGGCGATAAAATCCATGGTAATTCTCTCCCATTTCCAAATGGGTAGTTTAGGTTGGGTTAACAACCCTGACGGTTTTTGGTGTCCGGCCCTAACTCTGGAACATGTTAGGCATTTGCTGACATATAGGGCTACGTTAGCTTTCATGTTCGGCCACCAGTACAGTTTCTTCAAGTCGTGGTACATCTTATCAGCTCCAGGATGGATAGAGTATTTTGATTTATGCAACTCATGCATAATCAACTCACGAATTCCTCCGTAGAGGGGTATCCAACTCCTTTCTCCAAAGCATAAGGTTCCATCCATTCGCGTCACAAAACCATTCTTATTTTCTACCATTCCATAAATGTTTTCATCTTGTCGATTTTCTTTCTTCAATGCTTCTGCCTGAGTGGTCAGTATCCAAGACAGTAACGGCGAGTTTATAGTCATACCCAGGGATCTAACTCTCAATGGCGGAATTCTCTCCTTCCGGCTAAGAGCATTGGACACTACATTGGCCTTCCTGGGATGATAATGAATTGTGTAGTCGTACTCGCTAAGTAGCTCTAACTACCGACGTTGTCTCATGTTCAGTTCCTTTTGATCTAAAATATATTGCAGACTCTTGTGATCAGTGTACACAAAACACTTGGTGCCATACAAGTAGTGTCTCAATATCCGAAGAGCAAACACACCAGCCCCCAATTCTAGATCATGCATCATGTAATTCTTCTTGTGCTTCTTAAGCTGTCGAGAGGCATAAGCTGTTACTTTCTCTCGCTGCATCAAAACTGCTCCCAAACCTTTGTGCGAAGCATCGCAATATACGACAAAGTCTTCGCTACCTTCAGGTACGGCTAATATCAGTGCACTGCACAACTTCTCCTTCAACTGTTGGAACGCTTCCTCCTCTTTTTCTCCCCATTCATACTTGACGTTCTTCTGAGTGAATTTAGTTAGTGTCTTGGCTATTTTTAGAGAGTCCCTAACCCGAGCCCCTTGTGGCCAAATAACTAAGAAAAGGGAGGACTAAAATACAATTTTTACAAAATACAACCACTAATAACCAACCCTAACCCTTATCCCATCATTTTCATCTTCATTTCACTCATCTCTCTCCCTCCCTCTCTTGGTGCCGCCGGCCACCCCACAAACACCACCACCATTCATTTTTTTTATGATCTAACACCACCAAAATCATCTCCATCACATTTCCTTCATATTCATATAAGTTTTATACATTCAAACAAGCTCCATCTCCATTTTCTTGAACAATTCAACCCATACATCATTCCATATAACATCATTGTTGTTTAAATCTTGTGAAACTAAGAAGAAAAAGTGAGCTAGTTGATTCTTTTTGAGGGTTTGACTTTTATCCGAGTCAAACTTACAAGAACTTGTAAATTTGTGATTAAACTAAGTGGGTTTTTATATTTTAAAGGTTTTTGGTTAACAAAAACATGAAACAAACAAGTTTGGTATCATTTGGGGGTGTTTAGGTTTCGGATTCATGTGGGTCATGGGGTTAACCCACGACTTTTTGATGGTTTTGTGTTTCTTGACCCATTTTGAGGCTTATGTTTGATTCTTGATGCATATTGAGTGATTTGGTATTGATTTGGTTATGTTTAGAACAAGTTTGACACCATTTGGTTGTGTTTGGTTGTATGGCCGAAAACCCCATGGTCCCTAGACCTTGGGTATGGCTCGTTAGTTTCCTTGTTATGATGATATTTTGGTTACTTTGTTTGTGACTACTTGAAGATTTGGCTTATGTGGTAATATGGTAACTTGTGGTATGTTATTTGGTTAATTTTGGATGATTGAAACTTGAGTATAAACGTGACTTGTGATAATGTTGGATGAAAACTAGTTAATTTGACGAAGTGTATATATATACAATTTTGAGTTGGTTATAAAGCGGTTAATATAAGTTGGTTAAGATTGGAATATATATATAAATGGTTGATGAGAAAATGGATATTGGTATTGAATTTCGACGTTAAGTGTTTATGTGAAATAATGTAATAATGTGGTATTTGTTGTGGCTATATGACTTGGTTATGAATTTAAATGGTTATATATACATATTGTGACTAACATTTGTTGTGATGGTGATATTGAGTAATGGAGTGCTTGGTTTGTGATTGACCGGAGTTATAAGGATGAAAACTTTTAGATGACGGAGATAGGTTAGTACGAGAGCCGTAGACGGCCTCGCATTGTTGTAGTTTGTGAAGTGCGGAATGGATATCGGGATATATTGGATTGATATTTATTATGACGATACTTGACTTGAGACTTTGTGCACGTTGAGGTCGCCTTGACTTTCTAGTCTTGGTTGGCTTCGACAATGCCGTAACATTGGACATGGACTTTGACTTGTTATGTGGACCGGGAAGTCATGACTCGGACACGTGGACTCGAATAAATAATAATTTGTTAAATATCATTTATTCCGTGTAACTTATATATAATATGAGTCTAAATATATATATATATATATATATATATATATATATATATATATATATATATATATATATATATCCACTTATATAATAAATAAGTGACGTAATAAATAAAAATAATAACGTAACAATAACTATTAACTATTAAGTTAGCTTCATAATTATCGGAACCTTATTAAACATATATATATAACGAATTTGGATTACGATTTAAGAATGGAAATATTTTGGAAATGAGGATCTATAAAACTTCCCAAAAACAAACAATTTCTTCGATGCGAGTTATTGAATATTCGAGTGCACGCAAAAACAAGTCCAAAGTTAATCTTCTATTGTGATATTGATTTTACCCATTATGATCGAGTTTCGGATTTATTTAACGATAATAGGTCATTAATATTTATATTGAACCTATTGGACTGACGAGCCCAATAGGAGCTCTATATGGAGAAAACATGAGGTGAGTTTCATAGTGTAACAATTCACATTTTTGGATTACTATTCACTATTACTATTCACTTTCACTATTCATTTTCCGAAATTTGATTTTTATTTCATATTCTAGTGTGATAAATCATTTCCATGGCAAAATAAAAGTTTGACACTTATCAGATCATTTTCGCAAAAGTTATTAAGGAACTACACGTTTAGGTTAAAACGTCGTTTAAAAATCCTACGCACAACGAAAACCATCCGCGTTAATTTTCCCCGCATCAGAAAAATGTTTAGTACTCTCATGATTAATTAGAGAATTAATCATGACTAAGAAAAATGTTACCAAATAGACCTTGGGTCGTGAGAAACAGAAAATTTACGTTTTAAGCACTTTTACTTAGCCGTAACCTTAGCCTATACTTGCAACGTGTTTCTAAGACGATTTGAGTTTTCACATTATTTGGAAAAGTCAACATATTTTTCCCTCCTCCATTGACCAAAAATCATTCCTTGATTTTATAAACTATTCCTTGATTTTTAGGCTTACGGTTTTAAGTTTAAAGACATTAAATACCAATCGACACTAGACCTAGCCCAGCCTAGACATTATGAGTCATTTTAGTTCATTACTATCCTATTAGAAAAGTAACACTTTACTTTTCTCAATTTTACGCAACTTTTGTACGTTTTACGTATTACGCGTTTTAGACCCGTGTTTCCAGTTTTAGCAGGGTTTTATCACCCCAATGGAACCTACCACTCATTTTATATTTTAATATGGAGTATATTGATAAGTTCTAGCATATTTACAAGTTTCATATTTTTAGGATACCCGGTTTTACGTTTCGTAACTTAACAACTTACGGTTAGCATTTTACGGAGTCAAAACTAACTAAGTAACTAGGATAATATCACCAAAGACCAAGTCATCCCCTTATCCTATGCAAACCGCCTCTAGGGGGGGGGGGGGATTCACCTTTTGTGGCTTGATCTTGACCATTGATCCATTAGATGATCCATATGTACAACTTAGGCTCCAAGTAAAACTTGGTCACCAAGTTTAGGAAATTTCCTAGTCATGCATGTAACCTCTGTAACACCCCCAATTCATGGATGCAGCGGAATTCGAACTGGGTGTTACTCGACGGCACAATAGTCACAATAATAGAAAACGAACTCCAATTGAGTCGTTTTAAAAGATGTATCATTCAAATTATATAAATATCAGAGATTTCAAAATGAGGTCCCAATTGGTTCCATGTTTACAAATCACACTAAATGAGTTTTGAATGATAATAAAATTTATAGCCCTCTTGAGTATCCGTGTCCTTCCGTGTCATCCTTGATCGTCATGAACCTGAAATACATGCTTGAGAGGTCAACACAAAGGTTGAGTGATATTCATAGAGTTTGTTAAATCGATTGAACACAATATGTTGGTAGTGTGAGTTATAGGCTCACACCAATGTTTGGAAAACAAAACAGGTAGGCTACATTATTATACGCCCGGAACATGTATTATACACTAAGCTTATGACACCATAACGTTAACGTGTACCAATATCGATCGGCAGATTTATCCCGGTAGGTACTTTGCTAACATACCTAAATCTCAAATATTAATGCATTTGTTTGAACTTAGTCAATACAAATGGGATTCGTCAATCCCAATAGGTCTATTCACAATATTCGCGCTCACTTGCAAGTAACCCTCGCAAGTGATTAAATGGTTCATAATATGGGATCTCGGTTTGGCAAGGATGGTACTTAGTGATAATAAAACAATCAGGCAAGCATACAATTTAAAAACATTGTGCTCGGTTAAAAATAGCATGTATTCCCCCCAAGGGTTTGTAAAACAATGAAGTAATGTAAAGTGGGGCTATGAACTCACCTTAAGTAAGATAGCAAGTAATGAATGTAACGGTCGAATCGTGAAGGTTTCTACGAGCAACCTATAATAGAATGTCGCGACTTAGGATTGGAGTAAAGAATATGAAGTAGTGCCTATATATATATCTTGCATCTAGTCCATGATGTGGTATGATGTATATTGTAAGTCTTTGAAAGTAATGATTCATGAAACATGTATGTTTTGTATATCGTTTACTACCGTTCGGGCCGACATAATTCAGAAGTCATGTTAGTAAGCGTTCGAGGAGCCAGGACACTTTAACTCGTAAATCCACAACTCATCTCGACGGCTTACATAATGAACTCCTCACATGAGGCTCCCTACTATTGTAGTAGTTGATAAAATATATAGATATAACTTTTGATCCGAAAAGTTACATGTCCGATATTTGAATAAACTTAGGAAAGTTTATTAGTACATGAAGATTGTTATTAGGGGTAGTTTCATAAGTCTTGTGTGACCATTTTCTCTTGGTAAAATCTCATGGTTTCCTTTTAAGTGAAGTAGATTCAAATTGCTTGTTCAAGTTCTCGTCAACTCTTTGTTTCATGTTTACGCCCATGTAAGTTGGTATGGTCATTTCGTCATGGCCTAGCCATGACCTTTGGTCCTTGTTCCAAGGTCATGAGACACAACCTTGGCTCTAGCCATGGTTGTGGTCTTGATTATAGGTCATAAGACCTCTTGTTCCTTTTAAAGTATAACCATAATCTAGTGACTTTTGCCTAAAAATGGGCTGTTTAGAATTTGAAGAATTTTATCACTCGGAAAGCGTTTTTAGGTCTCGAGCTTCTTTGTTCCTGAACGAAAACGGCGTTCCGGACAACTTTCATGTTTTAACTTTTTGATGAATCAGACCAGAAGTGGGACTTTCAAAACCCAAATTTGATCAGAATGGTATTTGGCAGTTTGCCGAAAAGTTTTGGTAACTTCAAATGGGCGTAACTTTTGACTCGTATACTCGTTTTAGGTGGTTCAAATTGCTATGGTTTCCTTGTTAAGTCCTCTACTGTAATATGTAATGATCCAACATCATATTTTTACCATTTTGGTCGTGGTTTTCCAAGAAAGTCACTAGTTTACTTGTTTTAGTAACTTGTTGTAACAATCAATAACAATAACTTGTTTTGCTCACTTTTATACATAATGGACATAACTACAAGACATAATATAGCACAAATAATATGTAAATAACATGAACATGATTATTTAACAAGAATCAAGTTAGGGTTTGGCTCACAACTTTTGGCTTTCAAAGATGAAAGGAAGTTAACATGTAAGGATAGTACTTTGATAGACTTGCTTCAACCCATTTCACTTCATGCAATCTTTCTACCCTTGTAATCTTGAAAGATGAATGATGAAGGTTGAGGTGACTTGAGTAGATTCAAACTCAAGAGAAATCACCAAGTATATGAGGTTATGGAAGTGTTTGATGAATGATAATCTATCTAGGGTTTCTACCTTGAACTAGCACTTGAATCTTGCATGAAACTTGAAGATAATGAGAAAATGAGATGGTGTGGGTGTGTGTGTGATGAGGGACGGCCAAGGATGGGAAGGGGGGTATTTATATGGCTTGGAGGAGGTTAGAAATGTTGACTAGTCCAACCTTGGAGGCCAAGGTGAACACATGGATGAAATCTAAGGCCATTAAGCTTAAGATCAAGCCATCTAGTGTGAAACCCCCCCCCCTATGGCGGTTCATATGAACTTGGAGAGCAAGGGTGGACTTTTCTTGGTATTATCCAAGATACTTGGTTAGTTTTGACTCCGGGAAATGCCAATCGTAAATGATTAAGCCTCAAAACGTAAAACCGGGTATCGTAAAATTATGGAATTTGAAAGTATTGTTAAACATGTCCATATAGTCCATAATAAAATATAAAATGAGTGGTAGGTTCTATCGGGTGCTAAAACCCTGCTAAAAACTGGAAACACGGGTCTAAAACGCGTAATTCGCGTAAAACGCTGAATATTGCGTAAAATTGAGAAAAGTAAAATGTTACTTTTCTAATATGTTATAAATGATTTAAAATGACTTATAATGTCTAGACTGGGCTCAGTCTAGTGTCGGTTGGTATTAAATGTCTTTTAGACATCAAACCGTAAGCCTAAAAATCACGAAACGACTTATAACATCAAGGGATGATTTTGGGTCAATGGAGGAGGGAAAGAATATGTTGACTTTTTCTAAGAAGTTGAAAACTCAAATAGTCTTAGAAACGCGTTTTGTGGTCTAACGGTTAATCGCCCAAACGGTTAAGCGTGCTCGTGCGGGATTAGTACAGGCTTGGGTGACCTGCCGGGAAGTCTTTGGTCATGTTTTTCTCAGTCACGATTAATTCTCAAATAAATCATGAGCGTGTCAAACATTTTCCCGATGTGGGGTCACCTGACGGGGTTGAATTTCGTTGTGCGTAGAATTTCTGATTGACGTTTTACCCTAAAACGTGTAATTCCGTGTAATTCTTTAATAACTTTCACGAAAATGAGCTTATGAATGTCAAATTTTTAATTTGCCATGGAAATGATTTATCACTTGAGAATATCAAATAAAAATCAACTTTCGGGAAAGTTTCGGGAAAAATGAATAGTAAAAGTGAATAGTGAAATTTTCCGGGAAAAGTAATTAACCTGAAAAATGTGAATTGTTACAGTCTCTACCCCTTACGGGGAACTTCGTCCCGAAGTTCTTTGTGTGTCATATGTTGGAGTGGTGTCGATAAAGATGTGTGGTTACTTATGAGGACCAAAGTCTGGGATTACCGGTGATGTAATTTGATTTGTCGTTTCAGTGTATGGTGTAGGATGAGGCTTCCTTTTATGTAGGAAAGATATGGTAATAGTCGAATATCAAAGGAAATTGATATAGCAATCGAATATTAATAGGAATTGAGATAGTAGTTGAATATCAAATAGAACTTGATATAGTTGTCAAGTATCAATAGCAATTGATATGAGAATCGAATCATGGAATAAGCGTTGAACATGTGGTTGGACCAAATCCTGTTTGAATTGTACGGCTGACCATGCATATGGCTACATGGCTTCGCAATGAGTTTGGTACGACTGCGCATGCGTATGGTTACATGGCCTCGCAATGAGTTTGTTACGACTGCACATGCATATGGTTACATGGCCTCGCAATGAGTTTGTTTGTTATTGCACTATCATTATGAAAACCAAAATGTAAACCTCGTACTAATGGAAATTGGGATAGTCGTTGCAATCATAGCCTGGTAGGTAATCGGTTGTTGTACCTAGTGTTTATGTCATGGTTTGGAGCGATGTCGGTGAAAAGATAGGATTTCTTGTGGCGAATATAATGTAGGTATCATGCCATACCCGAGCAATGTAATGTAGGTATCATGCCATACCCGAGCAATGTAATGTAGGTATCAAGCCATACCCGAGCAATGTAATGTAGGTATTATGCCATACCCGAGCAATGTAATGTAGGTTGACTTCATACTTATGTTATTTCGGATATAATTAAGCCCACTTGTTTATAATTCTTTATTTACATAGAGAGGCATCCCAAACAATGTAACTAAAGGAATATAAACGTATGGTTCGATGATTTATAATTTCTTTATTTAAATGAAAAGGCATCCCAATCCATTCAAATAAGGACATTATAAATCATCCTACTCAAGAATTCCCGACACAACATTCATACTTAGCCGGTGAGTTACAAGGTAATGTATTACGAGATGATACTGGTGTTCCAAAAGTACAAGATGAATATTCAATCTTGTAAAGCTGATGAGGGTGCTTGTGGTGTGACTAAGGATGATTTGAGCTTTAAAAGTGCATCCAAATCTGTTTAATGAGCTTGTGGTTTCAACGGTTGGGAAGGTAATGTTGTGATATGTTGATGAACAAAAGTGTGTAGTGTATGCTTAACATTAATACTCTTAGGTATAGATGTTGAGTTTGCTTTAAAAATCTTAAGAGATTTTAAAAGTTTATGATGGAATGGTATCCTTAGGACCTAAACAGGATAGTACTTCTACAGGATGAAGAGAATAATTGTTAACTATCCCAAGATAGTAGTTCGGATTATCTCATAAATGAAAAATTTCAAGAATGAAATTAGGTAACACAAATAAGGTGTTAAGATTTCGCTGAGTGGTAAGACATTATCGTATCTCTAGATTGTTTTAATGTATTCTGGTGGTTTATCGAGTTCATGTAGGAAATCAATCTAAACATAACCCTAGTACAACTATTCTCAGTATTTGAAAATTCTAAGTCGAATATAGTTAGTCAGACTATATTCCACTGTCCCTAGGTTAAATATAGGTGACTAGTCTATATTTAGCCAAGGTTCGATAAAATTTTCAAATACCTAAATTAGGTATACTTGTGATATGTCCGTTGGTTTTGTGAACTGTTCACTAAACAAAGGCGATGTCAAACCCTTAAGTTGCAAGTCCCGTCCATACAAGACTTGTAACGTATGTTTTCATATTCCATTGCATAGAAGGTAGTAAGGGTAGATACGTATGGAAAGGAAGTTTTAAGTAGTTCTAAAATAGAACATACTTGGCCAGGATCACGAACTTTTAATAATGAAGGTTTCATAAGAAAACTTTGATGAATGTAGAGAAAGTTCAGCTTTTGTCGATGATGGATTAGTTTGTCCTTTAGAAATCTCATATTTCTTGTTTTGAAATCGATAGATTGTGACGGGTTTTTGATATCATAAGAAATGATATTGATGATGTGATGGAATAATTCTAGAGACCATTTGCACAAAACTCAATGTCTCGGAAGTAGGTTAGACCATTGTGCAATTCACAATGTCTGGGAAGTAGGTTAGGCCATTGTGTGACTCAAAATATTTGAGAAATGATTAAGACCATTGTATCATACAATGTCTTGGAAAATGAATGAGACCATTGTATCTCACAATGTCTTGGAAAATGAATGAGTATCACAACTCACCATTTCAGGTCATTTCAGGTCATTTCCCGAACTTTGGAAAAACACTATTCATCAAACACTATTCATCAAAACACTATTCATCAGTTTACTATTCATCGTTTTCGAGGTCAATTTGATATTCTGAGAAACTTTTGGGAAATTTACTATTCACCGAACACTATTCATTTCCGGAAAAGTTTTCACCATTCACTTGCATTACTCATTTCATCGTAAATTTAGTTTACGGGTATTCAAATTCGCGTAACCGGATTGGTTTAGGTGCGAATTCATTTCATTAGTGTTGAGTACACTGCATACGGACTGGAGATAGTCTGCATATCATCATAACAACATTTTCATGTTATACCACTCTCAGGATTTTCAAATTTCTATATTCAGTACATTTAACGTTTTTACGTATAAGTATTTATAGTAAACGTTAACACACGGTTTATACACGACGAATATATCTAAATATTCCCACAATGGTCCCGACATATTTTTATATCCATTTTAACATCATAAAAGTTATAACATTCAGTTACCCAGTATTTTGGAAATTTATTTTATTTATAACGTACGCGTATAAATATAACGACGGTTTTCGTGAAAACTAAACAATAATCACCCGATCACTCAGTAAATGTACCCAACATATTTTTAATATGTTTTTATCATTATTATAACTTTATTTCATCCCGGTAAACTTCGTGAACGTTTATTGCTATTAAACCCGGTACCCGATTTTAATGAATAACGCGTAATAACACTTAACGCTACACTATATTTTCTAAGTGATCAAAACCGTTTTGGCTACTCCCTTTCACACCAAAAACCGGCCATGTGCCACCCCATTTTAACTCTTGGCATTAACTTTCCCATTTTTAACTAATAAACACATAAAACCATACTTTACCAAAAATTACAAAATCATAAATCACATTTTGAGCTAAGAACAAAATTCTTCTCATCTTCCCCATTCCCCCATCATAACCCACGACCCATAATCATCACCATGATCAAGTGATCATTTTCCATAAAGTAAAACACAAAACTTGTTCATTTTACAAGCCTAATCAAGAATCAAGCAACAAAAACACAAGAACATCAAGCATAATCATCCTATAATCATCTCATTTTGTCAAGTAAGTTTTCATCTTTATTTTTTCATGGATCATCCTATTTTTACATGTATTACATAAGTATCATGCTAAAAACCATGTACAAGTAGCTATACCACACTTTATTTTGGCTAAAAACAAACATACAAACCCTAACTTTTTGGTTATGAATCCCCTTGCTCTAATAACTTGGTTAGGAGTCCATGGCACCCTAAGAAGGTGTATGGTAAGATTAGATTAGTCATGTGGTGATTACAAGAGGTTTGGTGATGGTAGAAATTGGTTTTTAACCTTGGAAACTTGATTTGGAACCTATTTTAGACATGCTGTCCCGTTTTGTAAAAATCTGGAAAATCAGTAAACACCAAGGAAACTTTGGCAAAATTTTTAGAAAATACTTTCAAAAACGAATCCGTAGGCGAAAGAACGGATTAAAAAGAGCTTATAACGAAGAAGTTATGATTTTTGCAAGATTGTTGACGAAATGTATTTTCTGGAAATTTGTTTGCTGTTGGACGTTTTTCATGGTACAAAAAGAGACTTTAGACGTAACCCGGAGGAGCCGAGCTTTCCAAAATATATTACTACATACTAAGACGTAACCGTGGACATAAAGAACAAGTAAAACGGACAAGAAACGACAAAGATATTCACGTTTGAATATCGGCTAAAACCATTTTATATTTGACAGCTTTTATATAAATTTGGCGCAAAAACTACGAAATACATTTATAAGCTAGACATAATTTTAAGTACCGAGCTTTATAACTAATGTGGTATTAGTTATTACAAGTATGTTTTCATCATTTCAAGGATTACAACCCGAGTTTTTCAACGCTAACATGGAAACTTACGTTATATATATATAAGTATATATATTGCAAATAGCTTATTATATTTCTAATAGCAATATTTTTCCAAATTCTTGGATTATATACTTTTGATAACAACAAGTGTTTTTCAAAGAGTAGAGTGGTATAGGAAACATGTGCATGGACATTCATAACATCATTTCATGATCTAAAGTAGATCGTTCATCATTCACATTAGGTTGCGGCTAGTGTGCGCGCCTTGTTTTTCAGCGCATTACATGTTCATGGTACCATCATATTGGGTTGCAGCAGCTAATTGTTCATTGGTGTTCATTTCATTTCATCACAGTTTCATCAGTTAAGGTGAGTTTTCATAGCCCCGTTTTCAATTCAACATTTTGATTGTTTTCAAATCCCACGGGGGGGAATACATTGCACCAATCATTTTAGTACGAGCCCAAGTATTCAAACATGTACATAGCTTAAGTTACCTTGCCATGTGACAAGTCCCCTGTAACATCATGAACCGTTAATTTCAAGTACTAAGCGAGAGTGAGTGGATAGATCTATCGAGGGTGACGCCTCCATCCGTGGTAGTGGATACCAACAGTAAGCGGATGCATGTCATGTCTTTTACATTTGAATGTTTCGGCAGAACATTCGGGAGGGGCATAGAATTTCATCAGTCATAGCTTCGGTGTCATGAGCTTAAGGCTATTGTACAATTTTCATGAGATTTTTATCTTGCACTTTTACTTGTGGTGGCCGTACATCAGTACATTTTACAAACCTATGGAATTCACCAACATTCGTGTTGACGTTTTAGCAATGTATTTCAGGTTATTAAGGTAGCTCATGAGACATGCATTTGGACCTTCATGGAGTCGCGGAGTCGACGCGTCTCATCATTATTTCATGCACTTATGTAAACATTTGATCTAGTACGACTTGTTTTTCATAAACATGCCACACATTTTGGGGACCTCATTTTGTAAACTCTGAATTATTTCAATGATCAAATGCAGTATTTTCCAAACGACACTTTAGGTCGTTCAATGTAACTGTAACTGTGGTGCTATGACAGACACCCCCAGGTATTCCATTCCGCTGCAAGTCAGGTAAATTGGGGGTGTGAAAGATTGGCATCAGAGCTAAGGTTATAGCGAACTAGGATGTATCTTGGACCCTAGACTATAACCACATCAGCATAGCATCTCATCATTTCATCATAAGTGCATAATCATGATACATGTTGTTTTATACATACCCTGTGCGAGTTATTTATACTCATATCCGTATATGTATATCATTTTATTGACCTGGTTCACAAGTGACATGTCTTCAGATACTCACCCTGACATCCTTTTATCGGATTCCAACATTGAAGATGCCTTGTCATTTTACACTACCATTATACCATCAGTTGCACTTACACCACCATTAGTACTATTGATTTGCCATAGGAACAGGGTTTTCCTATCATTCAGCCCGTACATAGAATGCCTTTTGGTAGTGTATTCAGAATTAATCTTAATGGACTTATTAGGATGCTTATTGCAAGGAAGATAGTGTGTTTTCTTTCCATCACTAGTAGGGCACTTACTACTCAGGTACTATCACCACCATCAGTTACTTATTACACTATTGGCCTTCCCACAGTGTGTACTTTAGTTTTACCTTTTGGATGTCGCGAGGTAGCGCGAAAGAGGGTAGTATTCCATTCACTAGTACCATCATTGTCATTTCCTTTTCCATTCCCATTTGCTCAGACTTCAATCGTTTCGCAACATTTTAGCATTGTTTCATCAGAAATTAGGTTGATTTCGTTTTTGACGAATTAGTAGACTATTACCATTCGACAAGATTCACCCACGTATCCAATACACCATTCAAGCTATTTTACTATCATATGGGGAAGCTGTTTTACAGAAAAATTTCTGAAGTAAGCTATTTTATTACCATCCTATACATTGATTTTTCTGTCATTACACCAAGTATTTACTATTATTACGCGAAGCAATTTTCATGTTACTTGAAACAAAACATCAGGACACCATTTTTATAACAATGCGTTGAACACCATCTAAAACTTTTGAGGAAAGTTATGATATTTTGACAAAATCCAACATCGCATCATTAGTCCTCAATTATACATAGCCTGATCACCTATGTAAAATTCAGGAAGGATTATGCCATGAAGGAAATAATTACCTTTTCAAAGGATTGTTAATAACAATCTTCATCCAAAAGTTTTGTAAACAAAGGAACTCATTCATAAATATCCATTTTGCCGAACTATCCCTGGATACTTACCCTACCTGTCACTCACTTAGCCATTAAGTTGGATTTTCCCATTGACTTCCCTAGAAGAGACTTTCCATATCAATTACATGTAGGGTTCCTTTATACAATAAAAGCAATGAAAGGATTACAGAACTACTAACCAGGACTAGAAGCATATAGTGAGAGAATTCATAACTCAACAACAATCCTCAGATACTGCGAGACCATCCTAATCACCATCTCTGACTTAGTTGTCCAGTGTCATTATTCAAGGGTACTAGCTAGACTGAGCTACAGGATTGAACTCAATATAGATGTCCGCAGGACAACACACTAGAAATAAACCAGGCTTCTAATTGAGACTGTAGAGCATTTCATTTAAACATGGCCTCATCCATACATAAACTTTCCTGCAGTAAGTTTTCACAAAGTACAATTGTTTGAATCAAGAATATCGATGTAGATTCCTCTAAGGTGTAACACCCCCAATTCATGGATGCAACGGAATTCAAACTGGGTGTTACTCGACGGCACAATAGTCACAATAATAGAAAACGAACTCCAATTGAGTCGTTTTAAAAGATGTATCATTCAAATTATATAAATATCAGAGATTTCAAAATGAGGTCCCAATTGGTTCCATGTTTACAATGTATAATAAATGAGTTTTGAATGATAATAAAATTTATAGCCCTCTTGAGTATCCGTGTCCTTCCGTGCCATCCTTGATCGTCATGAACCTGAAATACATGCTTGAGAGGTCAACACAAAGGTTGAGTGATATTCATAGAGTTTGTTAAATCGATTGAACACAATATGTTGGTAGTGTGAGTTATAGGCTCACACCAATGTTTGGAAAACAAAACAGGTGGGCTATGTTGTTATACGCCCGGAACATGTATTATACACTAAGCTTATGACACCATAACGTTAACGTGTACCAATATCGATCGGCAGATTTATCCCGGTAGGTACTTTGCTAACATACCTAAATCTCAAATATTATTGCATTTGTTTGAACTTAGTCAATACAAATGGGATTCGTCAATCCCAATAGGCCTATTAATAATATTCGCGCTCACTATTGCTATTGATTAAATGGTTCATAATAAAGGATATCGGTTTAGCAAGGCTGGTACTTAGTGATAATAAAACAATCAGGTAAGCATACAATTTAAAAACATTGTGCTCGGTTATAAATAGCATGTATTCCCCCCAAGGGTTTGTAAAACAATTAAGTAATCGAAAGTGGGGCTATGAACTCACCTTAAGTAAGATAGCAAGTAATGAATGTAACGGTCGAATCATGAAGGTCTCTACGAGCAACCTATAATCGAATGTTGCGACTTAGGATCGGAGTAAAGAATATGAAGTAGTGCCTATATATATATATCTTGCATTTAGTCCATGATGTGGTATGATGTATAATGTAAGTCTTTGAAAGAAATGATTCATGAAACATGTATGTTTTGTATATCGTTTACTACCGTTCGGGCCGACATAATTCAGAAGTCATGTTAGTAAGCGTTCGAGGAGCCAGGACACTTTAACTCGTAAATCCACAACTCATCTCGACGGCTTACATAATGAACTCCTCACATGAGGCTTCCTACTATCGTAGTAGTTGATGAAATATATAGATATAAGTTTTGATCCGAAAGGTTACATGTCCGATATTTGAATAAACTTAGGAAAGTTTATTTGTACATGAAGATTGTTATTAGGGGTAGTTTCATAAGTCTTGAATGACCATTTTCTCTTGGTAAAATCTCATGGTTTCCTTTTAAGTGAAGTAGATCCAAATTGCTTGTTCATGTTATCGCCTAATTCATTGTTTCATGTTTACGCCTATGTAAGTTGTTATGGTCATTTCGTCATGGCCTAGCCATGACCTTTGGTCCTTGTTCCAAGGTCATGAGACACAACCTTGGCTCTAGCCATGGTTGTGGTCTTGATTATAGGTCATAAGACCTCTTGTTCCTTTCAAAGTATAACCATAATCTTGTGACTTTCGCCTAAAAATGGGCTGTTTAGAATTTGAAGAATTTTATCACTCAGAAAGTGTTTTTAGGTCTCGAGCTTCTTTGTTCCTGAACGAAAACGTCGTTCCGGACAACTTTCGTGTTTTAACTTTTTGATGAATCGGAGCAGAAGTAGGACTTTCAAAACCCAAATTTGATCAGAATGGTATTTGGCAGTTTGCCGAAAAGTTTTGGTAACTTCAAATGGGCGTAACTTTTGACTCGTATACTCGTTTTAGGTGGTTCAAATTGCTATGGTTTCCTTGTTAAGTCCTCTACTGTAATATGTAATGATCCAATATCATAATTTTACCATTTTGGTCGTGGTCTTACCAAGAAAGTCATTAGTTTACTTGTTTTAGTAACTTGTTGTAACAATCAATAACAATAACTTGTTTTGCTCACTTTTATACATCATGGACATGCATACAAGACATAATATAGCACAAATAATATGTAAATAACATGAATATGATTATTTAACAAGAAGCAAGTTAGGGTTTGCTTACAACTTTTGGCTTTCTACAAGAAAGGAAGTCAAGTATGGAACTAGGACACTAAACCTAAGCTTGTAAACCCTTTACCACAACTCTTGTAACCCTTGCTAGCCTTGATCTAACCCTTGTGAAAATCATTTAACTTCAGCCCTAGTAACCTTGTGTAGCTCCTAAATCAACCATGGAATCACCAAACAAACTTAAGATTCATGTAGAGAATAACTAAGCCATGAACTTTGATATGTAACTTGTAGCTTAAAGATCAAAGGATCATGGAGCTATGATTTGTGTTGGCTCGTTTTTATGGATGAAAAGATGAAGAAGAAGGTGTTCTTGAGTGGCTATTTATAGTATGAGAAAGTTAGCTAACCATACATGGGTTAGATATTAACCATGGTTAAGTTTAGGTGAAACTTTGTGCCCAAGTTAAGATGAATGGTCAAGATTGAATCACATGGTGACTAATCCCCCCCCTAAGTCGGTTGGGGCTGTGTGGTGGCCAAGTTGGTGACTTTTGGATGATATCTAAGAGTTTAAGCTAAGTTTTGACTCCGTAAAATGCTAACCGTAAGCTGTTAAGCCACGAAACTTAAAACCGGGTATCGTAAAAATACGAAACTTGGAAGAATGGTTAAACATGTCATAATACTCCATAATAAAATATGAAATGAGTGGTTGGTTCCATTTGGGTGCTCAAACCCTGCTAAAACTGGAAACACGGGTCTAAAACGCGTAATACGCAAAACGTACGAATATTGCGTAAAATTGAGAAAAGTTAAATGTAACTTTTCTAATAGAATGATAATGACTTAAAATGACTTATAATGTCTAGACTGGGCTCAGTCTAGTGTCGGTTGGTATTAAATGTCTTTTAGACATCAAACCGTAAGCCTAAAAATCACGAAATGACTTATAAAATCAAGGAATGATTTTTGGTCAATGGAGGAGGGAAAAATATGTTGACTTTTTCTAATAAGTTGAAAACTCAAATCTTCTTAGAAATGCGGTGCAGGTATAGGCTAAGGTTACGGCTGAGTAAAAACGCTTAAAACTGAAAATTCCAGTTTTTCACGGCCGAGGTTTATTTTGGTCATGTTTTTCTCAGTCATGATTTATTCTCAAATAAATCATGAGTGTGTCAAACATTTTTCTGATACGGGGAAAATTAACGCGACCGAATTTCGTTGTACGTAGAATTTCTGAATGACGTTTTACCCTAAAACGTGTAATTCCGTGTAATTCCTTAATAACTTTCACGAAAATGAGCTTATGAATGTCAAACTTTTAATTTGTCATGGAAATGATTTATCACTTCAGCCCAAGAAATAAAAATCAAGTTTCGGGAAAATTTTTGGGAAAAATGAATAGTAGAAGTGAATAGTGAAATTTTCCGGGAAAAATAATTAACCTGAAAATGCGAATTGTTACAGTCTCCACCCCATATGAGAGCTCCGTCCCGTAGATCAATTGCGTTGGGAGTAGAAACTTTGTTGGTAAAAAGATGTAGGTATATCTGGTCCTCTCGTTTCCCTGTATATTCAGGACCACGTCGTGAGTTCCAACGAACTTGACAATTGGAATACGGCTTTGCTTGAGTTGTTTGACCTATCGGTCCATGATTTCTACGGGTTCCTTAATAAATTGAAGATCGTCATTGAGTTGAATTTCATTGAGTGGAATCACTAGTGATTCATTCGACAAGCATTTCTTTAGGTTAGATACATGGAAAGTGGGGTGTACACTACTGAGTTCTGATGGAAGCTCAAGTCTGCATGCCACATGGCCAATCCTGGCTAGGATTTTGAATGGTCTGATGTATCTTGGGTTTAGTTTTCCTCGTTTACTGAATCGTATCAAGCCTTTCCAAGGCGATACCATTAGCATAACCCTATCTCCGATTTGGAATTCTAGGGGTCTGCGTCATGTGTCGGCATAACTTTTCTGTAGGAAAGGTATGGTAATAGTCGAATATCAAAGGAAATTGATATAGCAGTCGAATATTAATAGGAATTGAGATAGTAATTGAATATCAAATAGAACTTGATATAGTTGTCAAATATCAATAGCAATTGATATAGGAATCGAATAATGGATTAAGTGTTGAACATGTGGTTGGACCAAGTCCTGTTTGAATTGTACTGCTGCCCATGCATATGGCTACATGGCTTCACAATAAGTTTGGTATGACTGCCCATGCATATGGCTACATGGCCCCGTAATGAGTTTGGTACGACTACACATGCATATGGTTACATGGCCTCGCAACGAGTTTGTTTGTTATTGCACTATCATTATGAAAACCAAAGTGTAAACCTCATACTAATGGAAATTGGGATAGTCGTTGCAATCATAGCCTAGTAGGTAATCTGTTGTTGTATCTAGTGTTTATTGACTTCATACTTATGTTATTTCGGATATAATTAAGCCCACTTGTTTATAATTCTTTATTTACATAGAGAGGCATCCCAAACAATGTAACTAAAGGAATATAAACGTATGGTTCGATGATTTATAATTTCTTTATTTAAATGAAAAGGCATCCCAATCCATTCAAATAAGGACATTATAAATCATTCTACTCAAGAATTCCCGACACAACATTCATACTTAGCCGGTGAGTTACAAGGTAGTGTATTACGAGATGACACTGGTGTAGCAAAAGTACAAGATGAATATTCAATCTTGTAAAGCTGATAAGGGTGCTTGTGGTGTAACTAAGGATGATTTGAGCTTTAAAAGTGCATCAAAATCTGTTAATGAGCTTGTGTTTGTAACGGTTGTGAAGATAATGATGTGATATGTTGATGAACAAAAGTGTGTAGTGTATGCTTAACATTAATACCCTTAGGTATAGATGTTGAGTTTGCTTTAAAAATCTTAAGAGATTTTTAAAAGTTTATGACGGAATGGTATCCTAAACAGGATGGTACTTCTACAGGATGAAGAGAATAATTGATAACTATCCCAAGATAGTAGTTCGGATTATCTCATAAATGAAAAATTTCAAGAATGAAATTAGGTAACACAAATAAGGTGTTAAGATTTCGCTGAGTGGTAAGACATTATCGTGTCTCTAGATTGTTTTAATGTATTCTGGTTGGTTTATCGTGTTCATGTAGGAAATCAACCTAAACATAACCCTAGTACAACTACTCTCAGTATTTGAAAATTCTAAGTCGAATATAGTTAGTCAGACTATATTCCACTGTCCCTAGGTTAAATATAGGTGACTAGTCTATATTTAGCCAAGGTTCGATAAAATTTTCAAATACCTAAACTAGGTATACTTTTGATATGTCCGTTGCTTTCGGGAAACTGTTCACTAAACAAAGGCGATGTTTAAACAATTCAGTTGCAAGTCCCGCCCATACAAGACTTGTAACCTATGTTTTCATATTCTATTGCATAGAAGATAGTAAGGGTAGGTACGTATGGAAAGAAAGTTTTAAGTAGTTCTAAAATAGAACATACTTGGCCAGGATCACGAACTTTTAATAATGAAGGTTTCAGAAGAAAACTTTGATGAATGTAGAGCTGAACTTCAGCTTTTGTAGGTGATGGATTTGTTTGTCCTTTAGAAATCTCATATTTCTTGTTTTGAAATCGATAGATTGTGACGGGTTTTTGATATCATAAGAAATGATATTGATGATGTGATGGAATAATTCTAGAGACCATTTGCACAAAACACAATGTCTCGGAAGTAGGTTAGACCATTGTGTGACTCAAAACATTTGAGAAATGGTTAAGACCATTGTATCATACAATGTCTTGGAAAATGAATGAGACCATTGTAACTCACAATGTCTTGAAAAATGAATGAGACCATTGTATCTCACAATGTCTTGAAAAATGAATGAGACCATTGTAACTCACAATGTCTTGAAAAATGAATGAGACCATTGTATCTCACAATGTCTTGGAAAATGAATGAGACCATTGTAACTCACAATGTCTTGGAAAATGAATGAGACCATTGTATCTCACAATGTCTTGAAAAATGAATGAGACCATTGTATCACACAATGTCTTGGACATATAATGTTGGAGTAGGAACATGATTGGGAGAGTGTGGCTGTGCCGAAATGCCTTAGAATAGGCATACACAGATATGTTTAGTCCATTGTTTAGATAAATGATTGAAAATAAACCGAGTTTATATATCAATATACTAATATGTTCATGTAGCATAAAATGCCTAGTGTGTATATATCAATATACAAATATGTTCATGTAGCATAAAATGCCTAGTGTGTATATATCAATATACTTATGTGTGTTCATGTAGCATAAAATGCTTAGTGTGTATATATCAATATACTTATACTTACGGGGAAATGCTCAATTATGTTTAGGGTACATATATCAATATGCAATTATGTTTGTGTAGCATAACATGCTTACTAAGTCCATAATCGTCTGGAGGATGGAAGACACGGAGAGTGGAAGGCTATAAAATGTTTTTGCTTGTACATGTGGTTATAGTTTAGGTCTCAATTAGACCCGTTTCTCTATAACCATGGCTCTGGTACCAATCTGTAACACCCCCAATTCATGGATGCAACGGAATTCAAACTGGGTGTTACTCGACGGCACAATAGTCACAATAATAGAAAACGAACTCCAATTAAGTCGTTTTAAAAGATGTATCATTCAAATTATATAAATATCAGAGATTTCAAAATGAGGTCCCAATTGGTTCCATGTTTACAATGTATAATAAATGAGTTTTGAATGATAATAAAATTTATAGCCCTCTTGAGTATCCGTGTCCTTCCGTGCCATCCTTGATCGTCATGAACCTGAAATACATGCTTGAGAGGTCAACACAAAGGTTGAGTGATATTCATAGAGTTTGTTAAATCGATTGAACACAATATGTTGGTAGTGTGAGTTATAGGCTCACACCAATGTTTGGAAAACAAAACAGGTAGGCTATGTTGTTATACGCCCGGAACATGTATTATACACTAAGCTTATGACACCATAACGTTAACGTGTACCAATATCGATCGGCAGATTTATCCCGGTAGGTACTTTGCTAACATACCTAAATCTCAAATATTATTGCATTTGTTTGAACTTAGTCAATACAAATGGGATTCGTCAATCCCAATAGGCCTATTAATAATATTCGCGCTCACTATTGCTAGTGATTAAATGGTTCATAATAAAGGATATCGGTTTAGCAAGGCTGGTACTTAGTGATAATAAAACAATCAGGTAAGCATACAATTTAAAAACATTGTGCTCGGTTATAAATAGCATGTATTCCCCCCAAGGGTTTGTAAAACAATTAAGTAATCGAAAGTGGGGCTATGAACTCACCTTAAGTAAGATAGCAAGTAATGAATGTAACGGTCGAATCATGAAGGTCTCTACGAGCAACCTATAATCGAATGTTGCGACTTAGGATCGGAGTAAAGAATATGAAGTAGTGCCTATATATATATATATCTTGCATTTAGTCCATGATGTGGTATGATGTATAATGTAAGTCTTTGAAAGAAATGATTCATGAAACATGTATGTTTTGTATATCGTTTACTACCGTTCGGGCCGACATAATTCAGAAGTCATGTTAGTAAGCGTTCGAGGAGCCAGGACACTTTAACTCGTAAATCCACAACTCATCTCGACGGCTTACATAATGAACTCCTCACATGAGGCTCCCTACTATCGTAGTAGTTGATGAAATATATAGATATAAGTTTTGATCCGAAAGGTTACATGTCCGATATTTGAATAAACTTAGGAAAGTTTATTTGTACATGAAGATTGTTATTAGGGGTAGTTTCATAAGTCTTGAATGACCATTTTCTCTTGGTAAAATCTCATGGTTTCCTTTTAAGTGAAGTAGATCCAAATTGCTTGTTCATGTTATCGCCTAATTCATTGTTTCATGTTTACGCCTATGTAAGTTGTTATGGTCATTTCGTCATGGCCTAGCCATGACCTTTGGTCCTTGTTCCAAGGTCATGAGACACAACCTTGGCTCTAGCCATGGTTGTGGTCTTGATTATAGGTCATAAGACCTCTTGTTCCTTTCAAAGTATAACCATAATCTTGTGACTTTCGCCTAAAAATAGGCTGTTTAGAATTTGAAGAATTTTATCACTCGGAAAGTGTTTTTAGGTCTCGAGCTTCTTTGTTCCTGAACGAAAACGTCGTTCCGGACAACTTTCGTGTTTTAACTTTTTGATGAATCGGAGCAGAAGTAGGACTTTCAAAACCCAAATTTGATCAGAATGGTATTTGGCAGTTTGCCGAAAAGTTTTGGTAACTTCAAATGGGCGTAACTTTTGACTCGTATACTCGTTTTAGGTGGTTCAAATTGCTATGGTTTCCTTGTTAAGTCCTCTACTGTAATATGTAATGATCCAATATCATAATTTTACCATTTTGGTCGTGGTCTTACCAAGAAAGTCATTAGTTTACTTGTTTTAGTAACTTGTTGTAACAATCAATAACAATAACTTGTTTTGCTCACTTTTATACATCATGGACATGCATACAAGACATAATATAGCACAAATAATATGTAAATAACATGAATATGATTATTTAACAAGAAGCAAGTTAGGGTTTGCTTACAACTTTTGGCTTTCTACAAGAAAGGAAGTCAAGTATGGAACTAGGACACTAAACCTAAGCTTGTAAACCCTTTACCACAACTCTTGTAACCCTTGCTAGCCTTGATCTAACCCTTGTGAAAATCATTTAACTTTAGCCCTAGTAACCTTGTGTAGCTCCTAAATCAACCATGGAATCACCAAACAAACTTAAGATTCATGTAGAGAATAACTAAGCCATGAACTTTGATATGTAACTTGTAGCTTAAAGATCAAAGGATCATGGAGCTATGATTTGTGTTGGCTCGTTTTTATGGATGAAAAGATGAAGAAGAAGGTGTTCTTGAGTGGCTATTTATAGTATGAGAAAGTTAGCTAACCATACATGGGTTAGATATTAACCATGGTTAAGTTTAGGTGAAACTTTGTGCCCAAGTTAAGATGAATGGTCAAGATTGAATCACATGGTGACTAATCCCCCCCCTAAGTCGGTTGGGGCTGTGTGGTGGCCAAGTTGGTGACTTTTGGATGATATCTAAGAGTTTAAGCTAAGTTTTGACTCCGTAAAATGCTAACCGTAAGCTGTTAAGCCACGAAACTTAAAACCGGGTATCGTAAAAATACGAAACTTGGAAGAATGGTTAAACATGTCATAATACTCCATAATAAAATATGAAATGAGTGGTTGGTTCCATTTGGGTGCTCAAACCCTGCTAAAACTGGAAACACGGGTCTAAAACGCGTAATACGCAAAACGTACGAATATTGCGTAAAATTGAGAAAAGTTAAATGTAACTTTTCTAATAGAATGATAATGACTTAAAATGACTTATAATGTCTAGACTGGGCTCAGTCTAGTGTCGGTTGGTATTAAATGTCTTTTAGACATCAAACCGTAAGCCTAAAAATCACGAAATGACTTATAAAATCAAGGAATGATTTTTGGTCAATGGAGGAGGGAAAAATATGTTGACTTTTTCTAATAAGTTGAAAACTCAAATCTTCTTAGAAATGCGGTGCAGGTATAGGCTAAGGTTACGGCTGAGTAAAAACGCTTAAAACTGAAAATTCCAGTTTTTCACGGCCGAGGTTTATTTTGGTCATGTTTTTCTCAGTCATGATTTATTCTCAAATAAATCATGAGTGTGTCAAACATTTTTCTGATACGGGGAAAATTAACGCGACCGAATTTCGTTGTACGTAGAATTTCTGAATGACGTTTTACCCTAAAACGTGTAATTCCGTGTAATTCCTTAATAACTTTCACGAAAATGAGCTTATGAATGTCAAACTTTTAATTTGTCATGGAAATGATTTATCACTTCAGCCCAAGAAATAAAAATCAAGTTTCGGGAAAATTTTCGGGAAAAATGAATAGTAGAAGTGAATAGTGAAATTTTCCGGGAAAAGTAATTAACCTGAAAATGCGAATTGTTACATAAGGCATTATGTCACTAGAAATTTCAGGTAACCTCACTTTCATACCAAGCAAGGGATCAAACCAGAACATATCTCCTCATCTACATGGGAAAACAGAATAGACATTCATCGACACAACATCAAGTGATACATTCGTTTTGCCAATTACAACGATAAACTATTTCAGGACTTAAGTTAGTCTAATTACCTATGCTTGTAGTTATGCCAGATAACCATCAATAGACATTATCCAACCTCAGGAACTAAGTGTTAGACATCTATGCATTTAAGCGAACATTTCCTATTCTATCATTTTATCCTTTTCAGTGTTTTCACTTTTAAATAAAGTTGATGCGTTTACATAAATCACCTACCTTGTGGAAAAATGATTTCTGAAATTCCTATTTTGAACAAGTGCGATCCTTTTTGGTCAAACCTTAGCAACACTATTGTACAATGAGAAATATACATAAACATCAAACTTTGGTAAGCAGTCTTAATCACATCATGTTTGAAAACAGTTCCTATTTCATAACTACTGGATTTTGAATCATCAAGAAAAATATTACCCAGTAAATCATTTGCTCCATTTTCTAAATTCGTTTATTCAGAAAAGGATTTCAACTAAAACTCATAATCGCGAGACCAATTTCCATAACAAATTTCCCTACAACATCGCTTATGCATTTAGGATTTGTGACTGGACAATAGAGAATATTTGGAATATGTGATGAAGGAATTAGGAGGGACATCACAAATTAATCGCGAACTTCAGTAGTGGAGACCAAACCCAATAGACAAAGAAAAACATATGTCTTATCATCCGTTGGAACAAAACACAAGGAATCAAATTGTTACCTATATTCTATCCCTTTCATATAACGCCAAGTTCGAAGGACCGAACGTTATGGAATTAGTCACAAAGGTTTATTGTACCCATTTCAGTTTTTCCTATTAAGGAAACCGTTTCAACTTGGACTTCAGGTAATCAATTCAGGATTTCCTTCAGAAACCCATTTAGATGTGAACACCACCTATCACCCTCAGGCCGATGGTCAAAGTGAGAGAACAATTCAAACATAGGAAGGTATGCTCAGAGCATGAGTGATTGACCCTAGAAATGGTTGGACTAATCACTCAACATAAATCAAATTCATCTACAACAATAGTTATCACACCAACAGCGAGAAACTGGCAGAAGTTAGATTGGTACATAACACCCATCATTTGGATTGGGTATCCTGAACAGCAAACCATCCAGATTCAAGTTAGAGAACAAACTAAGTTAAAAGCATTGCCTTGGATTGGCATGATACAAATTGGATAACAAGAAAGGTTGAACCTTTAGCATATTGGACTATTTAAGATTCATTTTAGAATCGACCAACTAGCATACAAACTTGAGCACTGGCAGAATTCAGCAGTATATATTACCAGTATCACATTTAAAACATTAAGAAGCGCAGACCATCGATTGATGGGCCAAATTCAGAAAAAGCTCAACTCACTAGTTAAGTAGGCATTCATGAGATAACCAGAAATTTTCTACAAGTCAAGAATCAGTTACAAGTTCAATAAGTCGTAAACCATTAAAACTTCAAGTTCTGCAGAGTTATGCAAAAAGTTCTGCCTAGGGAAAGGCATGTTATCGTTCAGAAAACTTGGAAAGTTACACCAATATACACTGGACCATTTATATTTCAGACAGGGTAGGCCTAGTGGCTGTTAGATTTGAACATTGCTAGAGAACAACAGGATTACACGAACATATTTCACATTTTCAGATCCCCAGAAATGACTTTCAGATGAGTCACTCATGATTCCATTGGAAGGGATCCATCCCAAATAACAATCTCAGACCTTGTAAGAGAACCAACAGAAATCATGGACCGTGTGGTCAAACAGTTGAATCAGAGTCTAATTCCTATCGTTAGAGTTCGCTGGAATTCTCGAATATCATCACCTTTTCACCAATACATTCTCAGAGACCAACATAAACTGAACTTCGGGACGAAGTTCCTTTTAGGGGGGAAGACTATCACAACTCACCATTTCAGGTCATTTCAGGTCATTTCCCGAACTTTGGAAAAACACTATTCATCAAACACTATTCATCAAAACACTATTCATCAGTTTACTATTCATCATTTTCGAGGTCAATTTGATATTCTGAGAAACTTTTGGGAAATTTACTATTCACCGAACACTATTCATTTCCGGAAAAGTTTTCACCATTCACTTGCATTACTCATTTCATCGTAAATTTAGTTTACGGGTATTCAAATTCGCGTAACCGGATTGGTTTAGGTGCGAATTCATTTCATTAGTGTTGAGTACACTGCATACGGACTGGAGATAGTCTGCATATCATCATAACAACATTTTCATGTTATACCACTCTCAGGATTTTCAAATTTCTATATTCAGTACATTTAACGTTTTTACGTATAAGTATTTATAGTAAACGTTAACACACGGTTTATACACGACGAATATATCTAAATATTCCCACAATGGTCCCGACATATTTTTATATCCATTTTAACATCATAAAAGTTATAACATTCAGTTACCCAGTATTTTGGAAATTTATTTTATTTATAACGTACGCGTATAAATATAACGACGGTTTTCGTGAAAACTAAACAATAATCACCCGATCACTCAGTAAATGTACCCAACATATTTTTAATATGTTTTTATCATTATTATAACTTTATTTCATCCCGGTAAACTTCGTGAACGTTTATTGCTATTAAACCCGGTACCCGATTTTAACGAATAACGCGTAATAACACTTAACGCTACACTATATTTTCTAAGTGATCAAAACCGTTTTGGCTACTCCCTTTCACACCAAAAACCGGCCATGTGCCACCCCATTTTAACTCTTGGCATTAACTTTCCCATTTTTAACTAATAAACACATAAAACCATACTTTACCAAAAATTACAAAATCATAAATCACATTTTGAGCTAAGAACAAAATTCTTCTCATATTCCCCATTCCCCCATCATAACCCACGACCCATAATCATCACCATGATCAAGTGATCATTTTCCATAAAGTAAAACACAAAACTTGTTCATTTTACAAGCCTAATCAAGAATCAAGCAACAAAAACACAAGAACATCAAGCATAATCATCCTATAATCATCTCATTTTGTCAAGTAAGTTTTCATCTTTATTTTTTCATGGATCATCCTATTTTTACATGTATTACATAAGTATCATGCTAAAAACCATGTACAAGTAGCTATACCACACTTTATTTTGGCTAAAAACAAACATACAAACCCTAACTTTTTGGTTATGAATCCCCTTGCTCTAATAACTTGGTTAGGAGTCCATGGCACCCTAAGAAGGTGTATGGTAAGATTAGATTAGTCATGTGGTGATTACAAGAGGTTTGGTGATGGTAGAAATTGGTTTTTAACCTTGGAAACTTGATTTGGAACCTATTTTAGACATGCTGTCCCGTTTTGTAAAAATCTGGAAAATCAGTAAACACCAAGGAAACTTTGGCAAAATTTTTAGAAAATACTTTCAAAAACGAATCCGTAGGCGAAAGAACGGATTAAAAAGAGCTTATAACGAAGAAGTTATGATTTTTGCAAGATTGTTGACGAAATGTATTTTCTGGAAATTTGTTTGCTGTTGGACGTTTTTCATGGTACAAAAAGAGACTTTAGACGTAACCCGGAGGAGCCGAGCTTTCCAAAATATCTTACTACATACTAAGACGTAACCGTGGACATAAAGAACAAGTAAAACGGACAAGAAACGACAAAGATATTCACGTTTGAATATCGGCTAAAACCATTTTATATTTGACAGCTTTTATATAAATTTGGCGCAAAAACTACGAAGTACATTTATAAGCTAGACATAATTTTAAGTACCGAGCTTTATAACTAATGTAGTATTAGTTATTACAAGTATGTTTTCATCATTTCAAGGATTACAACCCGAGTTTTTCAACGCTAACATGGAAACTTACGTTATATATATATAAGTATATATATTGCAAATAGCTTATTATATTTCTAATAGCAATATTTTTCCAAATTCTTGGATTATATACTTTTGATAACAACAAGTGTTTTTCAAAGAGTAGAGTGGTATAGGAAACATGTGCATGGACATTCATAACATCATTTCATGATCTAAAGTAGATCGTTCATCATTCACATTAGGTTGCGGCTAGTGTGCTCGCCTTGTTTTTCAGCGCATTACATGTTCATGGTACCATCATATTGGGTTGCAGCAGCTAATTGTTCATTGGTGTTCATTTCATTTCATCACAGTTTCATCAGTTAAGGTGAGTTTTCATAGCCCCGTTTTCAATTCAACATTTTGATTGTTTTCAAATCCCACGGGGGGGAATACATTGCACCAATCATTTTAGTACGAGCCCAAGTATTCAAACATGTACATAGCTTAAGTTACCTTGCCATGTGACAAGTCCCCTGTAACATCATGAACCGTTAATTTCAAGTACTAAGCGAGAGTGAGTGGATAGATCTATCGAGGGTGACGCCTCCATCCGTGGTAGTGGATACCAACAGTAAGCGGATGCATGTCATGTCTTTTACATTTGAATGTTTCGGCAGAACATTCGGGAGGGGCATAGAATTTCATCAGTCATAGCTTCGGTGTCATGAGCTTAAGGCTATTGTACAATTTTCATGAGATTTTTATCTTGCACTTTTACTTGTGGTGGCCGTACATCAGTACATTTTACAAACCTATGGAATTCACCAACATTCGTGTTGACGTTTTAGCAATGTATTTCAGGTTATTAAGGTAGCTCATGAGACATGCATTTGGACCTTCATGGAGTCGCGGAGTCGACGCGTCTCATCATTATTTCATGCACTTATGTAAACATTTGATCTAGTACGACTTGTTTTTCATAAACATGCCACACATTTTGGGGACCTCATTTTGTAAACTCTGAATTATTTCAATGATCAAATGCAGTATTTTCCAAACGACACTTTAGGTCGTTCAATGTAACTGTAACTGTGGTGCTATGACAGACACCCCCAGGTATTCCATTCCGCTGCAAGTCAGGTAAATTGGGGGTGTGAAAATGAGGCCATTGTATCTCACAATGTTTTGAAAAGTGAATGAGACCATTGTATCTCACAATGTCTTGGAAAATGAATGAGACCATTGTAATCAGTTACAATGTCTTGGACATATAATGTTGGAGTAGGAACATGATTGGGAGAGTGTGGCTGTGCCGAAATGCCTTAGAATAGGCATACACAGATATGTTTAGTCCATTGTTTAGATAAATGATTGAAAATAAACCGAGTTTATATATCAATATACTAATATGTTCATGTAGCATAAAATGCCTAGTGTGTATATATCAATATACTTATATGTGTTCATGTAGCATAAAATGCTTAGTGTGTATATATCAATATACTTATATGTGTTCATGTAGCATAAAATGCTTACGAGGAAATGCTCAATTATGTTTAGGGTACATATATCAATATGCAATTATGTTTGTGTAGCATAAAAATGTCTTCGGGGAAATGCTCAAAATGGGTATATATGAATATACTAATATGTTTGTGTAGCATAACATGCTTACTAAGTCCATAATCGTCTAGAGGATGGAAGACACGGAGAGCGGAAGGCTATAAAAATGGTTTTGCTTGTAGTTGTAGTTATAGTTTAGGTCTCAATTAGACCCGTTTCTCTATAACCATGGCTCTGGTACCAATCTGTAACACCCCCAATTCATGGATGCAGCGGAATTCGAACTGGGTGTTACTCGACGGCACAATAGTCACAATAATAGAAAACGAACTCCAATTGAGTCGTTTTAAAAGATGTATCATTCAAATTATATAAATATCAGAGATTTCAAAATGAGGTCCCAATTGGTTCCATGTTTACAAATCACACTAAATGAGTTTTGAATGATAATAAAATTTATAGCCCTCTTGAGTATCCGTGTCCTTCCGTGTCATCCTTGATCGTCATGAACCTGAAATACATGCTTGAGAGGTCAACACAAAGGTTGAGTGATATTCATAGAGTTTATTAAATCGATTGAACACAATATGTTGGTAGTGTGAGTTATAGGCTCACACCAATGTTTGGAAAACAAAACAGGTAGGCTACATTATTATACGCCCGGAACATGTATTATACACTAAGCTTATGACACCATAACGTTAACGTGTACCAATATCGATCGGCAGATTTATCCCGGTAGGTACTTTGCTAACATACCTAAATCTCAAATATTAATGCATTTGTTTGAACTTAGTCAATACAAATGGGATTCGTCAATCCCAATAGGCCTATTCACAATATTCGCGCTCACTTGCAAGTAACCCTCGCAAGTGATTAAATGGTTCATAATATGGGATCTCGGTTTGGCAAGGATGGTACTTAGTGATAATAAAACAATCAGGCAAGCATACAATTTAAAAACATTGTGCTCGGTTAAAAATAGCATGTATTCCCCCCAAGGGTTTGTAAAACAATGAAGTAATGTAAAGTGGAGCTATGAACTCACCTTAAGTAAGATAGCAAGTAATGAATGTAACGGTCGAATCGTGAAGGTTTCTACGAGCAACCTATAATAGAATGTCGCGACTTAGGATTGGAGTAAAGAATATGAAGTAGTGCCTATATATATATCTTGCATCTAGTCAATGATGTGGTATGATGTATATTGTAAGTCTTTGAAAGTAATGATTCATGAAACATGTATGTTTTGTATATCGTTTACTACCGTTCGGGCCGACATAATTCAGAAGTCATGTTAGTAAGCGTTCGAGGAGCCAGGACACTTTAACTCGTAAATCCACAACTCATCTCGACGGCTTACATAATGAACTCCTCACATGAGGCTCCCTACTATTGTAGTAGTTGATAAAATATATAGATATAACTTTTGATCCGAAAAGTTACATGTCCGATATTTGAATAAACTTAGGAAAGTTTATTAGTACATGAAGATTGTTATTAGGGGTAGTTTCATAAGTCTTGTGTGACCATTTTCTCTTGGTAAAATCTCATGGTTTCCTTTTAAGTGAAGTAGATTCAAATTGCTTGTTCAAGTTCTCGTCAACTCTTTGTTTCATGTTTACGCCCATGTAAGTTGGTATGGTCATTTCGTCATGGCCTAGCCATGACCTTTGGTCCTTGTTCCAAGGTCATGAGACACAACCTTGGCTCTAGCCATGGTTGTGGTCTTGATTATAGGTCATAAGACCTCTTGTTCCTTTTAAAGTATAACCATAATCTAGTGACTTTTGCCTAAAAATGGGCTGTTTAGAATTTGAAGAATTTTATCACTCGGAAAGCGTTTTTATGTCTCGAGCTTCTTTGTTCCTGAATGAAAACGGCGTTCCGGACAACTTTCGTGTTTTAACTTTTTGATGAATCGGACCAGAAGTGGGACTTTCAAAACCCAAATTTGATCAGAATGGTATTTGGCAGTTTGCCGAAAAGTTTTGGTAACTTCAAATGGGCGTAACTTTTGACTCGTATACTCGTTTTAGGTGGTTCAAATTGCTATGGTTTCCTTGTTAAGTCCTCTACTGTAATATGTAATGATCCAACATCATATTTTTACCATTTTGGTCGTGGTTTTCCAAGAAAGTCACTAGTTTACTTGTTTTAGTAACTTGTTGTAACAATCAATAACAATAACTTGTTTTGCTCACTTTTATACATCATGGACATAACTACAAGACATAATATAGCACAAATAATATGTAAATAACATGAACATGATTATTTAACAAGAATCAAGTTAGGGTTTGGCTCACAACTTTTGGCTTTCAAAGATGAAAGGAAGTTAACATGTAAGGATAGTACTTTGATAGACTTGCTTCAACCCATTTCACTTCATGCAATCTTTCTACCCTTGTAATCTTGAAAGATGGATGATGAAGGTTGAGGTGACTTGAGTAGATTCAAACTCAAGAGAAATCACCAAGTATATGAGGTTATGGAAGTGTTTGATGAATGATAATCTATCTAGGGTTTCTACCTTGAACTAGCACTTGAATCTTGCATGAAACTTGAAGATAATGAGAAAATGAGATGGTGTGGGTGTGTGTGTGATGAGGGACGGCCAAGGATGGGAAGGGGGGTATTTATATGGCTTGGAGGAGGTTAGAAATGTTGACTAGTCCAACCTTGGAGGCCAAGGTGAACACATGGATGAAATCTAAGGCCATTAAGCTTAAGATCAAGCCACCTAGTGTGAAAACCCCCCCCCCTATGGCGGTTCATATGAACATGGAGAGCAAGGGTGGACTTTTCTTGGTATTATCCAAGATACTTGGTTAGTTTTGACTCCGGGAAATGCCAATCGTAAATGATTAAGCCTCAAAACGTAAAACCGGGTATCGTAAAATTATGGAATTTGAAAGTATTGTTAAACATGTCCATATAGTCCATAATAAAATATAAAATGAGTGGTAGGTTCTATCGGGTGCTAAAACCCTGCTAAAAACTGGAAACACGGGTCTAAAACGCGTAATTCGCGTAAAACGCTGAATATTGCGTAAAATTGAGAAAAGTAAAATGTTACTTTTCTAATATGTTATAAATGATTTAAAATGACTTATAATGTCTAGACTGGGCTCAGTCTAGTGTCGGTTGGTATTAAATGTCTTTTAGACATCAAACCGTAAGCCTAAAAATCACGAAACGACTTATAACATCAAGGGATGATTTTTGGTCAATGGAGGAGGGAAAGAATATGTTGACTTTTTCTAAGAAGTTGAAAACTCAAATAGTCTTAGAAACGCGTTTTGTGGTCTAACGGTTAATCGCCCAAACGGTTAAGCGTGCTCGTGCGGGATTAGTACAGGCTTGGGTGACCTGCCGGGAAGTCTTTGGTCATGTTTTTCTCAGTCACGATTAATTCTCAAATAAATCATGAGCGTGTCAAACATTTTCCCGATGTGGGGTCACCTGACGGGGTTGAATTTCGTTGTGCGTAGAATTTCTGATTGACGTTTTACCCTAAAACGTGTAATTCCGTGTAATTCTTTAATAACTTTCACGAAAATGAGCTTATGAATGTCAAATTTTTAATTTGCCATGGAAATGATTTATCACTTGAGAATATCAAATAAAAATCAACTTTCGGGAAAGTTTCGGGAAAAATGAATAGTAAAAGTGAATAGTGAAATTTTCCGGGAAAAGTAATTAACCTGAAAAATGTGAATTGTTACAACCTCCTCAATTCACTATAAATACTCCCTCCTCTCCTCTCTTTGTACGCCACACACACACCAAACACCCCATCTTTAGCTAGTTTACTTCAAGTTTCATGCAAGATTCAAGTGCTACAACAACATAGAAACCCTAGTTAGGTTTTGATTCATCAAACTACTTCAAATCCTTAGAAACTTTTGGTGATTATCTTGAGTTTAGATCCACTCAAGTCACCTAAATCTTCATCACAAATCCTTTTAGAATACAAGTGTAGAAAGATTGCTAGAAGTGAAGTGAAGTGAAGCTTAATCAATCAAAGTCCTAGTTCCTAGTTCTTGTCCTAGTTTCCCTTTTCATTAAGGCCAAAAGTTGTAAGCAAACCCTAACATACTTTCTTGCTAAATATCATTTTCATGCTATTTATATTTCATTCTTACTATATATTGTCTTGTTATTATGTTCATGATATATAAAAATTGGTAAAACAAGTTATGGTATATATATGTTAACTTATGATATTTAAACAAGTAAACTAGTAACTTTCTTGGAGAACCACGACCAAAATAGTACAACTATGATATTGGACACTTACTTACTGTTAAAGAGGACTTAACAAGGAAAACATAGCAATTTGAATCACCCAAAACGAGTACCCGAGTCAAAAGTTATGACCATTTGAAGTTACCAAAACTTTGCGGCAAAACTGTCAAATGTTTCTGTGACAGAACATAAAACACGCAAAAAGAGGCCCTTCTGGTCCGTTTCATCAAAAAGTTAAAGCACGAAAGTTGTCCGGAATCACGTTTTCTTGAAAAACTCAGGAGCACGTATCCAGAAAACCAATAACGAATGAGATTTTCTTCAGTTTCTTAACAGCTATTTTATATATACCAAAGTTACTATATAATAGTTATGGTTTACTAAGACCAAGAGGTCTAATGACCTAAAGCCAAGACCAAAACTATGGCTAAAGCCAAGGTTGAGTCTCAAGACCATGGTAACAATGACCAAGGTCACGGCAAAGCCACGGCTAAAGACCATATAACTTTTAAAGATCAAAAACTTATATATATGTTATCAAATACTACAATAGTAGGGAGCCTCATGTGAGGAGTTCATTAAGTAAGCCATCGAGATGAGTTGTGGATTTACGAATTAAAGTGTCCTGGCTCCTCGAACGTTTACTCCATGACTTCTGAATTATGTCGGCCCGAACGGTAGTAAGAGATATACAACCTATACATGTTTCATAAACCATTTATATTCAAAGACTTACACTATATACTAAGTACTACATCATGAACATTATGCAAGACATATATAGGCAATTCTTCGTATTCTTAGACGTTACTCCAAACCTAAGTCGCAACGTTCTATTATAGACTGCTCTTAGAGACTTTCGCGATTCGACTTCCACTTTCATTTTCTCATTACATAAGCTTAAGGTGAGTCATAGCCCCTACTCTTTTTATACTTGTTTTAACTCTTTGGGGGAGATACATGCTCAACTACTTGCTTACTTGTACAAATACTCAAAATATTTATACTTGATTGTATTATACTTGATTGCATACGTACATGACTGTGTTATACTTAATTGCGTTATTCTATTTAGTGGCTAGTAGTTATCTTTGGGAAGTGGCTCCCAGTTATCTTTGGAAAGTGGCTCCCAGTTGTCTTTGGGAATTGGCTCCCAGTTGTCTTTCGGAATTGGCTCCCAAGTGAGGTCTTCGGAGATGAAGTACAGACTCACGACTAATTGCTTAATTGTTGTCATGAACTTATACATATCTTAATCATACTATATTTTAGCAGTGGGTTGTGAACACACAGGTTGCAAGTGTTGTTATGGGCGGGACTTGCAACTGAGTGGATTCACAATGCCTTTGCTGTGTGAACATTCTTTATAGGCTTTTCAACTGTTTTAAGACAAACTCTATGAACTCACCAACCATTGTGTTGACACTTTAGCATGTTTATCTCAGGTTAGTAAGGCGATAGCTAGTGCGTGGAACTTAGAGTCAAGCTGCATATTCTGAAGACTTACGCTTTTATCATTTACCATTCAAAACATTTTGTATACATTTATGTATCATACTTTCGAATCTCATGTTTGTAACTTTGAATTCATTAATCGAATGATAACTTTTCAAAACGTCTCATTTAGAGGTCGTTTTCTATAACTTGTACTTTGTATTATGAAGTAGCACCCCAGTGACACAGTCTTCCGCTGCGGTATTTTGGGGGTGTTACACATAGTCCCACTTTTACTCGTTCTTTATCACTTTCTAAACTTGGGGGAGAAAACATGCAACTATTTTCTCGGACCTTCTATTAAATTGTTTTGCTATTAATGTTGACTAGTTAAGGTTAGATTGTTGTAGAGGTTGCCTTAGGCTAGGGCTACTTGGAACCTAGCTAGAGAATAGACTTCTACTTACGGCCTAGACCCAGGGCAGTAACGGGTGGTTCCTTACTGTAGCGTTATCCTGGCTAGTGACCGCCGAGGGATCCACTCACTATGACCACTTATCTTCTTTAAGATAAGAAACTTATCGTTGTGAATTGTTATGAATTTGGAAAGCTTATCTATGCCTGCCTCTAGTCACACATAGCGCTTACTCTACAGGTCCACTATTACTTTAGATTTAAACCTATGAACTCACCAGCGAAAGCTGACTTTTAAGCATGTTTTTCTCAGGTAATTAAATGCTTTTGGATGGCTTGGACTTGGAATCTTGGTGATGGCATGGTCGAAGGAAATCGATGAAACTCTGATATTTTCTTTTATGGACCTACTTTATTTATTTTATTATGGGCTCTTTGTACTCAAATACTTTGGATGAATGTAAACTTTAAATTGATGTTGGCTTTTGTTTACATTACATCTATGATATTTTGTTATCTATACGTGTGATGATGCCAATTCACGTAGCACCCCGAAAGCTTGTAAGTCTTCCGCTGTATCAAATTTTGGGGGTGTTACACTCCTTGTGTTTTTCTCGGATACCCATCCAATCACCGCGGTTATAGGTGTCTAGATCTAGCCACTAATAAGGTTATTATTTCTCATCATGTTATTTTTGATGAGGACATTTTTCCTTTTGGATCTATGACACCATTTTAAATGCCATCGTATGACTCTTTGCTGACACATTTATTACCACCTCCAAGTCATACTAGTATACCACCTCACATATCTTCCCCCGGTAGTACTACTAAGCCAAATATCCAACAACCTTCGGATACAATGTCTAGTCCAACACCACCACCACCGCCTCATATCATGCCTGGACCAACCCTTAACCCCCATCCCACTATCCCGCATAGTCCAACACCATCCGTACCCACAACTAGCCCATCACCTATACATCCCTCTACACAGCAGTGAAACATCATGCATCCAACACAACCTACTATCCAACCCACATCGACTCATCCCATGGTCACACGTGCAAAAGCTGGTATCACCAAACCCCTTGAGCGTATGTTCTTCCACACCACCACTATGTCTCCTATTCCTCGGTCTCATGTTCATACGAGTCATGATCCAAATTGGCAAAAATCTATGTTAGAAGAATTTAATGCTTTAATTACTAACGGTACGTGGGTTCTTGTGCCTCACCCACCAAATGTGAATGTTGTGCGTTCTATGTGGCTTTTCAAGCATAAATTTAATGCAGATGGCTTGCTTAGCGGATATAAAGCTCGTTTGGTTGCTAATGGTCGTAGTCAATAGGAGGGCGTTGACTGTGATGAGACGTTTAGCCCGGTTGTCAAGCCGGCTACTATACGCACTGTTTTGAGCCTTGCGATTTCCTGCAACTGGCATGTTCATCAGTTGGATGTGAAGAATGCATTTCTTCATGGTTATTTATCAGAGACTGTTACGTGCACCAACTTCCTGGGTTCGTTGATCCCCGTCATCCAGATTATGTTTGTCATTTGCAGCGTTCTTTATATGAGCTTAAGCAATCCCCACGTACTTGGTTTCAGCGGTTTGCTAACTATGCTACAGGGATTGGTTTTCAGCACAGCAAAACCGATTCCTCTCTGTTTATTTTTCAGCGTGGCACTGACATTGCATATTTACTCTTATATGTTGATGATATTATTCTTACCACATCTTCTACAACATTTTTACAGCGAGTTATTAAGTCTTTACATAGTGAATTTTCTATGACGTATCTTGGTTCTCTGAATTATTTTCTTGGTATTTCTGCTCAACGGACTTCTGGAGGCATGTTCCTATCTCAGTCCAAGTATGCCGAGGAACTTCTTGAGAGAGCCCATATGCTTCACTACAACCCTCGTCAGACTCCTATGGATACAGAGTCCAAGCTAGGTTTTGATGGTGACCCAGTTTCTGATCCTACCTTATATCGCAGTTTGGCTGGCGGCCTACAGTATCTTACATTTACGCGCCCAGACATATCTTATGTTGTTCAGCATGGTTGCCTTTATATGCATGATCCGCGTGAACCTTACTATACTGCTTTGAAGCGTATTCTTTGTTATATCCGTAGCACTATTGATCATGGACTTGAGTTGCATGTCTCTTCTATGACTCAGCTTACCGCCTACACTGATGCCGATTGGGCAGGTTGTCCGACCACTCATCGTTCTACCTCAGGTTATTGTGTGTTTCTAGGAGATAATTTATTGTCTTAGCCTGCTAAGCGAGAGACTACATTGTCTCGCTCTAGTGTTGAGGCCGAATATCGTGGAGTTGCTAATGTGGTGGCTGAGACAGTCTGGTTGCGTAACCTTTTACGTGAGTTGCATGCCCATTTGTTTACTGCTACTCTGGTTTACTGTGATAACGTTAGCGCGGTTTATTTGTCTACTAATCCGGTTCAGCACCAGCGTACCAAGCATATTGAGATTGATATTCACTTTGTACAGGATTTTGTGGCATCGGGACGGATTCGTGTTTTACATGTCCCATCGCGTTTTCAGTATGCAGATATCTTCACGAAAGGGCTTCCGCGTACATTGTTTCTTGAGTTTCGTGATAGTCTGAATGTTCGAAGACCTCCCGTTTCGACTACGGGGGAGTATTAGCCTAGTCGAATTATAGGCCCACATATATTTGATTATTATGTAATTCGGGCTTAGCCCATGCTAGTTAGCTTATGTCTCAAGCCATGTAAACTATTTATTGAGATCGAATAATATTGAATGATTATGGGGAATTACCAAAACTAATAGAGAATACATGGCCTATTTGAGGTAAATTGCTATTCATCATCTCATAGCCAACTGTACATCCTTATCTTTATACACTCTTATACAGGTAACATGCTTATCCTAACACTACCTTCATTAACTAAGAATGTAAAAATTTTAAGCGAGTAAATAATAGTTACAAATACATCAGTTATTATCAATTTTACTATGAAGGAAATAACAAAATATAGTAGACTTAAGTTATCCGTAAAGAGAACAGAGTTTTAAGTACTCATAGTTAAAATAATTATAAAATTATAACAACTAAGTGCTTTAACTTGCTAACTTTTGTGTGTCACAACAACAAGTCAGCAGTATCCTAGACTCTGTTTTGTGCAATAAAATATGTCATTTAGTATGGTATTTATAGGACAAATCTAGTCCAACAGAGTAGTGTAACGTGGGAGTCAATTCATGTTGTTATACAGGCTTTTCTTGCAAATAACATATCAACCACATCCCCTTAGTTTTATTCTTTGGATGCAGAAATTCATTGTTTGAATTGCTTGGATGCCATATATAACACAACTAGGATTGATTATTTCCAATGTTGAAGGCTATATTTTTTAACAAAAAAGGTGAAATTGTGAAGACAATGACATCAACCCAAGTTGTGCACATGTCACGATGGTGTCTTTTACACAACACAGGCAAATGGCCACCCATGGTGTTAGTGGCAATTTTATTAATAACAAGGCCTTAGTTAAAAACCCCTGTACAAATACAAATAATGCATGATATTACAATACGACTCTACCAACATAATGTGAACAATAATAAGTAGTGAAGAAAACACATAAAAAGCAGAAAACAGGAAGCACTATGCACGTGCAACCCTTTGCACTCTTGCAATGAACACCAACACCTTTACATACACCCAATCCTTCAAGCAATTATGAAGGTGGAAAAAAGCATGTCTGAGATGACGATTGAGAAGTAAAGTGCTACATGCTATCCAAAATGCAGTTGCAAAACCAGTAGCCCCTCCGATATAAAACCATCTTTGAAGTTCATCTACATCACCCTCACTATCACCGACTGGCGGAACTCCTTTATCGTCATCTTCGAGACACTTTTTCTTTGTGGGAAGTCCACAAAGTCTTGCATTTCCCGCGAACCTTTCAGGTGGGAAGGACTGGAGTTGAGTGCAGGATGGAACTCTCCCCGACAGGTTATTATATGACACATCTAGATCATTTAATCTATCCATCTTAGACATGCTTGATGGCATCTCTCCCGAAAACATGTTTCTCGATAGGTTCAAAGTTAATAGCTCTGTCATTTGACCAATGTTTCGTGGAATCTCTCCAACTAGGGAGTTGTTTGACAAGTCTAGTACCAACAATCCATGCAACATGGTAACTTGATTTGGGATTTGACCTGTGAGATTGTTGCTTGATAAATCAATGGTCTTCACCAATCCCAGAATGCTACTAAATTCATTTACCTTCCCTTGCCATTGGATCATCAGATGATCAATATAGCTATTTTCAACACTACCACTAGAGTAAGTGTTATTAATTGTGAAACTGACAGAACTAAGATAATGATGTACATTATGTTCCAAAAATACTCCTTTTTGAACCATGGAATTAAGAATATTCACACACGATGGGATTGTTCCATTGAGATTGTTATAAGACAAATCTAAGATTTGAAGATTTGCTAATTCACATATTTGTGAAGGGATTGTTCCGAAAAAGTTGTTTGATTTTAGGCTAAGGGCATACAACCTTGACAAGTTTTCCCCAATCCAAACAGGAATATTGTCATATAAACTGTTAGCTCCCAAGTCCAAAAGGCTTAACATGGTGCAATTCTTCAAAGACAATGGCAATTCTCCAGAGAAGCTGTTGTTGTATAAACACAACGTCACGAGTTGGCCCAAATATCCTAATGAGGGAGGAATACTTCCTGATAGAGTATTGTGTCCAAGATTAAGAACTTTCAGATATGTCAAATTCCGGAAATAGTCCGGAAGTTGCCCGGTTATTGTGTTACGTGAGAGATCAAGAAATTCCAAATTTTTATACATTTGGCACAAGGAAGAGATTCCATCATGGAATTTGTTTCTGGACATATCTAAAAAACTTATACGTGCTGGAAAAGCAGGTATTGGACCATAAAAGCTGTTAAAACTCAAATCTATTTTTTCAAGGTCATAAACTGATAATGATTCTGGTAATGTCCCACCGATGTTGTTGATGGAGAGATCCAAATAGCTCAAGTGAGAAGACTGCCATTGGTTCCAGTACTCTGTAGAAACTGTGTCAGAAATGTTATTTCTCGAAAGATCAAGATGAGTGAGATTTTTCGGTTTTTGTATCCATTTGGGGAAATGAGGCCCTAGCTTGTTAGAACTGAAATCTATATATTGTATACTCTGAGAAAGGTTTGACACGTCATCACTGAAAGGAGCTTGTTTGAGTGAGTTGTTTGAAAGAATTATATACCAAAGATTTGATCTTCCAATGTTCTCAGAGATAGCACCTCTAAGAGAATTGGAAGATAGATCTAGTGCGTATAGTTTGGGTAGTTGCCATAGCTTGTCAGTTATAGTTCCATCTAACTCATTAATTGACAAGTTCAATCGACCGAGGGATGAAAAGTTTTGGATCTCATCAGACAATGATCGACCCTGTGAATTGGTTACTTGAAGCATCAAAATTTTCTAACATAGCTGATGTGCATCCAGACATGTTGTTAAGAAAATCTGAAAGTTTCTCATCAAACTTGTTGCCAGAGAGAGAAAGAACTGTAAGCTTATTGCCAACTAATGGGCACAACCAACGAAACATGGATGAGTTGAGATTGTTGTTATTGAGAGAAAGCGCATAAAGAGATAAAGAAGAGTTGACAGATAAAGAATATGGATGCATGACTTGTGAGAGGTCACATCCAACTAAATCTAAAGCTAATAGGCTTTGGAGACCTATAATTACATTTACCCAGTTATTTACTTTGGCCAGAGAAGTTCCATCCAATGTAAGTTCTTGTAAATAAGAGAGAGAAGACAACCAATTTAAGTTTTCAACTGTACAATTTCCGAGGGAATTTAGCCAAAGTTCTTCCAAATTGGTGAGATTTCTAAATTCCGTAGGAATGGTACCATAGAAAGAGTTGTCTGAAAGTTTAAGGCTCTTTAATTGGGTCAAGGAACCAATAAAGTGTGGAATTGTTCCATGAAAAGAATTGTCTCTAAGGTCAAGATAATTCAAGTAGGTTAAGTTAAGCAACGAAAGGCTAATCTCACCTTCAAGGCCGTAGTAGTACAGGTTAAGCTTTGTGACATGACTTGTTTGTCTGTCACACGTGACTCCATGCCAATATTGATAGCAATCGTCTCTTCTTCGTGTCTCCATGTAGAGAGCGTGTCATATGGGTCTTGAAGGTGAGCTTTGAAATCAAGAAGAGCTTGCCTTTCCTTATCGATGCACTTATGAACACCTCCTCCTGGTGCAGCAACAAGTTGGTGGCCAAAGGAGGTAGCAGTTGTGGTATTAAACAACAGACAGACAAGTGACAAAATAAATAAAACATGAGTATGCATAAAGTAAAAGTAAATATAACCAGCTGCCTTAGGGCAGTTGGCCACCAACTACCGCAAAAGCGCGCAGTTGACCAAGTCAAAGCTTAAAGGCGGGGGTTCGAATCTGGACTCCAACTTGGTCAGCCAGTGTTGCCTAGGTAATTTACCGGGATATGCCTTCCTTGTTGGGTGGGGGGCTCGGTACCAAAAAGGTACACGGACTTGAGATGGTTCCGCCAAATACCATTTTTTTTAAAGTAAAAGTAAATATTTTCTCTCATAATGTATATTGTATAAATTGTATTGATGTTTTTTGATCTGATAACGAACATATATACCTCTATGCCGCTTTATATAGACTTCGATAATAAAGAATTGAACTAGATGGATATAAATTTGTGTGGAGCACATAACACTTGGAATTAAGATCATAGAATAAATTTGAAGTCCCGAATTAGACATTCAAAGACTCTAATGGAGCTGGTAAAATTGAACTATACGGATATGTTTGAATAATACTTTGTTGACACTTGATACCACTTGATCGAATTACGATCTTAAAGTAATGTCTCCATGGATAAATTTATTCATAGGTTCTTCTTTTATCGCTTATAAGGCTGCATAAATCTTCAGTTTTCTCATGACCCACAACATGCTTGATGAAATGACTCAACCAAATTTTAGAAACGTTAAATTTACAACTTTTCCTTTTATAAAAAGAATGTGATTTCAAGAGTAATCTGCATAGGTAAATTAGTTTGTCATTTGAATTTCTACTGCATTTGATTAACTATTTAAGCCAATATAAGTTGTTTAGATTCAAGATGAATTATTACGTTTTGTGTTTGTTGTGGACAGGGTTTAGGTTTGCATACAAGTTATTAGTTCACGTTGTTTAACTTGAAAATTGGACCGGCCCAGTTCTAACATACTCAGCTTGGCTCATATTATATATTTGGTAACTAACAATACATGCTTTGGCGCAATTAAATAGTTGAACATCTATCTTCTACTTTAGTTTAAATACATAATGATGATCTAATTTTCATTGCAATACTTAGTTGAAAATCCATATCAGAACAATCTTTGTATAAAGCTACTTCAAAGTCTTGTATTTTGAATGATCGATAGAAACTATTGATGCAATATGTCTAGTCAATTTGAAGTAGATGGTCCCAAATTTGTGTTTATTTTTTCATTGTTCAAAAAATCAAAAAATAAATTTGTCTTGTTTTGTGGAAAATGATGAAGAAAAGTAAACTATCCCAAATTAGACTTTAGAAGACTTAAAAGTCTTTAAAACTTGTAGTTATTAGACATCTTTTCTATCTTGTGATACTTTTCCCCGCTCAATACGTGTGATATAAATCAAAAGCAAGCTAATGGGCCCGAATGCTAAACCAAAACCATGACTAAAAGATGAAGACTTTAAGTAGTCTTGAAAACTCAAAACAAAACATAATTAGTTCTGGAGCAAGTGCCCCAAAACTCACAGAAAGGAAAAAAGTGCAACTCGAGTTAAATTCAATTATGATCAAACACTTGATCAAAATTTTGGAAAACAACAACAATACTGAATTTCGACATAGCCTGGTGCGGTTGATCAAAACCTTGAACCTAGACCTTCAGTTCACTTACAACTTGATCTTAGGAATGCACTCTTTTAGTCTCTTCACTTACAACTTTACTTTATTCAGTAACTATTTTACCAGAGTTTCAAGTTAAAAATTAGAATGTAAATATAGAATTCTAACCCAAATCACATAATATAACGAAGAATTCTATAACGTGAAAAGGTAATTTGGAAGTAGTGAGTGAGAAATATTGTAGTATGTCACTTGGTGAGTTTGTCAAGAGTCGATACCGAATACATTGTGATTGGTTGCGAACCATACTCCCCAAAGTCTTATTAGTTGAATAATTATTCTTTCAAGGTGTTCGATGGTATTAGGATGAAATAATCAAATTGCTTAAACATGGAAATGAAGTAAAGCATCTCTATGTAGCACCTGAATTCACAAACAATTTTGAAACTCTTTTCCCTCTTTTAGAAGTGTTTTCTGTTGACTTTTTAGGTAGTCAAACCAAGTTCAAAACTTTCTACATTAACGAGATTGATGAAAGTTTGCTACTTATTACCCTGAAGAATGGATTCCAAGAATAAAAAGGGAGGCTATGAAAAGGTGGTTGGTGGTTATGGAAATGGAAGAAACTATGTGGAAGAATGCTGAATATTTGAAATAATGGTATCAGTTACCTTGATCCTTGGGGTCAAGGGTCTTTTGAAGGGAGAGTATTATTTTGTGTCTAATTCAACTATTTATTAGTTAGTCCTTTAAGTTATTTTTAAAAGTATGAGGTGTTTTATGTAAAATTCTATTATGCTATGCCTACGTATAAGCATTGACAGTGATAGTGAACATATGAATGAATTGATATTATATCCCCTTGTTTTTTTTTTTTAATCACTCAAAATCCTCTGAAGTGATTCTTAAAACCCCAGCTCCCAAGTTGGTCAGCAGATATTAGACAGTAAGTTAGCAATAAAGCAAAATATGTTTTCTGTAGATATTGAAGTTCCACATTCTAATGTTACAAACAGAGTAGCTCTGTTCATAGCCCTGATTCATACACTCAACAGCTATTCTATAAGAATGAAACTTGCCATGAAATCACCCAAATATTAACAAGTATACAATACTCAGTCTTTATTTTAGGATGTCTTCCTAGAATCTCATATGCTGTTAAACTAGAGAGCATATAAGTTATATTGTCAATGTGAGTGCATTTTGGTTGTCACATAGCTGCGAACAATTAACAAGTATACAATACTCGGTCTTTATTTTAGGATGTCTTAATAAAATCTCTTTTACTGTTAAACCAGAGAGCATATAAGTTATATTGTCCATGTGAGTGCATTTTGGTCGTCACATAACTGTGAACAAGAATAAGTGGTTAAAAAAAGCGTAAATACATACAACTACATATCCATATGCAACCCACTGCATTTTGCAAAGAACATCAGAACAGTTTAGTTGTTATGGCAAGTCCACATAATACTGCATTTCCAGTATAAGGATGCCTATTTGGTTATCTCATAGAAAATTATCAATTGAATTTGAGGGTCAAAACTTGTAGATTTAGCTAATCAAGTCAAGCTTACTTAATGTTCAAAGATATAGAGTGTCTGTATTGATTTATTGACTTCTTTCTACGATATTGCCAATGACGAAGTAATTTTTTTCAATGCATTTCAAATCTTTTTGCTTATACATAAAACATGTTGCTGTAAGGTTAAAATACATATAAATTTGTAAAACTTTGGGTTGAGTGTCACTCCTTGAGTATTTATTTAATATTCAATTAATGATGAGGTCTAGCTGATGCAAATTGTGGGTTGTAACTAGCCATTCTGGTTTGACAGTGTAAACATATTTAGCCCACTAATACTAGTAGATGTGGCAAAACGGGCAGGTTGGGCAGGTTTGGGTAACGGGTCAAATGACCTAAATTAAATCTCGGGTCAAAACAGGTTTGGTGTTGGAAAATCTAGTGCACTTTAGGGATTAATTCATACCTGGTAATGGGTTTGGAGGTACGGAGTGTACACCCATTTGGTCACTGAATCCCCTGACTCAATATTGGTTATGCTAGTGTGAATCTGTGTCTGCTGATCTGATTCTGCTGCTAGTATGGATTCTGTTGATGGTGGATTCTGCTGATTGTGGATTCTGCTGATAGTGGATTCTGCTGCTGGTGGAATTCTGGTGCTGGTGGATTATGTTGCTAGTGTGATTCTGCTGCTGGCATCAGTTTATTCTGCTGCTCGTTTTTAACCACTGATTCCTACTATTATAGAAAGTATTATGATATAATTAATGGGCCATTAATTATACATAATTCCATGGGCTAGGGTTTGAGTATTCTCTATTATAAATAGAGGTCATAATACATCTGCATGTATATACAAAACAACACAAACCCTAAACACTTGAATACGATTCTGTTCTTGATTTGTGCCTAAAACAAGAACATCACTTGGTCTTATCCAATAGAGATATTCGTGTAACCCAGGCATAGGGTCGAATAGTTTCTATTGGAAAGTGATACCACGATTTCAAGTGAATATCCAGTACTCATTGATTATCTTAACCCTAATCTGGGAACACTCAAATACATTATAACCAACTATCAATAGAAACTATTAGTGATAATCAATGGCTGCTGCTATGAGACATATGGTTGCTAACTTTTCCAAGTTGGAAAAGTTTGAAGGTGTTGATTTCAGAAGATGGCAAAAGAAGATGCACTTCTTGTTGTCAAGTATGAATGTGGTATATGTTCTGACAACTGAGATTCCAGAAGATTATGGAGAAGATGCTACTATGGAACAGATGAGGGCAAGAAGCAAATGGGAGAATGATGATTATGTGTGCAGGGGTTTAATTCTCAATGGTATGTCTGTATTTGATATTTATCAGAATGTTGAAACTTCTCAAGAACTGTGGGATTCCTTGGAAGCCAAATATATGGCTGAGTGTAGAACCATAGAGGGGGGGGGGGGGGGGGGTGAATACGGTTTCTTCGGCTTTTTAGATGTTTAAAAACTTTAAGCCAAAGAAAACACCAAGTGGTTGTATAACAATCCAACGACCACTACAACAACCAAAGTATATAAAGTGAGTAAAGAACACAACGATATATACTGGTTCAGGATGGGGGTTTATACCATCTGTATGTCCAGTTGCGAATCCGCGACTGCAATACTATTCACTAGTATAATCCTTTCGGTGGACTACAAACCGTTACAATTCACTCCACCAATATTCAACAATATTGATGCTCACAAAGAAGGAGTTACTCCCACGGTATTCCGCCCTCGGAAACCACCCTCAAGAATCTCGCGATTCGACTTAACCTATGGGTCACCAAGACCACTACCAAAACTTCCCACGGAAGTATCAAACCCCAATTAGATCCCCAATGATCTAGGCTTTGTCACAAAGACACAAGACTTCCCTTACAAACAATTGAATGAATATAAGTTTGTTCAACCAAGTCCTAACCTAACCCAGAGACTCGATTGTAGTAGAAAGGGTAAAGATAAGAAGACCCTCAACACAATCACAAGAGTGGATTAGGTTCTTGTGATTCTTCCCTTGCAAAGAAGAAGTGTTCTTTCAAATGATGTTATATGAAAATCAAGAACAAAAGAGATAGAATTAGAGGATTAGAGAGAAAGAATGTAGAGAGAAAGAATAATGGCAAGGGGTGAGGAATACAAGAGGCAAGAGTGGTATTTATAGTCCAAGACCCAACTTGGGAAAATTTTACCGAGGCCGGCGCGTCACCCACGCGTCAACGCGTGGGCAGCGTAATGGTGATGTATGAATATAAAACATATATGAAACAAATAAACGCAGCGGAAAACATCACCAACAAGGATCCATATTGCCAATATGATTAATCAAAAAGATAAACAAGATAGTTATACCTTTGCAGCGTGCACCGGGAGTCACAAACAAAGTCACCACCAATATCACCACCCATGAATGGATCAAGAAACCAAGTGATCAATAAGGTTGATCACTTCTATGATGGAAACACACTACACGTCATCAATCACCACCCGATGCTAGTCTTAACCCCGTAACATACGATCTAGCCTTGAACTACAATAGAATAAGGTTAGATTGAGATCAAAACACAAAACCCTAATATGTGTCACACCCCCAAAATACCTGAATGGCAGCGGAATGGAATACCTGGGGGTGACTGTCATAGCACCATAGTTACAGTTATATTGAACGACCTAAAGTGTCGTTTAGAAAATACAGCGTTTGATCATTAAAACATTCAGAGTTTACAAAACATAGGTCCCAAAAGATGTTGCCATTTTAGTTAAAATAAGTTCAACAAGATCAAACGTTCATAGGTGTAGAAAAATATAGTCAGACGCGTCGTCTCCACGACTCCATGAAGGTCCAAATGCATGCAACATGAGCTACCTTAATAACCTGAAAATACATGCTAAAGTGTCAACACGAGGTTGGTGAGTTCATAGATTTAGAGAACAAATAAGTATGGTAAAACATTTGGAGAGTAAATTTCCCAATAAAAACATCATAAATCCGAAATAAGGTTGATGCAAAGACATTGTAAATCAGAAATAAGAAATCAGAAATAAGAAAATCCGTAATAAGAAATCAGAAATAAGAAATCCGAAATAAGAAATCAGAAATAAGATATCAGAAATAAGAAATCAGAAATAAGATATCAGAAATAAGAAATCAGAAATAAGAAATCAGAAATAAGATATCAGAAATAAGAAATCAGAAATAAGATATCAGAAATAAGAAATCAGAAATAAGATTTATAAAACCATCAGTATTTAACTTTAATCGCATATACAATAGCCCAAGTATAACTTAAAGTAATAAGTTTTTCAGTCATAAAACTACATTGTCTCTTAAGCTCATGAAACCGAAGCTAGACGTTACTTGGCCCCAAATGAGTGTTTACCAGACACTCTAATAATAAAGACATGACATGCATCTGTAATACTGTTGGAGCAACCCAAACACAGATGGAGGAGTCACCCTCAATAGATCTATTCATTCACTCTCGCTTGGAACTTAATTAACGGTCCATGATAATAAAGGGGACTTGTCAAGACGTGGTAATAAGGATACTTAAGCAATGTAAAGAATTTAATACTTTGGCATTGTACAAAAATAATTAAAACAGCGTATTCTCCTTCAGAAATAATTCAAATCGTATAAAAGTATAAAACACATATTTAAGCATGTATCTCCCCCAAAGAGTTTATAAAGTAATTAAAAAAGTAAAAGTGGGGCTATGACTCACCTCGAAATGCTAGTACAAAGTGATGGAATGATCGGGACAACAAGGCGCGAACACTAGCCGCAACCTAAATGAATGAATGTGATCTAATTTAGATCATGCCATGATGTAATGAATGCTCATGCACATGATACCTATACCACTCGTAATTTGGAAATACTAGTTATCGTCAAGCTAAAATACTTTCCATACCTAGGAAAAATAAGTCCAATTGGAGTTATAAAAACTTGTCGTAATATATATCGTATAAGATGTTAGCGTTATAATCCTCGTATCAAAAACCTTAAAATAACGTCGTTAAGTCGTATAAATATTTTTCTCGGGTCGTACGTATTCGTTTGTTAAGAATATAATCCTTAGTAACGTTTCTAGAAAAATAAACCATTTAGTACGTAAGTTATTATTTTTATTTGTGACCAAATATATATATATATATATATAGTTTTGGTGATCTTAAAACGCGTATAACTTGGTCGTTTTAGGTTCATTTCCCTCGTTCTTTATATCCACGGATTCGTTTTTGTATATACTAGTATATTTTTGATAACTCGGCTCCTCTAGGTTACGTTTAATGCCTCTATTTGTACGTCGAAATCTGCCAAACAGCAAGCAGATTTCAGAAAAATAGTTTTCGTCGTTACATTTACAAAAATCATATCTCCTTCGTTATAAACTCGTTTTAATCCGTTCTTTCGCCTAAAGTTTCGTTTTTGAATGTATTTTCTAAATCTTTGGTCAAAACTTACCCCTCATTCACTGATTTTCCCACGAAATAAAAATAGGGACAGTAGGTCAATATGTAGTTTCAAAAACCATTTTCAAGTCTCTAAACTAGTTCTACTTCAATCAAACCACTTTCAATCACCACAAAACTAGTCTAATCCTACCATACACCTTCTTAGGGTGTCATGGGTTCCTAATCATCATAACCAAGTAGATCTTACAAGGATCTAACCAAAAATCACTTTCTAGGGCTTGAAAGTTAAATATATATAAAAATGGAGTGGTATAAGTTAATGCATGTATGAGATCTTGTAAGAAAATATATAAACATAGTAATAACTTTGTAAAAATTATGAAATGAGTTTTTGTAAACTTACTTTGAGATGTGGTGTGATTAGATGATAAAACCTTAGTATTCTTAAGTTTATATTTCAAAACCTTGTAAGAAATACTTAACTAAACTATAATAACACTTGTTCTTGAGAAATAATTTTTGTCTTGCTCCTCCCTATTGTTGTGGCCATGAGTTTCAAGAGAGAAAAAGAGAGAGATGAGTTTTTCTTGCAATGTGAAAAATGATAGAAAAGATCTAGTTGAAGATATGTATTATTTGTGTTATTATTATTTTATACAAGTTAGTATAGGTCATTAATGAATCTTGAGTGAGTTAGTAAAATGTGTAAGTGATTGGAGAGGGGGGGGGGGGGCGGCAAGTCAAGGGGGGGGGGGGGATGTATGTAAGACTTTTGAGGTATATGTATTATTAAGTGTTATTTTGTAGTTTTAAAGTGTACCGGGTACCGGGTTAACTAAAAATAAATTTTAACGGAGTTAACCGGGGTAAAATAAAGTTATAAAAATTATAAAAATAGGTTGGGTAAAATTATTGAGTGTTTGGTTAATCGTCGTTTAATTTCTATGAAAACCGTCGTAATTAAATTAGGCGTACGATATGAAATAAATAAAGTTTCCAAAATACCGGGTAAATTAATATTATAATTTTTATATTATAAAAATGAATATAAAAATATATTGGGATCATAGTCGGGAGTGTCGGTCGTGTTAGTCACATTATTGATCGTTTGTTAACGTTTATATAGAAATAATTATACGTAAAAGTTAATTATACCAAAAGTATTAATTTAATTATCCTACGAGTGGAATAGTATGCAAGTGCCATAATGATGATATGCAGACTATTTCTAGTCTATGCAGACTATTTCTAGTCTGAATGAAATGTCCCAAATGATAATGTATGAATTCGCTCTTGAACCAATACGGTTACGCGAATTTAAATACTCGTAAACTAAATTTACGATGACATGAGTAATGCACGTGAATAGTGGTATTTCTTCCGGAAATGAATAGTGTCAAGTGAATAGTAAAATTTCTGAATGCTTCTCAGAATATCAAATTGACCTCGAAAGCGATGAATAGTGATGATGAATAGTAAATGATGAATAGTAACTTGTGAATAGTAAATTATCGAGGTTTGGAAAATGACCGGAAATTACGAGTTGTGACAGTCTTCCCCACTAACAGGAACTTCGTCCCGAAGTTCAGTTTTGGTTGGTCTCTGAAGTATATTTGGTAAAAAGACGTGGATACTTGAGTTGCATTTGGTCTTCTCGTTCCTAAGTAAATTCGGGTCCTCTTCGAGAATTCCAGCGAACTTTCACAATAGGAATTCGACTTTGCTTCAATCGTTCGACCTAACAGTCCATGATTTCTATTGATCCTCTTACCAGGTTTACGTTTGTCTTTGGGTTGGAATTCTTTCCAATTGGGATTATGAGTGACTAATCTGAAAGTCATTTCCTGGGATTTGAATAGGTGAAACATAGTTGTGTAATCCGGCTGTTCTCTAACAAGGCTCAAGTCAGATGTCCACTAGGCCTACTTTGTCTGAAATATTACGTGGTCCAGTGTATATCAGGTTTAACTTTCCAACTTTTTCCGAATAATATCATGTCTTTCCTAGGCAGAACTTTCAACATGATCTGGCTACCAACTTGAAGTTTTAATGGTTTACAACTTGTAAAATTTGTAATTGATTCTTGACTTGTAGGAAATTTCTGGTTATATCATGAATGCCTATTGGAATAGTGAGGTTTGCTTTTTCCGAGTTTGGTTCGTCAATAGATGATCAGTGCTTCTTCAGGTTTATAATGTAATATGGGCAATACACGTTGCTGAACTATGTCAGAACCCAAATCTTATATGTCAGCTGGTCGATTCTAAAATGAATCTTAAACGGTCCAATATACTAGAGATTCAATCTCTCGTGTTACCAAAATTGTGTTATGCCTTTCCAAGGCAAAGCTTTCAACTTAGTTCGTTCTCCCACTTGAATCTAGATGGTTTGTTGTTCAGGGATACTCAATCCGCATGATGTGCGTCATGCACCAACCTAACTTCTATCAGTTTCTCATTGCTTGTAACTGGTTCTTGACTTATGAAATTTCCTTTGTTGTTCCATAGCTTCGTTCTAGACCAGTGCATTTAACTTTCCGATTTCGGTCTGTAAATGAGTAATTGATACTTCGATCACAAAGTGCCTCAATTGATGTAGTCTCCATGCTCGCGCGATAACTATCGTTGCAACCGAATCTGATTTATGGTAAATGGTTAGTCGAACCATTTCTAGAGTCAATCGCTCACTCTTTGAGCACAACTTTCCTATGTTTGAATCGTTCTCTCATTCTGACCATTGGTCTGAGGATGGTAGGTGGTGTTTACATCTTAATGAAGTTCCGAAGGAAATCTTAAAATGATAGCTAGAAGTCTGAGGTGATTCGATCACCTTTATCAGGAATAATTGAAATAGGTACAATAAATCTTGTGACTAATTCCACAACGTTCTGTCTTTCGAACTCGGCGTTATCTGAAGGGGACAGAATATGGGTAATAATTTCTTTGATTCCTTGTATTTTGATCTAACGAATTGTTAGGACATGTGTTTTCCTTTGCCTATTGTGCTTGGGCCTGATGCCTCTCTTGATGTATAGGTGAGGTTATCTAAAATTTCTTGAGAACACAATTCCTTGAGGGAATCTATATCGATATCCATAATTCGAATCAATCATTCTTGGCGTAAACTCACTACAGGGAAGTTTGCATTTAGATAAGGCCATGTTTAATCAAACAACTTTACAGTATCGGTTAGGAGGCTTGGTTTATTCCTATGGTTTTGCTTAGCGTACTCTTTCAATGTGTTCGATCCTGTAGCTCAGTCTAGCTAGTACCTTTAAATAATAGAATTGGACAACCCGGTCAGAGATGGTGGTTCGGATGGTCTCGTGGCATCTTAGAACTGTTGTTGAGTTATAAATTGTCTTGGTGTATACTTCTAGTCTAGGTTAGTAGTTCTGTAATCCTTTCATTGCTTTTCTGGTATCGAGGAATCCTACTCGTAATTGATATGGAAAGTCTCTCCTAGAGAAGTCAATGGAACAATCCAACTTAATGGCTAAGTGGGTGACAGGTGGGGTAAGTATCCAGGGAGAGTTTGTCAGAAAAGACACTTATAAAAGAGTTTACTTGTCTAAAACGCTTTTAAATGAAGATTGTTATTAGCAATACTTTAAAAAGTAACTATTTCCTTCATGGCATAATCCTTCCTGAATTATACATAGGTGATCAGGCTATGTATAGTTGAGGACTAATGATGCGATGCTTGATTTAGTCAAAATAATATTACTTTTCTCAAAAGTTTTAGATGGTGTTCAACGCATTCTTATTAAAAATGGTATCCTGATATTTCCTTTCAAAGCAATATAAAAATTGATTCGCGTAGTAATAGTAAATATTTGGCGTAATATCGGAAAAATCAGTTTATAGTACGGTAATAAAACAGTTTATTTTAGAAATTCGGTAAAACAATTTCCCCATAAGGTAGTAAATTAGTTTGAAATAAAACTCATTGAATGGTTTATTGGATACATGGGTAAATACTATGGAATGGTAATAATCTACTAATCCGTCAAATACGAAATCGGCCTATCCCTAAATAAGACAATGGTATAATGTTACGTAACGATTGAAAATTGCACAATTGCAATAGGAGATGAAATAAACGAAGGTTACGATTATCACATAGATAACAAAAGATAGTCATTACATTAGATAGGAAAGTGCTTAATACAACTAGGTTACATCAACGTACTTATGGAAAGTACCAAAAGAAAGTACAACCCTAGAGGGCTCAAACTAAGGTTTATATAATTAAAACATAAACTTCTTCTTCCAATTCTGGTTTCCCAACTCCGGGCATTCACTCCTGAAGTGTCCCACTACTCCACACTCGCGGCAGGTTACCGAGAGTTTCTGATGCTTTGCGAGGGTGGGAGCCTTGCAATCCTTGGTTTCATGTCCAAGCTTTTGGCAGTTTTTACATTGAGAGGGGCAAGATCCTTTGTGATGAAACTGACACTTGTTGCACTCGGGTAATGTACCAACATACCTTTTCTTTTGGTTTGACCCCACAGCACAGGTCTCCACCACTTGTTGTATCTTAAACGGTTGTTGAGAAGCATTAGCATCCAGATTACCGACCCACTTTCTCTTGTTGCTACCATTGCCTCCAAAAATCTTGGTGTGAGCTATGCGTTCCCTTGCTTCGATTGCCATTCTGATAGCTTTAGGCATGGTATCGGGTTCCAATGAGTTGACCAACATACGAATTTCAGGAGAAAGTCCTCCTATGTACCTTTCAAGTTTCTTGCTTTCCGGCTCATCCATTGCAGAGCCTAGTCAGGCTAAATCATAAAAAGAAGCAGTATACTTAACAACATCATCTCCTACCATGGTAAGGTTTAGTGTTTCCTGTTCAATTGCTTGTAATTCGCTTTTCACACAGAACTTCAAACTCATCATCCTTTTTAGTTTCTCCCAAGAGTGTGAGTAAGCAGCATCAACTCCTACTACCTGGACATACTTAGTCCACCATTTCTGGGCATGCTCTTGAAAAGTGCAAGTGGCGAACTTAACTTTGTCTTCCTTACAGCAGTCACCACATTGAAAGATTGTTTCTAATTCTTCGAACCATTTGAGAAATTCCTTTGTGTCTATATTTCCGCTAAAGGAGGAGGGATTACAACCCATAAATTCCACGTGAGTAAGTTCCTTGGTGAAGGTAATGGCCATGTTCTTGGCAATGACTTGTCCAACAGCAGCTTGCGTCATGCTTGGAGTGGTTTGCTTAAATCTATTTCCATCAAATCATAAGAGTCCATGAGAATCTATAGGTAATAAGGATCATCCTATTCATAACACATGAATATAGTACATGAAAGTTTCGGTCTATATGGGCCAATATCATAGATAGCACAACTATTCCCCCATAGTAGAGTCAATACTTGGTGATTCCGTTTGTTCATTAATCAAAATACTACAAGTTTCTTCGAACTATGCCACACCTCTCGTGGCTAGGGTAATAGTAAAAGCTAGTAAGGATATAAGTCTAGTCTAAAGACTTCCTGTAGTCCTTCTAGGTGAAATCAGGTTTTACGGCATCATAAGGTCGAGATAGTCCTGAAGTAGTGTCTGAAGTTGTGCATCGATCAAGTCCTTGATAGTGTAGGTTCTAAGCCATTCTTGAGGAACCTGCAGATGTTCCTGTTGAGTCCGTAATCTTGGTATTATTCATAAGGTGTTATCTAATTCGTGGCAAGTGGAAATGGAAAAAGGGAAATGACAATGGTGGTATTCTAAAGGATGAGAATGACATTGATGACAATGAGATCCTAGTGATGAGTTAGGAGATAATGGTGATAATAGTGAATGGAATGCTACCCTCTTTCGCGCTATCTCGCGACATCCAAGAGGTAAAGTTGAAGTACGCACTATGGGACGACCAATAGTGTAATCAGTAACCAACGGTGGTGGTAGTACCTAAGTAGTAAGCGTCCTACTAGTGAAGGAAAGAAAACATGTTATCACTCTTGTAATAAGCATCCTAATAAGTCCATTAAAATTAAGTCTGAATACACTACCAAATGGCATTCTATGTATAGGTTGAATGATAGGAAAACCTTATTCTTATAACAAATCAATAGTGCTAACGGTGGTATACGTGCAACTGGTGGTATAATGGTAGTGGAAGATGACAAGGCATCTTCAATGCGGAATCCGATGAAAGGATAACAGCGTGGGTATCTGAAGACATGTCACTTGTGAACCAGGTCAATATAATCATATATATATATATATGAGTATGGGTATGAATAACTTGCACAGTGTGTGTGTAAAACAACATGTATAGTGAATATGCACCTATGATGAAATGATGAGATGCTATGATGATGTGGTTATAGTCTAGGGTCCAAGATACATCGTAGTTCGCTATAACCTTAGCTCTGATACCAATCTGTCACACCCCCAAAATACCTGAATGGCAGCGGAATGGAATACCTGGGGGTGACTGTCATAACACCATAGTTACAGTTATATTGAACGACCTAAAGTGTCGTTTAGAAAATACAGCGTTTGATCATTAAAACATTCAGAGTTTACAAAACATAGGTCCCAAAAGATGTTGCCATAGTTAAAATAAGTTCAACAAGATCTAACGTTCATAGGTGTAGAAAAATATAGTCAGACGCGTCGTCTCCACGACTCCATGAAGGTCCAAATGCATGCAACATGAGCTACCTTAATAACTTGAAAATACATGCTAAAGTGTCAACACGAGGTTGGTGAGTTCATAGATTTAGAGAACAAATAAGTATGGTAAAACATTTGGAGAGTAAATTTCCCAATAAAAACATCATAAATCCGAAATAAGGTTGATGCAAAGACATTGTAAATCAGAAATAAGAAATCAGAAATAAGATATCAGAAATAAGAAAATCCGTAATAAGAAATCAGAAATAAGAAATCCGAAATAAGAAATCAGAAATAAGATATCAGAAATAAGAAATCAGAAATAAGATATCAGAAATAAGAAATCAGAAATAAGATATCAGAAATAAGAAATCAGAAATAAGATTTATAAAACCATCAGTATTTAACTTTAATCGCATATACAATAGCCCAAGTATAACTTAAAGTAATAAGTTTTTCAGTCATAAAACTACATTGTCTCTTAAGCTCATGAAACCGAAGCTAGACGTTACTTGGCCCCAAATGAGTGTTTACCAGACACTCTAATAATAAAGACATGACATGCATCTGTAATACTGTTGGAGCAACCCAAACACAGATGGAGGAGTCACCCTCAATAGATCTATTCATTCACTCTCGCTTGGAACTTAATTAACGGTCCATGATAATAAAGGGGACTTGTCAAGACGTGGTAATAAGGATACTTAAGCAATGTAAAGAATTTAATACTTTGGCATTGTACAAAAATAATTAAAACAGCGTATTCTCCTTCAGAAATAATTCAAATCGTATAAAAGTATAAAACACATATTTAAGCATGTATCTCCCCCAAAGAGTTTATAAAGTAATTAAACAAGTAAAAGTGGGGCTATGACTCACCTCGAAATGCTAGTACAAAGTGATGGAATGATCGGGACAACAAGGCGCGAACACTAGCCGCAACCTAAATGAATGAATGTGATCTAATTTAGATCATGCCATGATGTAATGAATGCTCATGCACATGATACCTATACCACTCGTAATTTGGAAATACTAGTTATCGTCAAGCTAAAATACTTTCCATACCTAGGAAAAATAAGTCCAATTGGAGTTATAAAAACTTGTCGTAATATATATCGTATAAGATGTTAGCGTTATAATCCTCGTATCAAAAACCTTAAAATAACGTCGTTAAGTCGTATAAATATTTTTCTCGGGTCGTACGTATTCGTTTGTTAAGAATATAGTCCTTAGTAATGTTTCTAGAAAAATATACCATTTAGTACGTAAGTTATTATTTTTATTTGTGACCAAATATATATATATATATATATATATATATATATATATATATATATATATATATATATATATATATATATATATATATATATATATAGTTTTGGTGATCTTAAAACGCGTATAACTTGGTCGTTTTAGGTTCATTTCCCTCGTTCTTTATATCCACGGATTCGTTTTTGTATATACTAGTATATTTTTGATAACTCGGCTCCTCTAGGTTACGTTTAATGCCTCTATTTGTACGTCGAAATCTGCCAAACAGCAAGCAGATTTCAGAAAAATAGTTTTCGTCGTTACATTTACAAAAATCATATCTCCTTCGTTATAAACTCGTTTTAATCCGTTCTTTCGCCTAAAGTTTCGTTTTTGAATGTATTTTCTAAATCTTTGGTCAAAATTTACCCCTCATTCACTGATTTTCCCACGAAATAAAAATAGGGACAGTAGGTCAATATGTAGTTTCAAAAACCATTTTCAAGTCTCTAAACTAGTTCTACTTCAATCAAACCACTTTCAATCACCACAAAACTAGTCTAATCCTACCATACACCTTCTTAGGGTGTCATGGGTTCCTAATCATCATAACCAAGTAGATCTAACAAGGATCTAACCAAAAATCACTTTCTAGGGCTTGAAAGTTAAATATATATAAAAATGGAGTGGTATAAGTTAATGCATGTATGAGATCTTGTAAGAAAATCTATAAACATAGTAATAACTTTGTAAAAATTATGAAATGAGTTTTTGTAAACTTACTTTGAGATGTGGTGTGATTAGATGATAAAACCTTAGTATTCTTAAGTTTATATTTCAAAACCTTGTAAGAAATACTTAACTAAACTATAATAACACTTGATCTTGAGAAATAATTTTTGTCTTGCTCCTCCCTATTGTTGTGGCCATGAGTTTCAAGAGAGAAAAAGAGAGAGATGAGTTTTTCTTGCAATGTGAAAAATGATAGAAAAGATCTAGTTGTAGATATGTATTATTTGTGTTCTTATTATTTTATACAAGTTAGTATAGGTCATTAATGAATCTTGAGTGAGTTAGTAAAATGTGTAAGTGATTGGAGAGGGGGGGGGGGGGCGGCAAGTCAAGGGGGGGGGATGTATGTAAGACTTTTGAGGTATATGTATTATTAAGTGTTATTTTGTAGTTTTAAAGTGTACCGGGTACCGGGTTAACTAAAAATAAATTTTAACGGAGTTAACCGGGGTAAAATAAAGTTATAAAAATTATAAAAATAGGTTGGGTAAAATTATTGAGTGTTTGGTTAATCGTCGTTTAATTTCTATGAAAACCGTCGTAATTAAATTAGGCGTACGATATGAAATAAATAAAATTTCTAAAATACCGGGTAAATTAATATTATAATTTTTATATTATAAAAATGAATATAAAAATATATTGGGATCATAGTCGGGAGTGTCGGTCGTGTTAGTCACATTATTGATCGTTTGTTAACGTTTATATAGAAATAATTATACGTAAAAGTTAATTATACCAAAAGTATTAATTTAATTATCCTACGAGTGGAATAGTATGCAAGTGTCATAATGATGATATGCAGACTATTTCTAGTCTGAATGAAATGTCCCAAATGATAATGTATGAATTCGCTCTTGAACCAATACGGTTACGCGAATTTAAATACTCGTAAACTAAATTTACGATGACATGAGTAATGCACGTGAATAGTGATATTTATTCCGGAAATGAATAGTGTCAAGTGAATAGTAAAATTTCTGAATGCTTCTCAGAATATCAAATTGACCTCGAAAACGATGAATAGTGATCGATGAATAGTAAATGATGAATAGTAACTTGTGAATAGTAAATTATCGAGGTTTGGAAAATGACCGGAAATTACGAGTTGTGACAATATGGGAGTGCTTTATTTCGTGGTTATTAGTGAGAGAAAGCTGGTAAGTGTTTATTGTGATTCATTCTTTCCTAATGACCAAATCATTAGTAGTTATCAACATGTAAGTAACACTTAGCCCCTTGTATTTTCTCATCTTGTCCCTTTCCTCCCTAGGCCATCCATAAGGGCTTACAAATGGGCTTACCCATTTGTTATGTCCAATCCTATACACTAAGTACAAGCTTAGTGATTAGTGGCCCGTTATTGATCTCAAGTTACATAGTCATTAATATATTGTAAATACGATAAATACAATCTATAAAATGGTGTCTCTGTGTATAAGTGTGTGACCCCATAGGCTCACATATGTCTAGCCATATAATTATTTATTATGACACAAGCATACTCCAACAGCTCCCATTTGCGACATCATAATAATCAAGTAATTATACAAGCAAAGGTTAGCGTCTAGCAACACGCCAATGCCCCTAGAAATATGTGAGGGAAGTTTCTTAAACGTCTCATTTAAATGGTTTATATGTCATCCATCCTTTTGTTACAGATACTATGTTGAACACTAGACATGGATCAAAGTCATTCCATTTGTTCAACTATTATGTTTCTCGATCTAGATATTGAACAAGATTACCAAGTGAATTAAGATTCATCTTAATCTTATTTGGGTACGGCCATACAAACATCCGTTCAATTCATCGAGGGGCCCAATAGTATCTAACTCCATGACATGTGGAGGAACAAATCCTATATTGACTGCACGTGTCATTCATGTGTTTCAAATCACTCCTGAAAATGGTTTTTATAACTACCTTATTCAGGACAGCGTTTAACCATATCAAAGAATGAAATTCCACACATGCAAGACCTACTTGCATCTCAAGTCTGAGGATAAGAGACATAACCATTTGCGAGATTCACTATTGACGCCGATCCATGCAGTGAATTCTCGAAGGTTGGGTCAGTCCAATGTTCATCACAATGAACAACATATGAGTTTGGCAAACAAATCACCAACAGGCTCACATTTGCCTTAATTCGATGATACTCCCGTATCGTCAACTGGCAATGGACAATTTTAGAATAAATAAATTATTCATGGATTAAACATGCAAATATAGAACACAGTAGTATAAATGAAGATGATAATACCTGGTATATCAATTCATTATATAATACGACTGCTTACAGTTCCATTATCCAAATACTAAAAACAGATATGCATAAGACTACATATAGATCGGAATCCGATGTTTCCACCATGATCAATTTTGTTGTACAAGACAACAAGTAGTCATCTGAGTAAACTTTGAGAATACTTGTTTCAAAATTCAAAAATGTTTTGATTGATGATTGTCCTTTTGTATGTGTGCAATCAAGTACAATACGAGTACTGCAACAATACATTCCATAGCATGTTTGAAGCTAGTAAAACACCTACTTTAGACAGTCATTATAATAGTTTCCCAAACTGTAAAGTATTCTTATTCTTTTAATGTATAATGCATTAATGCTCTTAATTGAGCACTTCTAGTTAGACGTGTCATCATTCATGATGTCATCCTACTACGACTAGGGTTGAGCATCATCTCAGTTATATAAGCATCAATGAATAAAAATATAACAGAGCTCCTTGAATATCCGTAAACATTTTGAACAAATCTTTGGTACTTTGCAGGTCCATTAGGTTGTTCGTTTAACAATTATCTAACGACTTTCACTTAGATATTTGTTGTTATCAACTCATCTTGCATTCATGCAAATGATATAGATAATCCAATACATAATATGACTTACATAATGAATCCTTTAGTTAAACTTAAGGTTTCCATTCATGCATTCAGTCTCATCAGGTAGATTGATCATTGAGACTCCTCTCAATGACATATCATATTGTGTTTAGATTATTAACCGCCTATGTTTATTCTAATAAACACATGCAACAAGGTTGTATGTTTTATTTTCTAAATTCCTTAAGTGAAACTTCATTCCAGGCTAAGGATTAAAGTCTAGCTTAGATGGAATATGTTTCTCATATGTTAACAACATATGAAATTTAACAAAATAAATGCATTGCTCCTACTTGCTCTCAGAGTACTCAGGAGTAATCTTATTTAATCAAAATCAAATTAATGATTTCGTAATTAACTTAAGATTTCTGCTCCTAGATGCATGATTTAATCCACACTTGGATTCTTATATGTTGTATACATAAATAAAGATTATATAGATTCATAAAACCTTTTGATTACTCATCATCCTCGCAAAAGTAATCAAAAGTGTTCTAAAATCCTATTGTCATATTTCATTTACATGAAAAGAAGTATGACAATTAATCATATTTATACATTTAATGTTTGCAGGTAGGAAGATTTAATCATAATCAATTTCTTGAGTACGAGTAAACTCCTTCTACTACGCATGCATTAAATATGTGTACAAGTTTGTCCTTTTGAGTATTCTCATCAAGAAACTCATTTTAAACCTCGCAGTCTAACTGATTGGTAAGAGATCAATCAAGCTCCATGAGTGATTATCTTCAATGGACTGCATCTTAACATTCATAGTTTTGAGTTATTCATCAGATTCAAGATCTGATAATGCATCTCTTTAGTTAGCAGGTTCACTATGATCCTCCAACTTATGTCCCTTAACATTGATATAAAAACTATATCATTCAGGTGTTAGGGGTATCCTTGCAGATTTATGAATGAGAGATATCAATCTATGGTTTAACATATGCATGTTCAACCTTAGTATGACATTAGCAAGTGTACTCAGAAGGTTGTGTATTTAGCTCTTGAATGACTTCAAGATCTAAAGGTGCTCCCACTTGGTTTTGTAGGTGGAGACTAATCTCCAAGTACTCAGCATCTTGATTAACAATAAATTGTTTTCAAGTGGGACAACCAAAATACATCGTTAGTTCTTGACTCTAGTTTGTTAATTACTTACTCTTAGGTATTTAACAAATTCAGAACTTCAATCAAGACATAATGAGATTCATCCCATTCCATAATACAATGGTGTCTTAAATTTCTTCTGGGTTGGAACCATATTGGGCGTACTCATGGCACATCCAATTTTCTAACCTTGATTGCTTTGGAGGTAAAAGAGTTTAAGTCATCAAGGATCAAACGATATCTGTAACAATTCACATTTTTCAGGATATTTACTTTTCTCGGAAAATTTCACTATTCACTTTTACTATTCATTTTTCCCGAAAATTTCTCCCGAAACTTGATTTTTATTTCTTGGGCTGAAGTGATAAATCATTTCCATGACAAATTAAAAGTTTGACATTCATAAGCTCATTTTCGTGAAAGTTATTAAGGAATTACACGGAATTACACGTTTTAGGGTAAAACGTCAATCAGAAATTCTACGTACAATGAAACTCGACCGCGTTAAGTGACCCCGCATCAGAAAAATGTTTGACACACTCATGATTTATTTGAGAATTAATCGTGACTGAGAAAAACATGACCAAAGACTTCCCAGCAGGTCACCCATGTCGGTACTAATCTCACATGAGCACGCTTAACCGAATGGGCGATTAACCGTTAGACCACAAAACGAGTTTCTAAGACATTTTGAGTTTTCAAAATTATTAGAAAAAGTCAACATAATTTTCCCTCCTCCATTGACCAAAAATCATCCCTTGATGTTATAAGTCATTTCGTGATTTTTAGGCTTACGGTTTGATGTCTAAAAGACATTTAATACCAACCGACACTAGACTGAGCCCAGTCTAGACATTATAAGTCATTTTAAATCATTTTTATAACATTAGAAAAGTAACATTTTACTTTTCTCAATTTTACGCAATATTCAGCGTTTTACGCGAATTACGCGTTTTAGACCCGTGTTTCCAGTTTTTAGCAGGGTTTTACACCCAAATGGAACCTACCACTCATTTTATATTTTATTATGGAACTTATTGACATGTTTATCAATACTTTCAAATTCCATAATTTTACGACACCCGGTTTTACGTTTTGAGGCGTAACAACTTACGGTTTGCAGTTTTCGGAGTCAAAACACACTAGATATCTTGGATAATATCATCCAAAGTCCAACCCTTGTTCTCCAAGGTCTTGAAACCGCCACTAGGGGGGGGGGCATTCACTCTATGTGGCTCAATCTCATGCTAGGAGGCCTTAGATGAGAACATGTGTTAAACTTGGTGATCAAGTGTTGACAAGTCAACACTTCTAACCTCCTCAAGGCCATATAAAGCCTCCTTGCCTCTCCTTGTTGCCGTCCACTTCCACACACACCAACACCATACACTTTGCTAATTCTCTCCAAGTTTCATGCATGATTCAAGTGATTCTTCAAGGTAGAAACCCTAGATAGGTTATCATTCATCAAACACTTCCATAACCTCATATACTTGGTGATTTCTCTTGAGTTTAAATCCACTCAATTCACCTAAACCTTCATCATCCATCTTTCAAGAATACCAAGGGTAGAAAGATTGCATGAAGTGAAAAAGGGTTGAAGCAAGTCTATCAATGTCCTATCCTTACATGTTAACTTCCTTTCATCTTTGAAAGCCAAAAGTTGTGAGCCAAACCCTAACTTGATTCTTGTTAAATAATCATGTTCATGTTATTTACATGTTATTCTTGCTATATTATGTCTTGTAGTTATGTCCATGATGTATAAAAGTGAGCAAAACAAGTTATTGTTATTGATTGACAAGATAAGTTACTAAAACAAGTAAACTAGTGACTTTCTTGGTAAGACCTGATCAAAATGGTAAAGATATGATGTTGGATCATTACATATTACAGTAGAGGACTTAACAAGGAAACCATAGCAATTTGAACCACCCAAAACGAGTATACGAGTCAAAAGTTACGCCCATTTGAAGTTACCAAAACTTTTCGGCAAACTGCCAAATACCATTCTGATCAAATTTGGGTTTTGAAAGTCCCACTTCTGGTCCGATTCATCAAAAAGTTAAAACACGAAAGTTGTCCGAAACGACGTTTTCGTTCAGGAACAAAGAAGCTCGAGCCCTAAAAACGCTTTCCGAGTGATACAATTCTTCAAATTCTAAACAGCCCATTTTTAGGCGAAAGTCACAAGATTATGGTTATACTTTGAAAGGAACAAGAGGTCTTATGACCTATAATCAAGACCACAACCATGGCTAGAGCCAAGGTTGTGTCTCATGACCTTGAAACAAGGACCAAAGGTCATGGCTAGGCCATGACGAAATGACCATACCAACTTTCATAGGCGTAAACATGAAACAAAGAGTTGATGAGAACTTGAACATACAATTTGGATCTACTTCATCTAAAAGGAAACCATGAGATTTTACCAAGAGAAAATGGTCATTCAAGACTTATGAAACTACCCCTAATAACAATCTTCATGTACTAATAAACTTTCCTAAGTTTATTCAAATATCGGACATGTAACTTTTCGGATCAAAACTTATATATTTCATCAACTACTACAATAGTAGGGAGCCTCATGTGAGGAGTTCATTATGTAAGCCGTCGAGTTGAGTTGTGGATTTACGAATTAAAGTGTCCTGGCTCCTCGAACGCTTACTAACATGACTTCTGAATTATGTCGGCCCGAACGGTAGTAAACGATATACAAAACATACATGTTTCATGAATCTTTTCTTTCAAGGACATACAATATACATCATACCACATCATGGACTATAATGCAAGATATATATATAGGCACTACTTCATAGTCTTTACTCCGATCCTAAGTCGCGACATTCTATTATAGGTTGCTCGTAGAAACCTTCATGATTCAACCGTTACATTCATTACTTGCTATCTTACTTAAGGTGAGTTCATAGCCCCACTTTCGATTACTTAATCGTTTTACAAACCCTTGGGGGAAATACATGCTATTTATAACCGAGCACAATGTTTTTAAATTGTATGCTTACCTGATTGTTTTATTATCACTAAGTACCAGCCTTGCTAAACCGATATCCTTGATTATGAACCATTTAATCACTAGCAATAGTGAGCGCGAATATTAATAATAGGCCTATTGGGATTGACGAATCCCATTTGTATTGACTAAGTTCAAACAAATGCATTAATATTTGAGATTTAGGTATGTTAGCAACATACCTACCGGGATAAAACTGCCGATTGATATTGGTACACGTTAACGTTATGGTGTCATAAGCTTAGTGTATAATACATGTTCCGGGCGTATAATAACGTAGCCTACCTGTTTTGTTTTCCAAACATTGGTGTGAGCCTATAACTCACAATACCAACATATTGTGTTCAATCGATTTAACAAACTCTATGAATATCACTCAACCTTTGTGTTGACCTCTCAAGCATGTATTTCAGGTTCATGACGATCAAGGATGGAACGGAAGGGCACGGATGCTCAAGAGGGCTATAAATTTTATTATCATTCAAAACTCATTTATTATACATTGTAAACATGGAACCAATTGGGACCTCATTTTGTAATCTCTGATATTTATATAATTTGAATGATAAACCTTTTCAATACGACTCAATTGGAGTTCGTTTTCTATCATTGTGACTATTGTGCCGTCGAGTAACACCCAGTTTGAATTCCGCTGCATCCATGAATTGGGGGTGTTACAATATCCATGATGGACATACCATAAAGTTGTGGTATTCCACGTGGATAGATGTTGTGAGACTATCACACAACTCATTAGATGAAATTATACTCTTTGGCTTACGTATATGCCAACCAAGTCATACCAGATGGCATCAATAGTATTTTTAGCCTACTGCATACTTTATATTTAAAATCTTTGACCAAGTCAATGACTTTATGTGTGTGTTTTAACTAGAAAATATAAACATTAAATATTTTATTATACGTCGTAAGTGTACATGTCTTTAACAAGAAGACATAACAAATTAACGTCTTTACTTTACGTTATAAGTCTTTCAACAATTAACGGAATTGATGTTTACGTCTTTACAAGAGACCTAAACATATTCAACTAAAGTAATTATGAGTGCCGACAATTGGCCTCAATAGTAATTTCAAGTTAATTACATACTTCATGATTATGAATTTACAAGAAGACATAATCATATTTACTAAACAATTCAGTAAATATGTTGAAGTAGCTTTTCATGTTATCTTGACATTTTGTTCTAATTAGGGCAACATACATTTTATGTGTATAAGTCCTAGTAGAACTTAGTTTTCTTACCTTGTAGTCAAGAAAAACCATTAGTCATATTTTTATATGTTGTACCTTGCACACAATTAAGATTTCTCCCACTTGTGCATGGAACAACATCATGCAAGTAAATATGACAGTGTCACAGATAACATATGATTTTAGTCAAAATCAAAATATAGATGTGTAGAACTTTTATCACTTTTATAATGAATCATGCATAACAATTTTATTGATAACATTTCAGGAAGCAACATCAGGAACGCGACAAGTTATCTAATAAAATTTATGCTATGGTTCTCATAAAAACTATGATGCTTCACATGTGGAAAGTAATGTATTATTTCAAGACAATCTAGAAATAAGATGGGCAACAATTAAGTTAATGGAGCTTACAGCTCCCACTAGATTAGAGAACATAACATGTGTTTCATCACCAGTAATACAATCACGTAGCTCCCACTGGATTAGACAACATTATAAGTGTTACATCACCAGTGGAGAGTGAGTGACGATTGGATACTTTCTTTCTTTGAATATCTACACATTATTGCTAATGTGAGTCACTTTGACTAGTAAACATGTACTTAGGTATTCAAGGAAGTGCATCAAGTTCTAACATATAGATGATGGGCTAGCCATCATTTTAAGCTTGAAATTAGGCATGCAGTTCCTCCATGTTTATTGGGTTTAAGACACATTACTAGGTATTCATGCTAGTAATTGTCTTTACCTACTTTGCGGTTTATTGATATTTCCGTTTTCTAATTACTTAAACTCATTTTAGTTTGGTAGCTATAGAAAAATGTTCTCTAGTTATCCAAATATTTTATATTTCTTCAAGGTTTTTAAAACCGGAACTAGGGTTATAAAACAAACTTAATGAAATAAGATGTGCAACCATACTTAACCGTTTTGACTTTTACAAGACATCACGATTTCTAGAGTATGTGTGCAATAAGTTTGATTAGAATTAGGACAATTCAAATATTCCTATTATGGCTTTTCCTCATAAAGAAAAAGGATAGGAATAAGTCTCTTTCTCACAAGGAAAAGAAAACTTAGTTTGATTCTTTTAACAAGAAAAGAACAACTTTTGTTTACGTTTTGTGTTGCATTAATTCATTAATTGAATTCACAAAGTCCATATTTAGTATTTTCGATAATTCTCCTTTTATAAATTAATTACCCCATGTTTACAATTTAAAACAATTAATTTACGCAAAAGGCTAAGATCCACATTGTGCTTCTACTATCACATCAGTTGATCTGCTAGCAATAGTAGATTCAATTGGTAGGCGACGATCACCAATTGCATTACAAGTGCAACTCTTAGATCCTTATGGGACTCATGGCATCTAGTGTCAAACAACTAGTGTCATGTAGGCATGTTTAGTCCCATCTTTGCCTCGGGTCAAGGTCTCACCGCTTAACTCGATTAAGTCATCCAATTTGTGAACGTGCGAGAATATATCTAGGTCTCACGCATAGAGAATAGTCACATTAGGTTACAATTCAACCTAGGTCCCACGCATAGGCAAAAGGTAATTGCAAGTGTTCTCAATATTGGACGGCATGACTTAAATTTTGATGGGTAAAAGTTTTGATGTGGATCAAAAGGTGTACGAAAGGAGCATGCATTCATCCTTCGTAGCATAAGTTAAAAACATTTCTTAACTTAAGTCTAATCATTGTTTTAATTTATGTGTGTCAAGTTGTCCATTTTCATAACTAATATTAATCCTACGTGGATAATAAAGTTTGGACAATACATAAATAAAATAGCATACATAACAAGTTAATGTGTTATTATAAAACAATGATTTCAAGTTTCAAAAACTTAGTAAAACTAAATCAAAAGACTTAGTTTTGAAAATGGTTTGTGTTTCGTTTTAAGTTTTATAGAAAACTAGTTGCAATTTTACATATGAAACAAGATATATAAAAAGCAAAACAAACACACAACCACAATATGCAAAGCCTCAACCGATGAAAAAAACCTATGCTTGGTCTCGTGAGCCATCACGAGAACCAAGAGTCAACTAGGGACAACCACACGGAGGACTCCCACTTGCTCCAAGACAATCAAGAGCAAGTTGGAAGCCCATGATGCACATGTAAAGCAGTTTCTGTCCTTCCAGAATTTCTGTGTTAGAGGGCCCAAAAGTCCATGAAGGAGGCTTCCCCGGGCTTAGCTCAAAACTATAAAGTTGTAGGCCCATGTCTTGGGTACCTGTAAAAAACATTTCAGCCAAAAATACCTTACCAATCACCGGAAAACTCCGTTTTAGCAACTGGTGTTCCAGCAGTTATTTTTCGGCAAAAACGTCTTTAACTCTTTCGCCTTTCACTACCAAGCCACGATTACATTATATTGAAAGTAAAATACAATTAATCTACTTTTAATCTACTGTAAAAGTGCCCAAACAATGGCTACAACCAAAAGAATATAATTACATAAATGCCGAAACAATGGCAAAAACCCCAAAACACGAAATTAAACAACATAAAACAACCATTCAATGCACAAGTGGTCTAGGTTTTCATCGGCTTTACATATAAACATAATAATACCATAATATTATGAATGAAACATGGTGTTGGCTAACTCCATGGACAAACATGCATGTATTTGCCATGGAAAACAAAATAATAACAAGAATTAAATTGTTAGCCAACGAAAACGAAGAAATTAATTGACAAGAATTAAAACCCCGTTAGGTACGTGTTTCCTATGACTTAAGGGTTAAAACCCACTGATATTAGGACCTTCCAAATACCATTTAACAACAGAAAATATGGCCTTAGGGGCTGAATTAAAACCGTTTCAAAAACCGATCAAAAACACGCGTTTTAGGCCATTTTTCACGTACCCGACAAGTAACCAATTAGCGTATGCATAACAAATGGCCATGGGACCAAAAAGTGCAGATCATAAGACCCCTAAAGGGTCGTCCTATGAGGAAAAAATTGGAGCCCTAGGGCTGTTTTAACCATGACTTCAAAAATCATAAAAAAAACACCCGTTTTAGCCATTTTTATGCATACCCGATAATCATATGGCACATATGATGGCTCGTGATACCACTAATGGTGATGTATGAATATAAAACATATATGAAACAAATAAACGCAGCGGAAAACATCACCAACAAGGATCCATATTGCCAATATGATTAATCAAAAAGATAAACAAGATAGTTATACCTTTGCAGCGTGCACCGGGAGTCACAAACAAAGTCACCACCAATATCACCACCCATGAATGGATCAAGAAACCAAGTGATCAATAAGGTTGATCACTTCTATGATGGAAACACACTACACGTCATCAATCACCACCCGATGCTAGTCTTAACCCCGTAACATACGATCTAGCCTTGAACTACAATAGAATAAGGTTAGATTGAGATCAAAACACAAAACCCTAATATGGGAGTGTTTTATTTCATGGTTATTAGTGAGAGAAAGGAGGAGAGAAAGCTGGTAAGTGTTTATTGTGATTCATTCTTTCCTAATGACCAAATCATTAGTAGTTATCAACATGTAAGTAACACTTAGCCCCTTGTATTTTCTCATCTTGTCCCTTTCCTCCCTAGGCCATCCATAAGGGCTTACAAATGGGCTTACCCATTTGTTATGTCCAATCCAATACACTACGTACAAGCTTAGTGATTAGTGGCCCGTTATTGATCCCAAGTTACGTAGTCATTTATATATTGTGAATACGATAAATACAATCTATAAAATGGTGTCTCTGTGTATAAGTGTGTGACCCCATAGGCTCACATATGTATAGCCATATAATTATTTATTATGACACGAGCATACTCCAACACAGCGCGCCAGGCATCTGTAAAGATTTTCCCCAAACTTTGGGTTTTGATCCTTTAGATACCAATCCTTGCTAAACCCCCAATTGTACTTCACACTAAACCTTAACATTAATCAATCTAAGGTTTACCAACTCAAATAGCCAATTTGAAAAGTCATTTGTGAAGTGTTTATAAGAAAACCAAATACCAAGGGTAGAAGAGTAGAAAGGGTAATTTGGTAGGGGTATAAATGGTATTCCTCACATGGCATAATAGTGAAGAGAGTATGCCATGGAATAATCCACAAGGGAAGGGTTAAGGTGTAACTATGGTTAGGGTAAAGGTTTAGAGGTTTCACCATGGTTAGGTATAGAAGGGTTAAGTGTATAGAGAATGAATCATGGTTAGGTTAAAGGGTTTACACAAGGGAATGTTCCATCCTTGGTGTGGTTAAGAGTTAACCATGGTTGAGTGTAGAGAGGTAACCATAGATGGGTTAAGAAGTATGTTGGTTAGGTTAACCAAGGTTGGGTTAGGGTTGAATGTTGAGAACTAACCATGGTTAGAAGAGGTGAACCATGGTTGGGTTTGAAAGGATATTCCAAAGGAATATACCTTTGCTTGGGGGGAAAGGTTGGATGGAGGGTTAAGATTGTTTTGGTTTGAAATAGAAGGTTAAGATGTGTTGTAAGAGATTGGATGGTTGAGATGGTTTTGGTTTGAAATTGATGGATGAGATCATAGTGTCCTTTAGCTTGGAGAGGAAGGGTGATCCAAGGGTTGAGATTGATTTGGGTTTAAAATGGAGGGTTGAGATTAAACACATGTGGTATAATAGAGAGAAGATTGGATGGGTGGTTGAGATGTGTTTAATTTGAATTGGATGGTTGAGATTGGAGATGTGTTAGGAATATAAGAGATGTGTAAGGGATGTGTAAGAGATGTGATGTTGTAAGTAGATGAAGGGTTGAGATGGATTGAATTTGAATTCAATGGTTAGGATTGAAAGTGTGGGGGGACAAAGAGTACACTTTGTGTAAGTGTTGTAAGGGAATGTTGGAAAGGATATTTGGGAAGGATTGTGGGAGATTTAGTGGTTTTGGGTTTGATGGTTTTGAGGTAAGTGGTATTTTGTTTGAAGAAGATAATTAAGAAAGTAATTAAGAGAAAATAATATAATTGTCATTAAGAAGAAAAGATATAGACAATTAAGATTATAAGTTGAGAAAATCATAAGTTACTTATTAATTCAAGTAACACAACGTCGAGAATCCATAATTTCATATCTCGTGACTTTTCACGACTCGACGTTCTCAACTAATACTTTGGCTCAAACAAGTTAAGTACTTTGCTTTAATGTAAAGCATAACCCAAGTGGGAAAGGATGCGTTTACGCAAAGTGACATTTGACTTAGTTTGACCAATAAGGGAGTAAACCCGTTACGTAATTAGAGAAGACGTAAGCACGGGATATGAGCATATGAATGCTTTCACATAATGTTACGTGAAATAGATAAGCTCCCTAAGTTTAGAAAAGCCTTGGCTAGATGCGATAGCTAGAAAACATGAGTTGGCATTTTCCCGTAAATGGGTGCTTTAAAAGTTGGATCTCTCTAATCCCAAAACTCGTTTCGAGTGTTCTCAATTAAGCACATAACATATTCATACCTGTATTGAAAGATTCACATTTTTCGGGTAAGGGGAAAGCCGTCTTTCAAAATTCGCTCGGAATCCATACAGACTCCTGACGCGTCACCCGCGCGTTGACGCGCGGGCAGCGCGCCAGGAGCAGACATTGGCTCCGGCGATTTTGAGCTAACGTTTGTTATTTTATGTTTTTCGATGGTTTATTTGTCATCATTAAAATATAAAGAGATATTGATCATGTTGCCTCACCAATCTCCCCCTTTTTGATGATGATAAACAAAAACCGAAAGCAAATAAAATTACACAACTTAGCGAAGACAAAGCGCGCCTTTGGTGTAGCTTGCGTCTTGACCTTTGCCTTGTAATTTGGTGAAGCCTTTATCATTTCTTGAATGGTCTTCATGCCTCTTGCTTTCTTTCTCCCCCTTTTGTTGAATCAAAAAGGTGGGACTTCCATTTGGAAATGGGAAAGTAGCTTGTTCCAATAAGCACCCGAGCGTGCTCCCCCTTGAACATAGCTCACCCTATATCGTTGCTCCCCCTTGTTTCAAGGCAGGGATCCATGGGTAAAGAGCCTCACCTTTGCGGTGGCCTAGCTACATAAAATACCACAACATGCAACAACCAAGAAATCCTCACATGTGAAAGTCCAAAATGGGTTAGGTTACCATTTGGATACTTGTAACATGGGTTAGTTCTTATCACAACAATATATGTATAGGTCCAAGATGACCCCAATATCCAAATGTTGAGCACTAGAAAGATCAAGTTGAACTTAAGCATGAAATTTTCATAAAGGCCATATTATACATTATTTCACATAGAAAAAGATAAAGCATACAACAAGTACACTACCTAATACAAGCAAGACAAACATCCTAAAGCACATTATGAAGGATATATAAAGAGATCATCCTACCATAATTTATTCATACAACTATGTGACATGACCTAGGTTGTTATATTTTTTAGACCAAAGTTTCACTTTATCACTCTTCTTCCTTATCTTGAGTCATCACCCTTGAGATATCTTTAAGAACTGCGGTCATCACCAACATATCATTGTCGATGGATTTATGTAGCTCTATAATCTCCTCACGAATAGAGAGAACATCTCGCTCAATCACACCTATGGTTGAGCAACATTCACGCTTACGGGTGTGATCATTTTCTAGGGGTTTACCAAGCTTCCCTTCAATCTTGGTCCAAATATCATCTCCAACAAAGCAAAGTTTGAGGAAATCTTTCACAATTGGGATTTCCGCACTACCAATGCTATCCCAATCTATATCTTGCTCTTTCTCTCTTATCATCATACGCCTACCATCATTGAAATGATATGATGATCCCACAAATTCATCTTCCATGTCCATGTTTAATTATGTTCTAGTGTAGTTTGATCTTTTACAAGATTTAATATCTAGACAACTTAGCAAGATTACTTCTTTTATAGATGAGTTAAGTAAGTAGTTAGGAATCAAAGTACATGAAAATGGGTCAAGTAATTAATGATCAAAGTACATTAGATGCTTGATTTAGATGTTCAATCCATCTAATCCATGTACCTATATTCAATAAGGAATGAGTGTTCTATATAGACTTAAGTGGAGGTTGGAATAACTAGAATCTCATGCTAGTTACATTCAATTCTCACCCATGTAACTACAAGAAATTAAATACGTAGTAGATAGCATTATTCAATTTAATTTAGAGTATGCAACATGTAGTTTATTATATAAGGGAACAAGTAGAGAAAGATACAAGATCTACAACACAAGTATGAGTTGTGTTTTGACATAGTCAAAATTATCGAGATGAATCAAGATAATTTGCGTCAAGTTTTTCTTGTTCAAACACATAATATAGACATGTAGACTCTTTAATATTATCAATCATTGTTTGAATAATGAATTGATGAATATTTTTCATCTTTGGAAACTGTAAGTTCCTTTCATGCCTTCACATAAGTCCTAATTTTTGTAGACTCTAGTAGAATCCTAATAAAGATTGTTCGCTTACGATGCATGTATAACATAAGCATCAAAACCTATCCCAAAGCAATTTGGACTTTTTGAAAAATGTCATGCCAAAGACTTAGACTTGTTTGTTTTGTGACCTAAGTGTCCTTCTATACAAGTCACCAATGACTTGTTGTATAGGATGACCCCTCGCTTCTCTCACATCTTTAGGATTGCCGTCATCCAAAACATTAACTTGTAATGTTGGCGACCTCTCATGATTTTGAACTACATGTTCATTAATCACGTCATCTTCTACCGAAGAAGATAGTTTGGGCTCGGGCATGCTCTCATCAAAGGTCACATTGAGAGATTCCTCAATCCTCATTGTTTCCTTATTAAGCACTATGCATGCTTTACTCGTTTGAGAGTATCCTAAGAAAACACCTTCATACAACTTTGGGTCGAATTTGGTGAGGTATTCTTTGGTGTTAAGTATGAATACTTTGCAACCAAAAACTCTAAAATACTCTAGGGATGGTTTTCTATTCCTAAGTATTTCATAAGGTGTTTTATTAATCATCTATCTTATATAAGCTCTATTAAAGATATAGCATGCGGTATCTAGGGCATGACACCAAAACTTTTGTGGAATGGATTGCTCGTCAAGCATTGCACGACTCATCTTTCTTAACTTACGATATGTTCTTTCAACAATCTCAAGCGATTGAGAAGTGAACGGGCCCGATAAGTTATAAGATATTCCATGTTGTTCACAAAAGCTTCCAAATTGCATTTTATCAAATTCACTACTATGCTTTGTTTTAATTGAAACAATTGAACAATCAAGTAGGTTTTCAAGTTTCTTTCTGAAGATATTGAACTTATCTAAGATTCCTTCTTTATTTTCTAAGAACAAGACCCATGTATAATTTGAATAATCATCCACAATCATCAAAGTGTAGAAGTTTCCTCCATAGCTTTGGATTGGAGAAGGACCATACAAATCTAAGTGTACCAACTCTAAAACCCTACTAGTTGACACTTCATTTTTATTTCTATTATTGCCTTGCCCTTGATTCCCTAGACATATATCACAATAATGCCTTTCAAAACTTAACTTTGGTAAATTCCGTACTAGCTCGTTGGAAACTAGGTTTTGGACTAACCTCATATTGGCGTGACCTAATCTCCTATGCCAAAGCATTGAGTTGTCCACCATGGACGTGAGACAAATGTGTTGCTTAGAATTATCTCCTAACTTGCATGTATACAAGTTGTTTCTCCTAATACCTCTAGCTAACACAATACCATTTATACTAATAGTACAATCTACTTTAGTAAACTTAACCTCACAATCATCATCACTTAATTGACTTACACTAATCAAATTAAAACTTAGACCCCTAACATGCTCAACATTGGATATTTCTATGGAGTCATGGAGGACATTACCTTTTCCGACAATTTTGCCGTTAAGTTTCCTTCCAAAAATGACTTGATTGCCGTTATACTCCATGTAAGAAGTGAACAATCTTCTATTCCCGGTCATGTGTTTAGTGCAACCACTATCCACTATCCACTCGTCCGGTTGTAGATCACTTTTGAGACAAACCTACAACAAAGACATGACTCATACTTTTGGTACCCATTGTTTCTTGGGTCCATTTCGGTTAGCAAATGAGTTTCCCAAGTTGAACATCCTTGGGTCTTGAAGTAGGATACGTAACTTCTCAATACCAAAATTAGAGAAAGTAGACCAAGGATCATTTTGAAAACGATTTTGATGTTGATAGCTTGGTCTATAGTAGTTGTTTGCTTGAGGTCTAGAGAAAGCTTGGTTTGGGCAGGAGTTGTCTCTCCTTTGATAGTTGTTGTATTGGTATTGAGATGACCTTTGATTATGATAATAAAAAATTCTTCTTTGATTACTTTGAAACGAACGTCTTTGATTATATGAGGTAGAAGGTCTCATATTAGGTGTAGGTAATAGTGGTCTATCATTTACTCGAGGTTGTTTATAACCAAGACCATTGCGAAAACTCGAGTTAAAACTTTGTCTTGAGTTTTCTTTTCTTGCAATAGGAGCTTGATTACCTCGAGTACTTAGAAGAGGAGCTTGAGGAATAATTGGTTTAATGACATTGTTTGATGATTCACCAATTTTCCTCAGTGGGCTGGCGCGCTTATGGCGCGTTGACGCGTCGTGCAGCGCGTCAGCCTTGGAAAATTTTGGGATCTCATTTTCTTTAGCTTTAACAAATGTTATTGGTTTTGTTAGGCTTATGGGAGTGGTTTTACCAATATTTGAAAATCCAAGACCTCCTTTATCTTGGGACACCCTTTGACAACTTATTATTTCATCTAAATCGTTAGTGCTCTTTTTATATTTAGAAAAACTTAGAGACTCTTTTTGAAGTTTCTATACTTTTTCATTCAAAGAGTTAACCTCAAGTGTGAGTGATTCACAACTTTTACACGGTTCAACCATCTCTTTGAAATGTTTTAGTGTTTTCATTTTATTTTCAAGCTCACAAATCCTTTTATTAGATTTAACATTTTCTAACTCGAGGAGACGTTTTTCCTCAAGAATTCTTTCAAAAGTTTTTCTAAAATCATCATCAATTTTAACTAGTTCCTCATTCTCCTTTTGCAAGTGGTTGATATCTAAATTATTAGAAGAGGAAGGGTTTAGAGATACCTCAAATTTTTCTTGAGCCATGAGACAAGTGGCTTCATTGGTTGGTTGTTCTTCATCTTCACTATCACTCCATGCTCCTCCCACGAATGCCTTGTTCACTTTGGGCTTAGGACATTCATTGATGAAGTGACCCTTTTCTCCGCAATTGTAGCATCCTTGGGTTTGCCTTGAGCTCTCACCAACCTTGTTGTCAACACCTTGGTTTCTACCAAAGTTGTTTCTTCCACCACTACCTCGGTTACCAAACCTGTTACCACTCCTAAAGTTACCACCTCTTCTAAAGAATTTCTTAAAGTTTTTGGCCATGAGGTTGTATTCTTCGTCGTCCACCTCATCTTCTTCATCACTATCATCTAGGCTATCACATTCTTGACTTCTAGTGATCTTAGCTTTGAGAGCCAAAGACTTTACTTTCTCCTTCTTGTCTTTGGTGCTAGCCTTGTCATTTTCGAGAATCATCTCATAGACTTTGAGATTGCCGATGAGATCATCAAGAGGGAGTTCCGCCAAATTCTTGGCTTCTTCTATGGCCATCACTTTTGGTCGCCACTTGATAGGAAGGGCTCGGAGAAACTTTCTCACATGATTCTTGTTATAAAAACTTAGAGTCAAGAGCCGTGAGACTTGTGATTATAGCATTGAATCGTGTGTAACCATTGTCAATGGTTTCATCGTCGGAGATTGAGAATTTCTCATATTGTTGTATGAGCAAGTCAATCTTGCAATCTTTGACTTGTGAGTTCCCTTGGTGGGTGATGATGAGTGAACGCCATATCTCCTTGGCGGTTTTGCACACATGAACTCTCTCGAACTCCCTTCGAGGTAGAGCATTGTAAATCATCATCTTGGCTTCATCATTCTTGCCAAATTTTCTCCTTTCGTCATCTTTTAGATCCGCAAATGGCTTTTCCACCATCAACTTTGTTTCCGGATCTTCCATCATGAACACAAAATATCCATTTTGAATGATCTCTCATAGATCAAGATCTTTTGACCTAACATAGGTCTCAAACCGGGTTTTCCAAAAACAAAACCCATCGGTTTCTAGCAAAGGTGGTCTTTGCATAGAACACCCCTCAACATAGTTCTCTTGAGCCATGGATCTATACTCTACTTTACCAAAAATCTTGGTTAGGATTTTAGATTTTTGGAAAAGAAGTTTTTGACTTAAAATGGCTTCTCGGGAAAGCTTTAAAGCTCAAAAACCTGAGTATTCCGCTCTGATACCAATTGTAGAACCGTAGAGGGGGGGGGGGGGTGAAGACGGTTTCTTCGGCTTTTTAGATGTTTAAAAACTTTAAGCCAAAGAAAACACCAAGTGGTTGTATAACAATCCAATAACCACTACAACAACCAAAGTATATAAAGCGAGTAAAGAACACAACGATATATACTGGTTCAGGATGGGGGGGTTTATACCATCCGTACGTCCAGTTGCAAATCCGCGACTCCGATACTATTCACTAGCATAATCCTTTCGATGGACTACAAACCGTTACAATTCACTCCACCAATATTCAACAATATTGATGCTCACAAAGAAGGAGTTACTCCCACGGTATTCCGCCCTCGGAAACCACCCTCAAGAATCTCGCGATTCGACTTAACCTATGGGTCACCAAGACCACTACCAAAACTTCCCACAAAAGTATCAAACCCCAACTAGATCCCCAATGATCTAGGCTTGGTCACAAAGACACAAGACTTCCCTTACAAACAATTGAATGAATATAAGTTTGTTCAACCAAGCCCTAACCTAACCTAGAGACTCGATTGTAGTAGAAAGGGTAAAGATAAGAAGACCCTCGACACAATCACAAGAGTGGATTAGGTTCCTGTGATTCTTCCCTTGCAAAGAAGAAGTGTTCTTTCAAATGATGTTATATGAAAATCAAGAACACAAGAGATAGAATTAGAGGATTAGAGAGAAAGAATGTAGAGAGAAAGAATAATGGCAAGGGGTGAGGAATACAAGAGGCAAGAGTGGTATTTATAGTCCAAGACCCAACTTGGGAAAATTTTACCGAGGCCGGCGCGTCACCCACGCGTCAACGCGTGGGCAGCGCGCCAGGCGTCTGTAAAGATTTTCCCAAAACTTTGGGTTTTGATCCTTTAGATATCAATCCTTGCTAAACCCCCAATTGTACTTCACACTAAACCTTAACATTAATCAATCTAAGGTTTACCAACTCAAATAGCCAATTTGAAAAGTCATTTGTGAAGTGTTTATAAGAAAACCAAATACAAAGGGTAGAAGAGTAGAAAGGGTAATTTGGTAGGGGTATAAATGGTATTCCTCACATGACATAATAGAGATGAGAGTATGCCATGGAATAATCCACAAGGTAAGGGTTAAGGTGTAACTATGGTTAGGGTAAAGGTTTAGAGGTTTAACCATGGTTAGGTATAGAAGGGTAAAGTGTATAGAGAATGAATCATGGTTAGGTTAAAGGGTTTACACAAGGGAATGTTCCATCCTTGGTGTGGTTAAGAGTTAACCATGGTTGAGTGTAGAGAGGTAACCATAGATGGGTTAAGAAGTATGTTGGTTAGGTTAACCAAGGTTGGGTTAGGGTTGAATGTTGAGAACTAACCATGGTTAGAAGAGGTGAACCATGGTTGGGTTTGAAAGGATATTCCAAAGGAATATACCTTTTTGTCACACCCCCAAAATCGGGTCCAGCGGAAGCATACATGTAGCTGGGGTGTAACTCAATTGGTATTACAACACTAGTTCAAAAATAGTTTGCACTTGAATCATTTAGAATAAAATAGTTAAATCAAAATGTTGATTTTTACATTGTTAAAAGTAGTGCGGAAGTAGGCCATTAAAATAGTTAAAAACGGTCCCCAAATGATTAAATCAGAGTCTTCTATGACCATGCCCTGCCCTGCCAAAACCTCCAGTAGCGTGCCATTACTTAATACCTGAAAATACATGCTAAAGTGTCAACACAATGGTTGGTGAGTTCATAGAGTCTTGTGAAAAAGAATGTAATGCATTGAAATAAAGATTTCCCAGCAAAGGCATCGTAAATCCACTCAGTTCCAAGTCCCGCCATAAGAGACTTGTAACCTGTGTGTTTACAACCCACTGGCAAATGTAATAAGTTTGATACAAAAGCATTGTAATTCAGTAATAAGGCTGATGCAAAGGCATCGTAATTCAGTAGTAATAGTAGTGGAAAAGTATCGTAATTCCATAAGAAATTTTCGTATGTACAATAGCCACAAGTATAAAGTGAACCGACATAAATGTCAAAAATGCTACATTGTCTCTTAAGCTCATGACCACGAAGCTAGACTTTGTAATGGCCCCAACAGAGTGTCTACCAGGCACTCAATTTGATAAGACATGAAATGCATTCGTCCCGTTGGAGCAACCCAAACACGAATGGAGGGGTCACCCTCAATAGATCTATTCACTCACTCTCGCTTAGCACTAAAATTAACGGTCCATGATAATAAAGGGGACTTGTCGTGAAGTGGTAGTAAGGCAACTTAAGCAATGTATGGAATTTGTAATACTTGGGCATGTACAAAAATAGTTGTTGCAATGTATTCTCCCCCGTGGGATTTGAAATCGTATAAAAGTATAACACGAGTATTTAAGCATGTATCTCCCCCAAAGAGTTTGTAAAGTAATTAAACCAGTAAAAGTGGGGCTATGACTCACCTGATATGATGGTACCATGAACATGTAATGAGCTGAAAAACAAGGCGCACACACTAGCCGCAACCTAATATGAACGATGTACGATCTACTTTAGATCATGAAATGATGTTATGAATGTCCATGCACATGTTCCTATACCACTCTTAACTTGAAAATACTTGTTATTGTCAAAGTAATATGTTTTTCCATAACTTGGGAAAAATAAGTCTAACTAGACTTATAAAACTAGTCGTAATATATATATATCGTATATATAATTGGTAGCGTTGAATTCCTTGCTTTGAAAACCTTGAAATAACGTTTAATAGTCGTATAAATAAGCTTGTAATCATAAGTACTTCGATGGTTAAGAATTTGGCACTTTGGTAGTATTTATAGAAAATCTAGGATTTAGTACGTTGAAGTATTATTACTTCTATTAGTGACAAAATGGTCTCGTAAAACTAGTCGTGAAATAGTGAATATTAAGAGTTAGGAAAGAAGCTCAGTAGTTTTGAGAAGATTTTCACCATATCTAAAAAGTCACAGAAGTGAAGTTTGTCTATACAGGTCTCGATCATAAAGATAATTAGCCGTCAAGTGAGGTATTTGGGCTGTTTTGGCAGATTCTGGGCAGTTTTTGGGAACGTTTGGAAGTCCATAAGTTGTTCGTTATAAATCCTTTTGACAAACGGCTGGATGTTTTCAAAACTAGGCTGGGTGAGCTAACTTTTTGTCAATGATCTAAATTTTCCAAAAATGAGTTTATCAATGAGTAAATTGGCTCTCAACATGATGTCTTACAAAAACTGTTTCTATACTTAGTAATATTTTGCTAAAAAACTGATGGAAATAAATAGAGTTTCGCCGATTTTGAAACGTGTATATCTTGGTCGTTATAAGCTTGTTTTCTACGTTCTTTATATCCCCGGAATCGTGGGACAACATACTAATATATTTTTGATAAGTCGGGATGGCTAGATCAAGTTTTACACCACAGATTGCCCATTGAAAATCGTGGGACAGCATGTACAATTTTTAGAAAATAGTTTTCGTCGTTAAACTTGCAAAAATCATATCTCCTTCGTTATAAACTCGTTTTAATCCGTTCTTTCGCCTACGGATTCGTTTTTGAAAGTATTTTCTAAATCTTTAGCCCAAAGTTACCCGGAATCCCCTGATTTTTCTGGATTTTACGAAAATGGACAGCAACATTTATATAGTGGCTAAAATTCATTTTTCTTGTTTAATACTTGTCCAAATCCACTCCAAATCACTTCCAATCACCACAAATCTAGTCTAATCCTACCATACACCTTCTTAGGGTGTCATGGGTTCTTAAACATCATCAATCTAGTGGATCTAACAAAGAAAACCAGTATAAGCATTTCTAGTGTTTCAAAGATATATATATGTATATAAAGAGTGGTATAAACTAGTATATGCATGAAATCTTGTATGAAAATCATATAATCATGAAAATAACTTGAAGAAATTATGAAAAAGAGTTTGACAACTTACTTTGATGGATTAGAGAGCTTTGGAGATGAAAACTTATAAAACCCTGAGTTTTTATTTCAAAACCCTAACAAGGATTATCAAATGAGCTAGAATATTTCTTGATCTTGAAAAATTAATGGATTTTGGTCTTAAATCATATTTGGGTCGTGGGTTTGGATGAGGAGAGGAAGAGGATGAGTTTTATTTTGTGAAAAATGAGCTAGTTTAGGCATTATATAGTCCAAGGGCAATTTTGTAATTTTATCAAAAGGGCATAATTGTAATTTTAGTGACAAGTGAAAGTATCTAGATATTCTTTTAGATATTTAGGATGAGTATGTAGGAAGTTTGATAATATCTCGTTCACGGAGTCAGTTTTGGTTCCGATAATCGCTAAACGTAAATGGTTAAGTCGCGAAACGTAAATCCGGGTATCGTAAAAATATGAAACTTGAAAGAATGACTAAACTTGTTAAAATACTCCATAATAAAATATAAAATGAACGGTAAGTTCCATCGGGTTGCATAAACGCTGCTAAAACTGGAAACGCGGGTTAAAAACGCGTAATTCGCGTAAAACGCTGAACTGGAAAACGTAAAATTCCAAAACTTTTAGAATTGTCGTAAAATGAAAGAAAATCATATTTCTATCGTTTATATTGTTTTATGGACATATCGGGATGCCGGAAGGACGTTTAAACCTGAATGTAAATCTCGGACACGGCTTCGTGATTTTTGCAGAAATGATCCGACGAGCGCCAAACTCTCGGATTTCTGTTAAAATAGTTTAACTTACGAGAATATGAAATAAAAATTTTGGACATGAATAGTGTTTTGTGAATAGTAAAAGTGAATAGTAACTTTCCGAGATAAAAATTGGAATTTCGACATTTGAAACAGGACATGAAATTACGAGTTGTGACATTCTTCCCCTCTAAAAGGAACTTCGTCCCGAAGTTCAGTTTGTGTTGGTTTCTAGAGTGGTATTGGTGAAAAGATGATGATATTTATCGTGTAAACTTCTGAGCTCTAATGGGAGCTCAAGTCTGACGGCCACTAGGCCTACTTTGTCTGAAATATTACATGGTCCAGTGTATATCTCGGGTTTAACTTTCCAAGTCTTCTGAATGGTATCATGCCTTTCCTAGGCAGAACTTTCTATATAACTCTGCTTACCAACTTGAAGTTTTAATGGTTTACAACTCTATCGAACTTGTAACTGATTCTTGATTTGTAGGAAGTTCCTGGTTATATCATGAATACTTACTGGACTAGTGAGTTGGGCTTTTCCGAATTTCGATCCGTCAATGAATGTTGGCACTTCGACCATAGGGTGCCTCAAATGGTGTAGTCTCTACGCTCGCGCGATAACTATAGTTGCAACTGAATTTGATTTATGGTAATTGGTTAGTCCAACCATTTCTTGAGTCAATCACTCATGCTCTGAGCATATCTCCCTATGTTTGAATCGTTCTCTAATTCTGACCATTGGTCTGCAGATAATAGGTGATGTGGTTCCAAAGAAATCTTAATGTAATAGCTAGGTGTTTGAGGTGAATTAAATTCCTCTATTAGAAATAATTGAAATGGGTATCATGAATCTTGTAGAAAACTTACAAGGTTAAGTCCGTCAAAGGGGTGTTGTTGAAAATAATAGATTAGGATAAAGTGGTGATCCTCCGCAGGATGTCATGAATCGAGTCTCTTTCCACCTACGATGCTTAGTCTCCATTACTAAGATTTTCCCCAAGCTCTATGTCGTCAATTCGCAAAACCTAAAATGTATAAGTGATGTAATATAGTGATTGATTTTTCAAGGTTTGTTTTGAGATTGTGTTTTGTTCATAAACCTTCCCCGAATAAAGAAAACGGTTTTCCAAGTAACCTTTTTTTTTTTTTTTTTTTTTTTCTTGATGTTTCAAAATTTAATAGTTATGCAAGATAGGACAGTTTTCAATATAAGGTGGATAATATGGTTTACCAAAGATCGATGTTTAAAATTTCCTAACAATTCAATAGTTTTGTAAAGGATTAACCAAAAGGAATTTGCTTGTCAAAATAAGTGCCTCAGAAAAGTATTGCTTACAAGAATATATGTTTTGTATAAATGTAGTTTGGAGAAAAATCCATTTAAAAGTGAAAGTATTAAGAGGATAAAATAGCCAGGTAGGTATGTTTGCACAATTGTATAAATGTCTAATATGTTTGAATAAAGTCTATTGGTGAGTCCATGTTCAATTGAATGTTCTACAGTCTTGGTTAGGAGATTGGATTTATCTCTATGGTGTTGTTTTGTGAGCACTCGTATCTAAACGAATCTTGTAATTCAGTCAAGCCAATACTTTCTAGATGATGGAATTTTGACGATCAGGCCAATGATAGTGGTTCGAATGGTTTTGTGATATCCTGATATTTCTGTTGAGTTTTGAATGATCTTAGTGTACTGAGGGATCCTCCTCCTAGATGGTATGGAAAGTCTTTCCTATGGAAGTCATTGATAATATCCACTTATCAATATTAGGAGTAGTGAGTACTGAGTGACATAGGAATCTATAGATTGTTAGCTAATTCCTTATATATATGGGGATGGGGAAATGATAGTGATGGTAAGAAGGGAAGAGACTGTGACAACTGCGACAAAATTGATATTGTGATAAAAGAAAATACTGTGATGTAAGTGTATTGTGCATAGACGTAAATGTTCGTGAAATGAAATGATCAATTGACGTGCTTCCAAGCGGCGGTTCACAAAGTGATGAAAAGTATGAAAGTTCTAACAACGAGGGTATACACACACACATGAATGAAACATTTGGAAAATGAGTTGAGAATTTATTCCAGACAGAATTTTATTATAACCATTCTCAGTGTTGCAAAATTCATTTCTGAGTCAGACATAGGTGGTCAGCCTATATCTCACTATCCCGGGTTGAATATAGATGACCAGTCTATATTCCACCGAGGTTCCATGAATTTTGAAATACTCAGCTCAGTCATACTAAGACTATGTCCTTCACAAATACCAAGACGTTCTGAAAGACAAAAGCAAGTGACCAAACTCGAGGTCAAATGATGAAACTATGCAAGGAAAAACATAATGCGGTGACATATATGATACATGAGCATGCTTATATGAAAGACAATTATAGTAATCAACTATAATAAATGAATATAATATATATCAGGTAATGAGACATAAATCTCATCACCTATGTCAGCAACTAACCACAAATGAGGCTTCAGCTTGGCAGGCAGGCACGTGACGGTCATAGGGTTAAGTTTTCATGAAAGTAGCTATAGTCTAGGTTTTAAAAACACTTAGTTCGCTATAGCCAAAGCTCTGGTACCAATCTGTCACACCCCCAAAATCGGGTCCAGCGGAAGCATACATGTAGCTGGGGTGTAACTCAATTGGTATTACAACACTAGTTCAAAAATAGTTTGCACTTGAATCATTTAGAATAAAATAGTTAAATCAAAATGTTGATTTTTACATTGTTAAAAGTAGTGCGGAAGTAGGCCATTAAAATAGTTAAAAACGGTCCCCAAATGATTAAATCAGAGTCTTCTATGACCATGCCCTGCCCTGCCAAAACCTCCAGTAGCGTGCCATTACTTAATACCTGAAAATACATGCTAAAGTGTCAACACAATGGTTGGTGAGTTCATAGAGTCTTGTGAAAAAGAATGTAATGCATTGAAATAAAGATTTCCCAGCAAAGGCATCGTAAATCCACTCAGTTCCATGTCCCGCCATAAGAGACTTGTAACCTGTGTGTTTACAACCCACTGCCAAATGTAATAAGTTTGATACAAAAGCATTGTAATTCAGTAATAAGGCTGATGCAAAGGCATCGTAATTCAGTAGTAATAGTAGTGGAAAAGTATCGTAATTCCATAAGAAATTTTCGTATGTACAATAGCCACAAGTATAAAGTGAACCGACATAAATGTCAAAAATGCTACATTGTCTCTTAAGCTCATGACCCCGAAGCTAGACTTTGTGATGGCCCCAACAGAGTGTCTACCAGGCACTCAATTTGATAAGACATGAAATGCATTCGTCCCGTTGGAGCAACCCAAACACGAATGGAGGCGTCACCCTCAATAGATCTATTCACTCACTCTCGCTTAGCACTAAAATTAACGGTCCATGATAATAAAGGGGACTTGTCGTGAAGTGGTAGTAAGGCAACTTAAGCAATGTATGGAATTTGTAATACTTGGGCATGTACAAAAATAGTTGTTGCAATGTATTCTCCCCCGTGGGATTTGAAATCGTATAAAAGTATAACACGAGTATTTAAGCATGTATCTCCCCCAAAGAGTTTGTAAAGTAATTAAACCAGTAAAAGTGGGGCTATGACTCACCTGATATGATGGTACCATGAACATGTAATGAGCTGAAAAACAAGGCGCGCACACTAGCCGCAACCTAATATGAACGATGTACGATCTACTTTAGATCATGAAATGATGTTATGAATGTCCATGCACATGTTCCTATACCACTCTTAACTTGAAAATACTTGTTATTGTCAAAGTAATATGTTTTTCCATAACTTGGGAAAAATAAGTCTAACTAGACTTATAAAACTAGTCGTAATATATATATATCGTATATATAATTGGTAGCGTTGAATTCCTTGCTTTGAAAACCTTGAAATAACGTTTAATAGTCGTATAAATAAGCTTGTAATCATAAGTACTTCGATGGTTAAGAATTTGGCACTTTGGTAGTATTTATAGAAAATCTAGGATTTAGTACGTAGAAGTATTATTACTTCTATTAGTGACAAAATGGTCTCGTAAAACTAGTCGTGAAATAGTGAATATTAAGAGTTAGGAAAGAAGCTCAGTAGTTTTGAGAAGATTTTCACCATATCTAAAAAGTCACAGAAGTGAAGTTTGTCCATACAGGTCTCGATCATAAAGATAATTAGCCGTCAAGTGAGGTATTTGGGCTGTTTTGGCAAATTCTGGGCAGTTTTTGGGAACGTTTGGAAGTCCATAAGTTGTTCGTTATAAATCCTTTTGACAAACGGCTGGATGTTTTGAAAACTAGGATGGATGAGCTAACTTTTTGTCAATGATGTAAATTTTCCAAAAATGAGTTTATCAATGAGTAAATTGGCTCTCAACATGATGTCTTACAAAAACTGTTTCTCTATACTTGGTAATATTTTGCTAAAAAGCTGATGGAAATAAATAGAGTTTCGCCGATTTTGAAACGTGTATATCTTGGTCGTTATAAGCTTGTTTTCTACGTTCTTTATATCCCCGGAATTGTGGGACAACATACTAATATATTTTTGATAAGTCGGGATGGCTAGATCAAGTTTTACACCTCAGATTGCCCATTGAAAATTGTGGGACAGCATGTACAATTTTCAGAAAATAGTTTTCGTCGTTAAACTTGCAAAAATCATATCTCCTTCGTTATAAACTCGTTTTAATCCGTTCTTTCGCCTACGGATTCGTTTTTGAAAGTATTTTCTAAATCTTTAGCCCAAAGTTACCCAGAATCCCCTGATTTTTCTGGATTTTACGAAAATGGCCAGCAACATTTATATAGTGGCTAAAATTCATTTTTCTTGTTTAATACTTGTCCAAATCCACTCCAAATCACTTCCAATCACCACAAATCTAGTCTAATCCTACCATACACCTTCTTAGGGTGTCATGGGTTCTTAAACATCATCAATCTAGTGGATCTAACAAAGAAAACCAGTATAAGCATTTCTAGTGTTTCAAAGATATATATATGTATATAAAGAGTGGTATAAACTAGTATATGCATGAAATCTTGTATGAAAATCATATAATCATGAAAATAACTTGAAGAAATTATGAAAAAGAGTTTGACAACTTACTTTGATGGATTAGAGAGCTTTGGAGATGAAAACTTATAAAACCCTGAGTTTTTATTTCAAAACCCTAACAAGGATTATCAAATGAGCTAGAATATTTCTTGATCTTGAAAAATTAATGGGTTTTGGGTTTGATGGTTTTGAGGTAAGTGGTATTTTGTTTGAAGAAGATAATTAAGAGAAAATAATATAATTGTCATTAAGAAGAAAAGATATAGACAATTAAGATTATAAGTTGAGAAAATCATAAGTTACTTATTAATTCAAGTAACACAACGTCGAGAATCCATAATTTCATATCTCTTGACTTTTCACGACTCGATGTTCTCAACTAATACTTTGGCTCAAACAAGTTAAGTACTTTGCTTTAATGTAAAGCATAACCCAAGTGGGAAAGGATGCGTTTACGCAAAGTGACCTTTGACTTAGTTTGACCAATAAGGGAGTAAACCCGTTACGTAATTAGAGAAGACGTAAGCACGGGATATGAGCATATGAATGCTTTCACATAATGTTACGTGAAATAGATAAGCTCCCTAAGTTTAGAAAATCCTTGGCTAGAGGCGATAGCTAGAAAACATGTGTTGGCGTTTTCCCGTAAATGGGTGCTTTAAAAGTTGGATCTCTCTAATCCCAAAACTCGTTTCGAGTGTTCTCAATTAAGCACATAACATATTCATACCTGTATTGAAAGATCCACATTTTTCGGGTAAGGGGAATGCCGTCTTTCAAAATTCGCTCGGAATCCATACAGACTCATGACGCGTCACCCGCGCGTTGACGCGCGGGCAGCGCGCCAGGAGCAGACATTGGCTCCGGCGATTTTGAGCTAACGTTTGTTATTTTATGTGTTTCGATGGTTTATTTGTCATCATTAAAATATAAAGAGATCTTGATCATGTTGCCTCAACACTGAGGATGCATCAAGTAAGAAGTTCCTTGTAAGTAATTTTAATAATTACAAAATGGTCGATTCTAGACCTGTCATGGAATAATACAATGAACTTCTTAGTATACTTGGTCGATTCACACAACACAAGATGAAAATGGATGAGGCTATTTCAGTCTCTTGTATCATCGATAAACTACCTCCTTCTTGGAAAGATTTCAAGCATATGCTGAAACATATGAAGGAGGAGTTAACTCTTGTTGAGTTAGGCAGTCACTTGCGCATTGAGGATTCACTCAAAGCACAAGACATTGACAAGCCAAAGAGTAGCAATGCTACTGGTCCATCAGTTGTCAATATGGTGGAGCATAACAACTCCTCCAGGTACAATGACAACAAGGGCAAGCGTAAGCATCAAGATAACACCAAATCTGATCTTAACAAGAAACCAAAAGTGACTTGTTGGAAGTGTGGTAAAACTGGACACTTCAGGAAGGATTGTAAAGGTGTTAAGATTGGCAATAAAACCAATGGATCAGGCACAAGTGGAGGGAATGGTAACACTAATTCTCTGAAACGTCAGAATATATTTAATAAGTCTTTTGAGATTTATTATGTTACATATATATCTGAAAAATATTTTGTGCAGGATGATGATGTTGCTTGGTGGGTTGACTCTGGTGCAACAATTCATGTGTGTAAAGATAGAAGCTGGTTCAAGACCTATGAGTCTATGAATGATGGTCCTATTCTTCATATGGGAAACGAGTCAACTGCCCTGGTGCATGGAAAAGGATGTGTTGATTTGAAGTTTAGTTCTGGAAAGATTGTTTCTTTATTTAATGTTTTACATGTTCCTGATATTAGGAAGAACTTGGTTTCTAGTAGTATTTTGAATAATTGTGGTTATAAACAAGTGATTGAATCTGATAAGTTTGTTTTATCTAAACATGGTGTGTTTATTGGTTTTGGCTATTTGTGTAATCAAATGTTCAGACTTAATATTGTTCATGATAATGTTAATTCTGCTTTTATTTCAACCTCTAAACTAAATGATTCAACTCTATGGCATACAAGACTTGGCCATGTACACTTTAAAAGAATGCGAGATATGTCTAAGGATGGATTAATTCCAGCCTTTGATATGGACACTGAAAAGTGTAAAACTTGCATGATGAATAAAATTACTAAGAAACCATTTCAAAGTGTAAAACGTGAAACTGAAGTTTTGGAGCTGATTCATAGTGATCTATGTGATCTACATGCTACTCCCTCTTTGGGGAACAAGAAATACTTTGTGACATTTATTGATGATGCTTCTAGGTTTTGTTATGTTTATTTATTACATACTAAGGATGAAGCATTAGATAAATTTAAAGTATTTAAAACTGAAGTTGAATTACAACAAGGGTCTCTAATCAAAAGATTCAGGACTGATAGGGGAGGTGAGTACATGGATACTCTGTATTTTCAGTCTGTTGGTATAATCCATGAAACGACTGCCCCTTATACTCCTCAGCAAAATGGTATTTCTGAAAGGAAAAATAGGGTGCTGAAGGAGATGGTTAATTCCATGTTGTCCTATTCAGGGCTGAGTCAAGGGTTTTGGGGTGAAGCTATGTTAACAGCTTGCTATTTACTAAATAGGGTTCCCAATAAAAGGAGCAAGATAACTCCTTATGAACTATGGACTAAAAGAAAACCCAACCTGAACTTTCTCAGGGTTTTAGGTTGTAGGGCAGTTGTAAGACTCCCTGATCCAAAGCAGAAAAATTTGGGTGAAAGAGGCATTGAATGCATCTTTGTTGGATATTCTGAGAATTCCAAGGCATATAGGTTTTATGTTATTGAACCTAATGAGTCTGTTTCAATTAATTCAATAATTGAATCAAGGGATGCACTCTTTGATGAGAATAGATTCTCATCAGTCCCTAGACCAAGTCAAAGAATTCCAAATGGAACTAATGACATTGGTGTTTCAGAGGTATCTGATGAGATCCCTGATGAGGTTGTGGAACAACAACCTGAACCTGAGCTCAGAAGAAGCAAAAGGGTTAGGACTCCAAAGTCATTTGGACCTGAGTTTCAATTATACTTAATTGAAGGTACAAGGAGTGAGGTCTCTGACCAATACTCTTATTGCTTCATTGTTGAGGATGATCCCAAAACATTTGAAGAAGCAATGAAGTCCCAGGATGTTGCTTTCTGGAAAGAAGCAATTAATGATGAGATGGACTCCATCATGGGCAACAACACTTATGTGTTGACTGATCTACCACCTGGTTGCAAACCTTTAGGTAGCAAATGGAATTTCAAAAAGAAAATGAAGGTAGATGGAACTGTTGAAAAGTTCAAGGCTAGACTAGTTATTCAAGGCTTTAAACAAAAGTCAGGAATAGACTATTTTGATACTTATGCCCGTGTGGCTCGTATCAGTACCATAACATTGTTGCTTGCTTTGGCATCAATTCACAATATAATTATTCATCAGATGGATGTGAAGACAACTTTCTTGAATGGTGACTTAGATGAGGAGGTTTACATGAACCAACCTGAGGGCTTCATTGTAACACCCCCAAAATTTGATACAGCGGAAGACTCAACAAGCTTTCGGGGTGCTACGGGGATTGGTATCCAACACAAGACAATACAGAACGAGATAAAGTAAACATAATAAAAACACAACCAAAACGGGGTTTTAAGGTTTACATTTATCCCAACATCAATCAGAGTCAGGCCCAAAATAAAGTAACAATAGGTCCAAATTTAATTATCAGAGTTTAGAAAAATAGATCCGTGAACTGTGTGCCTTGGCCGAGCCTTCCATTCCAAGCATGCATCTCAACACTTAATTACCTGAGAAAACGTGCTAAAAGTCAGCTTTCGCAGGTGAGATCATAGGTTTAAATTCAACTAACAATATAGTGGACATATACGCAAAACGCTTGCTAGCTAGACTAAGGATTCGCTAAAAGCCTGCGGATACCCTCCGCTCTCAACATAACACACGGATACCCTTCCGTACTAACATAGATATTCGGGTAGCCCCCGCAATACCAATAATAACTCGGATAACCTCCGAAGTATTAATAACCTATAGGTGCACACTACAGTATCTAAATAAGCCAACCTTGAATAGTACACACGAACCGTGTGACTAAAGCTGACAATTCCAAATAACCAAATAAGCCAACCTTGAATAGTACGCACGACATGTGTGACTAAAGCTGACAATAGATCCTAGTCCATACGCATAGCAAGTTTAGAAAGAATATAAAGCGATAATAGTCCACGTAAATAATTTGCACGTTTCTCACCCCAATCATTGAAAACATAGTTCAAGAGTAAAAAGTGGGGCTATGACTCACCTCAAGTCCAGAAAATATCAAGTAGAGGTCAGTAGAAATAAGATGTATGATAACTCACGAATCAGCAACTACGGACTTGGCACGACCTAACAATATTAACTCTTTCAGAAATCATTTCCTCAAATTTATAATATTCCCAAACCCGGACGAGAATCCGTTTTATTTCCGAAAATCCATTTCGTATTAGTTTGGTGTATTTGCGTTTGGTATCCATACGGGTAGTGGGTTGACTCAAAACAAACCAAAAAGATCACATAAGAATAATAAAATAAACTATAGATCTAATATTAGCCCAATATATCATTTAAATAAATCGCCGAAGTTTACCAAATCCGTCGATTTGATAATCCTCATATTTATTTACGTAACATACCGTTCCAAGATTACACCCAACCTAAAGCACATAGCACATAATTACTATATAGTATATATCATAGTTTAATAAATTCCTCATATATATCGTCAAATTGGCCAGATTTCCCGATATATACACTCGCAATCTATTACACTTTACATATACTACAACCTATGGGCGTCGTAGGATACGATGCCCACTAATATATTCATTTCATATAGCCAAATAACCCGGTTCAACCTTACGGTTAAGGGGTTATTTAGTTATAGAAAACGTCTATATTAATCATCATATATCCGTGACAACACGAACGTCACAAATAGTAACTTACCTGAACTCGAGTGACAACGATTTCGCATAACTCAATAAGTTTATCCGTTATATATCCGAAATGACATTTTATTAACCGTTTGATAATTGTCGGGAGTTTCCCGTTTTATAACACACTTTTATAGTAATAACACGTTCTTTCGTAGCCTAATATATATCTAATTGTATTATTTATAATACGACTCGTGATTATTATTATTATTAATATATGCGCCTATATAATTATATATACGTTATTCACGTATATATATTCATATAAACGTTCATATTATCAATAATTATTATTACGAGTTTTATTATTTATATTTTTAATTGTAATAGTTATCGAGTTATACGAAATGGTCACATGTCCGAGTCATGACTCTCGGCTCATTGTCCAAGTCCAAAATAATAAGTAAAGTCATAAAATAACAAATCTCCGTCCAATCACAATCTCAATCCACGTGCTACAATAATAGGGTCCGACTACGGCACCCGACTAACCTATCTCCGTCAATCTAACGACCGTCTCACAATCGGTCCCCAATCACACTTTTCGTCAACAACTCCTCAAAACCAATATCAATATCCAATGTCGAGACCAAACACGGTCTCGACCCGCATGTATTCGGCCAAAACAAATCAACCAAAGCCAAATCCAAAACGAAGTTACCAATACAAGTTACAAATAAGTAAATATAACCAAGTCACATTCGGGTTGGTTTACCAAGCCAAACCCGGGTCTATACGACTCAATTGAGTCTCGGATCCAAACCACGAGTCACATGGACTCGAGCCAAACATACAAATAATCACATAGCTCACACGAGCACAACAAAGTAACCATTCGACCCATTCGACACATATGGTCAAACGGCAACAATAATAATAACGCGGCTAATAGCCGCGACCCAAAAGGGTCGAACCACAATGAATCTACGAGCTCGAGGCTCGAACCACGACCAAACGAGAACCCCCATACGGGTCTCGGCTTGGTAAAATGAGTAACCATCGGAAACCCCGAGACCTCATGGGTCTCGGTTAGCTCGGGTCGAAGAACAACACCATCGACAACAACCAACTACTAAACCAAGGAAACCAAAGCCTCACAAGGGCTCGAATCAAAATAAGCCGAGAGCATAAGCTCTCGGTTCCGAGTCAACCACGTCCAAAAACCAAGAACCCGGATACCAAACGTGATATTAATCATTAAAACATCATTTCCCATTAAAATCAATTCGATTCCCATCAAAAATAATCCGTGTAGCCACGGATTAGTACCGAATCATGGCACCCAAAAACCGAAAACCAATCTTTCTCACCTTCTTGGACCTCCAAATGAACGGATCTTGAAAAGGTAATAAAACTCGAATGGATTATTAAAAGTTTGGTGGTGTTAATGGTGGTTCTAGGGTATGTATGATATACCAAATGAAAGAGGATCGAGAGAGGAAGAAGATGGTGGTATTTATTTTGTTGGGTGGTCGGAGTAGCGGCGGTGGTGGCCGGTTTTGGTGGTCGGCGGCTAGGTCAAAATGATGGGGGAAGGAGATGAGTTAGAGAGAGAGATGAAAAGTTGGGTGAGGGTTTGTGTGTGTGGGTGAACCGAACCAAACACACCTTTTATTATTATTTTTTTTTAAAAGGTTAATAATAATAATAATAATAATAATAATAATAATAATAATAATAATAATAATAATAATAATAATAATAATAATAATAATAATAATATTATTACGGTGTGGAGCGGGTAACGTGGGTAAATGTAAAAACATGTGGCCCGAACCCGAACTCATTTTAAACTTCAATATCTCTCGAAACATCTCGTAACTAATTAAAAATATAGTCAGACTCGTTAAGACGAATCACAAACTTTTGTTAGGTAATCCTAGTGCCAAAGTCAACGTAGTACCAAGTGAGAATTCAAATATACATCACCGAGCATTAAATCAAAAATGAATTATGAACATAATTCACGAATTCCATAACGTCATTAATTAAAAATATCCATAAAATAGGTCTTACAAGTTCGTTGTGAAATGAAAATTTCAAATAAAAATTATAAACGAACTTAAATCGTAATGCGGGTTTTTAAAATAGCTCCCTAAACTGCCGGTTGTCACATCCTCCCAGTCTCAGAAGGAAACCCGTCCCGGGTTTCACTCGGAAAATTTTCATCTACGAAGTGAAAAGCTTCGGATATCTCTTCCTGAACTCGTCCTCACGTTCCCACGTAAATTCTGGTCCATGTCGGGAATTCCAACGAACCTTGACGAGCGGAATGCGACTTCTCTTGAGTCGTTTAACTTCACGATCTAAAATCTCAATCGGTTCTTCCACGAAATTCAGTTTCTCATCAACACGAATATCCCTCATTGGAATGACGGGCATTTCATCGGAAAGACATTTCTTCAAATTACTCACGTGGAACACGTCGTGAACTTTGCTCAGTTCGGACGGTAATTCCAACCTATAAGCCACGGGCCCAATTCTTTCTAAGATCAAGAATGGTCCAATGTAGCGTGGGTTGAGTTTACCACATTTCCCAAAACGTATTACACCTTTCCAAGGCGAGACTTTCAGCATTACTTTGTCTCCAACCTGGAACTCTAAAGGTTTACGTCTCTGATCGGCGTAGCTCTTCTGCCTATCTCTAGCCGCTTGCAACCGATCACGAATCTGAGTTACTTTCTCTGTAGTTTCCAAAATAAGCTCAGGGCCTGTAAGTTGACTATCTCCAACTTCCGCCCAACCAATAGGTGAACGACACTTTCTGCCATATAAAGCTTCGAATGGTGCAGCCTTAAGACTTGTGTGGTAGCTATTATTATAGGAGAATTCCGCAAGGGGTAAATACTTCTCCCAGCCTTTACCAAAGTCTATGATGCATGCACGAAGCATATCCTCTAATGTCTGAATGGTCCTCTCACTTTGACCATCGGTTTGGGGATGATATGCAGTACTCATATCAAGCCTCGTCCCCAAAGCCGTTTGAAGTAATCGCCACAAAGCTGACGTAAAACGACTATCACGATCCGAAATAATAGATATCGGGACTCCATGACGTGAAATAATTTCCTTCACATATAACCTCGCAAGCTTATCCACACTATCATCTTCACTAATAGCTAAGAAATGAGCAGACTTTGTCAGACGATCCACAATTACCCAGATAGCGTCACAACCGCTAGCTGTCCTCGGTAATTTGGTAATGAAGTCCATAGTAATCCACTCCCATTTCCAGACTGGAAGTTCTGGTTGCGTTAGTAATCCTGACGGTCTCTGGTGTTCAGCTTTAACCTTAGCACATGTCAGGCACTTACTAACGTACGATGCTATATCTGCCTTCATATTTGGCCACCAATAGAACTTCTTAAGATCCTGGTACATTTTATCGGACCCAGGATGAATAGAGTACCTTGACTTATGCGACTCATGCATAATCAACTCCCGAATTTCTCCATATAAAGGTACCCAAATCCGATCTCCAAAACATAATAATCCATCAGAACGCTTAACAAATCCTTTCTCATTATCAGCCATCCCAAATATATTCTCGGCAGATCTATTTTCTGCTTTTAACGCTTCCGTTTGAGCTTCAAGTATTTGAGACGGTAATGGCGATACGATAGTCATTCCTAATGACCTAACTCGTAATGGTGGTACTCTTTCCTTTCGACTAAGAGCATCAGCAACAACGTTTGCTTTACCAGGGTGGTAGCGAATTTCACAATCATAATCGCTTAGCAACTCAATCCAATGTCGCTGTCTCATGTTGAGCTCTTTTTGATTTAAGATGTGTTGTAAACTTTTATGGTCGGTAAACACAACACACTTTGTTCCGTACAAGTAATGTCTCCATATTCTTAAAGCAAAAACCACAGCACCTAGCTCCAAATCATGGGTAGTGTAGTTTTTCTCATGCTTTTTGAGCTGTCGTGAAGCATAAGCTATCACCTTCTCTCGTTGCATTAACACGGCTCCCAAACCTTTATGTGAGGCGTCACAATAGACGACGAAATCCTCGTTACCTTCCGGTAACGCTAAGATAGGAGCACTACACAACATTTTCTTAAGCAATTGAAACGCTTCCTCTTCTTTATCTCCCCATTCATACGTAACACTCTTTTGAGTCAATTTGGTCAATGGTTTAGCTATCTTCGAAAATCCCTCAATGAATCTTCGGTAATAACCAGCTAAACCCAAAAATTGACGAACTTCGGTTGGGGTTGTAGGTGCAGCCCAATCTTTTATCGCCTCAATCTTAGCAGGATCCACATGGAATCCTTGTCTATCAATCACATGACCCAAAAATTGTACCGTCGGAATCCAAAATTCGCATTTCGAAAACTTGGCATAAAGTTTCTCCTTCCTGAGCAATTACAAAATGAGTCTTAGATGCTCCTCATGCTCCTTCTCACTCTTTGAATAAATCAGAATGTCATCGATGAATACAATCATGAACTTATCCAAGTAAGGCTTACACACCCGATTCATGAGATCCATGAATATTGCCGGTGCGTTAGTCAACCCAAACGGCATCACCTGAAACTCGTAATGCCCGTAACGGCTTCTGAAAGCCGTTTTCGGAATATCTTCCTCGCGAACTCGAAGTTGATGATATCCCGATCTCAAATCGATCTTCGAATACACACTCGATCCTTGTAGTTGATCGAACAAGTCGTCGATCCTAGGTAACGGGTATCGATTCTTCACCGTTAACTTATTCAACTCTCTATAATCAATACACATACGAAACGATCCATCCTTCTTCTTCACGAATAAGACTGGGGCTCCCCAAGGTGAAGAACTTGGTCTTATGAATCCTTTTTCGGCTAACTCCGCCAATTGTTTCGACAACTCTTCCAGTTCGGTAGGTGCAAGACGATAAGGTGCTCGTGCTACAGGTGCAGCACCAGGTATCAACTCAATCTGAAACTCCACTTGTCTAGTCGGCGGGATTCCCGGCAAATCATCGGGAAACACATCAGAAAAATCACGAACTATAGGTACATCTCCAATGCACCTTTCCTTTTTCTTCGTCTCTCCCTTCTCAGAAATTTGAGCTAAGAAAAGGTAACATCCCTTCTCCATTAGCTTTGGCAACTTAGTGCATGAAATCACTGCTAATCGGGATAGGCTCCTAGAATCCTTTCGGTCTCCCAATATGTTTAGGACTTCCTTTCCGTATGGTACACGCACGATCTTCTCGTCGCAAAGTATGTGAGCACGATACTTCGACAACCAATCCATACCAATGATGACGTCAAAACTTCCTAACGTGACGGGTAGAAGATCTATGTTGAAAGGGTGGTTCAAGAAATTTAGCGTACAATCACGAAAGATGGTATTAATTCTTTCTATATTCCCATTTGCTAACTCAATATCATATCCAATTCCTAAGGCCATCGGGGGTTTCTCTAGTAAGGGTGCAAACGTAGCGGACACAAAACTCCTATCGGCACCAGTATCAAATAGTATGTGTCACAACTCGTAAATTCCGGTCATTTTCCAAACCTCGACAATCTACTATTCACAAGTTACTATTCATCATTTACTATTCATCGATCACTATTCATCGTTTTCGAGGTCAATTCAACATTCTGAGAAGCGTTCAGAAATTTTACTATTCACCTGACACTATTCATTTCCGGAAGAAATATCACTATTCACGTGCATTACTCATGTCATCATAAAATTTGTTTACGAGTATTTAAATTCGCGTAACCGTATTGGTTCAAGAGCGAATTCATGCATTACCATTTGGGACATCTCATACAGACTAGAAGTAGTCTACATATCATCATTATGTCACTTGTATACTATTCCACTCGTAGGATAACTAAATTTATACTTTTAGTACAATTAACGATTTACGTATGTTTATTTTAAATAAACATTAATACGCGAACTATAAACGTGACGAACATGTCCGACACTCCCGACTATTATCCCAATATATTTTTATACTCATTTTTATAATATAAAAATTATAATATTAATTTACCCGGTATTTTGGAAATTTATTTATTACGTATCGTACGTCTAATTTAATTTCGACGGTTTTCATAAAAATTAAACAATAATCACCCAAACTCTCCGTACTTGTACCCGACATATTTTTACAATTTTTACGACTTTATTATGTCCCGAATAACTTCAATAAAATTTATTTCTAGCAAACCCGGTACCCGATTACACCTAAAACTAACCAAATACTACACAATCTTACCACTAACTCCCTAAATAATTACCCAACATAACCCCCCTTTCCCTCCTTTTGGTGGCCGGCCTAGCCCCCCCCCCCCTTGGTCCTAATAAGCCTAAACCTCACCAACTCACTTAAATGCAAACCTAACTTTTGTCCCCTAAGTATATATTAAACCTTTTCATCCATTTTCTCACAATTATCATTCAAAGTTCAAGTAAACTATTTTTCTCTCATTTTCTCTCTTGTGTGAATCGACCTAGGGTGATCAAGAAGCAAGAACAACAATTTTTCCAAGATCTAGGTGTAAACTTGTTCACTTAGTCATCCTTGTTGGAGTTTTGAAATAAAAACTCGAGGATTAGTAGGATTTTCACCATCCAAACTCCCTAAACCTTCAAGTAAGTTAACAAACTCATTTTTATAAATTTTTACAAGTTATTACTATGGTTATATACTTTTCTTACAAGAACTCATGCATATAATGATTTATACCACTTTATTTTATAAACTTTTAACTTTTGAATCTTAGAAAGTGATTATGGTTAGATCTTTGTTAGATCTACTTGGTTATGATGTTTAGGAACCCATGACACCCTAAGAAGGTGTATGGTAGGATTAGACTAGTTTTGTGGTGATTGAAAGTGGTTTGGTTGAAGTTGGAACAAGTTTGAAACTAGGAAAATGATTTTTGAAAAATATATATATACCTACTGTCCCTATTTTGGAAACGTTGGAAACTCAGGAACTCAGGGGTAATTTTTGACCAAAGATTTAGAAAATACTTTCAAAAACGAAACTTTTGGCGAAAGAACGGATTAAAACGAGCTTATAACGAAGGAGATATGATTTTTGCAAATTTAACGACGAAAACTATTTTTATAAAAACTGCATGCTGTTTGGCAGTTTTTGACGGATAAAAAGAGGTGTTAAATGTAACCTAGAGGAGCCGAGTTATCAAAAATATATTAGTATATACAAAAACGAATACGTGGATATAAAGAACAAGGAAAATGAGCTTAAAACGACCAAGTTATACCCGTTTTAACATCGTCAAAACTATATATATATATATGGTCACAAATAAAAATAATAACTTACGCACTAAATGGTATATTTTCTAGAAATGTTACTAAGGACTATATTCTTAACAAATGAATACGTATGACCCAAGAGAATATTTATACGATTTAACGACGTTATTTTAAGGTTTTCGATACGAGGAATATAGCGCTAACATTTTTATACGATATATATTACGACAAGTTTTTATAACTCCAATTGGACTTATTTTTCCTAAGTATGGAAAGTATTTTAATTGACAATAACTAGTATTTCCAAGTCACGAGTGGTATAGGTATCATGTGCATGTGCATTCATTACATCATGGCATGATCTAAATTAGATCGCGATTATTCATTTAGGTTGCGCCTAGTGTTCGCGCCTCATTGTCCCGACTACTTTACCATCATTGTACCATCTTTGTACTATCACTCCAGGTGAGTCTTCATAGCCCCGTTTTAATTACTTATTTGATTTTAAATCCCACGGGGGAGAATACATTGCACAATTATTTTTGTACATGCCCAAGTATTACAAATTCCATACATTGCTTAAGTTGCCTTACTACCAAGTTAAGTCCCCTTATATATCATGGACCGTTAATTATATTGCCAAGCGAGAGTGAGTGGATAGATCTATCGAGGGTGACGCCTCCATTCGTGTTTGGGTTGCTCCAACGGGATGAATGCATTTCATGTCTTAACAAATTGAGTGTCTGGTAAACACTCTGGTGGGGCCATTACTAAGTCTAGCTTCGGGGTCATGAGCTTAAGAGCCAATGTAGCATTTTTTGACATTCTTGTCGGTTTACTTATTACTTGTGGCTTATGTACTTACGATTTACTTATAAACCTATGATTATTCACCAACTTTATGTTGACCGTTTTCGCAATGTATTTCTCAGGTTATTAAGGTAGCTCATGTTGCATACATTTGGACCTTCATGGAGTCGCGGAGTCGACGCGTCTCACCTTATATTTTCTGCACTTATGAAACGTTTGATCTTGTTGAACTTATTTTATCTAAATTGGCAACATCTTTTGGGACCTAAGCTTTGTAAACTCTGAATGTTTTAATGATCAAACGCTGTATTTTCTAAACGACACTTTAGGTCGTTCAATATAACTATAACTATGGTGCTATGACAGTCACCCCCAGGTATTCCATTCCGCTGCCATTCAGGTATTTTGGGGGTGTGACAGATTGGCATCAGAGCTAAGGTTATAGCGAACTAGGATGTATCTTGGACCCTAGACTATAACCACATCATCATAGCATCTCATCATTTCATCATAGGTGCAAATTCACTATACATGTTGTTTTACGCACACACTGTACGAATTATTCATACCCATACTCATATATATATATGATTATTTTGACCTGGTTCACAAGTGACATGTCTTCAGATACCCACGCTGTTATCCTTTCGTCGGATTCTGACATTGAAGATGCCTTGTCATCTTCCACTACCATTATACCACCAGTTGTACTTACACCACTATTAGCACTATTGAATTGTCATAAGAGCAAGGTTCTCATCCAGCCTATTCATAGAATGCCGTTTGGTAGAGTATTCAGACTTAATTTTAATGGACTTATTAGGATGCTTATTACAAGGGGAAATAGCATGTTTTCTTTCCTTCACTAGTAGGACGCTTACTACTTAGGTACTACCACCACCGTTGGTTACTTATTACACTATTGGTCGTCCCATAGTGCGTACTTCAGCTTTACCTCTTTGATGTCGCGAGATAGCGCGAAAGAGGGTAGTATTCCATTCACTATTATCACCATTATCTCCTAACTCATCACTGGGATTTCATCGTCATCAATGTTATTCTCATCCTTTAGAATACCACCATTGTCATTTCCCTTTTCCATTTTCACTTGCCAAGAATTAGATAACGCCTTGTGGATAATACCAAGATTACGGACTCAATAGGAACATCCGCAGATTCCTCAGGATTAGTTTGGAACCTACGCTATTTAGAATGTGGTCGACGCACAACTTCAGACACTGCCTCAGGACTATCCCGACCTTATGATGCCGTAAAACCTGATTTCACCTGGAAGGACTACAGGAAGTCTTTAGACTAGACTTATATCTTTACTAGCTTTTACTATTATCCTAACCACGAGAAGTGTGACATAGTTAAAGAAACTTGTAGTATTTTGATTGTTGTACAAACGGAATCATCAAGTATTGACTCTACTATAAGGGAATAGTTGTGCTATATATGATATTGGTCCATATTGACCGAAACTTTCATGTATTATATTCATGTGTTATGAATATGACGATTTTATTAACTATAGATTCTCATGGTCTCTTATGATTTGATGGAAGTAGATTTAAGCAAACCACTCCAAGCATGACGCAAGCTGCTGTTGGACAATCCATTGCCAGGAACGTAACTACCGCCCTCACCAAGGAACTTACCCACGTCGAATTTATGGGTTGTAATCCCTCCTCCTTTAACGGAAATATAGACACAAAGGAATTTCTCAAATGGTTCGAAGAATTAGAAACAATCTTTCAAAGTGGTGACTGCCGTAAGGAAGACAAAGTTAAGTTCGCCACTTGCACCTTTCAGAAGCATGCCCAGAAATGGTGGACTAAGTATGTCCAGGTAGTAGGAGTTGATGCTGCTTACTCACACTCTTGGGAGAAACTAAAAAGGATGATGAGTTTGAAGTTCTGTGTGAAAAGCGAATTACAAGCAATTGAACATGAAACACTAAACCTTACCATGGTAGGAGATGATGTTGTTAAGTATACTGCTTCTTTTTATGATTTCGCTCGACTAGGCTCTGCAATTGATGAACCAGAAAGCAAGAAACTTGAAAGGTACATCGGAGGACTTTCTCCTGAAATTCGTATGTTGGACAACTCATTGGAACCCGATACCATGCCTAAAGTTATCAGAATGGCGATCGAAGCAAAGGAACGCATAGCTCACCCCAAGATCTTAGGAAGAAAAAGTGACAATAAAAGGGAGTGGAACAACAACCGAGGTGAGAATGCCACACAAGGACCACACAAGAGACAAGGAGTTGCTAAACCTAATGCTGCAGGTCTAAAGGAAAAGAATGATTACCTTGGTATTTTACCTAAGTGTGAAGAGTGCCAACATCATCATAACCCAGGCCGTTGCCCGGAACCATATGGCAACTGTAAGAAGGTTACCCACAAAACCAGGGACTGCAGGTTTCCAATTTTGGGTGATAATCAGAAACCATCAATTACATGTTTTGGCTGCGGTGTAGTGGGACACTTCAAGAGTGAATGCCCAGAGTTGGGAAGCCAGAATTGGAAGAAGAAGTTTATGTTTTAATTATATGAACCATAGTTTGAGCCCTTAGAGTTGTACTTTCTTTTGGTACTTTCCATAAGTACGTTAGTGTAACCTAGTTATATTAAGCACTTTCCTATCTAATGTAATGACTATCTTTAGTTATCTCTGTGATAATCATAACCTTTGTTTATTCCATTTTCTATTGCAATTGCGCAATTTCCAATCGTTTAGCAACATTATACCATTGTCTTATTAGGGATTTGACCAATTTCGTATTTGACGGATTAGTAGATTATTACCAATCCATAGGATTTACCCATGTATCCAATAAACCATCCAACGAGTTTAGTTTCAAACTATTTTACAACCTTATGGGGAAATTGTTTTACCAAATTTCAAAAATAAACCGTTTTGTTACCGTACTATAAACTGATTCTTCCGATATTACGCCAAATATTTACTATTATTACGCGAAACAAGTTTTTATGTTACTTTGAAAGGAAATAATTAGAATACCATTTTTAATAACAATGCGTTGAACACCATCTAAAGCTTTTGAGAAAAATAATATTATTTTGACTAAATCAAGCATCGCATCATTAGTCCTCAACTATACATAGCCTGATCACCTATGTATACTTCAGGAAGGATTATGCCATGAAGGAAATAGTTACTTTTTAAAGTATTGCTAATAACAATCTTCATTTAAAAGCGTTTTTAAACAAGTAAACTCTTTTATAAATGTCTCTTTCTGACAAACTCTCCCTGGATACTTACCCCACCTGTCCCCCACTTAGCCATTAAGTTGGATTGTTCCATTGACTTCTCTAGGAGAGACTTTCCATATCAATTACGAGTAGGATTCCTCGATACCATAAAAGCAAGAAAAGGATTTCAGAACTACTAACCAGGACTAGAAGTATATAACAAGAAAAATTCATAACTCAACAACAATCCTAAGATACCACGAGACCATCCGACTCACCATCTCTGACCTAGTTGTCCAATTTATTTATTCAAAGGTACTTGCTAGACTGAGCTACAGGATCGAACACATTGTGAAGGTATGCTAAGCAACACCATGGGAATAAACCAAGCCCTCTAACCGATACTGTAGAGCGATTTGATTAAACATGACCTCATCTAAACGCAAACTTCCATGTAATAAGTTTTCACCGAGGATAATTGATTTGAGTTAAGGATATCGATATAGATTCCCTTAAGGCATTGTGTTCTCAGGAAATTCTAGATAACCTCACCTATACATCAAGAGAGGCATCAGACTCAAGAATATCTCCCCAGCTACATGTGAAGACAATACGGAAATTCATCGACATAGTATCAATTGAAACCCTCATATTGCCAACATGATGACAATTTCAACGATAAAAACCATCTCAAGACTTAAGCTGGTTGAATACCTAGGCTTGTAGTTTTATCAGATACCCACCAATAGGCACCATCCAATATCAGGAAACGAACATTAGACATCTATGCATTATGCGAACATTACCTATCCTATTATTTTATCCTTGTTAGTATTTTCACTTTAAGTAAAGCCGATTTAAAATTTGTGTTTATACAAATCACATATCTCGTAGAAAATAATTTTTGAATTGCCTATTTTGAACAAATACGATCCTTTTAATCAATATTTAGCTAAACCATTGTACAATGGGAAATATATAAACATCAAACTTTGGTAAACAGTCCTATTCACAACCTATTTGAAAACCACGTCACATTTCCTAACTATCGAATTTTGAATCATCAAGAAAGATATTATTTAGTAAACCATTTGCTCCATTTTCTAAATTCGTTTAATCAGGAAAAGATTTCGACCAAAAACTCAAAAATCGCGAGATAAATTCTGAAAACCAATCACCATACTACGTCGCTTATGCATTTAGGGCTTTGTGATTTGACAATAAGGAATATTGAAATATGTGATGAAGGAAATTAAGAGGAACACCATAGAACGATTACAAACGTCAGTAATAGAGACCAAGCACAGTAGGCAAAGAATGACACATGTCTTAGCAATCGATTAGACTAAAACACGAGGAATCAAAATTTTTACCCATATTCTATCTTCTTCGCATAACGCCGAGTTCGAAAGACGTAACGTTAAGGAATTAGTCACAAGGTTTGTTGTACCCAATTCAATTATTCCTGATAAAGGTAATCGAATCACCTTGGACTTCTAGCAATCATTTTAAGGTTACCTTCAGAACCCTATTTAGACGTAAACACCGCCTATTATCCTCAGACCGATGGTCAGAACGAGAGAACGATTCAAACATAGGAAATTTATACTCAGAGTATGAGTGATTGACTCTAGAATTGGTTGGACTAACCATTTACCATAGATCGGATTCTTTTATAACCATAGTTATCGCGCGAGCATAGAGACTACACCATTTGAGGCACTTTATGGTCGAAGTACCAATTACCCATCTACAGACCGAAATCGGAAAGTTAAATTCACTGGTCTAGAACTAAACTATGGAACAACAAAGGAAATTTCATAAGTCAAGAACCAGTTATGAGCAACGAGAAACTGGTAGAAGTTAGGTTGGTACATGACGCACATCATACGGATTGGGTATCCTTGAACAGCAAACTAACCAGATTCACGTGAAAGAACGAGCTAAGTTGAAAGCTTTGCCTTGGAAAGGCATGATACGATTTTGGTAACACGAGAGATTGAACCTCTAAGTATATTGGACCATTTCAGATTCATGTTAGAATCGACCAGCTGACATACAAGATTTGAGTTCTGACAGAGTTCAGCAACATATATTACCCATATTACATTATAAGCCTGAAAAAGCACTGATCATCTATTGACGAACCAAACTCGGAAAAAGCCAAACTCACTAGTCCAGTAGGCATTCATGAAATAACCAGAAATTTCCTACAAGTCAAGAATCAATTACAAATTCTATAAGTTGTAAACCATTAAAACTTCAAATTGGTAGCCTGATCATGTTGAAAGTTCTGCCTAGGAAAGGCATGATATTATTCGGAAAGATTTGGAAAGTTAAAACCGATATACAATGGACCACGTAATATTTCAGACGGAGTAGGCCTAGTGGCCATCAGACTTGAGCCTTGTTAGAGAACAGCCGGATTACACAACTATGTTTCACCTATTCAAACCCCAGGAAATGACTTTCAGATTAGTCACTTATGATTCCATTGGAAGGAATCCAACCCAATGACAAACCTAAACCTTGTAAGAGAACCACTAGAAATCATGGACTATTAGGTCGAACAGTAGCAGCAAAGCCGAATTCCTATAATGAAAGTTGACTGGAATTCTCAATTTTTATCATCTTTTCACCAATACCACTCTAGAGACCAACGCAAACTGAACTTCGGGACGAAGTTCCTGTTAGAGGGGAAGACTGTCACAACTCGTAAATTCCGGTCATTTTCCAAACCTCGACAATTTACTATTCACAAGTTACTATTCATCATTTACTATTCATCGATCACTATTCATCATTTTCGAGGTCAATTCGACATTCTGAGAAGCGTTCAGAAATTTTACTATTCACCTGACACTATTCATTTCCGGAAGAAATATCACTATTCACGTGCATTACTCATGTCATCGTAAAATTTGTTTACGAGTATTTAAATTCGCGTAACCGTATTGGTTCAAGAGCGAATTCATGCATTACCATTTGGGACATCTCATACAGACTAGAAGTAGTCTACGTATCATCATTATGTCACTTGTATACTATTCCACTCGTAGGATAACTAAATTTATACTTTTGGTACAATTAACGATTTACGTATGTTTATTTTAAATAAACATTAATACGCGAACTATAAACGTGACGAACATGTCCGACACTCCCGACTATTATCCCAATATATTTTTATACTCATTTTTATAATATAAAAATTATAATATTAATTTACCTGGTATTTTGGAAATTTATTTATTACGTATCGTACGTCTAATTTAATTTCGACGGTTTTCATAAAAATTAAACAATAATCACCCAAACTCTCCGTACTTGTACCCGACATATTTTTACAATTTTTACGACTTTATTATGTCCCGAATAACTTCAATAAAATTTATTTCTAGCAAACCCGGTACCCGATTACACCTAAAACTAACCAAATACTACACAATCTTACCACTAACTCCCTAAATAATTACCCAACATAACCCCCCTTTCCCTCCTTTTGGTGGCCGGCCTAGCCCCCCCCCCCCCCCCCTTGGTCCTAATAAGCATAAACCTCACCAACTCACTTAAATGCAAACCTAACTTTTGTCCCATAAGTATATATTAAACCTTTTCATCCATTTTCTCACAATTATCATTCAAAGTTCAAGTAAACTATTTTTCTCTCATTTTCGCTCTTGTGTGAATCGACCTAGGGTGATCAAGAAGCAAGAACAACAATTTTTCCAAGATCTAGGTGTAAACTTGTTCACTTAGTCATCCTTGTTGGAGTTTTGAAATAAAAACTCAATGATTAGTAGGATTTTCACCATCCAAACTCCCTAAACCTTCAAGTAAGTTAACAAACTCATTTTTATAAATTTTTACAAGTTATTACTATGGTTATATACTTTTCTTACAAGAACTCATGCATATAATGATTTATACCACTTTATTTTATAAACTTTTAACTTTTGAACCTTAGAAAGTGATTATGGTTAGATCTTTGTTAGATCTACTTGGTTATGATGTTTAGGAACCCATGACACCCTAAGAAGGTGTATGGTAGGATTAGACTAGTTTTATGGTGATTGAAAGTGGTTTGGTTGAAGTTGGAACAAGTTTGAAACTAGGAAAATGATTTTTGAAAAATATATATATACCTACTGTCCCTATTTTGGAAACGTGGGAAACTCAGGAACTCAGGGGTAATTTTTGACCAAATATTTAGAAAATACTTTCAAAAACGAAACTTTTGGCGAAAGAACGGATTAAAACGAGCTTATAACGAAGGAGATATGATTTTTGCAAATTTAACGACGAAAACTATTTTTATAAAAACTGCATGCTGTTTGGCAGTTTTCGACGGATAAAAAGAGGTGTTAAACGTAACCTAGAGGAGCCGAGTTATCAAAAATATATTAGTATATACAAAAACGAATCCGTGGATATAAAGAACAAGGAAAATGAGCTTAAAACGACCAAGTTATACCCGTTTTAACATCGTCAAAACTATATATATATATATGGTCACAAATAAAAATAATAACTTACGCACTAAATGGTATACTTTCTAGAAATGTTACTAAGGACTATATTCTTAACAAATGAATACGTATGACCCAAGAGAATATTTATACGATTTAACGACGTTATTTTAAGGTTTTCGATACGAGGAATATAGCGCTAACATTTTTATACGATATATATTACGACAAGTTTTTATAACTCCAATTGGACTTATTTTTCCTAAGTATGGAAAGTATTTTAATTGACAATAACTAGTATTTCCAAGTCACGAGTGGTATAGGTATCATGTGCATGTGCATTCATTACATCACGGCATGATCTAAATTAGATCGCGATTATTCATTTAGGTTGCGCCTAGTGTTCGCGCCTCATTGTCCCGACTACTTTACCATCATTGTACCATCTTTGTACTATCACTCCAGGTGAGTCTTCATAGCCCCGTTTTAATTACTTATTTGATTTTAAATCCCACGGGGGAGAATACATTGCACAATTATTTTTGTACATGCCCAAGTATTACAAATTCCATACATTGCTTAAGTTGCCTTACTACCAAGTTAAGTCCCCTTATATATCATGGACCGTTAATTATATTGCCAAGCAAGAGTGAGTGGATAGATCTATCGAGGGTGACGCCTCCATTCGTGTTTGGGTTGCTCCAACGGGACGAATGCATTTCATGTCTTAACAAATTGAGTGTCTGGTAAACACTCTGGTGGGGCCATTACTAAGTCTAGCTTCGGGGTCATGAGCTTAAGAGCCAATGTAGCATTTTTTGACATTCTTGTCGGTTTACTTATTACTTGTGGCTTATGTACTTACGATTTACTTATAAACCTATGATTATTCACCAACTTTATGTTGACCATTTTCGCAATGTATTTCTCAGGTTATTAAGGTAGCTCATGTTGCATACATTTGGACCTTCATGTAGTCGCGGAGTCGACGCGTCTCACCTTATATTTTCTGCACTTATGAAACGTTTGATCTTGTTGAACTTATTTTATCTAAATTGGCAACATCTTTTGGGACCTAAGCTTTGTAAACTCTGAATGTTTTAATGATCAAACGCTGTATTTTCTAAACGACACTTTAGGTCGTTCAATATAATTGTAACTATGGTGCTATGACAGTCACCCCCAGGTATTCCATTCCGCTGCCATTCAGGTATTTTGGGGGTGTGACAGTATGGAAGCATAACGATTATTGAGAAGGAACGTACCAGTAACGACGTTCGGATCTTCTCCTCTCTCGTTCCCGAGTGCATACACTCTTCCCTGAGCAGTTCCAGCTTCCACACGTTGGTCCCTAATATCTTGTCGTCCACGGTTTCCTCCAGTTCCATGGTTTCCATAATTGTACCCATTACCACCCGAGCCTTGATTTCCACGGTTCCGCGATTCTCTACACTCATTCCTATAGTGTCCCTTCTTTCCACACCCATAACAAGTAACATCTGCCTTGTTTCTCATTTCAGGAGCAGCCTGAACCATAGCAAGAGGTCGGGCTCTACAGTCCCTAGCTGTGTGTCCTTTCTTTGAGCAATTCTGGCATTTCACACTACACCATCCAGTATGATGCTGGTGGCAACGATCACACTTGGGTGCATCACCGTTCTGATTCTTCTTATCTCCATTCCCAATAGCATAAGCCTTAGCTTGTCTCTTGCTTCGGTGATCATTACTCTTAGAGTGACGGTTTCTCTTTCTCTTTCCATTCTTCTCCTTATCAGTTTCTTCTAATTCCAACGAATCCATAAGTTGTTGGGCAATTGTGATTGCCTCATGGATATTTGCAGGCCTAGCAGAAATTACATCATTTCTCATAGCTACAGGCAACCCATCAGTATACCTCTCGATCTTTTGAGTCTCAGTTTTCACCATATCTGGGCACAACAAGGCTAATTCTTGGTAACGACGATTGTAAGTCGCCATGTCAGTACCTTTCAACTTGTGGTTCCAAAACTCAATCTCTAGCTTCTTGACCTCATTCCTTGGGCAATAAGTCTGAATCAGCAAAGACTTAAATTGCTCCCAAGTCATGGCATAAGCTACATCACTCCCAACTGCATTTCGGTAGTTGTTCCACCAAGTCAAAGCTTCATCCTTGAAAGTAAAAGAAGCAAACTTTACCTTCGCACTCTCCGCACAACCACTGACATTGAACACAGACTCAGTCTTCTCAATCCATCTGACTAAGTAAACCACTCCTTCAGTTCCACCAAACTCAATGGGTCCACAAATCTTGAATTCCTTGTATTGACATCCATTAGCACGAACAGGTGGAAAAGTTCCAGCAGAATTGTTGGAATGATTTGACTCAGCTAGTAGTTCAGCAACTCTTTGCTCCACGAGTTGGTTGATCATTGCTTGATCCACAGTAGGTGCATTAAGTGGAACATGATCATTGTCTCCCTGAACATCAACATTTTGATTCCTGTTGTTGCGGTTAGTGGTGTCCAGGTTGTCAGGAGTAGGGGTTTCAACATTTCGAGTAGGTCGACGACCTCGGCGACCAGGAGTAGTCACAGCAGGACCAGTTCTGGTAGACCTAACAGGGTTTCGACGTGGTGCCATTGATCTGTAACATCATACAAGTTCATGAGTCTCCAATAGAACTTATCGATATGCTCAACAAAACATTTCAACGAAACCAATCATGGAAAGAATAGCAACAATACACCATGTAACATCAATAAAGCGAATATGGACTCAATTTCCATAATACCCAAAATCACATAATACCATATACTAATAATCATCAACCATATAATAGCGATCTAACATCGTTCCGACTAATGGATAACACAAAACATACTAATCGTTCCAAAAGAGACGAATACTGAGCAAAATACATCAAAATATGATAAATAGCTTTTCTAACCGAACACTCCTCGGTTAAGAAAGCAAAAAGATAACATAACCCAAACAACTAGCCACGTGGCTGGCGGAGGCTCCTCAACTCCTGCCTCAAACCATCAAGATCCCTCCATAACGATCCTAGCTCCACGCTATGGGTGTCTCGGTCTCTCTTGAGGTCAGCCACCTCCTTCTCTAGCTCGGCATTCCTTTGCCAAAGCTTGCGGTCGGCCTCACGAGCAGTAACAAATCCTCGCTGCAAACTATCGATATGCTCGTAGACATCCATCAAAACTCTCCTCAGCTCAGTAGTCCTGCCCACAACGACAGTCAAGTCAACTCTCAAATCTGCTAAAAACTCTCCAATAACTCTCTCAAGTCGATCAGATACACGTGCAACTCTCTCACTAAGCTCAGTAATCCGAGCCCACAACCTGCTAATCTCACCCAACTCTGCATGCTCAGCAGAAACCTCAGAAGATGCATCCGACTCAACGGGACTACCAGGTGGCAACTCAAACAAGAACGGATGATCAGGTGAATCAGGCTCAATCGGGTGTACAGGTGAATCAGGCTCCTCAGCCTGAGCTGGTGGTAATAACTCATCATCATCATCATCAGGCATCTCATCCTCCTGAGGGTTATCCTCCTCCTCAGGGTCATCATCATCACCCTGCTCAACCTCCTGAGGGTCATCCTCCCGCTCAGGGTCATCAGCCTCATCCTCACCCTCGTACTCCTCCTCCTCCTCATCGGAAGAGTACCTCATCACTCATCGTCTCCTACTAGGTGAACCATGTGGAGATGTAGTAGGTGATCTAGGACGACGACGCAATGATGTGGGTGGCGCCTCAGACAGAAGAGAATGAGCATCAATCTGTAAAGGTGATGGAGTAGGGCGTACTGACATGCGTGCCGTAGCTCGGTGGGCAAAGCGTGGTGCCACACGAGCCAAAGCCTGATGAAGAGTAAGCTGTCTCGATGTACCAGGGAGCCCTAAAGAAGATGAGGGTCCCTGCGTAGATGCAGCAGGTAGTGCTGAAGTAGAAGCTGCCTGTGATACAGTAGCTGAAGACATGGCCATCTAGTAAGGGTCATCAGATGCCATAGTGAACTGTGCAGGTAAAACCGGTGCAGTAAGAATATCCTCGACGACATCGGGCATATGGGAGGTCATGGTCTGTGACAACGGCGTAGGGTAGGTGTAAGTGTTTCAAAACAACTAAGTCACAACTCATAATACCATACCAGATATAATCATCAAATAGTTCAATCATATAATCTCAATAAAGAATTTCAAAACACCGCATTACTAAAATGTTTATAAAACACATAGACCATATAAATCCTCAAGAACGCCATCTTATTACTAAAATCCATAAACCTCAAATCGTCTCAAGAAATTCCAAATCTAACAATCATCTCAAATACCTCATAATACCTCAAATAATAGAAGATGCTTCGGCTTGGCGGGCTGGCGGGCGGTGGTCAAGGATCATTTTCTATAAAAATACGGTTATAGTTTAGGCGTTTATTTACCTAGTTCTCTATAACCTTGGCTCTGATACCAATCTGTAACACCCCCAAAATTTGATACAGCGGAAGACTCAACAAGCTTTCGAGGTGCTACGGGGATTGGTATCCAACACAAGACAATATAGAACGAGATAAAGTAAACATAATAAAAACACAACCAAAACGGGGTTTTAAGGTTTACATTTATCCCAACATCAATCAGAGTCAGGCCCAAAATAAAGTAACAATAGGTCCAAATTTAATTATCAGAGTTTAGAAAAATAGATCCATGAACCGTGTGCCTTGGCCGAGCCTTCCATTCCAAGCATGCATCTCAACACTTAATTACCTGAGAAAACGTGCTAAAAGTCAGCTTTCGCTGGTGAGATCATAGGTTTAAATTCAACTAACAATATAGTGGACATATACGCAAAACGCTTGCTAGCTAGACTAAGGATTCGCTAAAAGCCTGCGGATACCCTCCCCTCTCAACATAACACACGGATACCCTTCCGTACTAACATAGATATTCGGGTAGCCCCCGCAATACCAATAATAACTCGGATAACCTCCGAAGTATTAATAACCTATAGGTGCACACTACAGTATCTAAATAAGCCAACCTTGAATAGTACACACGAACCGTGTGACTAAAGCTGACAATTCCAAATAACCAAATAAGCCAACCTTGAATAGTACACACGACATGTGTGACTAAAGCTGACAATAGATCCTAGTCCATACGCATAGCAAGTTTAGAAAGAATATAAAAGCGATAATAGTCCACATAAATAATTTGCACGTTTCTCACCCCAATCATTGAAAACATAGTTCAAGAGTAAAAAGTGGGGCTATGACTCACCTCAAGTCCAGAAAATATCAAGTAGAGGTCGGTAGAAATAAGATGTATGATAACTCACGAATCAGCAACTACGGACTTGGCACGACCTAACAATATTAACTCTTTCAGAAATCATTTCCTCAAATTTATAATATTCCCAAACCCGGACGAGAATCCGTTTTATTTCCGAAAATCCATTTCGTATTAGTTTGGTGTATTTGCGTTTGGTATCCATACGGGTAGTGGGTTGACTCAAAACAAACCAAAAAGATCACATAAGAATAATAAAATAAACTATAGATCTAATATTAGCCCAATATATCATTTAAATAAATCACCGAAGTTTACCAAATCCGTCGATTTGATAATCCTCATATTTATTTACGTAACATACCATTCCAAGATTACACCCAACCTAAAGCACATAGCACATAATTACTATATAGTATATATCATAGTTTAATAAATTCCTCATATATATCGTCAAATTGGCCAGATTTCCCGATATATACACTCGCAATCTATTACACTTTACATATACTACAACCTATGGGCGTCGTAGGATACGATGCCCACTAATATATTCATTTCATATAGCCAAATAACCCGGTTCAACCTTACGGTTAAGTGGTTATTTAGTTATAGAAAACGTCTATATTAATCATCATATATCCGTGACAACACGAACGTCACAAATAGTAACTTACCTGAACTCGAGTGACAACGATTTCGCATAACTCAATAAGTTTATCCGTTGTATATCCGAAATGACATTTTATTAACCGTTTGATAATTGTCGGGAGTTTCCCGTTTTATAACACACTTTTATAGTAATAACACGTTCAATAATATTACGCCACTTTCGTAGCCTAATATATATCTAATTGTATTATTTATAATACGACTCGTGATTATTATTATTATTAATATACGCGCCTATATAATTATATATACGTTATTCACGTATATATATTCATATAAACGTTCATATTATCAATAATTATTATTACGAGTTTTATTATTTATATTTTTAATTGTAATAGTTATCGAGTTATACGAAATGGTCACATGTCCGAGTCATGACTCTCGGCTCACTGTCCAAGTCCAAAATAATAAGTAAAGTCATAAAATAACAAATCTCCGTCCAATCACAATCTCAATCCACGTGCTACGACAATAGGGTCCGACTACGGCACCCGACTAACCTATCTCCGTCAATCTAACGACCGTCTCACAATCGGTCCCCAATCACACTTTTCGTCAACAACTCCTCAAAACCAATATCAATATCCAATGTCGAGACCAAACACGGTCTCGACCCGCATGTATTCGGCCAAAACAAATCAACCAAAGCCAAATTCAAAACCAAGTTACCAATACAAGTTACAAATAAGTAAATATACGACTCAATTGAGTCTTGGCTCCAAACCACGAGTCACATGGACTCGTGCCAAACATACAAATAATCACATAGCTCACAAGAGCACAACAAAGTAACCATTCGACCCATATGGTCAAACGGCAACAATAATAATAACGCGGCTAATAGCCGCGATCAAACGTGATATTAATCATTAAAACATCATTTCCCATTAAAATCAATTCGATTCCCATAAAAAATAATCCGTGTAGCCACGGATTAGTACCGAATCGTGGCACCCAAAAACCGAAAACCAATCTTTCTCACCTTCTTGGACCTCCAAATGAACGGATCTTGAAAAGGTAATAAAACTCGAATGGATTATTAAAAGTTTGGTGGTGTTAATGGTGGTTCTAGGGTATGTATGATATACCAAATGAAAGAGGATCGATAGAGGAAGAAGATGGTGGTATTTATTTTGTTGGGTGGTCAGACTCGTTAAGACGAATCACAAACTTTTGTTAGGTAATCCTAGTGCCAAAGTCAACGTAGTACCAAGTGAGAATTCAAATATACATCACCGAGCATTAAATCAAAAATGAATTATGAACATAATTCACGAATTCCATAACGTCATTAATTAAAAATATCCATAAAATAGGTCTTACAAGTTCGTTGTGAAATGAAAATTTCAAATAAAAATTATAAACGAACTTAAATCGTAATGCGGGTTTTTAAAATAGCTCCCTAAACTGCCGGTTGTCACATTCATCATGTCTGGTAATGAAAACAAGGTGTGTAAAATGATTAAGTCTCTTTATGGACTAAAATAGGCACCTAAGCAATGGCATAAAAAATTTGATGAAGTGGTTTTGTCTAATGGTTATTTACTTAATCAGGCTGACAAATGTGTATATAGCAGATTTGATGAATCTGGTAAAGGAGTCATCATTTGTCTATATGTTGATGACATGTTGATCTTTGGCACTGACCAAAATCAAGTTGACCTTACAAAGGCATTTTTGTCATCAAAGTTCCCCATGAAGGATATGGGGGAGGCTGATGTTATCCTTGGCATTAGGATTAAACATGAAAGTAACAAAATTTTTATCTCTCAGTCTCATTACATTGAGAAGGTGTTAAAGAAATTTAATTACTTTGATTGTACTCCAGTGAGTACTCCTATGGATACAAGTGAGAAGCTAATGCCTAATACTGGTAAAGTTGTGTCTCAACTTGAGTATTCTAGGGTGATTGGTTGTTTGATGTATGCCATGACTTGTACAAGACCTGATATTGCTTTTGCAGTTGGTAAACTGAGCAGGTCTTTAAGTATTTGAAGAGAACTATGGATTATAGTCTCTCATATATTGGTTATCCTTCAGTGTTAGAAGGATACACTGATGCAAGTTGGATCAGTAACACTGAAGACAATTCGTCTACTAGTGGCTGGGTATTCCTACTTGGTGGAGGTGCAATTTCTTGGGCATCCAAGAAACAAACTTGCATCACCAGTTCAACCATGGAATCTGAATTTGTGGCTTTAGCAGCTGCTGGCAAAGAAGCTGAATGGTTGAGAAACTTGCTTCTTGAGATTCCATTGTGGCCTAAACCTATAGCACCTATTTCTATCCGTTGTGATAGTGCTGCTACATTGGCAAAGGCTAATAGCCAGATATATAATGGGAAGTCTAGACACTTAGGTTTCAGACATAGCATGATTTGTGAGTTTATCATGAATGGGGTGGTATCTATAGAGTTTGTTAGATCTCAACAAAACTTAGATGATCACTTGACGAAGGGTTTGGCTAGAGACTTGGTTTTGAAGTCTGCTAAAGGGATGGGTTTAAGTCCAACTTAGTCACTGAATGCAAAGACACCCAACTCCCTCCTGAGGAAACTTGGGAGTTGAGTTCAATGTGGAAAGTTGAACATTTAGTAGACTGGAGCACATGTTTTACAAACATCCCAAGGTTTGTGCTTGGAACATGCTGGAAAGGAGGATGAAGTCATAACTTCTTAATGGTTAATTTTGTTTGAAAAAGTGCTAAGCAGGAGCATGAATAAAGAGGAACCACCTATGTAAATGTTGAAGTTTTTCCGCTTCAGGAAGCTTTGGACTTTTAGCTTTTACAACATTTATGAATTGGATATGGACACATGGCTTGTATAGTGTCAGGTTTATTTAAGTGTTTGAAAATGTATATGTATTTTATCTTCAGGTATTCAAATGGGTTGAAGGGTTCAATTCTTAGAACACCCTGATTCTCGAATATTTGAACGTGTAATGTACTAAGATGAGAATTCAATCTTCAAGATATTTTCATTTATGCATATGTTTTGTTTAATGTTTATTATTTCATGCAAAGGAAGTGAACTAAATTTGGGGAGGATTGTTGGAAAATTTAGTGCACTTAAGGGATTAATTCACACCTGGTAATAGGTTTGGAGGTACGGAGTGTACACCCATTTGGTCACTGAATCCCCTGACTCAATAGTGGTTATGCTAGTGTGAATCTGTTTCTGCTGATCTGATTCTGCTGCTAGTATGGATTCTGCTGATGGTGGATTCTGCTGATGGTAGATTCTGCTGATAGTGGATTCTGCTGCTGCTGGAATTCTGCTGCTGGTGGATTCTGCTTCAAGTGTGATTCTGCTGCTGGCATCAGTTTATTCTGCTGCTCGTTTTTAACCACTCATCCCTACTATTATGGAAAGTATTATGATATAATTAATGGGCCATTAATTATACATAATTCCATGGGCTAGAGTTTGAGTATTCTCTATTATAAATAGAGGTCATAATACATCTACATGTATATACAAAACAACACAAACCCTAAACACTTGAATACGATTATGTTCTTGATTTGTGCCTAAAACAAGAACATCAATTGGTCTTATCCCATAGAGATATTCCTGTAACCCAGGCATAGGGTCAAATAGTTTCTATTGGAAAGTGAGACCACGATTTCAAGTGAATATCCGGTACTCATTGATTATCTTAACCCTAATCTGGGAACACTCAAATACATTATAACCAACATTTGGGTCACACTGGTGTAGGGGTCACAGTTGAATGACACTCGTGCCGTCGTGCAAGTAACAATATGAAGTATTATTTAATCCGTTTGGTATAGATCCATTCATTAAATCACTCAAGTATTTAATCACTCACCCGGTGAGCATAACATTACCTTCGAATCAAATTTTTGAACATTATGCATTGACAAAATTAACAGAACTCTGCAATAGCCTAGACAAGCTCGATAAATTGCTACAATAGTTTTCGTCAATTACATGAGGGTTGGTTTCAGCAACAACTGTACTACCTGCAATTGGGTATCTGCAATCATACTTTAGTACAATGGAGCAACACATAAAAAGTTTATAAAGCTAATATAATAACGATTCCGTCATGGATACCCAAATGAGCAGAAAAAAAGAAATGGAATGTTACAAAGCAACATATACCAACATACTTTATTTCCTCTTCATTACTAATCAGTTTAAAAAAGTGAGAGCAATATTCACACTAACGAAAGCAAAATTAGATCAAGTCACTACTATTGAGTTTCTGAAACAGAGCCCGAAACTGATTGGTGGAAGCAATATGTGGTCACTATGCTGACTTGCAACAATTTCCAAAGATTGGTATATTAGCGATTGAGTAACAAAATTGATGTTTACATGCAAAAATAATATCGTTATTAAGATTTTAAGGTTGATTGAAGGTGCTACAATATCATAAGAATTTCCACCTTAGTAATCAAGATTACTCCCTCCGTCCAAAAAAAAGAGTCCACCTTACTATTTATGTTTGTTTCAAAAAAAGAGTCCTGTTTTTAAATAAGTAAAGTTATTAATACTACTTTTCCTATTTTGCCCATGTAACAAATATACTCCATCATAAATATTCCCTCTATATCTTTGTATGAGAGCCCCAAATAAATAAAGTTATACGTCAAATTGATTGAAAAGATATCATAGCATTATATGAGTACATATATAAATAATGAGTCAATCTCCTTCATCATCACAAACTAGTGAGATCACTAACAAAATTATGTAAACCAATTTCAGTTTCGCTAGTGGAACAAAGGAAAAGAACACTGTATTAAAAAAAAAAAAAAAAAAAAAAAAAAAAAAAAAAAGATAACGTAGCAAAAAAATAAAAAGAACCCAACTTTTTTTATTTTTCCTAACATGACTTTTTTTTCTCAAATTCATCTAAGGATTCAAATAAGAACCAACTTCATGTAGCAAGTTTTCATCACACTCGATTTGCAATGGCAAATTTCCTTGTCATTCCAATCTACCCTTACCAACATGTGGTATCTGATAATTGTTGTCGCCTTTAACTTTCATAATTTCTTTCATGCATGTTTGTAATGTTAAAAAAATATATTGTTAAGCTCGTGTGACGCCATACTTTCAAAAGAAGTTTGAACCGCTAAAACTAATTCATCAATTGATCTAGGAGACTCTTGCTCTTGAAGCGACTAAATTGCACGAAAGAAACCAAGATCCAACACATTTAAAACTGGACTATTTGGTGGTTGAAAGCAAAGTCGAATATCAAATCCATCTTGAGAAGCTACTTCTATGAACTCGCTATCATTAACGTCTATATGAAGCTTTGCATTGTCTTGCTGAATATATATTGGACCGGCATCACCTTGTGGCCATTTAGCTCTAATAGCCGGTAGAACCTTTTCTATTAACCACGACCTTGTTACTTGCTTAGTCACTGACAAAATAGGCTTTGTCTCCAATGTTCTTGCAACACGATTCTTACTTGAACGTTTAGCCGGTTCTAGTGTTGTGAATGGGAAGATACCAATCTTTCCAGAAAATATTTCATTTCCTGATGCATCAAATCTTGGTCGTGCAATTGCGGCTAGAAACATAACTTTTGTGATAAACTTTTTACTTTTACAGGTTCTTAACGGATCATCTTCACTGGGAACAAGATAGTATCGTTTTGATGGTCTTGACATGTAAAACCATTTTTCATCAATGTGGATGACATTAAACATATCATTAAACATTGGAATTTCATTTGATGATGATGGATTGACCTTTGAAAAACAAAATTCTAACCTTTCTCTTTTATTCGCTTCGGTCAAATACGGTTTGACGGCATTCGTGTGTGCTCGAATTGCACCTTCTTTGATTCGTCTATGCATCGTTGACTTCAGAACATCTACTGATTTGGCTAGAGACCGATTGTTTGTTCGGTGACGTAATGGAATGTGTGAAAGTAGAGTGTAGTCGATTTGTACCTTTTTACATCCAACTACCTTTGCCTTGTTTGAAGATACATTAGCCATCAATCCATGACTGACATGAAGTTTCACTTGATGCCAAATACGACTAACAGTCCGATTACATGCACCGAATTTATTTGCTACGACACCTATGGATCCTCTTTTTAATTCTCCATTAACACTTTCTTCCAATAAAGATTCGTAGATGGCTTGGCGCTCCTTGTCACCGAAGTTCTTTTGTTTTGAGGATCTCGTTGAATGGTCCATCTTTGACAGTGTTGTGAAAAATTGTCTAAACAAATAAGCGCACTAAATTCAATTTATCTTGTGTTTGACCTATAAGAATTTCATTCTCTATAAGTAAAAACATTTGGTAGGAAATTTGCCTCCATATTTTAATTAAAAAGGTTTTGTCAAAAAAATTGCAATCTGTAAATAAGAAAAGCGAGAGGGAAATTTACTTCCATAATTTGCAAGTGGTCGCTGAAATTTTGGCTTCATTAATTTAGATCAAAAAATGGCGAGTGATTATTACCAAAGATTTAGACTTCTCTTATTATGGCATGTTATATGCATGATAAATATAAGGGTAAGAGAGTCTTTTTATTGATCCAAACTTGCAATAAATACACCTATCATAATTTGCCGTCTTTATGTTTGTGGACTCTTTTTTCGGGACGGAGGGAGTATAAAACACTGCTACAGTCTTCATAGTACATGCACTCAGATGTCAAACGTAACAGCCTACATTGGCCTGTGTATTACACCCCCAGCAGTTGCTTTTGAAGCATTATATCTTATCTGAAAGGTTCATGTTCACTTTAGCTAGCCATGATACCTTAACATCATCAGTATGTTGCAATTCTATGTAAAGCAATTATCAAACACCTTCCGTGCATCATATAGCTCTAAAGTTTATAATATGAACACATGGGGACGTTGTATATCACACAACGCGGGGAAACGGCCAACCATGAGTGGCAATTTTATTAATAAAGGGGGGCTTCAAAACAACAACCAAATACAAGTGAAACATGAAATTACAACACTGTATACCAAACATTAATAAGTAGATGAAAAAGAACATAAAGCATATTAATCATAGACGTTCAATCATAGTACATTAATAAGTGAAAGAAAAATTAGATCAGGTCACTAATGAGTGTGAAACAGAGTATATGTTCTGTGGAAGAAAAATGTGGTTACTATTATAGCACTGGAGAAAACAAGAACCATAGCCGAAATCAATGAAGATTGATTTTATAAGAGCTGGAAACTAAAGCACATGGTCAGCAACCTTTTTTTTTTTTTTCTTTTTTTTTTTTTTTTCGTTTTTTTGCTATCTTTGTGGAAGGGTTCCAGTGTGCATTTACTCTCTCACCTTTGGCTTCGCCATCACTCTTACTTTCGCCCGCATTTCTTTATGATATTATATGATATTATGTTACTTCAATTTCTTAATCTTCGGGAGAATATTTGGATAGGTGAGGTCCACATAATCCCGCATTTCCAATGTAGCTTGAAGCTTCAAAGGTCTGGAGTTGAGTGCTAGATGGAATCCTCCCAGACAAGTTGTTATGCGAAATGTCAAGATAATCTAAAAACCTCATCTGAGACATGCTTGATTGCAACCCTCCTGAGAAATAGTTTTTGGATAAATCCAAAGTTTCAAGTTCTTTCATTCGCCCAATGTCTCTTGGGATCTCTCCACTTAAAGAGTTGTTTGACAAAGTCTAGTACTAACAATCCATGCAGATTGATGACCTGTCAGATTGTTGCTGGACAAATAGATGGCCTTCACTAATCTCAGACTGCTGCTAAATTCATTTACCTTTCCTTGCCACTTGATCATCGCACTGTCAACAAAGTTATTGTAAATTTCATCATAATAAATATAACTATCATTAGCTGAAAAGTCATCTAAAAGCCATGAAAAATGATGTATGTTCTGTTTCACAAAGAGCCCTTTTTGAGTCATGGTAAGATTATTCAAACACAATGGCATTGATCCATACAGGTTGTTTATTGAAAAGTCTAGGATTTGAAGATTTACTAATGGACATATCTCTAAAGGAATGATTCCAAATAAACTGTTTGATCTTAAGCTAAGAAAATACAACCCTGAAAGTTTTCGCCAATCCAAACAGGAATATTTCCAATAAACTAGTTGCCCCCAAATTCAAAAGGCTTAACTTGGTGCAATTCCATATAGACAAAAGGTTTTCACCAGAGAAGTTGTTGTATAAACACAGGATCTTAAGTTGGTCCAAATATCTCATAGAGGAAGTCTTCCTGAAAGAAAGTTGTATCCTAGATTGAGAACTCTTAGTTTGGTCAAATTCCGCAAACAGTCCACAAGTTGTCGGTTAACGAGTTACTTGAGAGATCAAGAAATTCCAACCCTTCATACATATGGCAAAAGAAAGAGATTCCTCCATAAAATTTGTTTCTCGAAAGATTAAGAAAACTTATAACCGGGGGAAAAGCAGGTATAGGACCATGAAATAGTTCCATCTAAATGATTCAAAGATAGGTTGAAGTATATTAGGGATGAAAAGTTTTGGATGACATGAGACAATGACCCTGTGAATTGGTTACTTGAAGCATGCAATACTCCTAACGTAGCTGATGTACATCAAGACAAGGTGCTCAGAAAGTCTGAAAGTTTCCCATCAAACATGTTGCCAAATAATGGGCACAACCCATGATACATGGATGAGTTGAGATTGTTATTGTTTTGAAAACCACAATGTGTGTGTAAGTGTATTACGGGGTATAATTGTGTGATGAGTTTGGTGGTTACCACTACGGGGTCTAGTGAAGGGAGTGAATGCTGATGTAAGCTGAGGTGGCGGTGGTCGGTTAGGTCACCATTACTACTCGTCTAACAATGCAAACATAATCTAACGGCATTCAAACAAAATATAATCCTAATAACTTATTCAACCATCAAATCTAACGGCATTAACCCAAACAACCCAAATCAACAATAAAAACAAAAACCCAATAAAAATCACCAATCTTTAACCCTAACCATAACCCTAACATAAAAAAACCAAACCCTAACCCTAAAAACCCAATAAAAATCAACAATCTTTAACCCTAACCCTAAAAACCCAATTGAATACCAAAAACACACAAATCTACACCAAGTAACAAACTTTATCAATCAATCCAACATAAAAACCAAAACCCATCAACCATATAACAAAACCCAAACCCAAGATCCAAAAATTAACGGAAAAAAAAACGAAACCCTAACCTTGTTTGGATTTCTTGAAACCGGTGTTTCCGTTAGCTCCGGCAGCTGGACGGCCACGTTTCTTGTTGATTCCGAAGTCCATTGATGAGATTCAATTAGGGTTTGATGTTCGAAGAAGAAAAGCCCCAAATTGGAATGCGTGTGAGATTGTGAAAGAGTGATTGGTTTCGGATTTTGGGGGGTTTTATAGATGTGAAAAGCTGGTCAAAGTCAATGTTTTTAAGTTGGGTTTGTGTAGGCTTTGGGTTGGATTGGTTACATTCTTGGGTCAAAAGGGTAGCCCAATAAATGTCAAATATCAAGTTTGTTGTGGCTGCGAGCCGCCAGCGGGGCGGTGATCATTTGTTTGTTGCTGTTACAGATGTTGGCTTTGATGAATTTCATTGGTTACTAAGTTTCTAACTTGTTGTGTTACCTTAGCTTTTGTTCAATAAGTCAAGTGTGATTGAGTAACTTGTTTAAATCTAAGTATATCTTTTGAGTTCCGAACTAGCTTCAGGGCTAAAGATATTGTTTCAGAAATGGGCTGAATGCAGGAAACAAATGAAAAAGAATACAGGCAACCAATGAAAAGCCACCGATTCGACGGTATTTAATATACTAGGCGAGTACCCGTGCATAGCAACGGAATTCGTAGCGGCAAATAATTAACGATTTGTGATATTGTGGTGAATGTTTTGTGTAGCGTTCAAAATAGAACGTGAACCGATCAGAATGTCCCCGCGCCTAGCGGCAGCGGTGTATAGTTTTCGACCACGCCTAGTGGCACTGGTGTATAGTTCCGACAATATTTGAATGAGTTGATATTTGTGTGCGTGTTCTTTTCATATGTGCAGTTTAGAGGTAATAGTAAGGTACTTGTGCACAATTATGGCCAAGGTTATAAATAACGTTCGTCTTAGAAGCTATGGCGAAGCGATAGCGTTTTTTAAGACGTGACTTAAAATGACACAAATAAAAATATTTATATATTATATCATATATCATATATATCGAGTTTATAAAAAGTGTTATACATAATGATTTAAGTCAAGAAACTATCCTTGTATGTCATCTTCTTCAATACTTTAAAAAAAAACTTTTTTTATCGGAGTTAAATTAAAAATACAACCAAACAACTAATTTGAGTAGGACAAAACCCAAACCCATAATAACCCTTTTTAGCCGAATACCCGCGCCTAGCGGCAGCGGTTTCTAGTTTTGACGATATTTGGGCGGCGAATAATTGTTTGTCGTGATTGCATTTTTTTCCTAATAGTGTCGATCCGTGTGTAAAAGTATCTTTCTCGATAACATTATTTTAAGCCAAGTGTCGTGTATAGCTGAGAGTGTAAAGTTTTCGACAAATTTTGTATGCGCTGACGTGGGTGTGCTCTCTTTTATACTTTTGCACTTGTATGTGTGGTATAGTGTTTTGGTGTGTCGGTTCATGCGAATTCAAATATTTACGATTCATGGAAAGTTTCTAGTCGTGGTTGAAAATAACGACTTAAGCAAATCAAAGTTAACAATGAATGAAACTTTTGGCCCGCAATTTTACAACTAACCTCATATTTAGCATGCAATTCCATATCACATCATCCCAAATCCACATATAAGTCTTTAAAAATATCCTAATTTATTTACTAACACTTTTTTTTTAACATTGTTGTAGCAGCCCCATATATGTGTCGGGTATCAATTTTCATGATCTATATTTTAATTACTATCAATTTTCATGTTTTACACATTTAATTAGACGCAGTTCATGTTTGTTTCAAATTTTAATATTTGAAAAGATAAATCATACGTATTTTGTTTTGGTATATATTATATGCATCTCAATCACTGTCAATCTTTTTCTTTTTGCATCAAACCTTGAACTTAGCAATGCATTGTTTCTATAAAATATTGCAACAAGAAACTAACTTAACAACCCTTTCCAATGAAAATTCAAATTTCATGCCAAATCTTGAGATGACAAATCTGCCCCCCAAAAGTCTTTTTCTACTTTATGATATATAGGTTACTGCTTTTTGCTTTCCAAGCGCAAATCTCGAGATGCTTTTTTGTAACAATTCACATTTTCAGGTTAATTACTATTCCCGGAAAATTTCACTATTCACTTTTACTATTCATTTTTCCCGAAACTTTCCCGAAAGTTGATTTTTTTATTTGATATTCTCGAGTGATAAATCATTTCCATGGCAAATTAAATGTTTGACATTCGTCAGATCATTTTCGTGAAAGTTATTAAGGAATTACACGTTTTAGGGTAAAACGTCATTCAGAAATTCTACGTACAACGAAACTCGACCGCGTTAAGTGACCCCGCATCAGAAAAATGTTTGACACACTCATGATTTATTTGAGAATTAATCGTGACTGAGAAAAACAGGACCAAAGACTTCCCAGCAGGTTACCCATGTCGGTACTACTCTCACATGAGCACGCTTAATCGAATGGGCGATTAACCGTTAGACCACAAAACAAGTTTCTAAGACGTTTTGAGTTTTCAAACTTATTAGAAAAAGTCAACATAATTTTTCCCTCCTCCTTTGACCAAAAGTCATTCCTTGATTTTTAGGCTTACGGTTTGATGTCTAAAAGACATTTAACACCAACCGACACTAGACTGAGCCTAGTCTAGACATTATAAGTCATTTTAAATCATTTATATCACATTAGAAAAGTAACATTTTACTTTTCTCAATTTTACGCAATATTCGTACGTTTTACTTATTACGCGTTTTAGACCCGTGTTTCCAGTTTTTAGCAGGGTTTTACCACTCAAATGGAACCTACCACTCATTTTATATTTTATTATGGGACATATGGACATGTCTAACAATACTTTAAAGTTCCATAATTTTACGACACCCGATTTTACGTTTTGAGGCCTAATCATTTACGGTTGTCATTTCCCGGAGTCAAAACTCTTCCTAATACTTGGATAATACCAAGCAAAGTCCACACCTTGTCCCCCAAGCTTGTGAACCGCCTAGGAGGGGGGATTCACCACCCATGTGGCTTGATCTTATGCCTTGTGTCATGAGATGTGAACATGTGTTCAACTTGGCCTCCAAGTGTTGACTAGTCAACAATGTAACCTCCTCATTTGCATATAAATGCTTCTCCTCCCACTCCTTGACCATATGAACGACCCACACACACAACACACTTCATTTTTCTAGTTTACTTCAAGTTCCATCCAAGAAATCAAGTGCAATATCCATACATAAACCCTAGTTTAGTTTTGATTCATCAAAACTACTTCAAATCCTTAGAAACTTTGGTGATTTCTCTTGAGTTTGAATCCACTCAAGTCACCTCAATTTTCATCATCTCTCTTTCAAGATTACAAGAGTAGAAAGATTGCATGAAGTAAAGTGGGTTGAAGCAAGTCTATCAAAGTCCTATCCTTACATGTTAACTTCCTTTCATCTTTGAAAGCCAAAAGTTGTGAGCCAAACCCTAACTTGATTCTTGTTAAATAATCATGTTCATGTTATTTACATGTTATTCTTGCTATATTATGTCTTGTAGTTATGTCCATGATGTATAAAAGTGAGCAAAACAAGTTATTGTTATTGATTGACAAGATAAGTTACTAAAACAAGTAAACTAGTGACTTTCTTGGTAAGACCTGATCAAAATGGTAAAAATATGATGTTGGATCATATTACAGTAGAGGACTTAACAAGGAAACCATAGCAATTTGAACTACCTAAAACGAGTATACGAGTCAAAAGTTACGCCCATTTGAAGTTACCAAAACTTTCCGTCAAAACTGCCAAATACCATTCTGATCAAATTTGGGTTTTGAAAGTCCCACTTCTGGTCCGATTCATCAAAAAGTTAAAACACGAAAGTTGTCCGGAACGACGTTTTCGTTCAGGTACAAAGAAGCTCGAGACCTAAAAACACTTTCCGAGTGATAAAATTCTTCAAATTCTAAACAGCCCATTTTTAGGCGAAAGTCACAAGATTATGGTTATACTTTGAAAGGAACAAGAGGTCTTATGACCTATAATCAAGACCACAACCATGGCTAGAGCCAAGGTTGTGTCTCATGACCTTGGAACAAGGACCAAAGGTCATGGCTAGGCCATGACGAAATGACCATACCAACTTACATAGGCGTAAACATGAAACAATGAATTAGGCGATAACTTGAACAAGCAATTTGGATCTACTTCACTTAAAAGGGAACCATGAGATTTTACCAAGAGAAAATGGTCATTCAAGACTTATGAAACTACCCCTAATAACAATCTTCATGTACTAATAAACTTTCCTAAGTTTATTCAAATATCGGACATGTAACTTTTCGGATCAAAACTTATATCTATATATTTCATCAACTACTACAATAGTAGGGAGCCTCATGTGAGGAGTTCATTATGTAAGCCGTCGAGTTGAGTTGTGGATTTACGAGTTAAAGTGTCCTGGCTCCTCGAACGCTTACTAACATGACTTCTGAATTATGTCGGCCCGAACGGTAGTAAACGATATACCAAAACATACATGTTTCATGAATCTTTCTTTCAAAGACTTATACTATACATCATACCACATCATGGACTAGATGCAAGATATATATATAGGCACTACTTCATATTCTTTACTCCGAACCTAAGTCGCGACATTCTATTATAGGTTGCTCATAGAACCTTCACGATTCAACCGTTACATTCATTACTTGCTATCTTACTTAAGGTGAGTTCATAGCCCCACTTTCGATTACTTAATTGTTTTACAAACCCTTGGGGGGAATACATGTTATTTTTAACCGAGCACAATGTTTTTAGATTGTATGCTTACCTGATTGTTTTATTATCACTAAGTACCATCCTTGCTAAACCGAGATCCCTTATTATGAACCATTTAATCACTAGAAATAGTGAGCGCGAATATTAATAATAGGCCTATTGGGATTGACGAATCCCATTTGTATTGACTAAGTTCAAACAAATGCATTAATATTTGAGATTTAGGTATGTTAGCAAAGTACCTACCGGGATAAATCTGCCGATCGATATTGGTACACGTTAACGTTATGGTGTCATAAGCTTAGTGTATAATACATGTTCCGGGCGTATAATAACGTAGCCTACCTGTTTTGTTTTCCAAACATTGGTGTGAGTCTACAGCTCACACTACCAACATATTGTGTTCAAACGATTAAACAAACTCTATGAATATCACTCAACCTTTGTGTTGACCTCTCAAGCATGTATTTCAGGTTCATGACGATCAAGGATGGCACGGAAGGACACGGATACTCAAGAGGGCTATAAATTTTATTATCATTCAAAAACTTACTTAATGTGATTTGTAAACATGGAACCAATTGGGACCTCATTTTGTAATCTCTGATATTTATATAATTTGAATGATAAACCTTTTAAAACGACTCAATTGGAGTTCGTTTTCTATTATTGTGACTATTGTGCCGTCGAGTAACACCCAGTTTGAATTCCGCTGCAACCATGAATTGGGGGTGTTACATTTTTGCTTTCCAAGGATTAAAAACACATTTAATCCTTTAAATAATAATAATATACAATAATCTGAGTGTAGACAATTTGAATCACAAGTTAAAATTTCAACAAAATATCAGCAAAAGATTATTAAGAATATATGGTTTGTTCCTTATTATTAATATAATTAAAAAAATAATAACAAAAAAATTGAAGGATACAAACACAAAAATGTCATGGTCTTTACGATGGGTAAAAACGACTCGACAATATTATGCTCGGCCGGACCTCCGCTTGTCTAGTTTACACCCCTCGTCTTTACCGTTCAAATCAGTAACAATGAATTTCATTCAGGCCTCAGAAGAATCATTGGCGTGACATGGAAGTGCATAAACATAACATAAAGCATGAAATAAATAAAAATAGGCTCAGATTATATAAACATTGAATTTTTTTAAAAAGTTTGGGTGGGGTAAAACCATCACCAACATCACCTTCCTCAAAGTTTATTAAACCGATATTCTATAACCTAAATTTTATAAAAATATATATACAAACAAATACTCATCTATATACCATAAACTTTATTATAACAAAATTTACATAATAGATATTAACAAAAATTTACATAATAAATATTAACAAAAAAAAAATAGAAATAAAGCATACTATTCTGGGGATAGAAACAATTTCCGGTGACCAAAATTTTTTCCGGTGACAATGCAACTTTTTCCGGCGAAAGAGTGGCGGCTACAGCGGCGGCAAACGGTGGTTCGTGGCTGCAAGCGGCGGAACTACAAAAAAAAATAAACGCGTTAGATCTAGAAAAAAAAACATATGGATCTAAGGTAAAACGTATTGATTTACAAAAAATTAAAAAAAATCAGGATTAAAAAGATTTAAGAAAATACCGTATGGATCTTAAAAAAAAATAATAATAATATATGGATCGTACATGTATTATGGATCTAAAAAAAATCCAAAAAAAAATTGTGGATCTAAAAATAAAAAATATATATTATCGATCTAAAAAAAATCAAAAAAAATTTATGGATCTAAAAATAAAAAATATATATTATCGATCTAAAAAAAATATATTATGGATTTTAAAAAAACGTGAAGATTTACAAAAAAATCGTATGGATCTAAAAATAAAAAACGTATGAATATAAAGAAAAACGTATTGATTTGCAAAAAATATAGATTTACATAAAAAAAAAAACGTCCGGATCTAAAAAAAACGTATGGATCTATCAAAAAAACTAAAGATCGACGAAAAAAATCTATAGATCTACAAAAAAACATATATATTTTCAAACAAAAACCAATAGATCTAGAAAAAAAAATATATATCTATGAAACAAAAATGCACATACATACGAAAAAAATAATAGATCTTAAAAAATACCTCAACAAAATGATAGATCTACGAAAGAAAATATGAAAAGGTGGTCCGTCGTGGTGGCGGTGGCGTCAGTTTCCGTGGTGATGGCGTCGGGTGGTGGTGGCGTCGAGTGAGAGCAGCAGATATGGTAGTAGGGTTCCAGTTGTAGTGTGTTTTTAGAGAGAAGGAGGTTGTGTTAATGTGTGTTTTAGAGAGAGAGACTGTTTATCACTTTATCAGATTTGAGAGATTTTGTGTGTGGGTGGAGTATTTATGTTCCATTTAATGATGGCAAGGGCAAAATGGGTATTAAGGCAAAATTCAGTTTTTCACATCTTGACTTGTTGACCAAATCTCCATTATAAGTAGTATAGATATAGCAACACAGTCGTCATGTTATTTTAAGTGTTCATGTTATTATTTTAGATTTTTTGAGAAAAAAAATTATCTACTTTCAATAAATAAAAGTTATAATTTACTAGTTTACCTATTTTACCCTTACATACTTTTCATATGACACACTCTATATTTAATTGATGTATTAAACACATGGGTAAATTTGAAAATTTGTTAACTAAAATATATAGTTATTTTTTTTGAACGGCAAAAAAAAATACTCCCTCCATCCTATTTTTATTGTCCACTATTGACTTTTTTAATCTTTTTTCTTCAACTTTGACCTTAAATATTTTTGTGGGTGTTATATAATATTTGATGCAAAATATATAAATGGATTGAGTTTTAAGTGTACTTTTTAATGGTATAATTTTTTTATCAAATATTATATAATAAAAAAAAATATTTATAGTCAAAGTTGAAACAGTTTGACTTTGACAATTCAAACTGTACAATAATTTTGGGACGGATGGAGTATATAGTTATTACACATATCATATTTGAAGAAAATTTGTATGTGGATACTGATTGGTCCTGAACCGTCAGATTATTATTGACCAAGGTCAATAAGTCAAAGACAGCCTAGAATCAATACTCCGGTGATAGTGTAGTGTTTTCCCGGGTCGTTAAAGTCCCAGCGAGATTGAAATGGTGCTTTTGGAATCGTTTATGAGAAAGTGGCACTGAGGACAGTAGCCAGATGATGTGGGAATGATATTGCTACTGTTATTTTGGTGTTGACAAATAGATATAATATTTACAATAATCAGATACCAGATATATGCACAAATTGACAATTAAGATCACGTATCGGACTGGAAAAGTGGGTTTTTGGTAATTATCAAACTACAGGGGGTGCTTTTGACACTTTTCAAAACTTAAAATTAAAAATGAAAAAGAAATTATAAAAGTGATTAAAATAATATTAAACTATTATTTAATTAATTAAACTATTTAAAATCTAAATTAAAATCTAATTTAATTAAACTAAAAATGACAAATGATTTAATTTATACTAAAAATTTATAAAAATATTTTCTAAACCTAAATTAGAACTTAAAGAAAATATTAAAAATTAAAAATAATATTTTTGTCTTTTTGTGGTTTTGTAATTAATTAAAAACTATTTAACTTAATTAAACTAATTAAACTACTTTTAATTTATATTAATACTAAATTAACTTGGAAAATTACAAGAAAATTTATGAAATTACTTAACCATTACAGGGATCCTAAAAAAATTATAAAAACTCTAAAAATTATATTTTAAGATTAATCTACTAATTAATTACCTTTTAATTAACTTAAGTCTATTTTAAACAAATAAAATAAGAAAAATAGAAAATGAACAGTAGAATCTTAAAATTTATTTTCTAAAAACTTATTATACTATATTAGAACTAGAAAAATTATAAAAACTAGATTTAACCTTATAAAAACTAATTAAGCTATTTAATATTTAATATTAATTAATAATAAAGAAAATTAAAATTAAATCTAATTAGCATTAAATGACAAAATAAAAATCTGAAAAATTTATTATAACTACTTTAATATATGAGGTATTTAATAAAAATATAAAAACACTAGTTACTTAATTAAAATCTAAAATGAAAATTAAACTTAACTTGAATTAAATAGAAACTATCACTTATTTTAAAACTATTTTTTTTGGATTTTTCTTTTTCAGGACTACTAAACACCTTAAAATGATAAACTTTTATGAAAACACTTTTTGAAATAGCTTATAAATAAGCTATAACACCCCCTTGTCTTAAGCAGTTGACTTTGGTTGACTGTTTGGTCAATCTGGGTCAAATGGCCTTGGGTGGGGCCCACAATGATAAAACTTGATGAAATTAAGCTAAACAAACTTAAATAAGCCAAAAACAACAAACAGTGAACACAAATAAGCCAATTAGAACCAAATAAGCACTTATCTAAAAAAGGACTGGGTCAGAATTGGGACAAACTTGAGAAGAGATTCTAGGTGGGGTCCACTTGATCCTAGGTCAAACCAAGGGTTAAAGGTGATACCCTGGTAGGAGGGGGTTGGGAAAAACAACTTTGGACTATTGGGTCCCACTAGGGAAGCCACAAATCACCACCAAAGTGGTGGTGTTGTGGTGTTTAGCTGCTGAGACAGAACAGACAGGTGGCCCTGCAGGCCTCTTTGGGGGTCTGTGGGGCCCACTATAAAAATCCTAAAAATGTAACAAATGTTGATTCCTATAGATCTAATGGAAGACTACAATACCTCAAAAGCACAAGTCCTAGAACACTACACTAAATTCTTAACAATTCTTGGGAGATTGGTAAAAATCTGAGATTGAATAATTTTGACTTTTAAAGAAAACTTGAAAGTTTGACTAAAATGAGTTTCTAAGCTATATTACTGATTGATTTAAGTTATTTAAGCTATTAGAATCCTAAATTAAGCTAGTCCTACAAGTTTTAAGCTAAATGGTGAGTTTTTGAACCTCAAAACCTTGACAGTTAACTGTCAAGGTGTAGGGAATGAGAATTTGACTTTTGCTCACTAAATGTCCAAGTAATGAGTTGAATGAGGTTAGAAATGACTTATGCTGAGTTTCTAAGCAACTTGCACCCACTTATAACAACAATTACCTAGTCAATTCCTCTAATCCAAACACCCCTTTACTAACAGTTTTCAAAGGAAATGGAGAGACTTAAGGCCAAATTCCAATTCAATGATTCTAACAACTATTCTAATGCTACAGGAGTCTATCTAAGGACAATTTAAAACACTAATGAACACAGTATGCACAAAGAGAGTGAATATTCAAAGAAAAAGCTTACAATATGCCATCCATTCCAGCTAGCTTGTGAACAAGGACCCAAGTACCAATTCCTATTGTTCCCCAAAGAACTCTAAACCAGGACCATCCATAATTCATCCTGCTCCAGCTTTGATTCCATGAAAACCTGTCGTGTTGACTTTTGTTGACTGAATTGGTGAATTTGAGTTTTTGATCACTAATCAATGTTTTATGGTTTCTAAAGCTTTGATAAGCTTATTGGAGCTTAAGTGAGCTATTTTCAGTCCATTACATAATATTAAAACAACAATTGAACAATATGAAATATTGAGATAAAAATTAAAATTGCATAAGATGTAATGATAAAAGAAGCTTGAATTTTATAACTGAATTGAAGTACAATGCATATAAAAAAAAAGGTTACCACTGCTTAAGAGCTTGGGTGTACCTAAAATTGCAAATTAAAATTACACGACATAACTAAAAACTAAATTAACTAACTAACTTATCCTTCATGCTTCCTCTTCTATTTATAGCAAGGGATTAGGGTTCCCAGATGCACTTCAATCATTTCCCACCTCTCTTTTCATCTTTTGGTCCACTCTTAGGCTTACACGTATTTTGGCGGGAAAATCTGCTTTTGCAGCTTGGTCTGATACACGCAAAGGAGGAGGGAGCATTAATTGTGGTGTGAAAGGGTAGGTGTAGGGGGGGTGGTGGCATTAATTGTGGGGGGTAGTTGCTTGTGATTGGAGGAGAAGGGAGGTGAGCAAGTGGTGGTGTTTGTGGGGGAAAGTCTGAGAGGGAAGGGGAGGTGAGAGTTTGACCGAAGTCAAAGTTATCTTCGGGTCAAAATTGGGTGTGGGCTGAGGTAAAATTGGGCTTGGGTGGGCTTGTGTTTGTAACTGGGTTTAGTTTGGATTGGAATAAAAAGGGTGGGATGGGTTTATTTTTGGTTTAGTTTAATTAAGGATCCGGTTTGGTTTTGTAACATGGAATTAATCACAAGGACTAAATGTGTAAATATAGGAAAGTTAAGGGACTGGATTTGGCATTTTCTTAGAGTATTTCAAAGGTTGAATAATGCCAAAGTGTGATTAGTATGAGGTGTAATTTTGAATTTCTCACTTTTAAAAACCCCAGGGACTAAATCTGTCAATTTCCCAAACTTTAGGGACCTGCCTTGTAATTTCACCAACTTTTTACCAAGGGACCAAACCTGCATTTAAACATTAGTACAAGGACCACAAGTATTATTTTAAACCTCAGGGACCAAATCTGCCAATTTCACAAACTCCAGGGACCTGTTTTGCCATTTTTGGATTTTGAGGGGTAAAGGTGTAATTTTCTCAAACTTTATCACCCAAGGACTTATTTTGATAAATTTTGACTTTTCTTTGCCTTGGGTTGACTTTTCTTTCATTTTAAACTTCCAGGGACTAGATTTGACAACTTTTGAAAGTTGGGGGACTGAAACTGCCAATTATGCAAACTATATGTGTTTTTCATCTGTTTTTGGTATTTTTGCACTTAAAACATGTAAAACACTTTCCTGGGATATTTTCACTATTTTGATTCATTATTGAGTGTTTTTGGATGTTTTGGCAGTTCAGAATTGGTAAAAATGATGAGTATTTACACACTCATCAATCCCCCACACTAAAACATTGCTAGTCCCTAGCAATCTTTTGAGAAAAACTTAATGGATTTGAAACTCTTTACCAAAAGCCATCACTTCTGGAGTAGCCAGGTGTAAGAACTGTGGCACACCTGATAACCGTGTGATTTTGAGCAAACCACCAGCTGTCAACGGATTTGATTTGTCTTTACCAAAAGCCGTTTGCTTCTGGACTAGCCAGCATCTTGATGGACTAAGTCAACATCTTGGTGAGCTGATTACCAATTATGGTTTTTCCACGGCCTTTACCACAAGCCATAATCTTGTGGGCTAGCCAGCTCATTTGCTTATGAGGATGCGGGGGAGCTGAGGAACCATGCAATTTTTGGCAAACTGCCAGCCATCAACGGATTTGAGATGTCTTTACCAAGAGCCGTTTGCTCCTGGACTAGCCAATCCCTTTGTCATTTAGACTTTGGCGGACTGATAACCACAAAAATTTTGGAATAAAGTGAAAAATTTTGAAAAATTTTGGCCTAAAATGGGGGTACTTGGAAAGTTTTATGATAAAATTCGTAAGAATTTCCCCCCCCCCCCCCCCACACTAGAACTGAATATTGTCCTCAATATTCAAAGTCCCGGCTATTATGCCGAATCTCTGAATGGAAAAGCTAATATTCGATTCTAACTGTGGAAATTTCTATTTTTCACTTTATTTTATCTGTACATAATTTTTTTTTTTTTTTTTTTTTTTTTTTTTTTTTTTTTTTTTTTTTTTTCACTACCTCCCAGGCTTGTGTTAGGTTTACCACGCAAGCTAATCACTTGTGAATGATTAACTGTAATAAATTTGCCCTAACAGCCCGGGAGTTGAATGATAAAGTTTATAATATACACCGTCCAGGTTTGTGTCAGGTTTACCACGCTAGCTAATCACTTGTGAATGATTAACTGTAATAAATTCGCCCTGACAGCCTGGAAGATGAATAATAATATACATACACTTCCCAGGCTTGTGTCAAGTTTACCACGCTAGCTAATCACTTGTGAATGATTAACTGTAGTAAATTCGTCTTGACAGCCCGGGATTTGAATGACATAATATACATACGAAACATGTTTATTGAATTTTGAAAATATTTACTTTTGAAACGGTGGGGGATGGCCACTCCCCCACACTAGGGTGGTAGAAAGTAGAAAGAAGTCAGAAATACAGGTGAAAACCCATATATGCCGCTAATTTTTGTTCACCGAGTCACTAGCCTGACTCGATCCCCGAATTCATTGGTCCATGGGGAAAGTTTGGAGATCCGGGACAACCAAGGGTGGTGTGTCCTCTCCAAAATAATGTTTCAATCTGTGACCATTCACTTTGAAGTTGGGACCTTCGGGTTGAGATAACTCAACAGTCCCGTATGGGTATACTTTAGCAATAGTGAATGGTCCAGTCCATCGGGTTTTTAATTTCCCCGAGAAGATCTTTAATCTGGAATTGAAAAGAAGGACTCTGTCACCGACGTTGAAAACTCGGTTCTTAATCTTAGAGTCGTGAATCTTCTTTGTCTTTTCTTTGTAGATCAAAGAGTTCTCGTAGGCTTGATCACGAAGTTCGTTTAATTCATTGATTTGAACCTTACGGTGATCACCCGCTTTATGAAGGTCGTAGTTAGCATGTTTCAAGGCCCAGTAGGCTTTGTGCTCGAGCTCGATCGGCAAATGACACGCCTTCCCGTATACAAGCTTGTATGGAGTGCACCCGATGGGTGTTTTGTAAGCTGTACGGAAGGCCCAGAGTGCATCATCTAGTTTATCCGACCAGGAGGCACGGTTTTCACCTACTGTCCTCTCGAGAATCCGTTTTATACCACGGTTGGAAACCTCCACCTGCCCACTTGTTTGGGGGTGATACGCGGTAGAAAGACGATGAGTAACACCGTACTTAAGCATGACTTTTGCAAATTGATCATTGCAAAAGTGAGTACCGCGATCACTAATGATGGCACGTGGGGTTCCAAAACGAGCAAAGAGGGATTTCAAGAATTTCACGACTACTCGGGCATCATTAGTGGGTAAGGCCTTTGCCTCAACCCATTTTGACAAATAGTCAACAGCCACGAGTATGTATTTGTTTCCGTGAGAAGATGGGAATGGCCCCATAAAGTCAATGCCCCAGACGTCAAAGATTTCACAAACTTGAATAGCATTTTGCGGCATTTCGTTCTTTTGTGAAATATTCCCGTGACGCTGACAAGCATCACAGGCTTTGACTAACTCGTGGGCATCCTTGTAGATTGTGGGCCAATAGAAACCGGAATCAAACACCTTTTTGGCGGTGTAGTTAGGACTATGGTGGCCCCCGGTGGGTCCAGCATGGCAAGCCTTGAGAATATCAGTGGCTTCCTGTCCGTATACACATCGCCTGATGACTTGATCGGCACAGATTTTGAAGAGGAAGGGGTCGTCCCAGAAGTAATGTTTAACGTCTTTGAAGAATTTTTTCTTTTGTTGGGACGTTAACCCCTTCACTATGAAGTTACCCGCATGGTAATTTGCAAAGTCGGCAAACCATGGGGTAGTAGAGTCACCACGAAAAGCAACCGCATTGAGTGTCTCGAGAGGAAATGTTTCATTTATTTCCTTTTTCTCGGACACATCTTGATGAGGGTTCTCTAATCGTGAGAGATGATCAGCAGCTAGGTTCTCGGCTCCTTTTTTATCACGGATAATGATATCAAATTCCTGAAGGAGGAGAACCCAACGAAGAAGCCTCGGCTTTGCATCTTGTTTTGCAAATAGGTATTTCAAAGCCGAGTGATCTGTGTACACTACGCATTTAGTCAAGATTAGGTATGACCGGAATTTCTCGAAGGCATACACCACAGCTAGGAGTTCTTTTTCAGTGGTGGTGTAATGACCTTGAGCCTCAGTCATAGTTTTGCTTGCGTAGTGTATGGGCTGAAAGTATTTTGCTTTTCGTTGCCCCAAGACCGCACCTATGGCAAAATCACTAGCATCGCACATAAGCTCAAAAGGTTGGTCCCAATCGGGGGCAACAAGAATCGGTGCCTCGGTAAGCTTTTTCTTTAATGTTTCAAAAGCTTCGATGCACTCAGGAGAGAAAATGAAAGGAGCATCCTTCTCGAGGAGATGGGTCATAGGCCGGGCAATCTTAGAAAAATCTTGGATAAACCTACGGTAGAAGCCGGCATGACCCAAAAAGCTCCTAACACCTTTTACGGTGGTGGGATGAGGTAATTTGGCAATGACATCGATTTTAGCTCTGTCAACCTCGATCCCGTTTTTTGAAATCTTATGGCCGAGGACAATGCCCTCCTTGACCATAAAGTGGCTCTTCTCCCAGTTGAGACTTAGATTCGTTTCTTTGCAACGTTTAAGCATCTGTTCCAAGTGGGAGAGGCAAGTCTGAAATGAATCCCCGATGACCGAAAAGTCATCCATGAATACCTCCATAGTTTTCCCGATCATGTCGGAAAAAATAGACATCATGCACCTCTGGAACGTGCCTGGTGCATTACATAAGCCGAAAGGCATACGTCTGTAAGCAAAAGTTCCGTAGGGGCATGTGAAGGTAGTCTTCTCTTGATCCTGGGGATCAATGGGGATTTGGAAGTAACCCGAGAAGCCATCGAGGAAGCAGTAGTATTCATTCCCCGCAAGTCTTTCGAGCATTTGGTCCATAAAAGGGAGAGGAAAATGGTCTTTACGGGTGGCTTCATTCAACTTTCGATAGTCAATACAAACCCGCCAACCCGTGACCAAACGAGTTGGAATCAACTCGTTATCCTCGTTGGTGACAACGGTAATGCCACCCTTTTTAGGAACACAATGAATTGGGCTAACCCAAGGACTGTCAGATATAGGGTAAATCAATCCCGCATCAAGAAGTTTAAGAACCTCTTGTTTGATAACTTCGTGGATTTTGGGATTTACCCTTCTCTGATGTTGCACAGCTGGCTTAAAGTCATCCTCCATTAAGATTTTATGAGTACAAAAGTTCGGGCTTATGCCCTTAATGTCGGAGAGTTTCCAAGCAATTGCTTGCTTGTTTGACTTAAGAACCTTTAGGAGTGCAGCCTTTTCCTCATCTTTTAAGTCTTTGGCAATAATGACGGGTAATTTATTATCACCCTCCAGAAATGCATATTCTAGATGAGGAGGCAAGTCCTTGAGCTCAACCTCGGGAAAGTCTTCAGTTATTTCAACATTTTTGACTTCCGCTTTATGAAGTATTTGTGGAGACGGAGAGGGTGAAGGATCGTCATTTAACAATCTTTCAAGGAGAAGAATGTCCCCCTCCGGGTCAAGATAGTTTTCATCAACTCCATCGGGAATTGAGCTATCTTGAGCAAGAAAAGCCTCGAGCTCTTCCAAAAGGAAGTCACTTCCCTCAAACGGAGTGAGGGAAGGGGAAGAGTCGGAAATGATCGGGTCAGTAGAAAGACTGCCACTGGATGAGAAACCGAGGACTTCTTGGGATGATTCCTCCGACGCAATATCGATGATGTCAATACGGTTAACCGTTTCAGTGTCATAATTGGAAGAATATCTTGAAGTCTGATCAAGATTGAATGTTATGGCTTCGCCACCAACACGTAGAGTGATTTCTTCTTCGAATACATCGATTAAAGCACGACCCGTTCTTAAGAATCCTCTCCCGAGAATGAGAGGAACTCGTGGGTCAGCATCGAAATCAACAATCACGAAATCTGCCGGAAAGTGGAACTTTCCTACTTTCACAAAGATATCTTCGGCAATGCCGAGAGGACGGGATATAGTACGGTCTGCAAGCTCGAGTGTCATGCAGGTCGGAGTGAGAGTAGGTAGAGAAAGTCTTTTCCAGACTGTGTAAGGCATCAGGTTAATGCTTGCGCCAAGATCGGCCAAGGCAAAGCATTCAACCATCCCAGGGAAAATACATGGAATGAGAAATTTCCCGGGATCTCCAAGCTTTTCGGGAAGCTTTTTCAAGAGCACTGCTGAGCAATGCTCGTTAAGAGGAGTTTTTGCCATCTCACACAGTTTTTCTTTGTTGCTTATCAGATTTTTGATTGTTGAAGCAAACTTAGGCATGAGAAGAAGAGCGTCCGCGAAGCTAATATCAAAGTGTAATTCTTGGAAAATTTGATAAAATTTTTCCATCTGATGGTTAGCTTTTTCGCGGTTCTTTTGTTCAGTCACTCGTGAAGGATATGGAATTGACGGCTTAGGGTTATTCTTTGAGATTTCATCAGGACACACAGGAGGATCAAATACAACTTTCGGCTTACGAGCCGGGACCGGGACAACTTGAGGGTGGACGTTGTTGGTGTAACAATTCGCAATTTCAGGTTAATTACCATTCCCGAAAAATTTCACTATTCACTTTTACTATTCATTTTTCCCGAAACTATCCCGAAAGTTGATTTTTATTTGATATTCTCGAGTGATAAATCATTTCCATGGCAAATTAAATGTTTGACATTCGTCAGATCATTTTCGTGAAAGTTATTAAGGAATTACACGTTTTAGGGTAAAACGTCAATCAGAAATTCTACGCACAACGAAATTCAACCCCGTCAGGTGACCCCACATCGGAAAAATGTTTGACACACTCATGATTTATTTGAGAATTAATCGTGACTGAGAAAAACATGACCAAAAACTTCCCAGCAGGTCACCCATGCCTGTACTACTCTCGCATGAGCACGCTTAACCATTTGGGCGATTAACCGTGAGACAACAAAACGCGTTTCTAAGACGTTTTGAGTTTTCAACTTATTAGAAAAAGTCAACATATTCTTTCCCTCCTCCATTGACCAAAAATGATCCCTTGATGTTATAAGTCATTTCGTGATTTTTAGGCTTACGGTTTGATGTCTAAAAGACATTTAATACCAACCGACACTAGACTGAGCCCAGTCTAGACATTATAAGTCATTTTAAATCATTTTTATAACATTAGAAAAGTAACATTTTACTTTTCTCAATTTTACGCAATATTCAGCGTTTTACGCGAATTACGCGTTTTAGACCCATGTTTCCAGTTTTTAGCAGGGTTTTACACCCAAATGGAACCTACCACTCATTTTATATTTTATTATGGAACTTATTGACATGTTTATCAATACTTTCAAATTCCATAATTTTACGACACCCGGTTTTACGTTTTGAGGCGTAACAACTTACGGTTTGCAGTTTTCGGAGTCAAAACATACTAGATATCTTGGATAATATCATCCAAAGTCCAACCCTTGTCCTCCAAGGTCTTGAAACAGCCACTAGGGGGGGGGGCATTCACACTATGTGGCTCAATCTCATGCTAGGAGGCCTTAGATGAGAACATGTGTAGAACTTGGTGAACAAGTGTTGACTAGTCAAGGAAAGTAACCTCCTCATTGAGCTATAAAAGCCCCTCTCCCCCCCTCTTGTGCCGTGCATCCCTAAACCCCATAACCATTCCATCCTTTGCTCATTTCCTTCCAATTTCTTGCTAAGTTCAAGTGATTCTTCAAGGTTGAAACCCTAGATAGGTTATCATTCATCAAACACTTCCATAACCTCATGAACTTTGGTGATTTCTCTTGAGTTTGAATCCACTCAAGTCACCTAAACCTTCATCATCCATCTTTCAAGAATACCAAGGGTAGAAAGATTGCATGAAGTGAAAAAGGGTTGAAGCAAGTCTATCAATGTCCTATCCTTACATGTTAACTTCCTTTCATCTTTGAAAGCCAAAAGTTGTGAGCCAAACCCTAACTTGATTCTTGTTAAATAATCATGTTCATGTTATTTACATATTATTTGTGCTATATATTGTCTTGTTATCATGTCCATGATGTATAAAAATGACCAAAACAAGTTATTGTTATTGATTGTTACAACAAGTTACTAAAACAAGTAAACTAGTGACTTTCTTGGTAAGACCTGATCAAAATGGTAAAAATATGATGTTGGATCATTACATATTACAGTAGAGGACTTAACAAGGAAACCATAGCAATTTGAACCACCCAAAACGAGTATACGAGTCAAAAGTTATGGCGATTTGAAATTACCAAAGATTTCCGGCAAAACTGCCAAATAGCTTCCTGATCAAATTTGGGTTTTGAAAGTCCCACTTCTGGTCCGATTCATCAAAAAGTTAAAACACGAAAGTTGTCCGGAACGACGTTTTCGTTCAGGAACAAAGAAGCTCGAGACCTAAAAATGCTTTCCGAGTGATAAATTTCTTCAAATTCTAAACAGCCCATTTTTAGACAAAGTCATTACATATAGGTTATGGTTTATGAAGACCAAAGGGGTCTTATGACCTATAATCAAGACCACAACCATGGCTAGAGCCAAGGTTGTGTCTCATGACCTTGAAACAAGGACCAAAGGTCATGGCTAGGCCATGACGAAATGACCATACCAACTTTCATAGGCGTAAACATGAAACAAAGAGTTGATGAGAATTTGAACATACAATTTGGATCTACTTCATCTAAAAGGAAACCATGAGATTTTACCAAGAGAAAATGGTCATTTAAGACTTATGAAACTACCCCTAATAACAATCTTCATGTACAAATAAACTTTCCTAAGTTTATTCAAGTATCGGACATGTAACTTTTCGGATCAAAACTTATATCTATATATTTCATCAACTACTACAATAGTAGGGAGCCTCATGTGAGGAGTTCATTATGTAAGCCGTCGAGTTGAGTTGTGGATTTACGAGTTAAAGTGTCCTGGCTCCTCGAACGCTTACTAACATGACTTCTGAATTATGTCGGCCCGAACGGTAGTGAACGATATACAAAACATACATGTTTCATGAATCATTTCCTTCAAAGACTTACATTATACATCATACCACATCATGGACTAAATGCAAGATATATATATAGGCACTACTTCATATTCTTTACTCCGATCCTAAGTCGCAACATTCGATTATAGGTTGCTCGTAGAAACCTTCGCGATTCGACCATCACATTCATTACTTGCTATCTTACTTAAGGTGAGTTCATAGCCCCACTTTCGATTACTTAATTGTTTTACAAACCCTTGGGGGGAATACATGCTATTTATAACCGAGCACAATGTTTTTAAATTGTATGCTTACCTGATTGTTTTATTATCACTAAGTACCAACCTTGCTAAACTGATATCCTTGATTATGAACCATTTAATCACTAGCAATAGTGAGCGCGAATATTAATAATAGGCCTATGGGATTGACGAATCCCATTTGTTTTGACTAAGTGCAAACAAATGCATTAATATTTGAGATTTAGGTATGTTAGCAAAGTACCTACCGGGATAAATCTGCCGATCGATATTGGTACACGTTAACGTTATGGTGTCATAAGCTTAGTGTATAATACATGTTCCGGGCGTATAATAACGTAGCCTACCTGTTTTGTTTTCCAAACATTGGTGTGAGCCTATAACTCACACTACCAACATATTGTGTTCAATCGATTTAACAAACTCTATGAATATCACTCAACCTTTGTGTTGACCTCTCAAGCATGTATTTCAGGTTCATGACGATCAAGGATGGAACGGAAGGGCACGGATACTCAAGAGGGCTATAAATTTTATTATCATTCAAAACTCATTTATTATACATTGTAAACATGGAACCAATTGGGACCTCATTTTGTAATCTCTGATATTTATATAATTTGAATGATAAACCTTTTCAAAACGACTCAATTGGAGTTCGTTTTCTATCATTGTGACTATTGTGCCGTCGAGTAACACCCAGTTTGAATTCCGCTGCATCCATGAATTGGGGGTGTTACAGATTGGTATCAGAGCCATGGTTATAGAGAAACGGGTCTAATTGAGACCTAAACTATAACTACAACTACAAGCAAAACCATTTTTATAGCCTTCCGCTCTCCGTGTCTTCCATCCTCCAGACGATTATGGACTTAGTAAGCATGTTATGCTACACAAACATATTAGTATATTCATATATATACCCTTTTTGAGCATTTCCCCGTAAGCATTTTATGCTACATGAACACATATAAGTATATTGATATATACACACTAAGCATTTTATGCTACATGAACACATATAAGTATATTGATATATACACACTAAGCATTTTATGCTACATGAACACATATAAGTATATTGATATATACACACTAGGCATTTTATGCTACATGAACATATTAGTATATTGATATATAAACTCGGTTTACTTTCAATCATTTATCTAAACAATGGACTAAACATATCTGTGTATGCCTATTCTAAGGCATTTCGGCACAGCCACACTCTCCCAAACATGTTCCTACTCCAACATTATATGTCCAAGACATTATAACTGATTGCAATGGTCTCATTCATTTTCCAAGACATTGTGAGATACAATGGTCTCATTCATTTTCCAAGACATTGTGAGATACAATGGTCTCATTCATTTTCCAAGACATTGTGAGATACAATGGTCTCATTCATTTTCCAAGACATTGTGAGATACAATGGTCTCATTTATTTTCCAAGACATTGTGAGATACAATGGTCTCATTCATTTTCCAAGACATTGTGAGATACAATGGTCTCATTCATTTTCCAAGACATTGTATGATACAATGGTCTTAATCATTTCTCAAATGTTTTGAGTCACACAACGGTTTAACCTACTTCCCAGACATTGTGAATTGCACAATGGTCTAACCTACTTCCGAGACTTTGTGTTTTGTGCAAATGGTCTCTGGAATTATTCCATCACATCATCAATATCATTTCTTATGATATCAAAAACCCGTCACAACCTATCGATTTCAAAACAAGAAATATGAGATTTCTAAAGGACAAACTAATCCATCATCGACAAAAGCTGAACTTTCTCTACATTTATCAAAGTTTTCTTCTGAAACTTTCATTGTTAAAAGTTCGTGATCCTGGCCAAGTATGTTCTATTTTAGAACTACTTAAAACTTCCTTTCCATACGTATCTACCCTTACTACCTTCTATGCAATGGAATATGAAAACATACGTTACAAGTCTTGTATGGACGGGACTTGCAACTTAAGGGTTTGACATCGCCTTTGTTTAGTGAACAGTTTCCCGAAAGTAACGGACATATCAAAAGTATACCTAGTTTAGGTATTTGAAAATTTTATCGAACCTTGGCTAAATATAGACTAGTCACCTATATTTAACCTAGGGACAGTGGAATATAGTCTGACTAACTATATTCGACTTAGAATTTTCAAATACTGAGAGTAGTTGTACTAGGGTTATGTTCAGATTGATTTCCTACATGAACACGATAAACCACCAGAATACATTAAAACAATCTAGAGACACGATAGTGCCTTACCACTCAGCAAGATCTTAACACCTTATTTGTATGATCTAAATTCATTCTTGAAAATTTTCATTTATGAGATAATCCGAACGACTATCTTGGGATAGTTATCAATTCTTCTCTTCATCCCGTGGAAGTACCATCCTGTTTAGGATACCATTCCGTCATAAACTTTTAAAATCTCTTAAGATTTTTAAAGCAAACTCAACATCTATACCTAAGAGTATTAATGTTAAGCATACACTACACACTTTTGTTCATCAACATATCATAACATTATCTTCACAACCGTTGGAACCACAAGCTCATTAACAGATTTTGGTGCACTTTTAAAGCTCAAATCGTCCTTAGTTACACCACAAGTACCCTCATCAGCTTTACAAGTTTGAATATTCATCTTGTACTTTTGGAACACCAGTATCATCTCGTAATACACTACCTTGTAACTCACCGGCTAAGTATGAATGTTGTGTCGGGAATTCTTGAGTAGGATGATTTATAATGTCCTTATTTGAATGGATTGGGATGCCTTTTCATTTAAATAAAGAAATTATAAATCATCGAACCATACGTTTATATTCCTTTAGTTACATTGTTTGGGATGCCTCTCTATGTAAATAAAGAATTATAAACAAGTGGGCTTAATTATATCCGAAATAACATAAGTATGAAGTCAATCTACATTACATTGCTCGGGTATGGCTTGATACCTACATTACATTGCTCGGGTATGGCATGATACCTACATTTTATTCGCCACAAGAAATCCTATCTTTTCACCGACATCGCTTCAAACCATGACATAAACACTAGGTACAACAACCGATTACCTACTAGGCTATGATTGCAACGACTATCCCAATTTCCATTAGTACGAGGTTTACACTTTGGTTTTCATAATGATAGTGCAATAACAAACAAACTCGTTGCGAGGCCATGTAACCATATGCATGTGCAGTCGTACCAAACTCATTACGGGGCCATGTAGCCATATGCATGGGCAGTCATACCAAACTTATTGTGAAGCCATGTAGCCATATGCATGGGCAGCCGTACAATTCAAACAGGACTTGGTCCAACCACATGTTCAACGCTTATTCCATGATTCGATTCTTATATCAATTGCTATTGATACTTGACAACTATATCAAGTTCTATTTGATATTCAACTACTATATCAATCTCTATTAATAATCGACTGCTATATCAATTTTCTTTGATATTCGACTATTATATGGATCTCTACTGATATTCAACCATGTTATCAATCTCTATTGACACACCATATTCTGAGACAAATCAAACTACATCACTGGTAACCCCAGACTTTAGTCCTCATAAGTAACCACACCTTTTCATCGACACCACTCCAACATATGACACACAAAGAACTTCGGGACGAAGTTCCCCGTAAGGGGTAGAGACTGTAACAATTCGCAATTTCAGGTTAATTACCATTCCCGAAAAATTTCACTATTCACTTTTACTATTCATTTTTCCCGAAACTTTCCCGAAAGTTGATTTTTATTTGATATTCTCGAGTGATAAATCATTTCCATGGCAAATTAAATGTTTGACATTCGTCAGATCATTTTCGTGAAAGTTATTAAGGAATTACACGTTTTAGGGTAAAACGTCAATCAGAAATTCTACGCACAACGAAATTCAACCCCGTCAGGTGACCCCACATCGGAAAAATGTTTGACACACTCATGATTTATTTGAGAATTAATCGTGACTGAGAAAAACATGACCAAAAACTTCCCAGCAGGTCACCCATGCCTGTACTACTCTCGCATGAGCACGCTTAACCATTTGGGCGATTAACCGTGAGACAACAAAACGCGTTTCTAAGACGTTTTGAGTTTTCAACTTATTAGAAAAAGTCAACATATTCTTTCCCTCCTCCATTGACCAAAAATGATCCCTTGATGTTATAAGTCATTTCGTGATTTTTAGGCTTACGGTTTGATGTCTAAAAGACATTTAATACCAACCGACACTAGACTGAGCCCAGTCTAGACATTATAAGTCATTTTAAATCATTTTTATAACATTAGAAAAGTAACATTTTACTTTTCTCAATTTTACGCAATATTCAGCGTTTTACGCGAATTACGCGTTTTAGACCCGTGTTTCCAGTTTTTAGCAGGGTTTTACACCCAAATGGAACCTACCACTCATTTTATATTTTATTATGGAACTTATTGACATGTTTATCAATACTTTCAAATTCCATAATTTTACGACACCCGGTTTTACGTTTTGAGGCGTAACAACTTACGGTTTGCAGTTTTCGGAGTCAAAACACACTAGATATCTTGGATAATATCATCCAAAGTCCAACCCTTGTCCTCCAAGGTCTTGAAACAGCCACTAGGGGGGGGGGGGGGCATTCACACTATGTGGCTCAATCTCATGCTAGGAGGCCTTAGATGAGAACATGTGTAGAACTTGGTGAACAAGTGTTGACTAGTCAAGGAAAGTAACCTCCTCATTGAGCTATAAAAGCCCCTCTCCCCCCCTCTTGTGCCGTGCATCCCTAAACCCCATAACCATTCCATCCTTTGCTCATTTCCTTCCAATTTCTTGCTAAGTTCAAGTGATTCTTCAAGGTTGAAACCCTAGATAGGTTATCATTCATCAAACACTTCCATAACCTCATGAACTTTGGTGATTTCTCTTGAGTTTGAATCCACTCAAGTCACCTAAACCTTCATCATCCATCTTTCAAGAATACCAAGGGTAGAAAGATTGCATGAAGTGAAAAAGGGTTGAAGCAAGTCTATCAATGTCCTATCCTTACATGTTAACTTCCTTTCATCTTTGAAAGCCAAAAGTTGTGAGCCAAACCCTAACTTGATTCTTGTTAAATAATCATGTTCATGTTATTTACATATTATTTGTGCTATATATTGTCTTGTTATCATGTCCATGATGTATAAAAATGACCAAAACAAGTTATTGTTATTGATTGTTACAACAAGTTACTAAAACAAGTAAACTAGTGACTTTCTTGGTAAGACCTGATCAAAATGGTAAAAATATGATGTTGGATCATTACATATTACAGTAGAGGACTTAACAAGGAAACCATAGCAATTTGAACCACCCAAAACGAGTATACGAGTCAAAAGTTATGGCGATTTGAAATTACCAAAGATTTCCGGCAAAACTGCCAAATAGCTTCCTGATCAAATTTGGGTTTTGAAAGTCCCACTTCTGGTCCGATTCATCAAAAAGTTAAAACACGAAAGTTGTCCGGAACGACGTTTTCGTTCAGGAACAAAGAAGCTCGAGACCTAAAAATGCTTTCCGAGTGATAAATTTCTTCAAATTCTAAACAGCCCATTTTTAGACAAAGTCATTACATATAGGTTATGGTTTATGAAGACCAAAGGGGTCTTATGACCTATAATCAAGACCACAACCATGGCTAGAGCCAAGGTTGTGTCTCATGACCTTGAAACAAGGACCAAAGGTCATGGCTAGGCCATGACGAAATGACCATACCAACTTTCATAGGCGTAAACATGAAACAAAGAGTTGATGAGAATTTGAACATACAATTTGGATCTACTTCATCTAAAAGGAAACCATGAGATTTTACCAAGAGAAAATGGTCATTTAAGACTTATGAAACTACCCCTAATAACAATCTTCATGTACAAATAAACTTTCCTAAGTTTATTCAAGTATCGGACATGTAACTTTTCGGATCAAAACTTATATCTATATATTTCATCAACTACTACAATAGTAGGGAGCCTCATGTGAGGAGTTCATTATGTAAGCCGTCGAGTTGAGTTGTGGATTTACGAGTTAAAGTGTCCTGGCTCCTCGAACGCTTACTAACATGACTTCTGAATTATGTCGGCCCGAACGGTAGTGAACGATATACAAAACATACATGTTTCATGAATCATTTCCTTCAAAGACTTACATTATACATCATACCACATCATGGACTAAATGCAAGATATATATATAGGCACTACTTCATATTCTTTACTCCGATCCTAAGTCGCAACATTCGATTATAGGTTGCTCGTAGAAACCTTCGCGATTCGACCATCACATTCATTACTTGCTATCTTACTTAAGGTGAGTTCATAGCCCCACTTTCGATTACTTAATTGTTTTACAAACCCTTGGGGGGAATACATGCTATTTATAACCGAGCACAATGTTTTTAAATTGTATGCTTACCTGATTGTTTTATTATCACTAAGTACCAACCTTGCTAAACTGATATCCTTGATTATGAACCATTTAATCACTAGCAATAGTGAGCGCGAATATTAATAATAGGCCTATGGGATTGACGAATCCCATTTGTTTTGACTAAGTGCAAACAAATGCATTAATATTTGAGATTTAGGTATGTTAGCAAAGTACCTACCGGGATAAATCTGCCGATCGATATTGGTACACGTTAACGTTATGGTGTCATAAGCTTAGTGTATAATACATGTTCCGGGCGTATAATAACGTAGCCTACCTGTTTTGTTTTCCAAACATTGGTGTGAGCCTATAACTCACACTACCAACATATTGTGTTCAATCGATTTAACAAACTCTATGAATATCACTCAACCTTTGTGTTGACCTCTCAAGCATGTATTTCAGGTTCATGACGATCAAGGATGGAACGGAAGGGCACGGATACTCAAGAGGGCTATAAATTTTATTATCATTCAAAACTCATTTATTATACATTGTAAACATGGAACCAATTGGGACCTCATTTTGTAATCTCTGATATTTATATAATTTGAATGATAAACCTTTTCAAAACGACTCAATTGGAGTTCGTTTTCTATCATTGTGACTATTGTGCCGTCGAGTAACACCCAGTTTGAATTCCGCTGCATCCATGAATTGGGGGTGTTACAGTTGGTACCTCCGTTATTAGTAGGAAGTACCGTGTCCGTAGTAACCTCAGGCTCACGTTCCGCTACCTTAGGAGGAGAAGAAGAGGTAGAGGGAATCGAGGGTCCATTGTATGATACCCCACTTCGGGTAGTGATCGCCTTGACATCGCCCCTCGGGTTAGCGATCGTGTTGCTCGGTAATGTACCAGAGCCCGAGGGTCGATCATTTAAAGACTTCTGAAGATCAGAGATCGTCTTGATCAATAACCGATTCGTTTCCTCTTGTGCTTTCATGAATTGTTTAATTTCAGCATCGGAGGAAGACGAGGGTGGAACAACGTTTTGATTTTGAACAGGGGGATTTGGAACACGGTTGTTTTGAAAATTCCCTTGATTTTGATTGTTGTTACCCTGAAAATTGTTTCTCTGATTGAAATTACCCTGATTGTAATTCCCTTGATTCTGGTTTCTTTGAAAATTTCCTTGAAAACCTTGGTTTTGATTGCCATTTTGAAAATTGTTTTGATTAAACTGGCCTTGATTTTGGTTCGGGTTTTGGAAATTTGAGTTTTGACCTTGGTTGAAATTCTGATTCGTGTTACGGTTTTGATTTTGGTTAAAACCGGGAGGTCCGAGAAAATTGTTGGAACGATAGCTTAAGAGATTACGGTCCCCTTGCGGTTGGTAGGAATTACCCCCCGTGTTGTAGGAACCGTTAGCAGCATAAACGTTCTCTTGAGGAAATTCAGCAGTAGCTGGACACTCGGAATACAGATGTGGGCCCCCACAAGTTTCACAACTTCGGGCCACGGTTTTCACTTGTTGATTTTGAACCTGATGTTGCATCGTTTGGTTCATTCTCAACACAGTCGTAGAAATATCATCCATCTTTTTGGTAAGAGCGATTATTTCAGGAGATGATGATGAGGGAGTAACGGAATTACATGACGCATCCCTCTCCGCAGAGGAATCCCAAAAGTTATGATGGGCAGTCATGTTCTCGATTAAGTCATAGCACTCCTCGGGACGCCTTTTCATAAAGGTCCCACCAGCAGCAGCATTGAGAATGTCTCGGTGCCTCAATGTCAGACCATTATAGAAGGTATCTATGATGGTAACTTGTAACATATTGTGGTTAGGGCACCGATCAATGGCTAGCTTATAACGTTCCCAAGCCTCAAAAAGAGACTCATCGGGAAGTTGCCGGAAGTTGCTGATATCATTACGTAACTTGGTAACCATGGATGGTGGAAAATATTTCGCTAAGAACTTGGTTACCATTTCATCAAAGGTTCGAATAGAATTCTTTGGAAGTCGGTCAAGCCATGCAGTGGCATGATGAGCGAGAGAATAGGGGAAGAGGTACAGCCGAAGGGCATCATCGGTGACACCATGCTGTTTCATGCTTTGGGTGACCGTAAGATATTTGTCAAGATGCTTGTTGGCATCGTCACCCGGTAATCCGTGAAATTGACACGAATTCTGGACTTGTTGGATCATGTGATGCTTGAGGCCAAAGTCCGCGGCCCCAATAGTGAGTGGTGCAATAGGCCCACCCCGCCCTTGCATGGTAGGCTGGCACAGCTCCTCCATCGTTCGGAGATCGGGAGCTGGCTCATCAGGGGGTGGTAATAGTGGTGGTGGTGGCCCAGCGGCCATTTCGGTTTCTGTGTTAGAACGTAGCTCGGGTACGTCTTTCTGTTTTTTATTCTTTGTTTGAGACCGAGTGCGCATGCACTAAAAACAATTTTTCAACACAAGTTCGAGGCAAAGCTACAGTGAACTTAAACCGATAATCACAAGTGAGCAGCTTCTTTGAAAAAGGTACACTACTCACAGGGATACAAAGGCAAGTTTTAATCTTAAGTTTGGGAACTTATTATGGGTTTATTAATTGATTTTTTTTTTGAAAAACTGATTTAGGCTTATGGGTGTGTGTGCAGAAAACTTGGGAAATATTTTTGGAACTGATTCGTTAACCGAAATCGTCCCTTTAAGATTACTCGCAGGCTGGCGGGAGGAAGTAAATAGGTTTCCTCTTCAGTTCGCAATTTAATGTCAGAACTTACCTTAAACCAACTGTTTCAGGTTGTAATCTTAAAGAACACGAAGTAATTTAACATCACAGTTTGTTTTTGATTGTTTTTAATTTTTTTGGTGTTTTTCAACACTTCAGGAGAAGTGTTAATGAACGTTTTTTCTGATATGATTATATTTTTACAAAAAACTTTTTACAAGGAGGGTTTTGAAAACCACTAAACTTAAAACGATTTTATAAAACACGCAACAACCTCCCCGGCAGCGGCGCCAAATTTTGATTGGTCCTGAACTGTCAGATTATTATTGACCAAGGTCAATAAGTCAAAGACAGCCTAGAATCAATACTCCGGTGATAGTGTAGTGTTTTCCCGGGTCGTTAAAGTCCCAGCGAGATTGAAATGGTGCTTTTGGAATCGTTTATGAGAAAGTGGCACTGAGGACAATAGCCAGATGATGTGGGAATGATATTGCTACTGTTATTTTGGTGTTGACAAACAGATATAATATTCACAATAATCAGATACCAGATATATGCACAAATTGACAATTAAGATCACGTATCGGACTGGAAAAGTGGGTTTTTGGTAATTATCAAACTACAGGGGGTGCTTTTGACACTTTTCAAAACTTAAAATTAAAAATGAAAAAGAAATTATAAAAGTGATTAAAATAATATTAAACTATTATTTAATTAATTAAACTATTTAAAATCTAAATTAAAATCTAATTTAATTAAACTAAAAATGACAAATGATTTAATTTATACTAAAAATTTATAAAAATATTTTCTAAACCTAAATTAGAACTTAAAGAAAATATTAAAAATTAAAAATAATATTTTTGTCTTTTTGTGGTTTTGTAATTAATTAAAAACTATTTAACTTAATTAAACTAATTAAACTACTTTTAATTTATATTAATACTAAATTAACTTGGAAAATTACAAGAAAATTTATGAAATTACTTAACCATTACAGGGATCCTAAAAAAATTATAAAAACTCTAAAAATTATATTTTAAGATTAATCTACTAATTAATTACCTTTTAATTAACTTAAGTCTATTTTAAACAAATAAAATAAGAAAAATAGAAAATGAACAGTAGAATCTTAAAATTTATTTTCTAAAAACTTATTATACTATATTAGAACTAGAAAAATTATAAAAACTAGATTTAACCTTATAAAAACTAATTAAGCTATTTAATATTTAATATTAATTAATAATAAAGAAAATTAAAATTAAATCTAATTAGCACTAAATGACAAAATAAAAATCTGAAAAATTTATTATAACTACTTTAATATATGAGGTATTTAATAAAAATATAAAAACACTAGTTACTTAATTAAAATCTAAAATGAAAATTAAACTTAACTTGAATTAAATAGAAACTATCACTTATTTTAAAACTATTTTTTTTGGATTTTTCTTTTTCAGGACTACTAAACACCTTAAAATGATAAACTTTTATGAAAACACTTTTTGAAATAGCTTATAAATAAGCTATAACACCCCCTTGTCTTAAGCAGTTGACTTTGGTTGACTGTTTGGTCAATCTGGGTCAAATGGCCTTGGGTGGGGCCCACAATGATAAAACTTGATGAAATTAAGCTAAACAAACTTAAATAAGCCAAAAACAACAAACAGTGAACACAAATAAGCCAATTAGAACCAAATAAGCACTTATCTAAAAAAGGACTGGGTCAGAATTGGGACAAACTTGAGAAGAGATTCTAGGTGGGGTCCACTTGATCCTAGGTCAAACCAAGGGTTAAAGGTGATACCCTGGTAGGAGGGGGGTTGGGAAAAACAACTTTGGACTATTGGGTCCCACTAGGGAAGCCACAAATCACCACCAAAGTGGTGGTGTTGTGGTGTTTAGCTGCTGAGACAGAACAGACAGGTGGCCCTGCAGGCCTCTTTGGGGGTCTGTGGGGCCCACTATAAAAATCCTAAAAATGTAACAAATGTTGATTCCTATAGATCTAATGGAAGACTACAATACCTCAAAAGCACAAGTCCTAGAACACTACACTAAATTCTTAACAATTCTTGGGAGATTGGTAAAAATCTGAGATTGAATAATTTTGACTTTTAAAGAAAACTTGAAAGTTTGACTAAAATGAGTTTCTAAGCTATATTACTGATTGATTTAAGTTATTTAAGCTATTAGAATCCTAAATTAAGCTAGTCCTACAAGTTTTAAGCTAAATGGTGAGTTTTTGAACCTCAAAACCTTGACAGTTAACTGTCAAGGTGTAGGGAATGAGAATTTGACTTTTGCTCACTAAATGTCCAAGTAATGAGTTGAATGAGGTTAGAAATGACTTATGCTGAGTTTCTAAGCAACTTGCACCCACTTATAACAACAATTACCTAGTCAATTCCTCTAATCCAAACACCCCTTTACTAACAGTTTTCAAAGGAAATGGAGAGACTTAAGGCCAAATTCCAATTCAATGATTCTAACAACTATTCTAATGCTACAGGAGTCTATCTAAGGACAATTTAAAACACTAATGAACACAGTCTGCACAAAGAGAGTGAATATTCAAAGAAAAAGCTTACAATATGCCATCCATTCCAGCTAGCTTGTGAACAAGGACCCAAGTACCAATTCCTATTGTTCCCCAAAGAACTCTAAACCAGGACCATCCATAATTCATCCTGCTCCAGCTTTGATTCCATGAAAACCTGTCGTGTTGACTTTTGTTGACTGAATTGGTGAATTTGAGTTTTTGATCACTAATCAATGTTTTATGGTTTCTAAAGCTTTGATAAGCTTATTGGAGCTTAAGTGAGCTATTTTCAGTCCATTACATAATATTAAAACAACAATTGAACAATATGAAATATTGAGATAAAAATTAAAATTGCATAAGATGTAATGATAAAAGAAGCTTGAATTTTATAACTGAATTGAAGTACAATGCATATAAAAAAAAAGGTTACCACTGCTTAAGAGCTTGGGTGTACCTAAAATTGCAAATTAAAATTACACGACATAACTAAAAACTAAATTAACTAACTAACTTATCCTTCATGCTTCCTCTTCTATTTATAGCAAGGGATTAGGGTTCCCAGATGCACTTCAATCATTTCCCACCTCTCTTTTCATCTTTTGGTCCACTCTTAGGCTTACACGTATTTTGGCGGGAAAATCTGCTTTTGCAGCTTGGTCTGATACACGCAAAGGAGGAGGGAGCATTAATTGTGGTGTGAAAGGGTAGGTGTAGGGGGGGTGGTGGCATTAATTGTGGGGGGTAGTTGCTTGTGATTGGAGGAGAAGGGAGGTGAGCAAGTGGTGGTGTTTGTGGGGGAAAGTCTGAGAGGGAAGGGGAGGTGAGAGTTTGACCGAAGTCAAAGTTATCTTCGGGTCAAAATTGGGTGTGGGCTGAGGTAAAATTGGGCTTGGGTGGGCTTGTGTTTGTAACTGGGTTTAGTTTGGATTGGAATAAAAAGGGTGGGATGGGTTTATTTTTGGTTTAGTTTAATTAAGGATCCGGTTTGGTTTTGTAACATGGAATTAATCACAAGGACTAAATGTGTAAATATAGGAAAGTTAAGGGACTGGATTTGGCATTTTCTTAGAGTATTTCAAAGGTTGAATAATGCCAAAGTGTGATTAGTATGAGGTGTAATTTTGAATTTCTCACTTTTAAAAACCCCAGGGACTAAATCTGTCAATTTCCCAAACTTTAGGGACCTGCCTTGTAATTTCACCAACTTTTTACCAAGGGACCAAACCTGCATTTAAACATTAGTACAAGGACCACAAGTATTATTTTAAACCTCAGGGACCAAATCTGCCAATTTCACAAACTCCAGGGACCTGTTTTGCCATTTTTGGATTTTGAGGGGTAAAGGTGTAATTTTCTCAAACTTTATCACCCAAGGACTTATTTTGATAAATTTTGACTTTTCTTTGCCTTGGGTTGACTTTTCTTTCATTTTAAACTTCCAGGGACTAGATTTGACAACTTTTGAAAGTTGGGGGACTGAAACTGCCAATTATGCAAACTATATGTGTTTTTCATCTGTTTTTGGTATTTTTGCACTTAAAACATGTAAAACACTTTCCTGGGATATTTTCACTATTTTGATTCATTATTGAGTGTTTTTGGATGTTTTGGCAGTTCAGAATTGGTAAAAATGATGAGTATTTACACACTCATCAATACTTAAATCGGGAATGGGGAGTAAGTAAAATTTCAAAAGGTTTAAATTCGTGAAGAAATTCTGGTTGAGTACTTGTAGTTCCCAACTGACCATTTAAGGATGAGCTCAAGATGACGTTCAATCGTTGTAATGACCTTTGTGCATCTATGGTTGCCAACTGGCCATTTTCCAAAGACTAGTCACATGCGATGTTTGGTTGTCACTAATATTCTTTGAATGGACATTGGGATTGTACTTATGAATTGCTCATTCGCGCTATCTAAAAGGTATTCCTTTTATCATGTAAATTGCTCATTCGTGCTAGAAGAATAACACCAGAAGTACAATGCCCTTTTAATGACTACTATTAAATACAAGGTAGAAAAGCTGAAATTTAAACATGCACTTAAGTTATTTAATTATTTTCAATTCTTATATGATTTTGGTCAACATTATAAGGTAAGAAAAGTTGGTGTTCCTTGAAAACCAATTTTTAAACAAGTTGCCAATCACGACCCATTTTGACATAGTAACAAATGTCTTGATTAACCACTTTCGGTGTACATACAATTCCATAGTAACAAAGTTATCAGATTTACTTCAATCAAGTATTGTAAGTGAAGGGTTTTAGAGGATTTGACTTACCTCTTCATGATGGGTTCTTACGGTCAGGGACGGAACCAGAAGACAAAGTCACCGGGTGCATTTATGAGAAATCAAACAAGACTACATGCATAACTTTTTGGGACCGGGTGCATTTATAGAAAATAGAGGTTTTATTACAAAATTAACACTACGAGACAAAAATTCATGGGTGTCCCGGGACCTCCCGGGACACCCCCTGGTTCCGTCCCTGCTTACGGTAGTGTGTGTCACATACACTACATGCTTCAAGAAGTTGGTGTTCATACAACTACATAAAGCTTTTTGTATAAGCAGAACATTAAGAAAATCAGAAGTAGTGAATGTTAAATATTTAATGAAAATTATATCACTGATAAACGAAGGTAATAGTTTATTAGTGCTATAACTTGCAAGAAATTTCATTTAATTTGCAGAAGTTAAAATAGCACATGGATCAATAAGCTGTCATCTTGAATCTTGCTAAATTGTCACAATACGTTCACTAGGATGGAACAAGGGCACAAGTACCAGTTTCCTTTGATCCTCTTAACAAACAAATGATGCACAATACACAAGATGGTTTAAACTGAAGTAATAAAACTAAGCACTAAGAAGAACATAAGAAGTTATAAAATCGATCATTCAAAAGTTAACTAAAACATCAAACAAACGTTACTAGAAATAACTTCAAGATAGATGCATGGATCTTTTAAGCACGGTCCTATACAAAAAGCAAGTTTATACCGCAATGTGCTGTGATCATCTTGACTCTTCAACAACGTCAAACTCTGGCAGTCGATCAAGATACCGGAGGTTCACCCTTTATTAACTAATTAAGAAACTAAAAAATTTGGGTGAGTAGTTACAAATACATCAGTTATTATCAAATTTACAATGAATCAAATAACAAAATATATTAGACTTAAGTTATCCGTAAAGAGAACAGAGTTTTAAGTACTCAGTTAAATAATCAAAAAATTATAACAACCAAGTGCTTTAACTTGCTAACGTTTGTGTGTCACAACAAGAAGTCAGCAGTATCCTAGATTCTGTTAGTGCATTAAAATATGTCATTTAGTATGATATTCGAATGACAAATCTAGTTCAACAAAGTAGTGTTATAACGTGGGAGTCAATTCAGGTTGTTTTACAAGCTTTTCTTGCAAATAACATATCGACCACATCCCCTTAGTTTTATTCTTTGGATGCAGAAATTCATTGTTTGAATTGTTTGGATGCCATATATAACACAACTAGGATTGATTATTTCCAATGTTGAAGGCTATATTTTTTAACACAAAAGGTGAAATTGTGAAAACAATGACATCAACCCAAGTTGCGAACATGTCACGATGGTGTCTTTTACACAACACAGGCAAATGGCCACCCATGGTGTTAGTGGCAATTTTATTAATAACAAGGCCTTAGTTAAAAACCCCTGTACAAATACAAATAAAGCATGATATTACAATACGACTCTACGACATAATGTGAACATTAATAAGTAGAGAAAAAAAAAAACCCTAAAAAGCAGAAAACAAGAAGCTCTATGCACGTGCAACCCTTTGCAATCTTGGGATGAACACCAACACCTTTACATACACCCAATCCTTCAAGCAATTATGAAAGTGGAAAAACGTATGTCTGAGACGACGATTGAGAAGTAAAGCCCTACATGCTATCCAAAATGCAGTTGCAAAACCAGTGGCCCCTCCTATATAAAACCATCTTTGAAGTTCGCTTGTTTTTTCTGCATCACCCTCGCTATCACCGACAGGTGGAACTCCTAGATCTTCATCTTCGAGACATTTTTTCACTGTAGGAAGTCCACATAGTCCTATATTTCCAGTGAACCTTTCAGGTGGGAAGGATTGGAGTTGAGTGCTGGATGGAACTCTCCCCAACAGGTTATTATATGACACGTCTAGATCATTTAATAAATCCATCTCGGACATGCTTGATGGCATCTTTCCTGAAAAGAAATTTCTAGATAGATTCAAAGTTAAAAGTTCTTTCATTTGACCAATGTCTCTTGGAATCTCTCCAACTAAAGAGTTGTTTGACAAGTCTAGCCTCAACAATTCATGCAGATAGGTAATTTCATATGGGATTTTTCCTGTGAGGCTGTTGCTTGATAGATCGATGGTCTTCACCAATCCCAGAGTGCTAGTAAACTCATTCACCTTTCCTTGCCACCGGATCATGATATTGTCAATATAGCTACTATCAATATCCTCTGGGTATTTAACACCTCCTGATGTGGCAACAAATGATGAATAATACTGATGTACGTTCTGTTCCACAACGAATCCTTTTTTAACCATGGTTGTAAGATTATTAACACATGATGGGATTATTCCATGGAGGTTGTTTTGTGACAAGTCTAGGATTTGAAGAGTTACTAACTGACATATTTGTACAGGATGGTTCCGAAAAAGTTGTTTGATCTTAGGCTAAGAACATACAACCTTAACAAGTTTTCCCCAATCCAAACAGGAACATTACCAAAAAACTTGTTGGCCCCCAAATCCAAAATGCTTAAATTGGTGCAATTCTGTAAAGACAATGGTAACTCTCCAGAGAAGCTGTTATTGTATAAACTCAACGTCTCGAGTTGACCCAGGTATCCCAGAGAGGGGGGAAGCTTTCCTAACAGAAAGTTGTGCCCTATATTAAGAACTGCAAGTTTAGTTAAATTCCGCAAACAGTCCGGAAGTTGCCCGGTCAATGAGTTACGCGAGAAGTCAAGAAATTCCAGACTTTCATACATTTGGCATAGGGAAGAGATTCCTCCATAGAAGTTATTTCTGGAAAGATCCAAATAACTTATATTTGCTGGAAAAGCAGGTATTAGACCGTGAAAGTTATTGGAGCTCAAATCTATTAAATATAAGTTATGGTTCGATAAAATATCTGGTAATTTCCCACTGATTTTGTTAAAAGAGAGATTCAAATATCGAAATGGAGAAAGGAGCCATTGGTCCCAGTTATCTATAGGAAATGCGTCTGAAATGTTATTGTTTGAAAGATCAAGATATACAAGTTTTTTCATTTTTGGTATCCATCTGGGAAAATGAGGCCCTAACTTGTTAGAACTGAAATCTATATATTGAATACTATGAGAATTGTTTGACACGTCATCATTAAAAGGAACTCCTTCAAGTGAGTTGTTTGAAAGATCTATATACATAAGATTAAATTTTCCAATGTTTCCAGAGATAGCACCTCTAAGAGAATTGGAAGAAAGGTCTAGCGTTAGAAGATGGGGTAGTTGCCATACTTTGTCACTTATTGTTCCATATAACTGATTTGAATATAGGATCAAGTGATTGAGGGATGAAAAGTTTTGGATCTCATCAGACAAAGACCCTGTGAGTTGACTACTAGAAGCATCCAATGCTTGTAACTTAGCTGATGTGCATCCAGACAAGTTTTTCAGAAAATCCGAAAGTTTCTCATCAAACTTGTTGTCAGAGAGAGAAAGAGATGTATGCTTATTGCCAATTAATGGGCACAACCAACGAAATATGGATGAGTTGAGATTGTTGATACTGAGATCAATCAAATGAATAGATGAAGAAGAGTTGACAGATGAAGAATATGGATGCATGACTTGTGAGAGGTCACATCCCTCTAAACTTAAAGTTGATAGGTTTTGGAGACCTATAATTACATTTACCCAGTTATTTGCTTTGGCCAAAGAAATTCCATCCATACTCAGTTCTTCTAAATTAGATAGAGAAGACAACCAATCTAAGTTTTCAACACTACAACTTCCGAGGGAACCTAGCCAAAGTTGTTCCAAATTGGTGAGGTTTCCAAATTCAGTGGGAATGGTTCCAGAGAAAGAGTTGTCTGAAAAGCCAAGGATATTTAATTTGGTCATGGAACCAATGGATCTCGGAATGCTTCCAATGAAATTATTCCCACTAAGGTGAAACTCTGTTAATTCGGTTAAGAAACCAATGGACTTAGGAATGGATCCAGTAAACTGATTCCAAGAAAGGTCAAGATAAGTTAACCGGGTCATGTTACCAATAAACTCAGGAATGGTTCCATGAAAAAAATTGTGGGAAAGATCAAGATGATTCAAATAGCTTAAATTAAGCAATGAATGGGTAATCTCACCTTCAAGACCACTACTATAAGAATAGCCTAACAGGTCAATCTCTGTGACATGACCTGTTTGGTTGTTGCACGCAACTCCACGCCATTTACAGCAATCATCTTCTTCTTCTGGCATCCATGTAGAGAGCAGGTCATATATGGGTCATGAAGGTGAGCTTTGAAATCAAGAAGAGCTTGCCTTTCCTTATCGATGCACATATTAGCAGCAACTACTCGGTGGCCAAAGGAAGTTGCAGTTGTGGTATTAAACCACAGAAAGACAAGTGACAAGATAAACAAAACATGAGTATGCATAAAGTGAAAGTAAATATTTTCTTTCATAATGAATGTTGTATAAAATTATATTTATGTTTTTTGATCTGATAATGAACACATATATCTCTATGCAGCTTTATATAGACTTTGACAACAAAGAATTGAACTAGATGGATATAAATTTGTGTGGAGCAGATAACACTTGGAATAAAGATCATGGAATAAATTTGTGTAAATGTATATCCAGTCAGTGACTCTGATGGAGCTGGCAAAATTGACCTATACGGATATGTTTGAATAATACTTTGTTGACACTTGATACCACTTGATCGAATTACGGGCTTAAGTAATGTCTCCATGGATAAATTTATTCATACATGGTTCTTCTTTTATTGCTTATACGGCTGCATAAATCTTTAGTTATTTCATGACCCACAACATGTTTGATGAAATGACTCAATCAAATTTTAGAAACGTTAAGTTTACAACTTTTCCTTTTATTAAAAGAATGTGATTTCAAGAGTAATCTACATAGGTAAATTAGTTTGTCATTTGAATTTCAAGTGCATTTTATTAACTATTTAAGCCAATAAAAGTTGTTTAGATTCAAGATGAATGATTACGTTTTGTGTTTGCTGTGGACAGGGTTTAGGTTTGCATACAAGTTATTATTTCAGGTTGTTTGACTTGAAAATTGGAGCGGCCCAGTTCTAACATACTCAACTTAGCTCATATTATATATTTGGTAACTAACAATACATGCTTTGGCGCAATTAAATCGTTGAACATCTATCTTCTACTTTCGTTTAAATACATATCAGAACACTCTTTGTATAAAGCTACTTCATTCAAAGTCTTGTATTTTGAATAACCGATAGAAACTGATTGATGCAATATGTCTAGTCAATTTGAAATTATGTATGTGTATTTTGAGTAATGCATATAGTGTCTTTGCCTTTTACCATGAATGTAATAGTAGTCAACAACATGAACAATATCTGTGGGGGAAATCTTTTCACCTATTGTAATCAGGTGAATGAATATTAATCAGAGCAGCAAATTTTGCCAATATATACAAAATTGGGCTAGTTAATTTCGGTATACTTATTGATTTGTTTTCTTCTTTTATAGTGAAGATCAATGTTCTTTCTTCAAGTTTTTGTGAACTACATTATAATTCTTCTAACTTAGTGATGGTGAGGGGGAGGACCTGAACTCGTTTGAACCCGAAACCATTTTGATTCTTTGCTCAAACTCGCTTCACTCACCCATTTGGTTGGCTGGGGGGGGGGGGGGGGGGGGGCGTCCTATAGAGCGACCGACCAACCGAAAGGTCCAACCAACTTGAAGAGGATGGTCCCAAATTGGTTTCTTCTTTTTCGGTTTGTTCAAAGTTGACATAAATACACTTGTCCTATTTTGTGGAAAAAATGGCGTTTGACTAATTGCTACTAAAAAGTCTTCACATTTGAAAATTGAAGCCATAGAAAGATAGAAACTAACTGATGTTTCTAACCTGTAATAGTATATATGTATATTTATCACACTAGGTCCCATGTTTGATCACATTTGGACCCGTAACCTGGCCTGACCAAATTAATAGGTCCCATGTTTGATCACAGCTACTCATGATGTTTCATGTTTTTTACGATGAATTAACTCTAAAGATTGAGGAAAGGATATTGGCATGGACTTTTCTCCCTAAAGGTTTTCTCCCATCATAGTCATTTCTTCTTATATTTTTGTAGCTGTAGTCACGTGTATGGTTTACTTGTGGCCTTGTGGGATCAAACTGTAAGGCTGGGCACAGTAAGGTCACACGACCGAGTGAATCGATCGATCCCAGTCGATCCATGCTGCTGTGGGTATTCGGTCGAGGCAAGGAAAATGGGACAAAAGGTCGAGAGCTGGATCAAGTATGGTAAAGAAAAAAATACAACCGTTGCCCCCACTTTTGCCACTTTATTCTTTTCAAGTCATAAAATCAAAAAAAAAAAAAAAAAAAAAAAAAAAAAACTTACCGGTTAGCAATGGTATGAATGACTGCAACAAAAATAGAGGAAGATGAAATGAAGTTACAAAAGAGTAAAGGCAACTGGGGTTGACTCAAAAGTCAATTTATTTGCATTTCTGGTCCTTCGGATTTCAAATATATTGGATTAAGCTACAATGTCAAATTTTACATATATTATGTGAAAATATCACCTATAATTAACCTTCATTTATTTATTTATTTTTGTCTTGTAAATTTATTTAGATATTATTTGTAAAAATCTTTAAAAAAAAAAAAAAAAAAAAAAAAAAAAAAAAAAAAAACCCTGAACTAGGTCGCCCTTACTGGGGCACTGAATCGCCTGCAGGTAGCTGGAGAGAGAAAGCTGACGTGGCAGGTAAAAGTAAGGGGATTGAATCCCCTTACTGTGCCCAGCCTAATAGTATATATGTATATTTATCACACTAAGTGCCTATCAAATAGGTGCTTGAATTAGCATATTTGAATTTGAAAAAGCTAATAATTAGCCATTATTTCCGGCTAATGAGCTTATTAACATAGGCTTATGAATTCTTAAGACATAAGCTCATAAGTTAAAAAGGTGAGCCAAATAAGCTAAATCCAAACACCCCCTAAAAATGAACAGAAAAGTTTCTAACCCATTCCTTTGACCCATTACTGATGACGTATAGTCTATATATGGGCCACGAGCCCAAATGATAAACATTACTAAGGCCCAAAACCACCATGCGTGGGCTATTGTAACTTGGGTCGCATCAATAATGGGCACAGGCTCACGTAAGCCCAAACCCAAATAAACTATACACGGTATAGATAAGGATCATCTATCTATGGAATAGATATCCTTACCCGGATAAGCACCATGGGTGCGAAACGTAAGGAGCACGAACCCTACTAGGATTCTGCGCCTATATAAGGAATGACATAACTCTCATTCAAGGTACGATTCACAAAACCCTAACTCTTTACGAGAACCCTAAATCGATTACTTACTCTCACGTCGGAGTCTAATCGTGGGAGACAATCCCACGATAAGCCTAACGGTGTTGTTTATTTTCTTAGTGCGCAGGTTACAAGTACTAAGAAGCGAATTGGTACGAGAGCAAGAGCCCATAATCAGGAATGCCCAACTTTTGTATCAACAAGTGGCGCCATCCGTGGGACCCTACTAGGAACTAAGGACTAGAATGACAAAGAATAAGAATTCAAGCCAACGGACTCCGCAGTCAGAAAAACGTGACCATCAGAGGAAGAATCAACAAGATTCGACCTCTAGACAGGTTGTTGGGACAACCAGCGCACCTGGTCACCAAGAGGCAGGGACAACCCAACCTCTTCCAGTGGTAGAACTACCTGTAAGGACTACCCAAATCACCCCAGTGGTCCCAAGCGTTGAGGAACTCCAGCGCACCCTCTTCACCACTCCTCATCAAACTGTACCCGCAGTGAACAACACTGTGCCACCAGGCGCGCCCAACCGAGATAGGGCGCCTAATACTGAGGTAGACGTTCTTGCAGCAACTGAGGACACACCCAATCTAACGTTGGGAAATTTTGTATCCCAAAATTATGAAACCTTAACCGCCCTCATGCAAGAAGAAGCAATGAGAAGGGCAAGCACGAGCCTACAAGCTCGACTTAATTTTGGTCCTGAACGCGAACCATCACCACTGCGCCACCCACGAGGAAGACGCGCAGAACGTACCACTATCCACGATAGGCTGGGTACGGCATCTGATCCACAATACTTAGAAGACAGCGAGAGGCGCACTAATGTTCACTCCAGACTTGGCAGTCGAGGGATACAAGACCGATTAGGACCTCAGCATTCGCCAAGCCAAGGATCCTCCAAACCTGGGAGTAAGAGGATTTACGACAGATTGGGGAGAAGAAGATCCCCAAGTGAAAGTCCCTCAAACTCTTCTTCTGAGAGGAGCCGGCGCAAGCGTCGAAAAAGAGACTACCCTTCCTCCAGTGACTCCTCGGACAACGAGGATAAAGAAACAGGACACTGGAAGTCAAGAGGAAGACGTCGCGAAGAAGAGAATGAAGATATGTCTCTTCCATGGCGTCGCCAGAAAGTTGATGCGTTCACACGACGCATCAGCGATTATTCAGACCGTAAACGCAGGCGCATGCCCACCAATGTGAAAACATATGATGGAACAGGTGATCCAGATGATCATCTAAAAGTTTTTGAATCAGCCGCCGCTATCGAAAACTGGCCACAGCCTGTGTGGTGCCATATGTTTAATTCTACATTAGTAGGGAACGCGGGCACATGGTTTAGCAAACTCCCACGTAGGAGCATTGATGGGTTCGAGGAATTACGGAAAGCATTCCGTCTCAACTTCACCCAGAGAAAAAAGTGCGCTAAAAATCATGTTGAACTAGCAAGAATAAAACAGCGCCAAGGGGAATCAACCAGTGCTTTTATGGAACGCTTCAAGGATGAGTGCATACAAGTCAAAGCATGTCCTGAAATCCTAAAAATTTCAGTGTTCATGAATGGGATTAATAACCCAGAACTCATCCGTAAGCTAAATGACAAAGTTCCCCAGACTTTCGATGAGCTGACAAAGCTCACCAGATCCTTTATACAAGGAGAAGCAGTTGCTGCGGACAGCAAAAAGGGTTATTCAAACTATAGGCAGCAAGAGCAGCCTAGGAGACAATCCAATGATCAGAATAACAACCGCAACAGGAATTACCGCAGCGGAAGAGACAATGACAAGTATACCCCTCTCACAAAAACTCCGAGGGAAATATTTGTAACAGAAGGTGCAAACTTCCCAAAACCGCCACCAATGCGCACCGCAGAGGAAAAGCGCATAGGGAACGGATACTGCGAGTACCATGGTCAAAAAGGCCATACAACTAACGAGTGCATCCAGCTAAGACAACTAATTGAAAAGTTAGTAAGAGAAGGCAGAATGGACCACCTTGTAAAAAACATCAAAGAAGGGAAAGACAAACAAAGGAACGGGGGTAAGAAAGAGCCTCCCAAAGAAAAAGCTGATACCATATACATGATACAGTCATGGCATCGCAAGATAAAGCAAAAAGTCAGCCAAAAATTCTCTTCAGAAAAAGAGATTTCCCTACTCTAGCTGCGGACAACGCAGTTGTAGAACCTCTAACTATTGAAATACATACGGGAGGACATGATATCCACCGCATGTACATTGACGGAGGAGCATCCGCAGACATCCTGTATGATCATTGTTTCAAGAGGCTGCGACCTGAAGTCCAAAGTCAATTGATACCAGCAACAACGTCATTAACTGGATTCACAAGAGAGAAGATCTGGCCCATGGGGCAGCTACGCTTGCTGGTGGTCGTAGGAGATGAACAACACTCAACCGCAACATGGATAAATTTCATGGTAATAAAGTCTCCCTCACCATACAATGGTATCATTGGGAGACCTGGAATATCATCCATGCGCGCTGTACCATCCACAGCGCACGGAATGCTTAAGTTTCCAGTGGAAGGAGGAGTTGTCACCCTCTATAACACAACAGTACCACCAAGAGAATGCAATGCGGTAACAACTAAAGTTGAGACTATTCCAGAGCAGCGCACAGAAAAAACACCAAACCTAAAAGTCGCTATTCATCCCGATTACCCGGAACAACAAGTTTCGATTGGTGGATCTTTATCTAACAAAGGTAAAGCAGCCGTATGCGCACTCTTGCAGAAGAACCTGGACATCTTCGCATGGGAACCAAAACACATGACAGGAGTGCCACGCTATATTACAGAGCATAAGCTACAAATCCGACAAGGATATCCCCCAATACGACAAAAGAAGCGCGGCTAGGCCCCAGATCGTGCAAAGGCTATTCTGGAAGAAGTACATAAGCTCGTAGACGCAGGCATCATGCGCGAAGTGTACTACCACGACTGGCTCTCTAACCCAGTTATGGTAAAGAAGAGCGATGGCAGTTGGAGAATGTGCGTGGACTTCACGGACCTAAACAAAGCATGTCCACAGGACTGCTACCCACTGCCAGAAATAGACTGGAAGGTAGAATCCCTGTGCGGATACCCTTTCAAATGCTTCCTAGACGCATACAAAGGGTATCATCAAATTCAGATGGCAGTCAAAGATGAAGAAAAAACAGCTTTCCACACCAGTCAAGGAGTGTACTGCTACACAAAAATGCCTTTTGGCTTAAAAATGCAGGCGCGACATACCAACGACTGGTGGACACAGCTTTCGAGAAACAAGTAGGCCGCAACTTGGAGGTTTACGTTGACGACCTTGTCATCAAAAGCCGCACAGAGGATGAATTGGTGCGCGACATCGAGGAAACGTTCAGAACATTGGGACGAATAAACATGAAGTTAAATCCCAAGAAGTGAACCTTTGGCGCAACCGAAGGCATGTTCCTTGGATACTTGATAGAGCCCGATGGAATCAAGCCTTGTCCAGAAAAAACAAAGGCTGTTATTGATCTCCCCTCACCGCGCACACTCAAAGAAGTCCAGTCATTAAATGGAAAGTTAGCAGGGCTAAACCGTTTCTTATCTAAATCAGCAGACAAGTCACTCCCTCTCTTTAAAACACTCACGAAGTGCACAAAAAAGGGAGATTTTCGCTGGACCGAAGAAGCGGAGGAAGCTTTCCAACAGCTTAAACACCATCTGGCATCTCTTCCCAAACTTGTCGCACCGCGACCAGGGGAAGAGCTAATCATGTACTTATCGGCAACTCATGGAGCAGTTAGCGCAGTGCTATTGACAGATAGGAACTCCGTCCAGACACCCATATACTTTGTAAGCAAAGCCCTGAAGAAGACAGAGACTAACTACATCGCTATGGAAAAGCTGGTCTTAGCCCTCGTATTCGCTTTCAAGCGCATCCAATAGCTGTAATCACTGATAAGCCAATCAAACAAGTTATCTCTAAACCTGACGCATCAGGACGCTTACAGAAGTGGAGTGTAGTATTAAGTGAATATAACATCTCATACAAACCGCGCACTGCAATCAAAGGACAAATCTTAGCCGATTTCATCGTGGAGAAGCCAGATAACGACAGTCCAACATTTGCACACAAAACAGACCTACAGGAACCCTGGGTCCTGTTCACAGATGGGTCCTCATGTGTAGATGGATCAGGCGTAGGCCTTATTCTTACAAATCCAGAAGGTATGGAATTCACCTATGCGCTACGCTTTGAATTCACAGCCACAAACAATGAGGCAGAATATGAAGCCCTACTAGCCGGACTACGCATCACAATCCAAATGGTTGTACGCAACCTGGAAGCAAACGTAGATTCTCGGCTAGTTGCTAGCCATGTGCTAGGTGAATATGAAGCCAAGGATGAACACATGATCCAATACCTGGAAAAGACAAAGTCCTTGATCAAAAACTTTGACAGGTTCACAATAAAACAGGTGCCTAGAGGAGATAACAGGAAAGCTGATGCGCTCAGCAAAATCGCATCCACAAGCTTCGCGCACCTCTCAAAACAGGTATTGGTAGAAACCCTAAAAAATAAGTCAATATTGGAAATGGAGATATCCACAGTGATAGAAGAACAAGATCCTACATGGATGACACCTATCATTGAATTCATCAGCAAGGGAATCTTACCACAAGATCATAAGGACGCTCGAAGAGTGCGGCGCACAGCGCAACGATTTGAACTACGAGACAACATACTCTATCGACGCTCTTTCTTACAACCCTGGCTCAGATGTGTTGGACCTCTTCAAGCAGACTACGTACTCCGAGAAATTCACGCTGGATCATGTAGCATGCACTCAATGCCGCGATCTGTGGTGGCAAGCGCTCTATGGTCAGGGTATTATTGGCCAACCATGCATCGTGATGCACGCGATCTGATAAAGAAATGTAGCAATTGTCAAGTACATAGGCCAATACCGCGCCGACCACAACAAGAGCTAACACCCATTACCTCATCATGGCCATTTTATAAATGGGGCATTGATATCGCGGGACCCTTTCCAGTTGTAGCAGGAGGAGTAAAGTTCCTCATCGTAGCCATAGACTACTTTACGAAGTGGATTGAAGCAAAGGCGGTGGTGAGCATCACAGGAAACCAAGTCAAACGCTTTGTCTGCGACAACATTGTCTGTCGCTTCGGACTATCGGGAGAGATTATATCAGACAACGGAAAACAATTCTGTGACAACCCATTCAAAGATTGGTGCGCGCAATTAAACATCACGCAACACTTCGCTTCAGTAAAACACCCACAAACCAATGGCCTAGTTGAGCGTGCAAACCGCAGTCTAGGTGAAGGGATAAAAGCGCGCCTCGACAGACACAAAGGAAGGTGGGTGGATGAGCTCTCGCATGTCTTATGGGCGCATCGCACAACAATCAAAACCAGTACTGGCGACACGCCATTTTCACTCGTCTATGGAACAGAAGCCGTCATACCAGCTGAGATAGGAATGCCAACTATACGAACAACAGAGGTCAACGTCACAACAAATGACGAGGAACGACACATAGACTTGGACTTACTAGAAGAAAGGCGTGAACGCGCAGCTATACGCGAAGCAAAGGCCAAGGCAAAAATGAAGAAGTATTATGATGCAAAGGTCAAACACACTTCATTCAGACCAGGAGACTTTGTTTACCGCGCCAATAACGCGAGCCATGCAGAAGACACATGCAAGCTCGGACCAAAATGGGAAGGACCTTACGAGGTCACAGACGCGCTCGGCAACGGCGCATACAGACTGCGCAATATGGAAGGTCACGACCTAGCGCGCACTTGGAACATCTGCAATCTTAAAAGATGTTACTTTTAGGCTACGGCCATTACATAGAAACCTTCGCATCCTACGAGATGCCCAATAAGTGTTTGTTTTTCTTTTCTTTCCTAGGAATTGTATTTTTATTTTTTCAAAAAACTTGCAAGTATCAATAAAATGTTATGGTTTCTAGCTAACTCCATAGCGTATTTCACTTTATTGCATACATACTTATATATGTCAATATTGTTATCTTATATTTTTGCCTACATGGCGTGCATGCACTAATTAAAGACCCACGAAGGCATAAAGGATGAGTGAACCTACTAATTCACTCGTTGAGTAAGAGGGTTGCAAACCCATCAACTTTGGATCACGTATCCTTGCTAAGCGCCTTACTTTTGAGACGTCGAGGTAAGTTTCACGTGTGCATCCCACGACGGATGCGCAAATATTAAGTACACCGTACAAGGTTAGCAAATAACGAGCCAAGACACTTGGTCAAATAATAAAACTTAGCAAACAATGCAAGTATATTTCTTAAAGTCACGCACTTAATGAGCCAATACACTTGGTCAAATAACAAAAACTTAGCAAACAATGCAAGTATATTTCTTAAAATCACGCAGCCAATACATTTGGTCAGATAATTAAACTTAGCAAACAATGCAAGTAGATTTCTTAAGTCACGAACTTAAACAACAAAAAGGTATCTTATTCAACATTTTTACACAAAAATTACAAGGAAAGATACACTTCATTATTCACATAATACATATACAAAAAGCCTACATGCTATGGCGATGCTCAGGGCTATCCTCCGGAGCAGCAGAACTCCCCGCCTCCTGAAGCTTTCTCAGAATCAAGGCGTCCTTGGGAGATACGGTAGGAACACTCACGGGCACACCATCAGACCTAGGGATGTGTGCAGCACCCACTCCACACAACACTGCCTTGCCCTGAATGCCCCTCTTCTGAGCAGCCCTCTGCGCGTGACGCTCCAAAACCTCTTTCAAGGGAATCTCCCTCTCAAGGGCAAACGGGGTAAGGATGTGGCGAGGCTGCACGAACACAGGAATCTGCAGCTGCGACACATCAGGCTTCAGGAAGTAATCTGGTTGCGCATCTGCATCCTCTCCAAGGTGGCGCTCCAACATCAACCCCGCCATAAGTACATCTATGGGGTTGTCTTGGTCGCGCTCCAACCTTCCAATGTTCGGCAACTCGAGGACCTTTAACCCCGCCATAGCCTGCATCAACTCATCGTAGGCAGCCGCATTATAACCAGGGACCTCTGCCAAGTCCTTGGTCAGAAGCTTGGCCTCATGGAGATCCTCCATAGCCTGCGACTTCCCGCGCGCCACCGCACAGTGAACCACCTTCCCAAAGGCGTCCAACACCTCTTGGGACTCCAGAGTCCCCATAGCCGCTAGGCGCAGCCCGTGGCTAATCAACCACCTACATCAACAAAGCCAATTTGTGTTAATAAAAAGCATAGCAACAAAAAATATTATGAAGAAGAAGAGTAAAAAAAAAAAGAAATACCTGCGCTCAGCAGACTTATAATGATGAAGCTCCCCGCGCGCCTGCTCCACCTCAGCCAGGGCGGACAACTTCTCATGGATGACCTTCTCAGTGTACACCCGGGAGGACTCCAACTCCGCCTGCGCATCCGCCAACTGCGCACGGAGCTTCGCTAGCTCCTCATCCTTCTGGGCAAGAGTACTGCTCTCCCCAACATACTTCTCCCTCAACTGAGCCACCAGCTCAGCCTGACGCGCAGCAGTCGCAACCAACTCATCCATCAACTGCTGCGCCTCTCCACCCTCATCAACCTTGGCTTTCCCCTCCTTGTTTTCATTCTGCGGAGAGGAAACCACATCCACGAAGACCCCATCATTCTTCGCGGCATCATCCCTACAAGACATGAAGACGACAGTTAGTACATATTGCGACAAGTAATGTACAAGAAACATAATATAGACGCAGATACTTACAGAAATGGAGAGGCCTCAGCAGCCTTCTTATCCGCGCCGGGAGCGGATGTATCCTCCTCCGCGGACGACTCCGCATCCCCAATGAGGTAGCGTCGTCTCTTCTTGGGGCCACTGGTCCCAGCCTCCCCTTTGCGCTTAATATTCTGCGCCACTTCCTCCTTCAGCACCTCCTCGGGCTTTAGGATTTCCACGCTGTCAGACGATTCAGCACGCGCCTCCTCCTCTTACGCCACCTCCACATCTGGCGCCACGCTCTGAACAGGCATCACTTGGAGCGGCGGCGTATTTTCAGGGACAACCTCCGGCAGCACGGTCAAGCGGCCCTCAGTCGCCTCCAGTAATGGCTGCTCACCCTCCCTCAGAGGGCGCACTCCTATAGTCACCTGCTTCGGCTTTTCCAGCTTCACAACGGCGAACAGATCCATCTCTGCGCACATAAACAAAACAAGAAAGAAGAAAGGATTAGTTATTAAAGGTGCCCATACAAAAAGACTTACAAAATTTGAAGTAGAAGGGACGAACACCCACCCCGGCCTTCCTCACTTATAAAAGTGGGCACCTCATCAGCAGCGCCGAAGTAATTGCGACTCAACCCCATGTGTACCAAAAACTCCTCCGGATAAGGGTTAATGGCTAGGCGGTTGGCATCAAGAGTCTGCGCATCAGTCAGCCTATAGGAACCGGGTGCGGGGCGCCCATCCCTTGGCAAAGTATCCTGAGTATAAAACTCATAGGGCGATGGAAAAACCACATCATCAACCCAGAAAAAATGCTCCCTCCAATTTCTTAGGGAGTCTACCTTCTCAGTATAACACTGAAGCGCCCCCGGACGCTTCGCAAAAGATACCCATCCATTTGACCACGTCGTGTGGTAAAAGGAGCGGAACAAGGCTATGGTCGGTTCTATCGCAAGTAAACGACAGTTTACTTCAAAATTCGACACCTTAGCCGCACCTATACAGTGCAGCTGTGAGATGTGGAGGCGATAGTGGTTGAGCAAATCGCTCAGAAAAATAGATATTGGTACGCGGTAATTCGCGTACTCAAAGAATTTCGTGTATAGCCCTATTTTCCCTTTGGGGAAATCGGCTATACACGCGTTAACGTCTGGAGCCCCTGGGCGCACATCCAAAGGAATGAAATAGTCAAATGTAAACTCAGTAACATCATTCTCCGTCATCGCAGAGCGAAAGTCCTCTAACTGGGCGACCATTTTCATTAATTCACTAAGAAACGCACACAAAAATTACCTAATGAAATAATTACTTTCTTTGCAAAAATACGCTTTTAAAAGAAGTGGGCAAAGGTAAGTGTGTGTTTTTACTGTGTGTTTTTGTAAAAATGGAGGCGATGACCCTTATACAGGGAGTAAAAAACCCTAGATGATGTCCACGTAGATTCCACTCACAAAAACGTGTGGCTAGAACCGAAACGGTACATGCACTTTTTCCCGATTTACGAGGGCCACGTGGACACAACCCCTAATTTTCGAGGCATTCCTTTTGAAATATCCATGACTAGGTGCATTGCACTTTAAAATGGGCGGCAATATTTCAATGTTCTCCCGCCACGCTTACCGCTGTTAACATTAGTCTCGCATCCGCGGCTACGAACCGCGCACACTAGACTGGGGGGACATGATGACGTATAGTCTATATATGGGCCACGAGCCCAAATGATAAACATTACTAAGGCCCAAAACCACCATGCGTGGGCTATTGTAACTTGGGCCGCATCAATAATGGGCACAGGCTCACGTAAGCCCAAACCCAAATAAACTATACACGGTATAGATAAGGATCATCTATCTATGGAATAGATATCCTTACCCAGATAAGCACCATGGGTGCGAAACGTAAGGAGCACGAACCCTACAAGGATTCTGCGGCTATATAAGGAATGACATAACTCTCATTCAAGGTACGATTCACAAAACCCTAACTCTTTACGAGAACCCTAAATCGATTACTTACTCTCACGCCGGAGTCTAATCCTGGGAGACAATCCCACGATAAGCCTAACGGTGTTGTTTATTTTCTTAGTGCGCAGGTTACAAGTACTAAGAAGCGAATTGATACGAGAGCAAGAGCCCATAATCAGGAACGCCCAACATTTGTATCAACAATTACACTACCTGCACTCCCATTCATTTTTCCACTTCGACATAATATAAAACAACATACCTTTAGTTAATGGAAGTGTATGTAGAGGAAATCTTTCGGCTGCAAGTCTCACATGAGTGTTCCCATCTTTTGCACATTCAGCTCGCACAGGACCGTATGTTAATTATTATAAATTCAGCTTGCACAGGTGAGATCTAGCACAATTATTATACATTATCAGGGAATCTCTACTTGAAAATAAACACTATTCAGCATATGTTGTTGGTCTATAGTCTTTTGGGACATCTACACTTCAAATACCAGCATATTCCATAAATAGTAAACTAATGCTTAATAAACTTTACCAATTACAAAATAAACAAATCTACCTTCTAAACTCCCTCCGGAAAAGGGAGGGCTTTACCTGGTTTGAGTCTGTGTAGCGGTGGGTTCAAACCCCGTGAATGGTTACCCAAAAAAAAATAATAATAAATAAATAAATATAGCACTCTTAACTATTTTATTAAACAACCCTTAAGCCATCAGTTGTAAATATAAATCCCAACCTCCGTGTATGCTGACAAGCTTTTGGGTAAACTACCATAGCCCAAAATAGTCTTTTGCAATTAAAGGATGTGATATCAAAACCAAACATCGTGTTGTTTAGGTGACTACAAGTTTGACTAACGGGGGTAATGAGTCAAGCATATGCAAAACGTCATATATCAAAATGATAATGTTGCACTCTAAAGCAAATATATTGCTCCTACCAAACATGGCTATTATTAGACGTTTCAACCCAATAGAAGAATAGAGTTGAGATCCATGAAGAACCCATACATGTCATACAACCTATCAACCAATCATAGCCACTCATTTATATTTTCCACATTTTTTTTCAAAACAACATATCTTGCAAACGGTAAATCTTCAAGCTACAAAAAAAAAAATACCATCGCGACGAAAATTAAATGATCTTTCAATAGATATGCATTGTTATATACTTTCGACGAACTTTTTTTTTTCTTTTTTTTAATTTCCGCCCAAAAAAAATCATATATGATTCGTAAAAATCATATATGATTCGTAAAAATCATATATGATTCGTAAAAAATCATATATGATTCGATTCTTACGAATCATATATGATTCGATTCTTACGAATCATATATGATTCGTAAAAATCATATATGATTCGTAAGAATCATATATGTATATGATTCGTTAAAATCGAATCATATATGATTCTTACGAATCATATATGATTTTTCTGGGCGAAAAAAAAAATTCATCGAAAAAAAAGTTCGTCGAAAGTATATAACAATGCATGTCTATAGAAAGATAATTTAATTCTCGTCGCGATGATATTTTTTTGTAGCTTGACGATTTACGGTTTGCAAAATATTTAAGTTTTAAAAAAAAAGGTGGAAGTTTATTTTTTTTATTTTGATAAAAAAAAATGAGTGGGTTAGGATTACTTGATGGATTCTATGGTAAAAGTTGGATCTATAAAGAACTTTTGGCTAGAAGAATATTGTTAAATCAATTTTTGCACCTAAGCTGTTGTTGTTAACCCCAAATGTACAATCTAATCTATCACAATTCATATGCATAAATCGATTTATATAATATACACAATAAAAATTAACACGTCACACAAAGAAAATTGAACACCTACAGAGCAAATCATAGCAGATATATCAAATAAACTCATGACTAGAGCATCAGAATAAAGCAAAATTTGATCCAATAATCTATTAAAGACGTGAATACCAGCGGAGTCGCGGTGGTGTTGTGGAATTAGGGAACCATCATTTGAAGAAGGTACAAAAATTATCATTGATTGTGGTAATGGCGTTGTAGGATTGTAAAAGAGCGACTGATTTTGGGATTTTGGGTTATTTCGGGCTTTGGGTTGGGTCGGTTACATGGTTGGTCAAGAGGGCAGCCCAATAAATGTCAGATATCAAGTTTGTCATTAACAAAAATACATTGCCGTATTTTAGGCATTTTATGTTACTGTTTTTTTTTAGAAAGGCAACGTTATATAAAGAACCCACAAAAGAAAAAAAGATACAATATATCGCGCCCCACCTCAATTAACAAGCTAATTAAACGAGGATGAGAACCAAAAACAAAAACAAAACTAAGACAAGTATACCATCCCGAAGTTCACATACAAATGACGAAATAAATAGTACTTGGATCTTAAAGTGTAGATTGGCAGAGACACCTCAACCCTGTGTATCATAATGGTACCCATCAACCCTACCCAACAAAGGTTTGATGCCTGTGAAATACCTCCACCCAATACCCAACCATGCTTGCGGAACGGAATCGAACTCGCGTCCTTTAGTTGGATCAAGACATCACATGGTTGGGCCCAGGCTTCTAAGGTAGCTGGTTGATATCATTAGAGCTTGTGGTCCCCATGTGAGGACTTCCCGGTTGGTCACCCAACCCGGTACTACTCTTACCTAGGCTCGCTTAACTTAATAGTACTTGTAATAGCCTACAGAATTTACTTTTAGACGACTTAAATTTGGGTTGGCCATAGACGACTTGATGTCCCGACTAAGATGTCCAAAGACTCTCAGAGCCTGTTTCTTTTTTCCTTTGCATAAGGAATTGGGCCCACTATCATATTTAATATTGTTTTTTTATTATGTGGGGACCATTTATTTCTTTTATTTCATCTGTATCAATGAAGGATGCAAAATGATATCCTCTTCATCCAGATGCTAAACCAGACATGGACCCACATGGTCCCACTTGCACTTATAAACCCCTTAATTTAGAGGAAAAAAGAAACAAGACCTGAGTCTTTGCAATTTGTCCTTATTGAATTATTTTATCTTTCATTATTGTGATTTTTTTTGTTCAAAGAGCAATGAATGTGCCCAAATAAAGCTCCCATTTATAGCAATAGAATACAAGACAATATAACATGATGTAAACCGCCAATTTAGAAATGGTTTTATGTCAATTAACATTTTTTGAAAAGTATTTTTTCTTTAGATTACACAACTCCACACTCTGATGTTACAAACAAAGTAGCCATGTTTTGAGCCACGTTTCATACTTTCATACATACAATTGTCGTAGTTAAAGGCGAAACAATAATCATTAAACTCATCGAAATAAATCAATAAGGATACCTCTTAGGTTATCTCGTAAAAGTTTATCAATTCCGAAGATAACAGTTTTAACTTAAGTCAATCAAATTTAGTTTACTCTAAGTTTAAATATAGATGTTACGTTGAAGAATGCGTGATATACGGGAGGATTTAATTTCATCTAATAGAATTCTAAAACCTGCTGCACAATGAAGAGAAACAAGTTTTTAAAAATTTTAGAGACTTTTTGTCAAATTTTGGGTTGGGTACTCTTACAATTAAGAGAAACGGGTTTTCATGTATTTTAACTTTGTTCCACTTTGGGAAAGATTAAACCAAAAGTGGGTATGTATCGCTAGTGTCACTCCATAGTAGTATTAATTTAACATTGAAGTAATGGTGGAGGTCTAATGGATGCAAAATGTGAGACCGAATGAGCCATTCTGGTTTGATAGTTTAAACATACTTGGCCCCTAATACTAGTAGAGGTGGCAAAAACAGTCGGGTCAAACCGGGTTTGAGTAACGGGTCAAACTATCCAACTTAAATTTCGGGTGAAAGGCTTCGGTACAAAACAGGTTTAGGTCATGCTGGGTTTGAGTCAAAATGGCGGCCTTGAAATTTGGGACGGGTCACAGTTAGATGACAGTTGTGCGATTATAAAATATGAAGTTTTATTTAATCTGTTTGGTATAAATCCATTCATTCACTCATTCAAGTATTTAATCAAACACAGTGAGCATAACATTACCCTCAAATCCAACTTTTGAACATTATGCATTGATGTAATACATAGTACTCGGTAATAGCCTATAGAAGCTTTGTAAATTGCTACAATAGTTTCTGTCAATTATGCGAGGGTTAGTTTCAGCAGCAACTGTTCTCACTGCATCATATACAAAAGAGGCAAAATCCATGTCTGTTGCAATTGGGTATATGCAATCATACTTTAGTACAACAGAGCAACGCATAAAAAGTTTATAAATACCAAAATAAGCATAAACAAGGATTTGGAATGTTACGCGATAAGGATCGAGCAACCACCAACACATGTAAAATCAATATCCATAAAAATAATCTTGTATCATATATTAATAACCCAATTACCAAAATGAACGTTATACTAAGTATATTTACGGAATTGAACATTTTTTACATGCTTTACCAAAGTGACCAATATATGTCACTATCAACTTTTTCACTTTTCCATTCGCCCTAATAATCGCCGGAATCACAAAACCTCGTATACCCAATATATATATATATATATATATATATATATATATATATATATATATATATATATATATATATATATATATATATATATATATATATATATATATATATATATATATAATCCTTAAGATATCCGAGAAAGGTGGGATTTTATTCACTTGATTGATGGTTTTTTATTGAAATCATGATACTATATTTGAGCAGTGAAAATGCCTTTTGATAAAACAGTTCATAAATGCTGATAGGTTTTACTGTGCAAGTATTTGGGTACCTTCATCTAACCCTTGAATAAAACACAGTAACAATCTTTTTAATAGTTTTGACAATGTTGATGTTGTCATCCTCTTCATTTTCCCATGCAAACCCTCTAAATTTTATTCCATGCACACGAATTCATTCATAGAACTATTTTCAAATTTCATTTTTTGCTGAACCATTTATTGACCTCGCCAAGGACCACGCCTCCCCTCACCTCGACCTCGCCTAGGACCACGCCTCCACCTGCCCGTCACCTCGCCTAGGGTTGAATCACCTCGCCTAGACCTCCCCTTTCGCGGTAGATCCTCGCCTAGATCTTCATCACCATCTTCACCACATATGGGCTCGCCTAGAACCTCGCCTATCCATACCCAATTGGCATGAACCCTCGCCTGAAAACTTCTGGTAATTCAATTCGCCTAGTGCTTATCCTAGGGCCACTAGTAAAACAATTCAATTCGCCTAGCACCTCGCTTGTCACCTCGCCTAGTTCCTCGCTTGGTAACACAATTCAATTCACCTCGCGTATACCTTGCCTGAACCATCACCTCGCCTAAACCCTCGCGTACAGCTCGCCTACACCTCGCCTAAACCCTCTTATCTTTCTGCCTCGCATGCACCTCGCCTAGGATTTCTTTTACTCAATCTAACGGTTAGAAACTAATATAGTAATAGATCTAACGGATAATATATAAGATGTTCATTTTAGATAATTTTACGTGCGATGTTTATATGTGTAAAGGAGTTGAATAAAACGTTAAGTTAAGTAATTTACTCTATATTAATCCATAGTCATTCATCTAATATTTACTATTTAGTTTATGACTGTTAAATCCATAGTCATTCATCTAATATTTACTATTTAGTTTATAACTTCCAGATGCTAGGTGCTTGCACCACAAACCCGCAGTTACCGACATACTTATTTCTTGTTCATTACTAATCACTAATCAGTTTAAAAAAGTAAGAGCATTTTCACACTAACATCGAGCATATTAATCGTTTGCTATTACTTTCATAGTGCATTAACATCAACTATGTTGCAATTCTATGTAAAGCATTTTATCAAACACCTTCCGTGCATCATATAGCTACACAGTTTATAATATGAACATATGGAGATGTGGTATATCACACAACGAGGGGAAACAGCCACCCATGGTGTTAGTGGCAATTTTATTAATAAAGGGGACTTAAAAACCCCTATCAAATACAAGTGAAGCATGAAATTACAATACTACGTACCAAACATTAATAAGTAGATGGAAAAAAAACATAAAAAAACATATACCACTATGCACGCGCAACCCTTCGCCATTTTGCTATGAACACTACCACTGTTACATGCAACCAATCTTTTACCCTATCATGAAAGTGAAAAAAAGCACGTCTCCCTCGATGGTTTAGAAGTAAAGCGCTACATACTATCCAAAATCCAGTAGCAAAACCAGTGGCCCCACCAACATAAAACCATCTTTCAAGTTCATCACTTTCACTCTTAACGACATGTGGAACTCCTAAATCTTCATCTCTGAGACATGTTTTCCTTGTAGGAAGTCCACATAGTTCTGCATTTCCAGTGAACCATTCAGGTGGAAAGGACTGGAGTTGAGTGCTTAGTGGAACTCTTCCGGACAAGTTATTAAATGGCACATCTAGGTCATTTAATGAATGCATGCCAGACATGCTTGACGGCATCTCTCCTGAAAACATGTTTCTAGACAAATTCAAAGTTAGTAGCTGTGTCATTTGACCAATATCTCGTGGAATTTCTCCATCTAGAGAGTTGTCTGACAAGTCTAGTACTAACAATCCTTGCAGATTGGTAACTTCATTTGGGATTGGTCCTGTCAGATTGTTGCTTGACAAATCGATCACCTTTAGCAATCCTAATATGCTACTAAAATCATTTACCTTTCCTTGCCATTCAATCAACAGATGGTCAATATAGCTTTTGTCAACACTAGAACCAGTGGATCCCAACGTAGTAATTCTCAAACTGAAAGAACTAAGATAATGATGTACATTCATTTCGAAAAACGATCCTTTTTGAACCATGGAAGTAAGACTGTTCACACATGATGGGATTGTTCCATAGAGCTTGTTATCTGACAAGTCTAATATTTGAAGACTTACTAATTGACATATTTGTGAAGGGATGGTTCCAAAGAAGTTGTTTGATTTTAGGCTAAGGGCATACAACCTTGACAACTTTTTCCCAATCCAAACAGGAATATCACCATATAAACTGTTGTCCCCCAAGTCCAGAATGCTTAACTTGGTGCAATTCTTCAAAGACACGGGCAATCCTCCAGAGAAGTTATTGTTGTATAAACTCAAAGTCTCGAGTTGACCCAAACACCCAACAGAGGGAGGAATACTTCCTGATAGAGTATTCTGTCCTAGATTAAGAACTTTTAGATATGTCAAATTCTGAAAACAGTCCGGAAGTTGCCCGGTCACTATGTTACGTGAGATATCAAGAAATTCCAAATTTTTATACATTTGGCACAAGAATGAAATTCCTCCATGGAATTTGTTTCTGGACAGATCTAAAAAATTTATACTTGCTGGAAAAGCAGGTATTGGACCATAAAAGTTGTTGACACTCAAAATTATTATACCAAGGTGGTGATTTGATAATGATTCTGGTAATCTCCCACTTATGTTGTTGAAAGAGAGATCCAAATGGTACAACTGAGAAGATTGCCACTGGTTCCAGTACTCTGTAGAAACTATGTCTGAGATTTTATTTCTCGAAAGATCAAGATGCTTGAGATTTTTCAGTTTTTTTATCCATTTGGGGAAACGAGGCCCTAACTTGTTAGAACTGAAATCTACATATTGTATACTCTGAGAAAGGTTTGACACGTCATCATTAGAAGGAACTCCTTTGAGTGAGTTGTTTGAAAGATCTAGATACAAAAGATTTGATTTTCCAATGTTTTCAGAGATAGCACCTCTAAGGGAATTGGAAGACAGGTATAGCCATTGAAGGCTGGGTAGTTGCCACAGTTTGTCACTTATTGTTCCATCCAACTGATTATAAGATAGGTTCAAGGAATTAAGGGATGAAAAGTGTTGGATCTCATCAGACAATGACCCTGTGAATTGGCTACTTGAAGCATACAAATATCTTAACGTAGTAGCTGATGTGCATCCAGACAAGTTGTTCAGAAATTCTGAAAATTTCCCATCAAACTTGTTGCTAGAGAGATAAAGCTCATCAAGCTTATTGCCAATTATTGGGCACAACCAACGATAAATGGATGAGTTGAGATTGTTGTTATCAAGATAAAGGACATCCATAGATGAAGAAGAGTTGACAGATGAAGAATATGGATGCATGACTTGTGAGAGGTCACATCCATTTAAGCTTAAATCTGATAGGTTTTGGAGACCTATAATTACATTTACCCAGTTATTTGCTTTGGCTAAAGAAATTCCATCCATATAAAGGTCATATAAAGAAGAAAGAGAAGACAACCAATCTAAGTTTTCAACTATACAACTTCCAAGGGAACCTAGATGAAGGTATCCCAAATTGGTGAGGTTTCCAAATTCCTGAGGAATAGTTCCACTGAAAGAGTTGTCTGAAAGGTTAAGAGATGTCAATTTGGTCAAGGAACCAATGGATCTCGGAATGCTTCCAGTGAAATTATTCCCACCAAGGGAAAGCTCTGTTAATTCGGTTAAGGAACCAATGGACATTGGAATGGTACCGTTGAAGTTATTCTCACTAAGGTCGAGGGTTGTTAAATTGGTTAAGGAACCAATGGACATGGGAATGGCTCCACTGAGATTATTGTCCCGAAGAGAAAGTTCTGTTAATTTGGCCAAAGAACCAATGGATTCAGGAATGTTTCCAATAAACTGATTTTCAAGAAGGTAAAGAACAGTTAACTGGGTCATGTTACCAATGGACTTAGGAATGGATCCAGTAAACTGATTCCAAGAAAGGTCAAGATAAGTTAACCGGGTCATGTTACTAATGGACTTAGTAATGGATCCAGTAAACTGATTGTTAGAAAGGCCAAGATAAGTTAACCGGGTCATGTTACCAATGAACTCTGGAATGGATCCAGTAAAAGAATTTCCAGAAAGGTCAAGATAAGTTAACTGGGTCATGGTACCAATCAACTCTGGAATGGTTCCAGTAAAAGAATTTCCAGAAAGGTCAAGATGATTTAAGTAACTTAAGTTAAGCAGAGAATGGCTAATCTCACCTCCAATTAACTGATCCGAACCTGCCGTTATCGCTCCGTCGTCATGATGAATATAGGCAGACAATCCAAGTTCTGTGACATGACCTGTTTGGTTGTTGCATGTGACACCCCACCATTCACAGCAATTATCTTCTTCATTGGTCCTCCATGTAGAGAGACGATCTTTGGGGTCTTGAAGTTTAGTTTTGAAATCAAGAAGAGCTTGCCTTTCCTTATCGATGCACTTATGAACAGCTGCTGCAAACAGTTGATGGTAACCAAAGGAAGTTGCAGTTGTGGTATTAAACAACAGAAAGACAAGTGAGAAAATAAACAAAACATGAGTATGCATAAAGTAAAAGTAAATATTTTCTCTCATTTTGTTAGTTATATAAAATTGTATTGATGTGTTTTGATATGATAATGAAAGCATATACCTCTATGAAGCTTTATAGAGACTTCGAGAAAAATGAAGAATTGAACTAGACAGATATAAATTTTGTGGACCAGACAACCACTTGGAAAAAAAAAAAATACAAGAAATTTCAAATTTTGTTGCCCCACATTAGACGACCAAAGACTCTCAAGTCTTTAGTTTGCTTATGACCCGCAACATGTTTGATGAAATGACTCTCAAGTCTTTGCAATTATTTGTAGTTATCCTTTTATAAAAAGAATGTGATTTCAAGAGTAATCTGCATAGGTAAATTAATTGATCATTTGAATTTTTACCACATTTGATTAACTATTTAAGCCAATATAAGTTGTTTAGATTCAAGATGAATGATTACGTTTTGTGTTTGCTGTGGACAGGGTTTAGGTTTGCATACAAGTTATTATTTCAGGTTGTTTGACTTGAAAATTGGAGGGGCCCAGTTCTAACATACTCAGCTTTGGCGAAATTAAATCGTTGAACATCTATCTTCTACTTTTGTTTAAATACATAATGATAATCTTGTTACATTATTTCATTGCAATACTTAGTTGAAAATACATATCAGAACACTCTTTGTATAAAGCTACTTCAAAGCCTTGTATTTTAAATAATCGATAGAAACTGATTGATGCAAATATGTCTAGTCAATTTGAAATTATGTATGTGTATTTTGAGTAATGCATAGAGTGGCTTTGCCTTTTACCCTGAATGTAATAGTAGTCAATAACATGAACAACATCTGTGGGGGAAATCTCAGGTGAATGAATATTAACCAGAGCAGCAAATTTTGCCCATATATACAAAATTGGGCTAGTTAATTTCGGTATACTTATTGATTTGCTTTCTTCTTTTATAGTGAAGATCACTGTTCTTTCTTCAAGTTTTTGTGAACTACATTATAATTCTTCTAACTTAGTGATGGTGAGGGGGAGGAGCTGAACACGTTTGAACCCGAAACCATTTTGATTCTTTGCTCAAACCCGCTTCACTCACCTGTTTGGTTGGCTCGTGGGGGCAGGCTTGTAATAAATATTGAAAGAGGAAGACAAATACTAAGAAAGTGTGCAAGTTAGAGGATGGAAATGGAATCTTGGAGATGAAAGTAATCTGATTTGGTCAGTTTAGTGAGCCCAACTTGAAGAGAATGGTTCAAAGTTGACATAAATACACTTGTCCTATTTTGTGAAAAAAATGGCGTTTGACTATAATTGCTACTAAAAAGTCTTCACATTTGAAAATTGAAGTGGATGGTCTCAAATTGGTTTCTTTTTTTTTTTTTTTGAAAGGTAAACTTCATTAGAAAAACGACCACCCACAAAACGGGGCGGCACAAACACCAAGAACCAACTACATAATTACAAATTTACACCAAAGATCCCAATTCAAGGACGGGACCTTCGCTCTATTTTTAGCCCAAAGATAACCTAACACTTTAATGTCCCCTATAATGTTGACGATACTGGCCTTTTTTCCTTGAAACTTTTGAGCGTTCCGCGCCTTCCAAATACACCAACATCCGATGATAATGATACCATAAAAGATCTCTTTGGCTCTACCCGACAACCCGACAAAGTTATGAATATCCAACAGGTCCTTAAAAGAGAAAGCGAAGAAATTTTGGACCTTACACCAAGAGGAGATATGCAGCCAAATTCTAGACGCGAAAATACACCCTGAGAATAAATGATCCACAGTCTCATCCGCTTCTCCACAAAGAACGCAATCAACGTTCGCAATCTGAATATTTCTGTGACGCAACGCACAAGCCGTCGGGATTCTTCCCATCTCCGCTCTCCACCCAAAAATATTGCATTTCTTAGGGAGACATTTACACCATTCAAACACAGAAATGTTGCTGAAATCCATGCCTTCGTACATCAAGTCCCGAACCGCCCTGACAGAAAAAGCTCCGTTTCCGATCCCAATCCAACCCCAACTATCCTTCTCATCCGAGAGCACTACAGCGTCCATCAAGGAATTGAGAACATTCAACTCAGCCCGAACATTGGCCTCCATGACAGAACAATTCCATTCCCAAACACGAGAGATACCAGCTTCAGACTTAACTAACCTGTCGCTAATTTTACATCTTTTAACCGACTCAATCCGAAAAAGATTAGGACAGATCAATTTCAATGGGACGTTCAATAACCAAGGATCAATCCAAAAGAAAATATCGTTCCCGTTCCCCACTTTACCTTTAAAGAAACTTCTAAGAGGTGTCCCCGACACCACAGTTCTAGAAAAGATTTTAACAATATTACTCCAAACACCGTTCAAGTTACTACGGACCGGGAGGAAATCCCAAGTTCTGTTGGTGGTGTGACACGCGTTCACAACTTCGCACCAGAGGTTACCTTTCTCATTTTTGAACCTCCACCCCCACTTAGCCAATAACGCTACGTTGATGAACTTTAATTTACTCAAACCAAGACCGCCACACTTCTTAGGAGTGCAAATTCTGTCCCAAGCCACCCAATGAATCTTCTGAACTTCTTTCGACCCACCCCATAGAAATCTGCTAGAGAGGGAGTCTAAATCCTTGATGACCTTACTTGGAGCTTTGTAAAGAGAAAAGTAATAAGCCGGGAGGCTTTCCAAGACCGACTTAATAAGAGTAACTCTCCCCCCGATGGATAAACAATCAGCTTTCCACTTGGACAACCTGGACTCAAACACATCATAAACTGGTTTCCAATTATTAATTCGATTCATATTAGCCCCGACAGTTATCCCCAAGTATTTAAACGGCAACGACCCACTTTTGCATCCAATGACATTGGCTTTCTCAACAACATCCCCTTCACTAACTTCGATCCCGTAAAGACACGATTTGGCCATATTGATTTTCAAGCCCGAACACAAATAAAAAGATCTCAGAATTCTAACCACATTAATCAAGCAAGAGTCCGACCATTCGCCAATAATTATGGCGTCGTCAGCAAACAGAAGATGCGATATAACTGGACCACCGTTAGGAGTAAAAACACCCTTGATCAGTCCTTCCTCTTGCGCCTTACGAATCATACAAGACAACGCCTCCATAGCAATAAGGAAGAGAAAAGGAGAAATAGGGTCACCTTGCCTCATCCCTTTCCCGAATTGAAACTCGAATGTAGGAGAACCGTTGACTAAAACCGAAGACCTCGCTGACTTGAGAATACCCATGATCCACAAATTCCAAGCCTGAGGAAATCCCATCTGCTCTAGAATATCAATAATGAAGTTCCAGTTGACATTATCGAAAGCTTTCTCAAAGTCGATTTTTAAAATAAATGACTGCTTCTTATTTCGTTTGCTCCAGGTGATAACTTCGTTTATGATCAAAGGACCATCAAGAATAAACTTGTCCTTGATAAACGCCGATTGATATTTGGACACCACCTTCTCCAGGACGCACTTCAACCGATTAGATAAAATCTTGGAGATAGTCTTGCTTATAATACCAACAAGGCTGATTGGCCTAAAGTCGTTAAGCTCGATACTATCACGACCTTTAGGGATCAACGTAATAAAGGAAGAGCCACACCCCACGTTGATGACACCCCTATTGTAGAAATACTCCATGATCTCCACAAAATCGCTTTCGAACAAGGACCAGAAATGCTTAATAAACTTGATGTTGAAACCATCCGGCCCAGGGGCCTTATCCTCCCCGCAACTGAAAACCGCCTCCTTGATTTCTGAAACAGAAAACCTCTCAATCAGGAGAGCCTTGTCAGACTCCGAGAGGCAGCTAATATTCCAACAACGAAGCTTTGGACGATCACGATGTTCTTCAATAAACCTTTTCCTAAAAAAGTTGAACACCTCCATTTTAATCAACGAAGGTTTAGTTTCCCACGCACCCTTGATCATCAAACCCGGGATACCATTACTCGCTTTCCTACAATTCACTAACCCATGAAAGAATCTAGAATTTTCGTCCCCTCCAATAGCCCATTTCACCCTAGCTCTTTGCATAATATCCTCGAGCTTACGACTTTCCATTTCTTTAAGCACCTTTTTGTTTTCAGCGTGAATCCACTCCTCGTACTCCTCCAAGCCCCTGGATTCCATTTCGACCTCTAATTTTTCTATTTCCAATCTAGCCTCCTCAACCACTTCGCTTTCATTCTTTAACATATCATCCTTCCAAATGTTAATACTGTCTCTAATACGACCAAACTTCTTCATTAATTTGATATCAGGTGGGTCCAAGTCACCAACAAAACTCGCCGCTGAGTTCACAACTTCTTCAAAACCGTCTTTCGAGACCCACGAGTTAAAAACTCTGAATGGCTTGGGCCCGAAGTTCTTAGATATCGTTTTCAATAAAAGAGGGAAGTGATCCGAGATGGAATCGGATAGAACTCTCAAACAAGCGCTAGGCCACTTGTTGAAAAAGTTGCTACAAACCAGCACCCTGTCGATCTTACTAAGTTTTCTCCCCATGTCCCGAATACATGTAAATTTCCTACCTTTCATCGAGTATTCCAACAACCCAGTGTTATGAATAAAAGCGTTGAAACTCTTAGCACAAGAATTTTTAAAAACAGAGCCCATTCTCTCGTCCGGGAATCTAACGGCATTGAAATCCCCCAGAACAATCCATAAACCATCAAGCGAAGACACCAAAGACTCTATAGCCCCCCAAAGCTCACGCTTAGCCGCAACGCCTTGAGGAGCGTAGACATTAATGATGTTGATAAGATCATTCGAACCCTTGATCCTCCCCGAGACAAGAAGGAAATTCCGAGCTTTAAGCGAAGAACTCAAAGTGAATCTACCCTTATCCCACATACTAAGAATATTACCAGACTGACCAGTCGAACATACATATTCCAACCCGAAATTTTTATTACCCCAAATAGAGCTTCCTTCGAACGACGAAAGACTTTCAGCTTTAGTTTCTTGCACCGCCAAGAAATCAATCCCATTAACCCTCTTCAATTTGTTTAGCCAAGGAACTTTATCCAACCCACCTAACCCTCTAACATTAACGGACATAAAATTCATGATAAAACACCATTAATACCTTCATCCATGATAGTGTTCCTGACCAAATCGACATGGCCAGCCAAATCCGCACCCAAACAGGCACCAACAGCGATGGTAGACTCCACCTCTTGCATAAATATGTCACGCTCATTATCCGCTTGTTCCACCGCTCCACTACCATCAACTACACTCACGGGAATAGGAGCCTCACGATTAAGATCCAATGAACCACCATCGACATCCAACCTAGGAGGAATATCCGAACTGCTCGAACCGTCCCCCACCTCCTTATCTTCTTTTTGAAAAATACCAATAAGTCTGTCTAGATCAAAAGGATCATTGTCCTCATTCCTACTTCTTTTTTTGGGCCGGGTTATCTCAAGAGGGCTAGAGATAAAGTTATAATGGGCCCTCTGACTTCTTTTCTTGCATAGCTTAATAGTCCTTTTTTTGGGCATAGGCCCATCCTTGGAACTATTGAAAGAAAACAAATCCTTTGACTTTATAGCATCTCCTAATTCCCCCGACAAACTGGAAACTTTAGCATTTAAATCACCAAGAGCACACGTGCACTGAGAGTAAAAGCCACCCACGTCCCCATGCATGTTTTCCCGCAATTCCCCTTCTTCCAAAACTTCCTCCAACGATTCGTTTACCCCCCTTTCATCTCCCGACCTAGAAACTTGTGTATTCACCGGAGAAGAATCGCCAACGTCATCAACGGGGTAATCGCTTCCGACCACCACCTTTTTCTCCACCATACCAATACACTCAGGCTCCCAGTTCCCTTTTTCCTCCGAAATCCATGTTCTGAAGACTTTATTGGACCACTTAAGGTCTACCGATTCGTTGATAATCTTGCCATCACCAACGAGAATCCCAACGAGGCCCATCGATAAATCCCCATCATCAAGACTAAGCTGAGACGGGTAGACAATCTTACCAAACAAACCAGCCACATCGTCAAAAACCTCATTAGTGGCTAGGTTAAAAGGAACCCCATGAATCCTCAGCCAAGCCACTCTTTCGAATGGTGTGGGCTTGCCTTCCCAAAGACCCAAAACCGAAAACCAATTGCTCCAGACCTCTTTTTTCAGCAACATCTCCATTGCATCGTCTTTATTGTTGAAGTTTAGAAGTAAAGAAAGGCCACCAACGTAAATAATATTGAACCCTCCAAACATGTTTTCCTCGCACAATTGTTTCATGCACGAAAGGGTCTTCAAGTCCCTAACTCTTCCGATGAGAGCTTTACCCCTTATCTCGTGGAAAGCAACTACATTATCAGGAACTTTAATGGACCTGCAACAAGGCACCTCCGAAGGAGTAGAACCCATGCTAGACTTCCCGCTCAAAACTGCTCTGAAAGACGGACCAACACCAGTTTGAAAAGCTTGTCCCAAGCCATTGTTCTGCCAGGACGTATCATGCTTAACATGCTTCCGCTCGATCGGTCTTTCCTGCATATTCTGCTTTCGACCATCCTTCTCCTCCAACTCCTTCAACCCAATGTTTTCCACAGCGAATTTGGCAACATTAACATTCAATCTACAATTCCCCATCTTGATCCCATTCATTCTTTTTTCCATTACCACCACATTTGAAACCTTTCTGAACGATATAAACCCGAACCTGTTTCCATCCTTGTCACGTTTCTTTGCAATGTACGATCCGACCACCTCCCCATAGTAACCAAGGAACTCCGAGACCTCCCACGGGGTACACCCGCTAGGGAGGTTAGAGACAAAGAACTTAGTGACGTCCCCAACCCCAGTAGCTTGCCCTTTAATGTTTTGTCTTCCCTTATTCCGACGATTCGGAACGTCTGTCCATTCGTCTTCCATTCTAGTTTTGTGGAAAAAATGACAAGGTAAATACACTTGTCCTTGACACTAGCGACTTGCTCAACTCGAGCATAAAGTCATCAAACTCTTCACCAAAACAACTTGATGCTTCAACAAAATTTATCTATGCATGTTGGATTTTCGTTTCCTTTAGGAATTTCATCAAACACCCAGTCAACAACCACAAATTTCTTTACGAGCATTTCATCAAACAAAATATAGGCAATCCTTATCCCAATATTGACTGTTTAATTTCGTACTGAACAGTATTTGGACATCTAATGTGGGATTAATTTATTCAGTAATCTTTAGTCTCCTTAGTCCTTACGTCTAATTTGAGATCACTAACTTCAATTCTTCCTCATTTTTTCCACAAAACAGGACAAGTGTATTTATTATAATTATTTAACAAATGGACAGACGTTCCAAATTAGACGTAAGGACTAAGGAGAAGAACTCAAAGTGAATCTACCCTTATGCTCGAGTTGAGCAAGTCGCTAGTGTCAAGGGGTACCATGACTCTTTTGATAGTGTACTCAATCTTGTACAACTTCCACTAGGATATGGTCTTAGCTACCTCAAAGCTCTATAACGTGACAAGGTAATTTGGAAGTAGTGAGCGAGAAATATTGTGGAATTAAATGTGCTGAAAGTTTTGACTTCAGATATCAAAGAGTTAACTGTAATAAGCCTCGCGTGTTCGGTTCATAGTTTGTGTAAAGAAGAGCATGGTATATCACTTGGTGAGTTTGTCAAGAGTCGATACCGAATACATTGTGATTGGTTGCGAACCATACTCCCCAAAGTCTTATTAGTTGAATAATTATTCTTTCAAGGTGTTCAATGGTATTAGGATGAAATAATCAAAATGCTTAAACATGGAAATGAAGTAAAGCATCTCTATGTAGCACCTGAATTCACAAACAATTTTGAAACTCTTTACCCTCTTTTAGAAGTGTTTCTGTTGACTTTTTAGGTAGTCAAACCAAGCTCAAAACTCTTTACATTAACGAGATTGATGAAAGTTTGCTACTTATTACCCTGAAGAATGTATGGCAAGAATAAAAAGGAGGCTATGAAAAGGTGGTTGGTTAAGTGGTTATGGAAATGGAAGAAACTATGTGAAAGAATGCTGAATATTTGGAATAATGGTATCACTTACCTTGAGGTCAAGAATCTTTTGAAAATTATCAATTGCATAACATTACCTTTGAATATTGCGTTAGTATAAGGATGCCTATTTGGTTATCTCATAGAAAATTATCAATTGCATTTGAGGGTCAAAACTTGTAGATTTAGCTAATCAAGTCAAGCTTACTTAATGTTCAAAGATATAGAGTGTCTGTATTGATTTATATATTGACTTCTTTCTAAGATATTGCCAATGACGAAGTATTTTTTTTTTCAATACATTTCAAATCTTTTTGCTTATACATAAAACATATTGCGGTAAGGTTAAAATACATATAAACTTTGTAAAACTTTGGGTTGAGTGTCTCTCCTTGAGTATTAATTTAATATTCAATTAATGATGAGGTCAAGCTGATGCAAATTGTGGGTTGTAACTAGCCATTTTGGTTTGACAGTGTAAATATATTTAGCCCACTAATACTAGTAGAGGTGGCAAAACGGGCGGGTTGGGCGGGTTTGGGTAACGGGTCAAATGACCTAACTTAAATCTCGGGTCAAAACAGGTTTGGGTCACGCACGTGTAGTGGTCATAATTGAATGACACTCGTGCGAGTAACAATATGAAGTAACTGATTGTGGCGAATTTCCGTTGTCTCATGTGAAACTGCTACAATGCTTTCTGTTAATTAAAGTTCAAGTCTTCGCAGCGACAGCCAGGGACGAAATATATTAAGGGCCGAGGGGGGTTGTGGCCCCCCCAAAATATTTGACGCTATGTACATTTTAGACGTTTTTATTTATAGTTTTACTCATTTTTAATACAAAAATTTCAGCGGTGTATATATCGGCCCCCCTAAAATAAATATTTTACAAGTTGGCCCCTCCAACAAAAATGTTCAAGTTCCGTATATGGCGACAACACTAACTGCGCAAACAACAACACATGCGAAAGAGGCAGAATCCAAGTCTTCTTGCGAGCAGTAGCTCATGTGAAACTGCTTGTCTATTTTTCCTTCACCCCTATAATAAAATGTGTATTAGTAGTTGTTACAATTTGTTCTCTAAAATTTACTCATCGGAAATTCATAGAGAATTTCCCTTGTCTCATGCATGTTCAACCTTGTAAGACATTTTCTACCGAAAACATATGTAAAATCTTATGTAACTGAAACAAGCGTTTAGAAATGAAAACACTTGTTCAACGGCAGCAAACACAATCAGGAATCCATAGCAATAAGAAATAGGATCCGAAAAAGGCTTGTTAATGGATGGATGTGGTTTTGTTACAATGGTATGAATACAAGAGTTGTTCTAGAGAGAAAAAGGGTTTACAAATCTTAGCTAAAAATGAGAAAATGAAAGTGGAATGCCTTTTATAGGCTAAAGGCAGAAATGCAGAGTAACTGATTGTGGCGCCAAAGTCTAACAAACTTTGAATATTTATAATTCCAGCCCCTCGTCTTTTAGGAACGTTGACATTTGGTCCTTACTTTTGACCCGTAACAGTAACTAATTCCATGCTGGTTTATGGCTGTTCAATTCATAGTCATTCATCTAGTATTTAGCTTCTAACTTCCGGATATTAAGGTGCACCACAAACCAGCAGTTACCAACATAATAATTTCTTGTACATTACTAATCACTAACAGTTTTATTGAGTAATAGAATATTCACACTAACATCGAGCATATTAATCGTGCGCTAAGACATTCAATCATAGTACATTAATAAGTGAAAGAAAAATTAAATCAGTGTGTGAAACAGAGCCCGAAACATAGTACATGTTCTGTGGAAGAAAAATGCGGTTACTGATATAGCACTGGAGGAGATAGCTGAAACCAATGAAGATTGATTTCATAAGAGCTGGAAACTAAACCACATGTTTGTTGCTAGCTTTGTGGAAGGGTTCGAGTATGCATTTACTCTCCCCAGACTAGTGATCCATTGTAGAGACCGATTTGTCAATTATGTTATGGCCGAAGTCCAGCTCATGACGACCTGGTCGAATTGGGAGAAGCGTGCTGACTTGAAATATCAGCATTCACTATTCAGATGAATAAAACACTACCATCCAAAATCCAGTAGCAAAACCAGCAATAGCTCCAATATAAAACCATCTCTGAAGTTCATCTTTGGCCTCGCCATCGCTCTTAGTTTCGCCAACCACAGGTGTTACTCAATTTCTTTATCTTCGGGACAATATTTGGATAGGTGATGTCCACATAACCCGCATTTCCAATGTACCTTGAAGCTTCAAACGTCTGGAGCTGAGTGCTAGATGGAATCCTCCCAGACAAGTTGTTATGCGACATGTCAAGATAATCAAAAAACCGCATCCGAGACATGCTTGATTGCAACCCTCCTGAGAAATAGTTTTTCGATAAATCCAAAGTTTCAAGTTCTTTCATTTGACGAATATCTCTTGGGATCTCTCCACTTAAAGAGTTGTTTGACAAAGTCTAGCACTAACAATCCATGCAGATTGACAATTTCAGATGGGATGTGTCCTGTCAGATTGTTGCTGGACAAATACATGGCCTTCACTCATCTCAGACTGCTGGCTAAATTCATTTACCTTTCCTTGCCACTTGATCATCGCACTGTCAACAAAGTTATTGTAAATTTCATCATAATAAATATAACTATCATTAGCTGAAAAGTCATCTAAAAGCCATGAAAAATGATGTACGTTCTGTTTCACAAAGAGCCCTTTTTGAGTCACGGTAAGATTATTCAAACACGATGGCATTGATCCATGCAGGTTGTTTATTGAAAAGTCTAGGATTTAAAGATTTACTAATGGACATATTTCTGAAGGAATGGTTCCAAATTAAACTGTTTGATCTTAGGCTAAGATAATACAACGCTGAAAAGTTTTTGCCAATCCAAACAGGAATATTTCCAATAAACTTGTTGGCCCCCAAATTCAAAAGGCTAACTAGGTGCAATTCCTTAAAGACAAAAGGTTTTCACCAGAGAAGTTGTTGTATAAACACAGGATCTTAAGTTGGTCCAAATATCTCATAGAGGAAGCCTTCCTGAAGGAAAGTTGTATCCTAGATTGAGAACTCTTAGTTCGGTCAAATTCCACAAACAGTCCAGAAGTTGTCGGTTAATGAGTTACTTGAGAGATCAAGAAATTCCAACCCTTCATACATATGGCAAAAGAAAGAGATTCCTCCATGAAATTTGTTTCTCGAAAGATTAAGAAAACTTATAACCGGGGGAAAAGCAGGTATAGGACCATGAAATAGTTCCATCTAAATGATTCGAAGATAGGTTCAACTGTTCAAGTATATTAGGGATGAAAAGTTTTGGATGACATGAGACAAGGACCCTGTGAATTGGCTACTTGAAGCATGCAATACTCCTAACATAGCTGATGTACATCAAGACAAGGTGCTCAGAAAGTCTGAAAGTTTCCCATCAAACATGTTGCCACAGAGATAGAGAACTGAGAACTCTAAGCCTATAGCCAAATAATGGGCACAACCCATGATATATAGATGAGTTGAGATTGTTGTTATTGAGAAAACCACAATGCGTGTGTAAGTGTATTACGGGGTATAATTGTGTGATGAGTTTGGTGGTTACCGCTACAGGGTCTGGTGAAGGGAGTGAATGCTGATGTAAGCTGAGGTGGCGGTGGTCGGTTAGGTCACCATTACTACTAGTCTAACAATGCAAACATAATCTAACGGCATTAAAACAAAATATAATCCTAATAACTTATTCAACCATCAAAAAGCTTAATTCTTGTACAAACATCCAACGGCTGGCTTAATTCAATAACAGCTACAAATACGCTTACGACAATTAACGACCTTTAACCGAATACCCAAATCTAACGGCATTAACCCAAACAACCCAATTCAACAATAAAAACAAAAACCCAATAAAAATCACCAATCTTTAACCCTAACCCTAACCCTAACCCTAACCCTAAAAACCAAATTCAATACCAAAAACACATAAATCTACAACAAGTAGCAAACTTTATCAATCAATCCAATATAAAAACCAAAACCCAAGATCCAAAAAATTAACGACAAAAAAACGAAACCCTAACCTTGTTTGGATTTCTTGAAACCGGTGTTGCCGTTAGCTCCGGCAGCTGGACGGCCACGCTTCTTGTTGAGTCCGAAGTCCATTGATGAGATTGAATTAGGGTTTGATGTTCGAAGAAGAAAAGCCCCAAATTGGATCGTAAAAGAGTGATTGGTTTCGGATTTTGGGGGTTTTATTTATGTGAAAAGTTGGTCAAAGTCAATGTTTTTAAGTTGGGTTTGTGTAGGTTTTGGGTTGGATTGGTTACATTGTTGGGTCAATAGGGTAGCCCAATAAATAAAAGTAATAATTTGCCGGTTTACCTATTTTATATTTACTCTTACATATTTTCCATATTGCACACTTTACATTTAATATATGTATTAATACATGGGTAAAATTGACAATTTATTAACTCAAATATACAAATTATTACACATATCATCATTCGAAGAAAATGTGCTTGTGAACACTTAAATCGGGACGGGGGGAGTAAGTAAAATTTCAAAAAGTTTAAATTCGTGAAGAAATTCTGGTTGAGTACTTGTAGTGCCCAACTGACCATTTAAGGATCAACCTAAGATGACCAAATTGTTATAATGACCTTTTGTGCATCTACAGTAGCCAACTGCCCATTTTCCAAAGACCAGCTACATGCGATCTTTAGTTGTTACTAGTATTCATTGGATAGGCATTGGGATTGTACTTGCTCATTCGCGCTCTCTAGAGGTCTTCTTTTATCATAAAAATTGATCATTTGTGCTAGAAGAATAACTCTAGAAGTACAATGAGTATATCAGTTAAGCAAGTTGCCAATCCTGGTCGAATTGTTGGTAACTTCAGTGTCATCAAACACTTTGTGTGATAGTCATTTATCCAAAACCAAAAGGATTTCAAGTTAAGTTATAATACGACTTTGGAGGTGTGGAGTGCATGCTTATATAAACTATTAACTTGATTTTAGTTACGAGAATGATAAAGGTTGTGGATGTATATCAAGGGGAAAGCCCCTTGGATGTTTCCTATAGTGGTTGAATTCTACTCGTCTGCTATAGTGTTGCAATCAAGGTTTTCAAGATCGGGATCCTATTTAGGATCGTTTTCGTTTTTGCAAGACCGGAATCGTATGATCAGATCGGGATCCTAAGATCATACTATAATGTAATTTTTTAATAGTATTTATAATATCATTCAAATCTACAAATTATAATATATCATTAACACAATATTATATGAATGTTTCATAAAATGTTGTTTTAAATTATGAATATAAAATATTTATGAAGATTAACATGTTGTTTTTTAATTCTATAAAACATGATCCATACTTTTTATTTTTTTAGTTTTGATTCAAGAAAATTTTAATCGGATCGGGTTAGATATTAAGATCCTATGATCAATATCGGGATCTTATAAGCTCTTAAGTGTGCTAAAATCCTACATATGATCCGGATCATTTTTGCTTTGTAGTATCGTAAGATCCTTAGATCAAGATCAGGATCGGGATCCTGACAACTATGGTTGCAATGGTTCAAAAGATGTTGTTTGCGTTAGTGACAGAATTTAGTCGTCGCAAATGGACATACATATGCCTTCAAAGGCTGCAGTTAGCAACAGTTTTACCTGTCACAAATTTGCTGTAAAAATAATTTGAAGGGTTGTGACCATTTACTAAAGGGTGTGACTTTTCACCAAAAGTCACAGTTTTTCCCGACAACCACCATAAGTTTATATATTTAAACACAACTTTGGTCTTTCATATGAAATTATTCATATCAACATTAAATACGACAAATACTTTATGATTTGCTGTCTTTCTTTTGTCTAGAATTTGAGAGTTCATTCTTGTCTTATCCCTATGAAAATTTCTTATAGCCCAAGGCAATTAATAGGGTATAAATATTGTATCATGAAAGTGGATTTTTTTTACACGATTCAAGAATTATACAAGTAATCTTTGATTATCACACCCTAATACAGGGGCGGATCTACCTTGAGGTTAGGGTATGCAAGTGCATACCCTGTTGAAATTTTAAGTAGTGTAAAAAAAATTTGATTTTTTTGAAAGTAGCTATAAAATACATTAAAGATTTATGAGTGCATACCCTCTAAAACCTTTGAAAATTATGAGTGCATACCTCAACTTAACTCACCATTGTTCAAAACCAAAGAAAAGAAAAAGGAAAGAAGAAGCGCTCCAAGCAGTTGACTTTTAACAGTAGTCTTGAAGAAGGAGATAGTAAAATAATGAGTAGGAGCCAGGAGGTAGGGTACTATGGATTTTATAAGGAGATAGTAAAATAATGAGTAGGAGCCAGGAGGTAGGGTACTATGGATTTTATCATTTTCTCTTCCAATTGTTAAGTAAAGATTATAAATTGGCCCAATTGTTTTTATTCTGGCCCAAAATGTTCAATATTCAATTGGTTTTGACCACTTAGCCTAATTGCATGTAGTTTTTGTACACAAGTTTCAGTTATGATTTATAAATTTAAGTGTAACTTTTATTTAGAGCTTAAGATAGGTTTTCGCTTTGCCAAACCCAAACTAAAAACCGAACCGAATATGCAATAAATGATTTTATGTTGTTACGGTAAAAACTTATTCACACAAATTCACATATGTAACAATTCGCAATTTCAGGTTAATTACTATTCCCGAAAATTTCACTATTCATTTTTACTATTCATCTTCTCGAAATTTGATTTTTATTTCATATTCTCGTGTGATAAATCATTTCCATGGCAAATTAAAAGTTTGACACTCATCAGATCATTTTCGCAAAAGTTATTAAGGAACTACACGTTTTAGGGTAAAACTTCATTCAAAAATCCTACGCACAACGAAACTCGACCGCGTTAATTTTCCCCGCATCAGAAAAATGTTTGATATACTCATGATTAATTTGAGAATTAATCATGACTGAGAAAAATGCGACCAAATAAACCTCGGCCGTGAGAAACAGGAATTTTTGTTTTTAAGCATTTTTACTTAGCCGTAACCTTAGCCTATACCTGCACCGCGTTTCTAAGACGATTTGAGTTTTCACATTTTTGGAATAAGTAAACATATTTTTCCCTCCTCCATTGACCAAAAATCATTCCTTGATTTTATAAATCATTCCTTGATTTTTAGGCTTACGGTTTTATGTCTTAAAGACATTAAATACCAACCGACACTAGACTGAGCCCAGTCTAGACATTATAAGTCATTTTAAATCAGTATTATCACATTAGAAAAGTAACATTTTACTTTTCTCAATTTTACACAATATTCGTACGTTTTACGTATTACGCGTTTTAGACCCGCGTTTCCAGTTTTAGCAGGGTTTTAGCACCCCAATGGAACCTACCACTCATTTTATATTTTATTATGAAGTATATTGACATGTTTAACCATACTTTCAAGTTCCACATTTTTTACGATACCCGGTTTTACGTTTTGAGGCTTAATCATTTTCGGTTAGCATTTCCCGGATTCAAAACTAACACAATAACTAGGATAATATCAACCAAAGGCCAACACCCCCCCCCCCCCCTAGCCCTTGTGAACCGCCATTAGGGGGGGAGTCACACCTTAAGGTGTCTTGAACTTATTCTAAGTGATCTAGGATGTATACATGTGTTTAAGCTTGTCATGTAAGCTTTGACTAAGTCCTAGTTAGTAACCTCCTCAAAGGCATATAAAGCCCCTCCCCCTCCTTTGTTGCCGTCCCATAACACACACCAAAACACCTCACACTTAGCAAAATTACTTCTAGTTACAAGCAAGAATCAAGAGCAACATCAACATAGAAACCCTAGCTTGGTTTTAGGTAATCAAAACTACTTCCAAACCCTAGAAACTTTGGTGATTTCTCTTGAGTTTGAATCCACTCAAGTCACCTCAACTTTCATCATCTCTCTTTCAAGAATACAAGGGTAGAAAGATTGCATGAAGTGAAGTAGGGTGAAGCTTAAGTCAATCAAAGTCCTTACCTTACATGTTACTTACCTTTCTTTATTGAAAGCCATAAGTTGTAAGCAAACCCTAACATATTTCTTGTTAAATATCATATTCATGCTATTTACATATCATTCATGCTATATTTTATCTTGTGATTATGTCCATGATGTTTAAAAATGAGTAAAATAAGTATTGGTTTATATATGTTAACTTATGTTATTTAAACAAGTAAACTAGAGACTTTCTTGGTGAAATCTGATCAAAATGGTATAATTATGATATTGAACAATTACATATTGTAGTAGAGGACTTAACAAGGAAACCATAGCAATTTGAACCACTTAAAATGAGTACATGAGTAAAAAGTTATGACCATTTGAAGTTACCAAAACTTTACGGCAAAACTGCCTAAATACCTTCTGTGACAGAACTTAAACACGCAAAAAGAGGCCCTTCTGGTCCGTTTCACGAAAAAGTTAAAACACGAAAGTTGTCCGGAATCATGTTTTCTTCAAAAACTCAGGGCACGTATCCAGAAAACCAATAACTAATGAGAGTTTCTTCAGTTTCTTAACAGCTATTTTGTATACCAAGAGGTCTAATGACCTAAATTCAAGACCACAACCATGGCTAAAGCCAAAGTTGAGTCTCAAGACTATGGAACAATGACCAAAGGTCATGGCAAGGCCATGACTAAATGACCATATAAGCTTACTTAGGCGAAAACATGAGTTAAAGAATTAGCGATAACTTAAACATACAATTTGGATCTACTTCATCTAAAGAACCATGAGATCTTACAAGTAATTGTCATACAAGATTAAGAAACTCATCCTAATAACAATCTTCATGTAAAAGTAAACTTTCCTAAGTTTATTCAAATATTGGACATGTAACTTTTCGGATCAAAACTTATATATATATATATATATATATATATATATATATATATATATATATATATATATATATATATATATATATATATATATATATATATATATTTTATCAAATACTACAATAGTAGGGAGCCTCATGTGAGGAGTTCATTAAGTAAGCCGTCGAGATGAGTTGTGGATTTACGAATTAAAGTGTCCTGGCTCCTCGAACGTTTACTACATGACTTCTGAATTATGTCGGCCCGAACGGTAGTAAACGATATATAAACTATACATGTTTCATGAACTATTTCTTTTCAAAGACTTACACTATACTTTGTACCACATCATGGACTAAATGCAAGACATATATAGGCAATTTTTCATATTCTTTACTCCAATCCTAAGTCGCAACATTCTATTATAGGTTGCTCGTAGAAACCTTCACGATTCAACCATCACCTTCACTACTTGCTATTTAAACTTAAGGTGAGTTCATAGCCCCACTTTCCATTACTTCAATGTTTTACAAACCCTTGGGGGAAATACATGCTATTTTAAACCGAACACAGTGCTTTCAAATTGTATGCTTGCCTGATTGTTTTATTATCACTAAGTACCATCCTTGCCAACCTAAGATCCCTTATTATGAACCATTAAATCACTAGTAATAGTGAGCGCGAATATTGTGAATAGGCCTATTGGGATTGACGAATCTCATTTGTATTGACTTAGTTCAAACAAATGCATTAATATTTGAAACATGGGTATGACGGCAAAGTACCTACTGGGATAACCCTGCCGATTGATATTGGTACACGTTAACGTTTTGGTGTCGTAAGCTTAGTGTGATAATAACTGTTTTTGTTTTCCAACCATGAGTATGAGTCTAATTAACTCATACTACAAACATATTGTGTTCAACCGTTAAACAAACTCTATGAATATCACTCAACCTTTGTGTTGACCTTTTAAGCATGTATTTCAGGTCCATGATAATCAAGAATGGAGCGGAAGGGCACGGACTAAAGGAAGAAGGCTATAAACTACTTTGTCATTCGATAAAACATCAAAAGACTTTCTATTGATGTATTTTGAAACATGAAACCTTTTTGGGACCTAACTATGTAAACTCTGATATATTTGAATAAATTCGAATGATAACTCTTTTTAAAGCGACTCGGTTAGAGATCGTTTTCTATTATTATGACTGTTGTGTCGTCGAGTAACACCCAAGTTGAATTCCGCTGCATCATGAATTGGGGGTGTTACAACATATTCATAATTTAGATATTTTCTAGCCTTTTCATGTCAAGTAAAATCACAATAAATGCGAATAAAGAAGAATCGTTAAAGAAAAACCAAAAAAAGTAAAAAAAAAAAAGAGTGTAGTTGACTATTAACAAGAAAAACCTCATAAAAATGTGACTATGAAGCTCCGACCCGAAAAAATTCCCGGAAAAATCCGACCCGTAAAAACCAATCGGAACCGAAAATATTTTAGCCGAAAAATATATTCTTGGATACATAGTGCACACCCTATGTCAGTTTTCTAGATCTGCGACTGCCGTAATACCAACATTGACATAGTAACAAACGTGTCTGATTGACCAATTTTGGTACATGCAGTTCCAAAGTTATCAATTTTACTTCAATAAACTAATCAAGTATCATAAGTGAAGGGTTTTAGAGGATTTGACTTACCTCTTCATGATGGGTTCTTACGTAGTCTGTCACATACACAACATGCTTCAAAAGAAGTTAGTGTCCATACAACTACATGCATAAATCTTTTGTACAAGCATAACATTAAGAAAATTAAATCACAACTACTACATGCTAAAATTTAATGAAATTGTTATCCGTAAAGAGAACATAGTTTTAATTAGTACTCATAGTTAAAATAATCATAAAATTATAACTACTAAGTGCTTTAACTTGCTAACTTTTGTGTGTCACAACAACAAGTCAGTAGTATCCTAGACACTGTTTCGTGCATTAAAATATGTCATTTAGTATGATATTTATAGGACAAATCTACTCCAACAGAGTAGTGGTGGGAGTCAATTGATGTTGTTATACTCCGTACATGCTTTTCTTGCAAATAACATGTCGACCACATCCCCTTAGTTTTATTCTTTGGATCCAGAAATTCATTGTTTGAATTGTTTGGATGCCATATATAACACAACTAGGATTGATTATTTCCAATGTTGAAGGCTATATTTTTTAATAAAAAAGGTTAAATTGTGAAAACAATGACATCAACCCATGTTGTGAACATGTCACAATGGTGTCTTTTACACAACACGGGGAAATGGCCACCCATGGTGTTAGTGGTACTTTTATTAATAACAAAGACTTAGTTTAAAACCCCTATACAAATACAAATAAAGCATGATATTACAATACGACTATACCAACATAATGCGAACAATAATAAGTAGAGAAAAAAAAACACACACACATAAAAACAGAAAACGAGAAGCACTATGCACGTGCAACCATTTGCACTCTTGCAATGAACACCAACACCTTTACATACACCCAATCCTTCAAGCAATTGTGAAAGTGGAAAAAAGCATGTCTGAGACGACGATTGAGAAGCATTTACTCTTAATGAGGCTAAAAGTGAGGCATTTTAATTTTCTTCCACATGGGAAGCATTTACATTTGCTTAGAATTTTAAATAGCACCATTTATATATCTTGAACCAAACGCCCCCTTAATATAATATGCTAAAAATGCAGTTCTCACAGGTACTACAAACTGGATTTGGGTTTGATTGTGTTTGTGTTTATAGGATCTGAAAAGTGGGTTATGGAAGAAAGCGGAACTGAAGTGGGGCAGTATAGTTTGTCATATTTTTCTTCACCTTGGCTACGAACAATGCCTGCTCCACTCACATATTTGTACGATCTCTCATTAGAGTTGCTGGTAGTTATAGAAGTATTTGCTTATCCAACATTTAAAAGCTATATTTGACCTTAACAAACAAGATAAGCGAAAGGTGTGGCATCATATATTCAGAGTTCCCACAGCAACAAATTCGCCATGATAAATACTAATGTTAGTTCTTTTGGGTAAAAGATCAACGACCCGGTAAATATATTACTCCAAAAAGCATTTAAGTACAACGGATATGGGTGAATCCCATATCTCAGCCCGTTACATAGGCGAAAAGCTTACATAACAAGATACTTCCTATTTTCTAAACAAGAAAACAAAACCACTAACCACATGATAACAAAAGACAGACAAAAATATAACTACTTCCTACGACCTTGGAGATTAAAGTCATAGGTGGCTTTAAGAGCATCCAAATTCCCTGGAAGGTCATAAAATTGCTTCGAATAATCATCATAGTCATCAAACTCATCCTCACGCTCATGACCACCACCAAAAAGATTTGCTGATTCGTCGAACGTGTTAAAAACCTCATCATCATCACTATCAGAAACCACAACCTGGCCCACCTTTGAAAATGGGTCAATACTAATGTTAGTTCACTCTTCCTTATAAGTTGTTTTAGAGTAAAACATCGTAGGCTTAATGTTTGAGTGATGTTTGGATAATTAGCTTATGTCCAGAACAGCAGATGACTTAAACTGCTATTGAAAAGGGAATATTTTCTGAGAATGCCTTTATAGACTTAGTACTTAAACCGCCTAAAGAATATATGAAGATTTGGTGTTATACGTAATTTTTTTCATTAATTTTCTATCGTTACGGTAATCTTGGAGAATTGTAGATTAAAATCATAATATGTTTCGTTGCAGGTTTGAGTTTCGACTTAGGTTCATGTTAACATGCGATGAACCTATTAAATTCGGTGAGAAAGGTACGTATGTCTCCAAACACCCCTTCAAGAAGTTCATTTATTAAAATCGCAAACATCCTATAGTATGCAAGAGTAATATTCCAAACAGCCCTTACAAATTGTATTATCAGAATATCAGTAAGGGGAGCATTACTCAGTACATTTTATCTTTTGACCACGCACATATTATCCCTTCTTCATAGAACCCGGTGTCTACTTTTCACAAACTAATAGTGTACTGCATTACTACTACTCTGTAGAATATTTATGCATGCTGATCAATTTAAGACCTTAAACAACTGCTTATCTTTTAAAGAAATAATGCTGAAAGATGCAAGTTATCAGTCAGTATCTTTCTTCATTTTTTTTTACAAAAATTGATACATGTAATCATAGGACTAGATAAGGTTATTTTGGGTTATACCATGTATGTGTCTGAATGGGTGATCTCAAAGTGATTATAGTGGCTTGAAGCATCAAATTTAAATGATCACATAAGTTTATCAGTTTATGTATGCTTAGGAAAAGTTAGACAATTTTGCATCAATTGAAATAATCAGTTTTCTTATAGTAACTCTATCTATACCGTTTTATGCAATTGCAATTATTTTTACTAAGTAATTGGGGATGAAACGGGTGGGGTTGCGGGGTGCCCATTTGTTTTCTTACTGCAATTACGCGTTACAGAGAAACATGAACGTATCACATAACTTACCTACAACAACAATTGCAATAAGAAAACACAATGCGGTAAGGAAAAAAAAAGTAGTCGATTATTTGGAGGACTTTCGAGACCTTTAAAATCTCATTTTTGACTTTTCGCCTTTACAGTTTTTTTTTCTTTTTCTTTTTTTTTTATTTATTTTTTTTCTCATACTCAGAAGGCAGAGGAGCACATGGTCCTAAAGAGCCTAAACAAGAGAAGAATGGTGTATATGTGAAAGTTAACTTAGATTCGGAAAGGTATGTATTTCACATGTTTTCCTGTTGCACTAGATCGTGCGACTAAAAAATCTTGAAGGCTAAAACGCGACACAAAGAAATGTTGAACAAGTATATATCTTCTTCCGCTGCGGTCTGTGGTACCAAAGATCGGCAAAAAATAGCATATATAATTTTGAATGCGGCTTCCGACCTCAGGTTTGAAGATCAGCGGAGATATTAACAACTATCGGCTCCACCTGAACGCAATCCTTATTATTGGTATTCTTTCAATAGTTATATACAAGTTGGTGTTATAAGTGTGTATATTCTATGTAACGTGTTACATATGTTAGGTTTAGGTTCAACGGTTTTAAATGTCTAGAAATTACTAATGTTAATAACAGATCAACTTATATTGGTAAGGTGTACATGCATACTAAACAAACATGTCTTTCTATATTAATAAGGCATGTAGTAGTGCTATACTGCTATATGAGGTCTTATGGATAATTGTAAATCCGTAATGTGATCTTCTGTTTGTTACGTGTAACAAACCTAGGCTCAACAAAAAAAGTTAATCCGATTTTTTCAACATAACACCAAGAAAATTTTGCACATCTCAACACAATCAACAAAGCAATCCCGCAGCAACGCGAGGGTTACCACACTCATTATTGTAAAAAAGGTAGGACACAATTATTATGGCCCTTAGATGATCAAATCAAGGGTTTAGATGAATGATGGCAGTTTTGTAATTTTGTTAATTTCATGTATATATAATTAATTAAAAACTAAAGGAAATTAAAAGGGCATACGAGTCTTTTTCGAAATAATTTTGTTCAGTTATCACGATTTGGAAATTTCATGGGCTTTTCTTATCTTCAATATGCATGTCTCGAAAATGATTTAAATATTTTTTTGTTTAGTATCATGGGCTTTTCTCGTTAATTAATTTGCCAGTTTTGATAAATTTTGTACACTAAAGTGATTGATCGACTTTTGTTTTTTGTGTGTATAATTTCTGGTTGGCTGATGATCGATGATTACAAACATGATTTTGATGTTTGAAAATGATAATTACACTTAAGTTGTTGATGCACGTGATCGATCATGGTTACGTTCTTGTAATATATAATGATTTTCGATGATGCACGATGATGATCAATGAAGATGCAGATGGTTATCGATGACGAGGAAGATGAAAAACTGATGATGACGACAATGCCAAACCGATAATGACGACGATGCAAACTTGATGCTTATGATGCTGATACAATTGATGTGTAAATAGAACAATCCATGACCAGTTTTGAAGAAATACTTCGCTGCAAAAATGTTTGATGGGATATATCAGTTTTCATGCAACATTTTAATTGTTTTGAAAATAGTTTTTGATGATTGTGTGGAAAACTAGAAGGGGGGTTGAATAGTTTACCTCTTTTAAAAATCCTTTTCAACTTAAATATCCTTTAATAACTTTAGGTTTGATCAATAATGTAAACACACCATTATATGTTTGTTTCTTTCAAAAGCTTTTAGTGTGAGTATCAATTCTAATTATACATGTTTCTTACTTTGAAAAGCTTTACTTGTGATGATCCTAACTTTGCTTGTTTAGTTCTTTGAAAAGCTTTTACATTTGTTTGAAAACATAAAGACAACTTTACTTGTTTTACTTCTTTGAAAAGCTTTATATGTGGTTAACAATTCTAACTAAATAACAACATGCAATAAGCAAAGATAGAGAAAGAAACGATCAAACCACAACACGATTGTTTATCGTGGTTCGGCTACAAGGACTCTTTTTCCTTGCCCTACATCCACGCCCCGAGTTTCCAACTCGAGAGTTATAAACACTAATCAACAAGCTCCTTTCACCGGCGGAGAAAACCTTACACGTCGCTTATACTTTTACCGACACAAAGCTAGATGTCGAGTTCTTTTACAAGGGTACAACCACTCCCACTCGTCGCTTACACTTTTACCGACACAAAGCTAGATGTCGAGTTCTTTACCAAGGGTACAACCACTCCCGACACACTATGTATTTTCAGGCCTAAAATACTAACCACTTACTTCTATATACATGACACAAAGGAAGTATAAACTATCAAAGCTTATACATGACCAAGCTACCAAGACTTGCAACTTTAGAGTTGAAGCTTGCAACTTCTTGAATGATCTTGTGGAGTTCCTTGCTACATAAGAGAATCACACAAGTCAGGGGTTACTGAGTTAGTTGAGAGAATATGTGAAAATATGTCCTAAAGGGTTACACAAAACTAACAAGTGGTTTGGTATTTATAGCAACCAATACTGCATGCTCGGCGGATCAGGCGGAACCCTCATTTGGGTTCCGCCCGTGTACCCCCAGGGTACCGCCGGGTCTGCAGTAGGTTTTTGCAATAACTTCCCAAACCAAACAATGTCTTGTCTCATAACTTCTAGCAACCAAACCATGTCACATCACTTAAAGTAAGTCAAACACAATGCTTGCAAGCAACATGAAAGCAAGTCAAACACATAACTTGCCATAAATACATAATGACAAAACTTGCCATAAATGTGATGTGACTATTTCTAATTTAAGAAATAAACTTGTGTTTAGTCTAAAAGGAAATGTAAACCTTAGTTAAACAAGACTTAAACACTTCAAGTGATGATTTACTCTTAGCTAAAGTTCATACTTTGTCATTAACAAAACATAGCAAAGATCGTAATGTAACACCCCCAATTCATGGATGCAGCGGAATTCAAACTGGGTGTTACTCGACGGCACAATAGTCACAATGATAGAAAACGAACTCCAATTGAGTCGTTTTGAAAAGGTTTATCATTCAAATTATATAAATATCAGAGATTACAAAATGAGGTCCCAATTGGTTCCATGTTTACAATGTATAATAAATGAGTTTTGAATGATAATAAAATTTATAGCCCTCTTGAGTATCCGTGCCCTTCCGTTCCATCCTTGATCGTCATGAACCTGAAATACATGCTTGAGAGGTCAACACAAAGGTTGAGTGATATTCATAGAGTTTGTTAAATCGATTGAACACAATATGTTGGTAGTGTGAGTTATAGGCTCACACCAATGTTTGGAAAACAAAACAGGTAGGCTACGTTATTATACGCCCGGAACATGTATTATACACTAAGCTTATGACACCATAACGTTAACGTGTACCAATATCGATCGGCAGATTTATCCCGGTAGGTACTTTGCTAACATACCTAAATCTCAAATATTAATGCATTTGTTTGAACTTAGTCAAAACAAATGGGATTCGTCAATCCCAATAGGCCTATTATTAATATTCGCGCTCACTATTGCTAGTGATTAAATGGTTCATAATCAAGGATATCGGTTTAGCAAGGCTGGTACTTAGTGATAATAAAACAATCAGGTAAGCATACAATTTAAAAACATTGTGCTCGGTTATAAATAGCATGTATTTCCCCCAAGGGTTTGTAAAACAATTAAGTAATCGAAAGTGGGGCTATGAACTCACCTTAAGTAAGATAGCAAGTAATGAATGTAACGGTCGAATCGCGAAGGTTTCTACGAGCAACCTATAATAGAATGTTGTGACTTAGGATCGGAGTAATGAATATGAAGTAGTGCCTATATATATATCTTGCATTATAGTCCATGATGTGGTATGATGTATATTGTAAGTCCTTGAAAGAAAAGATTCATGAAACATGTATGTTTTGTATATCGTTTACTACCGTTCGGGCCGACATAATTCAGAAGTCATGTTAGTAAGCGTTCGAGGAGCCAGGACACTTTAACTCGTAAATCCACAACTCAACTCGACGGCTTACATAATGAACTCCTCACATGAGGCTCCCTACTATTGTAGTAGTTGATAAAGTATATAGATATAAGTTTTGATCCGAAAAGTTACTTGTCCGATATTTGAATAAACTTAGGAAAGTTTATTAGTACATGAAGATTGTTATTAGGGTATGTTTCATAAGTTTTGTATGACCATTTTCTCTTGGTAATATCTCATGGTTCCCTTTTAAGTGAAGTAGATCCAAATTGCTTGTTCAAGTTCTCGCTAATTCCTTGTTTCATGTTTTCGCCTAAATAAGCTTGTATGGTCGTTTCGTCATGGCCTAGCCATGACCTTTGGTCCTTGTTTCAAGGTCATGAGACACAACCTTGGCTCTAGCCATGGTGGTGGTCTTGATTATAGGTCATAAGACCTCTTGTTCCATTTAAAGTATAACCATAATCTAGTGACTTTGGTCTAAAAATGGGCTGTTTAGAATTTGAAGAATTTTATCACTCGGAAAGCGTTTTTAGGTCTCGAGCTTCTTTGTTCCTGAACGAAAACGTCATTTCGGACAACTTTCGTGTTTTAACTTTTTGATGAATCGGACCAGAAGTGGGACTTTCAAAACCCAAATTTGATCAGGAAGCTATTTGGCAGTTTTGTCGGAAATCTTTGGTAATTTCAAATCGTCATAACTTTTGATTCGTATACTCGTTTTGGGTGGTTCAAATTGCTATGGTTTCCTTGTTAAGTCCTCTACTGTAATATGTAATGATCCAACATCATATTTTTACCATTTTGATCAGGTCTTACCAAGAAAGTCACTAGTTTACTTGTTTTAGTAACTTATCTTGTCAATCAATAACAATAACTTGTTTTACTCACTTTTATACATCATGGATATAACTACAAGACATAATATAGCAAGAATAACATGTAAATAACATGAACATGATTATTTAACAAGAATCAAGTTAGGGTTTGGCTCACAACTTTTGGCTTTCAAAGATGAAAGGAAGTTAACATGTAAGGATAGGACTTTGATAGACTTGCTTCAACCCACTTCACTTCATGCAATCTTTCTACTCTTGTAATCTTGAAAAAGAGATGATGAAAATTGAGGTGACTTGAGTGGATTCAAACTCAAGAGAAATCACCAAAGTTCTAAAGATTTGAAGTAGTTTTGATGAATCAAAACTAAACTAGGGTTTATGTATGGATATTGCACTTGATTTCTTGGATGGAACTTGAAGTAAACTAGTAAAATGAAGGGTGTTGTGTGTGTGGGTCGTTCATATGGTCAAGGAGTGGGAGGAGAAGCATTTATATGCAAATGAGGAGGTTACATTGTTGACTAGTCAACACTTGGAGGCCAAGTTGAACACATGTTCACATCTCATGACACAAGGCATAAGATCAAGCCACATGGGTGGTGAATCCCCCCTCCAAGGCTGTTCATGAGCTTGGAGAGCAAGGGTGTGGACTTTTCTTGGTATTATCCAAGATACTTGGTTAGTTTTGACTCCGGGAAATGCCAATCGTAAATGATTAAGCCTCAAAACGTAAAACCGGGTGTCGTAAAATTATGGAACTTGAAAGTATTGATAAACATGTCAATAAGTTCCATAATAAAATATAAAATGAGTGGTAGGTTCCATTTGGGTGTAAAACCCTGCTAAAAACTGGAAACACGGGTCTAAAACGCGTAATACGTAAAACGTACGAATATTGCGTAAAATTGAGAAAAGTAAAATGTTACTTTTCTAATGTGATAAAAATGATTTAAAATGACTTATAATGTCTAGACTGGGCTCAGTCTAGTGTCGGTTGGTATTAAATGTCTTTTAGACATCAAACCGTAAGCCTAAAAATCACGAAATGACTTATAACATCAAGGGATGATTTTTGGTCAATGGAGGAGGGAAAGAATATGTTGGCTTTTTCTAAGAAGTTGAAAACTCAAATAGTCTTAGAAACGCGTTTTGTGGTCTAACGGTTAATCGCCCAAACGGTTAAGCGTGCTCATGTGAGATTAGTACAGGCTTGGGTGACCTGCTGGGAAGTCTTTGGTCATGTTTTTCTCAGTCACGATTAATTCTCAAATAAATCATGAGTGTGTCAAACATTTTTCTGATGTGGGGTCACCTGACGGGGTTGAATTTCGTTGTGCGTAGAATTTCTGATTGACGTTTTACCCTAAAACGTGTAATTCCGTGTAATTCCTTAATAACTTTCACGAAAATGAGCTTATGAATGTCAAACTTTTAATTTGCCATGGAAATGATTTATCACTCGATAAAATCAAATAAAAATCAACTTTCGGGAAAGTTTCGGGAAAAATGAATAGTAAAAATGAATAGTAAAAGTGAATAGTGAATTTTTCGGGAATAGTAATTAACCTGAAATTGCGAATTGTTACAGTCTCTACCCCTTACGGGGAACTTCGTCCCGAAGTTCTTTGTGTGTCATATGTTGGAGTGATGTCGATGAAAAGGTGTGGTTACTTATGAGGACTAGAGTCTGGAATTACCAGTGATGTAATTTGATTTGTCATTTCGGTGTATGGTGTAGGATGAGGCTTCCTTTTATGTAGGAAAGGTATGGTAATAGTCGAATATCAAAGGAAATTGATATAGCAGTTGGATATTAATAGGAATTAATATAGTAGTTGAATATCAAATAGAACTTGATATAGTTGTCAAGTATCAATAACAATTGATATAAGAATCGAATCATGGAATAAGCGTTGAACATGTGGTTGGACCAAGTCCTGTTTGAATTGTACGGCTGCCCATGCATATGGCTACATGGCTTCGCAATGAGTTTGGTACGACTGCGCATGCGTATGGTTACATGGCCCCGTAATGAGTTTGTTTGTTATTGCACTATCATTATGAAAACCAAAAGTAAATCTCGTACTAATGGAAATTGGGATAGTTGTTGCAATCATAGCCTAGTAGGTAATCTGTTGTTGTATCTAGTGTTTATTGACTTCATACTTATGTTATTTCGGATATAATTAAGCCCACTTGTTTATAATTCTTTATTTACATAGAGAGGCATCCCAAACAATGTAACTAAAGGAATATAAACGTATGGTTCGATGATTTATAATTTCTTTATTTAAATGAAAAGGCATCCCAATCCATTCAAATAAGGACATTATAAATCATCCTACTCAAGAATTCCCGACACAACATTCATACTTAGCCGGTGAGTTACAAGGTAGTGTATTATGAGATGATACTGGTGTTCCAAAAGTACAAGATGAATATTCAAACTTGTAAAGCTGATGAGGGTACTTGTGGTGTAACTAAGGATGATTTGAGCTTTAAAAGTGCATCAAAATCTGTAAATGAGCTTGTGGTTCCAACGGTTGTGAAGATAATGTTATGATATGTTGATGAATAAAAGTGTGTAGTGTATGCTTAACATTAATACTCTTAGGTATAGATGTTGAGTTTGCTTTAAAAATCTTAAGAGATTTTAAAAGTTTATGATGGAATGGTATCCTAAACAGGATGGTACTTCTACAGGATGAAGAGAATAATTGATAACTATCCCAAGATAGTAGTTCGGATTATCTCATAAATGAAAAATTTCAAGAATGAAATTAGGTAACACAAATAAGGTGTTAAGATTTCGCTGAGTGGTAAGACATTATCGTGTCTCTAGATTGTCTTAATGTATTCTGGTGGTTTATCGAGTTCATGTAGGAAATCAACCTAAACATAACCCTAGTACAACTACTCTCAGTATTGGAAAATTTTAAGTCGAATATAGTTAGTCAGACTATATTCCACTGTCTCAAGGTTAAATATAGGTGACTAGTCTATATTTAGCCAAGGTTCGATAAAATTTTCAAATACCTAAACTAGGTATACTTTTGATATGTCCGTTGCTTTCGGGAAACTGTCCACTAAACAAAGGCGATGTCAAACCCTTAAGTTGCAAGTCCCGTCCATACAAGACTTGTAACGTATGTTTTCATATTCCATTGCATAGAAGGTAGTAAGGGTAGATACGTATGGAAAGGAAGTTTTAAGTAGTTCTAAAATAGAACATACTTGGCCAGGATCACGAACTTTTAATAATGAAGGTTTCATAAGAAAACTTTGATGAATGTAGAGAAAGTTCAGCTTTTATCGATGATGGATTAGTTTGTCCTTTAGAAATCTCATATTTCTTGTTTTGAAATCGATAGATTGTGACGGGTTTTTGATATCATAAGAAATGATATTGATGATGTGATGGAATAATTCTAGAGACCATTTGCACAAAACACAATGTCTCGGAAGTAGGTTAGACCATTGTGCAATTCACAATGTCTGGGAAGTAGGGTAGGTCATTGTGTGACTCAAAACATTTGAGAAATGATTAAGACCATTGTATCATACAATGTCTTGGAAAATGAATGAGACCATTGTATCTCACAATGTCTTGAAAAATGAATGAGACCATTGTATCTCACAATGTCTTGAAAAATGAATGAGACCATTGTATCTCACAATGTCTTGAAAAATGAATGAGACCATTGTATCTCACAATGTCTTGGAAAATGAATGAGACCATTGTATCATACAATGTCTTGAAAAATGAATGAGACCATTGTATCTCACAATGTCTTGGAAAATGAATGAGACCATTGTAATCAGTTACAATGTCTTGGACATATAATGTTGGAGTAGGAACATGATTGGGAGAGTGTGGCTGTGCCGAAATGCCTTAGAATAGGCATACACAGATATGTTTAGTCCATTGTTTAGATAAATGATTGAAAATAAACCGAGTTTATATATCAATATACTAATATGTTCATGTAGCATAAAATGCCTAGTGTGTATATATCAATATACTTATATGTGTTCATGTAGCACAAAATGCTTAGTGTGTATATATCAATATACTTATATGTCTTCGGGGAAATGCTCAAAATGGGTATATATGAATATACTAATATGTTTGTGTAGCATAACATGCTTACTAAGTCCATAATCGTCTGGAGGATGGAAGACACGAAGACCGGAAGGCTATAAAAATGGTTTTGCTTGTAGTTGTAGTTATATTTTAGGTCTCAATTAGACCCGTTTCTCTATAACCATGGCTCTGATACCAATCTGTAACACCCCCAATTCATGGATGCAGCGGAATTCAAACTGGGTGTTACTCGACGGCACAATAGTCACAATGATAGAAAACGAACTCCAATTGAGTCGTTTTGAAAAGGTTTATCATTCAAATTATATAAATATCAGAGATTACAAAATGAGGTCCCAATTGGTTCCATGTTTACAATGTATAATAAATGAGTTTTGAATGATAATAAAATTTATAGCCCTCTTGAGTATCCGTGCCCTTCCGTTCCATCCTTGATCGTCATGAACCTGAAATACATGCTTGAGAGGTCAACACAAAGGTTGAGTGATATTCATAGAGTTTGTTAAATCGATTGAACACAATATGTTGGTAGTGTGAGTTATAGGCTCACACCAATGTTTGGAAAACAAAACAGGTAGGCTACGTTATTATACGCCCGGAACATGTATTATACACTAAGCTTATGACACCATAACGTTAACGTGTACCAATATCGATCGGCAGATTTATCCCGGTAGGTACTTTGCTAACATACCTAAATCTCAAATATTAATGCATTTGTTTGAACTTAGTCAAAACAAATGGGATTCGTCAATCCCAATAGGCCTATTATTAATATTCGCGCTCACTATTGCTAGTGATTAAATGGTTCATAATCAAGGATATCGGTTTAGCAAGGCTGGTACTTAGTGATAATAAAACAATCAGGTAAGCATACAATTTAAAAACATTGTGCTCGGTTATAAATAGCATGTATTTCCCCCAAGGGTTTGTAAAACAATTAAGTAATCGAAAGTGGGGCTATGAACTCACCTTAAGTAAGATAGCAAGTAATGAATGTAACGGTCGAATCGCGAAGGTTTCTACGAGCAACCTATAATAGAATGTTGTGACTTAGGATCGGAGTAATGAATATGAAGTAGTGCCTATATATATATCTTGCATTATAGTCCATGATGTGGTATGATGTATATTGTAAGTCCTTGAAAGAAAAGATTCATGAAACATGTATGTTTTGTATATCGTTTACTACCGTTCGGGCCGACATAATTCAGAAGTCATGTTAGTAAGCGTTCGAGGAGCCAGGACACTTTAACTCGTAAATCCACAACTCAACTCGACGGCTTACATAATGAACTCCTCACATGAGGCTCCCTACTATTGTAGTAGTTGATAAAGTATATAGATATAAGTTTTGATCCGAAAAGTTACTTGTCCGATATTTGAATAAACTTAGGAAAGTTTATTAGTACATGAAGATTGTTATTAGGGTATGTTTCATAAGTTTTGTATGACCATTTTCTCTTGGTAATATCTCATGGTTCCCTTTTAAGTGAAGTAGATCCAAATTGCTTGTTCAAGTTCTCGCTAATTCCTTGTTTCATGTTTTCGCCTAAATAAGCTTGTATGGTCGTTTCGTCATGGCCTAGCCATGACCTTTGGTCCTTGTTTCAAGGTCATGAGACACAACCTTGGCTCTAGCCATGGTGGTGGTCTTGATTATAGGTCATAAGACCTCTTGTTCCATTTAAAGTATAACCATAATCTAGTGACTTTGGTCTAAAAATGGGCTGTTTAGAATTTGAAGAATTTTATCACTCGGAAAGCGTTTTTAGGTCTCGAGCTTCTTTGTTCCTGAACGAAAACGTCATTTCGGACAACTTTCGTGTTTTAACTTTTTGATGAATCGGACCAGAAGTGGGACTTTCAAAACCCAAATTTGATCAGGAAGCTATTTGGCAGTTTTGTCCGAAATCTTTGGTAATTTCAAATCGTCATAACTTTTGACTCGTATACTCGTTTTGGGTGGTTCAAATTGCTATGGTTTCCTTGGTAAGTCCTCTACTGTAATATGTAATGATCCAACATCATATTTTTACCATTTTGATCAGGTCTTACCAAGAAAGTCACTAGTTTACTTGTTTTAGTAACTTATCTTGTCAATCAATAACAATAACTTGTTTTACTCACTTTTATACATCATGGATATAACTACAAGACATAATATAGCAAGAATAACATGTAAATAACATGAACATGATTATTTAACAAGAATCAAGTTAGGGTTTGGCTCACAACTTTTGGCTTTCAAAGATGAAAGGAAGTTAACATGTAAGGATAGGACTTTGATAGACTTGCTTCAACCCACTTCACTTCATGCAATCTTTCTACTCTTGTAATCTTGAAAGAGAGATGATGAAAATTGAGGTGACTTGAGTGGATTCAAACTCAAGAGAAATCACCAAAGTTCTAAAGATTTGAAGTAGTTTTGATGAATCAAAACTAAACTAGGGTTTATGTATGGATATTGCACTTGATTTCTTGGATGGAACTTGAAGTAAACTAGTAAAATGAAGGGTGTTGTGTGTGTGGGTCGTTCATATGGTCAAGGAGTGGGAGGAGAAGCATTTATATGCAAATGAGGAGGTTACATTGTTGACTAGTCAACACTTGGAGGCCAAGTTGAACACATGTTCACATCTCATGACACAAGGCATAAGATCAAGCCACATGGGTGGTGAATCCCCCCTCCAAGGCTGTTCATGAGCTTGGAGAGCAAGGGTGTGGACTTTTCTTGGTATTATCCAAGATACTTGGTTAGTTTTGACTCCGGGAAATGCCAATCGTAAATGATTAAGCCTCAAAACGTAAAACCGGGTGTCGTAAAATTATGGAACTTGAAAGTATTGATAAACATGTCAATAAGTTCCATAATAAAATATAAAATGAGTGGTAGGTTCCATTTGGGTGTAAAACCCTGCTAAAAACTGGAAACACGGGTCTAAAACGCGTAATACGTAAAACGTACGAATATTGCGTAAAATTGAGAACAGTAAAATGTTACTTTTCTAATGTAATAAAAATGATTTAAAATGACTTATAATGTCTAGACTGGGCTCAGTCTAGTGTCGGTTGGTATTAAATGTCTTTTAGACATCAAACCGTAAGCCTAAAAATCACGAAATGACTTATAACATCAAGGGATGATTTTTGGTCAATGGAGGAGGGAAAGAATATGTTGGCTTTTTCTAAGAAGTTGAAAACTCAAATAGTCTTAGAAACGCGTTTTGTGGTCTAACGGTTAATCGCCCAAACGGTTAAGCGTGCTCATGTGAGATTAGTACAGGCTTGGGTGACCTGCTGGGAAGTCTTTGGTCATGTTTTTCTCAGTCACGATTAATTCTCAAATAAATCATGAGTGTGTCAAACATTTTTCTGATGTGGGGTCACCTGACGGGGTTGAATTTCGTTGTGCGTAGAATTTCTGATTGACGTTTTACCCTAAAACGTGTAATTCCGTGTAATTCCTTAATAACTTTCACGAAAATGAGCTTATGAATGTCAAACTTTTAATTTGCCATGGAAATGATTTATCACTCGATAAAATCAAATAAAAATCAACTTTCGGGAAAGTTTCGGGAAAAATGAATAGTAAAAATGAATAGTAAAAGTGAATAGTGAATTTTCCGGGAATAGTAATTAACCTGAAATTGCGAATTGTTACACGTAAAATATAAATAACGTTTTTAGGCGATATTTGTATTAACAATCTCCTCCTTTTTGTTGATGACAAAACATAAACTTTATTTAAAAGTAAGCCATGAGATTTAGTGTTAAGTCTTATAAAGTTAGTAGTAAAACTTGTTTTTGCAAATAGTTAACGAAGCGGAAATATTAAAAGTAGAACAAGTTTACTCTAAATTCTCCCCCTTTTTGTCGAAACAAAAAGTAGAGTAGCGAAGCGGAATAATCGCCATGCTCCCCCTTTGTCGATACTCCCCCTAAATGGAGTACCAAGATAGGAGACATGGATTTTGAACCTACAAAAGAAAAGTTAATTTCCGCACAAGACAAGTCATGAAAGTATTTCATGTCTAAAACACAACTAAGAGTTGTGAAGAGAAATAATGCATTACTCATGCTCCCCCTTGAATATTACTCCCCTAATGGAGTTTCAAGGAAGGAGAACATGAATAGTGAACCTACAAAAGAGAGGTTAGTACAAGATTTATGTATGGTACCATATCAAGGTATAGTTCACTCATCATACCTAAATGGTCAACAAAACACTTCAAACCTTGTTGTAGAATTAATTTCATTTAACTTGTAAAATTTTGACTCTTAGAGAGTCAAAGACACAAAATTAAGATGACAACATCCTAAAAAGAAAAACTAAAAAATAAACTAAGAACATAAAATGCTACAAGGAAATCATCATTTTCCTTCATGAGAAACATTATCCAAAAACAAGGATTGGGTTGTTTAGGGATGAAAATGTGGATTGAGGGTTGTAGCGGGTTTTATTTGGAGATGTTAGGAGGTGACTTGATTTTGGTTTGTTGGTTAGACATTTTCCAAGAGAAACGGTTTTGTTTCATTTTGGAGACTCTAAGGTTGTGGTGGATGAGACAAGGATTGAAGTTGGTCCAAAATGTGGTTTAGAATAAACCTCATCTCTTCGGTTAACTCGCGAAGTTCCGTTCGACATCTTTCACTAATGCGAGCGGTTCTTTCGCAATGTCCGCAATCATGGCGGGGAAAGTTTGGTGGAAGAGAGGTTTGATTTGTTGGTGGTGGATGGGTTGAACTTGAAGGAGCAAAAGTGGATGGTTGAGAAGTATTTTTGCTTCCTTCACTTGTTGAGTGTAATGCCGTATTGAATTCCATAACATGATTGATTTGAGAATCAACCATTCGTTTGAAGGCATTGAGGTGGTTTAAATGAGTGTTTATTTCCTCATTCATGTTTGGGGGTTTTTCCCACATTGAGGCTTCTATTTTCTTATAGGAAGAAAGTATAGAATCAAATTGTTGGGGAGGTTCTTGTGGTGATTGTTGTTGTTGTTGTTGTTGTTGTTGTTGTTGTTGTTGTTGTTGTTGTTGTTGTTGTTGTTGTTGTTGTTGTTCTTGTGGTTGGACTAGGTGACGAAAACTTGGTTCTCCGTAAGGATCACCATGAAGGTTTTTGTAAATGGGGTGAAACACAAATGAATGTGAGTGGGTATGACCTTGATCATTTGGAAAAATGGAAGGTCTAGCATAACGGTAAGCCAACCGTTCTACCGTAGATGGGTAACGAGGTTCATCATTGGGTTGCTCATTAGGTTGTTGTTGAGTTTCCGTTGGAGCAATGGTGTCAAAAAGTGAGAAGGATGGTGGACTTGATGATAAATCATCTAAAGTTTCCAAATTGGGTGTTGGTGATGTTGGTGGTGTATGGAAAAGTTCCATTGGTGTAGGTGTTGGTGATTGAGGTGAAGGAGTTTTTGATGTAAAAGCTTGTTGAGAAGGTGAGGTTGACACACTCAAAAGTCTAGTTGGTGATGGATTAGAGGCTAGGTTTGAGTTGCAAAGTGGTGGAGAAGGTGGTGGAGTGGCAAGATTGAGCAAATCTTGAATGGTGATCACATTGGTATTACAAGGTGTTGAGGGTGTATTAGAGGTAGTAAGGTTAAGAAAATCTTGAATAGGTGAAGAGATGTTTAGTGAGGCATCACTTGATGATGATGAGTTTGACTTTGTGGTTTTGTTGAAGCAACAAGTTTTCACACTAATCCTAGTGGTTTTAGCACATGATTTTGATGACTCGGATGATGTGTTGGATTTGGTCATTTCAAAGGTTTTGGCTTTGGTGTTTTGAGAGAATAAGATTTGATGTTGATGGTGTGATTGAGTTGTTGCAAACCTTTCAAATTTATAGGATGAGAAAAGTGTTGAAATAAGTGTTTGGATTTGATGTTTTACTATTCAAAGATTGAAGTATTACATGATTTCCATGACCTAGTCACATCATGTAATGTCAATCCAATGAGATAGGATGGAGTGGAAGACCAAACTAAGCACTTAATGCTTTGTGATCATGGAAGAAGTTTGGTTGAAAATGTATCAAAGGTTTGAAGGATCCTTTAAAAGGGTTCCTTTGGTTGGTTATGTTTTGAATTTGAATTTTGGCGGGAAGTGTCTTACTAATTGTTTTAGTGATTGAGGTTTGTTCCAATATGGTTGTTGGTGTTAATGAAGAGTGTTTCTCACTTAGGATAATGATTTGACACTAAATCAAGTTATGAATTTAAGAAAAATGGCAAAAATTTTCTGCAGCTGACTGGCGGTACCCTGGGAATACACAGGCGGAACCCAAATCAGGGTTCCGTCTGGTCCGTTGGGCCAAACCTGGGTTACCCAGGTTTTGGACGGGCGGAACCCAAATTTGGGATCCGCCTGATCCGCCAGCACTGAAAAATCAGACAGAACGCGATTTAAACCCGCGAGACGATTTTCAAAATTTTCGAAAAGTCCTAAAACTAAAAATATAATTCATATCTGGTTAGGAAATGCAAAAATTAGGCATATAGACACTCATCTCTTAAGACTTTGACTGGGGGCTAATGATTTTCACTAACCTTAGTGAAATTTAACATAAGCATGAAATTGACAAATACCATCAATATTGTCATTAATCATAAAAGAGCACACCAAACATAATTCATTAAACGTAATAAGTCATGAACATGAGAAACAACACAAATCACATAATTTGATGCGAACAAAGTTCTAAAACTTTCATAAGCCAAACGTCCCTTAATCACTCATCTCGCGACCTATCAATCTTCTTATTGAGCTTGGTGATGTATCTTCCAAAGCACTTGAAAATTCCCTTCGTTTGCTTGAATTCCTCGGATGAAGTCTTAATGACGGAAAGCTCTTGAAGGTATTCTAGAGGAGGTAACTTCGAATTAGGAAGACTATCGTCATCGCTCATATCGGATGATGATGATGAAGATGAGCGAGTGCGTTTGCCCTTGATTTTGAAGACTCGTTTATCACTTATAGGAACGAAGATGTGAGGGACAAGAGATTAGTCAAGGTGCATTCCTTTGTCATTAGGAGGAATGGGTGAAATTGCTCTAAATAGCCGAGTAAGAAGCATTCCATAAGGGAGAGCGGTTTTTCCAACCATAGGTATGTCGGCCATTCGTCGGGCTAGGTAGTAGGCTAAGTTGAATGGTTGACCGATGGAAATGCTATAAAGCATGTAGCAAAGGCATGTGTTTACATGATCCCTATTACCTATGGTACTTATGACATTGGCTCTAAGAATTTCTTCCCACTTCTTAAATTGTGGTTTAAGCTCATTAATCTCCATACCAAACGGGTCCTTATCCACAATGTTCCCCGAACGATTTTTCCTAGTGGTAGAGGCTCTAACAAAGAGATGTTCTTTAATTATTTCCTTACTAACAAGAGGTTTGTTGTACGGATGAAAACGCTCAATTGAGTCTAGGCTTGAAATAGGCCACTTATCCGTGTAGAGACAAGTGCCTTTATTAGGGACACCAAAGATGATAGCTAAGTTCGTTAAGCCTATGAAATGTGGTGTTTGATTTGTTTTGAAAGTTAATGATATCTCACCTGACTCATCAGTGTGGAGTTCTACAGTTGCATAGAATTCTAATATGAACCTAGGACAAATCGGCTCATCTATATCAAGGAGACAATCAAAGTTGATTGCGGCAAACTTTTGGCGAATGGATGTTCCTTCTAGAAAGGATGGATCAATTGTTCTACCTTCGTGAACATACCGTTTTTCTAATGCCTTAAAGGCTTCTACTTGAACTCTGTTGAGACCTTTAGTCCTATGGTGTTTGGGCAAGTACTTAAGGGTTTCCATGTGGTCGGATTGATTTGCGTTAGGCATGTTGATTCCTAGAAAACACAAAAATTATATGTTAATGACTTTTAATTAATGTGCATGTTCTAATGTGTTCCTATATGCAAACAATGCGGAGACTTGGTTATCTTGACTCATTTTGATGCCCAAATTGTTTTGTTTGAGAAGTAGTGTTATGAAAACAAAAGATAACCAAAAACTCTCCTAATTGAATATATCTTCGATTGAATGTACCCGAAAATACATATTGGTTATGTATTCCCTTTAGCATTCAAGAGATTATATGCAAGTGATGTTTTAATGATGTTTTTCATTTGTTTTAACAATGTGGTGATGAATTGTGTTCTAGTCTTGGGTTGCATTTAAAAGATAATGCACTTGGTGTGTTTTGTAAATCAAAGTAAAAACAAAGAGGATGCAATACCTAACTAATGGAAGACATGATTAGTTAACCACCAAGTTTTTCATGAATTAAGAGGTTTTATGCATAAACCCTAAGATTATAGTTAATGAATGTAAATGAAAATGTTATTCTTGAATCAAAAATGCAATTATGATTAGAACACTTACAAAGTTTGTTGAATTTGAAGAGATTTGATTGAAAGCCCTAGGATTCGTGTGGATATGTGTTTTTGAGAGGGTGATAGCAGTTTGTAAGTGAATGCCTAAGTTAAGAGGGTGTTTGGGTTTGAAAATAAGAGCAAAAACAATCTGTGGAGTCGGCAGACCAGGCGGAACCAAAAAATGGGTTCCGCCCGTATGGTCTGAGGGTGCCGTGGGTGTCTGCAGGAAAAATTAAAAAGGGATTGTCTTGATTTTTGTGGTTTTACCCTAATGTTCAAAGCTAAGATTTTAAGTCTTATTGTGTATGACTAAGCCTAGGAATGATGAATGTTTCACATTCAAGAGGTTTAGTGAAAACGTTGATGGAATGATTGACGTAGAAAAACTTTCTTAGTTAATATGTTCCTCAATGAACAATTTTAACAAGACGATGATGATGGATCACAATATGTCTGTAAAGACTGTGATGAATTAAATTGTTGCTGAAGTCGATGCATCCTTTGTTGACGAGATAACATTGTTGATGAAGAAATTCCTTTGTTGATACGAATTAGCTTGTTCAAGCGGAGCTTGTTGATGTGCTTCTTCATTAAATACTCATATGAGATCATTCAGCGTTTTGGAGAATCATTGGGTAAGTAAGTATTAAAAGTGCAAGTACCACTTGTGCTTTTCTTATCAACTTATTACCGATGCAATTCCATTTGGCATACACTATGGTTTCTCTTCCCGTTCTTTTGGGACACCATAATCCTAGTGGTGTAGTACCTTTAAGTGAATCCAAGCAAGCTCTTTCGAAAGAGTTGTTTTTAGGATCTTCTCTAAAAACGAGCACATAGACAAGCACTAAACATAATGTTGAGTTACATTTGTTGTAAGAACAAGTATACTCCCAAACATTTCTCTATGTTTAGTTTTACCTACGGATTTACTAATCTTATTCTTGATGAGTCATCAAGGACTTAATTTTTGTGAACAAGTGAAGAACTAGGAATGTTCTTGAGTGATTATCCCTTACTTTTGGAGCTTGCTTAGGTTAATAAATAATCTTTCAAAAATTAACATTCCTTTTGATATTGCTTGACTTAATTTTTGACACAAGATGAAAGGATGTTGTTTTTCAATTTTTAATAGTCCATCTTCCTTGTTATTGATTTTGACAAACTTGTCTTATCAATGTTGGGCTTTCGACTAAGTCATCATCTACCAAAGATGATATCTTAGAAGGAGGTGGTCTTTCATTGAATGTTAAATTCAATGATTCCTCGACTCTTTGGGTTTATTTTCTTAAGACCTCATAAGTGTAAATGTCTAAGATGTGCAACATCATAAGACTATGGGTCGAGTTTGATGTTCACATCCTAGAAGTTTAATAAATCATTTTCTCCCAATCATTCAGATAAAATTCAATTGATTTATTTTACTTTGTGTGTCTTTCGTGAAACTTTTAGCAAAAGAATGATTGGACTTAAGATGCTATTGAAAATAGAGGATATAATACCAAACGACTTTTGTACTACAAGTATTATGAAATGTTGTGGTTTTGCTAGATTTGCAAGCATCACAAAAGTGTTGGTTGTCTTATCACTTAAGAGATTCTTAGTTCACTCACTTGTAGATAAGAATTAAGTGAGGCTTACTCAAGAGTTACTCGTGTATTTTCCCGAAAGTTAAAACGAGGCAAGACACCTTATATCTCCTACTAGAAGTAGTATCAAACTACTTTACCTATGAGGGATCTAATCCTTATTGTTATTCACACAATCATAGACACCTTATAGTAAAGACTACCACTAACACTTATGACAAATCATATTTCTAATCAACAAGAAATATTACAAGGTAAGTTGAAGAGACGTGTACCTTTTAAGCTCCATAGATTAGCCATCAAGAAGAAAAACATAAAGCAAATAATCTTGATACGTAGAGAGGCAAAACACAACTTCTTATAAATCCAAGAAAGTTAGAAAGACACGTAAAAGTATTGACCATGATATTTTTACCCCTTTATCATGTGTTCCTACCAGAGCTAGAGTAACATCTACAATACACTCTTAGGTTTCACAAACACAACATGTTTTGTTTTACTTGTTGATGATTCATTAGAGTTAAATCCTAATCCGGTTCTATCTCTAAATGATCTTTGATTCTTCAAGCAACTTTTAAGAGTTTTTGAACTTTCTTCAAATTTAGGAAACATTTTTCCTTTTTCATTTTGTTTTAGAATTTCATGTTTGTACTCTAGACATACTTTATATTCTAAATCAATTTCAACATGACTCTCAAGTCTAGACATCTTATCTTCTAACATGATTTTATTTACAAGAGTGTTTACACAAGATCTTGAAGTTTCATTGTTAAAGATAGTTTTTAGGTCTATGTTGCATGAAAGTTTAGACTCATTTTCTATTTTAGAAAACTCTAGGATAAATGTGTCAAAGCAAAAATGTTTGGTTTCAAAATGTACCTTGCTTGATGATTTAGCTAAGAGAGAATCACAAACCGGATGGTTGACTTCATCTTCATCCGTGTTAGTCCATGAATCACAAGCAAGTCCACCAAGATCTCGACATGAGAAGTCATCTTCACTTACACCTTCATTTAAAACATTTAAACTAGTAGCACATGTATTAATCTCAACTAAATATCTATCAATTAATTTTTCTAAGACTTCTAACTCAAATGTGAGATCAAATTGATCATCTTGATTTTTAAATTTACTTTTCCATTTAAGCACGCTTTCTTTTTCAAATAGTGGTGGGTTTTGAATAGGCTCCCCTTCTTTGAGATTTTCAAAATCCATGGATCGATCCAAGTTTTAAAATACAGTTTATTTTAAGGAACTTGGGTAACGTAGCTCCTGATGCCAATTGTGGAAAACTAGAAGGGGGGTTGAATAGTTTACCTCTTTTAAAAATCCTTTTCAACTTAAATATCCTTTAATAACTTTAGGTTTGATCAATAATGTAAACACACCATTATATGTTTGTTTCTTTCAAAAGCTTTTAGTGTGAGTATCAATTCTAATTATACATGTTTCTTACTTTGAAAAGCTTTACTTGTGATGATCCTAACTTTGCTTGTTTAGTTCTTTGAAAAGCTTTTACATTTGTTTGAAAACATAAAGACAACTTTACTTGTTTTACTTCTTTGAAAAGCTTTATATGTGGTTAACAATTCTAACTAAATAACAACATGCAATAAGCAAAGATAGAGAAAGAAACGATCAAACCACAACACGATTGTTTATCGTGGTTCGGCTACAAGGACTCTTTTTCCTTGCCCTACATCCACGCCCCGAGTTTCCAACTCGAGAGTTATAAACACTAATCAACAAGCTCCTTTCACCGGCGGAGAAAACCTTACACGTCGCTTATACTTTTACCGACACAAAGCTAGATGTCGAGTTCTTTTACAAGGGTACAACCACTCCCACTCGTCGCTTACACTTTTACCGACACAAAGCTAGATGTCGAGTTCTTTACCAAGGGTACAACCACTCCCGACACACTATGTATTTTCAGGCCTAAAATACTAACCACTTACTTCTATATACATGACACAAAGGAAGTATAAACTATCAAAGCTTATACATGACCAAGCTACCAAGACTTGCAACTTTAGAGTTGAAGCTTGCAACTTCTTGAATGATCTTGTGGAGTTCCTTGCTACATAAGAGAATCACACAAGTCAGGGGTTACTGAGTTAGTTGAGAGAATATGTGAAAATATGTCCTAAAGGGTTACACAAAACTAACAAGTGGTTTGGTATTTATAGCAACCAATACTGCATGCTCGGTGGATCAGGCGGAACCCTCATTTGGGTTCCGCCCGTGTACCCCCAGGGTACCGCCGGGTCTGCAGTAGGTTTTTGCAATAACTTCCCAAACCAAACAATGTCTTGTCTCATAACTTCTAGCAACCAAACCATGTCACATCACTTAAAGTAAGTCAAACACAATGCTTGCAAGCAACATGAAAGCAAGTCAAACACATAACTTGCCATAAATACATAATGACAAAACTTGCCATAAATGTGATGTGACTATTTCTAATTTAAGAAATAAACTTGTGTTTAGTTTAAAAGGAAATGTAAACCTTAGTTAAACAAGACTTAAACACTTCAAGTGATGATTTACTCTTAGCTAAAGTTCATACTTTGTCATTAACAAAACATAGCAAAGATCGTAAAATATAAATAACGTTTTTAGGCGATATTTGTATTAACAGATTGAATGAATGATGAGAAAGTTTGATGCATGAATCCAGTTTGTTGATTGTTGAGGATGGATTGATTATGATGATGCTGTGATTTCAATTTTTTTTTCTTTGATTATTTTGCGGATGAAAATAATTGTATGATAAAAGTGATGATGATGAGAAATGTTAAATGATGAGAAAAAAAGGTCAACAAAGTTATATGTATTTGACGGTTTTACCCTCTAAAGGCACGTACTACAAGCGTTTTAATCCAACGTTTGGTTTAAAAAAAATGGAAAGTTGAAGATGTGGCACATTTACATTAACAGTTTAATGACACGTTTTATATGATTTTTCGTATAAATCAATTCATATAGTCATTCAGATGTACATGTGGTAAGCATAACATTGACGAAATAAATAGTTACAGGATTTAGACGACTTAAATTTGGGTGGGTCATAGACGACTTGATGTCCCGACTCTCAAAGTCTTTGCAATTTGTCCTTATTGAATTATTTTTTCTTTCATTATTGTGATATTTTTTGGTCAAAGAGCAATGAATGTGCCACCCATTTATGGCAATTGAATACAAGATACATGCAGTAAAACCTCTATAAATTAATACTCGATAAATTAATAACCTCGATGAAATTAATAATTTGTCCAGTCCCAACTGGGACCAGTACAAATTTGGACCCCAATCGATAAAATAATAAGATAATAATTTTTTTGAAACCCCAGTGTATATATATTAGTCCCAACGAAACTATAAATTAATAATTACTAAAAATTCCATATATATGTATATATGTGTGTGAGAGAGATACATTTCAAAATCCTAAGATTGTTTAGTAAAAAATGAAATTCATTGTCACTTGTTATTTTTGTTGAACTCCAAATCTATATTGAGTTTATCTCAAAATCTCGTTATTGCTGTAAAGTGTTGGTGTGTTGTCTTCTCGTATTGCAACAAAAAATGTTAATTTATTTTCATAAAGTGTGAATATGAATTTATAAAATTTTAATTGAAATTTGTTTAACAAATTTATTTTTCATCTCTAAGTAGTATACATTGTAACTAGTATATTACACCTGAAAATTTAAAAGCCATATATAAAACCTCTTTAAATTAATAAATTATTAATTTATCGATATAATAATATCTCGATAAATTAATAAAATACCCCGGTCCCAACACTATTAATTTATAGAGGTTTTACTGTATAACGTGATGTAAACGCCAACCTAGAAATGGTTTTATGTCAATTAACATTTTTAGAAAAGTATTTTTTTCTTTAGATTAAAAACAAAGTAGCTATATGTTTTGAGCCAAGTTTCATACTTTCATACATTCAAGAGTTGTAGTTAAAGGCGAAACAATAATCATTAAATTCGTCAAATAAACCAATAAGGATACCTCTTAGGTTGTCTCGTAAAAGTTTATTGATTCTGAAGATAACATTTTTAACTTAAGTCAATCAAATTTAGTTTACTCAAAAAGTTTAAATATAGATGTTGGGAATACTAGCCACATATTTTAAATAAGGGGGAGAAATAATCGGGAGATGTATCTATTTTTGTAGATGCATCTCAAACAATATAAGTGTTACGTTGAAGAGTTCAAGTTTTCAAAAAATTTGGAACCTTTTTGTCAAACTTTGGGTTGGGAACTCTTACAATTTATACCTCTTAGCAGAATAAACATAGAATATGAAATCAAACGTAGTCAGTATCGCGATAAAGGTTGCCTATAAGGGTTTGATGAAATGTATGTAAAGAACTTTGAGGTTCTTGACAGGGTGTTAGATGAAATTCCTTAAGGGAATGAGAATCCAAAATGGGCAGATTATGTTGAAGCATCAAGTTGCTTTCGTGAAGAATTTGATGACTATATGCTCGAATTAAGCAAGTTGCTAGTGTTAATGTGTACTCAATCTTGTACAGTTGAGATTCAAGACTTGTGTTCGTCTTTGAAGTTTTGGTCAAATGAAAAATGGAGACAATTTCCGCAAGTCTTGAAAAATGGAGATTCAAGACTTGTTAATGGTTGAACCTCAGTCCGTTGGCTACCTTGGCAGAATGTTTTGAAGGCTAAATTATGACGAAGGGTTGGAGAAGGGTGTGCAGTTCATTACGCTAATGTATGTTCTTCTTTGTCAAGGATCTTATGTAGGACTTGCTGATTTGATTTCAGCTATCAAAGAGTTTTTTTTTGTGCAAAGGTGAATTATATTAACTTTCCAAAATAGTTTGTACAAAAGTTATGAGAAACAGAATACTAAGAATTGGACATTCCCCAATTCAAATACAAATCACAGCTAAAGCATACAACTAAACTATTTTTATGTCCAATATCTTCCAAAGACATCAACTATATCTGATACAATCTCTATAACCAGAACATAGCAAAACAATACTACCAGCAATCAAACAGTACATTCCTCAATTCACCATAAATTGCACCATATACCATCTAGCTACATTTCCATCTTATCTCCCCTCTTATACTCACTCAACCATCACCCACACTAAGTATAAAAGAGAAGATTAATGGCTTCACTAGGCACCCATAACCTCTCCACAGTAGGGGCTATACCAGTAATGCTACATTTCCATTTACTACAATGGCTTCACATAAATAGGGACCACACACCCTACAGTGAGTACCATCCATTACCTCCTTTGGCAGTATATAGCTTGGACCAAGTAGGTTCATCTTTCACTCCTCACTATTCCAAACTTCATACACTGCCCAACATACTTACTTACCCTACACAACTGGATACCTACTTTATGAACCATTAGAAGTTAAAACTCATAACTGTCCAAGTTACAAGGCCATCAGATGAAGTAAGTATATATGAATTTCTCAATATCCCCAGAAAGACATGAGAAGTTTGGATAAAATCCATCATAATATGCCATTTGCAGGTTATTTATCAATTCACCCCTGCATGATCTCAAAAGGAGCAACATATTCATTAAGAACAAAACACCCCTTTTATTATTAACAGAGCAACTTGATTGTCCATAACAGAAACACCTCAAGTTACGAAACTCAGCAGGAAACTTCAATTTGAACTTACTACTCTTCCAAGAAAGACTAAAATCCCCAAAATAGATGCATCACCATCCTCACAATCCATTAGGAATATAATCTTCTAAGAAGAGATTCTGCCCAAGGTATAAGCCATCTGCCATATACACCAACAAACTCAATACCAATCAGAATTCTCCCCATGCTACTTCCAATATATTATTACTTTTGGATAATCTTGTTGCACTTGACACTCCACCTTGCTTCCACCCTCCTGACATTAACACTATCTCTCAATGTTATGCCAAGAATCTTATGTTTGATAGTATATGCAATGTTATTGAAAACCTCTTGACTGGTCCTATGCACATCTTTGAAAATTCTTCCATTCCTCTCTTGCCAAATTGTGTAAACACAAGCTGCCAATGCAAGTCTCTTAATAACCCAACAAATATTATTTTGAACACATGAATCAGCTAAGCATTTCAATAACTCAGTCCAATTCCATTTGTCACATTCAATCTCAGCAATGTCTCTAACTTTGTCCCACACATCTTTAGAAAATGAACAATTGAAGAAGAGATGTTGTAAATCTTCATTATCATTAAGACACAAGGAGCATATGTTCACATTACATATTCCCCACTTGCTAATCTTGTCCTGAGTACTCAGTCTATTTTTAATGGCTAACCACAATATAAATGAATGTTTAGGTATGCACTGTGAGAACCAAACAAGTTTCCACCGGTATACCTTAGGAATATTAATGCATAAATCAGTTGTAGCACCTTTAACAGAGAAATCAGCTTCCATTCCACTCTTTGATATCCATACCACAACCACAGTATCCTCAGCATCATAATTAACAATTGGATCTTCAATGCTAGCTAGTAATAATAGGGAACTTCTCAGACCACTCAACAGGCCACTTCCATCTCCTATTCTCAATCATTTCACCAACAGTGATATCCATATATAATCTAGCATCATAGATATCTCTATGGGTGATATATTGCATCAAAGGCCCCAAAGAACTCCAATTATCATGCCACATAGAGATACTATCACCATTAGCAATTTTATACTTAATATTCTCCTTAATCTTGTTTCTAACTTTAAGTAAATTCTTCCATCCCCAACTATCTTCATTATCAATCTCAATCTCCCATATACTTCGTCCTTTCAATTTTACAGCATGAATCCATTTTATCCATAAGGTATCTTTTTTCACAGCTATATTCCATAGTTTTTTTTGCCAACATTGCTTCATTCCAACTTTTCAAGTCTTTCAATCATAACCCTCCTTGATCCTTTGGCCTGCAAATATCTAACCATGAAACTTTAGCCTTGCCTTTAGCTGACTCACCATGATTCCAGAGAAATCTCTTTAGCAACTTGTTAATCTCATTGATTATAGTGACAGGAATTAAGAAGACAGATGCCCAATACAAATGAATTGATTCCAATACTACAGCAATCAATTGGAGCCTTCCTGCATAAGACAAGCTTCTGTTTTTCCAATTATTAACTCTACTTTTTATTCTATCCAATAAGCACTTGCAATCCTTTACACCCAATCTTTTAGCAATTAAAGGAACACCAAGATATCTTACTCGAAGTTTACCAATAGCAAATGGAAGAACTTGACTTACAGCATCTTTCTACTCAGAATTCAAACTTCCAAAATAAGTAGTACTTTTAGATTGGTTTGGAATTAGACTAGAACATCCACTGAATTCTTCCAATGCTTTTTTAATCACACCCACAGACTCAACATCACCATGACACATAACAAGGAGATCATCTGCAAAGCAGACATGAGAAAGTTTAGTTTCTTTGCAGCCAAAGTGGTATTGAAATCTTTCCTCCTTATTAATATGCCTTTGCAACATTAGAGAAAAAGTCTCCATAATGAGAGTGAAGACGTATGGAGATACAGGATCTCCTTGCCTCAATCCTCTCCCACCTTTAAAGAAGCCCATATCCATTAATATTCAAAGTGAAAGTAGCAGTAGTGACACATTGCATAATCCCGTGTATCATCTTATCATGAAAACCAAAACCTCCAAGAATACTTCTGAGAAACTCCCATTCAACTGAATCATATGCATTTTGCAAATCGATTTTAAATGCAACTCTTTTAGGCCCACTCTTTCTATCATACCCTTTCATAATCTCTTGTGTTAGCAGGATATTATCCTGTATTTGCCTTCCAGGAATGAATGCACTTTGATTGCTACTGACCAAACTCCCTAACACAGGTTTAATCCTATTTGTTATTATTTTACTAATGTACTTGTACTTGTAAAGTACATTACAGCAAGCAATAGGTCTAAACTCAGTCACTTTACTAGGAGTAGGAACTTTAGGAATCAGAGTAACAAGAGTAGCATTAATTTCACCAAGTAATCTTCCGGAAGAGAAAAACTCCTTAATAGCACAGCAAATTTCATTCTCAATAACACCCCAAGCTTTTTGAAGAAAGCAGCAGTGAAACCATCTGGTCCAGGAACCTTTGAATCATCAATATCAAATAAAGCTTTTTTAATTTCATCACATGTAACATTTATGATCATCCTCTCAACTTCCTCAGGAGTTAACTTTTTCACAAAGAGATCATCAATATCATCAATCGAACATCATGACTTGTACCAAGAAAAACTTTGAAGTGGTTTAAAAAGAGGTTTGGAATTTGTTCACCATCATATCTCACACCATTATCGTCACACAAAGAGAACACTTTACTTCTATGAGACCTTCCTTTTAGAACTTTATGAAGAAAAAAAACTTGTATTTCTATCTCCTTCTTTCAACCACTTAATCCTTGCTTGTTGAGACAAAAACTTTTCCTCATCAGATTCTGCTTCTATAAATTCTTCCACCAGCTCTGCTTCCACCAGCTATCAAAGAGTTAACTGTAATAAGTTTCACAAATCTAAGTATGGTATCACAGACCCCATCTACTCATCAAACTTCATCTTTAAGTACTTGTAAAAATAAGCCTCACGTGTTGGGTTCAAAGTTTGTGTAAAGAAGAGCAAGGTATATCACTTAGTGAGTTTTCAACCTGATTCACCCTATTAATCATTATAAACTTACTTTTCATGGTATATGTGGCTGCTCACCCACCTTCACAAAATTAAACACCGAATACATTGTGATTGGTTACGAAAAAAACTCCCCGAAGTCTTACTAGTTGAAGGATTGTTCTTTCAAGGTGTTCAATGGTATTGGGATGAAATAATCAAAATGCTTAAACATGGAAATGAAGTAAGGCATCTGTATGTAGCACCTGAATTCCTAAACTATTTTGAAGCTCTTTTCCCTCTTTCAGTGTGTTTTCTGTTGACTTTTTGGGTAGTCAAACCAAGCTCAAAACTTTTTACATTAATGATGACTGTCCGCTACTTATTTCCCTGAAGAACGGACAGCCAATAAATAGGGAAGCTGTGAAAAGGTGGTCGGTTTGGAATGAAATGGAAGAATGCTGAATATTTGGAATAATGGAGAGTATTGTTATGTGTCCAATTCAAGTATCGAGACCTTTATGTCATTTTTACAAGTATGAGATATTTTTTGTGATTTCAGTTATGCTATGCCTTACCTATAACCATTGTTAGTGATAATGAGCATATGAATGAATTGATATTATATCCCCTTGTTTTTCTTTAATCACTCTAACACTGTGTTCTTTAGCAATAAAGCGAAATATGATTTCTGTAGATAATAAAGTTCCACATTCTGATGCTACATACAGAGTAGCTCTGTTCAGAGCTCTGCTTCACACACTCAACAGCTGTTCTATAAGAACGAAACTCGTCATGAAATCCCTCAAATATTAACAAGTAAACAATACTGAGTCTTTATTTGAGTATGTCTTACTATAATCTTTTATTGTTAAACAACGGAGCATATAAATTATATTGTCAGTGTGAGTGAATTTTGGTTGTCACCTAGCCGTGAACAAGAATAAGTGGTTGAAAACAGCATATTTACATAAAACTACATATCTATATGAGGGGAAGTCCACATAATACTGCATTTCCAGAATATGGATGCCTGTATGGTTATCTAATAGACAAAGGGTCAAAACTTGTAGACTAGGTTAATCAAGTCAAGCTCACTCAAGGTTCAAATATATATATATTAATTGTTCGTATTAATTTTTGTAAGATATTACGTGTGAGGAAGGATTTCTTTTCTAATACATTTTAGAACTTTTTGAGCTTATTTAAAATCTGTTGGGATAAGGTTAAAATATATATGAACTTCATTAAATTATGGGTTGAGTCTTACAGTAAAGAGAAATGAGTTTTCGTGTGTTTAACTGTGTTCCGCACTGGGAAAAGAATAATATAAAAGTGGATATATGTATTGGCACTCCTTCAATACTTATTGAAGTAATGGTGCAGGTCTAACGGATGCAAAATGCGAGATGGAATGAGCCATTCTGGTTTGACAGTTTAAACATACTTGGCACACTAATATAGTAGAGGTGGCAAAACGAGGCGGTCAGGTGGGTTTGAGTAACGGGTCAAACGAGCCAGCATAAATTTTGGGTCAAAACAGGTTTGGGTCAAAATGGGTGGCCTTGAAATCTGGGTCGTGTAGGGGTCACAGTTGAATGACACTTGTGCGACTAACAATATGAAGTTTAATTAATTCCATCTGGTAAAAATCCATTCATTCAACCATTCAAACATTTAATCAAACATTGGTGAGCATGACATTACCCAAAAATCCAACCTTTGAACATTATGCATTTTTTAAACAAATAGTACTCCATAATAGTGAATACAAGCTCTGAAAATTGCTGCAATAGTTTTCGTCAATTACGTAAGGGTTAGTTTCAGCAGCAACTGTACTAAATGCACCATCAGTGAGCAGAAATAAGAGCTGGAATATTACATGGTAACAATCAAACCTGAGAACCAACTACACATCTAATAATATGTTTATACAGTAACGTCCAGGTGCTTGCACCACAAATCCACAACTACCAGCATATTTCATGTTCATTACTAATCAGCTAAACAAAGTAAGAGCATTATCACACTAACATCAAACATATTAATCGTACACTAAGACTTTATTAGTATATTAACAAAACTGAATTCAATACTAGATCGAGTCACTACTGTTGAACAGAGCCCACATGGACTAGTGATCAAGTCATTACATTGGCCTGTATTACACCCCTAGCAGCCGCTTTTAAAGCATGATACCCTATCATCATCAAGTATGCTGTAATTCTACATATGTAAAGCATTTTATCGAACACTTTTCGTACATTATATTATTATACACCCATGGTGTTGGTGACAATTTTATTAATAACCGGGCATTAGAAACCCGTCAAAATACAAGTGAAGCATGATATTACAATAACATGTACAAAATAAGAAAAATACGAAAACAGAAGTAGAAGAAGAAAAACGCAGAAAAAGCATAAAACTAAAGTACTATGCACTTGCAACCCTTTGCAATCTTGCAATGAACACCACCACCTTTACATACACCCAATCTTTCAAGCAATTCTGTAAGTGGAAAAAAGCATGTATGAGACAACGATTGAGAAGTAAAGCGCTACATGCGATCCAAAATGCAGTTGTAAAACCAGTGGCCCCTCCAATATAAAACCACTAGCTTCATAACCCGCCCGATGGGCGGGTACGCTTCATAAAAATGTTTGTCTAATTTTTTTTTACGCATAAAATAATTAATGAATATGTCAAATATGTTGAAGGCAATAAAATGAAAATCATAAAATATATTGCTCATGTGTTATATATAAAAATAACAATCATAATAAATTAATTACATAAGGGTTATTATTATGCGAAATAAGACTTCTTTGTACACAACGTTTGTTGTGTAGTTAGCGTATCCGCAGTCTTTGTTACAACAAAGAATCTTCATGCGGGATGAGCAGCATATGCATCGACTGTTATAAATTTACCAATATAAATGTCAGTTCCAAGTAATATGACTTCTTCTAACATACTATCTATCATCACACAAAATTCAAACAAAAATGGTCTTTACAAATATTTACTAATTGATGTAGCATAAAATATTTGGTTTATGTGTTTGGTCAAACATGAGTCAAATTTATCAATGTGTGGTGTATAGACATGCGTCGAGGATACAACATACACTAAAAGACCGAAAGACCACAGTATAAACTTTGGAATGGACTCATGACACACAGTCCAAATAATAGTTTCTATGACAACGGTAAATAGTAAGTTAAATAATGCTTGTTAAAATAAGTTACACCATGATCATAAGTGTTTTACTAACCTTATTGCTTCACCAAGACCAACAGAAATCATATAGACAATCCAACATGTGTCAAGACTGCCAAAAATAAAGCAGCAAACTAATATACGTGTCGACTTAAACCATACGGTGGACATTGAACATGAATATGAAAAAAAAGGTTAAAATAGAATAACCTGATTGATAATAATATGTCTCTAACTTTAGATTTGAGAATAGACCGGATAATAGAGCAACCAAATCGAATGACCAATATACTACCACTCACAGTGATCTAACATGCTAATTCTTTGGTCCCAGAACTTGTTGCTTAATCTCTTCAATCTTTGATGCTAATTCATCTTTGTTTATCTACAAAACAGAAAAGCATTATAGTAAGCTAAAGATCTAAATACAAAATAAATAAAAATAGTAATTATGTCATGGTGTCTCTATAAAGTCTCGAAAGTATAGTTGCGCCAAAATATTATAACACAGGTGATGATATATTAAATGATTATACATCAGTATGTGCAAGAACTAAATAACATACCAAAGGTATTTTGTCGACAACTCTAATATCTATACAGTTAACCACAAGGATGAAACACTATCCACAGCGAGTAAATCGATTGAAAAGGAATCTTGAAGATCCAATTACATAATGAACATAAGCATGTTATCCGTAATTAATACTCCGTAGTACCTAATTATTTATATGTTTTATAGACACATCAAAACTATTGAAATAAACACGAGATAAATGAAATGATATACTCGATTGTAATCTAAAATAAAATCCACTGTTCATCTAAGTTCTCTTTAGCTTTATCTGTTGGTATGAAGGTTCATTAACCATATACATATTTTGATATATCTTACAAAATGTTGATACTTATTTACACGTTAACATACATGCGGAGATGAATCGGATATGTCGGAGTATGTAGGCACAACTAATGCATGACCATAATATGCCTATGGAAATATATCAGTAACACTTTATCCAATAACTAAATGATGGAATTTAAAAAGGTGCATAATCAAAATAACCTGCATGGTTGCCCAATCAGCATATAAATGATAACTGGTCTGCTGCAGTGGATCATGTATCTGCAAGAGTTATACTTATAAATAAACTCCTAAAACACAATATGTATGTCCATATTACAAATCGATCTAAGCAGTCAAGTTTGTAGAAACAATTCCTATTAATTATATCAAGTCTATAAAATATCGAAGAAAGTTTTGAAGATGTTTTTAAATTTAAAAGTAATAATTAACTGTTAAAAAATCTTACAATGTCCGATCAAAGAATGTCTATGCTGTTTTTCATGACTGCTACTATTACTGAATTCCCAATCTAGAACTTGGAGCATGAAACGAAGTGCCGTTGCACAAACTTTTGCTTCTAAGACAGTAGTATCAGAATTTGTAATTTTAGTTGTTACACTTTTTGCAGCCTCCACTGCCCAGCAATATAAATTCTGTAAAATAAAAGGAGAAAATGAAAACAAAGTGAGAAGCACAAAGACAAACTTTCTAAGGTCAGGGAACAACGCTCTCACAAATGCCACAAATGTGAGTAGCCTTTCTTTGAAATGAGCTCTGCAAACTTGCAATTGTGTATCTACTCGTCCTGGTCAAAGTAGATGGACATAGTAAATAGTATACAACGGAATCCTCATTTTTAATCACATATGATCAGTCATTTGAATCTTTTTACAGTCAAAAGTATATGTTGCAAAATGGGTAGAACGGTTAATTTTGGAACATCATTCATATGTATTTTGAATAAAGCTACAATAGGTCTCTATCCCTTGACACATAGATATGCACCATATTATCCAGATAGTGAAAACCATGACCTTTTACGAACAAAGAAGAACCATGACCTTGATTAAGTTAAAACAACTAATATTTATAATAGACACATAAAAAGGTAAGAATGGTGTTTAGTTTTCAGTAATTCACTAATTCAGGTTGATTAAGCAATTCATGTTTGGAACTTTGTTAAACTTTCGCAAACCTTTTAGATAAGTGTTTGTCAATACATTTTAAAAGTGGTTATAGTAATAAGATTAACATATATATATGCGTGAGATAGTGTCTCGATTTGCTTCTAGGTTCTTATAAATTCATTTCTTAGGGATTTACATGTAAAACATATGATTGGAAAATTCTAGTTAGTTTCATTGCGACTAACTAAACTGGTTATTTGACCTCTTAAGTAGCTACTCTAAACTGGTGATTTGAACACTAAAGAGGTGTTTAGGATTGCTTACTAAATTAGTTTATTAGCTAATTGTGTAATCCTAGAGTATTCTATTAACAGCTTATGTAGCAGTTCTTAATCATTTGTGCTTTTGGAACAATTTAGTTTTCTTGGGCACTAATTTATAGAGTTCTGTAAAAATGTCCATTATCTTACGTGAACTAACTCTTAGCCATACAAAGGTATACACTGCAAGTAAGAACAATGATTCATAGAAACTGAATCAATTTGAGCACAATTAAGACGAAGTTCAAGTTTACTCAATAACATATTGTCCATGTTAAAATATCAGCATATTATCTCTATATAGTCATTAGCAGGGACTGAAAACATGAATTTGGATAACGCTTTGTTGCTGTTGTGGCATTTATGGGTTCTACTTTTACGTTGTGTTTCTTGATTATATAGGTAATTAGGTATTACGTGTAGGGAAATAACGCCATGCATTGATGTAGTTAAATATGTTATGGTGTAATTTTGCACTGAACAAAATACTTATGCTTTGAACCATTAAATAGCATCATTGTGTGTTCTTGTTATTCTCACAATCATTGTTGTCCAATAGTGAGCATGTGCAAATCAAAAGATAAGTAGATAAAGGGTCAAATGACAATAGATGAGATATTATATTATATCTCGAATAATAGTAAAAAACCAATTATAAGAGTAATATGTGTTATTACAACTATTAGTAAATTGGTTATATGATCCATATAGTATTAGCCAAACAAAAGAACTAACTATTCGCATGTGATTTGTATTAAAAAAAAAGGTGTGAGACGCGTCGAATACCTCTTTGGCCAATCGGGAGAGCATCTAAGCTAGCTTTTGCTGAAATAAGTGCATAAATGATGTCATTTACGAACATACAAATAGAAGCATAAAGAATATCTGAAAGTAAAAGCAGAAGGTAAACCTGGTGTGCTGCAAGTTCTCCTCTTCCAGTGAACTCAACTTGGAATAGAGCAATGACAGAATCAACAACCTGCTAATTCCCAAATGATTAGTACATGCTCACTAACTCGTTATAACTATAAAGTTCAGATCTTTATAGCCTACCTCATTAAAGGCCAGTTAGCCATTGACATTGGAATGGAGCTCGGTCATCCTTTCCTTTTGTGAATGATTTCCCGGTTTCTAGTGCAATGATGGCCTTCGACTTTTGATCATCGGTAAAACTTATCGTCTCATCCTTAACACTCTTCCTTATCCTTGATAATATTGCCCATTTCCTGCTTAAAGAAATCAATGGTTTGAGATATAAAAAATAAATAATTATCATCATCAAAATCCTTGTATTCAGTAATATCATTTATCAACTAACTCAAAAGTTAAAAATGTTGCCATTTTTTTCAAATTGGGATTTACCTCTTGTTATTACTCAAAAGTTAAAAAAACATATGAATAAGAAATTAGCAGCGAAAGTAGTTGTCAATATTAATAATACTCAATTCACCCGAGGCTAATGAATGTTGAGTCATTCCATTTGTTGACAAATTATGTTCGTCGGGTCGCAAAGATTCAGTGCCACCTATTCCAGAATCAAAAGGTAAAAGTTATAGACTATGGGCGGTGAACGATAGCTGCATATATCAGGCAACTACTTATAAACATATACTACTTATAAACATATACGTTTATATAGTGGTTTCGCAAACTGATGGAAAAAAACAACATTGAAATATGAAGCCCCAAATAGAATTAGGGAGCAACAATTAGTAACGTCGTTAAGGTAAACAGTGTATCACAAACATACCTGTATTTAAATTTGCCACTATTCACACAAGTCGGCCATCTACTATTTCCAACAGAAGTACATGTGTTTTCGTGGTGGTTCATATTTACACCTGTTACAAAAAGGCAACAGCAAACTGTACACATTTAGTACAACTGGAAATAGCTATTGCACATTATGTTTTTAACGGTTCAACTAACTTATAGGTAAGCAGACCTTCTACCAATTGACACTTCCGTTGTTTATTTTCCTACGACACTGAGGTGTTTTCTTTATGCGGTCCGATGACGTTCACTGCAATGGATATTCGTTAGTTGTTTAGTGTAATATCAATGGAGTTGAGAACTTGTGTGTTACCATCGACTTTAGTCCACAAAAAAAGGCAAACTGTAATGTAAAATGGGGACATACTGTAATTTTGATCTATAGGGTTTGCTCACCTGTGACACATTAGGTATGCTCAAATGAACTTACTTTAGGTTGGTATTTCATTCAAAAATAGCATATAACTACAGTTTGGGGCTGCTCAAACTGAAATGTGACACATCGGGTCTGCTGAAATATGGGAACATTTTAACTTATTATGTGTCATTTAACGCAATTTAGTTAACCGAAACCAACTCAATACTTGATCGACACATAAAGGTTGTAATAATATTCATGAAAAACTTACAATTTGATAATAAATATAACCTGTTTTCGCCTAAAATCGACATAACAATTTTTTTTTAAAAAAAACAACCGACTTATACCGTTTGGTGGGAAACATAATTCTTTGACTTATATAAGCATTCAGGGTGCCTACTACTCATTTGACTAAAGAAAACGGTTTCATTTCCATTTGTAGCTTCTTCTATTATCCATATAAGCTCGAAACATGAAAATAAATTTAACATTGAACCGTAAATATAACAAAAGTGAAAGAGATACAAATTGCTTCACTTGCCTAGGTGTGCAGATCGGCTGTGTTCGTTGTTTGCCCGCGAACTGATGCTACCCTTTTTAGCCCCTGCGTTAACACCTGTAACAAAAGCAAATCATCAAACACATGGTGTGCATAAAAATTCGATGGTAACACACAAGTATTCAAGAGGAAAATGCTCAAATCTAATGAAATAAAAGCAAGAGAAAGGCATAAAGAGGAAAATGCTCAAATCTTCAAACCATCAAGAAATTGCCCTTCATCAAACACCATTCCAAGAATTCTTATACCATAAATAAGCTTCAACCGCTTCATCTATGCCTTCATGTTCAACAAAAGATTAATCAGATAATATTAAATTAGTGATAAGTAATTGATAAATATAAGTGTTAATCAATGTGCAAGAAAATTATAAATTGCAAACCTAATTCAATAATTGATAATGAGATTTGGTGATCTCAAATATTCGAATGAGATTAGGGTTCTTTTGTAAAATAGGTTATTGTGAATCAGAGGTGAGGGCGATTTTCCAGATATTGATTTGAAGATTAAGGTTTGTTGGTTGATTTGAAATATCATGAGATATGATTGATATAGATTTTTAGGAAATGTGCGTGATTTGTGGATTTGAAATGGGAGGCAGTTACAAAGTGTGTGACTAATATTGATTGGAATGGGGATGTAACTGATTTATGGATGCAATTTTAGACATGTATATTTTGTTTTCAAAGCTTTCAACACAAACACTCAAGTGCTCTAGTGGTTGACACTCTTGTTTGTTGTTTGACAGGTCATGGGTTCGAGTCCCATAAGTTCCTTCTTTTTTAAGGATTACAAATTCATGCATGAAAAGTGATTGCCATGTAGGCAATGACATGGCATAGTGTTGAATATGTGGCGATTAGGTGTCAAATGTTAGAGGTTTGTGACGTGGCATGGTAAGCCTATTATATAGTGTAGGATTTTTGAAGTTCATGTGCATCACCCTCACTATCACCGACTGGTGGAACTCCAAGATCTTCATCTTCGAGACATTTTGTCGCTGTAGGAAGTCCACATAGTCCTACATTTCCAGTGAACCTTTCAGGTGGAAAGGACTGGAGTTGAGTGCTGGATGGAATTCTCCCCGACAGGTTATTATATGACATGTCTAGATCATTAAGTGAATGCATCTCAGACATGCTTGATGGCATCTCTCCTGAAAACATGTTTCTAGATAAATTCAAAGTTAACAGTTCCGCCATTTGACCAATGTCTCGTGGAATCTGTCCAACTAGAGCGTTGTTGGACAAGTCTAGAACCAACAATCCATGCAGATTGGTAACTTCATTTGGGATATGTCCTGTCAGATTGTTGCTTGACAAATCAATCACCTTTAGCAATCCCAAAATGCTACTAAACTCATTTACCTTTCCTTGCCATTCAATCAACAGATGGTCAATATAGCTATGGTCAACAGTAAGAAAAGAGTTGCCCTCTTTGAACGATACATTCAGATGACCATGATAATGATGTACATTTTGTTCCAAAAACGATCCTTTTTGAACCATGGAAGTAAGACTGTTCACACACGATGGGATTGTTCCATAGAGCTTGTTATCTGACAGGTCTAATATTTGAAGACTTACTAATTGACATATTTGTGAAGGGATGGTTCCAAAGAAGTTGTTTGATTTTAGGCTAAGGGCATACAATCTTGACAGCTTTATCCCCATCCAAACAGGAATATCACCATATAAACTGTTGCCCCCCAAGTCCAGAATGCTTAACTGGGTGCAATTCTTCAAAGACACGGGCAATCCTCCAGAGAAGTTGTTGTTGTGTAAACTCAAAGCCTTGAGTTGACCCAAACATCCTACAGAGGGAGGAATACTTCCTGATAGAGTATTCTCTCCTAGATTAAGAACTTTTAGATATGTCAAATTCCAAAAACAGTCCGGAAGTTGCCCAGTTATTGTATTACGTGAGAGATCAAGAAATTCCAAATTTGTATACATTTGACACAAGAATGAAATTCCTCCATGGAATTTGTTTCTGGACAGATCTAAAAATTTTATACTTGCTGGAAAAGCAGGTATTGGACCATAAAAGTTGTTGACACTCAAAATTTTTATCTCAAGGTGGTGATTTGATAATGATTTTGGTAATCTCCCAGTTATGTTGTTGAAAGAGAGATCCAAATAGCTCAATTGAGAAGACTTCCACTGGTTCCAGTACTCTGTAGAAACTGTGTTTGAGATATTATTTCTGGAAAGATCAAGATGGGTGAGATTTTTCAGTTGTTGTATCCATTTGGGGAAATGAGGCCCTAGCTTGTTAGAACTGAAATCCATATATTGTATACTCTGAGAAAGGTTTGACACGTCATCATTAGAAAGAACTCCTTTGAGTGAGTTGTTTGAAAGATCTATATACAAAAGATTCGATTTTCCAATGTTTTCAGAGATAGCACCTCTAAGAGAATTGGAAGATAGACCTAGATCATGAAGGCTGGGTAGTTGCCACAGTTTGTCACTTATCGTTCCATCTAACCGATTATAAGACAGGTTCAAGTAAGAGAGGAATGAAAAGTGTTGGATCTCATCAGACAATGACCCTGTGAATTGGTTACTTGAAGCATCCAAATCTAGCAACTTAGTAGCTGATGTGCATCCAGACAACTTGTTCAGAAATTCTCAATTTTGTCAGAAAGTGGAAAACTAATATTGGAGTTTAATCGCTATGTAATAGGAGTTTAATCGCTATGTAATAAGAGATTTTCAGAAAGTGGAAAACTAATATTGGAGCAATTAAAATAGTACAAATAAGAATGCTCAATTTTGTCACGTAAAATAAAAGGAGTCATCCTATTGCCCAATTAGAAAGTTAAAATTGAAACAACTGGTTAAATCCATCTAAATCTAATCCAGCAAAAAATATATATATAAACATATGTGTCGGTTTTGTCAAAAAGAAAAGAAAAATAGAGAGGGGGTAGTTAATAAATCTTTAGTTGTTAATTTTTTAATAAATTATGTAAACTTAAGTAAACTTATCAGTTTTTTATATCTTTTTAATAACTTTATGAATTTTATAAATACCACATAGACTAAAAAAAACATATATGTTGTTATATATAGATATTATTATCATTATATATTAAGCTATTGTATATTAATAAAACTATAAATATCAAAATGAAATCATGAGTTACTGTAATATGTAAATGTATACACATATATTCCACATACAAACACCTCATATTATTTCTGTTAGCTATAGAAGTAATGATCATAATGTTATAAGTTTTAGGCTACCCACAATAACAATCCTCAACAACCCTTATTTTTCTGCCATGTCATCTTTCTCTCTCATGTGACCTACAGACGACCTTTTGGGCACAGTAAGGCGACTGGTATTTTTTTTTCTTTTAAACAACTTTTTACAAAATTTTTAACAACAAAATTAAAATTAATTAATAATAAAACACATTACATAATAATTCAAATAAAATCAAAACATTACAATAAGTTTAAAATGAGAAGTATAAGAGAAAAGTAGTTTGAACTTCTGTATAAAATAGTGAAATGAGTAGCGTATTTATAGGGTAAAGGGTTTAATTTTAAAAAGTTATTATATTTTTTATAAACGGTCATATTTTTTAATGTGACATGTGACCGAGGGTGGTAATCGGTCGGCTTGCAACCCTCATTCCATCCTACCGAGTGTGACTGATTCCCTCACAAAAAGGACGACCGGTTGCAACCTTCACGACCGAGTCAGTCGAAGGGATTATTGTTGGTAGCCTAAGGGTCTACTTTGTAATTAATTAAATAATAGTTTATACACTTACACATGTAATCATTGGGGTATAAATATTCCCCACTAGACACTTTGTCTTTTGTGATACTTATATCATTTGAAATACGAGTCTATGATTTTTCTCTCAAGGTGTGCACGATCTCTATTCTATCTAATCTCTCTATATAACTCACGGATAATCAATATACATGAATAGCTTATGAATCATGAGACCAAAAGTGGTATCAGAGCTTGTGTGTGGACGATCATTGCTTAGTCTTAGCTTTGTACAAGAATCGAATAACTTATTTTAACCCCGAGATACAAACTTAAACTATACGAATACGTTTGAATAAGAAACTTTGGATTTGAAAGTGAAAAGATGATTCTTTTTTGATAAAAAGATGATATCATATCGTAAAGGTTCATGTGCATTTAGCCAGCCATGATACCTTAACATCATCAAGTATGTTGCAATTCTATGTAAAGCATTTTATCTAACACCTTCAGTGCATCATATAGCTATACAGTTTATAATATGAACATATGGAGATGCCGTATATCACACAACGAGGGGAAACGGCCACCCATGGTGTTAGTGGCAATTTTATTAATAAAGGGGACTTAAAAACCCTTGCCAAATACAAGTGAAGCATGGAATTACATTATTATACCACTATGCACGCGTAACCCTTCGCCATTTTGCTATGAACACTACCACCTTTACGTACACCCAATCTTTCAAGCTATCATGCAACTGGAAAAAAGCACGTCTCCCACGGCGGTTAAGAAGTAAAGCACTACATACTATCCAAAATCCGGTAGCAAAACCAGTGGCCCCTCCAACATAAAACCATCTTTGAAGTTCATCAGTGCTATACCCATCACTTTCACTCTTAACAACAGGTGGAACTCCTACATCTTCATCTCCGGGATATTTTTTTGTTGTAGGAAGTCCACACAGTCTTGAATTTCCTGTGAACCTTGCAGGTTCAAAGGACTGGAGTTGAGTGCTCGATGGAACTCTTCCGGACAAGTTATTAAATGACACGTCTAGATCATTTATTGAATGCATGTCAGACATGCTTGATGGCATCTCTCCTGAAAGCATGTTTATAGACAAATTCAAAGTTAATAGTTGTGTCATTTGACCAATGTTTCGTGGAATCTCTCCAACTAGGGAGTTGTTTGACAAGACTAGTACTAACAATCCATGCAGATTGGTAACTTCATTTGGGATTTGTCCTGTCAGATTGTTGCTTGACAAATCGATCACCTTTAGCAATCCCAAAATGCTACTAAACTCATTTACCTTTCCTTGCCATTCAATCAACAGATGGTCAATAAAGCTTTTTTCAACACTAGAACCAGTGGATTCCAATGTACCAATTCTCAAATCGAAAACACTATGATAATGATGTACATTCTGTTAAAAAAACAATCCTTTTTGAACCATGGAAGTAAGATTATTCACACATGATGGGATTGTTCCATGGAGATTGTTAAATGACAAGTCTAAGATTTGAAGACTTACTAATTGACATATTTGTGAAGGGATGGTTCCAAAGAAGTTGTTTGATTTTAGGCTAAGGGCTATTGGATACTAATTTATAATCCATGAAAGTCAAACACGAAAGTCAAAAGAGTCGTTTATGTATATGTATAAAGTGTAGGGTACTAGAATGACAAAGACAAAGTTAGAAACCGTTTATTCGGTTATGTTAGTTATAGAAACGTTATGTTGTTTAGTGAAACGTTGTGTTGTTTAGTTGTGTCGGTTCATGGGTTATATATATCCATAAAACCCAACTTTGTAAAAACTAATGATTGATTATATAAATAAACTTAGTATAATTTATATTCGATTGTTCATAGAGATTAGACTAACAGTGGCATCAGAGCCAAAAGGTTCAGGGAACCAGATATAGAAAAGAGAGACAACGATTCAGGGAATCGTTTTATAGAAGAAAACCAACGATTCAGGGAATCGTTTTAGAGAAGAATAAAAAAAAAACCAATTGATTGAGGGAATCAATCAAGAGAAAGAGAGGAGAAGAGTTTTTGATTCACAGTAATCAAATAAAGAAAGAAACACGATTCGATCAGAGAATTAGGAAAAGAGGAGAGAAAAAAAAACATACCGGTTGTGTTTACCGCCGCCGTGTGTTTGCCGGAGAAGATAAAGACGACAGTAACCGAATCACCACCGCTGGAGAAGAAAGGAAAAACCACCACCACCGTGTAATTGAAACAAGAACCATATCACCATCGATTGCAAATTCGTTAACCAGAAAAGGAAGAAAAAAAAAAGGGGGATTTTTGCCCTAATTTGTGGTGTTCATCGAAACCAGAAGAAAGAAGAAGGAAAATAGGAGCGGGCTTGTATTTGGAGAAAGCCAGTAGTCCACACATTCAAGATAAGGCTTCCTTTTAATTTAAAAGTTTTTTTTAGATTAAATACCTTATTATTTAGTTACAAGCAATTAGATTTTACCATTACAATTCACATTAAGAATTGTTTGAGAATTATTGTGGAATAGACAGAAAAATTTAAGTTCGACTATTGTCTAGAAGATATTGATTAGAAAAGGTTAGAATTGTTAAGAATTATTATGGATTAGACAGAAAGTTAAGTTCGACTATTGTTAGAAGTTATATCGATTTTTTAGTAGAAACTAAAGGTGAAGATCATTAGGCAAGAGAATATGTCGGGAGATAGAAACGAAAATATTGTTTTCGCCTCATCATTATCATCATATCAATGTCCAGTTTTAAACAATACGAATTATACATTATGGGCATTAAGAATGAAAAAGATATTATTGGCAAATGGAGTATGGGATTTAGTAGAAGGAGTAAGTACATCAAAAGAGATTGATGTAAAGAAGGATAGTTCGGCGTCAGCATACCTATTTCAAGGGTTACCAGAGGATTTGCAAATGCAAGTTGCGGGATGTGAAACATCGAAAGAAATTTGGGATTCACTAAAGGCTAGATTTATTGGGACAGAAGATGTACAACAAGCGCACTCGCAACAACTCAAATCAGAATTTGAGAGACTTGTGATGAAAGAAGATGAATCAATAGATACATTCGCTGGAAAGTTGATGAGTATTATTACAAAGGCTGCTACATGTGGATTGACGTTTGATGAACAAACAAAAGTACGAAAATTACTTAATGCAGTGCCAGATAAGTTTGTACCAGTAGTAGCAACAATAGAAATGGTTGTAGAGTTTAAGACTGTAAAGTTGGAAGAGATTATAGGAAAACTTAAGACTTATGAAGAAAGACTTAAGTTTAGAAAAGGAAGTGAGGTAGATAATAGTGAAAAATTGTTGTTCACACGTCAAGGGAATAACAGAAGTTATGAACGCAACTATGGAGATGATAGACGAGGAGGTGGTAATCAAACACGAGGAAGAGACCAAGGAAGATTCACAAGAGATAGTAGGAATAGTTATGATAGAAACAAGAGAAACCATGGAGATCAAAACTACCATAGGAGAAACTTTAGAGAAATAGAATGTTATAATTGTCATGAGTTTGGACACATTGCTGCAAATTGTTCAAAACCAAACCGTAGAGAAGAAAAAGCAAACCTTGTGTTCGAAGATGACGAACCAGCACTATTGATGGTTACTAGTAAAGATGAAAAGGAGATAAATGAAGAACCGAAAAGGAAAGGAATTGTCATTGAGAAGGATGAAATTCAAAAGGAAAAGTTAGAAGATATGCGGTCAGAGATAGAAATTGATTTGAAGAGTAAATTAGAGTTTTGGAAGTTTGAAATGCTTCAAGAGTTAGAGATGGAGAAACAAGAGTTTGAGACAAAAATAAGAAATAGAGAAATGGCATTTGAGAAACAAATGCAGAGAGAGTTAGAGAACCTCAAGAAGTTGAGAGATTGCACAAGCAAAGAGATGAAAGAGTTAAGATCAGAAAGAGAACAGTTTGAGAAAGAAGACCATGAAGTTACTTTAGATAAGAAACTCCTAGAAGAAGAAAGAGTTGACAAGGGCAAACGCAAGAAGCATCAAGAGATGCCATCAAGATTTCAGAAGGAAAGCCAGATTGAGAAAGACATTAAATCATGCATCAAGAAAGTTGAACCAGAAGATCATGATACAAGAAACAGATTATTGGAGATGCAAGATTATGAAATGATACAAATGAAGGAAGATAGTGACAAAGGAGACAAAGATGATCGAGATGAAATTAAAGACAAGGAAGAAAGAAGTCAAACCAAAAGGAAAGTTCAAGACAAAGTTCGTGTTGAAGATCAAGACAAAGAAAGTGGAAACAAGCCAAAGTTCAAAGATAAAGATAATGGAGCTTCAAGATATCGAAGACATGGATTAATAAATTAGGGAGGAGTATTGGATACTAATTTATAATCCATGAAAGTCAAACACGAAAGTCAAAAGAGTCGTTTATGTATATGTATAAAGTGTAGGGTACTAGAATGACAAAGACAAAGTTAGAAACCGTTTATTCGGTTATGTTAGTTATAGAAACGTTATGTTGTTTAGTGAAACGTTGTGTTGTTTAGTTGTGTCGGTTCATGGGTTATATATATCCATAAAACCCAACTTTGTAAAAACTAATCATTGATTATATAAATAAACTTAGTATAATTTATATTCGATTGTTCATAGAGATTAGACTAACAAGGGCATGCAACCTTGACAACTTTTTGCCAATCCAAACAGGAATATCACCATATAAATTGTTGTCCCCCAAGTCAAGAATGCTTAACTGGGTGCAATTCTTCAAAGACACGGGCAATCCTCCAGAGAAGTTGTTGTTGTATAAACTCAAAGTCTCGAGTTGACCCAAACACCCAACAGAGGGAGGAATACTTCCTGTTAGAGTATTTTGTCCTAGATTAAGAACTTTTAGATATGTCAAATTCTGAAAACAGTCCGGAAATTGCCCGGTTATTATGTTACGTGAGAGATCAAGAAATTCCAAATTTTTATACATTTGGCACAAGAATGAAATTCCTCCATGGAATTTGTTTCTGGACAGATCTAAAAAATTTATACTTGCTGGAAAAGCAGGTATTGGACCATAAAAGTTGTTGACACTCAAAATTATTATACCAAGGTGGTGATTTGATAATGATTCTGGTAATCTCCCACTTATGTTGTTTAAAGAGAGATCCAAATGGTACAACTGAGAAGATTGCCACTGGTTCCAGTACTCTGTAGAAACTATGTCTGAGATTTTATTTCTCGAAAGATCAAGATGCTTGAGATTTTTCAGTTTTTTTATCCATTTGGGGAAACGAGGCCCTAACTTGTTAGAACTGAAATCTACATATTGTATACTCTGAGAAAGGTTTGTCACGTCATCATTAGAAGGAACTCCTTTGAGTGAGTTGTTTGAAAGATCTAGATACAAAAGATTTGATTTTCCGTTGTTTTCAGAGATAGCACCTCTAAGGGAATTGGAAGACAGGTATAGCCATTGAAGGCTGGCTAGTTGCCACAGTTTGTCACTTATTGTTCCATCCAACTGATTATAAGATAGGTTCAAGGAATTAAGGGATGAAAAGTGTTGGATCTCATCAGACAATGACCCTGTGAATTGGCTACTTGAAGCATCCAAATACTCTAATGTAGCTGATGTGCATCCAGACAACCTGTTCCGAAATTCTGAAAGTTTCCCATCAAACTTGTTGCTAGAGAGATAAAGCTCATCAAGCTTATTGCCAATTAATGGGCACAACCAACGATACATGGATGAGTTGAGATTGTTGTTATCGAGAGAAAGGTAATCAAGAGATAAAGAAGAGTTGACAGATGAAGAATATGGATGCATGACTTGTGAGAGGTCACATCCATTTAAGCTTAAATCCGATAGGTTTTGGAGACCTATAATTACATTTACCCAGTTATTTGCTTTGGCTAAAGAAATTCCATCCATATAAAGGTCTTTTAAAGAAGAAAGAGAAGACAACCAATCTAAGTTTTCAACTCTACAACTTCTGAGGGGACCTAGATAAAGGCTTTCCAAAATGGTGAGGTTTCCAAATTCTGTAGGAATGGTTCCAGAGAAAGAGTTGTCTGAAAGACGAAGGTAATTTAATTTGGTCAAGGAACTAATGGATCTCGGAATGCTTCCAATGAAATCATTCTTACTAATGTCAAGGTGTGTTAATTCGGTTAAGGAACCAATGGACATGGGAATGGCTCCACTGAGATTATTGTCCCAAAGAGAAAGTTCTGTTAATTTAGCCAAAGAACCAATGGATTCTGGAATGTTTCCAATAAACTGATTGCCATAAAGGTCAAGAACAGTTAACTGGGTCATGTTACCAATGGACTTAGGAATGGATCCAGTAAACTGATTCCAAGAAAGGTCAAGATAAGTTAACCGGGTCATGTTACTAATGGACTTAGTAATGGATCCAGTAAACTGATTGTTAGAAAGGCCAAGATAAGTTAACCGGGTCATGTTACCAATGAACTCTGGAATGGATCCAGTAAACTGATTCGAACCAAGGTCAAGAAAAGTTAACTGGGTCATGTTACCAATCAACTCAGGAATGGTTCCGGTAAAAGAATTTCCAGAAAGGTCAAGATGATTTAAGTAACTTAAGTTAAGCAGAGAATGGCTAATCTCACCTCCAATTAACTGATCCGAACCTCCCAGTATCCCTCCGTCAAGATGAATATAGGCAGACAATCCAAGTTCTGTGACATGACCTGTTTGGTTGTTGCATGTGACACCCCACCATTCACAGCAATTATCTTCTTCATCGGTCCTCCATGTAGAGAGACGATCTTTGGGGTCTTGAAGTTTAGCTTTGAAATCAAGAAGAGCTTGCCTTTCCTTATCGATGCACTTATGAACAGCTCCTCCTGGTGCAGCAAGCCAGCAACAAGTTGGTGGCCAAAGGAAGTTGCAGTTGTGGTATTAAACCACAGAAAGACAAGTGACAAAATAAACAAAACATGAGTATGCATAAAGTTAAAGTAAATACTTTCTCTCATTTGGCAGTTATATAAAATTGTTTTGATGTGTTTTGATATGATAATGAAAACATATACCTCTATGAAGCTTTATATAGACTTCGAGAAAAATGAAGAATTGAACTAGACAGATATAAATTTTGTGGACCAGACAACCACTTGCAAAAAAAAAATGCAAGAAATTTAAAATTTTGTAGTCCCACATTAGACGACCAAAGACACTCAAGTCTTTGCAATTTGTAGTTATCCTTTTATAAAAAGAATGTGATTTCAAGAGTAATCTGCATAGGTAAATTAATTGGTCATTTGAATTTTTACTGCATTTGATTAACTATTTAAGCCAATATAAGTTGTTTAGATTCAAGATGAATTATTACATTTTGTGTTTGTTGTGGACAGGGTTTAGGTTTGCATCCAGGGGCGGATCTAGTGTATAGCACGGGTGTGCAAGTGCATACCCTAAAATTCGACGGGTAGTGTAAAAAACATAGGGTGCATACCCTTCAAGGAACATTCGAGCAAAAGTGCATACCCTATTTTGAAATCCTAGTTCCGCCACTGTTTGCATCCAAGTTATTAGTTCAGGTGTTGACGTTAAAATTGGAGCGGCCCAGTGCTAACATACTCATCTTGGCTCATATTATATATTTGGTAACTAACAATACATGCTTTGGCGCAATTAAATCGTTGAACATCTATCTTATACTTTAGTTTAAATAGATAATGATAATCTTGTTACATTATTTCATTGCAATACTTAGTCGAAAATACATAGCAGAACACTCTTTGTATAAAGCTACTTCATTCAAAGTCTTGTACTTTGAATAATCGATAGAAACTGATTGATGCAATATGTCTAGTCAATTTGAAATTATGTATGTGTATTTTGAGTAATGCATAGAGGGTCTTTGCCTTTTACCCTAAATGAGCAGAAAATTTTGCGCATATATACAAAATTGGGCTAGTTAATTTCGGTATACTTATTGATTTGCTTTCTTCTTTTATAGTGAAGATCACTGGTTCTTTCTTCAAGTTGTTGTGAACTACATTATAATTCTTCTAACTTAGTGATGGTGAGGGGGAGGAGCTGAACACGTTTGAACCCGAAACCATTTTGATTCTTTGCTCAAACCCGCTTCACTCACCTGTTTGGTTGGCTCGTGGGGGCAGGCTTGTAATAAATATTGAAAGAGGAAGACAAATACTAAGAAAGTGTGCAAGTTAGAGGATGGAAATGGAATCTTGGAGATGAAAGTAATCTGATTTGGTCAGTTTAGTGAGCCCAACTTGAAGAGAATGGTTCAAAGTTGACATAAATACACTTGTCCTATTTTGTGAAAAAAATGGCGTTTGACTATAATTGCTACTAAAAAGTCTTCACATTTGAAAATTGAAGTGGATGGTCTCAAATTGGTTTCTTCTTTTTACATTACTGAATAAATTAATCCCACATTAGATGTCCAAATACTGTTCAGTACGAAATTAAACAGTCAATATTGGGATAAGGGTTGCCTATATTTTGTTTGATGAAATGCTCGTAAAGAAATTTGTGGTTGTTGACAGCGTGTTTGATGAAATTCCGAAACGAAATGATAATCCAACATGGGCTGATTATGTTAAAGCATGAAGTTGTTTTGGTGAAGAATTTGATGACTATACGCTCGAGTTAAGCAAGTCGATAGTGCTAAGGAGTACCATGGCTCTTGTAATAGTGTACTCAATCTTGTAAAACATCCAGTAGGATATGGTCTTAGCTACCTCAAAACTCGACAAGGTACTTTGGAAGTAATAAGCGAGTCATATTGTGGAACACAGTCGACAAAGATAACTACGAGGGACAAAAATATTTTAGTATACCACAGAATATTGAAAGCATAGAAGGAATAGTGAAAACTAGCATTCAAGCGTTGATCAAACATAAGAGAATAAGGAAATCAAGCAGTGAATTAAGTGTTGCTACAAATCTTGATTGGAAACCTGGTTTGAAGTTTTTGGTCAAATGAAAAATGGCGACAATTTCAGCATGGTCTAAATGAACATGGTGTTGTTGTTATATTTAATAATAGCTCATTATTGTTAATGGTTGAACCTAATCTCAAGTATATATGGCATTGAGTCAGTTGATGGACAGTCCGTTGGCTACTTTGGTAGAATGTTTAAAAGGCTAATTTATGACGAAGAGTTGGGGACGGCCATGGGCGGTTTTGGGCCGGCGCACCATCAGTAACCGAACCGGGCACAACCCACTAAGGCGTACTAAATTTTTTTATACCCATTATATGTACTAGGCCCAACCCATTAAGGGGTACTAAAAATAAACCCTATTAATCATTTAATCCAAAAAGTCAAAAACGATTTTGAAAGGACAAAAGAGTGAAGGGCTGAAGGCGTGAAGCACTGAAGCTTTGCTTTCAATAATCCATCTCCATCTTCAAATCATAACTAAGGTTACAACTTAGAACTCTCAACTAGTTATCAATTTTAATTGTTTTTATTTATCAATTTTGCCTAGTTATCAATTTTTAGTTATCAATTTTGCCTAGTTATCAATTTTAATTTTTTTTTTTTTTTGCATAATTGTATACATATACTAATATACAGTATATACTTAAATATATTATATTTTGTAGAAGTAATACTTTTGTTGCAAGAATGATTTTTGTTCATATTTTTGGCTTTTCGTACTTGATTATGGTCTATAGATATTATAATATAGGGGCATTTTTTTTTTCTTCGTGCCGGGCCTAATTTTTTTTTAACTTTCTCAGCGCCGCCCCTAGGGACGGCCATGCACTTGATTACAATGATGTATGTACGTCTTTATCAAGGATCTTATGTATACTTGCTGACTTGATTTCAGCTATCAAAGAGTTAACTGTAATAAGTTTCACACATATTAGTAAGGTCTCATGGACTTCATCTACTCATCAAATTTCATCTTTATTTTTATGTTTGTGTGAATAAGAGCAAGGTATATCACTTAGTGAGTTTATCAAGAGTCAACAAGAAGAAACTTTCAACCTGATTCACCCTATTAATCAATATAAACGTACTCCTCAAAGTCGTATTAGTTGAATGATTGTTCTTTGAAGGTGTTCAATGGTATTGTGATTAAATAATCAAAATGCTTACACATTGAAATGAAGTAAAGTATCTCTAGGTAGCACCTGAATTCACAGACAATTTTGAAACTCTTTTCCCTCTTTTAGAAGTGTTTTCTGTTGACTTTTTAGGTAGTCAAACCAAGCTCAAAACTTTTTACATTAACGAGATTGATGAAAGTTTGCTACTTATTACCCTGAAGAATGGATGCCAAGAATAAAAAGGAGGCTATGAATAGGTGGTTGGTTAAGTGGTTATGGAAATGGAAGAAACTATGGGTGGTTATGGAAATGGAAGAAACTATGTGGAAGAATGCTGAATATTTGGAATAATGGTATCAGTTACCTTGATCATTGGGGTCAAGGGTCTTTTGAAGGGAGAGTATTATTTTGGGGAGGTGATTTGCACACTCTATCAATTTATTTGCACACTCAAATGTTTGTGTCATGGCATTTATGCCCCTACATCACTTGGTAGAGTGTGCATATCAAGACACAAATATTAAGGGTATAAAGGTCATAACACAACATTTTGAGTATGCAAATAAATTGGTGGATTGTGCAAATCATCTCTCATTATTTTGTGTCTACTTCAACTATTAAGTCCTTTATGTTACATTTACAAGTATGAGGTGTTTTATGTAAAATTCTATTATGCTATACCTACGTATAAGCATTAGCAGTGATAATGAACATATGAATCTTTTTCCTAATAAAACAAAACCCCCAGTGAGGACTTTACATTTAAAAAAAAAATCAAATCATACCTTATTTTGGTAATGTTTTTTTAATTATTATTTATTAATTTTTGATATGTTTAATTAAAAAAAAACCTAAATACTTCCTTTTTTGGCAATAGTTTTTATAGATTAGTTTTTTTAAGAAAATTTGAGTTCAAAAGTATATGTGTCAAAAGTATAAAAAAAGAAAACTTTAAAAACAATGGGTGATTTACAAAACAAGAGGGGTCAAATCTAAATTTTACCAAAAACAAAACCACACAAGAGTTCGACACACCTATTGGTGTGTGCTTATTCACACACCTTTTTCTTGCCGTATTAAGACCAAAACAGACACAAACTAATCATAATTGCCAAAGATATTGTACTTTTTTGTTTGTTATCATGCAGGAACTGACATTTCAGAAATTGGCATAAATCAGGCCAAAAAGGACAAAAACACGAGTTTGGAAAACGTGTCAAAAGCCAAAGCCGGGGAAGCAAATTACCACTTTTGAGCTCAGATTGTAAAAACACACCTTGTGGAATCATAAAATGCCAAACATAGTCCTTGGAGCAAAAGTTTGCAAAATTGACAGAAATGGTCCCTCAAGTTTGGAAATTGACAGATATGGCCCCTGAGCATCGGATTTGGGGTGAAAAGTCAACAAAGGTCTTTGGGAATTCACAAGTTGTCAAGATTGCTCCCTGGGTGGAAAATTTGAGGAATTTACAGCTTTGGTCCCTCAAGTTTCAAAGTTGGCAGAAATGGCCCCTGGAAGGTTTAATTTTGAAGATAAGTCAACCTAAGTCCTTGGGAATTCAAAAATGGTCACTATTGGTCCTTGGGTGAAAAGTTTGGAGGAATTACAAGTTTGGTCCCTACACTTTGAACTTTGGCAGTTTTAGTCCTCGGGTTTTCAAAATTGAAAATTATCAAATATTACCCTTATATTATTGAAGCTTGGCAATTTTAGTCCCTTGGATAAATTTGGAAGAAGACCAAATCACACCCCTCTACTTTTCATATTTTTGCCCTTTTGGTCCTTATGCCTTTTTCACTAATAAACCAAACGGACCTTAGTTATTACCAATCCAAATAATAAACCCAACACCCTCACCAACACCTCCAAGCCCAAATCCCCTAATCGACCAACACAAGCCCAATCCCCATTTCCCATTTTATAATAAAAATCCCCCGGTCAAACATCAGGGTCAAACCTGACCCTTCTCCCTCACTTCCCTCCAAACACCACCACCCCCACTTGGACCTGCAACCCTACACCTCTGCCATCACCACCCCTCTCATCCAATCCTAAAATAAGAATACAACAGCAATCAATGCCCCTCCCCCATCTTGCAAGAAACAAGAGCCAATTGCCCTTATCCAATTTTCCCGCCAAAAATGAGTAAACGACTAGGATCACTCTCACTCATCCAATGGTCCTTATTATTGATGGGAAAAGACAAAGAGGACCAGGGGAACCCTAAAAGTCTATAAAAGAGAAGAAAGAAGGGGAAGTAGTGGTAGTTAGTTAATTTTCAGTTTTAATGTAATTTAGGATCCAATTAGTGTAAGTTGAGTTTTCTAATCATAATTTTAGTTCTTAAATTGTACTCTCATCTTTTCATAAGTGTAATCTCAAGTTTTATTCAATTAAATTTCAAGTTTATTTGTTCCAACTCAAATTTGCTCAATTATCTAAAATTTTCAATTAAGCTTAATAGCTGTTCAAATAGCTTGTTAATTGTTTCAAAAGCTCTCATTTACTGTTATAAACTCTTTTCTATGTACTTAGTTTAGTTTATCTCAAAAATGCAAAAATACAAAAAATACTAAATAAATAGTAAGAAAATCAAAAATCAGTGGAAGTGATGAAGAAGGCTTGAAGCAACGTGTATTTTGGATTGCTGTGGGTATTAGAACTCCATGGGGAGATGTTAGGATGATTTGGATTGGTCTGATGCCTTTGGTTTAAGCTTGGTTCATTTGTAAGGCCTTTTCTAATATTTTGCAATTAACTGTACTATTAGTTAAATCTGTGTTGTTCTTGCATTTCTTTGTTTGTTAGATGTATTTGAATCATATTGATGCTAGTATATTGTTGTTTAAGGATTGGATTGATAAATGTACATGTATAAGCCCAACTGTCAACAATTGCATAATATGATCATTGGAGTGTTTAGTTGTATAAACATGTGTTTCTGTGTTTCATTTAGTCCCTCATATCATTACAAGTCATCATAAATCAGTAGCATGGCCTGGATCAGTTAATTGCTTTGAAAATCATATTTATAGTTTCATATAGGGGTGTTTGGTTCAGTTGAGTTTAGGGTATTCTATCTTGTTTTGTTCATTGCATTTGGTCAAAACATGTTGCAGTAGGTTATATTGGAACATTAGAACCATAAAAATCAGCTCTCATTAGCAAAAAGTCAAAAATGCATTGTAATCTCTCACACTAGTTTAACTGTTAGAATGTAGGTTTGCATAATTATTCATTTTGATGCATAAGTGTATTAAACAGCTTATTTTAGTCTCATTTTAACTTATTGCATCATTTTCGGTAACTAGGAAGCCTTCAAAGTTCAAAATAGTCAAATCTAGTGATCTAATCAAAAGTCAAAATTGCATAAGATTTTCAGTTTTCAATTTTTGGTGACAATTTTTTTGAGCTCAATTTGCAGTAGTAGCTTTTGAGCTTGTGGATTTCAAATCTTTGGTAGTAGACCTTTCCAATGTATATTTTTAATTATTTTTAGGATTTTATTTAAATGCTTATTTTATGGTGTCTTTTGACCTGTTTTGAGAAGACATGCCCTGCACCAGGGGTCTTGTTTGTTTAAGCCTTTTTCTTAAGCTTCCATTAAGCTCATTAGACATCTTTAGACTGTGATATTTGTTATTTTGGAAAGCTCATAAGATCAGCTTTTTATGCATATGCTCACAACTTATTTTCATGCTTATTTATGGTCTCCAAGTTCTACCCAAATGACCCTCTATACTGAGTAATCAGTATATGGTCCCATGTTCATAAGCTCATTGTGAGCTTCTCTGTGGGACTTGGGGTTGGATATTTGGCTTTTTGGATATCCAAGTGAACAAGGTTGTTGGTTCAGGACTTACTTTTGGCTTTTCAGCTTATTTGGTAAGCCAAAATAAGGCCTGCAGTTGCCACCTTTGGCATGCTTGGTTCTAAGATTTATTTGGTTTTGCTTATTTCCTTTTATGTGCTTCTCTGCTTATATCAGTTTGCTTATTAGGAGTAGTATAGCTTGTTTAGGGGACTATAGACTAGTAGTAGCTAATGTAGTTCAGCTTGTAGGTTATAGCTCCTTATAAATAGCTTTTCAGCTTTCAATTTTTTTCTTTTAAGCTTATATGTAAACTGCTTATTATTTCCCCTTATTATCTGCTTATTTTTAAGGTTCAAAAATTTTGTCTTCATAAAAGTTGTTCATTCTCAGTTTTAAAACAATTTTGTAAAAGAAAATCCAAGAAAAGCCAAACATAAAAATAAGTGATAACTTCTATTTAAGTCATTTGGCTTATTTCTCAGCTTTTTCAAAAAGAAATTCCCAAATTTATATTTTTCCTAAGTTTCTTATATATTAAAATAGTTTTAGAAAAATTTTCATAATTTTCTGAGTATATTTAGTATTTATTATAATTAATTTAAGTTTAATTAGTTTTAATTAAAAAGCCAAAAAAATAAATTTCCTTTCTACTTATTTATATGCAATAGTGTATTTTTATATTTTTCCTAGCTTTTATAATTAATAAGGTATTTTTAGAAAAAAATTCATAATTTTTACTGTTAATTTAGTATTTTTCATAATTAAATTAGTTTAAATAGGTTCTAATTGTTAAATAAGTAAATAATTATTCAAATAGGTTAAATATAATTTTTATAAACTTTTTATAGAGTAATTTTTTTAGGATTCCTGTAATGGTTTATTAGTTTTATAAAAAATTTCATAATTTTCTAAGTCCTTTTAGTATTTTTCTTAATTTAAAATTAGTTCAAATTAGTTTTAATTAATTATTAAATAGTTTTTAATTAATATTAAATAATAAAATAATCAAAAAAATAATTTTCTTTTTTATAAAATTTTCTTTTAATAAAAAGTTTGTAAAAAAGTCATTTTCACCCCCTCCAGTTTATTTCTGCTTAAAACTCATTTTTTTCTCTGTACGCAATCGTATTTGTTTTAAATTCAGTTTACGTTTATACACATCTGTTTCATGTAATTGTTAATACTGTTCATTTAGCTTAATACCAATCATTTCCAGTAGTGTAAATCAAATCCAAATCATTATCTGTTACTTTCCTCAATCACTGAGTCACTCAAACGTTTCCAAAATACAATTTCAGCCTCGTTGGGACATAACGACCCATGAACACACTGTGCTTTCAACGGATTATAAATTGATCACTCTCTCCGTTACTGCTTGACTTGTTGACCATTCCTAGTTGATCTGTGAGATTGGTTTGGGAGGAGTCACCTATCCATAGTTCCAACCCAATATTCCAATTCGAACCCTAACTCTAAAATTGGGCGATTTGAAAATAAATTAAAGAAAGTATGTTTCAATTTAGTGTACTTTGAATTGATTCCGAAAATAACTTTTTTCTGGAAGATCAAAAACTCTTTTAATGGCCTAAAGGTATGTTTTTTAATATCTAATTTCTTGATTTTCTTTTAAATTGATATAGGTCTTTTAGTTTTGTTCCAGTTTGGGGAAAAGATTGGGTTTGATTAAAGCTATAATTTAATTAATAAAGATGGCAGTGAAGAAGATTAATGAGTATTAATATAACACAGATCATTCGTACTATAACACACTTCATTCGTATTATGTATGCAGCCAAAGAAGTCAACATATGGGTTTTGTAAAGGTATGTTATATATGCCCTTTGTTTATTGTGAATTCAACGCTAAATTTTTAAAACTTTCCTAACCTTAATTTGTTACAATGGTATAAGTTATGTTAAGATTTAGGTTGATGGAAGAAAAAGCAAACCTACCACAAACACTTTTGATATGCATAAACATGGATAATTGAGTTTACATGTTGCGACCTTTTGTTGTAGATAAACACATATAATGAAAGCAAAAACAAGTGAAAAAATATAATGATATTGATATGCTTATAGTTACAGGATTCAATCTATGCAGTGGTGGACCCAGAAAAATAAGATGTGAGAGGCAATTTTTTTATTTTTTTTATTTTTATTTATTTTTAATATTTTTTTTACAATTGCAACAAAATGCGGAAGAAAAAGTAGGATCGAAATGATAAATCGAGTATTGTTACTTGAGATGAATGATTTATAAAGTTTGAAAGTGTTGAATGTTAGATTTTAGTATGTAGGTGAGGGGCAATTTGAATTTTTGTTGGGGGCACTTTCGGAAAAGGTCAAAATTAAAAAAAAATTACACTAAAATCTTATCTTTTTCGGCTAGTCATGGGGGGCACCGCCACACCAAACCCACAACATAGGTCCGCCCTTGCGTCTATGTTAACAGAGCTACAAAGATGTTCATGATCTTGAGGTTGTAGTTAACTAGTTACTATGCAAAAGTCGATACCCCACTAGAGGTTATATATGCAGACTCATATAAACTATATGGATGGTTAAAAAAAATTTACACTAGACCCCATCAATTTCGCTTAGCCAAAATTGGTAGCATTGGTTCATAATATTTACCCAAGTGGTAAAGAAATATATGCTCATACTAGATCAAGGTATCAAGCTTTATAATTGGACATTATATTGTGGAAAACAAATTATATGTTGAACTAATGGAATCATTCGTTTCTTATTGGCAGGTATCAATGTCAACACAACATATAAAACTTACATAAGAGGACTACAAGTTGATATTTATATAACATGAGTACGTGACTGTATATCTTATTCAGGTATAAATCACAAACCGCTTACAAATTGAACACTTGTACCAACACTTTAAACTTATCTTAACAGTTTTTACTTTGTTATTGTCGTATTTTTGAGTCATTGTACATAATTTGTGACATCGTAGTTGCTAAAAGACAGCCCGTGTCCCATTTGAGTTATTAAAACATGGTTCTGTGGCATGTTTCGGATATTAAAATATGGCTACAAAATGACTCATATAAGAGACAAAGCAATCTTTTGACGACTCTGATGCAAAAATAAGTATAACGACTTAATGGGGGTAAATGAAAATTTTTGTTGGTTTTTCCTTAAAAAAACCAATATCTTAAAGTACATCAAACGAGTTGACATGTAATATTTTGATGCTTATCGAGCTTAAGTGTGATCAGATGTCAAGATAAGTGATTTAGGTGGTTGGGTAACAAGTCAATATGTCTTCTGGTCAAAACGACTCATTTTTAGCACATATCAAAATCGTAGGACGCGGGTTTGTTAATTTAAACTTTTGATAAGAACGATGTAAGAGGTTGACTATATTATTTTAAATTTTGGACGACTAGGGTAGGGTATCGAGGTCAAAATACTTTGCCTATTCGGGTTCGGGTCAACCAGACTAACCCGAATTAGTTATTATTATTATTATTATTATTATTATTATTATTATTATTATTATTATTATTATTTTAATTCAATTGAAATGCTCAAGTTAAATTAAGTGATCCATGTAGTAAACTTGGCTCATTTTCTATCTAACTTTTGGTGCTGTTTTTGGTTTGAAAAATTTGTAAGTCTAAGACTTACCATGGAGTCAACTATATTATCGTCTCTCGAGTCATCATTTCACATGAATTGTACAATTTAATAATAAGAATGTGTATGGAAATGCATATTACAAAACGGTATGTTTCTGATTTGTTTTTTCAAGATGAAAAAATGTTATATTTGACCGGCACAAGTTGCATATAATGGTCTGGACATCAATGTTGGCTTCGGTCCAACAAAAATATCAATGTGCAATTACTTACATGCTCATGTGTTTATATACTGCAATATGTTTTAAAATCATGTGCTCTATTCTTTCAATCAAATATTCATTTACCAATTGCAAAGTTTTCTTACTTATATTACTTCATAGATACAATTGTTACAGAAATGATCATTTTAAAGACTAGTTTTGATATATACTCCCTCCGTCCAATAATTATAGTCCACTGTTGACTTTTTAAGTCTTCGTTTTGCAACTTTGACCTTATATATTTTTATTTTTGTTATATAATACTTGATAAAAATTATATCAATGAAAAATACATTTAAAACTCAATCCATTCATATATTTTGCATCAAGTAATATATAACACAAATAAAAATATTTAAAGTCAAAGTTGAAAACTAAAGACTTTAAAAGTCAACAGTAGACTATAATTATGGGGCGGAGGGATTAGTATGACAAGAACAATATAAAAAATAAGTAGTCTTATGGTTCATATACAACTTATGTAACAAATTATTTGATTTTAACGACTAAGTTTAAGAAATAAAATTATGTGATTATGTAAATTGTACATACCCAAACCCGACTTGACCTGACCCAATTTGACCCTAACTCGACTAACCCGAGTTCAAATAGGGTCAAGTTCGGGTATATTATTTTTAGCCTCAACCCGATTTGGACCCAACCTGTTTGACCCGAACCCAACCAACCTGACTTGATTAACACCCCTAGCTGGAGGTCCTTAATGTGTGCAGCCTTATATAATTTGTTTCGTATTAATCAATTCATTTACTAATTCAGATATTTAATCAGACATGTGGTAAGCATACCATTGACGAAATAAATAGTTACTGGATTTAGACGACTTAAATTTGGGTGGGTCATAGACGACTTGATGTCCAAAGACTCTCAAGTCTTTACAATTTGTCCTTATTGAATTTGTTTTTCTTTCCATATTGTTATACTTTTTGGTCAAAGAGCAATGAATGTGCCCAAATAAAGCACCCATTTATAGCAATAGAATACAAGACAATATAGCGTGATGTAAATGCCAATCTAGAAATGGTTTTATGTCAATTAACATTTATAAAAAAGTATTTTTTTTTTTAGATTACACAACTCCACACTCTGATATTAAAAACGAAGTAGCTATGTTTTGAGCCAAGCTTCATACTTTCATACATTCAACAGTTGTAGCTAAAGGCGAAACGATAATCAATTAATCATTAACTTCATCAAATAAACCAATAAGGATACCACTTTAGTTATCTCCTAAAAGTTTATCGACTCCCAAGATAACATTTTTAACTTAAGTCAGTCAAATTTAGTTTACTCAAAGTTTAAATATAGATGTAAGGTTGAAGAGTTCATGATATACGGGAGGATTTAATTTCATCTAATAGCATTCTAAAACCTGCTCCACAATGAAGAGAAACAAGTTTTCAAAAAATTTAGACTTTTTGTCAAATTTTGGGTTGGGTACTCTTACAATTAAGAGAAACGAGTTTTCGTGTATTTTAACTTTGTTACACTTTGGGAAAGATTAAACCAAAAGTGGGTATGTATCGCTAGTGTCACTCCATAGTAGTATTAATTTAACATGGAAGTGGGTAAAGCTTAAATAGTTAAGCGAGTCAATTGTGAGAGTAGTACCGGTTTGGGTGACCTACCGGGAAGTCCTCACCTGGGGGCAGGACCACATGCTCTGTTCATCTAATATTTACTATTTAGTTTATAACTTTTAGATATATATTAGGTGCTTGCACCACAAACCAGCAGTTACCAACATACTTATTTCTTGTTCATTACTAATCACTAATCAGTTTAAAAAAGTAAGAGCATTTTCACACTAACATCGAGCATATTAATCGTTTGCTATTACTTTTGTAGTACATTAATAACTGAAAGAAAAATTAGATCAGGTCACTACTATTGAGTGTGTGAAACAGAGCCTGAACCATAGCCGATACCAATGATTGATTTCATAAGAGCTGGAAACTAAAACTCATGGTCAGTAACCTTTTTTTACTCCCTACAGACTAGTGATTGATTAACAAAACAGAATCGTACTAACAAAAAATAATCAGTATTTACTTTTCAGATTAAGACTTAAACACTGCCAAAGTAGCTAGCTTCACACTATACTTAGATGTCAAACATAATAGCCTACATTGGCATGTATTACACCCCGAACACTTGCTTTTAAAGCATGATATCATATCGTAAAGGTTCATGTGCACTTTAGCTAGCCATGATACCTTAACATCATCAAGTATGTTGCAATTCTATGTAAAGCTTTTTATCAAACACCCTTCAGTGCATCATATAGCTATACAGTTTATAATATGAACATATGGAGATGTCGTATATCACACAACGTGGGGAAACGGCCACCCATGGTGTTAGTGGCAATTTTATTAATAAAGGGGACTTAAAAACCCCTACCAAATACAAGTGAAGCATGAAATTACAATACTACTATATACCAAACATTAATAAGTAGATGAAAAAAAACAAAAAAAAACATATACCACTATGCACGCGCAACCCTTCGCCATTTTGCTATGAACACTGCCACGGTTACATACACCCAATCTTTTACGCTGTCATGAAAGTGAAAAAAAGCACGTCTCCCTCGACGGTTAAGAAGTAAAGCGCTACATACTATCCAAAATCCAGTAGCAAAACCAGTGGCCCCACCAACATAAAACCATCTTTGAAGTTCATCACTTTCACTCTTAACGACATGTGGAACTCCTAAATCTTCATCTCTGAGACATGTTTTCCTTGTAGGAAGTCCACATAGTTCTGCATTTCCAGTGAACCATTCTGGTGGAAAGGACTGGAGTTGCGCGCTCGATGGAACTCTTCCGGACAAGTTATTAAATGACACGTCCAGATCATTTAATGAATGCATGTCAGACATGCTTGATGGTATCTCTCCCGAAAACATGTTTCTAGATAAGTTCAAAGTTAATAGCTGTGTCATTTGACCAATGTCTCGTGGAATTTCTCCATCTAGAGAGTTGGTTGACAAATCTAGTACTAACAGTCCATGCAGATTGGTAACTTCATTTGGGATTTGTCCTGTCAGATTGTTGCTTGACAAATCGATCACCTTTAGCAATCCCAGTATGCTACTAAACTCATTTACCTTTCCTTGCCATGTGATCATCAGATGATCAATATAGCTATGTTCAACACTACTATTAATGGAATAATCCTTAGCTGTCAAATTGATGGCACTAAGATAATGATGTACATTTTGTTCCAAAAGTAATCCTTTCTGAACCATGGAAGTAAGATTGTTCACACACGATGGGATTGTTCCAGAAAGCTTGTTATCTGACAAGTCCAATATTTGAAGACTTACTAAATCACATATTTGTGAAGGGATGGTTCCAAAGAAGTTGTTTGATTTTAGGCTAAGGGCATACAACCTTGACAACTTTTTCCCAATCCAAACAGGAATATCCCCATATAAACTGTTGTCCCCCAAGTCCAGAATGCTTAACTCGGTGCAATTCTTCAAAGACACAGGAAATACTCCAGAGAAGTTGTTGTTGTATAAACTCAAAGTCTCGAGTTGACCCAAACATCCTACAGAGGGAGGAATACTTCCTGATAGTGTATTCTGTCCTAGATTAAGAACCTTTAGATGTGTCAAATTCCGAAAACAGTCCGGAAGTTGCCCGGTTATTGTGTTACGTGAGAGATCAAGAAATTCCAAATTTTCATACATTTGGCACAAGGAAGAGATTCCTCCATGGAATTTGTTTCTGGACAGATCTAAAAAACTTATACGTGCTGGAAAAGTAGGTATTGGACCATAGAAGTTGTTGACACTTAAAATTATTATATGAAGATGGTGATTTGATAATGATTTGGGTAATCTCCCACTTATGTTGTTGAAAGAGAGATCCAAATGGATCAACTGAGAAGACTGCCACCGGTTCCAGTACTCTGTAGAAACTGTGTCTGAGATATTATTTCTGGAAATATCAAGATGCGTGAGATTTTGCAGTTTTTGTATCCATTTGGGGAAATGAGGCCCTAGCTTGTTAGAACTGAAATCTATATATTGTATACTCTGAGAAAGGTTTGACGCGTCATCATTAGAAGGAACTCCTTTGAGTGAGTTGTTTGAAAGATCTATATAAAAAAGATTTGATTTTCCAATATTTTCAGAGATAACACCTATGAGGTAATTGGAAGATAGGTCTAGTCTTTCAAGGCTGGGTAGTTGCCACAATCTGTCACTTATAGTTCCATCTAACTCATTGGATGATAGGTTCAACTCTCTAAGGGATGAAAAGTGTTGGATCTCATCAGACAATGACCCTGTGAATTGGTTATTTGAAGCATACAAATCTCTTAACGTAGTAGCTGATGTGCAACTAGACAAGTTGTTCAGAAAATCTGACAGTTTCCCATCAAACTTGTTGCTAGAGATAGTAAGAGATTCAAGCATTTTGCCAGTTAAAGGGCACAACCAGCGATACATGGATGAGTTGAGATTGTTGTTATCGAGATAAAGGAAATCAAGAGATAAAGAAGAGTTGACAGATGAAGAATATGGATGCATGACTTGTGAGAGATCACATCCTCTTAAACTTAACTCTTCTAGGTTTTGGAGACCGATAATAACATTTACCCAGTTATTTGCTTTGGCCAGAGAAATTCCATCCATATCTAGCCATTCTAAATAAGATAGAGAAGACAACCAGTCTAAGTTTTCAACTGTACAACTGCCGAGGGAAACTAGAAAAAGGTTTTCCAAATTGGTGAGGTTTCCAAATTCGGGAGGAATGGTTCCAAAGAAAGAGTTGTCTGAAAGGTCAAGATGAGTTAATTTGGTCAAGGAACCAATGAATCTCGGAATGCTTCCCGTGAAATTATTCCCACCAAGGTAAAGCCTTGTTAATTCGGTTAAGGAACCAATGGACATTGGAATGGTGCCACTGAAATTATTCCCACCAAGGTAAAGCTCTGTTAATTTGGTCATGGAACCAATGGACATTGGAATGGTGCCACTGAAATTATTATCACTAAGGTGGAGGGTTGTTAAATTGGTTGAGGAACCAATGGACATGGGAATGGCTCCACTGAGATTATTGTCCCGAAGAGAAAGTTTTGTTAATTTGGCCAAGGAACCAATGGATTCGGGAATGTTTCCAATAAACTGATTCACAGAAAGGTCAAGATAAGTTAACCGGGTCATGTTACTAATGAACTTAGTAATGGATCCAGTAAACTGGTTGTAAGAAAGGTCAAGATAAGTTAACCGGGTCATGTTACTAATGAACTTAGTAATGGATCCAGTAAACTGATTCTCAGAAAGGTCAAGATAACTTAACCGAGTCATGTTACCAATGAACTCAGGAATGGTTCCATGAAAAAAATTGTAGGAAAGATCAAGATGATTCAAGTAGCTTAAATTAAGCAAAGAATGGGTAATCTCACCTTCAAGACCACTAACTTCAGAATAGCCTGACAGGTCAAGCTCTGTGACATGACCTGTTTGGTTGCTGCACATGACTCCATCCCATTTACAGCAATCATCTTCTTCTTCTGGTATCCATGTAGAGAGCAGGTCATAGGGGTCTTGAATAATGTGAACTTTGAAATCAAGAAGAGCTTGTCTCTCCTTATCGATGCACTTATGAACAGCTCCTCCTGCTGCAGCAACAGTTGTGGTATTAAGCCACATAAAGACAAGTGACAAAATAAACAAAACATGAGCATGCATAAAGTAAAAGTAAATATTTTCTCTCATTTTGTTAGTTATATAAAATTGTATTGATGTTTTTTGATATGATAATGAACACATATACCTCTATGCAGCTATATATAACACTTGGAATAAAGAAATGGAATAAAACAGGCTGATGGAAAATACAGTCAGCAAGTAGAGCTGGCAAAATTGACCCAAATAAATGGAGACAAGTGGGCCTTTTAAAAATTCAGATTTGTTGATACTTGATACCACTTGACCCAATTATGAGCTTAAAGTAATGTCTCCATGGATAAATTTATTTATACATGGTTCTTTTTTGTATAAAGCTACTTCATTCAAAGTCTTGTGTTTTGAATAATCGATAGAAACTAATTGATGCAATATGTCTAGTCAATTTGAAATTATGTATGTGTATTTTGAGTAATGCATATAGTGTCTTTGCCTTTTACCATGAATGTAATAGTAGTCAACAACATGAACAATATCTGTGGGGGAAATCTTTTCACCTATTGTAATCAGGTGAATGAATATTAACCAGAGCAGCAAATTTTGCCAATATATACAAAATTGGGCTAGTTAATTTCGGTATACTTATTGATTTGCTTTCTTCTTTTATAGTGAAGATCACTGTTCTTTCTTCAAGTTTTTGTGAAATACATTATAATTCTTCTAACTTAGTGATGGTGAGGGGGAGGACCTCAACTCGTTTGAACCCGAAACCATTTTGATTCTTTGCTCAAACTCGCTTCACTCACCCATTTGGTTGGCTCGTTGGGGGGGGGGGGGGGGGGGGGGGGGGGGACGCGTCCTATAGAGTGACCGACCAAACGAAAGGTCCAACCAACTTGAAGAGGATGGTCCCAAATTGGTTTCTTATTTTTCGGTTTGTATAAAGTTGACATAAATACACTTGTCCTATTTTGTGGAAAAAATGGCGTTTGACTAATTGCTACAAAAAAGTCTTCACATTTGAAAATTGAAGCCATAGAATGATACAAACAAACTGATGTTTCTAACCTGTAATAATATATATGTATATTTATCACACTAGGTCCCATGTTTGAACACATTTGGACCCATAACCTGGCCTGACCATATTAATAGGTCCCATGTTTGATCACAGCTACTCATGATGTTTCATGTTTTTTAGGATGAATTAACTCTAAAGATTGAGGGAAGGATATTGGCATGGACTTTTCTCCCTAAAGGTTTTCTCCCATCATAGTCATTTCTTCTTATATTTTTGTAGCTGTAGTCACGTGTATGGTTTACTAGCTTGTGGCCTTGTGGGATCAAACTGTAATAGTATATATGTATATTTATCACACTAAGTGCCTATCAAATAGGTGCTTGAATTAGCATATTTGAATTTGAAAAAGCTAATAAGCCATTATTTCCAGCTAATGAGCTTATTAACATGGGCTTATGAATTCATAAGACGTAAGCTCATAAGTAAAAAAAGTGAGCCAAATAAGCTAAATCCAAACACCCCCTAAAAATGAACAGAAAAGTTTCTAACGCATTCCTTTGACCCATTACACTACCTGCACTCCCATTCATTTTTCCACTTCGACATAATCTAAAACAACATACCTTTAGTTAATGGAAGTGTATGCAGAGGAAATCTTTCGGCTGCAAGTCTCACATGAGTGTTCCCATCTTTTGCACATTCAGCTCGCACAGGACCGTATGTTAATTATTATACATTCAGCTCGCACAGGTGAGATCTAGCACAATTATTATACATTATCAGGGGACCTCAACTTGAAAATAAACACTATTCAGCGTATGTTGTTGGTCTATAGTCTTTTGGGACATCTACACTTCAAATACCAGCATATTCCATAAATAGTAAACTAATGCTTAACAAACTTTACCAATTACAAAATAAACAAATCTACCTTCTAAACTCCCTCCGGAAAAGGGAGGGCTTTAACTGGTTTGAGTCTATGTAGCGGTGGGTTCAAACTGATTATTATTATTTCGGCAATAAGCACACTCTAAAGAGTCCGAGTCTTATGGTTTCAGCAAATTTGTAGTTGTCCCACATGTGTCTTATATTCAAGTCAAGCTCGACTTTGTATGAATGTGTGTTCGGAGTCGAAATAAAGGTCAGTAGGTCATCGAATTGATATAAAGGCAGCCACACGTTCGATTCAACAGCAAGATAGCTCTGTTTCACATACTCAATTGTAGTGGTTAGAAAACCTGAGATAATGTAAACATTGAGAATTTTTCCCGGAAATATAGTTCATTGAAAGATATGACAGTAAGTACATTTGGATCTCGTGTTTATACATTACATAGATACAAGAATTTAACAAGATAAAAAGAAGAATGAAGTACAAACAACTATATTTGTGCAGCCGGTTGCCATTATTCAACGAACATGACCCCTTTCACTGTTTTACATAAACAGCAAAAGCACCTGTATGGCAGTATAAAACCATCGACGTAAAATCATCTCTAAAAAGTAATATGCTTAGCATCCATACAAATTGTATATTTCTATCTGTACACGCTACTAATTTTATGCAGAGGGTAAAATTCATGTTTAACTCAGATATGATTGATCAACAACGTCCTATTTTTAACTTCAACTTCAACATGGCACTGTTAGACGATATTTGTTTAAGCCTTTGGGCTTTATTATTAGTTAATAGCTTAGCCCATTTATGTTTGATTCTAGAATAATCCTCAAGCACTTATATATTGTAATTAATGTGTTAATTAAAAGCAGAGCCAATTACTATTCCAATAGGCACATCAATACAAATTGTATCCTATCTGTACATGCTACTAGTTTTATGCAGAGGGTAAATTCATGTTTAATTCAGAAATTATCGATCAAAATCTCATTCGATTCCCAACTACAACATCCAATTTTTATTACTATTTAATGATTGTTTCTGGCAATTTATTACAGTCAAGGTGGCTCATCAAGCATTCAAACTTTTAGCCAAAAAACTGTTTGCAGGATTCATTGTTTTAAGCCCTCTTTTGTTAGTGTGTTTGAGATCATCAGCAACTCTGTTTTTCACACACATAACATTCATCATGCACTAACTTTTGTTAACAGATTTAACACAATGCGGAGAAATGGCCACCCATGGTGTTAGTGGTACTTTTATTAATAACGGGGCCTTAAAAACCCCTGTACAAATACAAGTGTGAAGCATGATATTACAATACAGTATCTCTACCAACATAATAAGAACAATAATAAGTATAGGAAAAGCATATACAAAGCAGACAACTATAAGTGCTAAAGAAAGAAACTTTTAAACATATACGACTATGCACGTCCAACCCTTTGCAATTTTGCAATGAACACTGCCACCTTTACATACACCCAATCCTTCAAGCAATTATGAAAGTGGAAAAAAGCATGTCGAAGACGGCGATTGAGAAGTAAGGCGCTACATGCTATCCAAAATGCCATTGTAAAACCTGTGGCACCTCCAATATAAAACCATCTTTGAAGTTCATCTGGACTTTCCCCATCACCATCACTCTCACCGACAGGTGGTGCTCCCAAATCTTCATCTCCAGAGCATTTTTTGGGCATGGGACGTCCACATAGTCCCGCATTCCCAATGTATGTTGAAGCGTCAAAGGTTTGGAGTTGAGTGCCCGATGGTATTCTCCCAGAAAGGTCATTAAATGACAAGTCTAAATTATTTAGTAAAGTCATCTCTGACATGGTTGGTGGTATCTCTCCAGAAAGCATGTTTCTAGATAAGTTCAAAGTTAACAGTTCTGCCATTTGCCCAATGTCTCGTGGAATTTCTCCATCTAGAGAGTTGTCTGACAAGTCTAGTACTAACAATCCATGCAGATTGGTAACTTCATTTGGGATTTGTCCTGTCAGATTGTTGCTTGACAAATCGATCACCTTTAGCAATCCCAAAATGCTACTAAACTCATTTACCTTTCCTTGCCATTTGATCATCAGATGATCAATATAGCTATTTTCAACACTACTACTAGTGGAAATAACATGAGTTGTCAAATTGACATAACTATGATAATGATGTACGTTCTTTTCCACAACGAATCCTTTTTGAACCATGGAAGTAAGACTCTTCACACATGATGGGATTGCTCCATAGAGCTTGTTATCTGACAAGTCTAATATTTGAAGACTTACTAATTGACATATTTGTGAAGGGATGGTTCCAAAGAAGTTGTTTGATTTTAGGCTAAGGGCATACAACCTTGACAGCTTTATCCCAATCCAAATAGGAATATCACCATATAAACTGTTGTCCCCCAAGTCCATAATGCTTAACTGGGTGCAATTCTTCAAAGACACGGGCAAAGCTCCAGAGAAGTTGTTGTTGTATAAACTCAAAGTCTCGAGTTGACCCAAACATCCTACAGAGGGAGGAATACTTCCTGATAGTGTATTCTGTCCTAGATTAAGAACTTTCAGATATGTCAAATTCTGAAAACAGTCCGGAAGTTGCCCAGTTATTGTGTTACGTGAGAGATCAAGAAATTCCAATTTTTGATACATTTGACACAAGAATGAAATTCCTCCATGGAATTTGTTTCTGGACAGATCTAAAAAACTTATATTTGCTGGAAAAGCAGGTATTGGACCATAAAAGTTGTTGACACTCAAAATTATTATATTAAGGTGGTGATTTGATAATGATTCTGGTAATCTCCCACTGATGTTGTTGAAAGAGAGATCCAAATAGCTCAAGTTAGAAGACCGCCACTGGTTCCAGTACTCTGTAGAAACTGTGTCTGCAATGCTATTGTTGGAAAGATCAAGATGCGTGAGATTTTTCAGTTTTTGTGTCCATTTGGGAAAACGAGGCCCTAGCTTGTTAGAACTGAAGTCTATATATTGTACTATACTCTGGGAAAGGTTTGAAAAGTCAGATAATGACTCCTTGAATTGGTTACTAGATGCATCCAAATACACTAACGTAGCCGCACATCCAGATAAGTTGTTAAGAAAATTTGACGCTTTCCCATCAAACTTGTTGCCAGAGAGATAAAGAAAAATTGGCACCATCCTACTCGCAGTTAATGGACACAACCAATGAAACATGGATGAGTTGAGATTGTTGTTATCGAGAAAAAGGTAAGCAAGATTTAAAGAAGAGTTGACTGATGAAGAATATGGATGCATGACTTGTGAGAGGTCACATCCAACTAAGCTTAAATACCGTAGGTATTGGAGACCTATAATTACATTTACCCAATTATTTGCTTTGGCCAGAGAAATTCCATCCATATCAAGGCCTGTTAAATTAGATAGAGAAGACAACCAATTTAAGTTTTCAACTGTACAACTTCTGAGGGAACCTAGAGTAAGGTATTCCAAATTGGTGAGGTTTCCAAATTCTCTAGGAATGGTTCCATAGAAAGAGTTGAATGAAAGGTCAAGAGATGTCAATTTGGTCAAGGAACCAATGGACATGGGAATGGTGCCACTGAAATTATTATAACTAAGGTTGAGGGTTGTTAAATTGGTTAAGGAACCAATGGACATGGGAATGGCTCCACTGAGATTATTGTCCCGAAGAGAAAGTTCTGTTAATTTGGCCAAAGAACCAATGGATTCTGGAATGTTTCCAATAAACTGATTTTCAAGAAGGTAAAGAACAGTTAACTGGGTCATGTTACCAATGGACTTAGGAATGGATCCAGTAAACTGATTCCAAGAAAGGTCAAGATAAGTTAACCGGGTCATGTTACTAATGGACTTAGTAATGGATCCAGTAAACAGATTCGAAGAAAGGTCAAGATAAGTTAACCGGGTCATGTTACCAATGAACTGAGGAATGGTTCCATGAAAAGAATTGTAAGAAAGGTCAAGATGACTCAAGTAGCTTAAGTTAAGCAACGAAAAGGTAATCTCACCTTCAAGACCTCTCAATTCAAGCTCTGTGACATGACCTATTTGGTTGTTGCACGTGATTCCAAGCCATGTACAGCAATCATCATCTTCTTCTGGTTTCCATGTAGAGAGCATGTCATATGGGTCTCGAAGGTGATCTTTGAAATCAAGAAGAGCTTGCCTTTCCTTATCAATGCACTTATGAACAGCTCCTCCTGGTGCAGCAACAAAATGGTGGCCAAAGGAAGTTGCAGTTGTGGTATTAAACAACAGCAAGACAAGTGACAAAATAAACAAAACATGAGTATGCATAAAGTAAAAGTAAATATTTTCTCTCATAATTAATGTATGTTGTATAAAATTATATTGATGTTTTCTGATATGATAATGAACACATATACCTCTATGCTGCTTTATATAGACTTTGATAACAAAGAATTTAACTAGATGGGTATAAATTGTGTGGAGCAAACAACACTTGGAATAAAGATCATGGAATAAATTTGAAGTCTCACATTAGACGATCAAAGACTCTCAAGTCTTTGTAATTTGTAGCTATTCAATATATCTTTTGGTCCTGAAATTATTCTGTGATGTAAATGTAAATCCAAAGAAATGGACCCAAATAAATCACGCTGCTGGAAAATACAGTCAGCAACTACTCTGCAAGTAGACCCAAATATGCAAAAGACGAAAATGTTGGATTGGGATCGATTAATTAAAATGGTTTGAATGGGTCAATTAATTGAGATTTATAAATCTAAATCCAAAAAAGAGATTCACGTCATAGAGAGGATTAATGTGATAACTGAAAGGTTTAATACTTTGTTGTTACTTGATACCACATGACCCAATTATGAGCTTCAGTAATGTCTTCATGGATAAATTTCTTCATACATGACTCTCTTCTTTTATTGCTTATAAGGCTGCCTAAATGTTCAGTTCCCGCAACATGTATGATGAAATGGCTCTCCCAAATTTTAGCAACATTAAGTTTACAAGTTTTCCTTATATGAGAAGAATGTGACTTCATGACCAATCAACATTAAGTTGTTTTGTTTCAAGATGAATGATTATGTTTGTGTTTTTTGTGGTCACAGTTTAGTTTTGCATGTAAGTTATTAGTTCATTTGGGTTTCATATATTAGTGGCTTTATTTTGTGTTTTTTCTTCTTTCATTGCGGACATGTGTGGGTGATTGGTTTATATTGGGAATCACTATGGGTATGATAATTGGAATGGTTTTCAAACCCATCACCTTTTGTGGGTTTGGAAAATGCTTAGTTTTAAGGGTTTGATTCCCATTTTCAATTACTAAACCCACTACCTAAACACATACAATGGGAATGAAACTCATTCCCTTGTAGCCATACCCTCAAACCAAACATGTGTGTGGTCAAACTGGATCTACATTTTTGGGTTTAAGTTTATTGTGATTTAGTTCTTTACAACTTTTAGTGGTAATATATTTAGACTTTATAAGATAGAAATTTTAGGTATCAATCAAAAGGATGGCAACTCACTATATAGTATAAAATCAACTATTAAATAAATTACGCTCACACAAACAAAAAATTAAAATTAAAAAATAAATAGGAGTTTAATCGCTATATAATAAGAGATTTTCAGAAAGTGGAAAACTAATATTGGAGCAATTAAAATAGTACAAATGAGAATGCTCAATTTTATCACGTAAAATAAAGGGAGTCATCCTATTGCCCACTTAGAAAGTTAAAATTAAAAAAATTGGTTAAATCCATCTAAATCTAATCCAGCTAAACATACATATAAAAACAAATTTGTCGATTTTGTCAAAAAGAAAAGAAAAATAGAAAGGGGGTAATTAATAAAACTTTAGTTGTTAATTTTTTAATAAATTATGTAAACTTAAGTGAACTTATCAGTTTTTTATATCTTGTTAATAACTTTATGAATTTTATAAATACCACATAGACTAAAAAAACATATATGCTGTTATATATAGATATTATTATCATTATATATTAAGTTATTGTCTATTAATGATATTATAAATATCAAAATAAAAGTACGAGTAACTGTAATATGTAAATGAATACGTGTATATTCCGCATACACAGACACCTCATATTATTTCTGTTAGCTGCATAAGTAATTATCATAATGTTGTAAGTTTTAGGCTACCCACAATAACAATCCTCAGCAACCCTTATTTTTCTGGCATGTTAGCTTTCTCTCTTATGTGACCTACAGACGACCTTTTGGGAACAGTAATGCGACCGGTAATTTTTTTTCAATTTACAAGTTTTTAACAACAAAATTAAAATTAATTAATAATAAAACACATTACATAATAATTCAAATAAAATTAAAATATTAAAATAAGTTTAAAATGAAAAGTATAAGAGAAAAGTAGTTTGAACTTCTGTATAAAATAGTAAAATGAATGGGGTATTTATAGGGTAAAGGGTTTAATTTGAAAAAGTTATTATATTTTTTACAAACGGTCATATTTTTTAATGTGACATGTGACCGAGTGTGGTAATCGGTCGGCTTGCAACCCTTATTCCATCCTACCGAGTGTGACTTATTCCCTCACAATAAGGATGACCGATTGCAACCTTCACGGCCGAGTCAGTCGAAGGGCTTATTGTGGGTAGCCTAAGGGTCTACTTTGTAATTAATTAAATAATAGTTTATACACTTACACATGTAATCATTGGGGTATAAATATTCCCCACAAGACACATTGTCTTTTGTGACACTTATATCATTTGAAATACGAGTTTATGATTTTTCTCTCAAGGTGTGCACGATTTCTACTCTATCTAATCTCTCTATATAACTCATGGATAATCAATATACATGAATAACTTATGAATCATGAGACCACAAGTGGTATCAGAGCTTGTGTGTGGATGATCATTGCTTAGTCTTAGCTTTGTACAAGAATCGAATAACTTATTTTAACCCCGATATACAAACTTAAACTATACGAGTATGTTTGAATAAGAAACTTTGGATTTGAACTTGAAAAGATGATTCTTTTCTGATAAAAAGCTTCATATAGGTTATATTTAAGTTTCTTTTGGATTGGACTAGTTAGATGAATCATAGCACTGTGGTTTTGATCTTTGAAATTTCGAAAAGTTATGATTAAGTGATGATCTCAGTATAAGATCATCTTGGATAACTCACCCCGGTAGTGCATTGTTTCGTTGATATAGGTTAGTACTATTCTCGGAAGATAATTGTATTGACCTCCATAGTGTTCTAGGTAGTGGATGATTTGTACTGGTAAAGAGCTCGTTAGTTTACTGTTTTTTTCAGTTTGTTTGTTAAAGTTTTCACCTCGGTAGTTACTGTTCTCGGTAGTTGTGTATTTTGTTAGAGTGTTTACTGTTCTCGGTATTTACCTCAGGTAGTTTGTAGTTTGACTAGTCAACATGATAGAAAAAAGATGGTTGAAGAGTATATACGAAACAATACATTAATGAAGTGTTTTATCCAACATTTGGTTTTCACAAATGTGGAAAACTATAGGGGGGGGGGGGTGTTGAATAGTTTTACGTCTTTTTGATTTATTATGAAAAACTTTGTTTATGTGTTGTTTACTTTCAAAAATGTAGATTCGATATTATGTGAACTCAAGTCTTGCACAGTATAAATAACAATATATATGTATGCTATAGCGGTTCGGCTACAAGGACACCTTCCTTGCCCTACTTCACTCCCCGAGCACCTAACTCGAGAGTTTTCTTCACTATGTCAACAAGCTCCCTTATGGCGGAGAAAACCATACACACCAATATTCACACCACAACTTCGTCACACCTTCTACACAACTTCTTCACACCTAGTCACAACTTGATTACAACACTACTTCTTCACACCTATCTATCTTCACAACTATCTACTTCACAACTATCTTCCTCACAACTATCTACTTCCCAACTATCTACTTCACAACTATCTACTCCAAAATCTTTCTATCTACACACCTTGCTAATCTATGTTCTACCAAATATTCACAACAATTTATACAAAAAAATACATATAATGGATGATGCTCTAACAACTTGGATGTGGAGGTCACAACAAGTTGTAATACTTCTTGTCTTGGTAGATTGAAGTATTCTTCTCTTGCACTTGGAACGGTGAGGTTTGGATCACTTTGAAACAAAGATTTATGTATGTATGATCAAAGGATTTTAGAGAATAGAAATGGAGATCTAGAACAGAAAGTTTTAGAGTGCAAAAGGTGAGAAAAATCTGTGAAATGAACCAGTATTTATAGCCAAATAAAATACTGTTCTGGAGCGTGCCGGTCCCCTTAATTAGGGGTCGGTCCCCTTAATTATTAAGGGGGCCGCCTAGTATAATTAAGGGGGCCGCCCCTCCAGAACGTTGGACTTGTTTGTCCTTTTGTGGGAAAGGTGTTTCTGGATTATATTTGCCATTTTTTGTTAGAAATTTAAAATCATATATTTATGGTGATTTAAACATATTCTTTTAATTCCAAAAATGATTTTGTAAAAGATATAAAATGTTTGTGACATTTTATAAAAAGTCTAGTGATTGAGAAAAATTTCCTTTGATCATAGAATGCAATAAATACTTTGTTTATTCATACCTTAAGTGATTTGGATGTAAAGTGAGATATTTATCGCTAAATACTTGTTTACGTCATAATTTTTAGTTTAATGAATTTACATTTTTTAATTATCAAAGCATAGAGATGTCGATTAATGTTAACAATGTTTTTAGGCATTATTTATGTCAACAAAAAAAATGGAAAGTCGAAGATGTGGCACATTTTGTCCAAAGATACGTTAACAGTTTCAAGACACTTGTTCAACTAATACTAATGATGTTTTATATAATCTGTTTTGTATAAATCAATTCCTTTACTCGTTCATACATTTAATCAAACAAGTGGTGAGCATAACATTGACGAAATAAAGTGTACTCTATGATAGCCTGCAAAAGCTAGACGACTTTATATTTGGGTGGAGCGTATACAAACTTTATATCCCAAATCATACGTTCAAAAACTCTCAAGTCTTTGCAATTTTTCCTAAGTTTATGTCAGTTTTTATTCCACATTGTAAAATTTGGTCAAAAAGAAATCAATGTGCCCAAATAAAGCACCCATTTATAGGAATTTTATTCCACATTGTTATATTTGTCACCAATCTTTGACATTCATTTTTTTTTATCAAAACAAATAAAATAATAAATAAACTTTCACCCTTTTTATAAAAAATAAATACCTTTTTATAATAAATAAATATATCGCAAACCGTTAAAAAAATCATACAATCGCGACGAGAATGAAATAAACTTCTATATACTTTCGACAAACTTTTTTTTTTCAAAATTTCTGCCCAAAGTATCACACGTGATTTGTAAAAATCACATGTGATTTTTCTGGACTGAAATTTTGAAAAAATAAAAAATAAATAAAAAATAAAAAATCATCGAAAGTATAGAGAAGTGCATATCTATAAATAAATAATTTAATTCTCATAATGTATGTTGTATAAAATTGTATCGATGTTTTTAGATCTGATAATGAACACATGCCTCTATGAAGCTTTATATAGACTTCGATAACAAATAATTGAACTATATGGATATAAATTTGTGTTGAGCACATAACACTTGGAATAAAGATAATGGAATACATTTGAAGTCCCAAATTAGACGTTCAAAGACTTTCATTGTTTGTACTTATTAAATGTAAAACGAAATAAATGGACCCACTATAATTAACCCATTCATAAGATAACAAGCTAGATTTTAAAGTTTTTACTATGTGTGTGAGAGAGAGAGAGAGAGTCCCTAGTGAGAGAGTGAGAAACCTTCCCCATCCCTGCAACACAAACCGGCCACCGAAATCAACAGGGGAAGATTATACATGGAAAGAAGTCAAGCACAGGAAGCGACAACACCCGAACATCACCTCCTTCTTCGTATACAACCTCCCCCAAACTCTAACCAGCCTAGACCTCAAAGAACTTTTTCAACACCATGGTGACCTTGCAGATGCTTTTGTTGCCACGAAGAAAGATAAATATAACAACCCTTTTGGTTTTGTGAGATTCAGAAATGTTCCATACCCACCAACTTTTCTTGCCTCCCTTCAAAACATCAAAACAGGCGGACTAGTTCTTGGTGTCTATCCCAGAAGATATGACAAGCAAGGCAAACCCACCCATCAAACCTTTCCATACCCCCAACCTCCCAGAAATATGCACCATTTTAAAACCCACACCCACCCTCCACCACCACGTTACAGAAACACAACCCACCCCAACGCCTCGTATCGTGATATCTTAGCCACATCCCCCATTCCTCCATCAATATCCATCGACCTTCAAAACAATGAACCCATAACCCCAGTTGCTTGGAAGAAGACCTCAATCATCGCGACTGCGAAAACTTTATTAGTTCTTCAAAACCTTAAAGAAATTCTTCAACACAATCAGATAACCACAAACATGAACACCATTTATGTCGGAGGACTCACAGTCCTATTTGCTTTTCAAGCCTCATCTCTTGCCAACGAGTTCCTTCAGCATCAGTCTGGTTTTCTCAACGAATATTTCTCCAAGTTTGAAGTCTGGAATGGACAAGATTACCCATATGGAAGGATTGTTACTTCAAAAATTTATGGGGTTCCAATATCATTATGGGATGGCAAAGTTTTTGATAAAATTGCAACCACAATGGGTACAATCTTGGAGAAATCAATGGCATCGTATCAAGATGGGAACATAACACATGAAAAGGTTACCATTCTTGTCAATTCACATCAACCAGTAAACCACCAGGTAATCGTTAAATTCAAGTCAAAAGCTTATTTTACTCGAATTGTTGAAGATGACTTAGATTGGACCCCACCTTTCCTAGAAACCATAGATGATCAGGACAATACCAATGAACCCACCAGAATCCCTAACGTCGGAACAACATTCTCTCACCACCTTGGGAAAACCACCAACCTTGATAACTCAACAAACCCAACCGACCCCACCCCTTCTGAACCAGAAACTGAAAAGACTTCTGACTCAACATTAAACAATGAAATCCCCAAAAAGCACCCTGACAAAGCATTAAATGCCAACATTCCCCTTTCCCCAATACAACAACATAATGACTACCATGAGACACACACTACCCCTTACACAAATGCCAACAAACAGCCCCCCCAAACCCTCACCTCCAGAAAAAGAAGAAGGAAATCTTCACCCATGCAACAATACCCTACACCCATGCACTTAGACCTAAACTCCCCACCCCACATCTTCAATGATGGACATCCTAGACATCCACCTGAACCCATCCCTTTCCAAAGCCTCATAAACGAAGAGCCTATCTCCTTACAAAGCACAGAAAACTCACTACCTGCCTCCCAAAACCCTCCTATCCATCAAATCTCTCAAACTCTCCCATCAACAATTGCCTCACCAAACAACACCACTACCAACGAACCTGATCAACTCGACCCCATGCACCCTCCACCCCCTCCTATCACTACAACTCAACACCCTCAAACAAACCAAAACCCCCCAAGCACTCAATACGATGATGAAACCTTAAATACCATCAGTGTCGGGGATTGCATTGGCATCCAACTTGAGGGTTTTGAAAAGGAAGTTCAGGGACTTGTAAACCAACACCGGGCTCAAAACCAAACCCAATGAATTTTCTAACCCTAAATATCCGTGGAATTAAAGACCCTGGTAAATCCAGATGGGTCAACCAAGTGAAATCAAATCATAACCTGAACTTCATATGCATCCAAGAGACACATCGCTCAGATGGCCAAAGCTTATTTCCACAACACTTCTGGGGAAACAACAACTTTTGCCATGATTTTATCCCATCTACAGGAATTGAAGGTCGCTCTGGCGGACTCCTAAACCTTTGGGATCCGTCTTTTTTCACCCTCCAGAATACTCACAAATCACCAAACCTCCTCCTCACATCCGGCCTTATAAATGGTATCGCCACCCCATGCAACATCTTAAACATCTATGCCCCTCAAAACCTCCAAGCAAAAACCAATCTTTGGAACGAAATCACCACACTCATCACCAACCTAAGTGGCCTTTGGATCATACTTGGCGATTTCAATGCTGTAAGAGAGCCATCCGAAAGAAAAAACTCACAATTTGTGGATGCGTATGCAACTGCTTTCAATGATTTTATTCACAACAATGGCCTTTTAGAATACACAATGCAAGGTAAAATGTTCACATATGTTACCGACAACGGACACAAGAAGAGTAAGATTGACAGAGTTTTTGTCTCTACAAATTGGATGAACCAATGGCCCAATGCATCCCTCACTGCCCTCCCAAGAACCCTCTCTGATCACCGGCCCCTTATACTCAACACAGCCAGTCATGATTTTGGCCCACCCCCTTTCAGATTTTTCAATTCTTGGATGACAAAACCTGGGCTTGAGGAAACTGTTATCAATAGCCTAGACTCCCATCTAATCTATGGGAGGCCTGATCAAATACTCAAATCCAAGCTACAACACCTCAAAAAAGACCTTAAGGAATGGCTTCAAACAAACAAAAGTCTTGAAGATCAGCAAAAAAATACCCTTACCTTAAAACTCGAGGAGTTAGATGGTATTGTTGATTACCGCGATTATACCGACGATGAACTAACAAGGTGGATCGACACAAAAGAGCAGCTACAGGAACTCGAAAAAACAAAATCCATGGATCTGCAACAAAAATCAAGGGCAAGATGGATTAAATTTGGTGATGAGAACTCTGCTTTCTTCCATGGTTTTATCAACAGTCGCATTGCCAGGAACAGACTAAATGGGCTAGAAATTGATGGTTCTTGGCACACAGACCCCCCATCCATTCGTGATGAAGCCTTCCAATTTTTTAGCGAAAAGTTCAGTGAGCCCATGAAGTCTAGGCCCAACATATTCTGCCAAAACATCAAAACCCTAGCAACTGAAGATGCAAACAGTCTTACAATCCCATTCTCACTTAATGAAATCACATTCGCTGTGATGGAATGTGCCAGTGACAAAGCACCTGGGCCTGATGGATTCAACTTTGGCTTCATCAAACGCTTTTGGGAAAACCTTAAAATGGATTTCCTCAACATTCTCCTAGATTTTTATCACACTGGCACCATCAGCAAAGGCTGTTGTTCATCCTTCATAACCCTCATTCCAAAGACATCTTCTACCAAATCACTCACCGACTACCGCCCCATTACCCTCATCGGTTGCATTAAAAAAACCATCTCAAAAGTCCTCGCCAATCGCCTAAAAAAATCATTTGCAAGCTCATCTCTCCCAACCAGACAGCTTTTCTTTCAGAAAGGAACATCCTTGATGGGCCACTCATGCTCAATGAAATCCTTGCTTGGCTAAAGAAAAGCAAACAGGAAGCTTTCTGCTTCAAAATAGATTTTGAGAAAGCCTTCGACACAGTGAATTGGAATTTCATCATATCCGTAATGCAACAAATGGGTTTTCCCAGTCGATGGCTAGTCTGGATGAAAGGTATTCTGTCCTCTACAAGATCGGCAGTTCTAGTTAATGGATGCCCCACATCCGAATTTAACTGTGAACGTGGTGTTCCCCAAGGCGATCCCATGTCTCCATTCATCTTCATAATCGCAATGGAAGCATTTTCTACCATTCTCCATCGGGCTACAACCTTGGGACTTGTAACCGGAATTCATCTCCCAAATAATGGACCAAACATTTCTCATCTTTTATACGCCGACGATGCAATACTCATGGGCTCATGGTCCCAAACCAATATGAAGAACATAACCAGAATTATGTTATGTTTTTATTTGGCATCAGGTCTTAAGATCAGCCATCAAAAGTCGTGTTTCCATGGTATTGGACTAACCAGCGAACAGATTGAAGCATCCACAAACATCCTCAAATGCAAAACGGGACAACTCCCAATCACCTACCTTGGACTCACCGTTGGAGCCAACATGAACAGAATCAATAACTGGACTCCCGTCATTCAAACTTTCGAACAGCGATTATCATCTTGGAAAGCCGCCACCCTCTCAATTGGTGGTAGAATAACCCTCATCCGTTCTGTGCTTGATAGTCTTCCAACATATTTTTTTCTCGTTGTACAAGGCTCCGGTTTGTGTAATTGCAAAGCTCGAAAAAATCCGTAAGTCTTTCTTTTGGGGTGGGACATCACCAAACAAGAAGATCCCATGGGTCTCATGGGATCGTGTCATTGCACCTGTGGAAGATGGGGGGCTTGGGTTAGGATGTCTAAATGCAAAAAATCTTTCATTGCTTTCCAAGTGGTGGTGGCGACTCCGTAATGAACCAGATTCCTTATGGGGCCGTACCATCACTTCCATCCATTTTTCCCAAAGAAACTGCACACCTGTTCCAATGAAACCTGGTGTGGTGGGAGCTTGGCTCAATATCGCCAAAATAAGCTCCCACCTCGAAAAATTTAATGTTTCTTTGCAGGATTTAATTACAGGGACTGTTGGAAATGGTAATACCATACGATTCTGGATCGACACTTGGATAGGAAGCAAACCGCTGAAAGACTCCTTCCCCGACCTGTTCAGGCTGGAAAGGAATAAAGGTTGCTATGTACGAGAGCGTTGCACAGGAAACGGGCTTTACTCTCAATGGGAATGGAACTGGAGCAGATCCCCATCAACACCTGCTGAACTAAATCAATTCCAGGAACTTTTATCAGGCATCCAGACTCTCAATCTCACAAGCACAACCGACTCTTGGGCATGGGCTTGTGTCCCATCTGGTGCATACACCGTTAAATCCATGAAGCATAAATTAAGTAAAGCTAGTTTCGGTCCAAAACACTGGAACTTCCCATGGAATAACCTTGCCCCCTTGAAGATCAACATACTTGGATGGAGATTAGAGATGAATCGTCTTCCCACCAGAGATCTACTCCTCAGGCGAAACATACCAATTCCATCCTTAACTTGTCCCCTATGCAGCTCTCATGATGAAACATCACAACATCTCTTCATATCATGCTCATTCTCAGACGCTTTATGGACCTTCATTTTATCTTGGTGCAAGATTCCATTGAGCAAACCCTCCCATGCCAGAGCTTTATTTGAAATACACAAGGATCTCATGATCAGCTCTAAGAAGTCTCGACTCATCAATCTAATCGTCCTCTCCTACATATGGACCATTTGGAAAATCCGGAACGAATGCATCTTCTCCAACAAGCCGCCATCCATACGATACGCTACCAAAGAGCTCAAATCTAACAGTTTTCTTTGGTTGACAAATAGATCGAATGCTCCCCATTTAGAATGGTCAAATTGGTGTAACTTTAACTTTTAGTTTTTACTTGTTTTGTACTCTCCTTTCCTCGCTCCTTGCTAGTTTTTTTCAATAAATATTGAATGTTCAAAAAAAAAAGATAACAAGCTAGAAAACGTGATACAAACGACATCTATAAAATGCATATAGTTTGGAAATATGATTTTTGATCAATCTACAATGTTGAATTATATATGTATTCAGCAAACCAAACAATTTAACTGCTACAGGAATGTCCATGAGTTTTTTGCAAAAATGTTTTGATTTTCATTTTTTGCTTTATTATAAACGAATCAAAAACCATGGAAGTGGTCAACAACATGAACAGTGTTGATACAAAAGTTGGGCGCTCCTAGTTTGGGCTCTTGCTCTCGTACCAATTAGCTCTTAATGCTTGAAACCTGCGCACTAAGAAAACAAAGAAACACCGTTAGGCTTATCGTGGGATTGTCTCCCACGATTATCCTCTGGCGTGAGAGTAAGTAATCGGTTTTAGGGTTCTCGTAAAGAGCTTTAGGGTTTGTGAATCGTCCCTTTAATGAGAATTATGTCATTCCTTATATAGGCGCAGAATCCTTGTAGGTTTAGTGCTCCTTACGTTTTGCACGCATGGTGCTTATCCGGTCCAAGGATCTTTATCCATAGATAAAAGATCCTTATCTAGACCATAAATGGTTTGATTGGGCTTGGGTCTACGTGAGCCCAATCCTGTTAACAATGCGGCCCAAGTTATAATAGCCCACTCATGGTGGTTTGGGCCTTAGTAATGTTTATCATTTGGGCTCGTGACCCAAAGATAGACTATACGTCATCATGTCACCCCAGACTAGTGTGCGCGGCTAGCTAGCCGCGGATACTAAACTTCTTGAAGCAACGGTAAGTGTGGCCGGAAAAGTTACCGCCCAATATGATGGGCAATGTATCTAGTCACCAATACGTTCGAAAATACCTAGGGAAGTGGGGAGAGTGTCTACGTGTTTATCGGGAAATGGGAAAAAGTGCATGTACCCGATCGTCTTCTAGCCACACGATTAGGATAGTGGGTTCCACGTGGCCAACATGCTAAGGTTTTGGTAACCCTATATAAACGTCGCCTCCTTTTACTGAAAAAACACACAGTAAAAACACACTTCCACTATTTTTTAAAAAATCTTCCAAGCGTTCTTTTAAAGAGAGTAACTGTTTGTTAGGTAACCGCAAATACGCGTCCTTATTTTATTCGTTAAGAAATGGTTCGCCAACTACATGAGTTTCCCTCTGAAATGGACGACGACGAACTGCGTCAGTTCTCCTCGGATTATTTCATTCCTCTTGACGTGCATCCGGTTGTACCGGAGGCCAATGCGTGTATCGCGGATTTCCCTGCGGGAAAGATAGGGTTGTATACGCGCTTCTTCGAGTATGCGAACCAGCGCGTACCCATATCCATATTTTTAAGCGATTTGCTCAACCACTACCGCCTTCACATTTGCCAGATGCACTGTGTAGGTGCAGCAAAAGTATCCAATTTTGAAATAAACTGTCGGTTGCTCGCGGTCAACCCGAATGTTGACCTATTCCGTGCTTTTTACCGGACAACGTGGTCGCATGGATGGGTATCTTTTGCGAAGTGCGGTGGACGCCTCCAGTGTTATACGGAGAAGGTGGATTCCCTTAGGGATTGGAGGGAAAAGTTTTTCTGGGTAGATGACATAGTTTTTCCATCGCCTTTTGAGTTTTATACTCAAGAGACGCTGCCAAGGGATGGGCGCCCCGCACCCGGTTCGTATAGCGCAGAGGATGCGGATACGATTGATGCCAACCGCATCCCCATTAACCTCTACCCGGAGGAGTTTTTGGTTCACATGGGGTTGAGTCGCAACTATTTCCATGGTTCGGACGAGGTGCCAACCTTCATTGATGAGAGCGGCCGGGGTGGGTGCTTGTCCCTTTTATTTGTTCGCTTCAAATAATGTAAGTGTTCCTGTATATGTACTTTCCATAACTAATCTGTGTGTTGTTGTTTGCTCATTTGTTGCGCAGAGATGGATCTGTTCACCGTAGTGAAGCTTGAGAAGCCAAAGCAGGTGACGGTGGGTGTGCGCCCTCTGAGGGATAATGAGGAGCCACTGCTGGATACTACTGCAGGACGCCTAACTGTGTTGGCGTAGGCTGGCCCTGAGGATTCACCTCCTCTGCTTGTGATGCCTGTGCAGAGCGTGCCTCCTACTGGGGAGCCTGCTCATGTGGAGAAGTTACAGGCTGAGCCTTCTGACAGCGTGGAGGTGCTGGAGCCTGGGATTGTAGCGCAGAGTCTGAAGCGCAAGGGAGAGGCTGATGGCGCTGGCACTTCCAAGAGGAGGCGCCATCTTATCGCGGATGAAGAGTCATCCGCAGAGGATGACACATCCGCCACTGGCGCGGATAAAGAGACTGCAAAAGCTTCTCCCCTTCTATAAGTGATATCCATGTTTTCTCTTTCTGCAGATATTTATTATTACTATTTCTTTTTTAATATTACATTTCGTAATATACGCTGACCTTCTTCTTGTTCATTGTAGTGACCATGCTGCAGAGGGTGATGCGGCATTTGTGGAAAGCGCGGTCTCTCCTCAGAATGCAAACGTGGAGGAGACAGTGAAGGTCGCTGGAGAGGTATCTGCGCAGCAGTTGTTAGAGGAGCTAGCTGCTGCTGCTGAGCGTCAGACTGAGCTGGTCACACAGTTGAAGACGCGGTATGTTGGGGAGAGCAGCACTCTCGCTCAAAAGGACGAGGAGATTGCCCTGCTTCGTGCGCAGCTTGTTGATGCGCGAGCGGAGGTAGGGTCCGTCAAGGCGCATGCGGACAAGGTCACTGATGAAAAGTTGACCATGATGGCTGAGTTGCAGCATGCGCGCGGGGAACTGCATCAGTTCAAGGCGAACCTTACCTGGGGTTAAGGTATCTTGAGGAGAAAAAGGCCGAGCACTTTGGCCATATTGACGAATTTTGCCTTCGCATGGAGAAGATGCTGAAGGAGCAGGAAGAGAAGCTGCGCGGCGTTAGTATAGAATATGATGAGGAATTATATCCTCATCTTATGTCTACAATAGCTGAGCGCAGGTACGTTTTTGTATATTCCGCAATGTTGCCTTACTGTATGTATTAATTTGCCTCTTTGCTTCTAATGCATCCTTGTTCTGCGTGTGTAGGTGGTTGATCAGTCATGGCTTACGCCTGGCTGCGATGGGCACCTTAGAGTCCCCGGAGGTAGTGGAGACCTTTGGAAAGGTCGTTCAGTGTGCCGTGGAGTGTGGTAGGGCGCAAGCTATGGAGGAGCTTCATGAGGTAAAGTTGGTGACCATGGCACTTGCTGAGGTGCCCGGTTATAATGCCGATGCTTATGACGAGCTGATGAAGGCTATGGAGGGGATGAAGCTGCTTGAGCTTCCCCATATTGCGCGGCTGGAGGGCGACCAGGATTACCCCATAAAGTTAATTGTGGAGGGGTTAACCCTGGGGCGACACATTTTGGAGGATGCAGAGGCGCAGCCAGACTTTTTTCTTAAGCCTGACGAGTCGCAGCTGCAGGTTCCCGTTTTTGCGCAGCCGCGGGATATATTGAACCCCTTCGTTCTCGAGAAGGATGTTCCTCTTAAGGAGGTCTTGGAACTGCACGCGGAGAGAGCAGCCAAGAAAAAGGGTGTTAAGGGTAAGGCCATCCTATGTGGTATGGGCGCTGCGCATATTCCCAGATCAGATGGAGTTGCAGTCAGCGTAGCGACCGTATCGCCTAAGGATGCGTTACTTTTGAGAAAGCTCCAAGAGGCAGGAAGCTCCGCTGCCCCAGAAGATAGTCCTGAGCACCACCATAGTGTGTAGATATAAGCTTTTGTAACTTGTATATCACTTGTATAAATAACAAATTTTATATCTTTGCTTTGCGAGTTGATGGTATCCGTTCTTAAATTCTTATCCTTTGTGTAAAAAGATCAATTAAGATACTCGGTTGGAACCTATATCTAAATTAAGTGCGTGACTTAAAATAAATCATAAGTATGAAAATAAACTCGTATTATTTTTGCAAAGTCTTATTAAATGACCAAGAGTCTTGGCTCATAATTTGCTAAGCTTGTACAGTGTACATGATATTCCGCATCCTTCGTGGAATGCGCAAGGAAAACTTACTTCAACGTCTTGAAGGTAAGGCGCTTAGCAAGGATGCGTGATCCAATGTTGATGGGTTTGCAACCCTCTTACTCAACGAGTTAGTTAGTTGGTTTACTCATCCTTTCTGCCATCGTGGGTCTTAATTAGTGCATGCACGCCATGTAGGCAAAAATATAAAATAACAATATTGACACATATAAGAATGTACGCAATAAAGTAAAATGTGTTATGGAGTTAGCTAGAAACCATAACGTTTTATTAATACTTGCAAGTTTTTGGAAAATAAAGACAATTCCTAAAAAAGAAAAAGAAAATTCAATGACAAACAATTATTAGGCACCCACTAAGGTGCAAAGTTGTCTGTTTGTGGGCCGTGGCCTTTCCTAAAGGTAGCATCTTTTGAGATTGCAGATATTCCAGGTGCGCGCCAGGTCGTGACCTTCCATATCGCGCAACCTGTATGCACCATTACCTAGTGCATCTGTGACCTCATATGGTCCTTCCCATTTGGGTCCAAGCTTGCCTGTGTCTTCTGCGTGGCTTGCATCATTAGCGCGATATACAAAGTTTCCTGGCCTGAAAGAAGTGTGTTTAACCTTTGAATCAAAATACTTCTTCATTTTTGCTTTAGCCTTTGCTTCGCGTATAGCTGCGCGTTCGCGCCTTTCTTCCAGCAAGTCCAAATCTATGCGCCGCTCCTCGTCATTTGTTGTAACATTTATCTCTGCTGTGCGTATAGTTGGCATTCCAATTTCAGTTGGTATGACGGCTTCTGTTCCATAAACAAGAGAAAATGGTGTGTCTCCGGTACTGGTTTTGATTGTGGTGCGATGTGCCCATAAGACATGTGATAACTCGTCCACCCATTTTCCTTTGTGTCTGTCAAGGCGCGCTTTTATCCCTTCGCCTAAACTGCGATTCATGCGTTCAACCAAACCATTGGTTTGTGAGTGTTTCACTGAAGCAAAGTGTTGTGTGATATTCAATTGTGCGCACCAATCTTTGAATGGGTTATCGCAGAATTGTTTCCCATTATCTGAGATAATTTCTCCAGGTAGCCTGAAGCGACACAAAATATTGTTCGACACGAAGCGTTTTACCTGGTTACTAGTGATGCTCACCACTGCTTTTGCCTCAATCCACTTTGTAAAGTAGTCTATGGCTACTATGAGGAATTTTAGCCCTCCCGCGGCAACTGGGAAAGGGCTTGCGATGTCAATGCCCCATTTATAGAATGGCCATGGTGAGGTGATGGGGGTTAACTCTTGTTGTGGTTGGCGTGGAATTGGCATGTGTACTTGGCAATTGCTGCATTTTTTTATCATATCTCGCGCGTTGCGGTGCATAGTAGGCCAATAATATCCTGATCGTAGGGCGCACGCCACAACGGACCGTGGTCCCGAGTGCATACTGCATGATCCAGCGTGAATTTCTCGAAGTACATAATCTGCTTGAAGAGGTCCAACACATCGGAGCCAAGGTTATAGGAATGAACGTCGATATAGGATGCCATCTCTTAGTTCAAATCTCTGCGCTATGCGCCGTACTCTTCGAGCGTCCTTTTGATCTTGTGGTAAGGTTCCTTTGCTAATAAATTCGATGATAGGTGTCATCCACGTGGGATCCTGTTCTTCTATCACCGTGGATACTTCCATCTCCAAGATTGATTTTTTTTAGAGTTTCTACCAATACTTGTTTTGACAGGTGCGCAAAGCTTGTAGATGCGATCTTGCTAAGCGCGTCAGCTTTCCTATTGTCCCCTCTAGGTACTTGTTTGATTATGAACCTATCAAATTTCTGAATTATGGACTTGGTTTTTTCCAGGTATTGGATCATGTGTTCATCCTTGGCTTCATACTCACCTAACACATGGTTAGCTACTAGCCTGGAATCCACGTTTGCCTCTAGGTTGCGTATACCCATTTGAATTGCAATACACAGTCCAGCGAGTAGGGCTTCGTATTCTGCCTCATTGTTTGTGGCTGTGAATTCGAAACGCAGTGCATAGGTGAACTTCATTCCTTCTGGATTGGTAAGGATGAGGCCTGCGCCTGATCCATCCACGCATGAGGATCCGTCTGTGAATAGGATCCAAGGTTCATGTAACTCTGTCTTGCTTATTGATGTTGGAGTATCGGTATCTGGCTTTTCAACAATAAAGTCAGCTAATATCTGCCCCTTGATTGCAGTGCGTGGTCTATACGTGATGTTATACTCGCTCAACAACACACTCCACTTTTGTAGCCGTCCTGATGCGTCAGGTTTAGAGATAACTTGTTTGATTGGCTGATCCGTGATCACAGCTATTGGGTGCGCCTGAAAGTATCTGCGCAGTCTTTTAGCTGCGAATACTAGAGCTAAGACCAGCTTTTCCATGCCGCTGTAGTTAGTCTCTGTCTTCTTTAATGACTTACTTACAAAGTATATGGGTGTTTGGACGGAGTTCCTATCTGCCAATAGTACTGCGCTGACTGCTCCGTGGGTTGCAGATAAGTACATGATTAGCTCTTCCCCTGGTCACGGTGCGACAAGTTTGGGCAGTGATGCCAGATGCTGTTTTAGCTGTTGGAAGGCTTCCTCTGCTTCCTCAATCCAACAAAAGTCTCCTTTTTTTGTGCACTTCGTGAGTGTTTTAAAGAGAGGGAGTGATTTGTCTGCTGACTTAGATAAGAAACGGTTTAGCCCAGCTAGCTTTCTGTTTAATGACTGGACTTCTTTCAATGTACGCGGTGAGGGGAGATCGATAACAGCTTTTGTTTTTTCTGGGCAAGGCTTGATTCCATCAGGTTCTATTAAGTATCCAAGGAACATGCCTTCTGTCGCGCCAAAGGTGCACTTCTTAGGATTTAACTTCATGTTTATTTTTCCCAATGTTCTGAACGTCTCCTCGATGTCGCGCAACAATTCTTCCTCTGTGTGGCTCTTGATAACAAGGTCATCAACGTAGACTTCCAAGTTGCGACCTACTTGTTTTTCAAAAGCCATGTCCACCAATCGCTGGTATGTTGCGCCTGCATTCTTTAGACCAAAGGGCATTTTTGTATAGCAAAAAACCCCTTGACTCGTGTGAAAGGCTGTTTTCTCTTCATCTTCTTCAGCCATCTGAATTTGGTGGTATCCTTTGTATGCATCTAGGAAGCACTTAAAGGGATATCCACACAGAGATTCTACCTTCCAGTCTATTTCTGGCAGTGGGTAGCAGTCCTGTGGACATGCTTTATTAAGGTCGGTGAAGTCCACGCACATCCTCCAACTGCCATCACTCTTCTTGACCATCACTGGATTGGAAAGCCAATCGTGATAGTAGACTTCACGCATAATACCTGCGTCTACGAGTTTGTGTACTTCCTCCAGGATGGCCTTTGCGCGATCTGGAGCCTGGCCGCGCCTCTTCTATCGTACTGGGGGATATCCTTGTCGGATTTGTAGCTTGTGCTCTGTAATAGAGCGTGGCACTCTAGTCATGTGCTTCAGTTCCCACGCGAAGATGCTTAGGTTATTTTGCAAGGCTTAGGTTATTTTGCAAGAGTGCGCACACAGCTGCCTTACCTTTGTCAGATAAAGATCCTCCAATCGATATTTTTTGATCTGGGTAATCAGGATGAATGGTGACCTCGAAGTTTGGTACTTTTTCTGCACGCTGTTCTGGAATATGTTCCACTTCACTAGTCACCGCATTACATTCCTTAAGTGGCAACCTGGTATTGTAGAGGGTGACAATCCCTCCTTCTACTGGAAATTTGAGCATCCCATGTGCTGTGGATGGTACAGCGTGCATGGATGATATTCCTGGTCTCCCAATGATACCGTTGTATGGTGAAGGAGATTTGATTATCATGAAGTTTATCCATGTTGTTGTAGAGTGTTGTTCATCGCCCACCACCACAAGTAATCGTACCCATAGGCCATATCTTTTCTCCTGTGAAGCCGGTCAGCGACGTTGTGGCCGGTATTAACTGACTTTGTATCTCAGGTCGCAGCCTTTTGAAGCAATGCTCATATAGGATGTCTGCGGATGCCCCTCCATCGATATACATGCGGCGAATCTCGTGTCCCTCAGTATGTATCTCAATAGTTAGTGGCTCTACTACTGCGTTGTCCGCAGCTAGAGTGGGGAAGGATATCTCCTTTTCTGAAGAGAACTTTTGACTGACTTTTTGTTTTGTCTTGCGTTGCCATGACTGTATCATGTAGATGATGTCCGCTTTATCTTTGGGAGGTTCTTTCTTGCCTCCATTCCTTTGCTTGTCCTTCCCTTCTTTAATGTTTTTTACGAGGTGATCCATTCTACCCTCCTTTACTAATTTTTCAATTAGTTGTCGTAGCTGGACACACTCGTTGGTTGTATGGCCCTTTTGGCCATGATATTCGCAGTATCCATTCCCTATGCGTTTGTCCTCTGTGGTACGCATTGGTGGAGGTTTTGGGAAGTTTGCACCTTCTGTTACTAATATTTCCCTCAGAGTCTTTGTGATAGGGGTATACTTGTCATTATCTCGTCCACTGCGATAATTCTTGCTGCGGTTGCTGCTCTGATCATTGGATCATCTCCTAGGCTATTCTTGTTGCCTATAATTTGAGTAGCCTTTTTTACTGTCCGCAGCGGCTGCTTCTCCTTGTATGAAGGATCTTGTGCGCTTCATTAGCACATCGAAGGTTTGGGGAACGTTGTCGTTTAGCTTCCGAATGAGTTCTGGGTTATTAATCCCATCCATATAATCACTGGTTGATTCCCCTTGGCGCTGTTTTACTCTGGCAAGTTCAACAGGATTTTTAGTGCACTTCTTTCTTTAGGTGAAGTTTAAACGGAATGCTTTTCGCAATTCTTCAAACCCGCCAATGCTCCTTCGTGGAAGCTTGCTAAACCACGTGCGCGCATTCCCTACTAAGGTGGAGTTAAACATATGGCACCACACAGGTTGTGGCCAATTTTCGATAGTAGCAGCGGATTCAAAAATTTTTAGGTGGTCATCCGGATCACCCGTTCCATCATATGTTTTAACATTAGTGGGCATGCGCCTTCTCTTATGATCTGAGTAATCGCTGATGCATCGTGTAAATGCATCAACTTTCTGGCGACGCCACGGAAGAGACATGTCTTCGTCTTCTTCTTCGCGACGTCTTCCTCTAGACTTCCAGTGTCCTGTTTCCTTATCCTCGTTGTCCGAGGAGTCATTGGAGAAAGAGTAATCTCTTTTGCGGCGCTTGCGCCGGCTTCCTTCAGAGGAAGAGCTTGAGGGACTTTCACTTGGGGATATTCTCCTCCCTAATTTGTCGTGAATTCTTTTGCTCCCGGACCTGGAGGAACCTTCACTTGGTGAATGTTGAGGTCCTAATCTGTCTTGTATCCTTCGACTACCAAGTCTGGAATGAACATTGGTGCGCCTCTCGCCGTCTTCATATTCCTCTTAATATTGTGAGTCAAATGTCGTACCCAGCCTATCATGGATAGTGGTACGTCTCTCATTATTTTCGCGTCCTCCTCGTAGGTGGCGCGGTGGTGATACTTTGCATTCAGGACCAAAGTTGAGCCGGGCTTGCAGGCTCGTACTTGACCTTCTCCTTGCATGAGGGCGGTTAGAGTTTCGTAATTTTGGGATACAAAATTACTCAATGTTAGGTCAGGTGCGTCCTCATTCGCTGCAAGAATATCTGCCTCAGTATTGGGCACCCTATCTAGGTTAGGTGCACCAGGCGGCACAGTGTTGTCCACTATAGGTGCCGTTTGGTGGGGAGTACTGAAGAGGGTGCGCTGAAGTTCTTCAACGCTTGGGACTACTGTGGTGGCTTGGGTAGTCCTTATAGGCAATTCTACTGCTAGGAGAGGTAGGGTTGGTCCCGTTTCTTGGTGACTAGGCGCACTGGTTGTCCCAGAAGCCTGCCTAGGGGTCGAATCTTGTTGGTTCTTCCTCTGGGGTTCACGTGTTTTCTCCAACTGCGGAGTCCGCTGGCTTGAGTTTTTGTTCTTCGTCATTCTAGTTCTTTAGTTCTTAGTGTTGGTCCCACGGATGGCGCCACTTGTTGATACAAAAGTTGGGCACTCCTAGTTTGGGCTCTTGCTCTTGTACCAATTAGCTCTTAATGCTTGAAACCTGTGCACTAAGAAAATAAAGAAACACCGTTAGGCTTATCGTGGGATTGTCTCCCACGATTATCCTCCAGCGTGAGAGTAAGTAATCGGTTTTAGGGTTCTCGTAAAGAGCTTTAGGGTTTGTGAATCGTCCCTTTAATGAGAATTATGTCATTCCTTATATAGGCGCAGAATCCTTGTAGGTTTCGTGCTCCTTACGTTTCGCACGCATGGTGCTTATCCGGTCCAAGGATCTTTATCCATAGATAGAAGATCCTTATCTAGACCATAAATGGTTTGATTGGGCTTGGGTCTACGTGAGCCCAATCCTGTTAACAATGCGGCCCAAGTTATAATAGCCCACTCATGGTGGGTTTGGGCCTTAGTAATGTTTATCATTTGGGCTTGTGGCCCAAAGATAGACTATACGTCATCAAACAATATACGTGGGGGAAATCTTTTCACCTTGTGTAATTTGGTGAATGAATATTAACTAGAGCAGCAACATTTGAACAGCTATACAAAATTGTGCTAGTAAATCGTGTATATTTATTGATTTGTTTTCTAATATTTTGTATAGTGAAGAGTTGTTTCTTCAAGTTGTGAACTACTCAGTACACTATAATTCCTCTAGATTTGTGTGGAGCACGTAACACTTGGAATAAAGATCGGGTATAAATTTGAAGACCCAAATTAGACGTTCAAAGACTCTAAAGTCTTTGCAATTTGTACTTATTGCATGTTCATCCAATTTGTGATATGTTTTGGTCCTGGAATTATTATGTGATATAAATGTAAAACCAAAAAGAAATGGACCCAAATAAAGCAACCAAAAAGAAATGGACCCAAATAGACCCAACGCGACCTTTCCTAGAAGACCATCTCTTAGGCAATGTTCGCTATTTGTTGTTTGCTTTCTACCGGATTATACATGCTTTGGCACTTGACTAAATGCTACTACAAAGTCTCGACAATAAAAATTAAAGCCATAAAAACTAAGTGATGTTATATGTCCAGCCAACTTGAAGTGGGTGGTCCAAATTGGTGTCTTATTTTTCCGTTCATTCAAAAATACAAAAAATAAATTTGTCCTATTTTGTGAAAATAATGATGTATGATTAAAGTAAACATCCCAAATTAGACGTTAGGAGACTCGTGAGTCTTAAAAACTTGAATTTATTAAGGCATCTTTTTCTATCTTTTGATATTTTTCGATGAGATAGGATATACATTTGTGTGGAGTATATCAAACTTACAAGACTATAGACCATTGAATAAGTTATACCAAATTAGACGTCCAAATCTTCTTCAGTCTTGGCAATTTGTATTATTTATTAGATTTTCTTTTGCTATTTTGTGATATTTTTCAGTGATATGTTTAATAATTAAACCTATAACAAAGCAATTTGTATCATTAACACCTTCACCACAGTTTTGTAGTTTCTAAATTTTGGCCGTAAAACTGCACAAAAAGTATATCATAATTGCATCACGAACTGAACTTGCTCCTTCTTAGGCTCGTTAACATAGTCAATATCGTGATAAAGGTTGCCTATAACGTATTTGATGAAATGCATGTAAAGAACTTTGAGGTTGTTGACAGGGTGTTTGATAAAAGTCCTATAAGAAATGAGAATCCAACATGGACAGATTAAGTTGTATTCGTGAATATTTTGATGGCTATATGCTCAAGTTAAATAAGTCGCTAGTGTAAAGGAGTATCATGACTCTTCTGATAATGTACTCAGTCTGTACAACATTCACTAGGATATGGTCTTAGCTACCTCAAAACCCTGTAATGTGACAAGGTAATTTGGAAGTAGTAAGCGAGAAATGTTGTGGAACACAGTTGAGATTCAAGACTTCTGTCTGTCTTTGTAAGGTGACAAGGACAACTATGAGGGACAAAAAGATTTTAGTATACCATAGAAGATTGAAAGCATAAAAGGAACAGTAAAAACTAGCATTGAAGTGTTGCCTAACATAAGAGAATAAGAAAATCAAGTAGTGAATTAAGTGTTGCTGAAAATACTATTCTCAAGACATGATGGAATAGGACGTTATATTATTCTTGAGTTCTTTGAAATCACTAAACAACTTCAAAATACTTCACGAATTAAACTTGTTCTTGGGTTGGTTACCATTTTCCACAACACTCATACACTTGTACCTCTTGGCATGGTTAATGTCGTAATAGTAATTACGTGAATGGATATTAGCTAGAGCAGCATATTTTGACCATATATACAAATTTGTGCTAGTTAATTTCGGTGTACTTGTTGATTTGCTTTCTTATTTTATAGTGAAGAGTTGTTTCTTTAAATTGTGAACTACTCAGTACACTAATTTCTCTAATAAAAATTGTGTGGTGATAAAACAAAGAAAAGTGTGTTTACCCATTTAAACCCAAGTGCATTTTGAATTTAACCCGTTTGACCCAGTTTTCAAGTGGCTTGTTTGACCTGAACTCGTTTGAACCCAAAACCATTTTGATTCTTTGCTCAAACCCGCTTCACTCACCCTTTTACCACTTCATTAATGTTAACTTTTTAGTGCTAACCACCGGTTTTTTTATATGAAACAAATAAGATACAGGCTTGTAATGAAAATTGAAAGAGGAAGACACATATACCGGCGCAAGTTAGAGGATGAAAATGGAATCTTGGAGATGAAAGTAATCTATAGATTTGATTAGTTTAGTGGGCCCATATTTAAACTGACCAATGCCTGCAAATGAAGAATAATACAGTATAACTCATGTTTGCAAGCAATAAAGAAAATCAAACCATTTCAAAAAAACTCAAACGTCGATATAATGGCAACATGTATAAGCTTGACATAATTAATCCCAAATTAAGAAATCACCGTTAATATAGATATCTACATGAGGCTTCACATAATATTTTATTTAACTCGTTTCATTTGGCTCTTGGTTGGTTTTCTTGTTATTGACATTGTGCGGCGTAAATAATTTTTTGTAACAAATTATCACAAAAAGGTTAGTGTCACGGGAAACTTTAACTTGGGATTCGTTTATAGACCCAATGCGACCTTTCCTCGAATACCACCTCTTAGGCAATGTCCGGTTGTGTGCTTTTTACCAAATTGTATCGATAACAAATAATTGAACTAGATGAATATAAATTTGTGTGGAACACATAACACTTGGAATAAAGACCATGCAATAAATTTGAAGTCCCAAATAAGACGTTCAAAGACTCTCAAGTCTTTGCAATTTGTACTTATTGCATGTTCATCCAACTTGGTTTTGGTCCTGGAATTATTATGTGATATAAATGTAAAACCAAATAAATGGACCCAAATAAAGCAACACATTCATAAGATAACGTGATATAAACGACACATCTATAAAACGCATATAGTTTGGAAATATGATATTTTGATCGATCTAATTTAACTACTCTCTCCGTCTCAAAATTATTGTCAGAAGACAAAAATCACGTAGTTTAATAAAAGTGGTGTCACTTTAATTTTCAACCACTCAAATATAATATTCATTCACTAAATTCTTTAGTTTTTACTTAAAAATGAAAGTAAACAATTATTCAGAGACATCCCGAAAAGGAAATATGGACAGTAATTTTGAGACGGAGGGAATACTACAGAAGCGTCTATAGGATGGGAACGTACATAAGCTTGACATAACTAATCCAAAAAACAAGAAATTACCGTCAATATATATACAATTACATCAGGCTTCACGCAATATTAAACTCGAATCATGATGTTAGTCTACTTTTAGTTTGGTGTGGAGAATGGTTTTCAACATAACGAATTCCAAAACAAATGTTTACATTTTAACAAAGTGGCGATGTTTTGTTTTTTTATTTATTATTTTTTTGGCATGTATATAAGTAAAATTTCAAGATATGTGAACCAAATACACTCTAATTTTCGACTACAATTTGGCACATATTGACTATATTCGGCCCAATACCATCTGACTCTTGGTTGGGTTTCCTGTTAATTTGTTATTGGCATATTGTGTGACGTAAAAAGCTTAGTGTCACAAGCAACTTTAACTCGAGATTCATGTTTAGACCCAATGCGACCTTTCCTCGAGGACCGCCTCTTAGGCAATGTTCGCGATCGGTTGTCTGCTTTCTACCAAATTATACATGCTTTGGCACTTGACTAAATGCTACTACCAAGTCTCGAAATTTGAAAATTCAAGCCATAAAAACTAAGTGATGTTATATGTCCAACCAACTTGAAGTGGGTGGTTCCAAATTGATGTCTTATTTTTTTAGTCATTCAAAAATACAAAAAATAAATTTGTCCTATTTTGTGGAAATAATGATGTAGAATTGAAGTTAACCATTCCAAGTTATACGTTAGAAGACTAGTGAGTCTTAAAGACTTGTATTCATTAGACATCCTTTTCTATATTTTGATATTTTTTGATGAGATAGGATATATATTTGTGTGGAGTATATCAAACTTACAAGACTATAGACTATTGGATAAGTTCTCCCAAATTAGACGTCCAAATTTTCTTTAAGTCTTGGCAATTTGTATTTATTAGATTTTCTTTTTCCATTTTGTGATATTTTTCAGTGACATGTTCAACAATTAAACCTATAGCAAAGCAATTTGTATCATTAACATCTTTTATAAATGGAAACATTTTCACCACGATTTTGTAGTTTCCAAATTTTGGCCGTAAAACAACACAAAAAAGCATATCATAAGTGAATATATATTATTCTCAAGTTCTCTAACAACTTAAAAATGCATCACGAACTAAACTTGCTCCTTCTTGGGCTCGTTAACATAGTCAATATCGCGATAAAGGTTGTGCCTATAAGGCGTTTGATGAAAAGCATGTAAAGAACTTTGAGGTTGTTGACAGGGTGTTTGATAGAAGTCCTATAAGAAATGAGAATCTAACATGGACAGATTAAGTTGTATTCGTGAATACTTTGATGGCTATATAAGTTAAGCAAGTCGTTAGTGTAAAGGAGTATAATAACTTTTGATAATGTACTCAGTCATGTACAACTTTCACTAGGATATATTCTTAGCTAACTCAAAACCCGGTAACGTGACATGGTAATTTGGAAGTAGTAAGCGAGAAATATTGTTGAACACAGTTGAGATTCAAGACTCCGGTCCGTCTTTGTAAGGTGACAAAGATAACTATGAGGGACAAAAAGAATTTAGTATACCATAGAAGATTGAAAGCATAAAAGGAACAGTAAAAACTAGCATTGAAGTGTTGCCCAACATAAGAGAATAAGAAAATCAAGCAGTGAATTAAGTGTTGCTGAAAATACCATTCTCAAGAAATTATGAAATAGGACATTATATTATTCTCAAGTTCTCTGAAACCACTAATTAACAACTTCAAAATACTTCACGAATTAAACTTGTTCCTTCATGGGCTGCTTACCATTTTCCTCAACACTCATACACTTGTACCTCTTGGCACAATAGACATAGAGTACAAAATAAAACACAATCAATATCGCAACAGAAGTAAACAACATGAATAGCATCTGTGGGGGGAATCTTTTCACCTTTTGTAATTACATGAATGGATATTAGGTAGAGCAGCATATTTTGACCATATATACAAAATTGGGCTAGTTGATTTCGGTATACTTATTGATTTGCTTTCTTATTTTATAGTGAAGAGTTGTTTCTTCAAATTTTGAACTACTCGGTACACTATAATTCCTCAAAAAAAAATTCGCGTGGTGGTAAAACATATTAGCCGATATAATTGATGAATGGCCTAAGCTATTAGCCGATATATAGATTACAATAAACCCTAATGTACCTAAGCCCACAGATCGGGCTTGGGCCATTCATCAATTATATCGGCTAATAAAAAAACAAAAAGTGTGTTTACCCTGCGTTTTCAATCTAACCCGTTTGACCCAGTTTTCAAGTGGCTTGTTTGACCTGAACTCGTTTGAACCTGAATCCATTTTGATTATGTGCTCAAACCCGCTTCACTCACCCGTTTTGCCACTTCATTGTTAACGTTTTACTGCTAACCACCATGCTTTACTTGAGACAAATAAGATACATGTTTGTAATTAAAATTGAAAGAGGAAGACAAATATAACTGTGCAAGTTAGAGAATGAAAATGGAATCTTGGAGATGAACGTAATCTATAAATTTGATCAAGTTTAGTGGGCCCATATAATTCAACTGACCCATCACCCATGTTTGCAAATGAAGAATAATATTGTATAACTCAGGTTTGCAAGCAGTAAAGAAAATCAAACCATTTCAAAAAAACTCAAATGTCGATATAATGGCAACATGTATAAGCTTGACATAACTAATCCCAAATTAAGAAATCACCGTTAATATAGATATCTACATAAGGCTTCACACGATATTTTATTAAACTTGTTTCATTTGGTCGTGGTTGGTTTTCTTGTTATTTTTGTAACAAATTATCACAAACAGATTAGTGCCACGGGCAACTTTAACTTGAGATTCGTTTTTAGACCCAATACGACCTTTGAAATTGTGTTGATGTGTTTTGGTCTGATAATGAACACATATGCCTCTATGCAGCTTTATATAGACTTCAATCACAAAGAATTGAACTACATGGATATAAATTTGTGTGGTGGAAAAAAGATCATGGAATAAATTGGAAGTCCCAAATTAGACGTTCAAAGACTCTCAAGTCTTTGCAATTTGTACTTATTGCATGTTCATCCAACTTGTGACATGTTTTGGTCCCAAATAAAGCAAAGAAATGGACCCAAATAAAGCAACTCATTCATAAGATAACGTGATATAAACGACACATCTATAAAATGCATATAGTTTGGAAATATGATATTTTGATCTATCTAATTTAACTACTACATAAGCGTCGATAGGATGGGAACATACATAAGCTTGACCAAACTAATCTCAAAACAAGAAATTACCGTCAATATAGATACAATTACATCAGGCTTCACGCATATTAAACTCGTATCATGATGTTAATTTTTTTCCTTTTAGTTCAGTGTGGAGAATGGTTAAGAAAATATCCTGGTTTAACTAGATACAACATAAAGAATTCCAAAACAAAGGAAATTTTAACAACGTGGCGATGTTTTTTTTGCAAATATATAAGTGAAATTTTAAGACATGTGAACCAAATAAAATTCAATTTTTTACAACATTTCTCTATATTAGAAAAGTGAATGGAAAATTGAACTCCCCAAGTTTTGTTACAATTTGGCACATATTGACTATATTCGGCCCAATACCATCTGAGCCTTGGTTGGTTTTTCTGTTAATTTGTTATTGACATATTGTGTGACTTAAACAATATTTCGTAACACATAATCAAAAAAAAAAAAGGTTAGTGTCACAAGCAACTTTAACTCGTGATTCATTTGTATACCCAATGCGACCTTTCCTCGAAGACCGCCTCTTAGGCAATGTTTGTGATTGGTTGTCTGGTAGATCTACCAGATTATACATGCTTTGACACTTGACTAAATGCTACTACAAAGTCTCGACATTTGAAAAATAAAGCCATAAAAACTAAGTGATGTTATATGTCCGGCCAACTTGAAGTGGGTGGTCCCAAATTGGTGTCTTATTTTTCCGTTCATTCAAAAATACAAAAAATAAATGTGTCCTATTCTGTGGAAATAATCATGTATAATTGAAGTAAACATCCCAAATTAGACGTTAGGAGACTCGTGAGTCATAAAAACTTGAATTCATTAGACATCCTTTTCTATCTTTTGATATTTTTCAATAAGATAGGATATATATTTGTGTAGAGTATATCAAACTTAAAAGACTATAGACCATTGAATAAGTTATCCCAAATTAGATGTCCAAATCTTCTTCGGTCTTGGCAATTTGTATTTATTTGATTTTCTTTTACCATTTCGTGATATTTTTCAGTGATATGCAGGGGCGGATCTATGGCCTGGCTACCTATAGCAAGTGACGCACATGGGTTCCCACGTGAAGTAATTTATCCTATGGTTCTATAGTTGTTTCTTGTGTGCTACCCAGTTTATTTAGAAGCGATATAGTGGATAATTTTAGGGCATACCTAGAAAACTAACCGAAAAACACCTTGGATCTAGTCGTAAATTGTAGCATGAAAGTGTAATGAAGTAGATGTAGGTTTTGTTGTTTTACACAAGATGAAGAGTATGTCACGTTTTTGTTAGTGTCACGTAGGTTTAGTTGGTAAGAAAAGAAAAGAGATGTTAGCAAAAAAGATTTTAAAATCATCTTCTCTCCAAATCATCCTAATTTGGGAAGAAGATTAGGAGAGAAGTTTTGGCATAATTTCCTCCTCTTTTCTCTTCTCTTCTTTCCAGAAAAAACTCGGGAATGCAATCTTTTCTGAATTTCCTCTCCACTTCTTTTCTTTTCTCTCCAAATAAAAACTCGAGAACAGAGTGTTAAAGTCTTGAACACTTGATATTTTATTAATTAATAGAATTAAACTATTGTTGGACATGTTTTTGAGTGTTACGACACAAAATCATCTATTGTCATTACCTGTAAGTTTTATCTAATATTAAACAATCCGTCTTGTTTATAAATACACAAATGAGTACCGACTACTGGACCCATTTAGTGGTCGGGTCTCAGACCCGATAATTTTGCCGTGTTAACTAAATAAAGGAACTCCCTTAGATTTGGTCATGAGTCTGCCACTGAGTCCGAGTAGTTAAATTATCTTCCAGTTGTTAATTTTGCATTTAATTATGTATAGGTAAGAACTTGGGTAAAAAAAATTTGTGCCACACATAAATACAATTTCAAGATTAAATGCATAACAAAGCAATTTGTATCATTAACATCTTTTATAAACGGAAACATTTTCACCACTATTATGTAGTTTCTAAATTGGGCTTGTAAAACAACATACGAAAAGCATATCATAAGTGAATATATATCAAGACATGATGAAATAGGACATTTTTTTATTGTTAGAAAAGTGACTTAAACTTTAAGGGTTGTTTGGTAATTTGTTTAACTTGTCCACCAAGTTTGCTTAGAATTTGGAAACTCTTTATGACGGTTTGTTTGGTGCCTATAAATAGAGGCCAATGTCATTAGTTTTGTTTGTACCTTTTGAATTTGTGGTTGTTACCTTTTGAATTAGGGTTTGGTACCTTTGAATTAAAATTTGTCTTTGAATTTGGTTTTGTAATTTGGTTTGGTATTTGAGTAAAGCTTCCGCTTAGTTTGTTTAGATTTGTTTTGTTTGCTTCGTTCGTTTGAATTATCAACATTTATTATCAAGTTCGCTAAAAGTACTAAACAACTTCAAAATGCTTCACGAATTAAACTTGTTCCTTCTTGGGCTCGGTACCGTTTTCCTCAACACTCATACACTTGTACCTCTTAGCACAATAAACATAGAGTACGAAATCAAACACAGTCAATATCGCAATAAGGAAATAAAATCGTTCCATATGACCATCATTTAAATTCTCTGGTATCCATCCGACTTCATCTCCCTTCGCGGTAATACTCATCACCATATGCACGAGAAGGCTGCTAACATAGTTTCCCAAAGAAATTGACGCCATACATAATGAGCTTCCAAAACTCTTGATCCCATCGGGTGCCTGGCTATTAAAAAACTCTAACTGCCCAACATACATAAAAACCTCAGAAGCACCAACAAGCACATATTGCGGCACTTGCCAAAATATGCTCATAGTGCTCGAATGCTTATCAGGAATTGACCTTTTTAGCCTCTCGACCTCAGTGACTCCAGCGGCAACCATTGCAAATAGTCCAATGATTAGCCCTACACCATTCTTTGAAGCTCTGTTAACCCTTTGGGGTTTCCACTTAGGCTTCCGGCTAAGGGGACTAAGACCCTACGGTAAATTAACGTGCACACGAGGACACTTACTATGTCGAATACCGACATGCTTGCTGCTGGTAAATGGAAGTTTCCTATGTAGGCGTTCATGGCTGCACCTTGCTCGACAAATAGTGATGCCATTTGAGTGAAAATGACCGAATATATGATTGTACATAGCCAAATTGGTAACATTCTTATTACACATTTAGCTTCTTCTACTTGTGTCACTGTGCATAATCTCCAATGATTTTGTGGGCCCGATAAGTCTCTCTCAGTGACAATCGCGGCTTTATCTTGGCACCTGAAACATTAAAATTTAGAAGTGAAATTTTTTACTCAGTTACTAGTACTTTGATCTAAAGCGGGTCAAATTAGTCAACACTAAAAATTGACCGTATAAACTCGATTTGACTAGTTAGCCAACATTTTAATAGACTTACTTGAACTCCTCGCTATGAAGGATCTTTCGAATCCCTTTATTAGCCGATTCCACACCTTCAAGTTCATACAATTGCTTCTCATCATAATCCCTCACCTTATATTTTCGACACGCAGCAACAAACACTTGAGCGACACGGGGCAAAGGATTTCCAGATGGCTTAACATACCGATAATGGAATGAACCACACAAAAAGGACAACAATGCTACAACCGTGGCACCCATAGATACCCAAAATCCTATGGTCCAATGACCAATATCTTCGTAATACACAAGAATCGTGTTTGAGAACAAAGATCCAATGTTGAGTGCAGCATAAAAGTATGCAAAGAAAGCCCCTTTAGACCCTTTGCCTTTGTATTTTGGGTCTGACTCGTCAAACTGGTCTGCACCAAGAGTGGCTAAAGTTGGCTGGTGCCCGCCATATCCTAATGCAACCATGTATATCGATAAATAGAACAACATTGTGCCCTTTTTTGAGGGCGGTGTGCAATATTTTACTCCATCCCCACATCCAGCCGGTTTCACTAGAAATTCATAAGATGTTAACGATAATAGCATCAAACCCTACAAAGCACAACACAGTATATGAAATTGTGTTAGAAATCAATAATTTGTATCTAAAATTGTTTTATATAATATCTATAAGTCAAATCTGCTAATCAAATTATATTAATTAGACTCGTTATTTCCAAAAGCGTAAAGAGTTGTAGTTAGCAATTCAATACATTCCCTTATTCACATTTATATCTGCCATGTTATTTATTTATTTATTTATTTATTTTTTAATTTTAAAAGTGTGTAGAACTCGCTTAAATGTTTTCGTAGGCTTTAAAGTATACACCTTCAAGTTGCATACAGTATTATTTTTTGTGTTGTGTACGCCTAAGAGGTTATGCATCTTTTAATTTGTTCAACCTCTTAGGCAGACTATAAGGGTAAAAATACTTACCAAGGCTAAGATACCTTGAAAGACCGCACAAGTGAGATAACGGCCCCAATAAGAATCACTCAGGAAAGCTCCAAGAAGAGAGCACAAATATACAGTTCCAGTCCATTTGCTAACTGTATTAGCAGCATCCGCATTGCCTTGATCCATGACTCGAGTCAAGAACAAGACCAAGTTGACTCCAACCCCAAAGAATGCAAATGTTGCAAGGGATTGATTAATTTGCTTCAAAAATATAACAAAGTTAAGGATTATTTGAAGTTAAGATACGATCTAATAAATATAAAATGTGAATATGCATAGATTTGAAAAAAGGTTATGTACCAAGAAGCAGAAATGCTGGACCCCACCCTCCTACGTTTCGTTTTGGTTTGTGTTGAACCTCTACTGGTTCTTCCTGCTATAATACAAAAGGAAAATGGCCAGTTCTTTGGTGTTTAATCCGAAGTCCATTGATGAGCTGAGATTGAATTAGGGTATGATTGATTTGGGATTTTGGTGGTTTTATTGGTATGAAAACTTCAAAAAATATTGATGTGAAAAGCTGGTCAAAGTCAATGTTTTTAGGTTGGGTTTGTGTGGGCTTTGGGTTGGATTGATTCCATGTTGGCCAAAGTATTACTTCCTCAGTCTTAAAATTATTGTTAGGAGACAAGAGTTACAAAGTTTAATAAAAGTGAGACATCTATAATTCTCATCAACTCAAATAGAATATTCTCCCACTAAATTCTCTTTTTCTTAGTAAAAATAAAAAGTGGACAAGTAATTTGAAACATATATAGAAAGAAATTTGAACAATAAATATGAGACGGAGGGAGTATATTTTAAAGATGAAATAACAAGTTAGTCACATGTATATTTTTTGAAAAAAAAAAAAAAAGAAAAAAAAAAGAAAAAAAAAACTAATCCAAACACTTGAGCTTATAAGCTTATTAAACCATGTCCTTTTTAGTTATTTACCAACATAAGTCAAACCAAACACTTTTAAGCTTATAAGCTTATTAACCATGAGCTAATCCAAACACTAAGCATGGGCTTATAAGCTTATGTTATATAAGCCATAAGCCGCTTATTAAAAATAAGCCTAAGCCCACTAAATAAGCTTAGCCAAACATGGCCTTAGATTTTAAAGATGAAATAACAAGTTAGTCACGAGTTTCTCAATTATGATGTTTTATCCATTGTGATGTTACTTTTTTGTGTGATAATTCATCAATTAGCCTCGTCCGACAATACGTATATCTAAATTGTGTATAACTTGTAGGCTCGTCCCACATCACTTACCCTCTTACTTTTATAATTGTGAAAAGTGAAAATATAAACGAACTAGATTAGTGAAAATATAATGGTGAGTAGTGTTCTCCGAAGATAAAGGTATTTACCTCGGTAGTGTTCTCGGTAATGGATGATTGTACAATTCTCGGTTTAAAGCTTATTAGTTTACCGTTCTCGTTAGTTTGTTTGTTGAAGTTTTCACCTCGGTAGTTAGCGTTCTTGGTAGTTGTGTATTTTGTTAGTTTGGTTACCGTTGTCGTTATTTACACTACACAAAATTTGTCATCTAATGATACATAAAAAAGGAGTCACCAAAAGTCAAAAAAGTGTCACTAAAATTAAAAAAGTGTCATTAAATGTATAAAAAAAATTGTCACTAGAAAATTTATTTATTTTTGTTACATTTAAAAAAGTATAGGTCATTGGCTAATAGGTAAAAGTCTATTTACAGTGATATAAAAAAAATGTGTGTATATATTTTTAACCTTTTGTGACCCATTTTGGTTATAAAAAGTGTCATTAAATCTCAAAATATTTAAGCTTTTGTTCACAACTTTTAAAAAGTGTCACTAAAAGATTAGATTTAATGACATTCTTTGTGTCATTATAACCCTTGTACTAAATGTATATTTTCTTGTAGTGTTAGCTCGGGCAGTTTGTGATCTGACTAGTCAACATGATTGAAAAAAGATGGTTGAAGAGTCACTACAAGAAAAAGTAGCTTTAGTGACGAGAATTTAGTGACGAGAATTTTTTTTGGTCACTATTTAGATGAAAATAGTGACGATATAATTTTTGGTCATTATTGTTGGTCATCGGAAGAAAGTCAGTGACGAACCTTATAAGTGGTCACTATTTGGTCACTAAATTACATGGATAGTGACGAGAAATTTTGGCATTAAATATTAGTGACGAAATTTTGGTCACTATTTCACACGTTACTATGAGTGAATTCTATCCTAAAATGATTAAAGATAAAAGCAATTACATACATACTTACTCAAACTTCCATATTCATATATTAATCAAAAAATTCGTAAATACTGTCACACGTTAGGAATGAAAAAATTGTAACGCAAAATTGTAGATATTTTACTTTTCTGGTGCAATTCTCCTATAAATATATTATTTGAAACATAAACTTACAAATAGCATATTATATTTTACTAATATGAAAAAAAAATGGTAAAAAAATTGAACAAATAAATATCAAACATTTAATAAAAGTAACACATATATTATCAAATTTTCCTTTTATAACTAGAGCAATGAAACTTGTAAAAAGAACGGAACAAATAAATACTATTAGCTTTAACCCGTAATTCATAAATATCTCAAATCCAAAAATTAAACCCTAGCATACAATCGCCGACGATCTCCATCATCATCTTCGTTCCGTTACCATCACAGCAATTGCACCGCCATCATCACCGTCGTCGCACCGTCACCATCACCATCACCAGCGTCGCGACGTCGAGATCACCGTCGTCACTTCACCATCGCCGTCGTCACACCGTCATCTTCACAATCACCATCGTTGTCTTCGATTCAGAGACATCTATAAGGTTAATTTCTGATTTTACTATCATCAATTATCTCTGTTATTTGAGTTTGTAACCTGTTATTGGGATAGTGAAATCAATTGAGTTTGATTGAGTGCTAATATTAGGGTTTTTAAATCTAATAATTGTTACTACTACTAATTTCAGCTACAATAATTAATTGATCTGATTATTGTTAAATGCATATGTTTGTTACTTGATCGGTTAGTTAGTGTAGTATCTGTTAGGTTAGTGACTTGACCTTTTTATCGTCTTTACGGAACGAGCTTGAGAGGTTGTAACTGCTCGAATCGAGCTCTTGTAGAGTCCTGGTTTGCGAAACGAAGTGTAATAACCGTTATTGTTATTGTTATATGTATCTGTTTGACTGTTGATCGGTTAGTTAGTGTAGTAATTCGAGTTTACTAAATGAGCTCAAAACGTTTAAGGAGGCGAGCTCGAGGTTATAACGGCTTGAATCAAGCTCTTTTAAAGACGTATTTAATATTTATGATATCGGTTAGGTTTAGGCTGCAAAAGATTGTATTGAGCTCAAGTCCGAGTTTGCGAAACGAGCTTCAATGTATAACGAGGTGAGCATGAGGCTAAAAGTGCTAGGCTTGAGCTCTCACGGAGTCTTTTGGGGTAAATAGTTTATTGAAAGGACACTGGCGAATAAATTTTATTCCCGGAGAGATAATTTCTTGGTGATCAAATTGGAATTAGGAAGGTATAGTAGATGTTGCCTCTTGATGTATAAATTTTCTTGGTGAAATGGTTGATTACTTGTGTTTGAGCATGTATTCTTCACTTGGTATATATGTAGTATAATAGTACCATTGTTTTAAACAAGCAAGCATATTTTCCATTTATCAGGCTGCTAATATTGAAGTCGAAGCTTCCGGAGGTCCTGAATGCGAGTATCCATTGACACAGCAGGAATATTCAGATCTACGCTGTGGAAAATATATTGGTATGCTCTTTATGTATCTCTCTTGGTTGGTTTATGTATCTGTATAACTATGTGTTTATGTATGTATATACATGCACACACTCATGCCCTTTGCATTATTCCATGCTTTACCCAACCCGTTGTGCTTAAGTGTCATGCTCTTAAGCACATGATGAAATCATTCCGCAAAAATCTACCCACATCTGCTCTCCTGATATTGTAGCTCTTTTCGGTTGTATTCTAGCTGTCGGTAGAAAACCTTAGCTTCCTTTTTCTGCTTGCAAGACATATGATAAGATAGAGGGATAAAAGCATAGGTAAGGAAAAAACCATAAAGATTTGTGCGACTCTGTATTAGGAGCTATGAGCGTTCTTACGGATTGTCATAAGACTCATAACTACTAGCTAGATAGATGTTATTTTGCATGCTTCCTAGTTATCGATGCTGTTTCATTGATATTCAGAGTGGAGTACAACCGAATCATCTGATGATGTTGAGAAAGATGATGAAACCTACTTCTTTGACACTAATGATTGTTTCCCTGAACAGAGTACAAGTTATAAATCTATGGGTACGGAATTGAAAATCCAACCTAATGTTATGGCCGATTCTGGACACCTTCAAATTGAAAGGAGAAAGAAGCTTCCTGATCCGGCTGAGAAAGAAAAGGGGGTCAGTCTTTGGTCTCTGATTAAGGACAACGTTGGAAAGGATCTCACACGAGTCTGTCTCCCTGTTTATTTTAATGAGCCGATATCGTCTCTACAAAAGTGTTTTGAGGACTTGGAGTACTCTTATCTTCTAGATCCGGCTTATCAGCATGGGAAAGAGGTACAACTTATATACTTTATTTCTTAAATAGTCTTGTTATAAGCAATGGATAATTATCCTAAAGCACATAGTAAAAACGGATGCTATTTGTGTTAAAGGACTACCCACAAGTTTCTTAAACCGGTACCTTCTCGTACCTGATAAAAAGATCACCAAACCTGTCCCAATAGAAAACGCCACAATCCCATATCCCCATCGCCTCCCAAGGTTGTCCTGGATATAAACCAGAACCGTAACTGCAGCAAGTGACCCAATACTTATGAAGAAAAAGAACCAGTTAAAGAAAGTGGTCATTTGGCGTAGACATTCGTAAGTCCATATTATTTACTTGTAATTGTTCGGAAGAATTAGATGGTGTTCATATTGGCGGTCGTGCAAGAAGACCGTAGACATTCGTATTGGAGAAACAATATCATATGTTGTGTTGTATCTGAAAGAGTTAGCGTATAATGCACAAAGCCAGATCCGAAGTATACAAAATGGAGACATCTATTCAAAGAGAAATATGATTCTCGAGACTCAGAGGTGATTCTGGTCATGAGCTGAACCATATTGAATTAGGACTTTACATATTTTGACTTTTTTGTGTATAGTTTATGCCTGGCTTATGAAGATAACCCAAAACCGTATAATTACTTATAAAGTTAAGTATCAATACTCTACTCGCTCACCTCATTTAGTTATCGAATCATTCTTTGTGCTGGTGTATGAAATACCCGCTAACAGCATATGCTCAAAACTTATAGGAAGTTATCCAAACCTTATACTTAGTGCAGGTTTCAAGACCATGAAAACAGTTTGATCTTGTGCATCCTTTGCGGTTGATATTGTATGAGATCAAAACCGAACACAGAACCCAATGTTGTATCTACTATACCATGCCTGTAAATAAACGCTTTGCTCTAATGGCTGTTATGATAGCATCTTCACTAACTTTTAGTAAACATTTGATGATTTCTTAGTATTTCGTCCTAATATTCAGGTTCAGGCCTTAAAGAAGAAACGAACTGAAATCAGAAGCAGCATGTCTGTTTCGATGAGAGATTTGGATCCAGCCTTTCAAGGAGCTGGACAGAAGTATATCATGTTACAACTTTATTGGTGTAAGACCGTATTGTTTATTTATACTGTGATATGTATATGGTTATTATTTTTTGCATCATTTAGCCTTGATTGAATAAGGGTAAGCGTAAATGTAATGTAAATCTAAAGCAACCAATTCTGATTCTGCACAAAGGGTAAAGTATATGCTTTAGGAAATATTCACATTTTATGATCTCCTTAACAATATACAGAGGAATTGAAGTATGGCGCATTGAAAATTTTGCGCCGGTTCCTGTCCCACAGTCTTCTTATGGTAAATTTTTTACAGGGGACTCCTATATTATTTTAAAGGTAAAGTTTTTTACTGCATATACTAAAGCTTAGTTAATCTTTTGATTTTTGATTTTTTTTTTAATCTATTTTGTCAACTAATGCATGCATTTTGCATTTCTGTTACAGACTAATGTTTTGAAGAGTGGTGCCTTACGTCATGACATCCATTATTGGATTGGTAAAGATACAAGTCAGGTGAGCTGTACACTTATAGTTTATAGTAATTACTCCATCTTACCATAAACAATAGCTGATACTTAGGCCTCGCATATATCAAATATTTGATACAGGATGAAGCTGGCACTGCCGCCATAAAGACTATTGAACTTGATGCAACTCTTGGAGGACGTGCTGTTCAGTATCGTGAAGTGCAAGCCGATGATACTTGCACTTGCCAGCCAAACCATAAAAAGAACCTTAGAACTTTGGTCAAAGCATTTGGAGAGTGTTGTCCATTAAGGGAGCTCACCAATCTTGTATGTCTTGACTGCCTTTTAATATGGACTTTCTTTGGAAAGTACTTTCGATATTTTTCTTATTTCGGGTTTATCTTTCACTTGTATATTTCAGACATTAATAATGGGTAACCGAGATAACATTGATGAGATGTCAAGCACAGGTGCTTCCATGCTTCTATCAATCATTAAGATGTTTGATAAGTATGATCTTTATGGTCAAGTGGCATATCCTAAACATCATAAGCAGTGAGTTTCCTGACATCTGCAGTTTAGCAGCAAGGACTAAGGTAAGTCATAAAGATATATAATCATCTTTGTTCTAAATATACATCGAGATATATACATTTTGTATTATTTCATTTGGCAGGGTGTTTTCATCAACCCAGCTTTCATAGAGACATTTGGGCTCACTTTGAGTGAGGTATCTTATGATACTTTTAGCAATTGAGTTATTAAATTGTAGCAACCATGTGGGTTTGGTGTATGGGACAGATCGTAGCAACCATGTGGACGTAACAGGTTTTGTTGATTCAGACTACGCTAAGGATCCGGATAAAGGTAGGTCAATCACAGGTTACGCGTTTTTAGTACAGGGATGTGTTGTAAGCTGGAAGGCAACGCTACAACATGTGGTGGCTCTTTCAACTACAGAGGCGGAGTATATGGCCCTTACGGAGGCTGTGAAGGAAGCTATTTGGCTAAGGGGACTCTTGGAAGAGTTGGGCGTGGAGCTTAACACTGTGGCAGTTAATTGTGATTATCAGGGCGCGATTCACTTATCGCGGAATCATGTTTTTCATGAAAGGACTAAGCACATCAATGTGCGTTACCACTTTATCAGAGAGATCTTGGAAGCAAAGACAGTTGAAGTTCTGAAGGTGGGTACTGAACACAATGTTGCGGATGCCTTGACGAAGGTGGTACCTGGACTTAAGTTTCAGCATTGCTTGGAGTTGCTGAGTGTCGGTGTAGGCTAATATAAAGCCTAAGGTGGAAATGCCCATCGCCAACCTACAAAAACATGTGGCACATTTTGTCCCAAGACACATTAACAGTTTAGTGACACGTTTTATATAATTTGTTTCGTATAAATCAATTAATTTACTAATGAGAAATGATAGATATGCCTAAAAAATGCCTAATTATATGGCTAAAATTGTGTGGCGACAGTTTATTGGTTGTAGCAGTCGGACCCACTTTTTTACAAACAAATAAATTGTTGCCACACAGTTTTAGGCATATAATTAGGCTTCCTTATCATTTCTCTTTACTAATTCAGATATTTAATCAAACTAGATGAGTACCCGTGCATACCAACGAAATTTTATAGCAACAAATAGTTTTAGTGATAAAGAATGGTTTATGGGTTATAAACGAAAAATAATAAAAGTTTGAGGATTTGGAGATTAAACATAATATTTTAAAACCCAGTTCAACCGTTGGGTGGTTGAACTGTTTTAACAATTCCGGTCCAAAAATGGGTCAATTTAAACCGGTCAATCCGAAGGGTTGGGTCGAAAAAATGGGTTAAATTAAACCGATTTTCGATGTGTATTAATAGTTTCACTTTAAAACATATGTTTCAACATTTCTTTTTTTAGTTTCAACATTTCCATTATTGTGATGTTTTAAGTTTTTTCTTACCTAATATAAATTTTTCTAACATTTTAATTATTGACTTTTTCACTTTTTAACATTGATCATTTTGCTTTTATATGTACTATAGATATAGATATGTGGTAAGCATAACATTGGACAACTTGATGTCCCGACTAAGGCGTCCAAAGACTCTCAAGTCTTTGCAATTTGTCGTTATTGAATTATTTTTTCTTCCATTATTGTGATATTTTTTGGTCCAAGAGCAATGAATGTGCCCAAATAAAGCACCCATTTGTAGCAATAGAATACAAGACATGTATAACGTGATGTAAACGCCAATCTAGAAATGGTTTTATGTCAATTAACATTTTTAAAAAAGTATTTTTTTCTTTAGATTACACAACTCCACACTCTGATGTTACAAACAAAGTAGCTATGTTTTGAGCCACGTTTCATACTTTCATACATTCAACAGTTGTAGTTAAAGGCGAAACGATAATCATTAAATTCATCAAATAAACCAATAAGGATACCTCTTAGGTTATCTTGTAAAAGTTTATCGATTCCAAAGATAACATTTTTAGCTTAAGTCAATCAAATTTAACTTTGTTCCACTTTGGGAAAGAATGAAAGATTAAACCAAAAGTGGGTATGTATCGCTAGTGTCACTCCATAGTAGTATTAATTTAACATTGAAGTAATAGTGGAGGTCTAATGGATGCAAAATGCGAGACCAAATGAGCCATTTTGGTTTGACAGTTTATACTTGTGTCAAAAACGGTCGGGTCAAGCCGGGTTTGAGTAACGGGTCAAACTAGCCAACTTAAATTTTGGGACGGGTCACAGTTAAATGACAGCTTTGCGATTATAAAATATGAAGTTTAATTTAATCTGTTTGGCATAAATCTATTCATTCAAGTATTTAATCAAACAGATAGTGAGCATAAAACATTACCCTCAAATCCAACTTTTGAACATTATGCATTGATGTAATACATAGTACTCGGTAATAGCCTATAGAAGCTTTATAAATTGCTACAATAGTTTCCGTCAATTATGCGTGGGTTAGTTTCAGCAGCAACTGTACTCATATGCAAATACCAAATGAGCAGAACAAGGAGTTGGAATGTTACATGATACGGATCAAGCAACCACCAACACATGTAAAATCAATATCTATAAAAATAATCTTGTATCATATAAATTTCTTTTAATTATCTAATGTAACTAATTTCATGCTAGTTTATGATTGTTAAATCCATAGTCATTCATCCAATATTTACTATTTAGTTTGTAACTTCCAGATGTTAGGTCCTTGCACCACAAACCAGCTGCAGTTACCAACATACTTATTTCTTGTTCCTTACTAATCACTAATCAGTTTAAAAAAGTAAGAGCATTTTCACACTAATATCGAGCATATTAATCGTTTGCTATTACTTTTGTAGTACATTAATAACTGAAAGAAAAATTAGATCAGGTCACTACTATTGAGTGTGTGAAACAGAGCATGAACCATAGCGGATACCAATGATTGATTTTTTTTTTTTTTATTTATTTATTTTTTGGGTGCAAAGGTGAAAAATACCAATGATTGATTTCATAAGAGCTGGAAACTAAACCCCACGGTCAGTAACCTTTTTTTACTCCCTGCAGACTAGTGATCAAGTAACAGAACAGAATTGTACTAACAAAAAATAAACAGTATTCACTTTTCAGATTAAGACTTAAACACTGCCACAGTAGCTAGCTTCACACTATAGTTAGATGTCAAACGTAATAGCCTACATTGGCATGTATTACACCCCCAACACTTACTTTCAAAGCATGATATCATATCATAAAGGTTCATGTGCACTTTAGCTAACCGTGATATGTTAACATCATTAAGTATATGGCAATTCTATGTAAAGCATTTTATCAAACAGCTTCCGTGCATCATATAGCTATACAGTTTATAATATGAACATATGGAGATGTCGTATATCACACAACGAGGGGAAACGGCCACCAATGGTGTTAGCGGCAATTTTATTAATAAAGGGGACTTAAAAACCCCTACCAAATACAAGTGAAGCATGAAATTACAATAAACATTAATAAGTAGATGAAGAAAACATAAAAAAACATATACCACTATGCATGCGCAACCCTTCGCCATTTTGCTATGAACACTGCCACGGTTACATACACCCAATCTTTTGCGCTATCATGAAAGTGAAAAAAAAGCACGTCTCCCTCGACGGTTTACAAGTAAAGCGCTACATACTATCCAAAATCCAGTAGCAAAACCGGTGGCGCCACCAGCATAAAACCATCTTTGAAGTTCATCAGTGCTATACCCATCACTTTTGCTCTTAACGACCTGTGGAACTCCTAAATCTTCATCTCTGAGACATGTTTTCCTGGTAGGAAGTCCACATAGTTCTGCATTTCCAGTGAACCATTCAGGTGGAAAGGACTGGAGTTGAGTGCTCGATGGAACTCTTCCGGACAAGTTATTAAATGACACGTCTAGATCATTTAATGAATGCATGTCAGACATGCTTGATGGCATCTCTCCTGAAAGCATGTTTCTAGACAAATTCAAAGTTAATAGCTGTGTCATTTGACCAATATCTCGTGGAATCCTTCCATCTAGAGAGTTGTCTGACAAGTCTAGTACTAACAATCCATGCAGATTGGTAACTTCATTTGGGATTTGTCCTGTCAGATTGTTGCTTGACAAATCGATCACCTTTAGCAATCCCAAAATGCTACTAAACTCATTTACCTTTCCTTGCCATTCAATCAACAGATGGTCAATATAGCTATTGTCAACACTATCACTAGCGTAACTGCCAATACCAACGGTTAAATTGACATAACTATCATAATGATGTACGTTCTTTTCCACAACGAATCCTTTTTGAACCATGGAAGTAAGACTGTTCACACACGATGGGATTGTTCCATAGAGCTTGTTATCTGACAAGTCTAATATTTGAAGACTTACTAAATCACATATTTGTGAAGGGATGGTTCCAAAGAAGTTGTTTGATTTTAGGCTGAGGGCATACAACCTTGACAAATTTTTCCCAATCCAAATAGGAATATCACCATATAAACTGTTGTCCCCTAAGTCCAGAATGCTTAATTGGGTGCAATTCTTCAAAGATACGGGCAATGCTCCAGAGAAGTTGTTGTTGTATAAACTCAAAGTCTTGAGTTGACCCAAACATCCTACAGAGGGAGGAATACTTCCTGATAGAGTATTCTCTCCTAGATTAAGAACTTTTAGATTTGTCAAATTCCGAAAACAGTCCGGAAGATGCCCGGTCATTGTGTTACGTGAGAGATCAAGAAATTCCAAATTTGTATACATTTGACACAAGAATGAAATTCCTCCATGGAATTTGTTTCTGGACAGATCTAAAATACTTATACTTGCTGGAAAAGCAGGTATTGGACCATAAAAGTTGTTGACACTCAAAATTACTATATCAAGGTGGTGATTTGATAATGATTCCGGTAATCTCCCACTTATGTTGTTGAAAGAGAGATCCAAATGGTACAACTGAGAAGACTGCCACTGGTTCCAGTACTCTGTACAAACTGTGTCTGAGATATTATTTCTGGAAAGATCAAGATGCGTGAGATTTTTCAGTTTTTTATCCATTTGGGGAAACGAGGCCCTAGCTTGTTAGAACTGAAATCTATATATTGTATACCCCAGGAAAAGTTTGACACGTCATCATTAAAAAAAGCTCCTTCCAGTGAGTTATTTGAAATGTGTATATACAAAAGATTTGATTTTCCAATGTTTTCAGAGATAGCACCTCTAAGAGAATTGGAAGACAAGTATAGCCTTTGAAGGCTGGGTAGTTGCCACAGTTTGTCACTTATCATTCCGTCTAACTGATTATAAGATAGATCTAGTTCTTCAAGCAAGGGTAGTTGCCATAGCTTGTCAGTTATAGTTCCATCTAACTGATTAGAAGACAGGTTCAAGTTAGAGAGGGATGAAAAGTGTTGGATCTCATCAGACAATGACTCAGTGAATTGGCTATTTGAAGCATCCAAATACTCTAACGTAGTAGCTGCTGTGCATCCAGACAAGCTGTTCAGAAAATCTGAAAGTTTCCCATCAAACGTGTTGCCAGAGATAGTAAGAGATCCAAGCTTATTACCAATTAATGGGCACAACCAACGAAACATGGATGAGTTGAGATTGTAATTATCGAGAGAAAGGGAACTAAGAGATAAAGAAGAGTTGACAGATGGAGAATAACATTTACCCAGTTATTTGCTTTGGCCAAATCTGATAGGTTTTGGAGACCTATAATAACATTTACCCAGTTATTTGCTTTGGCCAAGGAAGTTCCATCTATATAAAGTTCTCTTAAAGAAGATATAGAAGACAACCAATCTAAGTTTTCAACTCTACAACTTCCGAGGGAATATAGATCAAGGTATTCCAAATTGGTGAGGTTTCCAAATTCTGTGGGAATGGTTTCAGAGAAAGAGTTGTCTGAAAGGTGAAGAGATGTCAGTTTGGTCAAGGAACCAATGGATCTCGGAATGCTTCCAGTGAAATTATTCCCACTAATGTCAAGCCGTGTTAATTCGGTTAAGAAACCAATTGACATGGGAATTGTGCCATTGAAGTTATTATCATTAAGGTGAAGCTCTGTTAATTCGGTTAAGAAACCAATGGACATGGGAATTATGCCATTGAAGTTATTATCACTAAGGTGGAGGATTGTTAAATTGGTTGAGGAACCAATGGATCTCGGAATGCTTCCAGTGAAATTATTCCCGCTAAGAAAAAGTTCTGTTAATTTGGCCAAGGAACCAATGGATTCTGGAATATTTCCAATAAATTGATTGTAATGAAGGCGAAGAGAAGTTAACTGGGTCATGTTACCAATGGACTTAGGAATGGATCCAGTAAACTGATTCGAAGAAAGGTCAAGATAAGCTAACCGGGTCATGTTACTAATGAACTTAGTAATGGATCCAGTAAACTGATTCTGCTGAAGGTTAAGATAAGTTAACTGGGTCATGTTACTAATGAACTTAGTAATGAATCCAGTAAACTGATTCCTGGAAAGGTCAAGATAAGTTAACCGGGTCATGTTACTACTGAACTTAGTAATGGATCCAGTAAACAGATTGAAAGTAAGGTCAAGATAAGTTAACCGGGTCATGTCAGGAATGATTCCATGAAAAAAATTGCTGGAAAGATCAAGATGATTCAAGTAGCTTAAATTAAGCAACGAATGGGTAATCTCACCTTCAAGAAAACCATTACTCAGGTCAAGCTTTGTGACATGACTTGTTTGGTTATTGCACGTGATTCCACTCCATTTACAGCAATCATCTTCTTCTCCAGGTCTCCATGTAGAGAGCGTGTCATATGGGTCGTGCACAATGCGAGCCTTGAAATCAAGAAGAGCTTGTCTCTCCTTATCGATGCATGTATGAGCAGCTCCTACACCTGCTGCAACCAGTTGTTGGTGACCAAAGGAAATGGCAGTTGTGGTATTAAACCACATAAAGACAAGTGACAAAATAAACAAACCAAGAGTATGCATAAAGTAAAAGTAAATATTTGCTCTCATTTTGTTAGTTATATAAAATTGTATTGATGTGTTTTGATATGATAATGAAAACATATACCTCTATGAAACTTTATATAGACTTCGAGAAAAATGAAGAATTGAACTAGACATAAACAAATTTTGTGGACCAGACAACCACTTGGAAAAAAAAAATGCAAGAAATTTATTGCTTATAACGCTACATAAATCCTTAGTTTTCCTATGACCCGCAACCTGTTTGATGAAATGACTCAACCAAATTTTAGAGACATTAAGTGTCCTAGTTATCCTTTTATAAAAAGAATGTGATTTCAAGAGTAATCTGCATAGGTAAATTATTTGGTCATTTGAATTTTTACTGCATTTGATTAACTATTGAAGCCAATATAAGTTGTTTAGATTCAAGATGATTGATTATTTTTGTGTTTGCTGTGGACATGGTTTAGTTTTGCATACAAGTTATTAGTTCATTTCGCTAGTGTAAAGGAGTATCATGACTCTTTTGATAATGTACTCAGTCTTGTACAACTTTCACTAGATATGGTCTTAACTACCTCAAAACCCGGTAACGTGACAAGGTAATTTGGAAGTAGTAAGCGAGAAATATTGTGGAACACAGTTGAGATTCAAGACTCCGGTCCGTCTTTAATTTGTAAGGCGACAAAGATAACTATGAGGGACAAAAAGATTTTAGTATACCATAGAAGATTGAAAGCATAAAAGGAACACAGTAAAAACTAGCATTGAAGTGTTGACCCAACATAAGAGAATAAGAAAATCAAGTAGTGAATTAAGTGTTGCTGAAAGTTTTGATTTCAGATATCATTATAAACTTACTTTTCATGGTATATGTGGCTGCTCACTCACCTTCACAAAATCAAAGACCGAATACATTGGTTACAAGCCATAGTCCTCAAAGTTTTATTAGTTGAATGATTATTCTTTCAAGGTGTTCAATGGTATTGGGATGAAATAATCAAAATGCTTAAACATGGAAATGAAGTATAGCATCTCTATGTAGTCAAACCAAGCTCAAAACTTCTTACATTAATGATGACTGTTTGCTACTTATTTCCCCGAAGAATGGATGGCCAAGAATAAAAAGGTGGTTGGTTAAGTGGAAATGGAAATGGAAGAAAGTATGTGGAATTGATATAAGCATTGGCAGTGATAATGAACATATGGATGAATTGATATTATCTCCTCTTGTTCTTCTTCTTTAATCACTCTAATTATTATGTTATTTGTTTCTTGTTCTTCCTCGGAACTGATTCTTAAAACCCCAGTTCCCAAGTTGATCAGCAGATATTATAAACTAAGCTTGTTCTCGGTCTTAATCTAGCTTGCATCGTATTAGACATAAGTTAGTGAAATTGTTTTGTGTCATTTAGCAATAAACAAAAATATGTTTTCTGTAGATAATGAATTTCCACATTCTGATGTACAAACAGAGTAGCTCTCTTCAGAGCCCTGTTTCATACACAACAGTTGTTCTAAAGAATCAAACTCGTCATGAAATCCTTCAAATATTAATAAGTATACAATAGTCTTTGGTTTAGGATGTCTTGCTAAAATCTCATTTATGGTTATACTAAAGAGCATACAAGTTACATTGTCAATGTGAGTGTATTTAGGTTGTCACATAGCTGTAAACAAGAATAAGCGGTTGGAAACAGTATAAATGCATACAACTACATATCTTTAATCAACCCACTGCAATTTGCAAAGACCATTGGAACAGTTTAGTTGTGATGGAAAGACCACATAATACTGCATTTCTAGTATAAGGATGCCTATTTGGTTATCTCATAGAAAATTATCAATTGCATTTGAGGGTCAAAACTTGTAGATTTAGCTAATTAAGTCAAGCTACATTTCAAACTTTTTGCATATATTTAAAACATGTTGCAATAAGGTTAAAATACATATAAACTTTGTAAAATTTTGGATTGAGTGTCACTCCTTGAGTATTAATTTAATATTCAATTGATGCTGGGGTCTAACCAATACAAAATGCGGTTTGTAACTAGCCATACTGGTTGACAGTTTAAACATATTTAGCCCACTAATACAAGTAGAGGTGGCGAAACGGGTGGGTTGGGCGGGTATGGATAACGTGTCAAACGAGCTAACTTAAATATTGGGTCAAACGCCTCGGGTCAAAAAAGGTTTAGGTCATGCGGGTTTGGGTCACGTGGGTGTAGGGATTCACAATTGAATGATACTCATGTGAGTAACAAGATGAAGTATTATTTAATCTGTTTGGTATAGATCCGTTCATTCAATCATTCAAGTACATGGTGTTCAAAAGGCACAGTTACAATTGAATGACACTCGATCAACTTATAATATGAAACTTTAAATCTTTTATTCAATCCGTTTTGTATAAATCCATTCATTCACCAATTCAAAATTTTAATCGAACACCTTGTGAGCATGACCTTACCCTCAAATCCAACCTTTGAATATCATGTATAAAAGATTTCTTTAAGTTGCATAGCCTTGTATTATTCAAGTCAACCTCAACTCTGTATGGTTGTGTGTTCGGAGTCGAAATAAAGGTCACCGAATTGCATAGATACAAGAATTCAACAAGTTAAAATGGTACTGAAATTGTTGTGTGATATGATGTAAATGTAAATCCAAAGAAATGGACCCAAATAATAAATCAGGCTGCTGGAAAATACAGTCAGCAACTCCTGTGAAAGTATAGCTGGCAAAATTGATCAAAATAGGTTGGATTGGTTAATTATTTACTCGTAATAAATAAAATGGGGTGGAGTGGGCCTTTTAAAACATGTTCTAATTGGAAGAATGGTCCAGTGAGTAATTGTAACGGGTTGAATGGGTCAATTAAAATTCGGATTTATAAATCTAATAATGAGCTTATTGTAATGGGTCAATAACTTTTGTCTTCACGAGCTTTATTGCTTAGAGCATTCCTAGTGGTAACGTGATATCCGCGTTAATGGGTGATATCCGCGTTAATGGTTTTAACCCATCGTTAAGTTCAGGTTATGGATGTGAGGTCTTGAATTAAGGCCGCGTTAACGCGGCGTGTGAAAGCCTTAACCCAGGTTAAGGTGGTGTTTGTTAAAAAAAAATGTTTCACTTTCCCCTTAAATGAAGGAGTGTTTTTTTAAATTGTTGTTAAGTTATGATTGGGGGTGTTTTTTGTAAGTTAAGGTGAAAGTGTTAAAGCTGATGTGGCGCTGACGCGGGACTGTGTTAAAGCTTAACCCGTGTTATGAATGGGAGTGCTCTTAGAGTGCAAGGTGCAATTTGTTGTTGGTATGTTGTTGGTATTTTTGGGTACGAATGACTCACCAATAACATGTTCTTCTGCACCACTCTTGCAAGCTATTCGTCCCAAGTTATTCTACTAACTCATGCCACTCGGGGTTTTTTTTTTTTTTTTTTTTTTTTATTTATTATTATTTTTTTTTAATGAATAGGTATTTTGTTGGACCTACATATAACAATAAGTGTTGTTGATTTATTTTATTTATTTATATTTTGCTTTTATTATTATTATTATTATTATTATTGTTATTTATTTATTTTTCTATTTTTAATTTTATTTATTATTATTATTATTATTATTATTATTATTATTATTATTATTATTTGGGTGGGTGGGGGATGGGGGTGCTTTAGTTATTGGTGTATTATTGTGAGGTGATGAGGTAACACTGAGCTAGTAGACGAATAACATGTTATTCGTCACCACTACACCTAGCTCTCTTATAAGGCTGCATAAATCTTTAGTTTTCTTATGACCCCCAATAGGTTTGATGAAATGCCTCAACCAAATTAGAGCAACATTTAGTTTACAAGTTTTACTTTTATAAAACGAATCTGATTTTAAGAATCATCTACATTGGTAAATTAACTATTTGAATTTCTATTACATTTGATTAACTATTTAAGCAAATATAAGTTGTTTAAATTCAAGATGAATGAGTCTTTGTTGTGGACATCGTTTAGGTTTGCATACAAGTTTCATTTTGTTTGACTTGAAAAATGGACCGGCCTAGTTCTTACATACTCAGCTTGGCCCATATTATATATTTGGTAACAAACAATACATGATTTGGCGCAATTAAATCATTGACAGCGATTTTATACTTTAGTTTAAATACATAATGACGATCTAATTATATTATTTTCAATGCAATACATATTAGAACACTCTTTGCATAAAGCTACTTCAAAGTCTTGTATTTTAGATAATCAATAGAAACTGATTGATGTGATATGCCTAGCAAATTTAATGTAGATGGTCCCAAATTTGTGTTTTATTTTTTCATTGTTCAAACATCCAAAAATTAAATTCGTCCAATTTTATGGAAATGATGAAGAAATAAAATTAACAATCCCAAGTTAGACGTCGGAAGTAGAGGTGGCAAAACAGGCGGGCACGGGCTAAACGGGCTACGGGCTATGGGCTAAACGGGTACGGGCTAAACATGCACGGGCCAAACGGGCGCATGTTATACGAATCGTTTTAGAAACAACCTAAAATAACAAAAAAAAATTATTCAAACGTAACACCTCATATAAATTTAAGTAACTAAATTTACTATATCCATAAGTTTTTCAATTTAATGTTCTCCGATTAAGAGAAAAACATGTACCCATTACGCCCATTTAACTTATAAATGGGCAATATATACCCATTTAAAAAAAAAGGGGCCCAAATGTACCCAAATTTTTTAAAAATATACCCATTTAGCCCATTTTTTTTATTTTCGGCACAAATTACCACCTCTAGTCGTAAGACTTAAAAGTCTTTAAAACTTGTGGTTATCAAACGTCTTTTCTATCTTTTGATACTTTTCCCCCTCAATACGTGTGATATAAATCAACAATTGTTCTAATGAATGAAACTCGTCATGAAATCCTTCAAATATTAATAAGTATACAATAGTCTTTGGTTAAGGATGTCTTGCTAAAATCTCATTTATGGTTATACTAGAGAGCATATAAGTTACATTGTCAATGTGAGTGTATTTAGGTTGTCACATAGCTGTAAACCAGAATAAGTGGTTGGAAACAATATAAAGGCATATAACTACATACCTTTATTCAACCCACTGCAATTTGCAAAGACCATTGGAACAGTTTAGTTGTAATGGGAAGTCCACATAATACTTGTAGATTTAGCTACATTACAAACTTTACAAGCTACATTTCAAACTTTTTGCGTATATTTAAAACATGTTGCAATAAGGTTAAAATACATATAAACTTTGTAAAATTTTGGATCGACTGTCACCTCCTTGAGTATTAATTTAATATTCAATTGATGTTGAGGTCTAACTAATACAAAATGTGAGTTGTAACTAGCCATACTGGCCGGTTTGACATTGTAAACATATTTAGCCCACTAATACTAGTAGAGGTGGCAAAACGGGCGAGTTGGGCGGGTATGGATAATGGGTCAAACGAGCTAACTTAAATCTGGGGTCAAACACCTCGGGTCAAAACAGGTATGGTTCATGCGGGTTTGGGTCAAACAAGTTTGGGTCACTGGATGTAGGGGTCACAGTTGAATGACACTCATGCAAATAACAAGATGAAGTATTATTTAGGTTTATGGCATGTAATACCAACGTACTTTTTCATTTGAGCCATTATCAGATACGAACACAAAATAATACAACTATACCCATCCAACTTTAAAAATTTTGTTTCATTATCCGATACGAACTTTAAAATATCAGATATCAGATACGAACTTTAAAACAAAAAATTCCTTTCATTAGCAACGTACTTCTCATTTGTTCAAATATCATATACGAACTTTAAAAAAAATTGTGATATTTGAACAAATGAGAAAGTACGTTGCTAATGAAAGAAATTTTTTTTAAAGTTCTTATGTGATATCTGATATTTTAAAGTTCGAATCTGATAATGAAACAAAATTTTTAAAGTTGGATAGGTATTATTGTATTATTTTGGGTTCGTATATGATAATCGCACAAATGGGAAAGTACGTTGCTATTACATGTCATTAACCCTATTATTTAATCTATTTGGTATAGATCCGTTCATTCAATCATTCAAGTATTTAACCAGACACCTTGTGAGCAAAACATTACCTTCGAATCCAACCTTGGAACATTATGCATTTGATGAAATTACTCAAACTCCGCAATAGCCTATACAAGCTCGATAAATTGATACAATCCACAAAAGGTGTAAATTGGCGGGGACACCCTGACCCCAGGTGCCTTTTACAACAACTACGTGAGGGTTAGTTTCAGCAACAACTGTACTAACTGCAATTGGGTATCTGCAATCATATTTTAGTACAACGGAGCAACACATAACAACAATTCGCATCATGGATTTAGGTACATGCATTCAGATGTCAAACATAATAGCCTACATTGCCATGTATTACACCCCTAGCTGTTGCTTTTGAAGCTTGATATCGTTCACTTGTAGTTCGATAAAAATACGGGCTAAATTGTTCAACACTAAATTCGGACAGTTTAAATTTGATTTGACTAGTTATAGCTAACAAGTTGGCAGACTTATTTCAAACATCATACAATTGCTTCTCATCATAATCCCTCATCTTATATATATTTATGACACACAGCAACAAACACTTGAGCTACACAGGGCAAAGGATTTCCAGACGGCTTAACACACCGATAATGAAATGAACCACACAAAAAGGACAACAATTCTACAACCATGGCACCCATAGACACCCAAAATCCTATGGTCTAATGACCAATATCTTCATCATACACAAGAATCGTGTTTGAGAACAAAGATCCAATGTTGAGTACAACATAAAAGTATGCAAAGAAAGCCCCTTTAGACCCTTTGGCTTTGTATTTTGGGTCTGACTCGTCAAACTGGTCTGCACCAAGAGTGGCTAAAGTTGGCTGGTGCCCGCCATATCCTAATGCAACCATGTATATCGATAAATAGAACAACATTGTTCCCTTTTTTGAGGGCGGTGTGCAGTATTTTACTCCATCCCCACATCCAGCCGGTTTCACTAGAAATTCATAAGATGTTAACGATAATAGCACCAAACCCTACAAAGCACAACACAGTATATGAAATTGTGTTGGAAATCAATAATCTGTATCTAAAATTGTTTTATATAATATCTATAAGTCAAATCTGCTTATCAAATTATATTAATTAGACTCGTTATTTCCAAAAGCGTAAACAGTTGTAGTTAGCAATTCAATACATTCCCTTATTCACATTTATATCTGCCATTTTTTTTAAAGTGTGTAGAACTCGCTTAAATGTTTTCGTAGGCTTTAAAGTATACACCTTCAAGTTGCATACAGTATTATTTTTTGTGTTGTGTACGCCTAAGAGGTTATGCATCTTTTAATTTGTTCAACCTCTTAGGCAGACTACCAGGGTAAAAATACTTACCAAGGCTAAGATACCTTGAAAGACCGCACAAGTGAGATAACGGCCCCAATAAGAATCACTAAGGAAAGCTCCAAGAAGAGAGCACAAATATACGGTTCCAGTCCATTTGCTAACTGTATTTGCAGCATCCGCATTGCCTTGATCCATGACTCGAGTCAAGAACAAAGTTAAGGATTATTTGAAGTTAAGATATGATCTAATAAATACAAATGTGAATATGCGTAGATTTGAAAAAAGATTATGTACCAAGAAGCAAGACCCCACCCTCCTACGTTTCATTTCTTTGGTGTTGCTGTCAGCTCCGGCAGCTGGACGGTCACGTTTCTTGTTGAATCCGAAGTCCATTGATGAGATTGAATTAAGGTTTGATGTTTGAAGAAGAAAAGCCCCAAATTTTGTTTGAGATTAGGGATTGTAAAAGAGTAATTAATTTGAGATTATGGGGGGTTTTATTGATATGAAAAGTTCAAAAAATATTGATGCGGAAAAGCTGGTCAAAGTCAATGCTTTTAAGTTGGGTTTGTGTGGGCTTTGGGTTGGATTGATTACATGTTGGGCCAAAGTGATTAGATTTTAAAGATGAAATAACAAGTTGGGTGGCGTTTGTTTTTTAAGAGGCTCTGAATCTGAATCTGAACCGTACATTTGAATCTGAATTTGAGTCGTAAATGTCTGAATCTGACCGCATCTGAACGGGAAAAAAAAACTCATGTTTGAACCGCACATTTGCTTGCTTGTACTAATTTTTTTTGGTTTTCTTTTGTGTCAGCAAGAGGCAACAAGAGACATTTAGACACCCCTCTCAACTCTAAACCATTAACATCTTACTGCCTCTGTATGCGTCTGAACGAGAAAAAAAAAACAAACGGTCTGAACGACCAAAATGTCTGACCGCGTCTGAACGGTTCAGAATAAGAGGCTGTTAAGAGCCTCTTAATGAAAAACAAACACCACCTTAGTCACGAATTTCTCAATTCTGGATGTTTTATCCGTTGTGACTTGTGATGTTGTAACTTGTGATGCTATTTTTTTGTGTGATAATTCATCAATCATCTTCGTCCGACAATACGTATATCTAAATTGTTTATAACTTTTAGGCTCGTCCCACTTCACTTATCCTCTTACTTTTATAATTGTGACTAGTGATGTTACTTTTCTCGGTAATTGTGTATTTTGTTAGTTTGGTTACTGTTGTCGTTATTTACGCTATAAAAAATTTGTCCTCTATTGATACATAAAAAAGGTGTCACTAAAATTAAAAAAGTGCCATTAAATGTATAAAAAAGTGTCACTAGAAATTTTATTTGCTTCTCTTACATCTAAAACAGTGTAGGTCATTGGTTAATAGGTAAACGTCTATTTACAGCGACACAAGAAAAGTGTGTACATATTTTTTACCTTTTGTGACACATTTTGGTTATAGAAAGTGTCATTAAGTGTCAAAATGTTTATGGTTTTGTCCACAATTTTTAAATAGTATCACTAAAAGATTAGTTTAATGACACTCTTTGTATATCACTAGAACCTTTGTAACTAAATGTATATTTTCTTGTAGTGTTACATCGGGCAGTTTGTGGTTTGACTAGTCAACATGATTGAAAAAAGATGGTTGAAGAGTATATATAGTGGAACGAAACACTGCCAACATCCTAACACCATCTAACGACTCACAAGTCTTCACCCAATAGCATGTTATTGTAAAAAAAAAAAAAAAAAAAAAAAAAAAAAAAAAAAAAAAAAAAAAAAAAAAGGTACACAATTATTATGGCCCTTAGATGATCAGTATGATTTAAATTGATGAAAATGATTTAATTTTTTTTTTCTTTTTTTTAGTTTAGCATCATGGGCTTTTCTCGTTAATTAATTTGCCAGTTTTGATAAATTTTGTACACTAATCGATCTTATATCAAAAATTTTGTACACTAAATTAAGTGATTTTGAGAAATGTTAAATGATGAGAAAAAAAGGTCAACAAAGTTATATCACGTGCTACAAGTGTTTTAACCCAACTTTTTTTTTTTTTTTTTTTTTTTTTTTTTTTTTTTTTTTAATGGAAAGTTGAAGATGTCGCACATTTTGTCCCAAGACACGTTAACAGTTTAATGACACGTTTCACATGATTTGTTTCGTATAAATCAATTCATTTACACTCTAAAGGCACGTACCAACTACAAGTGTTTCAATCCAGCATTTTCGTTCTCAAAATAAATAAAAAATAAAAAATTCCAACATTTGGTTTTTTTTATATATAAAAATGGAAAGTTGAAGATGTGGCACATTTTGTCCCAAGACACGTTAACAGTTTAATGACACGTTTCGTATGGTTTGTTTCGTATAAATCAATTCATTTACTCATTAAGATATTTAATCAGACATGTGGTAAGCATAACATTGACGAAATAAGTACGGTGTAGTACTCTGTAATAGCCTACAGAATTTAGACGACTTAAATTTAGGTCGGCCATAGACGACTTGATGTCCCGACTAAGACGTCCAAAGACTCTCGAAGTCTTTACAATTTGTCCTTAACTTCTTATTCAATTACAAGGTTGGCAACGGACGCCGCGTTGCCGGCGTGCCTGTTTTTTAGCGGAGGCGATTTTGCATAAAGTTTTAACAAACAGTGAAGGCTTATAGTTTTCACATATCACGTTGAGTATACATTCTGTTTTTCTTACCTAAACGGCAAAACATCTGATACACCATGCCCCATGCCATTTGTTATCCCCTTACTCGTCCATTTTGGCAAAACATCTGATACACCACGGACACTCCTAACGGCCTCGAAAACTGCCAACCTTCTATACTGCCCACCCCATGAACCCAACCCCTGAACCTACCTGCTGAGCCAATCTGCAAAGCAAGCATCATCAAACACATGGAAGCATCAGCCCTTTAGACCCATTACCCAACACGCTTTGTAAATAAGGTATTATATCTATTTAAACATAAGTTAAAAACAACATAAAAAGCTGTTAAAAACATAAAAAAAAAAAAAAAAAAAAAAATGTTAAAAAACAGCATAGGAAGCTGTAAAATATGTGTCCAAACACCCCGTTTCCATATAAAGTTGTAAAAAACAGCATAAAAAGCTGCTAAAAATAGCAGAAGAAGCTGTAAAATATGTGTCCGAAGACCCTGCTTCTCAGCCGTCCAAACAACATGTAAATGGTGTCAAATTAACATTCAAAAGTTGTGAAAATCAGCATTTAAAAGTTGTGAAAATCAGCATAATTATGCGCAAAACAGCTTATTTAATAATCAATGTAAAATAGTATATTTTCAGTAAATTAATGTAGATGTAAAACTGTCTAACTATGCGCTTAACTTGAACCACATGATCACCTAACAAATTATCTGATTGTGGCAGTTAAAGTCGCAAAAAGTCACTTTGAAAAAATGGATCTATCAAGGGTTTGAGCACAATCAAACTTATGAGCCAAATCGGCCTTTTGAAGCTGCCAAAGATGTTATAAAATAGTTCCAAAGCTTTAGCTTCATTCATAAAATTTAAAGTATAAAATAATATTCCTCGTAACTGATTGTAAATAGAATATATGAAGAAATAATGCCAATGTAGAGTTGTTACTTACATACCAACAGAAGGGCCGCAATAGCAATCTTCCCAGCATCCTCATCTACTCGCAAAATCGTTTTTATTCGAGCCTAGGAAAAAAAAGGTAGCAACACTAAATGAGAAACAGTAGAGGATATAACAATAGAATTTGCATCAAATTAACTTTTACGACATCCTCTTGTGTTTCTCAGCTTCCTTTGGCCTAGTACATTAATCAACGATATTGGTTTTTCAGCGGTCTGAATGTTAACCACCCAAAATCGTTTGAATATTTAAGTGTCACGTGGTTACACTTTTCTGGTGGTTGAAGATATCAGTTGTGAACGCACCTCCTGAACCCACCCCATGAACCCAACCCCTGAACCTACCCGCTGAACCAATCGGAATTGAATGTTTGGCGGATCCAAATCAGAATATTACAATTCTGTAATATGAATTTTACCCAAAAATAAAAATAGAAATAAATAAATGAATAAATAAATAAATAAATAAATAAATAAAAATCTGTAATCTGAATCAATCTAACGTGCAAGCAGAAGTTGAAAATGTAGAACTTACTGATGGTAGAGCCACGGCACTTCATCCTAGCGATCATATAATAAAGCGCCATAAAATTATGCTTGTGCGGTTCAGCAGCCGCATTGTATTTCTTACCCATCGCCTCTTTTGTAGACTCTAAACACGTGTCTACTTTAGTCTTAGTTGCTTCATACCCTTTTTTCACCTTCTCTTTGGCCCATTCTAACAACCGTTAACTTCCCTTTTTAGCCTTCTCGACTGTCTTCCACATTACAGTACTTCCGAAATGGGGTCACTCCCGCTGCAAACATGCTCATTTAGCTTTCGCTAAAACCAAACAGCAAGCGCAGTGTAAGGAAAAATAACCATAAGGCGCAAATAAATGAGGTTCATGTTAGTAAATCCAAATGTGGTTCTAAACACTCGCTATGCAAATTAAGCACTTTATTTTCTTATTATTACACAGAAAATGGGACAGAGTTTGAGGGTAATTCTAGGTGGGGTCCACTGAGCTTGAGCTCAAAAGCTTGCTCAAACTTTGAAGGTGGCCAGGAGGAGGGTTGAAGGAAGCAAAAATGGGGTTGTGGGACCCACTGAGGTGGCCAGGAAGAACCACCAAAGATGGTGGTGTGGCAACTGTGGTGATGCAACAGGGGAGGTTCTTCCCCTGCAGGTGTGTTTGGGGTGTTGTGGGGTCCACTGAAAAAATTGCAAAAATATATTGAGAGTGGGATATCAAAGTTCAGCTGGGGGACAATGACTCCTAAAAGTTTCAGAGTCTGAATCTAAGTAGAAAAATCACAAAAATTCTCGGAAAAAGTGAACACAATGCAATTTTGACTTTTGAGAATATAAACTAAACTTGACTTAATTGAACTTCTAATGCATGTAAACTACTGATTATGTTATAATAATATGTAATGATGCTGAACTAAGTGATTTTAACAACAATTAAATTGACTTGGATGATTATGGAGCCCTACTATTTGACAGTTAATGAAAGGCTAAGGCTACACAAAGAGTTTGACTTTTACTCAAAAGCACACTTGATTTTAAGGCTTGACCAATATATTAGAACCCAATGTGAGATGTTGCAACAGAAACCAACAACCAAATGAACATGGAACATCTTAAATCCTTCTGAACGAAACACCCCTTTTAAACATGCTGCAGAAATAAAAACAAAAATAAAATGGCAAAAAGTTTCCAAAAACCCGCTGCAAAATATGTATGTGGATGGGGGTCATGTGTACAGAATTTAGGAGAATGAAAAAAGTGTCCAAATAAATTTAACAAATAAAGTGGAAATAATGGAGAGTAGACAAACCTTGCGTAACGGCTGCACGTGTATTTGATGGTTGCCGCGTTCTTCTTCGCCAATCAGTTCTGTTACGCGTAGATGGTAACCTTGTTGTTGCAGGATCTGAACGTACTGTCAGGAAATGGCAAAATCTGTTACCAACAATGAAGTGAAAGAGAACATAATGATATGATAACATAAAAATGACTAAGAAGAAGGAAACCTTGTGCACGACTGGACGACATGGTGTTTGGTGGCTGGTCATTGGCAGTGTTTGATGAGGAAGCACACGGGGTAGCTGCACCAAATAAAGCCGGTAAAGTTAGGTAAGCAGAATAGAGTGCCACTGATATAAAATTGGTAAAACTAAAGCTAGAAACGGACCATGTGGAATAGCCATTTGCTAATTTGATTGTATAGTTGTGTGCTCGCGTATTGGTAAGGAAGAAGCTGTTGCATCTGTAAACAACAAAAACATAGTAAGTTAGTTTCTCTGTGACACTTTAAAGGTAGCGTACTCAAACACATCTAAGAACAGAGTTCAGGTGTAATTTATATATGTATAATGACAAAAAAAAAAAAAAAAAAAAAAAAGTAACCGTAGGGGCACACACAACATTGTTCCAGATCAAATATGTCATTGGTTTCCATTTCACATAATAGCTCGTCACCTGTAACAGAAAAACATGAAGTCAGTGGTGTAGTTATTTGGTTTAAAGGAAAATAAAGGGTTAAGTGAAACCAACAAAAGTAACATACATAACAATTCCTGTCCTCTATCATCTGATACTTAACATGTTCCTGAAGGCATCTGTTGTTGTTTGCGTGAAGTATAATCGCTTTTGGTATTATATTCAAAGGCCTTGCGTTTTCCTTTATCCACTGCTATTGGAGTCATGGGCCTATATGAACTGACGTTAACTGAATTCATTGCAGGTGTATAATGGCCTTTTGCTTGGACTCCAGCATGGCCTGAAATAACAACGGTCATAAAACACGATCGAAGAATGCCAAATAGCAAAGGAATGAAAATAAGTAAGGCTCAGTTTGCGCACAACTTTTCTTTGCTGCCGGCGAAGGTAAATGAAGCATTGGTTCTGGCGATATTGGCTGATCCTTCCCCGCTGCAAACTCAGGTAATTCATAAACGGCGACAGCCTTACGTTTTCGTGCAACGACACAACTTACCGTCATGGTTCCTTCGGTGTTTCTTTAGCACCTTTCCTAAGACCGATCAATAACCAAATTACAAAGTTAAGAATCAAGGAAACAAACAACAAATTGCATACCTTTTTTATTCTTCTTGCAACACAACAACATCCCTTTTTCGCGAGTCACCCAGCTCCACCAATCTCCCACCATCACTTGCGAAATTAAACCCTAACCCTAAACTATCAAATTAACTGTCAAGGTTCAACCTTTACACAAAACCAATGATGGATTTTTTTTATAACAAAAAATTAAACCAAAATTCTAAACATACCAAGCACAACTTCAATAAGAAATCAGGATTAGAAGTCTGCACCATGGTTGTTGTACAAAGGAATCCTAAACTTGATTTACAATAGAAAGCAACACCAAATTAGAAAAACATACCTTATCATCCTCATCCATCGCACCACCACACTTGATTGAACCTCATCATCCTTCCCCATCACCTCATCATCCTTCCCCACCTCCTTCAAAACAATAGTAGCCACAGGTTTTGGATGTGTGGGTACCTAGAACGCTATACTTACCTACTAAGGTTTTGGATTAGTTTTGGATCACATGGGCCACGGAAAAAGGCTAAGAAACTGGGCCACAGTTTTGGCGGGAAAAGTGATGGCCAAAACGGCACCGTTTCCTTTCTGATTTAATATAGACTTTAATTTTTTCTTTCATTTCTTTGATATTTTTTGGTCAAATGGCAATGAGCCAAAAGTTCTTTATAGATCCAACTTTTACCATAGAACTCATCAAGCAATCTTAGCGACTCATTTTTTTTTATTAAAATAAAAAAAATAAACTTCCACCCTTTTTTTAAAACTTAAATATTTCGCAAACCGTAAATCGTCAAGCTACAAAAAAAAATACTATCGCGACGAGAATTAAATGATTTTTCTATAGATATGCATTGTTATATACTTTCGACGAACTTTTTTTCGATGAACTTTTTTTTCGCCCAGAAAAATCATATATGATTCGTAAGAATCATATATGATTCGATTTTAACAAATCATATATGATTCTTACGAATCATATATGATTCTTACGAATAATATATGATTCGTAAGAATCGAATCATATATGATTTTTTACGAATCATATATGATTTTTACGAATCATATATGATTCTTTCTGGGCGGAAATTAAAAAAAAAAATCGTCGAAAGTATATAACAATGCATATCTATAGAAAGATCATTTAATTCTCGTCGCGATGGTATTTTTTTTTGTAGCTTGAAGATTTACCATTTTTAAGATATGTTGTTTTAAAAAAAATGTGAAAAATATAAATGGGTGGCTATGATTGGTTGTTAGTTCTATGGCATGTATGGGTTCTTCATGGATCTCAACTCATGGCAATGAATGTGCCCAAATAAAGCACTAGGGGTGAGCAAACAAAACCGAAAAAACCGAAACCAAACCGAAAACCGAAAAAACCGACCGAAACTAAAAACTGATGGTTCGGTTTTTAATTTTTCAAAAACCGAAAAATACGGTTCGGTTTCGGTTTTCGTCCAAAAACCGAACCGAACCGATTTTATTATATAATAATATATAATTAATATAACATGAATAAATAACTAAATAAATAAAATTTATAAATTCATATTCATTTTGTTGGTAGATTTATAATATATTTATCTTAACGTTTATGTTTATATGTGTGTTTATCGTGTCGTTTGTTTACTTTAGAATATATCAATAAATATATGAAGATGATCATACTCTGTGTATGTTCACTTGGATGTGTGTGTCTTATTTATATATGTGTAATTAAGGTTTATGCAATAAATATTATTATGCTTAGATTGACAAAAAAAGGTAAATAAGAATAACCATTTTTTTTTAAGTAATATAAGTTTGTTGGTATATATTTTCCATGCCCAAATATAAACGGTCAGAAACCGAAAAAATCAAACCGAAACCGATAATAAACCGAAAAATCGAACCACCAAAAACCGAACGGTTTTGGTTTTGAATTCTATAAAAACCGAACATTACGGTTTGGTTTCGGTTTTAGCCAAAAACCGACCCAAACCGCACCGTGCACACCCCTACCCATTTATAGCAATTGAATACAAGATATATATAACATGATGTAAACGCCAATTTAGAAATGGTTTTGTGTCAATTAACATTTTTAGAAAAGTATTTTTTCTTTATGCATTCAACAAAGTAGCTATCTTTTGAGCCATGTTTCATACTTTCATACATTCAACCGTTGTAGTTTAAAGGCGAAACGATAATCATTAAATTCATCATATAAACCAATAAGGATACCTCTTTAGTTATCTCGTAAAAGTTTATCGACTCTGAAGATAACACTTTTAACTTAAGTCAATCAAATTTAGTTTACTCAAAGTTTAAATATAGATGTTATATACGGGAGGATTTAATTTCATCTAATACCATATTCAATTCTAAAACCTGCTCCACAATGAAGAGAAACAAGTTTTCAAAAAATTTAGGCTTTTTGTCAAATTTTGGGTTGGGTACTCTTACAATTAAGAGAAACGAGTTTTCATGTATTTTAACTTTGTTCCACTTTGGGAAAGATTAAACCAAAAGTGGGTATGTATCACTAGTGTTACTCCATTGTAGTATTAATTTAACATGGAAGTAATGGTGGAGGTCTAACGGATGCAAAATGCGAGACCGAATGAGCCATTCTGGTTTGACAGTTTAAACATACTTGGCCCACTAATACTAGTAGAGGTGGCAGAAACGGTCGGGTCAACCCGGGTTTGAGTAACGGGTCAAACTAGCCAACTTAAATTTCGGGTCAATGGCTTTGGTACAAAACATGTTTAGGTCATGCTGGGTTTGAGTCAAAATGGCGGCCGTAAAATTTGGGACTGGTCACAGTTAGATGATAGTTGTGCGATTACAAAACATGAAGTTTTATTTAATCAAGTATTTAATCAAACACATAGTGAGCATAAAACATTACCCTCAAATCCAACTTTTGAACATTATGAATTGATGTAATACATAGTACTCGGTAATAGCCTATAGAAGCTTTATAAATTGCTAAAATAGTTTTTGTCAATTATGCGAGGGTTAGTTTCAGCAGCAACGTACTGTACTCACTGCATCATATACGAAAGAGGCAAAATCCAAGTCTTTTGCAATTGGGTATATGCAATCATACTTTAGTACATCAGAGTAACGCATAAAAAGTTTATAAATACCGAAATAAGCAGAAACAAGGAGTTGGAATGTTACATGATAAGGATCAAGCAACCACCAACACATGTAAATTCAATATCTATAAAAATAATCTTGTTTCATATAAATTTCTTTAAAGTATCTTATGTATCTAATTTCATGCTAGTTTATGACTGTTAAATCCATACTCATTCATCTAATATTTACTTATTTCTTGTTCATTACTAATCACTAACCAGTTTAAAAAAGTAAGAGCATTTTCACACTAACATCGAGCATATTAATCGTTTGCTATTACTTTCCTGGTACATTAATAACTGAAAGAAAATCAGATCAGGTCACTAGTATTGAGTGTGTGAAACAGAGCCTGAACCATAGCTGATACCATTGATTGATTTCATAAGAGCTGGAAACTAAACCTCATGGTCAGTAACCTTTTTTTACTCCTACAGACTAGTGATCGAGTAACAAAACAGAATTGTATTAACAAAAAATAATATCAGTATTTACTTTTCAGATTAAGATTTAAACACTGCCAAAGTAGCTAGCTTCACACTATACTTAGATGTCAAACGTAATAGCCTACATTAGCATGTATTACACCCCCAACAGTTGCATTTAGCTAGCCATGATACCTTAACATCAAGTATGTTGCAATTCTATGTAAAGCATTTTATCAAACACGTTCCGTGCATCATATAGCTATACAGTTTATAATATGAGCTTATGGAGATGTCGTATATCACACAACGCGGGGAAACGGCCACCCATGGTGTTAGTGGCAATTTTATTAATAAAGGGGACTTAAAAACCCCTACCAAAGTACATTAATAAGAAGATGAAAAAGAACATAAAAAACATGTACTACTATGCACGCGCAACCCTTCGCCATTTTGCCATGAACACTGTTGGTTGTATAGCTGCAAAACAGTTCCAGATCAGGGTTAAGATAATCAATGAAGGTACCGGATATTCACTTGAAATCGTGGTATCACTTTCCAATAGAAACTATTCGACCCTATGCCTGGGTTACACGAATATCTCTATGGGATAAGACCAAGTGATGTTCTTGCTTTAGGCACAAACCAAGAACCAGATGCGTATAGAAGTGTTTAGGGTTTCGTGTTTTGTATTGTTAAAACGTCTATCCATGCAGAACAATGTGACCTCTATTTATAATAGAGAATACTCAAACCCTAGCCCATGGTATTATGTATAATTAACGGCCCATTAATTATAACATAATAGTTTCCATAATAATAGGGAACAGTGGTTATCAGTGGAAACGCTAGCAGTAGAATGCCATCAGCAGAATCACACTATCAGTAGGATCTCGCTGTCAGCAGAATCCTATCAGCAGGATCAGCTGTCAGCAGAATCTTATCAGCTGATGCAATACATAACCACTATTGAGTCAGGGGATTCAGTGACCAAATGGGTGTATACTCCATACCTCCAAACCCATTACCAGGTGTGAATAGATCCCTCAAGTGCACTAAATTTTCCAACAATCCTCCCCAAATTTAGTTCACTACTTTTGCATGTAAATTCAAACACAAACCAAAACAAGTGCATAAATGAAAATATCCTGAGGATTGAATTTCCACATTAGTACATATACTTTCAAATATTCGAGAATCAGGGTGTTCTAAGAATTGAACCCGTCAACCCATTTGAATACCTGATGATAAATACACACAAGTTTTCAAACACTAAAATACTCTTGACACTATAAAAGCCATGTGTCCATATCCAATTAATAAATGTTGTAAAAGCTAAAAGTCCAAAAGCTTCCTGAAGCGGCAAAACTTCAACATTTACATAGGTGGTTCATCTTTAATTCATGCTCCTGCTTAGCACTTTTTCAAAGAAAATTAACCATTAAGAAGTGAAGACTTCATCCTCCTTTCAGCAGGTAACAAGCACAACCTTGGGATGTTTGTAATACATGTGCTTCAGTCCACTAAATGATCAGCTTTCCACATTGAACTCAGCTTCCAAGTTTCCTCAGAAGGGAGTTGGGTATCCTTGCATTCAGTGACAAAGTAGGACTTAAACCCATCCCTTTAGCAGATTTCAAAACCAAGTCTCTAGCCAAACCCTTCGTCAAGTGATCAGCTAAGTTTTGTTGAGATTTAACAAACACTATAGATACCACCCCATTCATGATAAGCTCACGAATCATGCTATGCCTAACACCTAAGTGTCTAGACTTCCCATTGTACATCTGGCTATAAGCCTTTGCCAATGTAGCAGCACTATCACAACGGATAGAAATAGGTGCCATAGGTTTAGACCACAATGGAATCTCAAGAAGCAAGTTTTTCAACCATTCAGCTTCTTTGCCAGCAGCAGCTAAAGCCACAAATTCAGATTCCATGGTTGAACTGGTAATGCAAGTTTGTTTCTTGGATGCCCAAGAAATTGCACCTCCACCAAGTAGGAATACCCAGCCACTAGTAGACGAATTGTCTTCAGTGTTACTGATCCAACTTGCATCAGTGTATCCTTCTAATACTGAAGGATAACCAGTATATGAGAGACTATAATCCATAGTTCTCTTCAAATACTTAAAGACCCTCTGAATTGCTTGCCAATGATGAGCACTAGGATTACTAGTATACCTGCTCAGTTTACCCACAGCAAAAGCAATATCAGGCCTTGTACAAGTCATGGCATACATCAAGCAGCCAATCACCCTAGAATATTCAAGTTGAGATACAGCTTTGCCAGTATTAGGCATTAGCTTCTCACTTGTATCCATAGGAGTACTCACAGGAGTACAATCAAAGTAATTAAATTTCTTTAACACTTTCTCAATGTAATGAGACTGTGAAATAGAAATTTTGTTACTTTCATGTTTAATCCTAATACCAAGGATAACATCTGCCTCCCCCATATCCTTCATGGAGAACTTTGATGACAAAAATTCTTTTGTAAGATCAACTTGATTTTGGTCAGTGCCAAAGATCAACATGTCATCAACATATAGACAAATGATGACTCCTTTACCAGATTCATCAAATTTGCTATATACACATTTGTCAGCTTGATTAAGTAAATAACCACTAGACAAAACCACTTCATCAAACTTTTGATGCCATTGCTTAGGTGCCTGTTTTAGTCCATAAAGAGACTTAATCAGTTTACACACCTTGTTTTCATTGCCAGGCATGATGAAGCCCTGAGGTTGGTTCATGTAAACCTCCTCATCTAAATCACCATTCAAGAAAGCTGTCTTCACATCCATCTGATGAATAATCAGATTGTGAATTGATGCCAAAGCAATTAGCAATCTTATGGTACTGATACGTGCCACTGGAGCATAAGTATCAAAATAGTCTATTCCTGACTTTTGTTTAAAGCCTTGAATAACTAATCTTGCCTTGAACTTTTCAACAGTTCCATCTACCTTCATTTTCTTTTTGAAAATCCATTTGCTACCTAAAGGTTTGCAACCAGGTGGTAGATCAGTCAACACATAAGTGTTATTGCCCATGATGGAGTCCATCTCATCATTAATTGCTTCTTTCCAGAAAGCAACATCCTGGGACTTCATTGCTTCTTCAAATGTTTTGGGATCATCCTCCACAATGAAGCAATAGGAGTATTGGTCAGAGACCTCACTCCTTGTACCTTCAATTAAGTATAATTGAAACTCAGGTCCAAATGACTTTGGATTCCTAACCCTATTGCTCCTTCTGAGCTCAGGTTCAGGTTGTTGTTCCACAACCTCATCAGCAGGAACCTCATCAGTAGGAACCTCTGAAACACCATTGTCATTGGTTCCATTTGGAATCCTTTGACTTGGTCTAGGGATAGATGAGAATCTGTTCTCATCAAAGATTGCATCCCTTGATTCAATTATTGAATTAATTGAAACAGACTCATTAGGTTCTATAACATAAAACCTATATGCCTTGGAATGCTCAGCATATCCAACAAAGATGCATTCAATGCCTCTTTCACCCAAAGTTTTCTGCTTTGGATCAGGGAGTCTTACAACAGCCCTACAACCCCATATCCTAAGATAATTAAGGTTAGGTTTCCTTTTAGTCCACAGTTCATAAGGGGTAACTTTGTTCCTTTTGTTGGGAACCCTATTTAATAAATAGCAAGCTGTTAACATAGCTTCACCCCAGAACCCTTGACTCAGCCCTGAATAGGACAACATGGAATTAACCATCTCCTTCAGCACCCTGTTCTTCCTTTCAGAAATACCATTTTGCTGAGGAGTATAAGGGGCAGTCGTTTCATGGATTATACCAACAGACTGAAAATACAGAGTATCTATGTACTCACCTCCCCTATCAGTCCTTAATCTTTTGATTAGAGACCCTTGTTGCAATTCAACTTCAGTTTTGAATACTTTAAATTTATCTAATGCTTCATTCTTAGTATGTAATAAATAAACATAACAAAACCTAGAAGCATCATCAATAAAAGTCACAAAGTATTTCTTGTTCCCTAAAGAGGGAATAGCATGAATATCACATAGATCACTATGAATCAGCTCCAAAACTTCAGTTTCACGTTTTACACTTTGAAATGGTTTCTTAGTAATTTTAGTCCTCATGCAAGTTTTACACTTTTCAGTGTTCATATCAAAGGCTGGAATTAACCCATCCTTGGACATATCTTGCATTCTTTTAAAATGTACATGGCCAAGTCTTGCATGCCATAGGTTTGAATCATTAAGTTTAGATGTAGAAATAAAAGCAGAATCAATATTATCATGAACAATATTAAGTCTGAACATTTGATTACATAAATAACCAAAACCAATAAACACACCATTTTTAGATAAAACAAACTTATTAGATTCAATCACTTGTTTATAACCACAATTATTCAAAACACTACTAGAAACCAAGTTCTTCCTGATATCAGGAACATGTAAAACATTAAATAAAGAAACACTCTTTCCAGAACTAAACTTCAAATCAACACATCCTTTTCCATGCACCAGAGCAGTTGACTCGTTTCCCATATGAAGAATAGAACCATCATTCATTGACTCATAAGTCTTGAACCAGCTTCTATCTTTACACACATGAATTGTTGCTCCAGAGTCAACCCACCACGCAACATCATCATCCTGCACAAAGTAAATATCAGATATATATGTAACATAATAAATCTTAAAAGACTTATTAAACACATTCTGACCTTTCAGAGAATTGGAGTTACCATTCCCTCCACTTGTGCCTGATCCATTGGATTTGTTTCCAACTTTACCACCCTTGCAATCTTTCCTGAAGTGTCCAGGTTTCCCACACTTCCAACAAGTCACCTTAGGTTTCTTGTTAAGATCAGATTTGGTGTTATCTTGATGCTTACGTTTGCCCTTGTTGTCATTGTTCCTGGAGGAGTTGTTATGCTCCACCATATTGACAACTGATGGACCAGTAGCAGTGCTACTCTTTGGCTTGTCAATGTCTTGAGCTTTGAGTGAATCCTCAATGCGCAAGTGACTGCCCAACTCAACAAGAGTTAACTCCTCCTTCTTATGCTTAAGCATATGCTTGAAATCTTTCCAAGACGGAGGTAGTTTATCGATGATACAAGAGACTGAAATAGCCTCATCCATGTTCATCTTGTGTTGTGTGAATCGACCAAGTATACCAAGAAGTTCATTGTATTGTTCCATGACAGGTCTAGAATCAACCATTTTGTAATTGTTAAAATTACTTACAAGGAACTTCTTACTTGATGCATCCTCAGCCATATACTTGGCTTCCAAGGAATCACATAGTTCTTGAGAATTTTCAACATTCTGATAAATATCAAATAAAGTATCAGACATACCATTGAGAATTAAACCTCTGCAAACGTAGTCATCATTCTCCCATTTGCTCCTTGCTCTCATCTGATCCATGGTAGCAGCTTCTCCAAAATCTTCTGGAATCTCAGTAGTAAGAACAGACACCACGTTCATACTGGTCAGCAAGAATTGCATCTTCTTCTGCCATCTTCTGAAATCCACACCTTCAAACTTTTCCAACTTGGAAAAGTTAGCAGCTATTTGTCTCATAGCAGCAGCCATTGATTATCACTAAATAGTTTCTATTGATTGTTGGTTGTATAGCTGCAAAACAGTTCCAGATCAGGGTTAAGATAATCAATGAAGGTACCGGATATTCACTTGAAATCGTGGTATCACTTTCCAATAGAAACTATTCGACCCTATGCCTGGGTTACACGAATATCTCTATGGGATAAGACCAAGTGATGTTCTTGCTTTAGGCACAAACCAAGAACCAGATGCGTATAGAAGTGTTTAGGGTTTCGTGTTTTGTATTGTTAAAACGTCTATCCATGCAGAACGATGTGACCTCTATTTATAATAGAGAATACTCAAACCCTAGCCCATGGTATTATGTATAATTAACGGCCCATTAATTATAACATAATAGTTTCCATAATAATAGGGAACAGTGGTTATCAGTGGAAACGCTAGCAGTAGAATGCCATCAGCAGAATCACACTATCAGTAGGATCTCGCTGTCAGCAGAATCCTATCAGCAGGATCAGCTGTCAGCAGAATCTTATCAGCTGATGCAATACATAACCACTATTGAGTCAGGGGATTCAGTGACCAAATGGGTGTATACTCCATACCTCCAAACCCATTACCAGGTGTGAATAGATCCCTCAAGTGCACTAAATTTTCCAACAAACACCACCACCTTTACGTACGCTCAATCTTTCAAGCTATCATGCAACTGGAAAAAAGCATGTCTCCCACGGCGGTTAAGAAGTAAAGCGCTACAAACTATACAAAATCCAGTAGCAAACCCACTAGCACCACCAATATAAAACCATCTTTCTATCCCTTCCTCATCTACTTGACTAACAGTGTGTGGTTCTTCTAATTCTTCATCTCCAGGGCATTTTTTCGGCAGGGGACTTCCACATAGCCCTGCATTTCCAGTGTACCTTGAAAGGTCAAATGTTTGGAGTTGAGTGCAAGATGGAATCCTCCCAGACAAGTTATTATGTGACACATCAAGATAATTTAGAAAATGCATATAAGACATGCTTAATGGCAACCCTCCTGAGAAACTGTTTTTGGACAAATCCAAAGTTTCAAGTTCTTTCATTTGACCAATTTGTCTTGGAATCTCTCCAAGTAGAGCATTCTTTGACAAGTTTAGTGCAACCAGTTGATAAAGATTGGTAAGTTCATATGGGATTTGTCCTGTTAAATGGTTGCTCGACAGGTCAATGCTTTTCAAGGATTCTAGATTTCTGCTGAATTCACGTACCTTTCCTTGCCACTGGATCATCACATGGTCAAAATAATCGTAGCTAGAGGAGGTGTACATATCTTGATAAATGTGCCTTATGTTCAACGAATTCACTGTGACAAGATCTCTGCCTTTGAGTGAGAAAATTTCTTGAACCATGGCAGTGAGATTATTGACACACGAGGGGATGGTTCCATTGAGGTTGTTCATTGACAAGTCTAAAAGTTGAAGATTTACTAGATGGCATAATTGTGAAGGGATGGTTCCATAGAAGTGGTTTGATGCTAGGCTAAGAACATACAAACGTGATAGGTTTTCACCAATCCAAACAGGTACATTTCCAGAAAACTTGTTGACCCCCAAATTCAGAAAAGTTAAATTCGTGCAATGTTTTAAGGATGAAGGCAATTATCCAAATAAGTTGTTGTTGTATAAATACAATGCTTCAAGTTTAATCAAAGACTTAATAGATGGAGGAATTCTACCGGATAGATTATTGTTTGCAAGATTAAGAACCACCAGCTCTTTTAAATGCCATAAACAGTCTGGAATTTGTCCTGCGAATGAGTTGTCTGAGATATCAAGAAATGATAAATAGCCATCCATTTGGCATAGAAAGTAGATATCCCCAGATAATTTGTTTTTGGAAAGATCTAACACTAACAAAGTGAAAGGAAAGTTCAGTATAGTGCCACTTATGTTGTTGAAAGAGAGATCCAAAAGAATAAAACGAGAAGACTGCCACTTGTTCCAGTACTCTGTAGAAATTGTTTCTGAGATATTATTTCCGGAAAGATCAAGATGGAAGAGGTTTTCCAGTTTTTGTATCCATTTGGGGATACGAGGCCCTAGCTTGTTAGAAATGAAATCTATATAATGTATACTATGAGAAAGGTTTGACACGTCATCATTGGAAGGAGCTCCTTCAAGTGAGTTGTATGAAAGATTTATATACCAAAGATTTGATTTTCCAATGTTTTCAGAGATAACACCTCTAAGAGAATTGGAAGAAAGGTCTAGTGTTTGAAGGTTGGGTAGTTGCCACAGTTTGTCACTTATAGTTCCATCTAGGGTGAAAGCTGAAAACACGTAATATTGTTTTTCAAAACACTCAATGTACGCAATGAACTCTCAAAATTGTCAATGTACGCAATTTATATTCAAATTACGTACAATGTACGCAATATGACTGGGAATGAACAAGTTACCAGGTAACACATGACAAGCTGGCATGTTTTGGTATTTTTTATTTAATAGTATTATACACATGGTGACACGCTGGACCTGACCATACAGAAATTTTGACCCACCCATGTATCTTTTGACTTTCACCCACCTATAATAAAACATATCAAACATTTACCCCCAATTGAAATTTCCCACTTCAAAACACAAACAAAAAAACCCAGGAACACATGAACACATGAACCCTAATTACACATATTTTCTACCCTAAATAGAAATCCTAATTAATATTCACAAGAACCTTAATTGACCCTCAAATAACCCTAACAACTAATCACATTGCAATGGCATCATCATCTTCCAATAACAACGCATCTGCCAATAATCGATCTCGATATCTTATGCGTACTCTTCCAACTCATTGCAGTTGTAATCTTCGTTTGGCAAGACGTATTTCTTGGACTGAAAGAAATCCAGGTCGTCGTTTTTTGGTTTGTCCAAGACCATCAGTATGTATATTTGTTTTCTTGTTTTGCCCAAACTTTGAATTAGTTGTTTTGCCTCAACATTAGTTGCTCATTGTGCATATGTTTTTTGTTTGTTGTAGTCTCATCCTCAAAGGTGTCAAGACTTTTTTTGGATTGATGGAGAGTTATACAGTGATTGGTACAAACACACTATGCATAGGATGTATGTTTCTATGAGTGCACAAGATAGAGAAGTGTTTGAAGATAATGTCCACAATCATCAGTTGGAGATTGCACTTGCAGTGATGGAAGAAAGGGTGGCAAGGATGGCTGATGAAATTCAAAGTGCAAAGTCAAATGTGGCTACTTGGAGGAAGATGTGTGGGTTCATGATGTGTCTACTATGTGTCATGTTGGTGTTGTTGTTAGCTATTCTAGTAGTGTAGGTAGTAGTAGTGTTGTAGGCAGCTTTTGGTAGACAATGTTGGATGCAAATGGGCAGCTTTTGGTAGACAATGGATGTATGGCAGCTTGTGGGTGTATGAAACTTATGAAGTGTAATGAAGTATGGTTTAGTTAAATTTTTGTTTAACAAAATGCTAAACAAGTTAACTGCATATGTAACAGCATAGGATAGTGTTTAACATAAGGGTAAAACTACAACACACATCAAACAAATACATTAAAAACTGCACATTAGCATTAGATAGATATGCAAAATGATAGTGTTTACAGGCACAAAGTGGTTACAAAAGATGTGCCATGTTTTGCACACATATCTAACAAGTTTTACCCTACATGCATAAGTTTTGTGACAACAAAGTTACACAACATTTTTGACCCAAAAGCAATGACATAAAGTGAACATAACAGTTCAGACACTGAATGGTCTTTGAGGTGTCTTTCCAGTGCCATCAAGAGGATAGTTGAACTTCCTTCTTTTGGCAATTCTTTGTGATGGTGGTCTTGGCCTGATCATAGGTCTTGGTCTTGGGTTTGGAACCCTTGGAGCTTGGCTTTCTTCAGTTGCAGTTTGCACAAGATGGGCAGGAGTTGGTTCAGGTTGTGATGGTTGGACCTCATCAATTGATGGGAGAGTAGCATTGTAGTCATCAATAGCTTCATCAAGTGCTTCCAGTTCACTCAATGTGGCATGTCTGTCCAACAAATTTTCTGAGAAATGATCCGACCGCATATCCTCCCAATCTAGATAGATTCTGCCATTTTGTTCCCATTCAGCCCTTTGCCTTGCTTCTTCTTCCAAAACTTCTTTTTCAGCATCAATATCTTTCTGGTATTGAATGTCCTACAAAACACAAGTTTGTATTAAAATTTCTAAAACTTAACAGGTACAAACCAAAAAACATATGCAAAATAAAGTGTAATACCTCTGTGTTGATGCTATCTTCCACTCCATCTTTCTTTGACCCTCCACCTCTACTCTTAGAACCCTTGCCCCTACTACTTGACCCACCACCCCTTGTTTTTAACCCACCACCTCTTGTTTTTGACCCACCACCCCTGCTAACTGACCCACCCCTTGTTTGTGACCCACCACCTCTTACAGCAGACCCCCCACCCCTTGTTTGTGACCCACCACCTCTCACACCAGACCCCCCACCTCTCACAGCAGAACCCCCACCCCTGTTGCTTGTTTCACCACCTCTCACAGCAGAACCCCCACCCCTTTTACTTGTTTCACCTCCTTTCACAGCAGAACCCCCACCCCTGTTGCTTGTTTCACCACCTCTCACAGCAGAACCCCCACCCCTTTTACTTGTTTCACCTCTTTTGTTCTGTGACATTGTGAAAGGTTTTTCTCTGGGAGTATTACTACAACTCACCCTGTTATGACCTGTTTGCCAACACTTTGTACATGTAATGACCCTTCCAACTCTGCTAACTTTGTTTTCATTTAATGTCTCTGTAGGGTGTTTAATTCTAACTTTCCTAGGCCTCCCTGGCATTCTCTTGACTATTGGTGGTACTGGTGGTGTGTTATTTGTGGGCTTCCAAAACTTAGACCCAGACACTGGTTTTATTGAGAATTGATATGTATCAAACCACTTAGACTGACTATACCAACTACTAACCCCTACATCAGGTTCCATTTTTTGAGTCAAGTATGCTGCAACAGCATGAACACAAGGAACACCAGTCAATTGCCATAACCTACAGTCACAACTCCTTTCCATCAAGTTTACCCCAAAAGCCTCATCCCTCTTCCTAACTTCTACAACCATATAAGCACTAGGAATCACTTGCCATTTCATTTGTTTTAATTGCAACTGTTCAAGTTGTCTCCTAATTGAGGGTGTTATAGAGTCACTCAATTTAGCTGCTTTCGTACTCATATCCCACATTCTTTGCATTATATAAACTCTAATATCCTCAAGCATTGCTATGATTGGCTTACCTCTGGCAGGAATGATTTGACCATTAAAAGACTCTGATATCCCATTCTCAAAGGATGCACAATGAGTGATAGGTTGAAAGAATGCTTTGCACCAAGTAGCAGGATCCCTTTCCATCAAGTAATCATAAGCTGTCTCATCCATTTCCTTGAGCTCTCTCATCTTGGCTGTGTGTTTGCAAGAAGGTGTTAAACATTTGATAAAATATAAAACAATGTCAGCAAAAAACCAAATCAAATTAAACACGACTTGCCTCTGAAGACTTGTTCAAGGGTAGTAGAAGCTGCACTCCAAAACAGACTTCTATACTCCAGACCTGTGTATTTCCTTTTAAAATTAGCATATATGTGTCTGCAGCAGTGCCTATGTTCAGCATGTGGAAGCCAAGTCTTCACAGACTCAATGAGACCCTGTAACCAGTTAAACATGTAAATATCAAACCGTAAACAATTAAATCTAAAATACTTAATTTAAATACAAGAAAACATAATGTAATACCTTGTGTGAATCTGAGAGTACTGTCAATCCTTCTCCATTATGCAAGTTGAGGTCATCAGCTAACAAAGATAGAAACCAACACCAGTTGTTTTTGTTCTCAACATCTACTACTGCCCAAGCTATCGGATACATTTGGTTGTTAGCATCCCTTCCAATGGCAGTTAACAACTCACCTCCACACATATGTGTTATAAAACATCCATCTAATCCTATCACCCTTCTACAACCAGCTAGCCATCCATCTTTGACACCTTTGAAGCACACATAAAACCTATGAAAGAAGTTCGTACCATCTTTGTGTACATCCACATCAAGATGACAAGTTGAACCAGGATTTGAATCAAGTATTGCTTGTCTATATTCCCATAGCCTCCCATAGTGTTCTATAAGCCCACCTTCATTCTCATACAAGGCACATTGCTTGGCTCTTTTACACTGCCCTATACTTACATCTATACAAAATTTCTCCCTAATACTCTCTCTCATAGCCTGGTATGTAATTGAAGGATTCATGATGATTTCGTTTGCATAATGTCTGGCAATCCACTTAAATGTAACCAAAGACCCCATATTGAAGTTTCTTGAACACCTATGATCTGAATACAAGGTCTTAATCTGGAAAGACCTCTCAGTACTCATCCAAGAGGCCCATAGCCTAAAGGGACAATGCTTGCCTTTGTGTTCTTTAACTTTCATTCTGGTCCACTTCATCTTAGGCTTAACTTTCACAGCAACTTTTCTAGGTGACTCACTTTTACCTGGTTTCTTATCTGTACCCCTCTTCTTACTCTTCCTAACCCTGTCTCTCCTACCAGCACACCTACCCAACTCTAAGTCTCTCCCACAAAACACTAGCAAAGAGTTACTATCACTTCTATAATACCACAGCTGGTAACCATGTTTTACACCATAATCAGCCAACAAATTTTTTAATTGTTGAGGGTTTTCAAATTTCATACCAAGTATTGGTTTATTTTCTTCCCATGGTGTTTCTGGATTATAACTAGGGTACTTAACACCTTTTTTAACCTTGAATCTTTCATCTATCATAGCATCATCAGGGGTCAGTCTCTTCAACAAAATATTTACCACTTAAAGGGGGTATAGGGTCATCTCTATTGCCTGTGAAGTTACCCTTACCAACCAGTTTGTTTAGAAAAGGGTCATTAACTGTCAGCCTTTCAAAAACAACATTTTCTTCACCTTGAGTATGAAAATCAACATTAGCAACCTCTACATCATCTTCATCAGGTTCATCACAATCATATTCACCCTCATTCACATTATCAGTATGCAACCTATCATTCCTAACATTCTCCATAACATCATAGTCAGCAAATTCAGTGTACATATCTATTTTAAAACCATTCTCAAAAGCTACCTTCATAAAGTCATTCATATCATCATCTGTTTTCAATTCCCTAATTCCTCTAGTAAGAGTTGTACCAGGTACACGATAGTAGAGTCTCTTGGGAGGATTAAGCACTAACCTTTTCACAAGCTCAAACAACTCACCAATTGGCATCTCTTCAAATCGTACATCATTTATAATCTGACACTCGCCTTCCATGTACTTGAGAGGATTTGGAACAAAAACCCCATCATGGTAGAGATTCACAGTGATGTCACCCATTGAATTGTGTTAATTGACCTAAAAATTAAAATTAGGGTTTTAAATTAATAACTTAAAAATTAGGGTTTCAACCAGTAAAGTAATTGGGGAATTCAAACATAAACATGACACAAATTTCATACCTTTTATAACATTTGTAGCACTTCAATCTGTGAGAAATTGAAAAGTGGGTGAGTGGATAATGTTTCTGAAAAGTGGGTGAGTGGATCATGTGTGTTATATTGTGGGTGAGGGTCAAAGTTGTTGTATGGTCAAACTCCAGCGTGTCACCATGTCACCATGTGTATAATAAAAAATAAAAAAAAATACCAAAACATGCCAACGTGTCATGTGTTACCTGGTAACTTGTTCATTCCCAGTCATATTGCGTACATTGTACGTAATTTGAATATAAATTGCGTACATTGACAATTTTGAGAGTTTATTGCGTACATTGAGTGTTTTGAAAAACAATATTACGTGTTTTCAGCTTTCACCCTTTTTTTTAATTTTTTTGTTTTCATAAATTTGACACCTATATTTTTATGCATTTTTTTTCTTAACCAAATTTCTCCACTAAATTGATTAAGTTTGACCAAAATCAATTTAATTTTGAATTTTTATTGACCAATCATATTGCTCGATTTCGTCTACGTGACAAAATCGAGCTCTCCTATTGGTCTAATTTTTTTTCAATAAGAAGGGATTTGTAGAAACACTCCGAAATGATGTAATTCTTTTATTATATAAAAGATTGTGTGGCGTAAATAATTTTTGTTAACAAATTATTACAAAAAGGTTAGTGCCACGGGCTTATTTTAGAGACCCAATGCGATCTTTCCTTGAATACCACCTCTTAGGCAATGTCCGGTTGTATGCTTTTTTACCAAATTATACATGCTTTGGCGCTTTAATAATTGCTACTAAAAAGTCTCAATATTTGAAATTGTATTGATGTGTTTTTTTTCTGATAATGAACACATATGCCTCTATGCAGTTTTATATAGAATTCGATAACAAATTGAATTAGATGGATATAAATTTGTGTCGAGCTAGGGATGAGCATGGGTACCGAAAAAACGGTACGGTACCGGAAAATTGGTGAGTATGACATTACCCAAACATTATGAAGTTTAATTAATTCCATCTGGTAAAAATCCATTCATTCAACCATTCAAACATTTAATCAAACATTGGTGAGCATGACATTACCCAAAAATCCAACCTTTGAACATTATGCATTTTTTAAACAAATAGTACTCCATAATAGTGAATACAAGCTCTGAAAATTGCTGCAATAGTTTTCGTCAATTACGTAAGGGTTAGTTTCAGCAGCAACTGTACTAAATGCACCATCAGTGAGCAGAAATAAGAGCTGGAATATTACATGGTAACAATCAAACCTGAGAACCAACTACACATCTAATAATATGTTTATACAGTAACGTCCAGGTGCTTGCACCACAAATCAACAACTACCAGCATATTTCATGTTCATTACTAATCAGCTAAACAAAGTAAGAGCATTATCACACTAACATCAAACATATTAATCGTACACTAAGACTTTATTAGTATATTAACAAAACTGAATTCAAAACTAGATCGAGTCACTACTGTTGAACAGAGCCCACATGGACTAGTGATCAAGTCATTACATTGGCCTGTATTACACCCCTAGCAGCCGCTTTTAAAGCATGATACCTTATCATCATCAAGTATGCTGTAATTCTACATATGTAAAGCATTTTATCGAACACTTTTCGTACATTATATTATTATACACCCATGGTGTTGGTGACAATTTTATTAATAACCGGGCATTAGAAACCCGTCAAAATACAAGTGAAGCATGATATTACAATAACATGTACAAAATAAGAAAAATACGACAACAGAAGTAGTGAAAAACGCAGAAAAAGCATAAAACTAAAGTACTATGCACTTGCAACCCTTTGCAATCTTGCAATGAACACCACCACCTTTACATACACCCAATCTTTCAAGCAATTCTGTAAGTGGAAAAAAGCATGTCTGAGACGACGATTGAGAAGTAAAGCGCTACATGCGATCCAAAATGCAGTTGCAAAACCAGTGGCCCCTCCAATATAAAACCATTTTTGAAGTTCATCTGCATCACCCTCACCATCGCCGACTGGTGGAACTCCTAGATCTTCATCTTCGAGACATTTTTTCGCTGTAGGAAGTCCACATAGTCCTACATTTCCCACGAACCTTTCAGATGGGAAGGACTGGAGTTGTGTGCTGGATGGAACTCTCCCCGACAGATTATTATATGACACGTCTAGATCATTTAATGAATGCATCTCAGACATGCTTGATGGCATCTCTCCTGAAAACATGTTTCTAGATAGATTCAAAGTCAACAGTGCCGCCATTTGACCAATGTCTCGTGGAATCTCTCCAACTAGAGCGTTGTTGGACAAGTCTAGTACCAACAATCCATGCAGATTGGTAACTTCATTTGGGATTTGTCCTGTGAGATTGTTGCTAGACAAATCAATGGTCTTCGCCAATCCCATAGTGCTACTAAACTCATTTACCCTTCCTTGCCACACTATCATCAAATGGTCAATATAGGAATTGTCAATAAGTTCTGTATAATTAGATATAGATCTACTCCCTTCAATTGACCATTGATAATGATGAATGTTTTTATTCGAAACAAATCTTTTTTGTACCATGGTAGTGAAATTATTCACGCATGAGGGAATTTTTCCATGGAGGTTGTTTATTGACAAGTCTAGGATTTGAAGAGTTACTAACTGACATATTTGTTGAGGAATGGTTCCACAGAAATTGTTTGATCTTAGGCTGAGAACATACAACCTTGCCAAATATTCCCCAATCCAAACAGGAACATTACCAAAAAACTTGTTGGCCCCAAAATCCAAAACTCTTAAGTTGGTGCAATTCTGTAAAGACAAAGGGAGTTCTCCAGAGAATCTATTGTTGTATAAACTCAATGTCTCGAGTTGACCCAAACATCCTACAGAGGGAGGAATACTTCCTGACAGATGGTTATGTCCTAAGTTGAGAACTTTTAGATATATCAAGCTCTGCAAACAGTCAGGAAGTTCCCCGATCAATGAGTTATAAGAGAGATCAAGATATTCAAAATCTCTCCAACTTTTAGAGATGAAGCCGCCCTGTTTATTGAAATTTTCATACATTTGACACAAGAATGAAATTCCTCCATGGAATTTGTTTCTGGACAGATCTAAAAATCTTATACTTGCTGGAAAAGCAGGTATTGGACCATAAAAGCAGTTGAAACTCAAATCTATTAAATCAACTGAGAAGTTGAAAGATGGTTTTGAAAATGATTCTGGTAATCTGCCACTGATGTTGTTGAAAGAGAGATCCAAATAACTCAATTGAGAAGACATCCACTGGTTCCAATACTCTGTAGAAACTGTGTCTGAAATGCTATTGTTGGAAAGATCAAGATGTTTGAGATTTTTCAGTTTTTTTATCCATTTGGGGAAACGAGGCCCTAACTTGTTAGAACTGAAATCTACATATTGTATACTCTGAGAAAGGTTTGACACGTCATCATTAGAAGGAACTCCTTTGAGTGAGTTGTTTGAAAGATCTAGATACAAAAGATTTGATTTTCCAATGTTTTCAGAGATAGCACCTCTAAGGGAATTGGAAGACAGGTATAGCCATTGAAGGCTGGGTAGTTGCCACAGTTTGTCACTTATTGTTCCATCCAACTGATTATAAGATAGGTTCAAGGAATTAAGGGATGAAAAGTGTTGGATCTCATCAGACAATGACCCTGTGAATTGGCTACTTGAAGCATCCAAATACTCTAATGTAGCTGATGTGCATCCAGACAAGCTATTCAGAAAATCTGAAAGTTTCCCATCAAACTTGTTGCCAGAGAGATAAAGCTGTACAGTGTAAATCAAATCCAATGAAGCTAAAGTTTTGGATTGGGTGCCAATTAATGGACACAACCAACGAAACATGGATGAGTTGAGATTGTTGTCATCGAGATGAAGTTCAAGAAAAAATTTAAACATAGATGAAGAGTTGACAGATGGAGAATATGGATGCATGACTTGTGAGAGGTCACATCCTGTTAGACTTAACTCTTCTAGGATTTCGAGACCTATAACTACATTTACCCAGTTATTTGCTTTGGCCAGAGAAATTCCATCCATATAAAGGACTCTTAAATAAGATAGAGAAGACAACCAATCTAAGTTTTCAACTGTACAACTTCTGAGGGAACCTAGATAAAGGGATTCCAAATTGGTGAGGTTTCCAAATTCGGGAGGAATGGTACCATATAAAGAGTTGTGTGAAAGGTCAAGGTACGTTAATTTGGTCAAGAAACCAATGGATCTGGGAATTGTTCCATAGAAAGTGTTGTTTGAAAGGTTAAGGTACGTTAATTTGGTCAAGAAACCAATGGATCTAGGAATGGTTCCATTGAAATTATTCCATTCAAGGAAAAGGTTGTTTAATTCAGTCAAGGAACCAATGGATCTCGGAATGCTTCCAATGAAATCATTCTTACTAATGTCAATGTGTGTTAATTCGGTTAAGGAACCAATGGAAATTTGTTGTAGGTTTTTACAACAAGAACCTGGAAATCTAGATAGCGGATTACCCGATACTCGAAGACGAACACACACCAACAGTTGTTCAATCGACAGAAAAGTAAACCTTGCACAAGTTAACCAAACGTTTATTGATTAAATACGAAAAGAATGATTACAATGACCCTCCCCCCTCACCTCCTTGTTGTAGAGATGAGGGGGGAAGAAAACCAACCCTAAAAGAGTTGTAGTTGGCTGCTACAAAGGAGAAAACCAAAGAACCGAATGAATGGACTCAACAGATCATATATGCCATATAAATAGCATGTGAACCGACCTATAATCCTACATTGACTAAAGTAACACTAAGCCCCTTATAAACTTGACTAATTTTCATACTAATCCTAACAATTTCCACCTTAGTATCATCATTAGTCAATACCGATACACAGCAACTTCAGCCTGTGCTGGAACCTCGGACCGGGAACCGCCTTTGACAAGGCACCTGTAGCAATACCCGCTACTATCTTTAGCTTAGCTCCTGACTCAATCAAGAGTCTCTTTAGTCAAATAGCCTCCTTTGCAGCCTCCGTAAGTGTCATATACGCTGCTTCAGTTGTTGACAAAGCCTCCATGTACAGCATCATAGCTTCTGAGCTTCCTGCACATCCTTGTATCATAAACCCGTACCTTGTGATTGATCTACCCATGACAGTGATCGATCTACCCATAGCGTAGTCAATATCCACAAAAACCTGTACGTTTGTCTGTAATCCACGATCGAACCTATCCAACATACCCACATCTACAGATGCTATGCCAGGTCTCGTGCAGACCATCTGATACTCCCGGCTTCCATCCGCATATGTATATGACAACTTACCATTCTTTTCCACATCACAGTCCCCTGATAGACTACCCTCCAACGACAGTATGGAGTGTCCCTCCAACAAAGTTTGTACCAACTTTTCATTGTGAACCCTGGACTGTGACCCCCTCAGAGTATTACCACTCTGATCCCTGATGATCTCCATACCAAGTATATTTCCTTTTGCTTTATCCAACAAACCCTTGGTAACCCAGATCTCAGCCTTGCATTCGCAAGAAAAACCATACCATCTATATAGAGAAATAGATGTATGAACATACCTGGTGTATACTTCCAGTAATAGCTGTGGCTGTCGTCACTGCTTTTCCTGCAACCGTTGCTGAGCACACACACATCTGACCGAGTATCCATTTCTTCTTTCAATCCAGTCTTCCACTTGGAAATCACCTCACAAGCAACTGTATTATTGAAAGTCAATGACTCATATGCGTATATCTTCTCCACTGCAGCAACTGCAAAAGCAGCCTCATTACTGTTTTCTCTATACCTGTATAGTTCCCGTGCTGAGTGTTGCTCCCTATCATGTGCTAAATGATAGTCCATCAAATCTCGAGTTTGTACTTCCCATGAACCAGCTACCTGACCGACATTCCCCTGAGGTTCCACCTCAAATGTATGATCCCCAAGCGGTTCCACCTCAAACTCGACTCCCTGCAACATCTGCACTGAACCCGTACCTACACCAGAACCAATGAAAGTTTTCTTGTATTCCTCACTCTCATTAAAACCCATATTCCTGTAAAGCACTACCTTTGAAGTAACGTCATCAAACCTCCAAAGCTTATTACCCACTATACCTTTATGGCATCCCAAGAATATGCACTTGACCTTAACCGGTTCAAGCATCCCTTGCTTATTACTAGCAAGCCAACCAAACATCCCTAACATATCTATAAGCGTCTTGAATCCAATCGCTGATGATGGTGACCTATTCACTAGATATGTAGACCTGGTTGTATCCTCTGCCCAAAAAACCTTGGACAGACCAGACTGAATCAGAAAACAACGTACCTTATCCAAGAGTGTCACATTCGTCTTCTTAACCAACCCATTCTGCTGTTGTATACCTGCAACACCCAAATGTTTGGCGACCCCACTCTTTGTACATTGTTGTGTAGACCTCTGATTACAAGAATCAAGAACATTACATGTCTTGATCTTTCTCCCAGTCTGAGATTCACCTAACTGCTTCCTACCCTTTAGTGTCTTCCTGGTCACTGCCTGACCATCCAGGGTATATACGCAATTAGCCTTCCTTGTTCCTGATAAAACCACCAGTGAACCCTTTATAACCTTGATCCTGCCCAACTGCATTTTCACGGTAAAACCCTCTTTTTCAAGAGTACCCAGCGATATCAAGTTTCGTCTTAATTCCGGAACATACCTGACGTTGTCCAAAACGAAACTTGACCCATCCCTCATTTGTACTTGAACCTTACCCGTCCCTCGTACACGGCATTCCCTGCCATCACCCAGCAGTACATTACCACCGTCATACTCCTTAAAATCAAACAAGTAATCTCTCCTGTATGTCATATGGTATGAGCCCCCTGAATCCATGATCCAGTCTAATAACTTTTCAACACTCATCGCCATCATAACATCAGCATTGTCATACCTATCAGCTCCAGAACCGGATACTTGATCTTTATTCCTGGCAAAACCTTGAGATTTCTTGTGATTATACCTGGGACAATCCCTCTTCAAATGCTCCTCTGACCGACATATATAACACTTGAGTCTGCTGCTTCTTCCCTGTGACTTTGACCATGCACTACCTTTGCCCTGCTGCATATCACTTTGATCAGATTTCCCCCTCACAAACAACCCTTCACCACCATCAACCTTTGCTTCCGTCATCTTCTGAAGTTCCCTAGAATGAAGTGTCGCGAGCACGTCTTCTAGCTTCAAAGTATCCCGACCATATAGCAAAGTATTCACGAAATTATCGTAAGACGATGGTAAAGATGTGAGTAATAATAATGCCTGATCCTCATCCGATATAGCAACATCTATAGCCGCTAGGTCACCTACCAGCTTATGAAACTCATCAATATGTTCAGATTGACTCTTACCCGGATGCATGTGAAAAGTATATAACTTCTTCTTCAAATACAAACGATTAGCTAAAGACTTTGTCATGTATAAAGTCTCTAACTTTTTCCAAATCCCCGCTGCAGTCGTCTCCTTGGTAATCTACCATAGGAACCAATCACCCCAAACACAAGATCAATGCATTGTAAGCCTTTTTCTGAATGACTTTATCGTATGCCACTATTGTAGTTGCAGGTAACGCCTCCAATGCTACAGCTAATCCATGTTGTTCTAGCAAAGCCTTCATCTTTATCTGCCATAACCTAAAGTCATTCTTCCCATCGAATTTCTCAATGTTAAACATGGTCCCCATCATCATTCTTTTCTCTTTTTGTTGATCAATTTAACCCTTGTAATAAACCTTACAAAAATCGATCAAACCAAGAAACCCTTCAAAAAACAAAACCCTTTCTTACTCAAATATCAATTGAACCTTGGATTAAACCATCCAACAAATCGACAACCCTTGAATCAAGAAAGTACCAAACGATTTTTGAAGTAACCTTTGTCGTACTTTATTTTTGCAAAACAGATTTCTTGTAACCTAAGAAACCTTGCAACCTCGACAAGTCTTGAACTTTCTTTTCTCCAACCCTTTGTATATTCTGATAACCTTGTGATATGGACCTCACAACACCGAATTATACAAAGTACCTTGTGCAAAAACCCTTTAAATTAATAATCTGTTATTTAATTACCAAATTTTAAATACTTCAAATTTTTCATGCCAAGTATTTAAAACTAATTAAATAATCACCACAAGTATCACGTGAATTTCTTTATCCTAAAAAACCAACTAGTATTGTCTTCTTACTTTATCAATCACGTGAGACCTATGTAGCCTTTTCTTTGTCTTTAACCTGACAAAGACCAAATCAACACCAGAAAAAAATTGTCGGTCTTCTGTACACCGAAAACCAACTACCTTAGAACTTTCTTCAACCCGTGGTGATAACCTCGACCACTCAAAAAATCCAAGAACCTTTGAAGTCTTTTCTGTCACAAAACCCGGACTCGAAAACGATCTTCAAAGAACCCTTAACTGTCAACAACCTGCTGCTCCTTGACGTCCAAAAACCTGAACACCAATAACTTTTGTTGTCGAGAACCTGGTAGCCCAAACATAATATAACTTCTGCTCCTTCCAGAAAACCGAACAACACAGAATCCTTCTTGATATCGATCCTAGACTTCCAAGAACCCTCGACCAAGCTCTTGATACCACTTGTTGTAAAAACCTACAACAAACCTGGAAATCTAGATAGCGGATTACCCGATACTCGAAGACGAACACACACCAACAGTTGTTCAATCGACAGAAAAGTAAACCTTGCACAAGTTAACCAAACGTTTATTGATTAAATACGAAAAGAATGATTACAATGACCCTCCCCCCTCACCTCCTTGTTGTAGAGATGAGGGGGGAAGAAAACCAACCCTAAAAGAGTTGTAGTTGGCTGCTACAAAGGAGAAAACCAAAGAACCGAATGAATGGACTCAACAGATCATATATGCCATATAAATAGCATGTGAACCGACCTATAATCCTACATTGACTAAAGTAACACTAAGCCCCTTATAAACTTGACTAATTTGCATACTAATCCTAACAAAATTGGAATGGTGCCACTGAAATTATTCTCACTAAGGTCGAGGAATGTTAAATTGGTTAAGGAACTCAGGGACTCAGGAATGTTTCCAATAAACTGATTGTGACCAAGGTTAAGAAACGTTAACTGGGTAATGTGACCAATGGACTTAGGAATGGATCCAGTAAACTGATTCGAAGACAGGTCAAGATAAGTTAAACGGGTCATGTTACCAATGATTCCAATGAGCTGACCAATGGTTCCATTAAAAGAATTGTAGGAAAGGTCAAGATGACTCAAGTAGCTTAAGTTAACCAACGAAAGGGTAATCTCACCTCCCACCCAATAGTTGTTCAATCGAAGCTCTGTGACATGACCTGTTTGGTTGTTGCACGTGACACTATCCCATTTACAGCAATCATCTTCCTCTTCAGGTCTCCATGTATAGAGCATGTCATCTGGATCTTGAAGGTGAGCTTTGAAATCAAGAAGAGCTTGCCTTTCCTTATCGATGCACGTATGAGCAGCTCCTACAGCTGCTGCAACTAGTTGTTGGTGACCAAAGGAAGTGGTAGTTGTGGTATTAAACAACAGCAAGACAAGTGACAAAATAAACAAAACATGAGTATGCATAAAGTAAAAGTAAATATTTTCTCTCATAATGTATGGTGTATAAAATTTTATTGATGTGATAATGAACACATATACCTCTATGCAGCTTTATATAGACTTCGATAACAAAGAATTGAACTAGATGGATATGAATTTGTGTGGAGCACATAACACTTGGAATAAAGATCATGGAATAAAGTTGATGTCCCAAATTAGACGTTCAAAGACTCTCAAGTCTTGTCAATTATTGTGTAAATGTATATCCAGTCAGCCACTCTGATGGAGCTGGCAAAATTGATGTAAAAATAGGTTGGGTTTTTGATAAAAATGAAATGGTCAAGTGAGAAATTAGAATGGGTTGATTGGGTTAATTATAAATTCAGATTATATAAATCTAAATCCAAAGAAGAGATTTACGTCATAGAGAGGAGTGTGATAACTGAAATGTTTAATACTTTGTTGACACCTGATACAACTTGACCCAATTATGAGCTTATTGTCATGTCTTCATGGATATATTTATTCATACATGGTTCTTCATTTATCGCTTATAAGGCTGCATAAATCTTTAGTTTTCTTATGACCCACAACATGTTTGATGAAATATCTCGACCAATTTTTAGAAACATTAAGTTTACAAGTATTCCTTTTCTTATGACGGCACTTGTGGTAATGGGTGTAGTGGTGAAGGCCAGTGGTCTTTACATATAAATTGAGCTAAAGTTTAAGTGTTACTAATAAAAGTAGCCCGATAGACAGTAGTTAGGTGCAATGGAATGTGTCAGATATTTAAGGAATGTAATTTTTCGGTAGACAACAAATTTCCATGTACATTTTGATGTCATAAACAGGGTAACTCTATTCCGAGCCCTATTTCATATACACTCAAGCATTGACTTGTTTATTTGATCCATTCTCCTTCCTAGAAGAACATAGGCACTGGTTAGAATTAAATCATTAATTTACCATATGGTTGAAAAAATGGATGAAAAATATATATAGTGGAAGGAAACAATGCCAACATCCTAAGTCCTAAAACCATCTAACGACGACATACAAATCTTCACCCAATACTTTGGTCTGAGTTAGTTATAACTACAAGTGTTTTATCGAGCATTTGATGTTCACAAAATGGTATAAAGTTGAAAATGTGTCATTTTTTTGTCCTAAAGGCACATTAGCAGTTAAATCACTTTTTCAACTTATTATATGAACTTTTAATTAATCAGTTCGGTATAAATACATTCACTGAATCATTCAAACATTTAATCAAACAGACGGTGAGCATAACATTACCCTCAAATCCAACCTCTGAACTTTAGTGGTTTATAAATAGTAATGTGTAATAGTTTATAGAAATGAGACGACTTAATATTGGGTGGAGCATACACGACTTGATGTCCCAAATAAAACGTCCAAAGACTCTCAAGTCTTTGCCATTTTTCCTATGTGAATGTTAATTTTTCTTCCACTTTGTAATACTTTCTGGTCAAAAAGCAATGAATGTGCTCAAATAAAGCACACATTTGTAACTCAAAATTAATACAATGAACTGATGAAGCCTCCACGTCATTTCCATGCCATTAGCACAACCATTTCCATGCCAACATCTTCAACCAATACTTTGATTTGAGTTACTTATAACCACTAGTGTTTTGTCGAGCATTTGATGTTCACAAAATGGTATAAAGTTGAAAATGTGGCTTTTTTTTTTGTCCCAAAGGCACATTAGCAGTTACATCACTTTTTCAACTTATAATATGAACTTTTATTTATTCAGTTTGGTATAAATGCATTCATTGAATCATTCAAAGTTTCAAACATTTGATCAAACGCATGATGAGCACAACATTACGCTCAAATCCAACCTGTGAACTTTAGTGGTTTATAAATAGTACAATCTGTATAGTTTATAGAAACGAGACGACTTCATATTGGATGGAGCATACACGACTTGATGTCCCAAATAAAACGTCCAAAGACTAAGTCTTTGCCATTTTTCCTAAATGGATGTTAATTTTTCTTCCACTTTGTAATACTTTTTTTTCTCAAAAAGCAATGAATGTGCTCAAATAAAGCACCCATTTGTAACTCAAAATTAATAAAATGAACTGATGAAGCCTCCACGTCATTTCCATGCCATTAGCACAACCATTTGCTTGACTGTATTACAAAGTTGGAGACTTTGAATTTTGAATATTGTGTATTTAATAATGTTTTAGATATTTTTTTATTATTAATTATATTTTAAAAACATCTCACTTAATAATTAAAGTAAATTAGCACTTAGCAAACTGTAATTGGTGAAATGGATTTCCAATTGCATTTTAAGCAAATTATGATAACAAAGTTCCACATTCTAATTTCACAAACAGAGTAACTCTGTTCTGAGCGTGTTGCTGCTGTTGCATATACTCAACACTTGAAGTCGGGTGAAGTTCATCAAATATTTATACGTATATAGCATTCAGTCCTGAATCAGTTTGAGTTGGTTTAAGGTGTGTTAAAAGAATCACATTTACTGTTAAACTAAGTTGTCGTATGACCGTTCAAAACCTAGTCATTCATCTTCGTTTATAACATAAGACCATCTAATAATTAGTTTTAACATCCAGGTGCTTGCACCACAAAGCAACAATTACCAACATACTTATTCCCACCTTATTATTTAATAAGGTGTAAAAAAGTAAGAGCATTTTCACAACATAGAACGTATTAATCACATGCTAAGACTTTAGTTGTATATTTATAGAACTGATAACAAAGTTAGATCGAGTAGCTACTATTGAGTACATAAAACAGAGCCCGAAACTGAGTACATGTTTTGGTTGAAGCAACATGTGGTTACTGTTATAGTAGTGGAGCAAACAAGAACCAAAGCCGATACTAATAAAGATGGATTGCATAAGAGCTGGAAATTATTGGTATTCGACTGAATACAAAGTAACAATGTTTCTGTATATTGAAGTAAAATAACAACAACAGAATTTAAGATAATACTAACGATACTTTATTGATGATTTTGTATTGTATTGTGTTTACAGACTTTGACCTTTTATACATAATGAATCGGTGCCTTCAAAGAGACATGTCGATTCAAAAAGACACGACCTATTCTAAACGTTATAACCCTATATACTAAACGGTTATCTTTTGACCCAGCCCATATCCAATGTCGGTTTACAGGCTTTATACATAAAACATAATACATAATATACACTAACTACCCTTATCTTTGCTTCTATAACATTAATAGTCCAACATTCACCCCCCTAATGTTATAGACGGCAAAGTCTTTAATTCTTCAAAGTTCCTTTTATAGCAATGGTTCATCATCTTCGTACTGAATCAGGTTTGCTTCCGTCTCCATCTTTGGACATTCGCCTTTTTAGTGTCCAAATTCTTTGCACTTGTAACATCTTATCTGACTCAGGTCTTGATCACCATCTTTTTTCTTCCATGGTTTCCAATTCTTGTCTTGCCTACGTCCTGGTCTTCCTTGACTTGAATTCTCATGACCGCAACGTTCACACTTGTGTTCCTTGGTCTTCTCTTTTTCATCTACTTTGCTGAAAAGTAGGCTACTGGACCCATCTTCTTCTTTGACTGCCTTTTTCGTCCGTTCTTCGAAAGCTTTTAATCTCCCAATGGCTTCTTGAAATGGCATCGTATTAAGATCTGCAAACTGCTCTATTGCTGCAACAATCTGCATAAACTTCTCTGGTACAGAACTTAGGAGTTTCCTAACCAGCCTTTTATCATCCATCGTATGCCCTAAACTGCTTGCTTGTGTTACAATCTCACTTATCTTCCCGGCATACACATCTAGCGACTCATTGTCTTTCATCTTCAATTGTTCAAACTCCGACTCTAGTGTTTGAACACGTGCCTCCTTAACTCTATCAACTCCAACATGTCGAATTTTCAACGCATCCCAAATCTCCTTTGCCGATTTAAGGTTAGCAACTTGCAATACCATACTTTCTGGAATTGCTTGATATAGCATTGCAATTGCCGAGTTATCTTTCTTTTGATCGACTTCAGTTCCTTGCGTTGGTTCAACTGCTTCCCAAATTCCATGGACATTAAAAATTGCCCGAATTTTTACAGCCCAAATTGTATAATTTGTTGAATTGAGAACCGGGTATTGGAACATCATTGATGTAACACTATCCTTCGTTGGTTCATTCTTATCGCCTGCCATTTTCTTTTTCTTCCTACCTTTTCCAATCTTGATCCGATTTGAAAAATTTACTTTCTAACACCTAAATGTATCCTCCAAGAATAGTACCCTGGTTTCCTATTAACCAACTATCCTTAATCCTCCTGGTTTCACCACAAAACCAAAACAACTCCCTGGTTTCACACAAAACCAACACAACTTCCTGGTTTCACCACAAAACCAAAACAACTCCCTGGTTTCACCACAAAACCAACACAACTTCCTGGTTTCACCACAAAACCAAAACAACTATTCTAATAACAAATATACTATTCTAATCTTTTCTAATCATAATAATTCTTAATTCCAACACTAAATACCCACAATTTGAAATTGAAAAAAAATAATACTTATCTCACTATGTTCTGCCTTTGGTTCCTCTTCTGCGAATCTTTCCAAAAACGAAATTCTGGGTTTTCTTTTTAATCGATGACCACTTGCACTTGTTCTTCCCTGGATCGATTAACTCTTGCTCTGATGCCAAATATTGGTATTCGACTGAATACAAAGTAACAATGTTTCTGTATATTGAAGTAAAATAACAACAACAGAATTTAAGATAATACTAACGATACTTTATTGATGATTTTGTATTGTATTGTGTTTACAGACTTTGACCTTTTATACATAATGAATCGGTGCCTTCAAAGAGACATGTCGATTCTAAAAGACACGACCTATTCTAAACGTTATAACCCTATATACTAAACGGTTATCTTTTGACCCAGCCCATATCCAATGTCGGTTTACAGGACGAGTACGTTTTGGAGATGGATCATATGTACAGATAAAGGGAAAAGGCTCTATATTGTTAGGTTGCAAAAACCAAGAACAAAAGGTCGTATCGGATGTATATTACATACCAAACCTTAAGAGCAACATACTAAGTCTAGGACAACTTACAGAAATAGGTTGTAAAGTTATAATGGAGGGAAATAGATTGACTTTGTATGATAAGAGCAGGAAGTTGTTGATGAAAGTTGAAAGATCCAAGAACAGACTTTACAGTATTAGATTACGGATAGACACACCTATATGTCTCTTAGCAAATATAGATAACCAAGCATGGTTATGGCATGCTAGATTAGGTCATCTAAATTTTGAAGATATCAACAAGATGACTAGAACAGGTCTAGTAGATGGAATACCTAGAATAAATCATGCCGGACAGATTTGTGATGCATGTTTATTAGGAAAACACAGTAGAACACCATTTCCAAACCAAACTAAATTCAGATCAAAGAACCCGTTGGACTTAATATATGGAGACCTCTGTGGTCCTATTAGTCCAGCAACACACTCAGGCAAGAAACTCATATTCTTGTTAGTAGACGATTGCACACGATTTATGTGGGCTTCCTTTCTACAATCAAAGGATCAGGCATTTAGTATATTCAAGGAATTTAAGCAGAAAATAGAAATGGAATTAAGAATGAAGGTGAGAATGCTAAGAACAGATAGAGGAGGCGAATTTACATCAAATGAATTCACCAAATATTGTAAAGATAATGGAATAGCAAGACAGTTGACAGCACCATATTCACCACAACATAATGGAGTAGTGGAGAGAAGGAATAGAACAGTGTTATCAACTACGAGAAGTATGATGAAAGCCATGAAGTTACCCTTAACTTTTTGGGCGGAAGCAGTGAAACATGCTATTTACATACTAAATAGGGTACCTACAAGAGCCCTGATAGATAAAACTCCATATGAGGCACTCTACAATAGAAAACCAAATTTAGAGAACCTAAGGATATTTGGATGCACACCTTATGCAAAAATAACAATACCTCATTTAAAGAAGCTGGATGATAGAAGCATACCAATGATTTATTTAGGAGTAGAGGAAGGATCAAAAGCATGTAGGTTATATGATCCGATAAAGAAAAAGAAACATGTTAGTAGGGATGTAAAGTTTATGGAAACAAAGCCGTGGAATTGGGAGAAGAATGAAGAGGATACAAGTACACAAGACACATTTTGGACTAGTTTTGTGGTAGACGAAGTTGACAATACAAATCCTATACCTGTCAACATAGAAGATGATGATGATATGTATCCAACACCGGATCCGTTACCAGATCCAACATCAGAACCAAACTCACCAATTACACCACCAACATACAATTATGACCCTAACTCAGCAGAAGAAGAGGCTACTATTAGTTCATTAGAAACCTCAAATGAAAGATATGATCATACACCAGTACGAGGATTGAAAGGTTTAGCAGAAATTTATGAAACTGCAAGTGTAGTGGAAACACCAAGTTTATTTTTCACAGAAGAAGAACCTCGTAACTATAAGGAAGCATCAGTAGATAAGAAATGGATTGAGGCTATGGAAATTGAAATAAATTCAATAAATAAGAATAAGACATGGATTCTTACTACATTGCCAGAAAATCAAAAGGCAATTGGACTCAAATGGGTTTTTAAAACCAAGAGGGATGCACACGGAAAGATCATACGATACAAGGCACGTTTAGTAGCAAAAGGATATGTACAAGAACAAGGAATAGACTTTGATGAAGTATTTGCCCCAGTTGCTAGGATAGAAACAGTACGGTTAATATTAGCGTTAGCAGCATATCATGGTTGGCGAGTTCATCACTTGGATGTAAAATCAGCATTTTTACATGGAGATTTGAAGGAAGAAGTCTATGTTACACAACCTGAAGGATTTGTACAACCAGAAAACTCAGGAAAAGTGTACAAGCTTATTAAAGCTTTATATGGCTTAAGACAAGCACCAAGAGCTTAGAATGTGAAGCTTGATCAAACATTAAAGTCATTAGAATTCAAGAAATGTAATCTCGAACAAGCATTATATACAAAGAGAAACAAGAATTCTACAATTATAGTCGGAGTTTATGTAGATGATTTGATAATCACGGGCACTCCAAAGAAGGAAGTAGAATTATTCAAATCCCAGATGGAAGAAAAATTTGAAATGAGCGACTTAGGATTGTTAGCTTATTACCTTGGGATAGAAGTTACACAGACAGGAGGAAAGATTACAATCAACCAAACAGGTTATATTAACAAGATCTTGAAGGAAACGAACATGAATGATAGTAATGATACGAAGATACCAATGGACCCCGGTACTAAGTTGGTCAAGGCGAAAGATGGTAACTCAGTTGACGCAACTTACTACAGAAGCTTAATTGGAAGTCTCAGGTACTTACTACATACAAGACCAGATCTTAGTTATTCAGTCAGACTACTCAGCAGATGGATGCAAGACCCAAAGGAACATCATCTGAAAGCAGTAAAGCAAGTAATCCGATATATCAAAGGAACAAAGGAGCATGGCATAATTTACAAGAAAGAAGGCGGATGCAAGATTACAGGTTACAGCGACAGTAGTTATGGAATCAACACTGATCAAGGAAAAGGAACTACTGGTATAGTATTTTATTTTGGAGAGTCACCCATTACTTGGAGTACTCAGAAACAACCGACAGTGGCACTATCATCATGTGAATCAGAATTTATGGCGGCTACTGCAGCAGCATGTCAAGCCTTATGGTTAAAAAGATTACTTAGTGAATTAACTGGAAATGAAGAAAAGAAGATTACGTTGAAGGTAGATAACGTTTCAGCAATTGCACTAGTCAAGAACCCAGTTTTTCATGGAAGATGTAACAATTCACATTTTTCAGGATAATTACCATTCCCGGAAAATTTCACTATTCACTTTTACTATTCATTTTTCCCGAAACTTTTCCTGAAAGTTGATTTTTATTTGATATTCTCGAGTGATAAATCATTTCCATGGCAAATTAAAAGTTTAACTTCCATAAGCTCACTTTCGTGAAAGTTATTAAGGAATTACACGTTTTAGGGTAAAACGTCAATCAGAAATTCTATGCACAACGAAATTCCACCCCGTCAGGTGACCCCACATCAGAAAAATGTTTGACACACTCATGATTTATTTGAGAATTAATCGTGACTGAGAAAAACATGACCAAAAACTTCCCAGCAGGTCACCCATGTCGGTACTAATCTCACATGAGCACGCTTAACCGAATGGGCGATTAACCGTTAGACCACAAAACGAGTTTCTAAGACATTTTGAGTTTTCAAAATTATTAGAAAAAGTCAACATAATTTTCCCTCCTCCATTGACCAAAAATCATTCCTTGATTTTATAAGTCATTCCTTGATTTTTAGGCTTACGGTTTGATGTCTAAAAGACATTTAACACCAACCGACACTAGACTGAGCCCAGTCTAGACATTATAAGTCATTTTAAATCATTTTTATCACATTAGAAAAGTAACATTTTACTTTTCTAAATTTTACGCAATATTCGTACGTTTTACGTATTACGCGTTTTAGACCCGTGTTTCCAGTTTTTAGCAGGGTTTACCACCCAAATGGAACCTACCACTCATTTTATATTTTATTATGGGACATATGGACATGTTTAACAATACTTTCAAATTCCATAATTTTACGACACCCGGTTTTACGTTTTGAGGCTTAATCATTTACGATTGGCATTTCCCGGAGTCAAAACACACTAGATATCTTGGATAATATCATCACAAGTCCACACCTTGTCCTCCAAGCTTATGAACCGCCATATGGGGGGGGGGGTTCACACTAGGTGGCTTGATCTCAAGCTTAAAGGCCTTAGATGATTACAAGTGTTAAACTTGGTCTCCAAGGGTTGACAAGTCAATGCTTTCTAACCTCCTTAAACTCATATAAATACCCTCCCCCTCTCCTTGTTGCCGTCCACTTCCACACACACCAACACCATACACTTTGCTAATTCTCTCCAAGTTTCATGCATGATTCAAGTGATTCTTCAAGGTAGAAACCCTAGATAGGTTATCATTCATCAAACACTTCCATAACCTCATATACTTGGTGATTTCTCTTGAGTTTAAATCCACTCAATTCACCTAAACCTTCATCATCCATCTTTCAAGAATACCAAGGGTAGAAAGATTGCATGAAGTGAAAAAGGGTTGAAGCAAGTCTATCAATGTCCTATCCTTACATGTTAACTTCCTTTCATCTTTGAAAGCCAAAAGTTGTGAGCCAAACCCTAACTTGATTCTTGTTAAATAATCATGTTCATGTTATTTACATATTATTTGTGCTATATATTGTCTTGTTATCATGTCCATGATGTATAAAAATGACCAAAACAAGTTATTGTTATTGATTGTTACAACAAGTTACTAAAACAAGTAAACTAGTGACTTTCTTGGTAAGACCTGATCAAAATGGTAAAAATATGATGTTGGATCATTACATATTACAGTAGAGGACTTAACAAGGAAACCATAGCAATTTGAACCACCCAAAACGAGTATACGAGTCAAAAGTTATGGCGATTTGAAATTACCAAAGATTTCCGGCAAAACTGCCAAATAGCTTCCTGATCAAATTTGGGTTTTGAAAGTCCCACTTCTGGTCCGATTCATCAAAAAGTTAAAACACGAAAGTTGTCCAAAACGACGTTTTCGTTCAGGAACAAAGAAGCTCGAGCCCTAAAAACGCTTTCCGAGTGATAAAATTCTTCAAATTCTAAACAGCCCATTTTTAGGCGAAAGTCACTAGATTATGGTTATACTTTGAAAGGAACAAGAGGTCTTATGACCTATAATCAAGACCACAAACATGACTAGAACCAAGGTTGAGTCTCATGACCTTGGAACAAGGACCAAAGGTCATGGCGAAATGACCATAACAACTTACATAGGCGTAAACATGAAACAATGAATTAGGCGATAACTTGAACAAGCAATTTGGATCTACTTCACTTAAAAGGAAACCATGAGATTTTACCAAGAGAAAATGGTCATTCAAGACTTATGAAACTACCCCTAATAACAATCTTCATGTACAAATAAACTTTCCTAAGTTTATTCAAGTATCGGACATGTAACCTTTCGGATCAAAACGTATATCTATATATTTTATCAACTACTACAATAGTAGGGAGCCTCATGTGAGGAGTTCATTATGTAAGCCGTCGAGATGAGTTGTGGATTTACGAGTTAAAGTGTCCTGGCTCCTCGAACGCTTACTAACATGACTTCTGAATTATGTCGGCCCGAACGGTAGTAAACGATATACAAGACATACATGTTTCATGAATCATTTCTTTCAACGACTTACACTATACATCATACCACACCATGGACTAAGTGCAAGACATACATATATTGGCATGTTTATGTTTCCTTAGACATTATTCCAAACCTAAGTTGCAACAATTATTCTAGGTTGCTCGTAGAAGTTCTTACGGCATATCCATCATTCTCATTATACATCATCCAACTCAAGGTGAGTTCATAGCCCCACTTTACATTACTTCATTGTTTTACAAACCCTTGGGGGGAATACATGCTATTTTTAACCGAGCACAATGTTTTTAAATTGTATGCTTGCCTGATTGTTTTATTATCACTAAGTACCATCCTTGCCAAACCGAGATCCCATATTATGAACCATTTAATCACTTGCGAGGGTTACTTGCAAGTGAGCGCGAATATTGTGAATAGGCCTATTGGGATTGACGAATCCCATTTGTATTGACTAAGTTCAAACAAATGCATTAATATTTGAGACATTAGGTATGACGGCAAAGTACCTACCGGGATAACTCCACCGATTGATATTGGTACCCGTTAACGTTTTGGTGTCATAAGCTTAGTATTTGATAATAACAGTTCCGGGCGTGTAACAACGTGGCCCATATTTGTTTTCCAAACATTGGTGTGAGTCTATAGCTCACACTACCAACATATTGTGTTCAAACATTAAACAAACTCTATGAATATCACTCAACCTTTGTGTTGACCTCTCAAGCATGTATTTCAGGTTCATGACGATCAAGGATGGCACGGAAGGGCACGGATACTCAAGAGGGCTATAAATTTTATTATCATTCAAAACTCATTTATTATACATTGTAAACATGGAACCAATTGGGACCTCATTTTGTAATCTCTGATATTTATATAATTTGAATGATAAACCTTTTCAAAACGACTCAATTGGAGTTCGTTTTCTATCATTGTGACTATTGTGCCGTCGAGTAACACCCAGTTTGAATTCCGCTGCATCCATGAATTGGGGGTGTTACAGATTGGTACCAGAGCCATGGTTATAGAGAAACGGGTCTAATTGAGACCTAAACTATAACCACACATACAAGCAAAAACATTTTATAGCCTTCCGCTCTCCGTGTCTTCCATCCTCCAGACGATTATGGATTTAGTAAGCATGTTATGATACACAAACATGTTAGTATATTCATATATACCCATTTTGAGCATTTCCCCGAAGACATTTTTATGCTACACAAACATAATTGCATATTGATATATGTACCCTAAACATAATTGAGCATTTCCCCGTAAGCATTTTATGCTACATGAACACATATAAGTATATTGATATATACACACTAGGCATTTTATGCTACATGAACATATTAGTATATTGATATATAAACTCGGTTTATTTTCAATCATTTTATCTAAACATATCTGCGTATGCCTATTCTATGGCATTTCGGCACAACTACATTCTCCCAATCATGTTCCTACTCCAACATTCATTTTCCAAGACATTGTGGGATACAATGGTCTCATTCATTTTCCAAGACATTGTGAGATACAATGGTCTCATTCATTTTCCAAGACATTGTGAGATACAATGGTCTCATTCATTTTCCGAGACATTGTGAGATACAATGGTCTCATTCATTTTCCAAGACATTGTGAGATACAATGGTCTCATTCATTTTCCAAGACATTGTGAGATACAATGGTCTCATTCATTTTCCAAGACATTGTGAGATGCAATGGTCTCATTCATTTTCCAAGACATTGTATGATACAATGGTCTTAATCATTTCTCAAATGTTTTGAGTCACACAACGGTTTAACCTACTTCCCAGACATTGTGAATTACACAATGGTCTAACCTACTTCCGAGACTTTGTGTTTTGTGCAAATGGTCTCTAGAATTATTCCATCACATAATCAATATCATTTCTTATGATATCAAAAACCCGTCACAATCTATCGATTTCAAAACAAGAAATATGAGATTTCTAAAGGACAAACTAATCCATCATCGACAAAAGCTGAACTTTCTCTACATTCATCAAAGTTTTCTTATGAAACCTTCATTATTAAAAGTTCGTGATCCTGGCCAAGTATGTTCTATTTTAGAACTACTTAAAACTTCCTTTCCATACGTATCTACCCTTACTACCTTCTATGCAATGGAATATGAAAACATACGTTACAAGTCTTGTATGGACGGGACTTGCAACTTAAGGGTTTGACATCGCCTTTGTTTAGTGGACAGTTTCCCGAAAGCAACGGACATATCAAAAGTATACCTAGTTTAGGTATTTGAAAATTTTATCGAACCTTGGCTAAATATAGACTAGTCACCTATATTTAACCTTGGGACAGTGGAATATAGTCTGACTAACTATATTCGACTTAAAATTTTCAAATACTGAGAGTAGTTGTACTAGGGTTATGTTTAGATTGATTTTCTACATGAACTCGATAAAACCACCAGAATACATTAAAACAATCTAGAGACACGATAATGTCTTACCACTCAGCGAAATCTTAACACCTTATTTGTGTTACCTAATTTCATTCTTGAAATTTTTCATTTATGAAATAATCCGAACGACTATCTTTGGATAGTTATCAATTCTTCTCTTCATCCCGTAGAAGTACCATCCTGTTTAGGATACCATTCCGTCATAAACTTTTAAAAATCTCTTAAGATTTTTAAAAGCAAACTCAACATCGATACCTAAGAGTATTAATGTTAAGCATACACTACACACTTTTGTACATTAACATATCACATCATTATCTTCACAACCGTTACAAACACAAGCTCATTAACAGATCTTGATGCACTTGTAAAGCTCAAATCATCCTTAGTTACACCACAAGTACCCTCATCAGCTTTACAAGTTTGAATATTCATCTTGTACCTTTGGAACACCAGTATCATCTCGTAATACACTACCTTGTAACTCACCGGCTAAGTATGAATGTTGTGTCGGGAATTCTTGAGTAGGATGATTTATAATGTCCTTATTTGAATGGATTGGGATGCCTTTTCATTTAAATAAAGAAATTATAAATCATCGAACCATACGTTTATATTCCTTTAGTTACATTGTTTGGGATGCCTCTCTATGTAAATAAAGAATTATAAACAAGTGGGCTTAATTATATCCGAAATAACAAAAGTATGAAGTCAACCTACATTACATTGCTCGGGTATGGCTTGATACCTACATTACATTGCTCGGGTATGGCTTGATACCTACATTACATTGCTCGGGTATGGCATGATACCTACATTTTAATCGCCACAAGAAATCCTATCTTTTCACCGACATCGCTTCAAACCATGACATAAACACTAGGTACAACAACCGATTACCTACTAGGCTATGATTGCAACGACTATCCCAATTTCCATTAGTACGAGGTTTACACTTTGGTTTTCATAATGATAGTGCAATAACAAACAAACTCGTTGCGAGGCCATGTAACCATATGCATGTGCAGTCGTACCAAACTCATTACGGGGCCATGTAGCCATATGCATGGGCAGTCATACCAAACTTATTGTGAAGCCATGTAGCCATATGCATGGGCAGCCGTACAATTCAAACAGGACTTGGTCCAACCGCATGTTCCACGCTTATTCCATGATTCGCTTCTTATATCAATTTCCATTTATTGGATTCCTATGTAAATTGCTATTGTTGTTCAACTGTTATATCAATTACTATTGATACTTGACAACTATATCAATTTCCATTTTGATATTTAACTATATCAAGTTCTATTTGATATTCAACTACTATATCGATTCCTATTAATATTCGACTACTATATCAATTTCCTTTGATATTCGACTATTACCATACCTTTCCTACATAAAAGGAATCCTCATCCTACACCATACACTGAAATGACAAATCAAATTACATTACCGGAAATCCCAGACTTTGGTCCTCATAAGTAACCACACATCTTTATCGACACCACTCCAACATATGACACACATAGAACTTCGGGACGAAGTTCCCCGTAAGGGGTAGAGACTGTAACAATTCACATTTTTCAGGATAATTACCATTCCCGGAAAATTTCACTATTCACTTTTACTATTCATTTTTCCCGAAACTTTTCCTGAAAGTTGATTTTTATTTGATATTCTCGAGTGATAAATCATTTCCATGGCAAATTAAAAGTTTAACTTTCATAAGCTCACTTTCGTGAAAGTTATTAAGGAATTACACGTTTTAGGGTAAAACGTCAATCAGAAATTCTATGCACAACGAAATTCCACCCCGTCAGGTGACCCCACATCAGAAAAATGTTTGACACACTCATGATTTATTTGAGAATTAATCGTGACTGAGAAAAACATGACCAAAAACTTCCCAGCAGGTCACCCATGTCGGTACTAATCTCACATGAGCACGCTTAACCGAATGGGCGATTAACCGTTAGACCACAAAACGAGTTTCTAAGACATTTTGAGTTTTCAAAATTATTAGAAAAAGTCAACATAATTTTCCCTCCTCCATTGACCAAAAATCATTCCTTGATTTTATAAGTCATTCCTTTGATGTCTAAAAGACATTTAACACCAACCGACACTAGACTGAGCCCAGTCTAGACATTATAAGTCATTTTAAATCATTTTTATCACATTAGAAAAGTAACATTTTACTTTTCTCAATTTTACGCAATATTCGTACGTTTTACGTATTACGCGTTTTAGACCCGTGTTTCCAGTTTTTAGCAGGGTTTACCACCCAAATGGAACCTACCACTCATTTTATATTTTATTATGGGACATATGGACATGTTTAACAATACTTTCAAATTCCATAATTTTACGACACCCGGTTTTACGTTTTGAGGCTTAATCATTTACGATTGGCATTTCCCGGAGTCAAAACACACTAGATATCTTGGATAATATCATCACAAGTCCACACCTTGTCCTCCAAGCTTATGAACCGCCATATGGGGGGGGGGGGGTTTCACACTAGGTGGCTTGATCTCAAGCTTAAAGGCCTTAGATGATTACAAGTGTTAAACTTGGTCTCCAAGGGTTGACAAGTCAATGCTTTCTAACCTCCTTAAACTCATATAAATACCCTCCCCCTCTCCTTGTTGCCGTCCACTTCCACACACACCAACACCATACACTTTGCTAATTCTCTCCAAGTTTCATGCATGATTCAAGTGATTCTTCAAGGTAGAAACCCTAGATAGGTTATCATTCATCAAACACTTCCATAACCTCATATACTTGGTGATTTCTCTTGAGTTTAAATCCACTCAATTCACCTAAACCTTCATCATCCATCTTTCAAGAATACCAAGGGTAGAAAGATTGCATGAAGTGAAAAAGGGTTGAAGCAAGTCTATCAATGTCCTATCCTTACATGTTAACTTCCTTTCATCTTTGAAAGCCAAAAGTTGTGAGCCAAACCCTAACTTGATTCTTGTTAAATAATCATGTTCATGTTATTTACATATTATTTGTGCTATATATTGTCTTGTTATCATGTCCATGATGTATAAAAATGACCAAAACAAGTTATTGTTATTGATTGTTACAACAAGTTACTAAAACAAGTAAACTAGTGACTTTCTTGGTAAGACCTGATCAAAATGGTAAAAATATGATGTTGGATCATTACATATTACAGTAGAGGACTTAACAAGGAAACCATAGCAATTTGAACCACCCAAAACGAGTATACGAGTCAAAAGTTATGGCGATTTGAAATTACCAAAGATTTCCGGCAAAACTGCCAAATAGCTTCCTGATCAAATTTGGGTTTTGAAAGTCCCACTTCTGGTCCGATTCATCAAAAAGTTAAAACACGAAAGTTGTCCGAAACGACGTTTTCGTTCAGGAACAAAGAAGCTCGAGCCCTAAAAACGCTTTCCGAGTGATAAAATTCTTCAAATTCTAAACAGCCCATTTTTAGGCGAAAGTCACTAGATTATGGTTATACTTTGAAAGGAACAAGAGGTCTTATGACCTATAATCAAGACCACAAACATGACTAGAACCAAGGTTGAGTCTCATGACCTTGGAACAAGGACCAAAGGTCATGGCGAAATGACCATAACAACTTACATAGGCGTAAACATGAAACAATGAATTAGGCGATAACTTGAACAAGCAATTTGGATCTACTTCACTTAAAAGGAAACCATGAGATTTTACCAAGAGAAAATGGTCATTCAAGACTTATGAAACTACCCCTAATAACAATCTTCATGTACAAATAAACTTTCCTAAGTTTATTCAAGTATCGGACATGTAACCTTTCGGATCAAAACGTATATCTATATATTTTATCAACTACTACAATAGTAGGGAGCCTCATGTGAGGAGTTCATTATGTAAGCCGTCGAGATGAGTTGTGGATTTACGAGTTAAAGTGTCCTGGCTCCTCGAACGCTTACTAACATGACTTCTGAATTATGTCGGCCCGAACGGTAGTAAACGATATACAAGACATACATGTTTCATGAATCATTTCTTTCAACGACTTACACTATACATCATACCACACCATGGACTAAGTGCAAGACATACATATATTGGCATGTTTATGTTTCCTTAGACATTATTCCAAACCTAAGTTGCAACAATTATTCTAGGTTGCTCGTAGAAGTTCTTACGGCATATCCATCATTCTCATTATACATCATCCAACTCAAGGTGAGTTCATAGCCCCACTTTACATTACTTCATTGTTTTACAAACCCTTGGGGGGAATACATGCTATTTTTAACCGAGCACAATGTTTTTAAATTGTATGCTTGCCTGATTGTTTTATTATCACTAAGTACCATCCTTGCCAAACCGAGATCCCATATTATGAACCATTTAATCACTTGCGAGGGTTACTTGCAAGTGAGCGCGAATATTGTGAATAGGCCTATTGGGATTGACGAATCCCATTTGTATTGACTAAGTTCAAACAAATGCATTAATATTTGAGACATTAGGTATGACGGCAAAGTACCTACCGGGATAACTCCACCGATTGATATTGGTACCCGTTAACGTTTTGGTGTCATAAGCTTAGTATTTGATAATAACAGTTCCGGGCGTGTAACAACGTGGCCCATATTTGTTTTCCAAACATTGGTGTGAGTCTATAGCTCACACTACCAACATATTGTGTTCAAACATTAAACAAACTCTATGAATATCACTCAACCTTTGTGTTGACCTCTCAAGCATGTATTTCAGGTTCATGACGATCAAGGATGGCACGGAAGGGCACGGATACTCAAGAGGGCTATAAATTTTATTATCATTCAAAACTCATTTATTATACATTGTAAACATGGAACCAATTGGGACCTCATTTTGTAATCTCTGATATTTATATAATTTGAATGATAAACCTTTTCAAAACGACTCAATTGGAGTTCGTTTTCTATCATTGTGACTATTGTGCCGTCGAGTAACACCCAGTTTGAATTCCGCTGCATCCATGAATTGGGGGTGTTACAGAAGAAGTAAACACATCGACATTCGATATCATTTCATTCGAGAATGCGTAGAGAATGGACACATCAATATAGAACATGTCAGCGGAGAACTACAAAGAGCAGATATACTAACAAAAGCTCTACCAAGATTGAAGTTCATGACAATGCGACAAATGCTCGGAGTTCAAGATTTAACAAGAAGCAACGATCACGATTAAGGAGGAGAATGTGAACCAAATAATCTCGCTCCATTGCTTCTTAAAACTCGAAGGACCAAACTAGTTAGTTAGAAACTTTGTAACCGAAAGTTAGTTACAAAAGTTAGTTATAGAAAAGTAGTTATTAGTTAATCGGTTGGAACTATAACCGAAAGGATACAATGGTTGGGTCATGTCGATTCAAACCTTATATATACTTATGTATTTCATTCGTTACAATGGTTAATGACATTTAGATTTTACTTATTCATTTACTTTGCAACTTAATTATCGATCTAAAGAAAGTGGGACAACAATCAAGCATTCAAACTTTAATCAATAATACAACAATAGGCTTTTAGCCAAAAAGCTGTTTGCAGGATTCATTGTTTTAAGCCCTCTTTTGTTAGTGTGTTTGAGATCATCAGCAACTCTGTTTTGCACACTCATGACATTCATCATGCACTAACTTTTCTTTACGGATTTTACACAACACGGAGAAATGGCCACCCATGGTGTTAGTGGTACTTTTATTATTAACAGGGGACTTAAAAACCCCTGTACAAATACAAGTGCGAAGCATGATATTACAATACATTATCTCTACAAACATAATAAGAACAATAATAAGTATAGAAAAAGCACATACAAAGCAGACAGCAATAATTGCTAAAGAAAGAAACTTTGAAACATATACGACTATGCACGTGCAACCCTTTGCAATTTTGCAATGAACACTGCCACCTTTACATGCACCCAATCCTGCAAGCAATTATGAAAGTGGAAAAAAGCATGTCTGAGACGACGATTAAGAAGTAAAGCACTACATGCTATCCAAAATGTTGTTGCAAAACCTGTGGCCCCTCCAATATAAAACCATCTTTGAAGTTCATCTGTACTTTCCCCATCACCATCACTCTCACCGACAGGTGGTACTCCCAAATCTTCATCTCCAGAGCATTTCTTGGGGAGGGGATGTCCACATAGCCCAGCATTGCCAATGTATCTTGAAGCGCCAAAGGTTTGGAGTTGAGTGCCCAATGGTATTCTCCCAGAAAGGTCATTAAATGACATGTCTAAATTGTTTAGTAGAGTCATCTCTGACATGGTTGGTGGTATCTCTCCTGAAAACATGTTTCTAGATAAATTCAGAGTTAAAAGCTGTGTCATCTGACCAAGGTCTCGTGGAATTTCTCCATCTAAAGAGTTGTCTGACAAGTCTAGTACTAACAATCCATGCAGATTGGTAACTTCATTTGGGATTTGTCCTATCAGGTTGTTGCTTGACAAATCGATCACCTTTAGCAATCCCAAATTGCTTCTAAACTCATTTACCTTTCCTTGCCATTCAATCAACAGATGGTCAATATAGCTATTGTCAACACTATCATAAGACTAACCATTATCAAGTGTTAAATTGACATAACTTTGATAATGATGTACGTTCTTTTCCACAACGAATCCTTTTTGAACCATGGAAGTAAGTCTGTTCACACACGATGGGATTGTTCCATAGAGCTTGTTATCTGACAAGTCTAAAATTTGAAGATTTACTAAATCACATATTTGTGAAGGGATGGTTCCAAAGAAGTTGTTTGATTTTAGGCTAAGGGCATACAACCTTGACAACTTTTTCCCAATCCAAACAGGAATATCACCATCTAAACTGTTGTCCCCCAAGTCCAGAATGCTTAACTGGGTGCAATTCTTCAAAGAAACTGGCAATGCTCCAAAGAAGTTGTTGTTGTATAAACTCAAAGTCCTGAGTTGACCCAAACATCCTACAGAGGGAGGAATACGTCCTGATAGAGTATTCTCTCCTAGATTAAGAACTTTTAGATATGTCAAATTCTGAAAACAGTCCGGAAGTTGCCCGGTCATTGTGTTACGCGAGAGATCAAGAAATTCCAAATATTGATCCATTTGACACAAGAATGAAATTCCTCCATGGAATTTGTTTCTGGACAGATCTAAAAATTTTATACTTGCTGGAAAAGCAGGTATTGGACCATAAAAGTTGTTGACACTCAAAATTACTATATCAAGGTGGTGATTTGATAATGATTCCGGTAATCTCCCACTTATGTTGTTGAAAGAGAGATCCAAATGGTACAACTGAGAAGACTGCCACTGGTTCCAGTACTCTGTACAAACTGTGTCTGAGATATTATTTCTGGAAAGATCAAGATGCGTTAGATTTTTCAGTTTTTGTATCCATTTGGGGAAACGAGGCCCTAGCTTGTTAGAACTGAAATCTATATATTGTATACCCCAGGAAAAGTTTGACACGTCATCATTAAAAAAAGCTCCTTCCAGTGAGTTATTTGAAATGTCTATATACAAAAGATTTGATTTTCCAATGTTTTCAGAGATAGCACCTCTAAGAGAATTGGAAGACAGGTATAGCCTTTGAAGGCTGGGTAGTTCCCACAGTTTGTCACTTATCATTCCGTCTAACTGATTATAAGATAGATCTAGTTCTTCAAGCAAGGGTAGTTGCCATAGCTTGTCAGGTATAGTTCCATCTAACTGATTAGAAGACAGTTTCAAGTGAGAGAGGGATGAAAAGTGTAGGATCTCATCAGACAATGATTCAGTGAATTGGCTATTTGAAGCATCCAAATACTCTAACGTAGTAGCTGCTGTGCGTCGAGACAAGCTGTTCAGAAAATCTGAAAGTTTCCCATCAAACGTGTTGCCAGAGATACTAAGAGATCGAAGCTTATTACCAATTAATGGGCACAACCAACGAAACATGGATGAGTTGAGATTGTTATTATTGAGTAAAAGGAAATTAAGAGATACCGAAGAGTTAACAGATGGAGAATATGGATGCATGACTTGTGAGAGGTCACATCCAACTAAGCTTAACAATTCTAGGTTTTGGAGACCTATAATAACATTTACCCAGTTATTTGCTTTGGCCAAAGAAGTTCCATCCATATAAAGTTCTTTTAAAGAAGATAGAGAAGACAACCAATCTAAGTTTTCAACTCTACAACTTCCGAAGGAAAGGTCAAGGTTTAGCAAATTGGTGAGGTTTCCAAATTCCGAAGGAATGGTTCCATAGAAAGAGTTGTTTGAAAGGTAAAGGTACTCTAATTTGGTCAAGGAACCAATGGATCTCGGAATGCTTCCAATGAAATTATTCATACTAAGGTCAAGTTGTGTTAATTCGGTTAAGGAACCAATGGAAATTGGAATGGTGCCACTGAAATTATTCTCACTAAGGTCGAGGGTTGTTAAATTGGTTGAGGAACCAATGGACATGGGAATGGCTCCACTGAGATTATTGTGTGAAAGAAAAAGTTCTGTTAATTTGGCCAAAGAACCAATGGATTCTGGAATGTTTCCAATAAACTGATTGCGATAAAGGTCAAGAACAGTTAACTGGGTCATGTTACCAATGGACTTAGGAATGGATCCAGTAAACTGATTCCAAGAAAGGTCAAGATAAGTTAACCGGGTCATGTTACTAATGAACTCAGTAATGGATCCAGTAAACTGATTGTAAGAAAGGTCAAGATAAGTTAACCTGGTCATGTTACCAATGAACTGAGGAATGGTTCCACTAAAAGAATTTCCAAAAATTTCAAGATGATTCAAGTAGCTTAAGTTAAGCAAGGAAGGAGTAATCTCACCTTCAAGACCTCTCAATTCAAGCTCTGTGACATGACCTGTTTGGTTGCTGCACGTGATTCCATCCCATTTACAGCAATCATCTTCTTCTTCTGGTTTCCATGTAGAGAGCCGGTCATATGGGTCTTGAAGGTGAGCTTTGAAATCAAGAAGAGCTTGCCTTTCCTTATCGATGCACTTATGAACAGCTCCTTCTGCTGCAGCAACAAGTTGGTGTGCAGTTGTGGTATTAAACCACAGAAAGACAAGTGACAAAATAAACAAAACATGAGTATGCATAAAGTAAAAGTAAATATTTTCTCTCATTTTGTTAGTTATATAAAATTGTATTGATGTGTTTTGATATGATAATGAAACTTTATATAGACTTGGAGAAAATGAAGAATTGAACTAGACAGATATAAATTTGTGTGGACCAGGCAACCACTTGGAAAAAAAATACAAGAAATTTCAAATTTTGTAGTCCCACATTAGACGACCAAAGACTCTCAAGTCTTTGCAATTTGTAGTTATTGCATGCTATAAATTTATTGCTTATAACGCTGCATAAATCTTTAGTTTTCTTATGACCCGCAACATGTTTGATGCAATGACTCTCAAGTCTTTGCAATTTGTAGTTATCCTTTTATAAAAAGAATGTGATTTCAAGAGTAATCTGCATAGGTAAATTAATTGGTCATTTGAATTTTTACTGCATTTGATTAACTATTTAAGCCAATATAAGTTGTTTAGATTCAAGATGAATTATTACGTTTTGTGTTTGTTGTGGACACAAATTGATATTACATATCCAACCAACTTGAAGTGGATGGTCCCAAATTGGTTTATTATTTTTCGGTTTGTTCAAAGTTGACATAAATACACTTGTCCTATTTTGTGGAAAAAATGGCGTTTGACTAATTGCTACTAAAAAGTCTTCACATTTGAAAATTGAAGCCATAGAAACTAACTGATGTTATATATCCAACCAACTTTAAGAGAATGGTTTATTATTTTTCGGTTTGTTCAAAGTTCACATAAATACACTTGTCCTATTTTGTTGAAAAAATGGCGTTTGACTAATTGCTACTAAAAAGTCTTCACATTTGAAAATTGAAGCCATAGAAACTAACTGATGTTATATATCCAACCAACTTGAAGTGGATGGTCTCAAATTGGTCTCTTGTTTTTAGGTTTGTTCAAAATTATGATAAATACACTTGTCCTATTTTGTGGAAAAAATGAGGAAGAATTGAAGTTAGCGATTTCAAATTAGACGTAAGGACTAAGGAGACTAAAGATTATTGAATAAATTATCCCGCATTAGATGTCCAAATACTCTTCAGTACGAAATTAAACAGTCTATATCGGGATAAGGGTTGCCTATATGGTGTTTGATGAAATGCTCGTAAAGAAATTTGTGGTTGTTGACAGGGTGTTTGATGAAATTCCGAAACGAAATGATAATCCAACATGGGCTTATTATGTTAAAGCATGAAGTTGTAATAGTGTACTCAATCTTGTAAAACATCCACTAGGATATGGACTTAGCTACCTCAAAACTCGAAAAGGTACTTTGGAAGTAATAAGTGAGTCATATTGTGGAACACAGTCGACAAAGATAACTACGAGGGACAAAAATATTTTAGTATACCACAGAATATTGAAAGCATAGAAGGAATAGTGAAAACTAGCATTCAAGCGTTGATCAAACATAAGAGAATAAGGAATCAAGCAGTGAATTAAGTGTTGCTACAAATCTTGATTGGAAACCTGGTTTGAAGTTTTGGTCAAATGAAAAATGGCGACTTCAGCATGGTCTAAATGAACATGGTGTTGTTGTTATATTTAATAATAGCTCATTATTGTTAATGGTTGAACCTATTCTCAAGTATATATGGCATTGAGTCACTTGATGGACAGTCCATTGGCTACCTTGCATGTTTAAAAGGCTAATTTATGACGAAGAGTTGGGGAAGGCTGTGCACTTGATTACAATGATGTATGTACGTTTTTATCAAGGATCTTATGTATACTTGCTGACTTGATTTCAGCTATCAAAGAGTTAACTGTAATAAGTTTCACAAATCTAAGTAAGGTCTCATGGACTCCATCTACTCATCAAATTTCATCTTTACTTTTATGTTTGTGTGAATAAGAGCAAGGTATATCACTTATTGAGTTTATCAAGAGTCAACAAGAAGAAACTTTCAACCTGATTCACCCTATTAATCAATATAAACGTACTCCTCAAAGTCGTATTAGTTGAATGATTGTTCTTTCAAGGTGTTCAATGGTATTGAGATGAAATAATCAAAATGCTTACACATTGAAATGAAGTAAAGTATCTCTAGGTAGCACCTGAATTCACAGGTAATTTTGAAACTCTTTTCCCTCTTTTAGAAGTGTTTTCTGTTGACTTTTTAGGTAGTCAAACCAAGCTCAAAACTTTTTACATTAACAAGATTGATGAAAGTTTGCTACTTATTACCCTGAAGAATGGATGCCAAGAATAAAAAGGAGGCTATGAAAAGGTGGTTGGTTAAGTGGTTATGGAAATGGAAGAAACTATGTGGAAGAATGCTGAATATTTGGAATAATGGTATCAGTTACCGAGTATTAAATTCAACTATTGAGTCCTTTATGTTATTTTTACAAGTATAAGCATTGGCAGTGATAATGAACATATGAATGAATTGATATTATATCCCCTTGTTTTTTTTAATCACTCGAATTACTATCTTTATTTGTTTTCTGTTCATCCTCAGAAGTGATTCTCAAAACCCCAGTTCCCAAGTTGGTCAGCAGATATTAAAAACTATGCTTGTTCTCGGTCCTAATCTAGCTTGCATCGTATTAGACAGTAAGTTAGCAATAAAGCAAAATATGTTTTCTGTAGTTGTTGAAGTTCCACATTCTAATGTTACAAACAGAGTAGCTCTGTTCATATCCCTGATTCATACACTCAACAGCTGTTCTATAAGAATGAAACTTGCCATGAAATCACCCAAATATTAACAAGTATACAATACTCAGTCTTTATTTTAGGATGTCTTACTAAAATCTCATTTACTGTTAAACTAAAGAGAATATAAGTTATATTGTCAATGCGAGTGCATTTTGGTCGTCACATTGCTGTGAACAAGAATAAGTGGTTAAAAAAAGCATAAATACATATAACTACATATCCAAATGCAACCCATTGCATTTTGCAAAGAAAATCAGAACAGTTTAGTTGTTATGGCAAGTCCAATAATAATACTGCATTTCCAGTATAAGGATGACTATTTGGTTATATCAGAAAATTATCAATTGCATTTGAGGGTCAAAGCTTGTAGATTTAGCTAATTAAGTCAAGCTTACTTAATGTTCAAAGATATAGAGTGTCTGTATTGATTTATTGACTTCTTTCTAAGATGTTGCCAATGACGAAGTAATTTTTTTCAATACATTTCAAATCTTTTTGCTTATACATAAAACATGTTGCGGTAAGGTTAAAATACATATAAACTTTGTAAAACTTGTTAGAGTTTGACAATCAAAGTACACATATTGCGGAAGCTAGGATCAAGTAATAACACGTATAAAGATTAACTAAAACATAAATAGAAAACATACCCGATGCACTTCAAATAAACCTTGATTCTTGTACAATTAGATCAATGATAAACCCCTTACCGTTTTGTTTATCGATCTCTTGATAATTACTAAAGTAAGTAATTACCTCGTTCTTGTACACACAAACTACCAACGAATAAAGGTTTGATGCAAGTAAACAAAACACTTAATTTGCTTATGAAAATTTCGATCCTAAAACCCTTATGGGAGTGAGGATCGATCGACCAAGAGAAGAAACAAGGAGAAGAAAACTTTAGGGTTTTGTGTGTGTGCACAAGAGATGTGAAACCCTAATCCTTGGCCTTGTATATATACTAGGTGATTCCTTGGAGCACAAGCAAGGGTGGATCGACCCATGGTGTGGGCTTCGACCGGCCTAGGCACCCTTGGGGTGTTTCTAGATCCTTCTTGACTCCCAAGTTACACTCTAGTCCTCGTTCTCTTATCCCTTAATAATAATTAATACTTACGTTTAATATTAATGATTATTTAGTCCCTTAAGTGTTTATAAATATATATATACGATACATTTAACATATATATATTTATTTACATTATTCTTGTTTGTAAAGTGTGCAATCCCGAGGTCTCGGGTTCGATACTAGACATTTACTAATTAATATTTATACGTAACTTTTAACAGCTCCCACTCGTATATCTATTAATAGTAAAATGACAATGGTTAGCGTCTTGCAACACTCCAATGCCCCTAGTTCGACCTGAGCTAGGTTTCCTGGAAAACCTTTAATGATTCATCATTATTATTATCCTTTCGCCTCTAATACTACATTAATAAAGATGTGAGGTTCTTTATTAAATTCTGTTTCTCGTCTCTTTATGATTGAACAAAATTACCAAAACATCTGAACGTATTCCAGATAGACTTTGGGCGTGGCCACGCAAACATTTTGTCAACCCTACGAGGGGCCCAGCAGTATTAAACTTCTGAACAAATCAGAAGGAGCGAATTCTCTCTTGACTACAAGAATAACCCATGAACTTTGCAACATTCTGAAAACAACCCTTATGACTTCCAATTACGGTAAGCGGTAGATTGCTCCACAAAATGCACTACATCCATGACACTTATCTGGTATCTCAAGTCTGAGGATAACTATTAAATATGATTCTCACAATAAATTTAAATCATATTGTTGGGATAAGTCCAATACTCAATTCATTGAATATCATGTGAAATTGGTATGACTACGCATCAATATACTTTCAAGTATATCCTAAACCAATACTCAAAATTGTCTTAGTTTAATGATATTCCCATATCATTAATCGACAACGGACTATTTAGAATAATAAATTATTCACGGATCTTAAACATGCAAATATAGGATATATTATTAATAAGACAATGAATAAATAAACATAACCAATATTTTATTTCAGTAAATATTAATAATTGTACATTACATCCTTTATCCAAATACTAATCACAAATGGGCATGAAACTATCAGCTAATTTAAGTCCTATTCCTTCAGCATGCTTGTAAAGCTTGGTGCCAGGTAAAGGCTTTGTAAATTGATCAGCTAAGTTTTCATCTGTGTGAACTTTGAGCATTTCGATTTCACCTATCTCAACTTGTTCTCTGACATAGTGGTGCTTAATCGGGAAATGTCTGGTGCCTCTCATGATTCCAGGTTCATTGGCAAATGTAATTGCGGCTGAGTTGTCACAATACATTTTTATAGGTCGCTGAATCGAAGGCATAACCCCAAGCCCTGAAACAAACTTCCTAATCCAAACAGCTTCCATTGCAGCTTCTGAAGCAGCTATATACTCACTTTCTGTAGCAGACATCGCCAGTACACTCTGCTTTTTGCTCCTCCAATCAACAGCTCCTCCATTAATGACAAAGACATAACCCGTCTGAGACTTCGTATCATCTTTATCACCTTTCCAAGAAGCATCGCAGTAACCTGTTACATCAAGCTCTGCAGATGGAGTACCCCCATATACTAAGAACATCTCTTTAGTAGCCCTAAGGTACTTAAGAATATTCTTAACAGCAGTCCAGTGTTTTTCACCTGGGTTCTGCTGATATCGACTGGTTAAATTCTGAGCAAACGCAACATCAGGCCTTGTGCTTTTTACCGCATACATTATAGATCCCACAGCCGAAGCATAAGGGACTCTCTTCATGCGTTGCACCTCTTCGGGTGTTGAAGCACAAACTTTGTTGCTCAAGCCATGTTGCTCTTGCATCGGCAAATATCCTTTCTTGGAATTTTGCATACTGAATCTCTTCAATATTTTATCAATGTAAGCACTTTGGCTTAATCCAATTAATCGCTGAGATCTATCTCTATATATCTTGATTCCCAGAATAAATGCAGCTTCCCCTAGATCTTTCATAGAAAAACAACTTCCAAGATATTCCTTAACCTTTTGTAAACTTGGAATGTCATTCCCCATGATCAATATGTCATCGACATATAATATAAGGAAAATTACATTACTCCCACTAGCTTTGTGATATACACATGGCTCATCAAGATTTTGAGTGAATCCATACTTCTTAATTTCACTATCAAATCTTTTATTCCATTGTCGTGATGCTTGCTTTAATCCATAAATGGATCTCTTAAGCTTGCATACACGATCTGGGAATTCTGGATTTACAAACCCCTCAGGCTGCGCCATATAGATGTCTTCATCTAGGCGACCATTTAAGAAGGCGGTTTTGACATCCATTTGCCAAATCTCATAGTCATAGTAAGCGGCTATGGCTATAAGAATCCTAATTGCCCTTATGTCAGCTACAGGAGAAAAGGTCTCCTCATAGTCAACACCTAAAGTTTGAGTATAGCCTTTAGCTACCAAACGGGCCTTATAGGTGTGTACAATGCCATCCATATCAGTCTTCTTCTTGTAGAGCCATTTACTCCCAACTAGCTTGGCACCCGGAGGTAGGTCTACTTCTTCCCAGACTTCATTATCTTTCATGGATTGCATTTCCCCATTCATAGCTCCCTGCCATTTTTCCTTTTCTGGACTATTCATAGCAGCTTTATAACTTGTAGGTTCATCAAGATCCCCTATCAAGTTGTCATCACACTCCATGTTTAAACATAGACGTGTAGGAGCCTTCACAGATCTTGAAGATCTGCGAACGGGAATCACTTCAACTTCTGGTGGAGGACCTAAACTTTCAGGTTCTTCAGGAAGTTGGCTAGTGTTTTCAGAAGGTGTCACATCTTCATGATCGTCTTCCAGATCATATACTCTCCCACTGAATTCTTGAGATATGAGCTCCTTTTCTAAGAAGTCTCCATACCTTGCAACAAAAACCTTGTTTTCAGCTGGGTAATAAAAGTAGTAACCCATAGTTTCCTTAGGGTAACCTACGAAGATGCACTTTACAGATCTTTGTTGGAGTTTGTCTGCTGAGTCACGTTTAACATACGCCTCACAACCCCAGACCTTTAGATAAGACAAGTTAGGAACTTTCCCAGTCCATACTTCATATGGAGTCTTATCAACCTTCTTTGTTGGAACCATATTTAAAATGCGAACTGCAGATTCCAAGGCATAATCCCAAAACGAGTAAGGAAGAGTTGTTAGATTAAACATAGATCGTATCATATCTTGCAATGTACGATTCCTTCTTTCAGATACACCATTTTGTTGTGGAGTATATGGAGAAGTAAGGTGCTGGACAATTCCCTCCTTTGCTAAGTAATCTATAAACTCTTGACTCAGGTATTCACCACCTCTATCGGATCGAAGAGCTTTAATCTTCTTTCCTAGTTGCAACTCTACTTCTGCTTTAAACACTTTGAATGTCTCAAACACCTCATGTTTATGTTTAAGTAAATAAACATAACCATAACGGCTGTAGTCATCCGTAAATGTTAAGAAGTAGCTAGCACCTCTCCTTGACACATGTCTAAGTGGTCCACACACATCTGTGTGAATAAGACCAAGTAGATCATTCGCCCTTTCAATCCTATTTTTAAAGGGTTTCTTAGTCATTTTCCCAGCAATGCAAGATTCGCATTTATCAAATGATTCATCATTGATCTTTTCTAAAAGCCCATCATGTTGCAGCTTTTTCATGCGATCTTTGCCAATGTGAGCAAGTCGACAATGCCAAAGATAAGATGAATCCAGACCTTTCTTGATTCTCTTATTGTTGATGCTATACATTGAATTATTTTTAACAAAAGCTTTATCATTATCATTCATATCAATTTCAAAGACACCATTCACAGCAATAGCATTAAAATAAAAAACACCATTTAAAGAAACCGAAATTCCATTGCTAGAAATAGTATGCTCAAAACCAAGGTTCAACAAACATGAAAATGAAATTACACCTCTAACAATTGACGGTGCATAATGACAATTATTTAAAGATAGTACTAAGCCCGAAGGCAACACTGAATCATAAACTCCTATAGCTTCAACTCCTGCATGCGCTCCGTTACCAACGTGCAAGAATTGTTGTCCATAGGCCAGCTTTCTCTCAACTCTAAACCCCTGCAAGGTATTGCAAATATGAATGCCACATCCCGTATCATATACCCATGAATTCAATTTAGGAGTAAGAGTGAATAATTCAATCATAAAGAACGCACCTGATGAACTGGGGTTACCAGCTTCATTCCCCTGCTTCTTGAGTCGCAAGTCATGAATATAGAGAGGACAATTGCGCTTCCAATGGCCCTTTTCATGACAATGGTGACATGCCTGATCCTTCTTGTTTGGTGGATTCACCTTTTTCTGCTTAGGCTGATGTTGCTTCATCTTGGGTTCAGGTTGATAGGCCATGACCTGCTTGCCTTTGTTAACCTTCCCTTTGCCTTTGTTCACATGCGATTTCTTCTGGATTCTCCCACCATGAATTGCCAACACTTGCGGGGTAGGATTCTTGACCTTGGCTGGTAGACTTTTCTCATACTCAATAAGCAATGCGAGTAATTCAGATACTGTCTTCCCCGAGCAGTGCATATTGAAGTTCTGCACAAAACCAGCAAAGTCCTTGTTAAGGGACCTGTTGATCAAGTGCACTTGCACATTGTCAGGGTAACCAAATCCAATTCTGTGAAGCTGATCAAAAGATTCCTTCATCTCAGTCACATAATCTTCAACTGGTTTACCATCACCATGCTTGCAGTTATGTAGCTTGTCCAATTCATCATACAATTCAACTGCTGGTGGTTTCTCATAAGATTGCCTAAGAACATCAAGCATATCTTTTGGGAAAAAGTACTCAAACTTCTTTTGCAATTGAGCACTCATGCTAGTGAGCATTAAACAAGCAACCTCATTAAACTTAGCATGTTCCACCCTCCATGCCGCCTTGACTGCTTCTGGTTCAGAAGCAGCAGGCTCAGCTGGGCATTCTTCGGTCAAATAGTCCATTTTACCGGTCGACCTCAAGACAATTCTAAGTGAGCGGTACCAATCATTGAAATTCTTTCCAGTCAGTTTCTCTCTCTCAAGATGACTCTTGAAAGCAGAAATCACAGATGGGGTATCGGGTTGAGCCATATCTACAGATAAAAGTTCAAACATTAGTATTTTCGATAATAAATATCTTCAAGAAAATAAAATACCCATTAGTTATATTCATATAACCACCAAAATTTTCTTGAAAACCTAGGATCTAACTTTACATAGTTCCACCACATCAGTTGATCTGCTAGTGGTGAAAGTACAAAAGATAGTAATCTGTCGAACAATAATTGGCAAACAAGATTTCCAATTCCTAGATCATTATGGGAATTACATCAAATTGATTCATCAATTTGCCTTGTAAGCATGTTTCATCCCATCTCATGCCTTAAGTTCTAGGTCTCACGCACAACTTAATTAAGTCGTCTACCTTAGAAACTGTAAAATTACAATTATGGTCTCACGCGTTAAAAGAATTTTACCTTGTTATAGTAATTTAGCCTAGGTCTCACGTTTACTAAATTAAAATTCCAAGTGTTTCTTATAGGTAGATGGCATGTAACTTAAATTATAAAGGGTATTTATTTTTGATATGTCAATCAAAATATGTACAAAGATGCATGCACTCATCTTTATAACATAAGTTTTCATAAAAACTTTTTATATCCAATTTGTGAAATTAATACACAAAGTTTTACTTGAGGTTTATGCCAAAACCCTAAGATGACTTTCTACAACATATGATTTTAAAAGTAATTCGTTTAAGACATATTCAAGATTGTGATAACCAAGGCAGACTCTAAGGCTCTTTTCTAAGCCTTCAAATCACGGTTATGAATATCATCTTAAAAGACTTAATTTTAAAAAACATATTTGCACAAAACATCATTCAAGCAAAAGTTTATGGATTCAATCTCAAAATAGTAATAAAGTTTGAATTTTGCTAGTCTCGACTGGGAGCTGATTACCGTGCGAATCGGACCACGATTGTCAATAAGACCTTGCAAGATTCTTACTTTATCACTTTAGGGTTTCAAAATTATTAGTCCATATTATTTTCTTTTATGAAAATCACCCTTTTTATTGCTTACATCAAGTCAAACAATTAAGAAAACAATAAAACAAGTAATTTAAAGAAAATAAACAACTAATAATAAAACCCGAAACAATTAGCCACATGCAAACCATATTAAAAGATCCTAATAAAATCAATTCTAGGTATAATTATGCATGTAATCACCTAAGGCCTTCCCTTCTTAATGGAAGTGGAGCCACATACATTGACGAATCAATTGCGTAGGCCAAAGATAATATACACACCACATAGCATATAAATTGATTTTAATATATATGGAGTCTTCCCCAATTTTAGATCTATTTAAAACATGTGACATAAATAAACAAACAAGATCCATGACTAACATGCATGTTTCGTCACGGATTAACCTAACAATTAGCACATAGGTCACAAGTATGTCCACAAAAACCGGTTTAGACCTAGGGTTTCTATATGATTATTATATAATCAAGAAAACCACAAACCCTAATTAGGGTTTTATAGTGGAAATCGACCCCCCCCTTAAAATTAGGGTTAGGGTTACAAAAAATTTTTTTTTTTTTTAAAAAAAATTTAAAGAAAACCCTAGAAAAACATGTATCTAAAACAATTAAAGATCCGATTTTTATTACGTTTTAGTAATCAATTACATGTTATCCATGGCTCGTGATGCCACTGTTAGAGTTTGACAATCAAAGTACACATATTGCGGAAGCTAGGATCAAGTAATAACACGTATAAAGATTAACTAAAACATAAATAGAAAACATACCCGATGCACTTCAAATAAACCTTGATTCTTGTACAATTAGATCAATGATAAACCCCTTACCGTTTTGTTTATCGATCTCTTGATAATTACTAAAGTAAGTAATTACCTCGTTCTTGTACACACAAACTACCAACGAATAAAGGTTTGATGCAAGTAAACAAAACACTTAATTTGCTTATGAAAATTTCGATCCTAAAACCCTTATGGGAGTGAGGATCGATCGACCAAGAGAAGAAACAAGGAGAAGAAAACTTTAGGGTTTTGTGTGTGTGCACAAGAGATGTGAAACCCTAATCCTTGGCCTTGTATATATACTAGGTGATTCCTTGGAGCACAAGCAAGGGTGGATCGACCCATGGTGTGGGCTTCGACCGGCCTAGGCACCCTTGGGGTGTTTCTAGATCCTTCTTGACTCCCAAGTTACACTCTAGTCCTCGTTCTCTTATCCCTTAATAATAATTAATACTTACGTTTAATATTAATGATTATTTAGTCCCTTAAGTGTTTATAAATATATATATACGATACATTTAACATATATATATTTATTTACATTATTCTTGTTTGTAAAGTGTGCAATCCCGAGGTCTCGGGTTCGATACTAGACATTTACTAATTAATATTTATACGTAACTTTTAACAAAACTTTGGGTTGAGTGTCACTCCTTGAGTATTAATTTAAAATTCAATTAATGATGAGGTCTAGCTGATGCAAATTGTGGGTTGTAACTAGCCATTCTGGTTTGACAGTGTAAACATATTTAGCCCACTAATACTAGTAGAGGTGGCAAAATGGGCGGGTTTGGGGGGGGGGGGGGGGGGGGTTGGGTAACGGGCCAAATGACCTAACTTAAATCTCGGGTCAAAACAGGTTTGGATCACGCAGGTGTAGGGATCACAGTTGAATGACACTCGTGCGAGTAACAATATGAAGTATTATTTAATCCGTTTGGTATAGATCCATTCATTCAATCATTCAAGTAGAGCATAACATTACCTTCGAATCCAATTTTTGAACATTATGCATTGACAAAATTAATAGAGCTCTGCAATAGCCTAGACAAGCTCAATAAATTGCTACAATAGTTTCGTCAATTACATGAGGGTTGGTTTCAGCAACAACTGTACTACCTGCAATTGGTTTATCTGCAATCATACTTCAGTACAAATGGAGCAACGCATAAAAGTTTATAAAGCTAATATAATAACGATTCCGGCATGGATACCCAAATGAGCAGAAAAAAGAAATGGAATATTACAAAGCAACATATACAAACATACTTTATTTCCTCTTCATTAATAATCAGTTTAAAAAAGTGAGCAATATTCACACTAACGAAAGCAAAATTAGATCGAGTCATTACTATTGAGTTTCTGAAACAGATCCCGAAACTGATTGGTGGAAGCAACATGTGGTCACTATGCTGACTTGCAACAATTTCCAGTGATTGGTATATTAGCGATTGAGTAACAAAACTGATGTTTACTTGCAAAAAGAATATCGTTATTAAGATTTTACGGTAGATCGAAGATGCTACAATATCAAAACAATTTCCACCTTAGTAATCAAGATTAAAACACTGCTACACTCTTCACAGTACATGCACTCAGATGTCAAACGTAATAGCCTACATTGCCATGCATTACACCCCTAGCTGCTTTTAAAGCTTGATATCTTATCGTAAAGGTTCATGTTCACTTTAGCTAGCCATGATATCTTAACATCATCAGGTATGTTGCAATTCTATGTAAAGCATTTTATCGAACACCTTCCGTGCATCATACAGCTCTAAAGTTATAATATGAACATATGGAGACGTCGTATATCACAAAATGCGGGGAAACGGCCACCCATGGTGTTAGTGGCACTTTTATTAATAAAGGGGCCTTATAAACCACTACCAAATACAAGTGAAACATGAAATTACAACACTATATACCAAACATTAATAGGCAGATGAAAAAGAACATAAAGCATACTAATCGTATGCTAAGACGTTCAATCATAGTACATTAATAAGTGAAAGAAAAATTGGATCAGGTCACTAATGAGTGTGTGAAACAGAGCCCGAAACAGAGTACATGTTATGTGGAAGAAAAATGTGGTTACTGTTATTAGCACTGGAGAAAACAAGAACCATAGCCGAAACCAATGAAGATTGATTTCATAAGAGCTGGAAACTAAACCGCATGGAAGAAAAATTGGATCAGGAATCCTCTCACCTTTGTGGAATGTTGTTGCTATCTTTGTGGAAGGGTTCGAGTGTGCATTTACTCTTTCACCTTTGGCTTCGCCATCACTCTTACTTTCGCCCACATTTCTTTATGATATTATGTAACTTCAATTTCTTTATCTTGGGGACAATATTTGGATAGGTGAGGTCCACATAATCCCGCATTTCCAATGTACCTTGAACCTTCAAAGGTCTGGAGTTGAGTGCTAGATGGAATCCTCCCCCAGACAAGTTGTTATGCGACATGTCAAGATAATCTAAAAACCTCATCTGAGACATGCTTGATTGCAACCATCCTGAGAAATAGTTTTTGGATAAATCCAAAGTTTCAAGTTCTTTCATTTGACCAATGTCACTTGGGATCTCTCCACTTAAAGAGTTGTTTGACAAAGTCTAGCACTAACAATCCATGCAGATTGACAATTTCAGATGGGATGTGTCCTGTCAGATTGTTGCTGGACAAATAGATGGCCTTCACTAATCTCAGACTGCTGCTAAATTCATTTACCTTTCCTACTTGATCATCGCACTGTCAACAAAGTTATTGTAAATTTCATCATAATAAATATAACTATCATTAGCTGAAAAGTCATCTAAAAGCCATGAAAAATGATGTACGTTCTGTTTCACAAAGAGCCATTTTTGAGTCATGGTAGTAAGATTATTCAAACACGATGGTATTGATCCATGCAGGTTGTTTATTGAAAAGTCTAGGATTTGAAGATTTACTAATGGACATATTTCTAAAGGAATGGTTCCAAATAAACTGTCTGATCTTAGGCTAAGATAATACAACCCTGAAAAGTTTTTGCCAATCCAAACAGGAATATTTCCAATAAACTTGTTGGCCCCCAAATTCAGAAGGCTTAACTTGGTGCAATTCCTTGAAGACAAAAGGAATTCACCAGAGAAGTTGTTGTATAAACACAGGATCTTGAGTTTCTCCAAATATCTCATAGAGGAAGTCTTCCTGAAATGTCCTAGATTGAGAACTCTTAGTTTGGTCAAATTCCGCAAACAGTCCAGAAGTTGTCAGTTAACAATGACTTACTTGAGAGATCAAGAAATTCCAACCCTTCATACATATGGCAAAAGAAAGAGATTCCTCCATGAAATTTGTTTCTCGAAAGATTAAGAAAACTTATACCCAGGGGAAAAGCAGGTATAGGACCATGAAAGTTGTTGAAACTCAAATTAACTGACTTAAGGTCACAGTTTGATAATAATTCTGGTAATGTACACCGCTGATGTTGTTGAAAGGGATATTTAAATAGCACCATTGAGAGGGTTCCATTGATTCCAGTAATGTGTAGATATTGTGTCTAAAATGCTATTGTTGGAAAGATCAAGATGAAAAAGTTTTTTCATCTATTTTTATCCATAAGGGGGAATGGGGCCCCGGCTTGCAAGAGCTGAAATCGATATATTCTACATAAAGGTTTGACATGTCAGCATTGAAAGGAACTCCTTTGAGTGAGTTGTTTGAAAGGTATACTTAAAAAGATGCAATTTGTTTTGAAAGGTATTGAGAGGTAACACCTCTAAGAGAATTGGGAGATAGATCTAGTTCTTTAAGTGTGGGTAGTTGCCATAGTTTTCCAGTTATAGTTCCATCTAACTGATTCGAAGATAGGTTCAAGTATATTAGGGATGAAAAGTTTTGGATGACATGAGACAATGACCCTGTGAATTGACTTGAAGCATGCAATACTCCTAATGTAGCTGATGTACATCATGACAAGGTGCTCAGAAAGTCTGAAAGTTTCCCATCAAACATGTTGCCAGAGAGATAGAGAACTGAGAACTCTAAGCTAGGTCCATGATTGTTGGAAGTTGTGGATCTATATAGTGCACTTACTTTAGTAAACCATGATGCAAATTAATAGACATTTTTTACTTATGGAGGTTATACTCGAGATTATATGCCAAACTATATGATTATTTAACACGTTGCTTTTTGGAGGATGTTGATCCTTTTGTGAAGACTGCAATCATGATGACTGAGTGGAGTTACAAATATAGTTTGGAGGCCATGCCTAAGTAGTAAGCCAACATCGAACCACTTACTACTAAATGATCGAATGGGTCAATTTGGATTGTGTTTCACCTCCAACGGGTCAAAAGGACATAAAAATGGCTTTAGAACACTTCGAGCATGTTGATAAATGCCTAATTGTGGTTTCAAGGTATACCATTTGCGAATAACAAGCTATTTAAATCATTAAGTTACGTGATGATGGAAATTCAGTGTGGTTGACTTGTGCCCGATTGACCAGGTTGCTATGTTTTGAGATATAATAACTCAAGTTAACACATTCATGAATATATATATATATATATTGAAATTGCCACTCACCTATAATGACAATCGCCTCCTTATTGTGTCGAAATACATAGGCACTTGGCAGTTTTAATGTTTATTCCCATACGCCTATTAATTGTGTGTATATAGGAAAAGTGAATAATGAAATGTTTTAAGCAATTAGTGTGTCAAGAATGCTTATGTGATTATGTTTTTATAAGTATTTATAAGTTGTTGACATGATATATGACAGTTTAATAATTTGGTGCATTTTCTCTATTTGATATAATATATAATTTTGTTAAAGAAGACTCAAAGATCAAAACTATTTCTATTGTTTAGATGTTGTTTAGCAATACATCAAATATGTACTATATGCTCCAGCACAGGTGGCGACTTTTATACGTGATGTCAAAGAGTCGATCAAACACAAGTCTATAAGCTACCCGTATTTTATAAGCTAATGAGTGTCTTTTATAAGTTTCATGAGTCTATACTCTAATAATGATAATGAGTGTCTTTTAAAGATCTAATCTAAAAATGTAATAAAGTAGCTAATTTGCGGTCTTTTATAGGCTACCCATGTTTAACACCGGTCTATAAGCTAGTAAACTCAATATATTAAAAGTTGCAACTGAAAATTTAAGTTCCTCTATGTGTAGTACAATTCGCAACAGCCCATTTAATAAGAGTCCACCTTAAAACTTGTAACAGCTTATTTCTACGAAAGGCCCATTTAATAAGAGTCCACCTTAATTCTTGTAACAGCCCAAGCCCATTTCCGTAGAGATTTAAATACCGACAAACATACCAAACACACAAAGTCACAAACACATACTCTCTTTTATCTCTCTAAAAACCAAAAAGCTAGTAATTCTGTTACCATCAAAGCCATGGTGCTGATCCTCGAAAACGGTGGCGATTAAAACCATTGAACCGATCACCTTTCAGTTAAACCATTGAACTAAGAACCAAAAGCGGGTTGAACCGTCGAACCGAGACTAAAGCAAATCGACCCGGGTCAACCTATACAACCGCGACCCTTCCTAACAAAAGCATTGTATATATTGCGGTTTTGATGGTTTCGTTGATGGTGATTTGAGTTAGATCTAAAGGAATTTTCGGATTCTTATGAAAAAATGAGGTTTTGTTGGTTTTGGTTTATGAAAATGGATGGTATTGTAAAATTCAACTTTTTTTTTTTTTTTTTTTTTTTTTTTTTTTTTTTTTTTTTGCCGCCGACAAAATATGAGCCAAATTTGTTTTAACCTTTTTAGTGAAAACTTGTTAAAGTACGGAGTATAATTTATGCCGACAAAATTAGAATTTTTTTTAAGCTGTGTAAATGATAAAATGTAACTTTCTTTTATTTTATTTTTTTTCTACCGAGTTTATATGGTTGACCACATCTTAATGGTTAAAACATTGGAAAGCCAAATAATCTTTTATTCGTACTTCGAGCGATAACAAGGACACGAGATAAGAAAAGTGGATCCGAGACTTAGAAATTTTGAATGTTTAGTTATTTAGTTAACTACAAAAATTATGGTAATTTATAAATACTTAGAAGATGAAAATAAAACATACTCCACTAATGAGTGACATATTCCCAAAAACATAAGAGAGGACTTTGTATTTGTGGCAACCATTAAATACTTCACATAGACAGCCTTAATCTACTAACTAAACCAAACACGCTAAATTTACTAGACAGCCTTAATCTACTAGCACTTTTAAAAGTAGAAAATTTTCAAAAAAAAAAAAAAAATGAATGCCAAAAACATTTTAAAATTTATGAAATTGTTAAAGTATGTAACCTTGAAATTGATTTAAGTTTGAATGGAATCGGTTACATTTTTTTTACCAAAATCATAATTCAATTTTTAATATAACTTTTATAACGTTTATTTAATTTGATTTAAATGAATAAAACTGAAAAAAAATTATCTATACAATCTATAATACAATTTAGCACTTTCATCCTAATTAATTTTAAGATTTTCATAAATACATTTTAAGCATTATTACAAGTAAATTATCAATATTTTCAACTATTTAAAGCACATATACATTTATTCAACTCTTCTTAAATCACTCTATCACTAAAAAGTACAACTATTTTACCAAATAGTACAATCTAATCGAGTTACTAATCATCTATTGTTAAAATCGAATAATCCAAGCAATTAAAACACTAGCATAAAAACACAATCTACAACTTAAAAAACCAGCATATACGACTTAAAGGACCAACATGGTTAACGTTACTCATATATAAAATTCTTACGATTTATAAAGTTGTTGGAACAAAAAATATAGAATTAAAAAACATTCATCGCCACAAATTATATTACAGGTATCCGCCGCCGCATCGCACGGGTACCTAGCATTTAAATGCTAAATAACAATGTTGGTATATCTTTTTGGTTATCGGGTTGTTCGGTTAAAATTGGTTTTTGGGTAAAATAGAAACCGTATTGAACCGAATTCAAATTCAATTAAACAGTATCGAAAACAAATTTGAATTCGGTTTAGTTTTCGGGTTGACTCGAACAACAAGAATTACATAATTTATCTTTTCTTTTTCATTTTATTATATAATTTTATTAGAAAAAAATATTTTCAAACATAAAAATGTTATATTTATACTAGGAAAGGGTTTTTAATGGTTTTTGTATGTATATAAATTTATAGAAAAATATATATATTTATGTGAATCCGGTTTTTGATTCGGTTTGGTTTACATTTTGCCAAAACCATATCTAAAATATTTAATTAAGTTCGGTTCGATTTTAACAAATTCGGCTCGGTTTTGTTTGGTTAGTTCATTTTTCGGTTCTTGTGGGTTACGCGATTTGTGACCCTTGGTTGTTGGTTGTTACAAAGATATTACATGCAACTGTGGTTGTCAACTGAACCTTCTTCAAAGACCAACCTCATTTGATCAACACTATACTTTCGGCAAGAGTTGAGATTGAACTGAAGTAATTTTGTTAAAGAGGTCTTTTGTAGTTGATGCGTTTGCGCTTGAGGAATGATATCGCTAGGGCAATGTCCCTTTGATGAGGATTATAATTTTTTGGTACAAGAGAAACCTTATTAGCATTTTTTGGTACAAGGTACTTTCAAACAGACTTTACGTATGAATAAAACGAATAATAGCATCTTGTTTACATGCGTTAATACTTTTCGGAAAGGAATTCTTTTGAACAGCAATATAAATACCAATCGAACTAGGATAAAAAGACACCCCATCTGTAAACATATATTTGATAATACAGTCCAAAATATTTCATTTAGTTAAAATTGCATAGGAAGTAACTGATTATAGACTAGTATTATTTCGGCAATAAGCACACTCTAAAGAGTCCGAGTCTTATGGTTTCAGCAAATTTGTAGTTGTCCCACATGTGTCTTATATTCAAGTCAAGCTCGACTCTGTATGAGTGTGTGTTCGAAGTCGAAATAAAGGTCAGTAGGTCATCGAATTGATATAAAGGCAGCCACACATTCGATTCAACATCAAGATAGTTTTGTTTCACATACTCAATAGTAGTGGTTAGAAAACCTGAAATCATGTAAACATTGAGAATTCTTCCCGGAAATATAGTTCATTGAAAGATATGACAGCAAGTAGATTTGGATCTCGTGCTTATACATTACATAGATACAAGACCCTTGCCATTATTCAACGAACATGACCCCTTTCAGTGTTTTAGATAAACAGCAAAACCATCAATTGACTTAACCAATCGACATAAGATCATCTCTAAAAAGTAATATGCTTAGCTCGAATATTGAATTTTGTTGCTTGCTTCCATACAAATTGTATACTTCTATCTGTACATGCTACTAATTTTATGCAGAGGGTAAATTCATGTTTACACATGGAAATGAAGTAAACTCTTTTCCCTCTTTTAGAAGTGTTTTCTGTTGACTTTTTAGGTAGTCAAACCAAGCTCAAAACTTTTTACATTAACGAGATTGATGAAAGTTTGCTACTTATTACCCTGAAGAATGGATGCCAAGAATAAAAAGGAGGCTATGAAAAGGTGGTTGGTTAAGTGGTTATGGAAATGAAAGAATGCTGAATATTTGGAATAATGGTATCAGTTACTTTGATCCTTGGGGTCAAGGGTCTTTTGAAGGGAGAGTATTATTTTGTGTCTAATTCAACTATTGAGTCCTTTGTCATTTTTACAAGTATGAGGTGTTTTATGTAAAATTCTATTATGCTATGCCTACGTATAAGCATTGGCAGTGATAATGAACATATGAATGAATTGATATTATATCCCCTTGTTTTTTTTTAATCACTCAAATTACTATCTTTATTTGTTTTCTGTTCATCCTCAGAAGTGATTCTTAAAACCCCAGTTCCCAAGTTGGTCAGCAGATATTATAAACTAAGCTTGTTCTCGGTCCTAATCTAGCTTGCATCGTATGAGACAGTAAGTTAGCAATAAAGCAAAATATGTTTTCTTTAGATACTGAAGTTCCACATTCTAATGTTACAAACAGAGTAGCTCTGTTCATAGCCCTGATTCATACAGTCAACAGCTGTTCTATAAGAATGAAACTTGCCATGAAGTCACCCAAATATTAACAAATATACAATACTCAGTCTTTATTTGAGGGTCAAAACTTGTAGATTTAGCTAATCAAGTCAAGCTTACTTAATGTTCAAAGATATAGTGTCTGTATTGATTTATTGACTTCTTTCTAAGATTGCCAATGATGAAGTAATTTTTTTTCAATACATTTCAAATCTTTTTGCTTATACATAAAACATGTTGCGGTAAGGTTAAAATACATATAAACTTTGTAAAACTTTGGGTTGAGTGTCACTCCTTGAGTATTAATTTAATTTTCAATTAATGATGAGGTCTAGCTGATGCAAATTGTGGGTTGTAACTAGCCATTCTGGTTTGACAGTGTAAATATATTTAGCCCACTAATACTAGTAGAGGTGGCAAAACGGGCGGGTTGGGCGGGTTTGGGTAACGGGTCAAATGACCTAACTTAAATCTCGGGTCAAAACAGGTTTGGGTCACGCACGTGTAGGGGTCATAGTTGAATGACACTCGTGCGAGTAACAATATGAAGTAACTGATTGTGGCGAATTTCCCTTGTCTCATGTGAAACTGCTACAATGCTTTCTGTTAATTAAAGTTCAAGTCTCCGCAGCGACAGGCTGACAGCACTAACTGCGCAAACAACAACACATGCGAAAGAGGCAGAATCCAAGTCTTCATGCGAGCAGTAGCTCATGTGAAACTGCTTGTCTATTTTTCCTTCACCCCTATAATAAAATGTGTATTAGTAGTTGTTACAATTTGTTCTCTAAAATTTACTCATCGGAAATTCATAGAGAATTTCCCTTGTCTCATGCATGTTCAACCTTGTAAGACATTTTCTACCGAAAACATATGTAAAATCTTATGTAACTGAAACAAGCGTTTAGAAATGAAAACACTTGTTCAACGGCAGCAAACACAATCAGGAATCCATAGCAATAAGAAATAGGATCCGAAAAAGGCTTGTTAATGGATGGATGTGGTTTTGTTACAATGGTATGAATACAAGAGTTCTAGAGAGAAAAAGGGTTTACAAATCTTAGCTAAAAATGAGAAAATGAAAGTGGAATGCCTTTTACAGGCTAAAGGCAGAAATGCAGAGTAACTGATTGTGGCGCCAAAGTCTAACAAACTTTGAATATTTATAATTCCAGCCCCTCATCTTTTAGGAATGTTGACATTTGGTCCTTATTACTTTTGACCCGTAACAGTAACTAAGTCCATGCTGGTTTATGGCTGTTCAATTCATAGTCATTCATCTAGTATTTAGCTTCTAACTTCCGTATATTAAGGTGCACCACAAACCAGCAGTTACCAACGTAATAATTTCGTGTACATTACTAATCACTAACAGTTTTATTGAGTAATAGAATATTCACACTAACATCGAGCATATTAATCGTACGCTAAGACATTCAATCATAGTACATTAATAAGTGAGAAAAATTAGATCAGTGTGAAACAGAGCCCGAAACAGAGTACATGTTCTGTGGAAGAAAAATGTGGTTACTGTTATAGCACTGGAGATAGCCGAAACCAATGAAGATTGAATTCATAAGAGCTGGAAACTATAAACCGCATGGGTTCGAGTTTTTTTTTGTTGTTGTTGTTGTTGGTGCTAGGTTTGTGGAAGGGTTCGAGTGTGCATTTACTCTCCCCAGACTAGTGATCCATTGTAGAGACCACAGTGTGCTGACTTGAGTAACAAAACAGAATTTTACTAACAAAAGAAATATCAGCATTCACTATTCAGATTAAGACTAAAACACTACCATCCAAAGTCCAGTAGCAAAACCAGCAACAGCTCCAATATAAAACCATCTCTAAAGTTCATCTTTGGCCTCGCCATCACTCTTACTTTCGCCAACCACAGGTGTTACTTCAATTTCTTTATCTTCGGGACAATATTTGGATAGGTGAGGTCCACATAATCCCGCATTTTCAATGTAGCTTGAAGCTTCAAAGGTCTGGAGTTGAGTGCTAGATGGAATCCTCCCAGACAAGTTGTTATGCGAAATGTCAAGATAATCTAAAAACCTCATCTGAGACATGCTTGATTGCAACCCTCCTGAGAAATAGTTTCTGGATAAATCCAAAGTTTCAAGTTCTTTCATTTGACCAATGTCTCTTGGGATCTCTCCACTTAAAGAGTTGTTTGACAAAGTTTAGTACTAACAATCAATGCAGATTGACAATTTCATATGGGATGTGTCCTGTCAGATTGTTGCTGGACAAATAGATGGCCTTCGCTAATCTCAGACTGCTGCTAAATTTATTTACCTTTCCTTGCCACTTGATCATCGCACTGTCAACAAAGTTATTGTAAATTTCATCATAATAAATATAACTATCATTGGCTGAAAAGTCATCTAAAAGCCATGAAAAATGATGTACGTTCTGTTTCACAAAGAGCCCTTTTTGAGTCATGGTAGTAAGATTATTCAAACATGATGTTATTGATCCATGCAGGTTGTTTATTGAAAAGTCTAGGATTTGAAGATTTACTAATGGACATATTTCTAAAGGAATGGTTCCAAATAAACTGTTTGATCTTAGGCTAAGATAATACAACCCTGAAAAGTTTTTGCCAATCCAAATAGGAATATTTCCAATAAACTTGTTGGCCCCCAAATTCAAAAGGCTTAACTTGGTGCAATTCCTTGAAGACAAAAGGAATTCACCAGAGAAGTTGTTGTATAAACACAGGATCTTAAGTTTCTCCAAATATCTCATAGAGGAAGTCTTCCTGAAAGAAAGTTGTGTCCTAGATTGAGAACTCTTAGTTTGGTCAAATTCCGCAAACAGTCCAGAAGTTGTCAGTTAACAATGACTTACTTGAGAGCAAGAAATTCCAACCCTTCATACATATGGCAAAAGAAAGAGATTCCTGCATGAAATTTGTTTCTCGAAAGATTAAGAAAACTTATACCCGGGGGGAAAAGCAGGTATAGGACCATGAAATTTGTTGAAACTCAAATTAACTGACTTAAGGTCACCGTTTGATAATAATTCTAGTAATGTACACCGCTGATGTTGTTGAAAGAGATATTTAAATAGCACCATTGAGAGGGTTCCATTGATTCCAGTAATGTGTAGATATTGTGTCTGAAATGCTATTGTTGGAAAGATCAAGATGAAAAACCTTTTTCATCTATTTTTATCCATAAGGGGAAATGGGGCCCCGGCTTGCAAGAGCTGAAATCGATATATTCTACATAAAGGTTTGACATGTCAGCATTGAAAGGAACTCCTTTGAGTGAGTTGTTTGAAAGGTATACTTAAAAAGATGCAATTTGTTTTGAAAGGTATTGAGAGGTAACACCTCTAAGAGAATTGGGAGATAGATCTAGTTCTTTAAGTGTGGGTAGTTGCCATAGTTTTCCAGTTATAGTTCCATCTAACTGATTCGAAGATAGGTTCAAGTATATTAGGGATGAAAAGTTTTGGATGACATGAGACAATGACCCTGTGAATTGACTTGAAGCATGCAATACTCCTAATGTAGCTGATGTACATCATGACAAGGTGCTCAGAAAGTCTGAAAGTTTCCCATCAAACATGTTGCCAGAGAGATAGAGAACTGAGAACTCTAAGCTAGGTCCATGATTGTTGGAAGTTGTGGATCTATATAGTGCACTTACTTTAGTAAACCATGATGCAAATTAATAGACATTTTTTACTTATGGAGGTTATATTCGAGATTATATGCCAAACTATATGATTATTTAACACGTTGCTTTTTGGAGGATGTTGATCCTTTTGTGAAGACTGCAATCATGATGACTGAGTGGAGTTACAAATATAGTTTGGAGGCCATGCCTAAGTAGTAAGCCAACATCGAACCACTTACTACTAAATGATCGAATGGGTCAATTTGGATTGTGTTTCACCTCCAACGGGTCAAAAGGACATAAAAATGGCTTTAGAACACTTCGAGCATGTTGATAAATGCCTAATTGTGGTTTCAAGGTATACCATTTGCGAATAACAAGCTATTTAAATCATTAAGTTACGTGATGATGGAAATTCAGTGTGGTTGACTTGTGCCCGATTGACCAGGTTGCTATGTTTTGAGATATAATAACTCAAGTTAACACATTCATGAATATATATATATATATATTGAAATTGCCACTCACCTATAATGACAATCGCCTCCTTATTGTGTCGAAATACATAGGCACTTGGCAGTTTTAATGTTTATTCCCATACGCCTATTAATTGTGTGTATATAGGAAAAGTGAATAATGAAATGTTTTAAGCAATTAGTGTGTCAAGAATGCTTATGTGATTATGTTTTTATAAGTATTTATAAGTTGTTGACATGATATATGACAGTTTAATAATTTGGTGCATTTTCTCTATTTGATATAATATATAATTTTGTTAAAGAAGACTCAAAGATCAAAACTATTTCTATTGTTTAGATGTTGTTTAGCAATACATCAAATATGTACTATATGCTCCAGCACAGGTGGCGACTTTTATACGTGATGTCAAAGAGTCGATCAAACACAAGTCTATAAGCTACCCGTATTTTATAAGCTAATGAGTGTCTTTTATAAGTTTCATGAGTCTATACTCTAATAATGATAATGAGTGTCTTTTAAAGATCTAATCTAAAAATGTAATAAAGTAGCTAATTTGCGGTCTTTTATAGGCTACCCATGTTTAACACCGGTCTATAAGCTAGTAAACTCAATATATTAAAAGTTGCAACTGAAAATTTAAGTTCCTCTATGTGTAGTACAATTCGCAACAGCCCATTTAATAAGAGTCCACCTTAAAACTTGTAACAGCTTATTTCTACGAAAGGCCCATTTAATAAGAGTCCACCTTAATTCTTGTAACAGCCCAAGCCCATTTCCGTAGAGATTTAAATACCGACAAACATACCAAACACACAAAGTCACAAACACATACTCTCTTTTATCTCTCTAAAAACCAAAAAGCTAGTAATTCTGTTACCATCAAAGCCATGGTGCTGATCCTCGAAAACGGTGGCGATTAAAACCATTGAACCGATCACCTTTCAGTTAAACCATTGAACTAAGAACCAAAAGCGGGTTGAACCGTCGAACCGAGACTAAAGCAAATCGACCCGGGTCAACCTATACAACCGCGACCCTTCCTAACAAAAGCATTGTATATATTGCGGTTTTGATGGTTTCGTTGATGGTGATTTGAGTTAGATCTAAAGGAATTTTCGGATTCTTATGAAAAAATGAGGTTTTGTTGGTTTTGGTTTATGAAAATGGATGGTATTGTAAAATTCAACTTTTTTTTTTTTTTTTTTTTTTTTTTTTTTTTTTTTTTTTTTTGCCGCCGACAAAATATGAGCCAAATTTGTTTTAACCTTTTTAGTGAAAACTTGTTAAAGTACGGAGTATAATTTATGCCGACAAAATTAGAATTTTTTTTAAGCTGTGCACATATACATTTATTCAACTCTTCTTAAATCACTCTATCACTAAAAAGTACAACTATTTTACCAAATAGTACAATCTAATCGAGTTACTAATCATCTATTGTTAAAATCGAATAATCCAAGCAATTAAAACACTAGCATAAAAACACAATCTACAACTTAAAAAACCAGCATATACGACTTAAAGGACCAACATGGTTAACGTTACTCATATATAAAATTCTTACGATTTATAAAGTTGTTGGAACAAAAAATATAGAATTAAAAAACATTCATCGCCACAAATTATATTACAGGTATCCGCTGCCGCATCGCACGGGTACCTAGCATTTAAATGCTAAATAACAATGTTGGTATATCTTTTTGGTTATCGGGTTGTTCGGTTAAAATTGGTTTTTGGGTAAAATAGAAACCGTATTGAACCGAATTCAAATTCAATTAAACAGTATCGAAAACAAATTTGAATTCGGTTTAGTTTTCGGGTTGACTCGAACAACAAGAATTACATAATTTATCTTTTCTTTTTCATTTTATTATATAATTTTATTAGAAAAAAATATTTTCAAACATAAAAATGTTATATTTATACTAGGAAAGGGTTTTTAATGGTTTTTGTATGTATATAAATTTATAGAAAAATATATATATTTATGTGAATCCGGTTTTTGATTCGGTTTGGTTTACATTTTGCCAAAACCATATCTAAAATATTTAATTAAGTTCGGTTCGATTTTAACAAATTCGGCTCGGTTTTGTTTGGTTAGTTCATTTTTCGGTTCTTGTGGGTTACGCGATTTGTGACCCTTGGTTGTTGGTTGTTACAAAGATATTACATGCAACTGTGGTTGTCAACTGAACCTTCTTCAAAGACCAACCTCATTTGATCAACACTATCCTTTCGGCAAGAGTTTAGATTGAACTGAAATAATTTTTTTAAAGAGGTCTTTTGTAGTTGACGATATCGCTAGGGCAATGTCCCTTTGACGAGGACTAGAATTTTTTGGTACAAGAGAAACCTTATTAGAATTTTTTTGGTACAAGGTAATTTCAAACAGACTTTACATATGAATAAAACAAATAAATAGCATCTTATTTACATGCGTTCACACTTTTTGGAAACAAATTCTTTTGAACAGCAACATAAATACCAATCGAAATAGGATAAAAAGACACCCCATCTGTAAACATATACGTATTTGATAATACAGTCTAAAAGATTTCATTTAGGTAAAACTGCATAGGAAGTAACCGTTTATAGACTAGTATTATTTCGGCAATAAGCACACTCTAAAGAGTCCGAGTCTTATGGTTTCAGCAAATTTGTAGCTGTCCCACATGTGTCTTATATTCAGGTTAAGCTCGACTATGTATGAGTGTGTGTATTCGGAGTCGAAATAAAGGTCAGTAGGTCACTGAATTGATATAAAGGCAGCCACACATTCGATTCAACAGCAAGATAGCTCAGTTTCACATACTCAATATATAGTAGTGGTTAGAAATCCTGAAATCATGTAAACATTGAGAATTCTTCCCGGAAATATAGTTCATTGAAAGATATGACAGTAAGTACAGTTGGATCTCGTGCTTATACATACATTACATAGATACAAGAATTCAACAAGATAAAAAGAAGAATGAAGTACAAACACTTATATTTGTGCAGCCCGTTGCCATTATTCAACGAACATGACCCCTTTCACTGTTTTACATAAACAGCAAAAGCACCTGTATGGCAGTATAAAACCATCAATGTAAGATCATCATCTAAAAAGTAATATGCTTAGCATCCATACAAATTGTATATTTATATCTCTACACGCTACTAGTTTCATGCAGAGGGTAAATTTATGTTTGACTCAGATATGATCGATCAACGACGTCCTATTTTTAACTTCAACTTCAACGTGGCACATCAATACAAATTGTATCCTTCTATCTGTACATGCTACTAGTTTTATGCAGAGGGTAAATTCATGTTTAACTCAGAAATTATCGATCAAAATCTCATTCGAATCCCAACTTCAACATCAAATTTTATTTTTATTTTTTACATTCAATGATTGTTTCTGACAATTAATTACGGTCAAGGTGGCACATCAACCATTCAAATTTTAATCAATACAACAATGGACTTTTAGCCAAAAAAAAACCTGTTTGCAGGATTCATTGTTTTAAACCCTCTTTTGTTAGTGTGTTTGAGATCATCATAATTCTGATATGCCAACAACTCTGTTTTCCACACACGTAACATTCATCATGCACTAAATTTTGTTAATGAATTTTACACAACACGCAGAAATGGCCACCTATGGTATTAGTGGTACTTTTATTAATAACGGGGCCTTAAAAACCCGTGGACAAATACAAGTGCGAAGCGTGATACTACAATACATTATCTCTACCAACATAATAAGAACAATAATAAGTACAGGAAAAGCACATACAGAGCAGACAACTATAAGTGCTAAAGAAAGAAACTTTGAAACATGTACGACTATGCACGTGCAACCCTTTGCAATTTTGCAATGAACACTGCCACATTTACATACACCCAATCCTTCAAGCAATTATGAAAGTGGAAAAAAGCATGTCGAAGACGGCGATTGAGAAGTAAAGCGCTACATGCTATCCAAAATGCCGTTGCAAAACCTGTGGCCCCTCCAATATAAAACCATCTTTGAAGTTCATCTGTACTTTCCCCATCACCATCACTCTCACCGACAGGTGGTGCTCCCAAATCTTCATCGCCAGAGCAATTATTGGGCAGGGGACGTCCACATAGCCCCACATTTCCAGTGTATCTTGAAGCATCAAAGGTTTGGAGTTGAGTACCCAATGGTATTTTCCCAGAAAGGTCATTAAATGACAAGTCTAAATTATTTAGTAGAGTCATCTCTGACATGGTTGGTGGTATCTCTCCAGAAAGCATGTTTCTAGATAAATTCAAAGTTAAAAGCCGTGTCATTTGAACAATGTCTCGTGGAATCTCTCCAACTAGAGAGTTGCCTGACAAGTCTAGTGCTAACAATTCATGTAGATTGGTAACTTCATTTGGGATATGTCCTGTCAGATTGTTGCTTGACAAATCGATCACCTTTAGCAATCCCAAAATGCTACTAAACTCATTTACCTTTCCTTGCCATTCAATCAACAGATGGTCAATATAGCTACTGTTAACACTACCACCACCGGACACAGTATTAGTAATTCTCAAATTGAAAGAACTAAGATAATGATGTACATGTACATTCTGTTCCAAAAACAATCCTTTTTGAACCATGGAAGTAAGACTGTTCACACACGATGGGATTGTTCCATAGAGCTTATTATCTGACAAGTCTAATATTTGAAGACTTACTAACTGACATATTTGTGAAGGGATGGTTCCAAAGAAGTTGTTTGATTTTAGGCTAAGGGCATACAACCTTGACAACTTTTTCCCAATCCAAACAGGAATATCACCATATAAACTGTTGTCCCCCAAGTCCAGAATGCTTAACTGGGTGCAATTCTTCAAAGACACAGGCAATGCTCCAGAGAAGTTGTTGTATAAACTCAAAGTCTCGAGTTGACCCAAACATCCTACAGAGGGAGGAATACTTCCTGATAGAGTATTCTCTCCTAGATTAAGAACTTTTAGATATGTCAAATTCCAAAAACAGTCCGGAAGTTGCCCAGTTATTGTATTACGTGAGAGATCAAGAAATTCCAAATTTGTATACATTTGACACAAGAATGAAATTCCTCCATGGAATTTGTTTCTGGACAGATCTAAAAATTTTATACTTGCTGGAAAAGCAGGTATTGGACCATAAAAGTTGTTGACACTCAAAATTATTATCTCAAGGTGGTGATTTGATAATGATTTTGGTAATCTCCCAGTTATGTTGTTGAAAGAGAGATCCAAATAGCTCAATTAAGAAGACTTCCACTGGTTCCAGTACTCTGTAGAAACTGTGTTTGAGATATTATTTCTGGAAAGATCAAGATGGGTGAGATTTTTCAGTTGTTGTATCCATTTGGGGAAATGAGGCCCTAGCTTGTTAGAACTGAAATCCATATATTGTATACTCTGCGAAAGGTTTGACACGTCATCATTAGAAAGAACTCCTTTGAGTGAGTTGTTTGAAAGATCTATATACAAAAGATTCGATTTTCCAATGTTTTCAGAGATAGCACCTCTAAGAGAATTGGAAGATAGATCTAGATCATGAAGGCTGGGTAGTTGCCACAGTTTGTCACTTATCGTTCCATCTAACTGATTATAAGACAGGTTCAAGTAAGAGAGGAATGAAAAGTGTTGGATCTCATCAGACAATGACCCTGTGAATTGGTTACTTGAAGCATCCAAATCTAGCAACTTAGTAGCTGATGTGCATCCAGACAACTTGTTCAGAAATTCTCAATTTTGTCATAAAGTGGGAAACTAATATTGGAGTTTAATCGCTATGTAATAGGAGTTTAATCGCTATGTAATAAGAGATTTTCAGAAAGTGGAAAACTAATATTGGAGCAATTAAAATAGTACAAATAAGAATGCTCAATTTTGTCACGTAAAATAAAAGGAGTCATCCTATTGCCCAATTAGAAAGTTAAAATTGAAACAACTGGTTAAATCCATCTAAATCTAATCCAGCTAAAAATATATATATAAACATATGTGTCGGTTTTGTCAAAAAGAAAAGAAAAATAGAGAGGGGGTAGTTAATAAATCTTTAATTGTTAATTTTTTAATAAATTATGTAAACTTAAGTAAACTTATCAGTTTTTTATATCTTTTTAATAACTTTATGAATTTTATAAATACCACATAGACTAAAAAAACATATATGTTGTTATATATAGATATTATTATCATTATATATTAAGCTATTGTATATTAATAAAACTATAAATATCAAAATGAAATCATGAGTTACTGTAATATGTAAATGTATACACATATATTCCACATACAAACACCTCATATTATTTCTGTTAGCTATAGAAGTAATGATCATAATGTTATAAGTTTTAGGCTACCCACAATAACAATCCTCAGCAACCCTTATTTTTCTGCCATGTCATCTTTCTCTCTCATGTGACCTACAAACGACCTTTTGGGCACAGTAAGGCGACTGGTATTTTTTTTTTCTTTTAAACAACTTTTTACAAATTTTTTAACAACAAAATTAAAATTAATTAATAATAAAACACATTACATAATAATTCAAATAAAATCAAAACATTACAATAAGTTTAAAATGAGAAGTATAAGAGAAAAGTAGTTTGAACTTCTGTATAAAATAGTGAAATGAGTAGGGTATTTATAGGGTAAAGGGTTTAATTTTAAAAAGTTATTATATTTTTTATAAACGGTCATATTTCTTAATGTGACATGTGACCGAGGGTGGTAATCGGTCGGCTTGCAACCCTCATTCCATCCTACCGAGTGTGACTGATTCCCTCACAAAAAGGACGACCGGTTGCAACCTTCACGACCGAGTCAGTCGAAGGGATTATTGTGGGTAGCCTAAGGGTCAACTTTGTAATTAATTAAATAATAGTTTATACACTTACACATGTAATCATTGGGGTATAAATATTCCCCACTAGACACTTTGTCTTTTGTGATACTTATATCATTTGAAATACGAGTCTATGATTTTTCTCTCAAGGTGTGCACGATCTCTATTCTATCTAATCTCTCTATATAACTCGCGGATAATCAATATACATGAATAGCTTATGAATCATGAGACCAAAAGTGGTATCAGAGCTTGTGTGTGGACGATCATTGCTTAGTCTTAGCTTTGTACAAGAATCGAATAACTTATTTTAACCCCGAGATACAAACTTAAACTATACGAATACGTTTGAATAAGAAACTTTGGATTTGAAAGTGAAAAGATGATTCTTTTTTGATAAAAAGATGATATCATATCGTAAAGGTTCATGTGCATTTAGCCAGCCATGATACCTTAACATCATCAAGTATGTTGCAATTCTATGTAAAGCATTTTATCTAACACCTTCAGTGCATCATATAGCTATACAGTTTATAATATGAACATATGGAGATGCCGTATATCACACAACGAGGGGAAACGGCCACTCATGGTGTTAGTGGCAATTTTATTAATAAAGGGGACTTAAAAACCCTTGCCAAATACAAGTGAAGCATGAAATTACATTATTATACCACTATGCACGCGCAACCCTTCGCCATTTTGCTATGAACACTACCACCTTTATGTACACCCAATCTTTCAAGCTATCATGCAACTGGAAAAAAGCACGTCTCCCACGGCGGTTAAGAAGTAAAGCACTACACACTATCCAAAATCCAGTAGCAAAACCAGTGGCCCCTCCAACATAAAACCATCTTTGAAGTTCATCAGTGCTATACCCATCACTTTCACTCTTAACAACAGGTGGAACTCCTACATCTTCATCTCCGGGACATTTTTTTGTTGTAGGAAGTCCACACAGTCTTGAATTTCCTGTGAACCTTGCAGGTTCAAAGGACTGGAGTTGAGTGCTCGATGGAACTCTTCCGGACAAGTTATTAAATGACACGTCTAGATCATTTATTGAATGCATGTCAGACATGCTTGATGGCATCTCTCCTGAAAGCATGTTTCTAGACAAATTCAAAGTTAATAGTTGTGTCATTTGACCAATGTTTCGTGGAATCTCTCCAACTAGGGAGTTGTTTGACAAGACTAGTACTAACAATCCATGCAGATTGGTAACTTCATTTGGGATTTGTCCTGTCAGATTGTTGCTTGACAAATCGATCACCTTTAGCAATCCCAAAATGCTACTAAACTCATTTACCTTTCCTTGCCATTCAATCAACAGATGGTCAATATAGCTTTTTTCAACACTAGAACCAGTGGATTCCAATGTACCAATTCTCAAATCGAAAACACTATGATAATGATGTACATTCTGTTCAAAAAACAATCCTTTTTGAACCATGGAAGTAAGATTATTCACACATGATGGGATTGTTCCATGGAGATTGTTAAATGACAAGTCTAAGATTTGAAGACTTACTAATTGACATATTTGTGAAGGGATGGTTCCAAAGAAGTTGTTTGATTTTAGGCTAAGGGCATGCAACCTTGACAACTTTTTGCCAATCCATACAGGAATATCACCATATAAACTGTTGTCCCCCAAGTCAAGAATGCTTAACTGGGTGCAATTCTTCAAAGACACGGGCAATCCTCCAGAGAAGTTGTTGTTGTATAAACTCAAAGTCTCAAGTTGACCCAAACACCCAACAGAGGGAGGAATACTTCCTGTTAGAGTATTTTGTCCTAGATTAAGAACTTTTAGATATGTCAAATTCTGAAAACAGTCCGGAAATTGCCCGGTTATTATGTTACGTGAGAGATCAAGAAATTCCAAATTTTTATACATTTGGCACAAGAATGAAATTCCTCCATGGAATTTGTTTCTGGACAGATCTAAAAAATTTATACTTGCTGGAAAAGCAGGTATTGGACCATAAAAGTTGTTGACACTCAAAATTATTATACCAAGGTGGTGATTTGATAATGATTCTGGTAATCTCCCACTTATGTTGTTTAAAGAGAGATCCAAATGGTACAACTTGGAAGATTGCCACTGGTTCCAGTACTCTGTAGAAACTATGTCTGAGATTTTATTTCTCGAAAGATCAAGATGCTTGAGATTTTTCAGTTTTTTTATCCATTTGGGGAAACGAGGGCCTAACTTGTTAGAACTGAAATCTACATATTGTATACTCTGAGAAAGGTTTGACACGTTATCATTAGAAGGAACTCCTTTGAGTGAGTTGTTTGAAAGATCTAGATACAAAAGATTTGATTTTCCAATGTTTTCAGAGATAGCACCTCTAAGGGAATTGGAAGACAGGTATAGCCATTGAAGGCTGGGTAGTTGCCACAGTTTGTCACTTATTGTTCCATCCAACTGATTATAAGATAGGTTCAAGGAATTAAGGGATGAAAAGTGTTGGATCTCATCAGACAATGACCCTGTGAATTGGCTACTTGAAGCATCCAAATACTCTAATGTAGCTGATGTGCATCCAGACAACCTGTTCAGAAATTCTGAAAGTTTCCCATCAAACTTGTTGCTAGAGAGATAAAGCTCATCAAGCTTATTGCCAATTAATGGGCACAACCAACGATACATGGATGAGTTTAGATTGTTGTTATCGAGAGAAAGGTAATCAAGAGATAAAGAAGAGTTGACAGATGAAGAATATGGATGCATGACTTGTGAGAGGTCACATCCATTTAAGCTTAAATCCGATAGGTTTTGGAGACCTATAATTACATTTACCCAGTTATTTGCTTTGGCTAAAGAAATTCCATCCATATAAAGGTCTTTTAAAGAAGAAAGAGAAGACAACCAATCTAAGTTTTCAACTCTACAACTTCTGAGGGGACCTAGATAAAGGCTTTCCAAATTGGTGAGGTTTCCAAATTCTGTAGGAATGGTTCCATAGAAAGAGTTGTCTGAAAGGCCAAGGGAATTTAATTTGGTCATGGAACCAATGGATCTCGGAATGCTTCCAGTGAAATTATTCCCACCAAGGGAAAGCTCTGTTAATTCGGTTAAGGAACCAATGGAAATTGGAATGGTGCCACTGAAATTATTCTCACTAAGGTCAAGGTGTGTTAATTCGGTTAAGGAACCAATGGACATGGAGCCCCCACTGAGATTATTGTCCCAAAGAGAAAGTTTTGTTAATTTAGCCAAAGAACCAATGGATTCTGGAATGTTTCCAATAAACTGATTTTCAAGAAGGTAAAGAACAGTTAACTGGGTCATGTTACCAATGGACTTAGGAATGGATCCAGTAAACTGATTCCAAGAAAGGTCAAGATAAGTTAACCGGGTCATGTTACTAATGGACTTAGTAATGGATCCAGTAAACTGATTGTTAGAAAGGCCAAGATAAGTTAACCGGGTCATGTTACCAATGAACTCTGGAATGGATCCAGTAAAAGAATTTCCAGAAAGGTCAAGAAAAGTTAACTGGGTCATGGTACCAATCAACTCTGGAATGGTTCCAGTAAAAGAATTTCCAGAAAGGTCAAGATGATTTAAGTAACTTAAGTTAAGCAGAGAATGGCTAATCTCACCTCCAATTAACTGATCCGAACCTGCCATTATCGATCCGTCGTCATAATGAATATAGGCAGACAATCCAAGTTCTGTGACATGACCTGTTTGGTTGTTGCATGTGACACCCCACCATTCACAGCAATTATCTTCTTCATCGGTCCTCCATGTAGAGAGACGATCTTTGGGGTCTTGAAGTTTAGTTTTGAAATCAAGAAGAGCTTGCCTTTCCTTATCGATGCACTTATGAACAGCTCCTCCTCCTGGTGCAGCAACAAGTTGGTGGCCAGAGGAAGTTGCAGTTCCACAGAAAGACAAGTGACAAAATAAACAAAACATGAGTATGCATAAAGTAAAAGTAAATGTTTTCTTTCGTAATGTATGTTGTATAAAATTGTATTGATGTTTTTTGATCTGATAACGAAAACATATACCAGCTCTATGAAGCTTTATATAGACTTCGAGAAAATGAAGAATTGAACTAGACAGATATAAATTTTGTGGACCAGACAACCACTTGCAAAAAAAAAAAGCAAGAAATTTCAAATTTTGTAGTCCCACATTAGACGACCAAAGACTCTCAAGTCTTTGCAATTTGTAGCTATTGCATGTCATAAATTTATTGCTTATAACGCTGCATAAATCTTTAGTTTTCTTATGACCCGCAACATGTTTGATGAAATGACTCTCAAGTCTTTGCAATTTGTAGTTATCCTTTTATAAAAAGAATGTGATTTCAAGAGTAATCTGCATAGGTAAATTAATTGGTCATTTCAATTTTTACTGCATTTGATTAACTATTTAAGCCAATATAAGTTGTTTAGATTCAAGATGAATTATTACGTTTTGTGTTTGTTGTGGACAGGGTTTAGGTTTGCATCCAAGTTATTAGTTCAGGTGTTGACTTGAAAATTGAAGCGGCCCAGTTCTAACATACTCATATTATATATTTGGTAACTAACAATACATGCTTTGGCGCAATTAAATCGTTGAACATCTATCTTATACTTTAGTTTAAATAGATAATGATAATCTTGTTACATTATTTCATTGCAATACTTAGTCGAAAATACATAGCAGAACACTGTTTGTATAAAGCTACTTCATTCAAAGTCTTGTACTTTGAATAATCGATAGAAACTGATTGATGCAATATGTATAGTCAATTTGAAATTATGTATGTGTATTTTGAGTAATGCATAGAGCATCTTTGCCTTTTACCCTAAATGAGCAGAAAATTTTGCGCATATATACAAAATTGGGCTAGTTAATTTCGGTATACTTATTGATTTGCTTTCTTCTTTTATAGTGAAGATCAGAGTTCTTTCTTCAAGTTGTTGTGAACTATATTATAATTCTTCTAACTTAGTGATGGTGAGGGGGAGGACCTGAAAATGTTTGAACCCGAAACCATTTTGATTCTTTGCTCAAACTCGCTTCACTCACCCATTTGGTTGGCTCGGGGGGGGGGGGGGGGGGGGGGGGGGACGCGTCCTATAGAGTGACCGACCAACCGAAAGGCCGACCTCCCCATTACGACTAGCCTAAGATACAGGCTTGTAATAAATGTTGAAAGAGGAAGACAAATACTAACAAATTGTGCAAGTTAGAGGATGGAAATGGAATCTTGGAAATTAAAGTAATCTGATTTGGTCAGTTTAGTGAGCCCATATAATTCAACTAACCCATGTTTGCAAGCAATATAATCCGACAATCTTTGCAAAAACTTGAACGTCCATTGGATGGGAACATATATTAGCTATTAAGCTTGACATGATTTAATCTCAAATTAAGCTTGACATCGTTGGTTTTCTTGTTATTGACATATTGTGTGGCATAAACATATTTTTTAACAAATTATCACAAAAAGGTTTAGTGCCACGGGGAAATTTAGCTCGGATTCGTTTTTAGACCCAATAATGCGACCTTCCTCAAAGACCACCTCTTAGTCAATGTTCAGTAGTGTGCTTTTTACCAAATTATACATGCTTGATGCTTTGGCGCTTGACTAATTGCAAAGTCTCCACATTTGAAAATTAAAGCCATCGAAACTAAGTGATGCTATATGTCCAACCGACTTGAATAGAATGGTCCCAAATTGGTTTATTATTTTTCGGTTTGTTCAAAGTTGACATAAATACACTTGTCCTATTTTGTGGAAAAAATGGTGTTTGACTAATTGCTACCAAAAAGTCTTCACATTTGAAAATTGAAGCCACAGAAACTAACTGATGTTAATATCCAACCAACTTGAAGTGGATGGTCTTAAATTGATGTTAATACACTTTTCCTATTTTGTGGAAAAAATGATGAAAATTGAAGTTAGCGATTTCAAATTAGACGTAAGGACTAAGGAGACTAAAGATTATTGAATAAATTATCCCACATTAGACGTCCAAAATACTCTTCTGTATGAAATTAAACAGTCAATATCGGGATAAGGGTTGCCTATACGATGTTTGATGAAATGCTCGTAAAGAAATTTGTGGTTGTTGACAGGGTGTTTGATGAAATTCCGAAAAGAAATGATAATCCAACATGGGCTGATTATGTTAAAGCATGAAGTTGTTTTGGTGAAGAATTTAGCTCCGGATTCGTTTTTAGACCCAATGCGACCTTTCCTTGAAGACCACCTCTTAGGCAATGTTCAGTTGTGTACTTTTTACCAAATTATACATGCTTGATGCTTTGGCGCTTGACTAATTGCGCAGTCTCCAACCAACTTGAAGAGAATGGTCCCAAATTAGTTTATTATTTTTTGGTTTGTTCAAAGTTGACATAAATACACTTTTCCTATTTTGTGGAAAAAATGGTGTTTGACATAAATACACTTGTCCTAACTGATGTTATATATCCAACCATCTTGAAGTGGATGGTCTCAAATTGCTTTCTTATTTTTACGTTTGTTTAAAATTATGATAAATACACTTGTCCTATTTTGTGGAAAAAATGATGAAGAATTTGTTAAAGCATGAAGTTGTTTTGGTGAAGAATTTGATGACTATATGCTCGAGTTAAGCAAGTCGTTAATGCTAAGGAGTACCATGACTCTTGTAATAGTGTACTCAATCTTGTAAAACATCCACTAGGTTATGGTCTTAGCTACCTCGAAACTTGACAAGGCACTTTGTAAGTAATAAGCTAGTCATATTGTGGAACACAGTTGACAAAGATAACTACGAGGGACAAAAATATTTTAGTATACCAAAGAATATTGAAAGCATAGAAGGAATAGTGAAAACTAGCATTCAAGTGTTGATCAAACATAAGAGAATAAGGAAATCAAGCAATGAATCAAGTGTTGCTGAAAATCTTGATTGGAAACCTGGTTTGAAGTTATGGTCAAATGAAAAATGGTGACAATTTCAGCATGGTCTAAATGAACATGGTGTTGTTGTTATGTTTAATAATAGCTCATTATTGTTAATGGTTGAACCTAATCTCAAGTATATATGGCATTGAGTCAGTTGATGGACAGTCCATTGGCTACCTTGCATGTTTAAAAGGCTAATTTATGACGAAGAGTTGGGGAAGGCTGTGCACTTGATTACAATGATGTATGTACGTTTTTATCAAGGATCTTATGTATACTTGCTGACTTGATTTCAGCTATCAAAGAGTTAACTGTAATAAGTCTCATGGACTCCATCTACTCATCAAATTTCATCTTTACTTTTATGTTTGTGTGAATAAGAGCAAGGTATATCACTTATTGAGTTTATCAAGAGTCAACAAGAAGAAACTTTCAACCTGATTCACCCTATTAATCAATATAAACGTACTCCTCAAAGTCGTATTAGTTGAATGATTGTTCTTTCAAGGTGTTCAATGGTATTGAGATGAAATAATCAAAATGCTTACACATTGAAATGAAGTAAAGTATCTCTAGGTAGCACCTGAATTCACAGGTAATTTTGAAACTCTTTTCCCTCTTTTAGAAGTGTTTTCTGTTGACTTTTTAGGTAGTCAAACCAAGCTCAAAACTTTTTACATTAACGAGATTGATGAAAGTTTGATACTTATTACCCTGAAGAATGGATGCCAAGAATAAAAAGGAGGCTATGAAAAGGTGGTTGGTTAAGTGGTTATGGAAATGGAAGAAACTATGTGGAAGAATGCTGAATATTTGGAATAATGGTATCAGTTACCGAGTATTAAATTCAACTATTGAGTCCTTTATGTTATTTTTACAAGTATAAGCATTGGCAGTGATAATGAACATATGAATGAATTGATATTATATCCCCTTGTTTTTTTTTAATCACTCGAATTACTATCTTTATTTGTTTTCTGTTCATCCTCAGAAGTGATTCTCAAAACCCCAGTTCCCAAGTTGGTCAGCAGATATTAAAAACTATGCTTGTTCTCGGTCCTAATCTAGCTTGCATCGTATTAGACAGTAAGTTAGCAATAAAGCAAAATATGTTTTCTGTAGTAGTTGAAGTTCCACATTCTAATGTTACAAACAGAGTAGCTCTGTTCATATCCCTGATTCATACACTCAACAGCTGTTCTATAAGAATGAAACTTGCCATGAAATCACCCAAATATTAACAAGTATACAATACTCAGTCTTTATTTTAGGATGTCTTACTAAAATCTCATTTACTGTTAAACTAAAGAGAATATAAGTTATATTGTCAATATTAACAAGTATACAATACTCAGTCTTTATTTTAGGATGTCTTACTAAAATCTCATTTACTGTTAAACTAAAGAGAATATAAGTTATATTGTCAATGTGATCGTCACATAGCTGTGAACAAGAATAAGTGGTTAAAAAAAGCATAAATACATATAACTACATATCCAAATGCAACCCATTGCATTTTGCAAAGAAAATCAGAACAGTTTAGTTGTTATGGCAAGTCCAATAATAATACTGCATTTCCAGTATAAGGATGACTATTTGGTTATCTCAGAAAATTATCAATTGCATTTGAGGGTCAAAACTTGTAGATTTAGCTAATCAAGTCAAGCTTATTTAATGTTCAAAGATATAGAGTGTCTGTATTGATTTATTGACTTCTTTCTAAGATGTTGCCAATGACGAAGTAATTTTTTTCAATACATTTCAAATCTTTTTGCTTATACATAAAACATGTTGCGGTAAGGTTAAAATACATATAAACTTTGTAAAACTTTGGGTTGAGTGTCACTCCTTGAGTATTAATTTAAAATTCAATTAATGATGAGGTCTAGCTGATGCAAATTGTAGGTTGTAACTAGCCATTCTGGTTTGGACAGTGTAAACATATTTAGCCCACTAATACTAGTAGAGGTGGCAAAATGGGCAGGTTTTGGGGGGGGGGGGGGGGGGGGGGGGGGGGGGGGGTGGTTTGGGTAACGGGCCAAATGACCTAACTTAAATCTCGGGTCAAAACAGGTTTGGGTCACGCGGGTGTAGGGATCACAGTTGAATGACACTCGTGCGAGTAACAATATGAAGTATTATTTAATCCGTTTGGTATAGATCCATTCATTCAATCATTCAAGTAGAGCATAACATTACCTTCGAATCCAATTTTTGAACATTATGCATTGACAAAATTAATAGAGCTCTGCAATAGCCTAGACAAGCTCAATAAATTGCTACAATAGTTTCGTCAATTACATGAGGGTTGGTTTCAGCAACAACTGTACTACCTGCAATTGGTTATCTGCAATCATACTTCAGTACAACTGGAGCAACATATAAAAAGTTTATAAAGCTAATATAATAACGATTCCGGCATGGATACCCTAATGAACAGAAAAAAGAAATGGAATGTTACAAAGCAACATATACAAACATACTTTATTTCCTCTTCATTACTAATCAGTTTAAAAAGGTGAGCAATATTCACACTAACGAAAGCAAACTTAGATCGAGTCACTACTATTGAGTTTCTGAAACAGAGCCCCGAAACTGATTGGTGGAAGCAACATGTGGTCACTATGCTGACTTGCAACAATTTCCAGTGATTGGTATATTAGCGATTGAGTAACAAAACTGATGTTTACTTGCAAAAAGAATATCGTTATTAAGATTTTAAGGTAGATCGAAGGTGCTACAATATCAAAGCAATTTCCACCTTAGTAATCAAGATTAAAACACTGCTACAGTCTTCACAGTACATGCACTCAGATGTCAAACGTAATAGCCTACATTGCCATGCATTACACCCCTAGCTACTTTTAAAGCGTGATATCTTATCGTAAAGGTTCATGTTCACTTTAGCTAGCCATGATATTATGTTGCAATTCTATGTAAAGCATTTTATCAAACACCTTCCGTGCATCATACAGCTCTAAAGGTATAATATGAACATATATGAACATATGGAGACGTCACAAAATGCGGGGGAAACGGCCACCCATGGTGTTAGTGGCACTTTTATTAATAAAGGGGCCTTATAAACCACTACCAAATACAAGTGAAACATGAAATTATAACACTATATACCAAACATTAATAGGTAGATGAAAAAGAACATAAAGCATACTAATCGTATGCTAAGACGTTCAATCATAGTACATTAATAAGTGAAAGAAAAATTAGATCAGGTCACTAATGAGTGTGTGAAACAGAGCCCGAAACAGAGTACATGTTATGTGGAAGAAAAATGTGGTTACTGTTATTAGCACTGGAGAAAACAAGAACCATAGCCGAAACCAATGAAGATTGATTTCATAAGAGCTGGAAACTAAACCACATGGTGAGTGTAACTTTGTGGAATCCTCTCACCTTTGTGGAATGTTGTTGCTATCTTTGTGGAAGGGTTCGAGTGTGCATTTACTCTCTCACCTTTGGCTTCGCCATCACTCATACTTTCGCCCACATTTCTTTATGATATTATGTTACTTCAATTTCTTTATCTTGGGGACAATATTTGGATAGGTGAGGTCCACATAATCCCGCATTTCCAATGTACCTTGAAGCTTCAAAGGTCTGGAGTTGAGTGCTAGATGGAATCCTCCCCCAGACAAGTTGTTATGCGACATGTCAAGATAATCTAAAAACCTCATCTGAGACATGCTTGATTGCAACCATCCTGAGAAATAGTTTTTGGATAAATCCAAAGTTTCAAGTTCTTTCATTTGACCAATGTCTCTTGGGATCCCTCCACTTAAAGAGTTGTTTGACAAAGTCTAGTACCAACAATCCATGCAGATTGACAATTTCATATGGGATGTGTCCTGTCAGATTGTTGCTGGACAAATAGATGGCCTTCACTAATCTCAGACAGCTGCTAAATTCATTTACCTTTCCTTGCCATTTGATCATCGCACTGTCAACAAAGTTATTGTAAATTTAATCATAATAAATATAACTATCATTAGCTGAAAAGTCATCTAAAAGCCATGAAAAATGATGTATGTTCTGTTTCACAAAGAGCCCTTTTTGAGTCATGGTAAGATTATTCAAACACAATGGCATTGATCCATACAGGTTGTTTATTGAAAAGTCTAGGATTTGAAGATTTACTAATGGACATATCTCTAAAGGAATGATTCCAAATAAACTGTTTGATCTTAAGCTAAGAAAATACAACCCTGAAAAGTTTTCGCCAATCCAAACAGGAATATTTCCAATAAACTAGTTGCCCCCAAATTCAAAAGGCTTAACTTGGTGCAATTCCATATAGACAAAAGGTTTTCACCAGAGAAGTTGTTGTATAAACACAGGATCTTAAGTTGGTCCAAATATCTCATAAAGGAACTCTTCCTGAAAGAAATTTGTATCCTAGATTGAGAACTCTTAGTTTGGTCAAATTCCGCAAACAGTCCAGAAGTTTTCGGTTAACGAGTTACTTGAGAGATCAAGAAATTCCAATCCTTCATACATATGGCAAAAGAATGAGATTCCTCCATGAAATTTGTTTCTCGAAAGATTAAGAAAACTTATAACCGGGGGAAAAGCAGGTATAGGACATTGAAATAGTTCCATCTAAATGATTCGAAGATAGGTTCAACTGTTCAAGTATATTAGGGATGAAAAGTTTTGGATGACATGAGACAATGACCCTGTGAATTGGTTACTTGAAGCATGCAATACTCCTAACGTAGCTGATGTACATCAAGACAGGGTGCTCAGAAAGTCTGAAAGTTTCCCATCAAACATGTTGCCAGAGAGATAGAGCGCTCTAAGCCTATAGCCAAATAATGGGCACAACCCATGATACATGGATGAGTTGAGATTGTTATTGTTTTGAAAACCACAATGTGTGTGTAAGTGTATTACGGGGTATAATTGTATGGTGGTTACCACTACGGGGTCTAGTGAAGGGAGTGAATGCTGATGTAAGCTGAGGTGGAGGTGGTCGGTTAGGTCACCATTACTACTAGTCTAACGATGCAAACATAATCTAACGGCATTGAAACTTATTCAACCATTAAACACCTTAATTCTTACACGAACATCCAACGGCTAGCTTAATTCATAACAGCTACAAATACGCTTACAACAACTAACGGCCTTTAACCGAATACTCAAATCTAACAGCATTAACCCAAACAACCCAATTCAACAATAAAAACAAAAACCCAATAAAAATCAACAATCTTTAACCCTAACCCTAACCCTAACCCTAAAAACTCAATTCGATACCAAAAACAAACAAATCTACACCAAGTAACAAACTTTATCAATCAATCCAACATAAAAACCAAAACCCATCAACCATATTACAAAACCCAAACCCAAGATCCAAAAAATTAACCAAATAACAAAACCCAAACCCTAACCTTGTTTGGATTTCTTGAAACCGGTGTTGCCGTTAGCTCCGGCAGCTGGACGGCCACGTTTCTTGTTGAGTCCGAAGTCCATTGATGTGATTGAATTAGGGTTTGATGTTCGAAGAAGAAAAGCCCCAAATTGGAATGTGTGTGTGAGGTTAGTGATTGTAAAAGAGAGTGATCGGTTTCGGATTTTGGGGGCTTTTATTGATGTGAAAAGTTGGTCAAAGTCATTTTTTTTTTTAAGTTGGGTTTGTGTGGGCTTTGGGTTGGATTGGTGGGTCAAGAGGATAGCCCAATAAATGTCATATATCAATTTGGTCATTAACAAAGAATTCGATACCCGCCGCTAGGGGTGTTCATGGGTTGGGTAATTAACCGAACAAACCGAAAACCGAACCGAACCGAATTGAAAAAAAACTGAACCGAACATATAACCGAACCGAACTTGTTAAAACCGAACCGAACCGAATTAAAAATTCGATATTCGGTTTGGATATGGGTTTAGCTATCTGAATCGAAAACCGAATTTATATAAATATATATATTTTTTTATATATTTATATTATTTTATATATAAAAAATATCCATTAAAATTTTATATTAATATAAAAAACACTTTTTTATACTTGAAATAATTTTTTTTGCCAAAAATATATATATAATTAAATTTAAAAAAAATATAAATAGTGTAATTCAAGTACAAATTTTGGTTTTCGGTTTTGACCCATAACCGAACTGAATTTCGGTTCGGTTCTCGGTTCGGTTTTCGGTTATGACCCAAAACTTTTTTTTAACCGAACAACCCGAACCGAATAAACCGATTAACCGAGAACCGAACCGATGAACACCCCTACCCGCCGCGTTGCGGCAGGCGTTTTTATGCCTTTTTTTGTCGTTATCGTTTTGTTATCGTAGTTAGTTGTTGTTTTTGAAATTGATATGTCAGGTTTTAATGCATTTTTTGTATTCACTTTTTATTTTGCTTAAATCATTTCAGATATAATATCTTTAGTGCAAACATCATCTGCCAAAGGTTTAAAAATTATATTCTGAACCATTATCTATTTGTTATCTATAAAAACTAATGCCACGAAACTTTGTAAAATGTTCAGATATCAATTTGCACTTTTGATGATAGGCCAAACTACAAATAGAATGGGCTGACATTGCCATTTTATAAATTGACTATGATTATATGATGCACTTTGTTTCACTAAGACTATAGCTTTATACATTTTTCTTAAAAGTGCATATTTGGTGGTGATGTTATGCGAAATGCTGGCTATCTCAAACTCCTATCAACATCTCACAATTGTATAATACATGCTTCGATCGATGAACATGTTGATGCAAACGACTGTTTGCATTCCATGGGGATATCAGAAGAAGGTCATGTTTAATCCAAGAGATGGAAATAAAACACATGCACTTGGTAAGTTGGTAATGATGTCAATATATGATGTTCTAACCGGGTTGAATGGCTATGTGTTACACTAATTTTTTGTTCTTCGATTTCGAAATAAATATGTCATTTAATTTAGTATTATCGTAAATTGTTAGCTTGTAGTTAATTCATACACTAAAGACAACATATATTTCTCAAATGAATAATATTTCGTCATATATATTTTTTGTAATTATATCTACTTGTTTCAATTTTAATATGGTATCGACATGCGTGATGTAAAAATTTGAAAATATGATAATGTAAGTTTTTTTATTATATCTACTGCGCATGGTTTAGTTACTCAATACACCAATATTAAATGTCATTACGTGTACGACCAATTTTCGTGCATGATCGACTATTAGACACGTAATTCATTTGGTCTGAAATGAAAAGTTGTAAAAACTTCAAAAAGTACGACATAATAATATACAATAGTCCACCTAGAATAGAATAGCGGAAGGGGTCATTCAACGGCCGAAGTCAAACGATACATTTTACTATTTGTATTATAGTAGTACACTAAAAACGGGCCAGAAGCATGGGCCAAAGAAAACTGTGAACTGGACTATAGAGTTGGGCTGTTGTAAAAAATAAATTTTTAATGCTTTCATCAACACATCAACACAATTAGTAGTATATAGAATTAGAACCAGGGTTCTAAACAGCGAGGCGTGGCCTTCACGTTATGAAAAGGCTAAGGCATCGTCTCTAGGCGTAGCGTGCAATAAAACGTGATAAGGCGTGATAAAGCGCGCTATAGCGCAAGGCGTAACGCCTTTTTTTTTTTTTTAATATTTGATTAAAACTAGCCGGTTACCCACGCGATGCTAAATATTTAATAAAAGTCATATCATTGATAAACGATGGTAATAGTTTATTAGTGCTAGAGTTGGGATCCCCTAGAAATGATCAAAAATTAAAAAGACTAAAAAGTGTTTCTAGCCACTAAGCTAGTGCCATGTGTTCCCCACCAACTCCCATTCTTTTTTCTTTAATATTTTCGGTTAGAGGGCATTTTGGTCATTTGACCCATTTTTTTTAATTCCCCCTCAAATTTCAAATGCAAATAACTTTTAAACGAAAAACTTTTACAAAAAACCGATTCACCATAATTTTTAAAATTTAATCCTCTTTAATTTGGTATAAATCTTTTTAATTTTTTCGAAACTTTTTTTTGACATATTCATTGGGTCATGATTTTCTTGAAAATTTTAGCATTTTCGGCTCTAATTTTGTCTACTTTAAAGACCGAATTTTGCAAAACTTAAAACACGAAATTTGTAGCTTCTTGGCCATTCTTTACCTAGAAATTTGAATCACTCAAATCCGATATGATATGAGTGAGATATCGCGCGTTAAAGATGACGTCTTAGTCATATTTAGTGCACATAAAGTGTTTGATAAATGACTAAAAGAGATTTTTCATATAAAAACACATTTAAATGCACTAATTGGTCAAGTTATTTTCAATTTAACAAAACTATCAGGTTGTTTTGTTAAGTAGAATTGATGAACCCAAACATTTGATCAAATTGATGAACCTAAAAAAATTGATAAACCTGAAATTTGATGAACCTGAAAAGAACTGTGATCAATTTGATGAACCCAAACATTTGATCAAATTTGATGAACCTGAAATTGATGAACCTGAAAAGAACTGTAATCACTTTGATGAACCCAAACATTTGATCAAATTGATGAACCTGAAAAAATTGATGAACCTTAAAAGAACTGTGATCAAATTAATGAACCTGAAAAGAACTGTGATCACTTTGATGAACCCAAACATTTGATCAAATTGATGAACCTGAAAAAATTGATGAACCTTAAAAGAACTGTGATCAATTTGATGAACCCTAACATTTGATCAAATTTGATGAACCTGAAATTGATGAACCTGAAAAGAACTGTGATCAATTTGATGAACTCAAACATTTGATCAAATTGATGAACCTGAAATTTAATGAACCTGAAAAAATTGATGAACCCAAGCATTTGATCAAATTTGATGAACCTGAAATTGATGAATCTGAAAAAATTGATGAACCTGAAATTGATGAACCAAAGTAACTGATGAACAAAATGTCTTTTTTAAAAATCAGTTAATAAGGTTAATCGGTTAATATGGTTCATCAGTTAAAAAAAACAACAACAACAAAAAAACAAAAAAAAACAAAACTTTTTGAATCTTACATTAATAAAATGACTAAAGGTGCATTGTTGTACAAAAATTAGTGCATTTAACTCAGTTTTAAGACTAAAAATCTAAGCTAAACATTTCATCAAACACGTTGTATGCAACAAATATGAATAAAACGTTATCTTTAACATACGATATCTCACTCATATCATATTGGATTTGAGAGATTCAAATTTCTGGGTAAAGAGTGAACCAAAATCTACGACTTTCATGTTTTAAATTTTTCACGATTCGTCATTTATGATGGTACAAAATAAGGTCGAAAATGCCCAAAAAATAAAGAAAATTAACACCCATTTCGTATGTAAAAAAAAAGTTTCGAGATTTTTAACAAAATTTATACCAATTAAAGAGGATTAAATTTTAAAAATTATGGTGAAATCGGTTTTTTCTAAAAGTTTGTCGTTTAAGAGATATGTGCGTTTGAAATTTGAGGTGGAAAAAGAAAAAACGAGTAATTTTACTATTTTGCCCATATCCATATTTTTTAAATAAAATAAATGGGAGACACGTGTTAGCACCAAATTTCTTTTTAGGCTTTGCAAAGTTTGGGTACTTTGAAAGGGATCGCTTGTCATTAGGGCTATAACTTGCAAGAAATTTCATTTAATTCGTAGAAGTTAAAATAGCACATAGATCAATAAGTTGTCATCGTGAATCTTGCTAAAGGATAAGGATCCTCAAATGTTTAACCTCTCATGTTCGGCATGTTGAATAGTACGTTATCATACGTGATTACGTTCACTAGGATGGAACAACGGCACAAGTACCAGTTTCCTTTTATCTTCCTAACAAACAAATGATGCACTTAAGAAACAATACACAAGTTGTTTAAACTGAAGTAATAAAACTAAGCACTAAGAACATAAGAAGTTATAAAATCAATCATTCAAAAGTTAACGAAAACATCAAACAAACATTACTAGAATTAACTTCAAGATAGATGCATGGATCTTTTAAGCACGGTCCTATACAAAAAGCAAGTTTATACCACAATGTGCTGTGATCATCTTGACTCTTCAACAACGTCAAACTCTGGTAGTCGATCAAGATACTGGAGGATCACCCTTCATTAACTAAGAAACTAAAATATTTGCGTGAGTAAATTATAGTTACAAAAATACATCAGTTATTATCAAATTTACAATGAATCAAATAACCAAATATAGTTGACTTAAGTTATCCGTAAAGAGAATAGAGTTTTAAGTACTCATAGTTCAATAATCATAAAATTATAACAACCAAGTGCTTTAACTTGCTAACGTTTGTGTGTCACAACAAGTCAGCGGTACCCTAGACTCTGTTAGTGCATTAAAATATGTCATTTAGTATGATATTCAAATGCAAATCTAGTTCAACAAAGTAGTGTAACGTGGGAGTCAATTCAGGTTGTTATACATGCTTTTCTTGCAAATAACATATCGACCACATCCTTAGTTTTATTCTTGGATGCAGAAATTCATTGCTTGAATAGTTTGGATGCCATATATAAGACAACTAGGATTGATAATATCAAATGTTGACGGCTATTTTTATAACCAAATAGGTGAAATCATGAAAACAATGACATCAACCCAAGTTGTGAACATGTCACGATGGTATATTTTTACACAACACGGGGAAATGGCCACCCATGGTGTTAGTGGCAATTTTATTAATAACAAGGCCTTAGTTAAAAACCCTTATACAAATACAAATAAAGCATGATATTACAATACGATTCTACCAACATAATGTGAACAATAATAAGTAGAGAAAAAAAAAACATAAAAAAAAGTAGAAAACAAGAAGCACTATGCACGTGCAACCCTTTGCACTCTTGCAATGAACACCAACACCTTTACATACACCCAATCCTTCAAGCAATTGTGAAAGTAGAAAAAAACATGTCTGAGACGACGATTGAGAAGTAAAGCACTACATGCTATCCAAAATGCAGTTGAAAAACCAGTGGCCCCTCCAATATAAAACCATCTTTGAAGTTCATCTGCATCACCCTCACTATCACGGACCGGTGGAACTCCTTTATCTTCATTTTCGAGACATTTTGTCGTTGTAGGAGGTCCACAAAGTCCTGCATTTCCCACAAACCTTTCAGATGGGAAGGACTGGAGTTGAGTGCTGGATGGAACTCTCCCCGACAGGTTATTATATGACACGTCTAGATCATTTAATGAATGCATCTCAGACATGCTTGATGGCATCTCTCCTGAAAACATGTTTCTAGATAGATTCAAAGTCAACAATGTCGCCATTTGACCAATGTCTCGTGGAATCTCTCCAATTAGAGCGTTGTTTGACAAGTCTAGTACCAACAATCCATGCAGATTGGTAACTTCATTTGGGATTTGTCCTGTGAGATTGTTGCTAGACAAATCAATGGTCTTCACCAATCCCATAGTGCTACTAAACTCATTTACCCTTCCTTGCCACACTATCATCAAATGGTCAATATAGGAATTGTCAATAAGTTCTGTATAATTAGATCTACCCCCTTCAATTGACCATTGATAATGATGAATGTTTTTATTCGAAACAAATCTTTTTTGTACCATGGTAGTGAAATTATTCACGCATGAGGGAATTTTTCCATGGAGGTTGTTTATTGACAAATCTAGGATTTGAAGAGTTACTAACTGACATATTTGTTGAGGAATGGTTCCGTAGAAATTGTTTGATCTTAGGCTGAGAACATACAACCTTGGCAAATATTCCCCAATCCAAACAGGAACATTACCAAAAAACTTGTTGGCCCCAAAATCCAAAACTCTTAAGTTGGTGCAATTCTGTAAAGAAAAAGGGAGTTCTCCAGAGAATCCATTGTTGTATAAGCTCAATGTCTCGAGTTGACCCAAACATCCTACAGAGGGAGGAATACTTCCTGACAGATGGTTATGTCCTAAGTTGAGAACTTTTAGATATACCAAGCTCTGCAAACAGTCAGGAAGTTCCCCGATCAATGAGTTATAAGAGAGATCAAGATATTCAAAATCTCTCCAACTTTTAGAGATGAAGTCGCCCTGTTTATTGAAATTTTCATACATTTGACACAAGAATGAAATTCCTCCATGGAATTTGTTTCTGGACAGATCTAAAAATCTTATACTTGGTGGAAAAGCAGGTATCGGACCATAAAAGCAGTTGAAACTCAAATCTATTAAATCAACTGAGAAGTTGAAAGAGGGTTTTGATAATGATTCTGGTAATCTGCCACTGATGTTGTTGAAAGAGAGATCCAAATAACTCAATTGAGAAGACATCCACTGGTTCCAATACTCTGTAGAAACTGTGTCTGAAATGCTATTGTTGGAAAGATCAAGATGTTTGAGATTTTTCAGTTTTTGTATGCATTTGGGGAAACGAGGCCCTAACTTGTTAGAACTGAAATCTATGTATTGTATACTCTGAGAAATGTTTGACACATCATCATTAGAAAGAGCTTCTCCAAGTGAATTGGAAGATAGGTCTAGTGTTTGAAGATTGGGTAGTTTCCAAAGTTTGTAACTTATAGTTCCATCTAACTGATTCGAAGATAGGTTCAAGTATGTGAGGGATGACAAGTTTTGGATTTCATCAGACAATGGCCATGTCAATTGGTTACTTGAAGCATCCAATCCTTCAAACGTAGCTGATGTGCATCCAGACAAGCTATTCAGAAAATCTGAAAGTTTCCCATCAAACTTGTTGCCAGAGAGATAAAGCTGTACAGTGTAAATCAAATCCAATGAAGCTAAAGTTTTGGATTGGGTGCCAATTAATGGACACAACCAACGAAACATGGATGAGTTGAGATTGTTGTTATCGAGATGAAGTTTAAGAAAAAATTTAAACATAGATGAAGAGTTGACAGATGGAGAATATGGATGCATGACTTGTGAGAGGTCACAACCTCTTAGACTTAACTCTTCTAGGATTTCGAGACCTATAACTACATTTACCCAGTTATTTGCTTTGGCCAGAGAAATTCCATCCATATAAAGGACTCTTAAATAAGATAGAGAAGACAACCAATCTAATTTTTCAATTGTACAACTTCTAAGGGAACCTAGATAAAGGGATTCCAAATTGGTGAGGTTTCCAAATTCGGGAGGAATGGTACCATATAAAGTGTTGTTTGAAAGGTCAAGGTACGTTAATTTGGTCAAGAAACCAATGGATCTAGGAATGGTTCCATTGAAATTATTCCATTCAAGGAAAAGGTTGTTTAATTCAGTCAAGGAACCAATGGATCTCGGAATGCTTCCAATGAAATCATTCTTACTAATGTCAATGTGTGTTAATTCGGTTAAGGAACCGATGGAAATTGGAATGGTGCCACTGAAATTATTCTCACTAAGGTCGAGGAATGTTAAATTGGTTAAGGAACTCAGGGACTCAGGAATGTTTCCAATAAACTGATTGTGACCAAGGTTAAGAAACGTTAACTGGGTAATGTGACCAATGGACTTAGGAATGGATCCAGTAAACTGATTCGAAGACAGGTCAAGATAAGTTAAACGGGTCATGTTACCAATGATTCCAATGAGCTGACCAATGGTTCCATTAAAAGAATTGTAGGAAAGGTCAAAATGACTCAAGTAGCTTAAGTTAACCAACGAAAGGGTAATCTCACCTCCCACCCAATAGTAGTTCAATCGAAGCTCCGTGACATGACCTGTTTGGTTGTTGCACGTGACACTATCCCATTTACAGCAATCATCTTCCTCTTCAGGTCTCCATGTATAGAGTATGTCATCTGGATCTTGAAGGTGAGCTTTGAAATCAAGAAGAGCTTGCCTTTCCTTATCGATGCACGTATGAGCAGCTCCTACAGCTGCTGCAACCAGTTGTTGGTGACCAAAGGAAGTGGTAGTTGTGGTATTAAACAACAGCAAGACAAGTGACAAAATAAACAAAACATGAGTATGCATAAAGTAAAAGTAAATATTTTCTCTCATAATGTATGGTGTATAAAATTTTATTGATGTTTTTTGATGTGATAATGAACACATATACCTCTATGCAGCTTTATATAGACTTCGCTAACAAAGAATTGAACTAGATGGATATGAATTTGTGTGGAGCATGTTGACGTATGTACCCTCCGGATACATGCCGAACAAGGGTATGATCTCCGGATATGCATCAGGTAAAACATTCTCAGACGTGTTCGAACCATACGAACCAATATCCGAAGGGTTGCGAATATCCGCGTGACCCCAGCCCTCCGGATATCACATGCCCTTCGGATAAGCCAACAAGTACTTGGACCAAAGTACAAACAAGTACACCAAAGTATATGGTAATGGAGTCTAAACTAGCGAACATTATGGGCTAAGTACGAACCAGCCTGGCACTTCATGTAGAGAGTCTATAAATAGAGGGGAAATCTTCATTTAAGGTTAACTAATTCTCTACCACTCTCTAGTTTTATTCATACTTTCTCTCACCTAAATATATACTTACTCTCACGCCGGAGGTTGGTCCTGGGATACATTCCCGGGACGAGTCTAACGGACGTATTTGTTTTGCAGATATCCGAAGTAACACGCAATAAGCAAGAACCATACCGAATCCGGAGGACCTACTCTAGTCCGAAGGATTCATCTCGCTTGTTCGAAGTAGAAGCAAACTTTTACTTCAACAAATTGGCGCCATCCGTGGGACCCGTCATTCACTCTACCGAAGCTCAAAAATGACAGGTCCTTCTCCAACCACACCCGAAGGATCCGGAAGTCGTCCGGATAACAATACCAATCCTGTTAACCTTGAACAAATCCAAAGTCACTTCGCTGCTCTAAAATCTCTCATCCAACAATACAATGTCTCGGGAGAAACACCGATTGACCCCATCCAACTCGACTTTGAGGTTGCCGGATCTCATGATGTCGAAGCCCAAAAAGCCGAAGAGGAAAGGACGGACGACTTATCCAAGCCTTTCAAGGCAGCGTCCAAGAGTCCGTTTACCCGGAGGATCATCGATTTCTCCGGACCAAAGGGTTCAAAGTATCTGATGCCCTCTCACTTAAAGTTGTACAACGGATCTACAGATCCTGATGATCACATCACCAGATTCGAAGGGGCGGCCAATCAAGGTGCGTGGCCCATGCCCATTTGGTGCATGATGTTCCAGCAGACCCTGGACGACGCTGCTAGAGCATGGTTTGATCGTCTTCCGCGAGGTAGTATTAACAATTGGGATGAATTGAGTGAGCAGTTTGTTCAGAGGTTCGCCCTTCGTAGAAAATGTATCAGAGATCCGATGGAAATTACCAAGATCGTCCGTAGAGCCAACGAAGCCCTCCCGGAATTTAAGGAACGATGGACGGATGAGGCTAGCCGTATTTCAGGAGTACCAGAGCTGATGCAGATATCCTCTTTTATTGATGGTTGTAAAAGTCCGGAGCTAGCGAAGAGATTCTCCGAGAAGGTTCCCCGGAGCATAACCGAAATGATGATGCGAGTTGATGACTTCGTCCGTTCCGAAAGAGTGTATCGGCTAACGGAAGTACCGAAGGGAGAAAGACTGGATAATTTTCGTAGAGACTATCAACCTAATCCGTACGGCCGAAATGACCATAACACACAACGGTCCTCCTTCAGGGGAAACCACAGGAAAGATGTTCAAGACTTCAAACCAAGACGAAATGAAAATTTCGCACCATACATGCCCAGACGAAACGACAATAACACCTATCGGACGGACTACCGGAGAGATCATCGGCGTGACGATGGAAATAGAAGAGATACCAGACCATTAGACTTGAACATGCTCACAAAGGCCCCTAAAGAGATCCTTTCAACGGAACACCAGCTCAGGCTACCGGCACCCCCGCCATTAAGAGGAAGACCGTCAAGAGAAAACATGGATAAATACTGCGATTATCATGGAGAGAAAGGCCATCTCACCAACGACTGTCACAATCTGAAAGAACAACTCAAGATAGCCCTGGATACCGGCAAGCTTGACCACCTGATCAGAGATGTCCGACAAAGAGACAGAGCACCGCCCAGAAATAACCAGCAAAACAACCAAGGTCGAATCATCAATATGGTCCGATACCAAGAAAAGAATCCGAAACGAAAGACGATAGATCAGGAAGAAGAGTGGATGAGAGCCCCCATAAGCTTTCCTCCGATCCTTCCGGGGGATGCTTCCGATGAACCGCTTATAGTAGAAGCAGAGATTGAGGGATATACTGTACGGAGAGTATATGTCGACCAAGGTGCATCGGTAGAAGTGATGTATGAACACTGCTTCCTAAATCTGGACCCTTCCATCCGATCACGTCTATCTAAGACAAACATACCACTGATAGGATTCGCGGGAGAAGCCATAAATCCGTTGGGAAAAATCGAGTTAGAAGTCTGTTTCGGAAACGAAGGGTTGTACCGCCGAACTATCATGAAGTTCGCAGTAATCAGGTCTCCCTCCCCATACAACGTGATACTGGGTCGTTCTGGAATCAAAAAACTTAGGGCCATCCCGTCAACCATACACTCCATGATGAAATTCCCAACACCGAGAGGTATTGCCACTCTGGTAACCCGATCGGTCATTATCTCAGAGTGTAGAAAGCTCGAAGAAAAGTTCTTGATGGGAAGGGAAACGCAAGTAGAGATATCCCCAGAAATCACCATTGAAGAAACTACTGGAACCGAAGAAGTATTGGTTCATCCGGCATATCCGGAACAGCTAGTAACAATAGGAAGGAATTTTTCAAAAGAGAGGCGAAGACAACTAGTAACGTTGCTCAAAAACAGCCGAGACGTTTTCGCATGGAAGCCTTCAGACATGACTGGCGTTCCCCGTTGGGCCGCCGAACATAAGCTCGACGTAAATATCCAAGACAAACCGGTGGCACAGAAAAAGAGATTTTTCTCGGAAGAAAAGAACCAAGCCATAAATCGGGACGTGGAAGAATGGCTAAAGGCCGGAATAATCAGACCCGTCCGGTATCCGACGTGGATTTCTAACCCCGTACTGGTGAAAAAACCGGACAACAGCTGGAGGATGTGCATCGATTTTAAGAACCTAAACTCATCATGTCGTAAAGATTACTACCCTTTACCCGAAATAGACTGGAAGATTGAATCGGTGATAGGGTTTCGCTACAAGTGCTTCTTGGACGCTTACAAAGGTTATCACCAAGTGCAGATGGCAAAAGAAGACGAAGAGAAAACAGCATTCTATACGGATCGGGGAACATACTGTTATGTCAAAATGCCATTCGGATTGAAAAATGCCGGAGCAACCTACCAGAAATTGGTAGATTCTAACTTCCGGAAGCAAATTGGCCGGAACCTGGAAGTATATGTAGACGACATGGTGATAAAAAGCCAAACGGAAAAAGAATTGTTAGCCGATATAGCTGAAACATTTGACAATCTCCGAGAAATAAACATGAAGCTAAACCCTCAGAAATGCTCCTTCGGAGTAGAGGAAGGGAAATTCCTCGGGTATATGGTGACATCCGAAGGGATTAGAGCAAACCCCAAGAAAACCAGAGCAATCGCTGATATGCAATCACCAAAATCGTTAAAGGAAATGCAAAGCTTAAGTGGCAAACTTGCAGCACTCAATCGTTTCTTGTCCAAATCTGCCAAAAGATCTTTGCCTTTCTTCGAAACATTAAAAAATATCACAAAAGACGACAAAGAAAAGTACCAATGGACTGACGCGGCTGAAAAGGCTTTCCAAGAAATGAAGAAAATGATTCTGGAACTACCATGCCTAGCGACACCGAAACCAAAAGAAGACATGTACCTATACCTGTCAGCCGCAATGGAAGCAATAAGTGGGGTGTTAATGGTCGAAAGGGAAGGACGACAGATACCAGTTCATTATGTGAGCCGGACCTTACACGAAGCCGAAAAGAGATATGCTCCGGTCGAGAAACTGGCTTTAGCATTGTTACATCTGTCCAGAAGATTAAGGCGATATTTCGAAGCTCACCCTGTCAAAGTTATCACGGATCATCCTATCAAGCAAGTGCTAAATCGAGCGGAAGCTTCCGGACGATTAGCCAAATATACGGTGGAATTAGGAGCTTACAACATCACCTACGTACCCCGGAATGCCGTCAAAGGACAGGTACTGGCTGATTTCATCAATGAAGTACCCATCGGAACCATTTGTCCTGATCCGAAAAGGAGGGGCAAGGAGATATGTAACATCTCTGATCCGGAAGAATGGACCTTATACACAGACGGAGCCTCTAGTCGAAAAGGTTCCGGAGCAGGACTTGTGTTAATTAGTCCGGAGAAAGAAGAATACACCTATGCTCTCCGTTTAAATTTTGAAGCTACCAACAACGGAGCAGAATACGAAGCACTTCTAGCCGGATTAAGAATTGCAAAAGAAATGCATATAGAAGCACTGGACGTGCGAGTAGACTCTAACCTGGTGGCAAGCCAAATTAATGGAGAGTTCACTGCGTACAAGGAGAGCATGACAAAATACCTCGCGAAAGCCAAAGAATACATCGCTTGTTTCAAACGCTTCAAAATAAAGAATATCCCGAGAGCTCAAAACCAAAAAGCAGATGTGCTAAGCAAGCTAGCATCCGTAGCATTCGACCATTTAACAAAAGAGGTCCTGGTAGAAGTGTTAGAGAAGCCGTCCACCGAAGAAGAAACAGTCAACACAATAGTAGAAGAAGAAGAGGAAAATTGGATGTCCCCCATATTCCGATGCTTAAACGAAGGTATATGGCCGGAGGATCAGAATGAAGCTCGAAATCTCCGTATGAAGATAAGTCACTACACGCTAGTTGACAATGTGCTATTTAAAAAATCCTACCTCGGACCAATGTTACGATGTGTCAGACCCCTCCAAGCCAATTACATAATCCGAGAGGTGCATGAAGGAGCGTGTGGCATGCACTCCGGACCCCGGACCGTGGTAGCCAAACTCATGCGACAAGGCTATTATTGGCCAACTATGCACCGGGATGCTAGAGAAGTCATCCGAAGATGTGATGCCTGTCAGATACATGCTCCGGTCCCAAAGTTACCAAAAACGGCGCTTACTTCCGTCATGGCACCATGGCCCTTCTTCCAATGGGCAATCGACGTTTTGGGGCCTTTGCCCGAAGCTCCAGGAAAAATTAAGTATGTTATTGTGGCAATAGACTATTTCACAAAGTGGATGGAAGCCAAACCGTTGGCCAAGACAACCGGAAAGGAGGTTAAAAAGTTTGTATGGGACAACATCGTCTGCAGGTTCGGACTACCCAAGATAATTGTCACAGACAACGGAAGTAACTTTGTGGGAGATCCATTCAAAAGTTGGTGTGAAAGGTTAAACATCACACAAATCAACACGGCCGTAGCTCACCCTCAAGCCAATGGGTTGGTTGAAAGAGCTAACAAAAGCCTAATGAAGGGATTTAAGTCCCGGCTCGGAAGAGAAAGAGCAGGATGGGTAGATGAGTTACCTAACGTACTATGGGCTTTCCGGACCACTCTGAAAACCAGCAACGGAGAAACCCCTTTCAGTCTGACTTATGGAAGTGAGGCAGTCATTCCGGCAGAAATTGGTATGCCTACCTTCCGGACTATGATGGCAAACCCTGAAAACAATGACGATGAGCTAAATCTAAATTTAAACTTACTAGAAGAACGGAGAGAAATGGCAGCCATAAGAGAAGCAAAATACAAAAAGAAGGTAGAGCAATATTACAACCGGAGGGTTAGACCCGAAGCCTTCAAAGTAGGAGATTTCGTGTACCGAAAAAACGAAGCAAGCAGAGTGGAAGATCAGGGAAAACTGGGACCTAATTGGGAAGGCCCATATCGGATAACGGAGGCCTATCAGCACGGCACATACAAGCTCCAAACCATGGACGACGTGGAAGTACCCCGCACATGGCATGCAATTAATTTGAAGAAATGTTTTATGTAACCTATTATGTACTTTGATTTTTCAGGACCTATTGTAAGGCATGAGCCATTTTCGCATCAATAAAAAGTCCGATGCATTTTTCACCACATAAAGTTATTTTCCGAAAAACACAGGTTGTCCAATGAATAAAACCCCAAACGGGTATTAATATGGCCAAGATCCGAAGGGTACAGGTTACCCCGTCAAAGAAAACCCCAAACGGGTATTAATATGGCCAAGAGCCGAAGGGTACAGGTTACCCCGTCAAAGAAAACCCCAAACGGGTATTAATATGGCCAAGAGCCGAAGGGTACAGGTTACCCCGTCAAAGAAAACCCCAAGAGGGTATTAATATGGCCAAGAGCCGAAGGGTACAGGTTACCCCGTCAAAGAAAACCCCAAGAGGGTATTAATAAGGCCAAGAGCCGAAGGGTACAGGTTACCCCGTCAAAGAAAACCCCAAGAGGGTATTAATAAGGCCAAGAGCCGAAGGGTACAGGTTACCCCGTCAAAGAAAACCCCAAGAGGGTATTAATAAGGCCAAGAGCCGAAGGGTACAGGTTACCCCGTCAAAGAAAACCCCAAGAGGGTATTAATAAGGCCAAGAGCCGAAGGGTACAGGTTATCCCGTCAAATAAAGATAAGAGGAATAAGCCATGGTCTAGATCCGTAAGGCATATGTTGTCCGGAAAACGGAACCCCACGAGTACATAATTAAAAAGACAAGTTACGTAAATTGCGTATTACTCAGAAATACACATGTAAGTTAAAAACAATACGGATAACAAAAAAGTGATATATTCATATGATCCAAATTCGGTTACATCAAATATTCCGAAATAACGGAATAACAAAAATTGAATTTTAACCCTATTCTATTACATCAATTGGTAAGCTTCACAAGGAATCCGAGATACCTAAATCCATAGTCAAAATGGAGGTATCCGGACTCCAACATACAAACATATGGTAAGCTTCAGGTGAAGACGGAGGCATTCTGAGTGTCGGAAGGATTCTCGATGTGAGATTCAACCGCCGGACCCTCAGTAGTTGACTCTTCGGCTGGGGCAGGATCAGGAACCAAGGCGTTCAGCTCATCAAATTTCCGGAAGATAGTTTCCCGGATCTTCTGAATGTAAGGATAATCCTGAGACAAAGCCTTGTCGTACAACGGACCATATTTGGCCCCGGCCTCCATATCCATTCCCTCGATCTCCCCTAGCAACTTAGCCGCTTTCTCCGGCTCCTCAAACAAACCTGCCCCATCGATCAGCCCCGAAAGATAAAACAAGTTGAAGGGCTCTGCCAAGGCTGATCGGAACTCATGACTCCCGAGAAAACGATGGATAGCTTCCGGGATAAATTCATTCACAATGCGGTTCCTATCCACCTTGGCGTTACCAGCGGTCACAGCAAGATCAACCTTCTCCTGACAAAGTTCGCTGTAAGCCTTTTCTTCATCCTTCAGCTTCTGCTGGGCCTCGGCCAACTGCCCCTCCAGCAACCTAATCTTCTCAGCCTGCTCACCGGACACTTTCCTCCACTCATTCTTTTCTAACTCAAGATCACCAACCCTCCCCTCCAAACTTGCATTCTCTGCACGAAGCTTCCTCAACCCCTCCGGATTCACCTCGGCACACTCCTTGTGTTCGTCCTTCAATTTCTGAAACTCTCCGGACATTTGCTGGAACATCTTCCAGTTATCATCCAAGGTTTTATCACAGATCTTGTGAGTCTCAGACAATTTTTGATGCTCCTTGAAGAGGGACTCAAAACGGAAAATAACATCCGCTTGAACCGTAGCACATTTGCCCAGCATCAACCAGGACCTTCGGATAGCTTCCTCATCACTCTGATCATCCAAATATTTCTCCTCTCTAGGAGTCGCCAAATTGATCATCATATCCCTACAGACATTCGCATTATTCATGCGATGCCCCCTCCTCACCGACCAAGCAGGAACAAAAACATCTTCATCATCACCATCCCCCTCTATATCAACCTCTGTATCCTCCTCAGTAGCAGTTTCCTTCCCCGGACGGCGGGAGGCAGACTCCGAACCACCTGACAACAAAGTTTATATTCAGACGATAAAAAATGCCGGAAAGAAAGACAACTAAAAATATATAAGCAAAAAAGTAAGTCATAACATACCAGCACCTGATCCTCTGGATTTCTCCTTCAAAATTTGATCCGGATGTAATGAACGGATAGGCTCCGGCCTCTCCAGGGACTCTCCGGTGTCCAAGTCAATAACTGTATCACCCGCGGAAATCTTGCTTCTCTTGTGAAGGCGAGAAGAAACACTCCCTGCTCCGGTTCTTTTCAACGGAGGCTTCTTTGAACCCGCCTTCCCAGCCTGCTCCTTCTTTTTATCCTTCGCAGCAACCACCTTATCATCAGCAACCTCCACACCCTTCAGCTCCTCCGTTTTCTCCGGTACTTGAGTATTGGAGGCCAACGGTGGGGTAACGTGCACTTCACGAACGTGCCCTTCCGGAAACGGGGCACCTTGGATAATCTGTGCAGTCTTTCGAATGGAAGGCTTCTTCAGATAATTCGACATGGTTATACCTGCGGAAAAGCAAAACTCAGCGTTAAAAAAATAAAAAAGACGAGCAATATAAAAACACACATTATAACAAAGGCTATACCCCTCCCCTGCTCATCCCTGAATGCCGGACGATAACCCGGAAACTCCCAATGATCCGATAGACCCAGGGCATACAAGAACGCTTGCGGAATTTGGCAAGGTTCTATGATCGTCTCAGAAAGCCTTTCGGCATGAGTAACATCATACTCGCTTGCCTTCGGAAACGGATCCGACACGTCTGAATCCGAATGTCTCCATGGCATAGAAAACGGAATGGCTCGCCTATCGATCAAGAAAAAATTGTACTTCCAACCTTTCAGACAAGAAGGAAATTCCCCAAAACAAACCTTTCTATCCCTATGAATACGTTTCTCGAAAGAGAACCAATCACCCTGCTTACTAAGCTTATAGAAAACACGGAACAGAGGAGTGGTAGGAGGAATGTGCATGCTACGGCAATACACCTCAAAAAGGGTAGCACGGTGCATACCCAACGGAACCAGCTGAGAAATATGAACTTTGAAATACCTAATGACCTCTAAAAGAAAGGTAGAAAAAGGGACAACGAGGCCACCCTCAAAAAAGTACTCCGCGTATAAGCCAGTGGCATCCTCCGGAAGACGGTTCATCGTCATACCTGACGGAGGTATCCTAGGATGTAAATCCTCCGGTATTCCGAACGCTTTCACTACTGCGATCACATCAGAATCGTCCATCGCAGACATCCTTAAGTGCATATCTTTCTTCACGTGAGAACCGTCCGGATTAGACACATCTTCGTACTCAAACGATGCTGTGGATTCCGACATAATGGACGAAGAGGAGGGGAGAATAAGCCAAACAACAAAAAAAACTAAACGGGCTGAAACGTACCTCAAAGACGACGCGAATAAATCGTTCGGAATACGGAGAAGATGAGATGAGTCAGAGATGTGTGTGTGAAATAAAATTACGGTGCAGTAAATAAAAGAAATGGGACTATTTATAGGCAGTAAAAATGGGCGGGAAAGGGACACGTCACCCGTAGGGCTAACGTGTCAACCATCCACACCATGTCTCTCAGAAGGTGCATACGTGTTCCAATCCAAACGACGCGGTAAAAAATGACGGCGCACCTTAAACGACACCTTAATTACTTTTGGCATTTTGCATGACAAGCAAAAAGGCAAAGCCATGACCTACCCTCCGGAAAAACGCAAAAAAAATAAAACTTAGTATCACACCATTGGCATAACCAATACTGTGATACTGGGGGGGACATGTTGACGTATGTACCCTCCGGATACATGCCGAACAAGGGTATGATCTCCGGATATGCATCAGGTAAAACATTCTCAGACGTGTTCGAACCATACGAACCAATATCCGAAGGGTTGCGAATATCCGCGTGACCCCAGCCCTCCGGATATCACATGCCCTTCGAATAAGCCAACAAGTACTTGGACCAAAGTACAAACAAGTACACCAAAGTATATGGTAATGGAGTCTAAACTAGCGAACATTATGGGCTAAGTACGAACCAGCCTGGCACTTCATGTAGAGAGTCTATAAATAGAGGGGAAATCTTCATTTAAGGTTAACTAATTCTCTACCACTCTCTAGTTTTATTCATACTTTCTCTCACCTAAATATATACTTACTCTCACGCCGGAGGTTGGTCCTGGGATACATTCCCGGGACGAGTCTAACGGACGTATTTGTTTTGCAGATATCCGAAGTAACACGCAATAAGCAAGAACCATACCGAATCCGGAGGACCTACTCTAGTCCGAAGGATTCATCTCGCTTGTTCGAAGTAGAAGCAAACTTTTACTTCAACAGAGCACATAACACTTGGAATAAAGATCATGGAATAAAGTTGATGTCCCAAATTAGACGTTCAAAGACTCTCAAGTCTTGTCAATTATTGTGTAAATGTATATCCAGTCAGCGACTCTGATGGAGCTGGCAAAATTGATGTAAAAATAGGTTGGGTTTTTGATAAAAATGAAATGGTCAAGTGAGAAATTAGAATGGGTTGATTGGGTTAATTATAAATTCAGATTATATAAATCTAAATCCAAAGAAGAGATTTACGTCATAGAGAGGAGTGTGATAACTGAAATGTTTAATACTTTGTTGACACCTGATACCACTTGACCCAATTTTGAGCTTATTGTCATGTCTTCATGGATATATTTATTCATACATGGTTCTTCATTTATCGCTTATAAGGCTGCATAAATCTTTAGTTTTCTTATGACCCACAACATGTTTGATGAAATGACTCGACCAATTTTTAGAAACATTAAGTTTACAAGTATTCCTTTTCTTATGACGGCACTTGTGGTAATGGGTGTAGTGGTGAAGGCCAGTGGTCTTTACATATAAATTGAGCTAAAGTTTAAGTGTTACTAATAAAAGTAGCCCGATAGACAGTAGTTAGGTGCAACGGAATGTGTCAGACATTTAAGGAATGTAATTTTTCGGTAGACAACAAATTTCCACATTTTGATGTCATAAATAGGGTAACTCTATTCCGAGCCCTATTTCATATACACTCAAGCATTGACTTGTTTATTTGATCCATTCTCCTTCCTAGAAGAACATAGGCACTGGTTAGAATTAAATCATTAATTTACCATATGGTTGAAAAAATGGATGAAAAATATATATAGTGGAAGGAAACAATGCCAACATCCTAAGTCCTAAAACCATCTAACGACGACATACAAATCTTCACCCAAAGGCACATTAGCAGTTAAATCACTTTTTCAACTTATAATATGAACTTTTATTTAATCAATTTGGTATAAATGCATTCATTGAATCATTCAAACATTTGATCAAACGCAGGATGAGCACAACATTACGCTCAAATCCAACCTGTGAACTTTGGTGGTTTATAAATAGTAATCTGTAATACTTTATAGAAACGAGACGACTTTATATTTGGGTGGAGCATACACGACTTGATGACCCAAATAAAACGTCCAAAGACTCTCTAAGTCTTTGCCATTTTTCGTAAGTGGATGTTAATTTTTCTTCCACTTTGAGATACTTTTTGGTCAAAAAGCATGGAATGTGCTCAAGTAAAGCACCCATTTGTAACTCATAATTAATACAATGAACAGATGAAGCCTCCACGTCATTTCCATGCCATTAGAACAACCATTTGCTTGACTTTACTACAAGGTGGGAGACATTGAATTTTGAATATCTCACTTAGAGTGGTGTTGTTGAAGGCGAGATTGGTGGCAGCACTTGTGGTGGAGGTTGCCATGTTGAAAGCCAGTTTTTTTTAGATCTAGATTGAGCTGATGTTCGAGTATTCACGTACTTATTAAACACTTGTATTCACGTATGAAACTCATAATGAAATTCATCAAATATTTATAAGAATTTCATTTATTGTTAAGCAACAATTACTAACATACTTGTTTCGTATTTATTACCAATAAGGTGTAAAAAATAAGAGTGTTTTCACAACACCGAGCATATTAATCATATGTTAAGACTTGAGTAGTATATTTATAGAACTGATAACAAAGTTAGATCGTGTCACTACTATTGTGTACATAAAACAGATCCCGAAACCGAGTACATGTTTTGGTAGATACAACATGTGGTTACTGTTATAGTAGTGGAGCAAACAAGAACCAATGCCGATACTAATAAAGATGGATTGCATAAGAGCCGGGAACAAACCTCACGATCATGTTTGTAGAGAATAAAGACCACAATTTGCTGACTTAAGAAACCTTCTAATTAAGTACGTAGTATTACATTAGTGATTGAGTAACAAAACTAATGTTTACTAACAAAAAGACTAGCTAAAAGACAGCTACAGTAGCTAGCTTCACACTACACTTTGATTTCAAACGTAATAGCCTACATTGGCCTGTGTATTACACCCCCAGCGGTTGCTTTTGAAGCATGATATCTTATCGTAAAGGTTCCTATTTACTTGCAAATTGAGTCACAGTAGGGCCCCTTGTAGAACAGTGGTTGAATCTGTTTAGCAGTAATGGGATACCAGTAACTTCCATCTCAGTTTCAAGTTGATTTGGAGGTTATATGGCCTGTCTGTTGCTTTGGGCTTGAGCTGTTACAACAAATGCGTCTGGGAAATGCTAAATAATTTTAACTGTAGAATGACCAGTATCAGTAGCAAAAGGCCAAAACTAAGTATCCTTTTCTCTACTTGATCACTCTACCTTTTTACTAGTTGCGTGTTACAAAGACACAAAGTGTATGTCTTTGGTTATAGGGAAATGACAAGGACAACAACAACAAATCCAGTGGCAACAGTTCAGCCTAGGCTATGGAAGGGGCAGCCAGTTTAGATATCTCCTTAGAAATCAAAGTAAGCTTATCTTTCCTTAATTTCCATTTTAGGGCCATCTTCAAGATTAGAATGTTTTGTGTGCAAGTAGCATATCAGTTTTGGTCAGCATTGGCAAATTTTGGGCTTGAATAATAGTTTGTTGTAATTTTGCCAATGCAAAAAAAATAATAATAAAAAAAAAAAAATAAAAAAAAAAAAAAAATAATAATAATAATAATAATAATAATAATAATAATAATAATAATAAATACATAAAGGTTAGTGAATCAACCCAACCTGTAGTAATCGCAACACATTTGGACACGTAACCTGGCCTGACCATTTTAATAGGTCCCATATTTTATCACAGCTACTCATGACGTTTCATGTTTGTTTAGGATGAATTAACTCTAAAGATTGAGGAAAGGATATCGGTATGGACTTTTCTCCCTAAAGGTTTTCTCCCGTCAGTCATTTCTTCTTATATTTTTGTAGTTGTAGTCACGTGTTTGTTTAATTGTGGCCTTGTGGGATCAAATTGTACTAGTATATATGTATATTTATCACACTGAGTGTCTTTCAAATAGGTGCTTGAATTAGCATATTTGAATTTGAAAAAGCTAATAAGCCATTATTTTCAGTTAATGAGCTTATTAACATGGGCTTATGAATTCATAAGACATAAGCTCATAAGTCAAAAAGTGAGCCAAATAAGCTAAATTGATGAGTATGCAAATACTCATCATTTCACCACCAATTTTGATACGTAAATATACAAAAAAGGCCAAAAACAATATAGATATCCTTGGTTTCGTGTTTTTATGTGTCTCAGGTACAAAGGGATTGAATTATGGGCGAAATCATGCAATTTTTGAGCGAAAGCATGCAGTTTTGCGCGACTCGGCAACGAGCGGTACATACTTTGATATTAAGTAATGAATCAAGGCCAGCCCCGAATAGATTTTTGGAAAAATGACATAACCAAGCACGAGATTGGAAAGAGCACAAAAAATTACGAGACTAAAGATAATTTTATTTGGAGCAACAACAACAACAACATACCCAATCCCGCAGAAGCGAGGTATGGGGGAGGTAGAAATAAAGATAATTTTATTTGGAGCATCGAGGGAAATTTAAAGATTATTTATCTCAAAGGATCGATGAATTAAACACAAAGAACGACGAGGGACCAAATATGTTTAATTCATATGAAGCTTCAAAGAAGAGAAGGACTAAATATGAATAGAGGGGTGAATTTTAACAAATTCATCCAAACTCTTAATTATTTCACAAGAATCTTTGGTGGGCTCCACCATTTGTTCCAATATGAATTTACATGAAGACTTTTGTGTTCACTTGTGTCAGAAAGAAAGAAAATTGATTTACTTTTGCTGGACATGTGCGACAAATTCATGCATTTTTAATATCTCTTGGTCGGGAGAAGATGCAGAAAAGACAGCGAAGATGTAATTTCTTGGTCGCGACGTTTGGGCTTATGAGTTAATGTGTCATTATTTTGGAATGCTCTTTTGTAATTTATGGAGGGGTTAAACATGTAATATTTGGGTCTATAAAAACCCACCTCCCTCACCTCATTTACAACTTCTTCTTTTTTTTCTCTTCATTATTTTTCTAGTGTTCTCTAGTTTACGTGTAAGCTTTTATTTTAAATTGTAATCTTTGAATTATTGTTTTAAGTTTTATAAAAGTAGTGTCTTGTTTAAATTTTATTTACTTGCAATCTAACTTTCTTTCATCTAATTCTTCTTTATCTTTTTCATTTAAACTTTCAAAGTTTACAAAATATTTTATAAAAAGGAATGTGAAATAAAGAGTTTTTTATGATGGTGTAGTTGTAAAATATTGTTTTACATATGGTCACGCACACTCTTATTCACATCTTTCTTCTTATAAATATATTGTTTTAGTTATTTAAATTCTCATTTTGCTTGTTTTAAAATCTTTATCTTTTGAAATTTTTGACCTTAATACCCGAATTAGTTTACTTTTTTGTAAACATATCTCCTTGAGAGAGTTTGGTGACTAAGACTTGTTCTCTTACGATTAGTTTGTCTATTTATTTTTCATTATTCTTGTTTAGTAATTATTCTAGTTTTAATCCTAGTCCGATCCATTCTAGCTTTAATCCTAGTCCGATCTACTCTAGTTAAAATACTGGTCCGATCTATTCTAGTGTTAATGCTAGTCCGATCTATTCTAGTTTTAATACTAGTCCTAGTAATTTAGCCTTATATATTATCATTTATTTATTGTCATTTTTAGCGTAATGATTATTATACTAACCCTAACAAAACACTTAGTTATCGTTGTTTTCTTACCTTTTGCAGCCTAAGGCGTGGAGCTTAAGGGCCTTATAAGCTTGTTTTTCGTTTTGTTAGCTTAAAGTTACTGTGATATTTACTAGTTTCGTTAATATCACTATAGCGTAAACATTGAACCTATAGATTTTAATAATCAATATTCAGTTGTAGTTTTGTCTAAAAAGTTTTAGAATTATTTAAGTAGTTTTAGTATTTATTAAAAATTGAATTAGCGTAAACAAGTCTTTAAATCGTCGTAATTAGAATTTTAACCTTATAATTAATTTTTCTTAAAAACCTTCTTTTGCCATTCAGTACGTAGTAAAATATTTTTATAAATCCAACTGTGTTTAGTATTCACTTTTTCTTTCGCGCACTTATATTGCTTTTAAATCGTATGTTTTTTTTAGTTTCTTATACGTGTTGACATTTGTTGCTTTACGTTTCTGATTCACAAACCAATTCTCATACCCAATCCTTACAAGCACTTTAATCTCAAACCTTAACCGACATTTTCCATTCACACCTCGTCGGGACACGACCCGGGTGATCGCTTGCCTGGTAATTAATTTTTAAGAAAATGTTAATTAATTTTTAAGTCCTTAAGGGTATCATGGTAATTTAATCTATCTCTATAACACAAAATAATCTCAACTTTATAACAGCTATCATTCATTTTCTTCTCAATCATTCACTATTTCTTCCCCCTTTTCCTCTCCCACCCTTTTGACTTAAACTCACCAAAAAATCGACCACTGCTCTTTTCTTCTTTGATTCCAAAAAACCCATTACATCTCCATTAAAGTAAGACCTCTCTAAAAACCATAAACAACCACACGGGACAATTGCATTCTTGTAAGCCTTAATCGTTCTCAGTTTTTGTCCATTTGAAATCGACCATATCTCGGCGAAAAAATAATCTGACAGAGTTCCTCTCGTTATGCATCGTATATTTAGTGGCTTTGTTGTATTAAATTTCCATCAGCAAATCTAATGGTTGTTTATGTTTTTTATTTATGTATTGTTGAGATAAAAATCGAGAACTGGGTTAATAATAAAAGTATTTCATGGAATGGATTTCACTGGTGTTCTTCTATTAGGCTTGATTTTTTATTAGGCTATTATTTCAAGATGACAATGTTAAAAAAACAAGTGATGTATGAATTTTGCTAGATCGACTATGTTTTTTTTTTTCTTTTTTTGCAATTGATGTATTCGCTATTGGATGAGTTGTGAAATAAAAAATTTTGGGTTGCATTAATTGTGTGTCAGTTCTTGTACGAAACAATTGTGTATTCATTTATGTTTTTTTCACACTTAGCTCACTTTTTATTAGTTACTCCGTAAAATGTAAAAGATATGCTTCACAAAAAATGCATAATTTTGAACATAATCTTTGTGTCAATGATAGTGCCTTGAAGTTTGGATTTTTTATTTATTTATTTTTATTTTTTTCGTATATTGTTAGCCCTTTATGGCTTTATATAATATATTATGCAACTAAGTATGTCAAAAAAATTTATTTGTCATTAAAATGTGTCATAAAAACTAGTGTGTCACTACAAACGTTTTAAAAAAAAATTGTGTGTCAGCACATATGTGTCAAAAAAAATTTGTGCGATATACATAGTGTGTCATTTAAAATGTCATTAAAATTTTAGTTTAATTATATATGTATCAAGAAATTTAGTATCGCTACAAATATAGGATGTGCATGTCAAATGTATACAGATGTGTCACTCTACTAAAAAATGTGTCAATATGTCTAAATATGTGTATCAAGTGTGTTAATATTTATAAGGATGTGTCACTCTATTAAATGTGTCAAAAAACTTAGTGTGTCACTAAAAATGTATTGTGAAACTAAGCGTGTCAAAAGACATACTTTGTCATTAGAAAATATGTCATAAAAATTAGTGTGTCACTTAGGTATGCGTCAAAAAATTTAATGTATCACTACATACGTATCAGGAAATTAATGTAATATGATAAATTTTTAATGTGTCACTAGATATATCGATAAACTTAGTGTGTCATAAAAAATTATAAATAAATTAGTGTCACTAATAAGAAATCCTTCCTATATGCCTAACGTGATACACGTTTATGTAGAATTTTTTAATTAGGATAATAAATGGTATCAAGGTATTAAAAAGTACGTAGTAATAAAAAATAGCACTTGTGGGACTTGATGAAACTATATGGATTTTTGTGTATCGTGAGAAATTGTACAAACACCAGCTTTAAATATAAACAATTCTTTTAAACAAAAAAAAAAAAAAATCATGTAAATATATGGTTGTAACAGCTTTTACGTAGAAACAAACCAGCAATAAAAAATTATTTAATTAAATTAGTCTAGAAAACAAGTCTGTGCTACAAACAAATAAAATAATAATAAATGAAAACAGTGCACGTCAGATTTGGTGGGAGAACTTTAAGGTAAATAAAAGTCCATTAACTTGTATTAATTTACGAAATTGCCACAATCATATTAAAATAACCACTAATTTAATTAGAATTAATTATTATCTTTAATAGTTCATCCAACGGTCCACAAGTGTACCTATTATAATCTACTTTAAGGTGTACACCAGAATAACGGCCCCATATATATATATATATATAGTGAGGATCACGTGCGGATGTTTTGTTTTAGTGCGGACGTGCGGATAGATCTAGGCCGTCCAATCCAGATCTGATCTTGACTTTTTGTAAAAAAGTCAAGATCTACGCAACTATCACGGTACCAAATCACCATTCAAACGATTTTTTTAATTTTTTTCCTTTTGAGCGATCCTTAATATTGTTATCTTCTTTCATTTTTTTATTTTTTCAGATTTTTCTGAGAGACTTTTTGTTTTTTGATTATGAGTGCTACCGTGATATTAACCATATTATGAGTTCTACCGTGATATTAACAATATTATGAATCTGATTTTGACTTTTTTTTATTACGATAGTAAAAAAGTTTATGTGATATCAGAATCTGATCTTAATCTTGACTTTTTTTATTACGATAGTAAAAAAGTTTATGTGATATCAGAATCTGATCTTGACTTTTTTTATTACGATAGTAAAAAAGTTTATGTGATATCAGAATCTGGTCCTGATCTTGACTTTTTTTATTACGATAGTAAAAAAGTTTATGTGAAAGCATGATAGTTACGGCGATATTAACAATTTTTATTAAGAAAAAGTTTTTACGATATTAAAAAAGTTATGATATTAAATTTTTTATTAAAAAAAAAAGTTTTCAGAATCTGATTTTGACTTTTTTTATAAAAGTCAAGATCTGATCAAGATCTGATCTTCAGATCTTGACTTTTGTAAAAAAGTCAAAATCAGATTCTGATATCACAATACCTTTAACGATGAAAACGATTTTTTTTTTGAAAATTTTTTCAGCGATTCTTAATTATTTGTTGTCCTCTTTATTTTTTTAATTTTTTCAGATTTTTTTGAATTTTTTTCAGAAAAAAACCTAATACAATAGTAACGATCTTAAAAAAAGACGGAATATTTACGATATTGCCACTCCGCCTTTTTCAGATGGTTGACTAGATGGAGGGCTGAGATTCGTCCGTACTATCCGCACTAAAAGACAAAAACGTACCTGATCCTCACCCTATATATATATATATATATATATATATATATATATATATATATATATATATATATATATATATATATATATATATATATATATATATATATATATAGTATTCACGGGTTTTGCACGTCGATCTTTTCACAAAGGTTGACTAATCAAATTCCTCACGTACTTTGTATATATCATTGATATCCGTTCACACTAGAACGCGCGTATCAATTTTTGGCACCGCTGCCGGGGAGGTTGTGTTGAGACTATATCGTTAAGGTTTTAACGATTAGTGACTTGTAGATCCTTCGTCAAGAAGTTATCGCTTTCATAAAACATAAAACACAAAAATATTTTCCTTTTTCTTTGTATATATATATGTAAAATATAAAAACCCAAAAACATTTTTCGTTTCCTTGATAATAAATACATAAAATATTACCAAGGCAGAACACCTACCAACTGGGGGTGTGAACATAATAAGTTCCCAAACCAAAGATTGAAACTTGTCATTGTATCCTTGTGAGTGGTGTACCTTTTTCAAAGAAGTCATTCATTTGCGATTATTGGTTTAAGTTCAACTTGTCTTTTTGAGTTGGTCTGTTTTAATTGAGTTGTTCTAGTTCGTGTACGTCTAAGCCCTTCACTTGAACTCGTAAAAATTCCTCGAAGACGTACCCGAAGATTATCAGAAATAGTCGGGTCTGAGATCCATGCTGTTTCCACTCCAGCTGTCACCATGGCGGAAGACCGCCCCATGTGTGAGCTTCTCCAGGCCCCCATTGAGGGTTATGGAGATGCTATTGTAGTTCCAGCCATCGTGGCTGATAATTTTGAGCTCAAAACCGGGTTACTCAATCTTGTAACCTCAAGTCAATTCTACGGTCTGAGAGGGATGACCCTCATGCTCACATTCGATGGTTCAACAAAATAACGTCAACCATCAAGTGCAAGAATGTCCCATCTGAAGCAATCAAGCTTCTTCTCTTCCCATTCTCCCTCGAGGGACAAGCCCGGATTTGGCTTGAAAAACAACCTCCTTGCTCAATTGAGACATGGGAGGATTTGGTAAAAAAGTTTGTGAATGAATTCTTCCCACCTTCTAAGTCCACGAGTCTTAAAAATGAAATCACCAAATTTACTCAAAAACTCGATACTTTCTACAATGGCGTGAGCCAAGTTGATCAGGATTCTCTCAATGCCTCCGCGGGAGGTAACTTTTTGAGTAGAACCACCAAAGAAGCCTTAGCAATCATTGAGAACAAGTCTAAGGTCCGCTCTACACGAAGCAAGCCGGTTGTTTCACAAATTAGTGCGGGTCCTTCCACTTCATCTCCTTTGAGTCAGTCTAGCACCGATGCTAAGATTGAAAAACTTACTGAGGCTATTCAAGCTTTGGTTCTCGCCCAGCAAAAGAAAGTCTCTTTTCCACAACATCCTCCACCTGCTGAGGTTAAAAAAGTGGAAGTCTGTGTAACTTGTGGTGGGCCGCATGCCTACTACAATTGCACAGCTACTAATGGTTCTCTGTTTGAAGCTCATGCTGTAGTCGGGTCATCTAATCAAGGAGGCAATCAATACCGCCCTCCTATGGACCCGAACTACCGTCTTAATCATTATCCTGGACCTCCTGGTTTTAATCAAAACCAGAATGTTCAAAACCGTAACCAGAATCAAAATAGAATGAACCAAGGTTTTCAAAACCAAGGTAACTTCCATCAGGGATACGGGTTTTCAAAATCAAAACCAAGGTTTTCAAAATCAAGGTTTCCAAAATCAAGAAAACTTTAATCGAAACCAAGGTCAGGGTAATTTCAACCCCGGGTATTTTCATGGAAACAACAACCCTAATCAGGGTAATTTTCAAAATCAAGGCCCCAATTAGAACAACCGTGCTCAAAATTTTAATAACCAAAATCAAGCCATTGTTCCAACTGGGCCTTCATCTGACGAATTGTTAAAACAATTCATGAAGTCCCAAGAAGAGTTGAACAAGTTGCTGGTCAGCCAGATTTCTGAAATTAAGAAGTCTTTAAATGAACGACCCTCGGGCTCAGGAACACTTCCGAGCAACACGATCGCTAACCCGAGGGGCGATGCTAAGGCGATCACAACTAGAAGTGGTGCTTCTTATGATGAACCCGCGTTTCCTACTACCTCTTCTTCCTCTCCTCCAAAGGTAGTGGAACGTGAACCTGAGGTGACAACGGACAAGGTGCAAACTCCTAGCTCACGAAGTACCGCACACGTCCAACCTCAGGTTATTCCAGAAACCAGATGCAAACCTGGAGTTGTCTTTGAACCACCTGAAACTCCAGTGGATAATCCTAAATCCAAAACTTCTATTCCTTACCCATCACGTCTCAATGAACAAAAGCTCCGCGAAAAAGCTAGTCACCAAATGGATAAATTTTTCTAAATCTTTCAAGATTTGCACTTTGACATTAGCTTCGCGGATGCTATTCTCTTGATGCCAAAGTTCGCATCAACAATCAAGAATCTGTTAAGTAATAAGGAAAAACTCTTTGAGATGGCAAGAACTCCTTTGAATGAGAACTGCTCAGCAGTTCTTTTGAAAAAGCTTCCCGAGAAGCTTGGAGACCCCAGGAAATTTCTTATTCCATGTGTTTTTCCGGGTATGGTTGAATGCTTCGCCTTGGCCGATCTTGGTGCTAGCATTAACCTGATGCCATATTCTGTGTGGAAGAAACTCTCTCTTCCCGAACTCACTCCCACGTGCATGACTTTAGAGCTTGCCGATCGATCGATTTCTGGTCCCCTTGGCATTGCTGAGGACGTGTTCGTTAAAGTGGGAAAGGTCCATTTTCTGGCCGATTTTGTGATTGTTGACTTTGATGCCGATTCAAGGGTCCCTCTAATTCTTGGAAGAGGATTCCTTAGAACTGGGCGCGCTCTCATCGATGTATTTGAGAAAGAGATCACATTGCGTGTTGGAACTGAAGCAATCACCTTCAACCTTGATCAAACATCGAGGTACTCTGCTAATTATGATTCTGAATCGGTAAACCGAATAGATGTCATCGATGTAGCTGCTGATGAGTTTACTCAAGAGGTTTTAGGTTTCAATGATAATTCTTCGAGTGAAAACTTCACTCCATCTTCTCGTCCCATCATTGCCAATTCTTCTCCTCCCCTCACTCCGTTTGAGGGAAGTGACTTCATCTTAGAAGAGATTGATACCTTTCTCAAAAGTGATTCGATTCCTGATGGAATCGATAACCAAGAGATTGACCCCGAAAAGGATATTCTTTTCCTTGAGAAATTATTAAACGAAGATCCTTCTCCTCATCCTGTTCTGCCACGACAACTTCATAATCAGGAAATCAAATATGTTGAGAAAACTGATGATTTTCCTAAGGTCGAGCTTAAGGACTTGCCGCCTCATCTTGAATATGCATTTCTGAAAGGTGATGATAAATTACCCGTCATAATTGCTAAAGATTTAAGTGTTGAGGAAAAGGCTGCTCTAATAAAGGTTTTGAAGTTACATAAACAAGCAATTGCTTGGCGACTCTCCGACATCAAGGGCATTGACCCCGAATTTTGTACCCACAAAATTTTAATGGCGGACGACTTCAAACCAGCAGTCCAACAACAAAGAAGGGTGAATCCAAAAATTCATGAGGTCATCAAACAAGAAGTTTTAAAACTTCTTGATGCCGGATTGATTTACCCTATCTCGGACAGTCCTTGGGTTAGTCCCATACATTGTGTTCCAAAAAAGGGTGGCATTACTGTTGTCACTAACGAAGAAAACGAGTTGATCCCAACTCGATTGGTTACAGGTTGGCGTGTCTGCATTGACTATCGCAAGTTAAATGACGCCACCCGTAAAGATCATTTTCCTCTGCCCTTTATGGATCAGATGCTCGAGAGATTAGCGGGGAATGAGTACTATTGCTTCCTCGATGGTTTCTCGGGGTACTTTCAGATTCCCATTGATCCACAAGATCAAGAAAAGACCACTTTCACGTGCCCCTATGGAACTTTTTCATATAAGCGTATGCCATTTGGTTTGTAATGCTCCGGGCACGTTTCAAAGATGTATGATGGCCATATTTTCCGACATGATCGGGAAAACTATGGAGGTCTTTATGGACGATTTTTTGTTCATTGGGGATTCGTTCCAAAGATGTCTCTCCCATTTAGACAACATGCTCAAACGTTGTGAAGACACAAGGTTATGTCTAAATTGGGAGAAGAGCCACTTTATGGTCAAAGAGGGCATTGTCCTCGGCCATAAAATTTCAAAGAACGGGATTGAGGTTGACAAAGCCAAAGTGGATGTCATCGCTAAATTACCTCATCCCACTACCGTCAAGGGTATTAGGAGTTTTTTGGGTCATGCCGGTTTTTACCGTAGGTTCATTCAAGATTTTTCTAAAATCGCCCGGCCTATGACCCATCTCCTCGAGAAGGATATTCCTTTTATCTTTTCAACCGAGTGCATCGAAGCTTTTGAAACTTTAAAGAAAAAGCTTACTGAGGCACCGATTCTTGTTGCCCCCGATTGAGACTTGCCCTTTGAACTCATGTGTGATGCTAGTGATTATGCTATTAGGGCAGTCTTGGGGCAACGAAAAACAAAACACTTTCAGCCTATACACTATGCAAGCAAGACCATGACTGAGGCTCAAAGTCATTACACCACCACTGAAAAAGAATTATTAGCTGTAGTGTATGCTTTTGAAAAATTCCGGCCATACTTAATATTGACCAAGACCATAGTGTATACGGATCACTCGGCTTTGAAGTACCTTTTTGCAAAACAAGATGCAAAGCCGAGACTACTCCGTTGGGTTCTCCTCTTGCAAGAATTTGATATCATAATTCGTGATAAAAAGGGAGCTGAGAACCTAGCTGCTGATCATCTTTCCCGTTTGGAAAACCCCCACCAAGATGTCTTCGAAAGGAAAGAAATTAATGAAACCTTCCCTCTCGAGACACTCAATGCGGTTGCCTTTCGTGGAGATTCTATTACCCCATGGTTTGCCGATTTTGCAAACTACCATGCGGGTAACTTTGTGGTGAAGGGGATGTCGTCCAAACAAAAGAACAAGTTCTTTAAAGATGTGAAACATTACTTCTGGGACGATCCCTACCTTCTCAAAATCTGTTCGGATCAAATCATCCGGTGGTGTGTTTATGGTCAAGAAGCCACCGAAATTCTCAAGGCTTGCCATGATGGTCCCACGGGGGGCCACCATAATCCAAACTACACCGCCAAAAAGGTGTTTGATTCCGGCTTTTATTGGCCCACAATCTATAAGGATGCTCAGGAATTAGTCAAATCTTGTGACGCTTGTCAACATCACGAGAATCTTTCACAAAGGAATGAAATGCCACAAAATGCAATTCAAGTTTGTGAAATCTTTGATGTATGGGGCATCGACTTTATGGGGCCATTTCCGTCATCTTATGGAAACAAGTACATACTCGTGGCTGTTGACTATTTGTCAAAATGGGTTGAAGCGAAAGCTTTACCCACTAATGATGCCCGAGTAGTTGTGAAATTTTTGAAAGCTCTTTTTGCTCGATTTGGAACTCCACGTGCTATAATCAGTGATCGTGGTACGCATTTCTGTAATGACAAATTTGATAAAGTTAAGCAAAAATATGGTGTAACTCACCGTCTTTCTACTGCATACCACCCTCAAACAAGTGGACAAGTTGAAGTTTCCAATCGGGGTATTAAAAGAATCTTAGAAAGAACCGTAGGTGAAAATCGTGCATCGTGGTCGGATAAATTAGATGATGCACTTTGGTCTTTCCGTACAGCTTACAAAACACCCATAGGGTGTACGCCTTACAAGCTTGTGTACGGGAAAGCGTGCCATCTACCGATCGAGCTTGAACACAAAGCCTATTGGGCTCTCAAGCATGCAAATTTTGACCTCAAAACTGCGGGTGATCATAGGAAGGTTCAACTGAATGAATTAAATGAACTTCGTGATCAAGCTTACGAGAACTCTTTGATCTATAAAGAAAAGACAAAGAAGATTCATGACTCAAAAATTAAGAACCGCGTTTTTAACGTTGGTGATCGAGTCCTTCTTTTCAACTCTAGACTCAAGATCTTCTCGGGAAAGCTCAAAACCCGTTGGACTGGTCCATTCACTATCGCAAAAGTTTATTCTTATGGCCGTTGAATTATCTCAAAATGACGGTCCTAATTTCAAAGTGAATGGGCATCGGTTGAAGCATTATTTTGGAGAGGACATACCATCCATGGTTATCCTGGCTCTCCAAACTTTCCCCAAGGACAATTGAATTTGGGGATCGAGTCAAGCTAGCGACTTGATAAACAAAAACAGTAGCAACAACATGGGTTTTCACCCGTGTCTCTGACTTCTTTCTACTTTCTAACAACCTAGTGTGGGGGAGTGGCCGTCCCCTGCAGCTATTTGAAATGTATATATCTTTGAAAAAAAAATGTGTGATTGAATGTACATATAAATAAAGTGAAAAATTACAAAACGATATTTCCACAGTTAGCTTATAATATTATCTTTTTACGTTCAAAGAGTCGGCATAATAGCTGGGACTTTGAATATTGAGGACAATATTCAATTCTAAGTGTGGGGGGGGGGGGGGAATTCTAGCGAATTTTATCACATTATATCCTCTAGAACCCCCGTTCTTGGCCCAAAATTTTCAAAATTTTTTTCACTTTATTTCAAAATTTTTGTGGTTATCAGTCCGCCATGTCTAAACGACAAAAGAATTGGCTAATCCAGGAGCAAACGGCTCTTGGTAAAGATATCTCAAACCCGTTGATGGCTTGCAATTTACCCAAAATTGTATGGTATCTCAACTCGCCGTATCCTAAAAAGTGAAAGAGTTGGCTAGCCCGCAAGATTATGGCTTGTGGTAAAGGCAGTGAAAAAACCATACGGCTCACCAAGATGTTGACTATGTCCATCAAGAGTTGGCTAGTCCAGAAGCAAACGGCTTTTGGTAAAGACAAATCAAATCCGTTGACAGCTGATGATTTGCTCAAAATCATATGGTCATCAAGTGGACCATAGTTCTTACTTGAACTAAAAACATTTGGCTACTCCAGAAGTAATGGCTTTTGGTAAAGAGATTCAAATCCATTATGTTTTCTAAAAAGATTGCTAGGGACTAGCAATAATTTAGTGTGGGAGATTGATGAGTATGTAAATACTCATCATTTCACCACCAATTTTGATACGTAAAAATACAAAAAAGGCCAAAAACAATATAGATATCCTGGGCGAAAGGGATTGAATTCTGGGCGAAATCATGCAATTTTTGAGCGAAAGCATGCAGTTTTGCCCGACTCGGCAACGAGCGGTACATACTGTGATATTAAGTAATGAGTCAAGGCCAGCCCCGAATAGATTTTTGGAAAAAGAATGGAAAAATGACATATCCAAGCACGAGATTGGAAAGAGCACAAAAAATTACGAGACTAATGATAATTTTATTTGGAGCATCGAGGCAAATTTAAAGATTATTTATCTTAAAGGATCGATGAATTAAAAATAAAGAACGATGAGGGACCAAATATGTTTAATTCATATGAAGCTTCAAAGAAGAGAATGACTAAATATGAATAGAGGGGTGAATTTTAACAAATTCATCCAAACTCTTAATTAATTCACAAGAATCTTTGGTGGGCTCCACCATTTGTTCCAATATGAATTTACATGAAGACTTTTGTGTTCACTTGTGTCAGGAAGGAATGTACCAAGAATAAAAAGAAAGAAAATTGATTTACTTTTGCTGGACATGTGCGACAAGTTCATGCATTTTTAATATCTCTTGGTTGGGAGAAGATACGGAAAAGAAAGCGAATATGTAATTTTTTGGTCGCGACGTTTGGGCTTATGAGTTAATGTGTCATTATTTTGGAATGCTCTTTTGTAGTTTATGCAGGGGCTAAACAAGTAATATTTGGGTCTATAAAAACCCACCTCCCTCACCTCATTTACAACTTCTTCTTTTTTTTATCTTCATTATTTTTCTAGTGTTCTCTAGTTTATGTGTAAGCTTTTATTTTAAATTGTAATCTTTGAATTATTGTTTTAAGTTTTATAAAAGTATTGTCTTGTTTAAATTTTATTTACTTGCAATCTAACTTTCTTTCATCTAATTCTTCTTTATCTTTTTCATTTAAACTTTCAAATTTTACAAAATATTTATAAAAAGGAATGTGAAATAAAGAGTTTCTTATGATGATGTAGTTGTAAAATATTGTTTTACATATGGTCACGCACACTCTTATTCACATCTTTCTTCTTATAAATATATTATTTTAGTTATTTAAATTCTCATTTTGCTTGTTTTAAAATCTTTATCTTTTGAAATCTTTGACCTTAATACCCGAATTAGTTTACTTTTTGTAAACATATCTCCTTGAGAGAGTTTGGTGACTAAGACTTGTTCTCTTACGATTAGTTTGTCTATTTATTTTTCATTATTCTTGTTTAGTAATTATTCTAGTTTTAATCCTAGTCTGATCCATTCTAGCTTTAATCCTAGTCCGATCTACTCTAGTTTAAATACTGGTTCGATCTATTCTATTGTTAATGCTAGTCCGATCTATTCTAGTTTTAATACTAGTCCTAGTAATTTAGCCTTATATATTATCATTTATTTATTGTTATTTTTAGCGTAATGATTATTATACTAACCCTAACAAAACACTTAGTTATCGTTGTTTTCTTACCTTTTGCAGCCTAAGGCGTGGAGCTTAAGGGCCTTATAAGCTTGTTTTTCGTTTTGTTAGCTTAAAGTTACTGTGATATTTACTAGTTTCGTTAATATCACTATAGCGTAAACATTGAACCTAATGATTTTAATAATCAATATTCAGTTGTAGTTTTGTCTAAAAAGTTTTAGAACTATTTAAGTAGTTTTAGTATTTATTAAAAATTGAATTAGCATAAACAAGTCTTTAAATCGTAGTAATTAGAATTTTAACCTTATAATTAATTTTTCTTAAAAACCTTCTTTTGCCATTCAGTACGTAGTAAAATATTTTTATAAATCCAATTGTGTTTAGTATTCCCTTTTTCTTTCGCGCACTTATATTTCTTTTAAATCGTATGTTTTTTTTAGTTTCTTATACGTGTTGACATTTGTTGCTTTACGTTTTTGATTCACAAACCAATTCTCATACCCAATCCTTACAAGCACTTTAATTTCAGACCTTAACCGACATTTTCCATTCACACCTCGTTGGGACACGACCCGGGTGATCAATTGCCCGGTATCACACACACACACACACACACACACACACACACACACACACACACATATATATATATATATATATATATATATATATATATATATATATATATATATATATATATATAGTATTCACGGGTTTTGCACGTCGATCTTTTCACAAAGGCTGACTAATCAAATTCCTCACGTACTTTGTGTATATCATTGATATCCGTTCACACTAGAACGCGCGTATCATAAATCTAAACACCCCCTAAAAATGAAAATTTCTAAGCCATTCCTTTGACCCGTTACACTACCCGCACATCCCATTCGTTTTTCTACTTTGACATAATAAAAAACAACATACTTTAAAGGGTGCGTTTGGTATCCCACTATGGGAATGAAACTATGACCATGAAAGTGATTAAAGATGTTTGTTTAAGATGAGGGGGCCCACCACTATGGTAATGAATGATAGAAATGTTCCATACACCATATACCTCAAAAGGGTAAGGTATGGATCTTTCATACCGAGGGGCCCACCACTACTATCAAAATCATTCCTATTGTGATTGATGGCGGTGTACCAAACGCACCCAGTTAATCGAAGTGTATGCAGAGGAAATCCTTCGGCTGCAAGTCTCACATGAGTGTTCCCATCTTTTGCACATTCGGCTCGCGCAGGACCGTATGTTAAACCAGTGCGCCACTACCACCCGCTTAGGAAACTTAAACCAGAGGAGGGGGTCTTACATGCTCAATGTGTTCACGTTTTTATTGTAAAAAACATTTGAAACTATATGACATTGCCACCCAACTAATATCATCATCGGGATGGAGATGCTACTTTTGCAATAAACAATGTTTTTGCTCGTAATGTATTCTACCACATGAGAAAGAGCAAAACCAAAACGAAAGTAAAAAATAAAAAAAAAATAAAAAAAATAAAAGAAATAAAAGAAAAAAGAAAAAAGAAAAAAAAAAACCCCCGAGAAGCAAACAAAGACCAAGACCATATCCTCGATTTAACAATATTACGAGAGCAAGTATCTCTAAGAGATTCCGAGATTCTTGTGATCTGAGCAGATCTACAAAACGAGAGAGCTGAGTGAGAAAAGTTGATAGCAGATCTTGAACAAGCGATACATGCGAATGTCGAGTTAAAAGAAGCTCTTGTGAAGGGAGAAGCTTTTCGGTCTTCTCATCCCTTCACAAGAGCTTCTTTTAACTCGATATACTCATGTATCGTTTGTTTAAGATCTGCTATCAACTTTTCTTGCTTAGCTCTCTCGTTTTGTAGATCTGCTCGGATCACAAGAATCTCGGAATATCTTAGAGATACTTGATCTTGCAATATTATTAAATCGAGGATATGGTCCGGTCTTTGTTTGCTTATCGTTTTCTTTTTAACTTCCGTTTTGGTTTTGCTTTTTCTCTTCTGGTAGATGCATTGCGAGCAAAAACATGTTTTATTGCAAAAGTAGCATCTCCATCCCTATGATGATATTACTTGGGTGGCAATGTCATATAGTTTCAGATGTTTTTACAATAAAAACGTAAACACATTGAGCATGTAAGACCCCCCCCCCCCCCCCCCCCCCCCCCGTACAAGTTTCCTAAGCTAGTGGCAGTGGCGCACCTGTTCGCAGTGTTGTAAAAATCGGCCATGGCAGCCGATATGGCGGCGCCATGGCGGATTTCGGTGGTCCACCGCCACGATATTTCCCATATCGGTCTAACTTGGCGTTTTTGGTCAAAATCGGAGCTTAGCGGTCAAAATCGGTCAAAAATCGGCCTTGGCGGCGGTCGGTCAACGCCGGTCAACTTCAGATCTGTTTTTTTTTTTTTTTTTTTTTTTTTTTTTTTTTTTTTTTTTTTTTTTAGATTCACACCGGTCAACGCCGTTTAACTTCAGATCTAGGTTTTTTTTTTTTTTTTTTTTTTTTTTTTTTTTTTTTTTTTTTTTTTTCAGATCTAGCCTAGATCTAGGGTTTTTTTTTTTCACATTCCTTTATAATTTATAGTCTCCGCCATGGCGCCGCCAAGACCGATATGGCGGATTTCGGGGGTCGACCGCCACGGTACCGCCGAGCGATATTTACAACCTTGCCTGTTCGGGAAGAGCTTTGGCTCCTGTTCTTGTCGCCACCATAGCCTTGGCTCTTGTTCTTGTTGCCACCATCCTAACACACACAACAACAAATTATAACCAAAGGCTTGCCAATCAATTAGGGAACTTAAAACATTTTAAAAAGCTAAATAAGGGGAAGAGAAAGGTGTATAATAAAATATATTGTCTGCAAACATGAGTTAAGTTTGTAAGTTTATATTTTCGAAAACAAACCCACTCAAATGTATTCACAACATTCACCCGAAAAAAATTAGAAGATTATGAATTAGGGAGTAATGAAGAGTTGGCTGTTCTATTGGTGAAGAAAAGACACAAGTTAGCGGTCCTATATGGATTATCGGGCTTTGAACAGTTTTTGACAAATTTCCAATTCTAATTAAACATAGTACTCACTCACTTGTTCGCTATCTTAGACCAATGTGACAATTTTTACATGACAAAATCACAAATCCAAAAATATTAGAACAACCATCTATGAGTTGTTACCACTAGAATTGAGACTCCCAATGTCTCACGGATTCATAATAAGTTGCAAATATGCTAAGGATGTGATATCAAAACCAAAGATCGTGTCTTTTAGGTGACTAAAAGTTCGACTAACAGGTAATGAGTCAAGCATATGCAAAATGTCATTGATCAAAATGATAATGTTGCACTCTAAAGCAAATATATCGCTCCTACCAAACATCGCTATTATTAGACGTCTCAACCCAATAGAACAATATTGTTAAATCAATTTTTGCACCTAACTGTTGTTGTTAAGCCCAAATGTACAAGCAAATCTATCACAATTCATATGCATAAATCGATTTATATAATACGCCCAATAAAAATTAACACGTCACACTAAGCAAATTGAACACCTACAAAGCAAATCATAGCAGATATATCAATTAAACTCATGACTAGAGCATAGGAATAAAGCAAATTTGATCTAATAATCTATACTATTATATAATGCATGGATAAACCAAACCTAACTCCTAACCAAAAATTAAGATAAGGAGCTCCAATCATGAGGTGACATGTGTCACTTTTCAACTAACTCCAAGCCTAACTCCTAACCAAAAATTAAGATAAGGAGCTCTAATAATAAGGTGACATGTGTCACTTCCCAATTTAAAATTCACCTTTATTTTCAAATTGAAATATCTTTTTATCTATTTATTTTTTTTGTTATCTAATTTCACCATATTTTCTAAAATTTTGTGCTCTTTAATTCAACATCCATTTTGATATATTTTTACAAGTTTTTAGTTTTGTAGATTTTTAGTGGGTTTTTTATTCAAAATTTTACAACTTTAACCTTAATTTCAATCAATACAATCTTGATTCGTTAAAATCATACACTTTTGGGTGAGTGTTTGACGGGAAAGAGATTGCGAGGATCTTTCTATATACGGTAATAATGATGTCACGAGAAAGTTACGGAAAACCCAAACAAACACATATACGTTCGGAGTGTGGTGAAACGAATTCACTAAGCGGGTAGGGAATTGCGGGGAGAGTTGGGCTAGCAATACATTTACTAACCATATTGCTATATTTTTCGCCGCAGCTGTGCGCGGGTATCCGACTAGTCTATTAAAGACGTGAATACAGGCAGAGTCGCGTTGGTGTTGCTGTGGAGTCGCGGTGGTGTTGTGCAATTAGGGAACCATCATTTGAAGAAGGTACAAAAATTATCATTGTTTGTGGTAATGGCGTTGTAGGATTGTAAAAGAGTAACTGATTTTGGGATTTTGGGTTAGTGCGGGCTTTGGGTTGGGTCGGTTACATGGTGGGTCAAGAGGGCAGCCCAATAAAAGTAAGATATCAAGTTTGTCATTAACAAAAATACATTGCCGTATTTTAGGCATTTTATGTTACTGTTTTTTTAGAAAGGCAACGTTATATAAAGAACCACAAATGAAAAAAGATACAATATATTGCGCCCCACCTCAATTAACAAGCTAATTAAACGAGGATGAGAACCAAAAACAACAACAAAACTAAGACAAGGATACCATCCCGAAATTCACATACAAATGACGAAATAAATAGTACTTGTAATACCCTACAGAATTTACTTTTAGACGACTTAAATTTGGGTTGGCCATAGACGACTTGATGTCCCGACTAAGATGTCCAAAGACTCTCAGTCTTTGCAATTTGTCCTTATTGAATTATTTTATCTTTCATTATTGTGATTTTTTTTGGTCAAAGAGCAATGAATGTGCCCAAATAAAGCTCCCATTTATAGCAATAGAATACAAGACAATATAACATGATGTAAACCACCAATTTAGAAATGGTTTTATGTCAATTAACATTTTTTGAAAAGTATTTTTTCTTTAGATTACACAACTCCACACTCTGATGTTACAAACAAAGTAGCCATGTTTTGAGCCACGTTTCATACTTTCATACATACAATAGTCTTAGTTAAAGGCGAAACAATAATCATTAAACTCATCGAAATAAACCAATAAGGATACCTCTTTAGTTATCTCGTAAAGTTTATCGACTCCGAAGATAACATTTTTATTTTATTTTATTTATTTATTTATTTATTTTTTTGGTAAACATCGCCCACATTTTTTTTAATCATTTATTTCACCAAAATAGAATTTACATAGTGGTTGAAGGCAAACGGGCAACAAGCTGCGCCGCTAGCCCTTTTTAATTTAAGTCGATCAAATTTAGTTTACTCAAAGTTTAAATATAGATGTTACATTGAAGAGTTCATGATATACGGGAGGATTTAATTTCATCTAATAGCATACTCTATAACTTGCTCCACAATGAAGAGAAACAAGATTTCAAAAATTTTAGACTTTTTGTCAAATTTTGGGTTGGGTACTCTTACAATTAAGAGAAACAGGTTTTCATGTATTTTAACTTTGTTCCACTTTGGGAAAGATTAAACCAAAAGTGGGTTTGTATCGCTAGTGTAACTCCATAGTACAGTATTAATTTAACATGGAAGTAATGGTGGAGGTCTAATGGATGCAAAATGCGAGACCGAATGAGCCATTCTGGTTTGACAGTTTAAACATACTTGGCCCACTAATACTAGTAGAGGTGGCAAAAACGGTCGGGTCAAACCGGGTTTGAGTAACGGGTCAAACTAGCCAACTTAAATTTCTGGTCAATGGCTTTGGTACAAAACAGGTTTAGGTCATGCTGGGTTTGAGTCGAAATGGCGGCCTTGAAATTTGGGGTGGGTCACAGTTAGATGACAGTTGTGCGATTATAAAATATGAAGTTTTATTTAATTTGTTTGGTATAAATCCATTCATTCACTCATTCAAGTATTTAATCAAACACATAGTGAGCATAAATCATTACCCTCAAATCCAACTTTTGAACATTATGCATTTATGCATTGATGTAATACATAGTACTCGGTAATAGCCTATAGAAGCTTTATAAATTGCTACAATAGTTTCTGTCAATTATGTGAGGGTTAGTTTCAGCAGCAACGTACTGTACTCACTGCATTATATACGAAATTAAAGAGGCAAAATCCAAGTCTTTTGCAATTGGGTATAAGCAATCATACTTTAGTACGACAGACCATTGCATAAAAAGTTTATAAATACCAAAATAAGCAGAAACAAGGAGTTGGAATGTTACATGAATTTCTTTAAATTATCTTATGTAACTAATTTCATGCTAGTTTATGACTGTTATATCCATAAACATTTATCTAATATTTACTACTACGTATTTATTTTGTAACTTCCAGATGTTAGGTGCTTGCACCACAAACCAGCAGTTACCAACATACTTATTTCTTGTTCATTACTAATCACTAATCAGTTTAAAACGTAAGAGCATTTTCAAAATAACATCGAGCATACTAATCGTTTGCTATTACTTTCCTAGTACACTAATAACTGAAAGAAAAATTAGATCAGGTCACTACTATTGAGCATTTGAGCGTGTGAATCAGAGCCTGAGCGCGCCATAGCCGATACCAATGATTGATTTCATGAGAGCTGGAAACTAAACCTCACAGTCAGTAACCTTTTTTTAAGCCATACAGACTAGTGATTGAGTAACAAAACAGAATTGTGCTAACAAAAATAATACTATCAGTATTTACATTTCAGATTAAGATTTAAACACTGCCAAAGTAGCTAGCTTCACACTATACTTAGATGTCAAACGTAATAGCCTACACTAGCATGTATTACACCCCCCAACACTTGCTTTTAAAGCATGATATCGTATCGTAAAGGTTCATGTGCATTTAGCTAGCCATGATACCTTAACATCATCAAGTATGTTGCAATTCTATGCAAAGCATTTTATCAAACACCTTCAGTGCATCATATAGCTTTACTGTTTATAATATGAACATATGGAGATGTGGTATATCACACAATGAGGGGAAACGGCCACCCATGGTGTTAGTGGCAATTTTATTAATAAAGGGGACTTAAAAACCCCTACCAAATACAAGTGAAGCATGAAATTACAGTACTATATACCAAAGTGCATTAATAAGAAGATAAAAAAGAACATAAAAAACATGTACTACTATGCACGCGCAACCCTTCGCCATTTTGCTACGAACACCACCACCTTTACGTACACCCAATCTTTCAAGCTATCATGAAACTGGAAAAAAGCATGTCTCCCACGGCGGGTAAGAAGTAAAGCGCTACATACTATCCAAAATCCAGTAGCAAAACCAGTGGCCACTCCAACATAAAACCATCTTTGAAGTTCATCAGTGCTATACCCATCACTTTCACTCTTAACGACAGGTGGAACTCCTAAATCTTCATCTCCGGGACATTTTTTTGTTGTAGGAAGTCCACATAGTCCTGCATTTCCAGTGAACCTTGCAGGTCCAAAGGACTGGAGTTGAGTGCTCGATGGAACTCTTCCGGACAAGTTATTAAATGATACGTCTAGATCATTTAATGAATGCATGTCAGACATGCTTGATGGCATCTCTCCTGAAAGCATGTTTCTAGACAAATTCAAAGTTAAAAGCTGTGTCATTTGACCAATGTCTCGTGGAACCTTTCCATCTTGAGAGTTGTCTGACAAGTCGAGTACTAACAATTCATGTAGATTAGTAACCTCCTTTGGGATTTGTCCTGTCAGTTTGTTGATTGACAAATCGATCACCTTTAGCAATCCCAAAATGCTACTAAACTCCTTTACCTTTCCTTGCCATTCCATCAACAGATGGTCAATATAGCTTTTGCCATCACCATGTCTCCAATATGTGATACGTACTTTTCCATACGGAGCTTTAAGACTGTTCACACAAATCCAATTTGAACTGATATACCTATAGTTATCATGTGCGTTCTTTTCCACCACAAATCCTTTTTGAACCATGGAAGTAAGATTGTTCACACATGATGGGATTGTTCCAGAAAGCTTGTTATCTGACAAGTCTAATATTTGAAGACTTACTAAATCACATATTTGTGAAGGGATGGTTCCAAAGAAGTTGTTTGATTTTAGGCTAAGGGCATCCAAACAGGAATATCACCATATAAACTGTTGTCCCCCAAGTCCAGAATGCTTAACTGGGTGCAATTCTTCAAAGACACGGGCAATCCTCCAGAGAAGTTGTTGTTGTATAAACTCAAAGTCTCGAGTTGACTCAAACATCCTACAGAGGGAGGAATAATTCCTGATAGAGTATCCTGTCCTAGATTAAGAACTTTTAGATGTGTCAAATTCCGAAAACAGTACGGAAGTTGCCCGGTTATTGTGTTACGTGAGAGATCAAGAAATTCCAAATATTGATCCATTTGACACAAGAATGAAATTCCTCCATGGAATTTGTTTCTGGACAGATCTAAAAAACTTGTACCTGCTGGAAAAGTAGGTATTGGACCATAAAAGTTGTTGAAACTCAAATCTATTGAAAAAAGTTCAGGGATTGAAATTGATTCTGGTATGTTGTCCCAGTCGTGGTATGATGTGTATGGATCGATGTGGTTGAGTCAAATATGATTTGCAAACGTAAGTAACTAAAGATAACTTATATTATTTGTCTAACCATTGTAATAATACATAATCACAAGTACTTATAGGTTTCCAAATGGTGTCATGAACCGTTGCAACCTTTCACTAAAAGTCATGTCTATTCGAATAGATGTCTTCAACCATTGTGATGGTTCGAATGTGTTTCTGCCAAGCAACACAACCATTCGACCATTCCAGAAAATAACTAACTAAATAACTAATTTAACTAACTAGCGGTTGTAGAGTTTCGTTTCTACAAACTTGGTCCTTCACTTTTTCCCTTTTGAAATAACATCAAGATTACTTTGGCTCACATTCTCCTCCTTAATCTTGATCGTTGCTTTGTCCAAGGTCTTGAACTCCGAGCATTAGTCTCATAGTTGTAAACTTGAGTCTTGGTAAAGCTTTCATTAAGATGTCTGCTCTTTGTAGTTCTCCGCTAACGTGTTCCACATTTATATGACCATTCTCTATGCATTCCTGAATGAAATGATAGCGAATGTCTATATGTTTACTTCTTCCATGAAATACTGGGTTCTTTACGAGTGCTATTGCTGACACATTGTCAACTCTGAGTGTTATCCTTTTTTCTTCCATTCCAGTTAGTTCACTAAGTAAACGTTTTAACCATAAGGCTTGACATGCTGCTGCAGTAGCCGCCATGAATTCTGATTCACATGATGAGAGCATCACTGTCGGTTGCTTCTGAGTACACCAGGTAATAGGTGACTCTCCAAAGTAAAATATGACTCCAGTAGTTCCTTTTCCTTGATCGGTATTGATTCCATAACTACTGTCACTATAACCTGTTATCTTGCAGCCGCCTTCCTTTTTGTATATTATTCCATGTTCTTTTGTTCCTTTGACATGTCGGATTACTTGTTTCACTGGCTTCAAGTGATGATCCTTCGGGTCTTGCATAAATCTGCTGAGTAGTCCGACTGAGTAACTAAGATCCGGTCTTGTATGTAATAAGTATCTTAGGCTTCCAATTAAGCTTCGGTAATAAGTTGCGTCAACTGGTTCTCCATCTTTCGCCTTGACCAACTTAGTGCCGGGATCCAATGGTATCTTCGTATCATTGCTATCCATCATACTTGTTTCTTTTAGGATCTTGTTAATATATCCAGTTTGTTTGATTGTAATCTCTCCTCCTGTCTGTGTAACTTCTATCCCAAGGTAATATGCTAGCAATCCTAAATCGCTCATTTCAAATTTATCTTCCATCTGGAATTTGAACAAGTCTATCTCCTTCTTTGGAGTGTCCGTGATTATTAAATCATCTACATATACTCCAACTATAAGTGTTGAATTCTTGCTTCTTTTCGTGTAGACTGCTTGTTCTAGATTACATTTCTTAAAATCTAATGACTTCAAGGTTTGATCAAGCTTCACATTCCAAGCTCTTGGTGCTTATCTTAAGCCATACAAAGCTTTTGTTAGCTTGTATACTTTTCCTTGGTTTCCTTGTTGAATGAAACCTTCAGGTTGTGTAACATAGACTTCTTCCTTTAATTCTCCATGTAAAAATGTTGATTTCACATCTAAGTGGTGTACTTGCCATCCATGATATGCTGCTAGTGCTAATATTAACCGAACTGTCTCTATCCTAGCAACTGATGCGAATACTTCATCAAAGTCTCTTCCTTGTTCTTGTACATAACCTTTCACTACTAGTCTTGCTTTATATCTAATGATCTTTCCTTGTGCATCTCTCTTGGTTTTATAAACCCATTTGAGTCCGATGGCCTTCTGATTTTCTGGAAAATCTGTAAGAGTCCATGTGTGATTCTTGTTGATTGAATCTAATTCAATTTTCATGGCCTCAATCCATTTCTCATCTTTTGATGCTTCCTTGTAGTTACGGGGTTCTTCTTCTATGAAAAATAAACTTGGAGTTTCTACTTCACGTGCATGTTGATAGATTTCATTGATATTCTTTAAACCTCTTACTGGTCTGTGCTCATATCTCTTTGAGCTTCCTAATGAGCTTTCTAATGAACTAATAGTAGCTTCTCTTTCACTTTCTGAGTTGGGTTCGTAAGTGTATGTTGGTGGTGTAGTTGGTGATGCTGGATCAGGTATTGGATCCGGTATTTGATCTTCTTCATGATACGTGTTATCAATGTTTTCTATGTTGATTGGTGTAGGATTTCCATTATCAACTTCGTCTACCACAAAACTAGCCCAAAATGTGTCTTGTGTATCCGTATCATCTTCATCTTTATCCCAATTCCACGGCTTCGTTTCCATAAACTTTACGTCCCTACTAACATGTTTCTTCTTTCTTACTGGATCATATAGCCTACAAGCTTTTGATCCTTCCTCTACTCCTAAATAAACCATCGGTATGCTTCTATCATCTAACTTCTTCAAGTGAGGTATGGTTATCTTAGCATAAGCTGTGCATCCGAATATTCTAAGGTTTTGTAGGTTTGGTTTTCTTTTGTAGAGTGCTTCATATGGTGTTTTATCTTCTAGTGCTCGTGTAGGTACCCTATTTAGAATATAAATGGCATGCTTGACTGCTTCCGCCCAAAAAGTTAAGGGTAACTTCATCGCTTTCATCATACTCCTAGTAGTTGATAACACCGTTCTATTCTTTCTTTCAACTACTCCATTCTGTTGCAGTGAGTATGGTGCTGTTAACTGTCTTGCTATTCCATTTTCTTTACAGTACTTAGTGAATTCATTTGATGTAAATTCACCACCTCTATCTGCTCGTAGCATTCTTAACTTCAATCTCAACTCCATTTCAATCTTTTGTCTAAATTCCTTAAATGTGTTGAAGGCTTGATCCTTAGTTGTTAGAAAATAAGCCCACATGTAACATGTACAGTCATCTACTAGTAAGAAGATGAGTTTCTTTCCAGAATGTGTGGTTGGACTTATGGGACCACAGAGATCTCCATAAACTAAGTCCAGTGGGTTCTTGGATCTGAATTTAGCTTGATTGGGAAATGGTGTTCTGCTATGTTTTCCTAATAAACATGCATCACATACTTGTACAGTATGGTTTATTCCGGTGCTTCTATCTGTAATCTAATACTGTAAAGTCTATTTTTCGACCTTTATACCTTCATCAACAACTTCTTCTTCTTATCATACAAAGTCAACTTGTTCCCGTCCATGATGATCTTACAACCTATTTCAGTAAGTTGTCCTGGACTAAGTATGTTACTCTTGAGGTTTGGTATGTAGTAAACATCTGTTATTATCTTCTGCTCCTTGTTTCTACATCCTAGTATTATTGAACCTCTACCCTTTATCTCTACATACGATCCATCTCAAAAACGAACGCGTCCAGCGATACTTTCGTCTATATCTTTAAAATGACTCTTTGCTCCCGTCATATGGTTGCTTGCACCATTATCTAAGTACCATATGCTATCATTTGTTGTAGCATACTTTCCGGGTTGTATTTGTCCTTCATTTAACAATACTTCTTCGTGTGTAGTCATTAATAGTGATGGTTCATCGTCTTCATAGATAAGGTTTGACTGTTCCTGAGTTGTTGGTTTACTTCTACATTCTTTCTTAAAATGTCCATGTTTCCCGCAATTGAAACATTTAATTTTCTTCTTCCGCTCACTTCTATTCTTATTGTTCTTGTCATTGTGAGTTGAATTTTCTCCATTCGAGTTATTTCTGTTTCCTTTATTCTGCCAGTTTCCTTGTGTGTAGTTTGATCTACCCCTATTCTTATTGAAGCGTTTCTTATATCTAGAGTGTTCGCCTTGTGAGAATAATAGGTTATCCTGGCTTTCTGCTTGTCCTCCCTTTTGGAGTTTTATCCTTTCCTCAAATGCCTTTAACTTTCCAGTGATCTCATCTAAGGTGATATCATCTAGATCACTTGTCTGTTCTATGGATGCTACTATCTGAATGAACCTATCTGGTGTGGAGTCTAATAGTTTTCATACTAAAAGTGATTCATCCATGGTTTTTCCTAATTCTTTAGCCTTCGTGGCGTAACCATTTATTTTGTTTGTAAATGCATCCACTGTTTCCTCATCCTTCATTTGAAGGGCTGATGCGTGGGGTTTGCACCAGGCTTTACCTCTCAAGGGATCTTGAGAAGCTTACAACCCCCACCAGGCAGTGTACCTGATCGTTGTAGTATAGTATAGTGACAAGTACCGGGGGATTGATCGTTCAGCTAGGAATAGTGTCGCTAGGATTAGAAAACCTAATTACTAGTTCTAGAGATGAGGGATGATTCTTTTTGTATTTTTATATATTTTTTTAGAAAGCAAATTAAAATCTCGGGTTTTGAAGGATATGGGCGGAATTAGTTGCTATTCAACTAACCCAATACTAAAGATGCAATCAAAATAAAATACTAAAAATGAAAATAAAACTAAATTAAACTAAGGTTGTGAGCAATAAGTGGAGAAATGTGTTTACTTAGATTTCACTACTCCCTAGATATCTTTTACACGTTAATTAGTTGTTATAGTTGCGTGGATGACGGATTGTATTCCTTAATACCATTCATGGGGTGGCGTACTTAACTCCCCAATCCTATGAGTGCCTACTTCACTCCTATGTCGAGCCGGCTAAGAAGCTCCTAACATGGGATCATTAGAATTTACTCATGCATTAAATACAACCAATAAAACCTAGTACACATCGGTTCATGTTTCCTAAGACGTTCAAGCATGTTACCATTTGGAGATCTGCCAGTTTTCTTAAGCCTAACATTGAAATCATTCATCCAATACAACTATAAACAAGTAATCAACACATAATCAACATCTAGGTTTCATTAGATCTAAGCAAACACAAGATAAATCTAGCCTAGCATGGTGGAATCAAGACAGGCACAAGATATAGACAACCAACACATAGACATATTGATTGAATTAGAAGAACACTTATCTAAATAGCACATGCAAGCATTCAAGGGCTGAAAACCCTCGAAAAACCTGTAAAATTCGTATATGGTTCGGCCTTTGGGTTTCTCAAAACTTGTTCCCCTTAATGAATGAAAATTAGAAAACTATATATAGAAAATTGAGGCTGACGGCGTCAAAAACAATCTTGTGACGCCGACATCTCGCCGCCAAAAGAATCCTCGGACTGCCTTGATCGACATCTGACGCCATCACATTATACACTTTTCAAGGCCGTCACGTATTTAACTCTTGACGCTCTTCCTTGTGACGCCTTCATTTCTGTACTGGGCCGTCATGATTTTTACTCTTGACGCCGTCACACACTGTTCCCAGCTTGGAAAATTAAGTCTTTGGTGTTTTCTTCACTTTTATGCTCCAAAAACGTCCGAATTGCTTCCTTTTTCCATATTTCACTCACAAAGTACCTAAAATCACAAAAGGAACGATTTAGGGCAATATTTGATCAAATAAATTCAATTCCGGGCTTAAATGACCCCCTAAAAGTGGTTCGTTTTTCGCCTCATCATATACCCTTACACTTGAGATTTGCTTGTCCTCAAGCAAATGCGCTTTTATTCTAATCAAAATACAAGTTAGGGGTCATTTAACACTAATATAAAAGTAATTACAACAAATAATCATTCCACTAAAGACCAAAGACAAGCACGGAGGTCATACACTAGCACCTCACAAATAGTGTTTAGATACTCACATCTCTCGGGTGTAATAAAGTATAAATTACAATATGGAAATGGAAGATATCTCTCACTACCTGTCATAGCAAAATAGATTACCATAGGCTTGGGAGAGGATCAAACCTCCATCACATGGCGTAAGCACCTAGGATAAACTATCAAAGAGGTCTTTCAAAGGGTTGTAACGTTAGGTGTAGGGATATGAAATACACGGTTTTGTTGGATATAGGCAGTCTTTACTGGTGGCGAGTTAATCATCTTGGTTAATTACATGTACAATATGGCGTTGCTAAGCCAAGACTAGACTCGACTTAAGCTAATAAATGAAAAATAACAAAAAAACATAAATTAAACATACAATAAAAAGGGATGGTAGTCCGTATGTTTTTTGTTTTTTTTTTTTTTTTTTTTTTTGTTTTTTTTTTTTTTTTTGAATTTTTTTTTCATACACTCTTACCCTACCATCCAAAAGAATATATCATAGGGAATGTAAATTCCCCTTAAACTTGAATTTTTACATACTTTACAATAAACTAATCTAACGACACGAATTAAGAAAATCAAAACACTTGGAGCACTTTTAAGATTAACGCACATATGGAGGTAATAATATGATGTTCTTCCCCATTACTCCATAAATAAGTACTTTACCCATGAGTCCCAATCGTCCCAAAACAATATATACAAGGATATGACTCGACTTAGCAACCATGTAATCAATTAGATAGTTAACTTAGGGTTTAACAAATAACAATAATGCACTAAAAATGAGCGCATACACGGAAAGCTAAGGCGATTTAGGTGTACATTTAAGTGGGGTGTAACAAATTCTTCCTTTAAGTAAGATGCTTAAAGTTAGAAACGAAAAGATAGGCTCGGAGGGGTGTACTAGGGGTTTCGTGTACTAAAAATGAGTACAACGCTAAGGGTGTGGGAAAAATTAATTGACTTAACTAGCCAAGTAATATGACTTAAATGGTCAAGTAATTATGATACGGGTTTAACACAAGGGTGATCCTAATGCCTCTTATCATGTAGTAAGTCCTACTACACGAATTTAGTCTCACTAGCGGTCTCAGGATGCATCACTAACGCAAGTTCTAGAATCTAAATGCTACCGGTACACTCATAAGCACTAATAGTAAATGCTTTTCCTATCAAATCTAAAGGCGAACCTCACATATTTGGGTGGAAAATTTTTCTGAATGATACGGTTATGTGCTAGTCATACAATCTCCTATCCATGAGACGTTTGCTATGGCTAAAGTTTCACTCCTAAATGTTGTAAAAAATTTTAAATTTGGCGCTAAAATTGCACTAACAAGTATTTCTCATAGTTTTATTACACATCTACTATTAAACAAACAAACTCAAGCGAAAGTGTATCTGTAAGGTATCATCATTTTACCCTCCCCTTACACTTAAGATGAACATTGTCCCCAATGTTCAAGTAAAGAATGTAAAAGTGAAATAAGTAAAAAGAATGAAATCAAATACTCCCCTGATTCGCTCGGTATGGATAATAAGGTGGTCAGGTTAAATCTTCCTCCAAGAAAATGAACAATCAAAGCTTCCCTTCCAGAATATAAATCATCTTCTTGTCATACATAACCTGTTAATCCTGAGAAAACAAACAAAGCAACCTCGCATAAAATCGGCGGCAATCTACATAAGTTACTAAATCCTAGAAAACAAAGTAAGATATAATGCTTGTGGAATGAAGTTTACAGATTTCCCGGAGATTATAAAACTTAATAATTCAACAAAAACTTTAAGACTCCGTTAGAAAAACAAAACCGGTAAAATTTCCAGATTTTTACACATGACGCCGTCAAGAGCAAACTCATGACGCCGTCAGAAGTGATCTGCAGAAATTCTTATGTTAAGTTTCCGGAAAATTTCTGGAAAAACTTGGTCCTACTTCCTGGAAAATCCTGCAAAACTTCATTATGACTCGATACAAGCATTTGACTCCAACAAATACGAATATACATGTTCATTTAATATTGTGGAGAATCAGGATCGGTTTGTTACTTAAAAACATATTTGGGGTTTTCCCTTACACTTATCTTTTGCAAAAATACCTTTATGTGGAGTTAAGACTAGGCCAAAACAACAAAGTAAAGTATTTCCACTATTTAGTTTAGAAACATGATCTACCAACAATAAAAATAAAGAATGCATACAGAAACAAATAACAAACAAACAAAATAAAATCACATAAAGCATGGGTTGCCTCCCAAGAAGCGCTTTTCTTTATTTACGAGCCTTGTAGCTAGACTCAAGGTCATGGGTTACTACGTGACCTCATTATTGGTTTCACTCTCTAGGGCGTCTTCTAAACTAGTATCGCTTTCATAGTGTAAGTATTTCGGGTATTCGAACTCGAAGACATCTTCTCGATACTTAGAATCAAGCTTACTAACATCCTTAAAGAATCCACATGATAAATTAGAAGTGTTCTTACACCCTCTCCGAACATCTTCATCACACAAAATAAGTTGGGAACTTATCCTATCAAGCCCGTCACAATCGATTTCCTTAAGGTCTTTTCTCTTGTATGGCGTTTGGTATGAAACCCTCCTAATTCCATCAGCGAATGTCATGATTCCGTTCCGGTCATCAACTATCAAATTAGTGATTTCACAAAAGGGTGCTCCAAAAATGACTTGTGATAACCTAGGGTCGACATAGTCTTCGATGTTGTCCACAATCGTGAATTCCATAGTGAATGCCATATTTCCAACGAATACCTGGATTTCATGATCTTTACCAACCACTTTCTCTCCCTTATAAATCATTCCCCATCTACAGATATTGTTATAATGGAATAGGGACATAAAATTCTTAGGCAGGAATACGTTAATGTAGACGTTATCGAAGTACTTATGACCGATCATGCAGGGAATTTTGAGATTATTCGGATCACGCCGTCTTATCTACCCCGATTTTCCATCCCTTGATCCATATAGATTCCCCTCAAGGGAAGGACGATACTCGTATACCTCCTCATTACCCCTACGAAAAATTACCTTCTTAACACCATTGGTGAACAATGCACTTCCATCCATCTCATCAAGCATTACTCCCGATTCATTGATAAATGGTTTCCCAAGAACAAGGTTGGTTAATGCTCGATTGGTGAGAGGGTCCACATCATCGACCACGGTGAGGGCAATATTGTAAACAAGTTCTCCAATCATAATTGATAGATTTCTTATTACCCTTGCATTATCGACTCTCTCGCACACTATGCGTTCTGGGAAGGCTTCTTGGTATAGGGAAAGGGGTATTATGTTGTCTGGGAAGCTAGGATCTATATGACTACCGGTTAAGAGCTTTTCCTTAATGGTGCAGGAGATCTTAAAAACTTTAGGGTTGCTTTCATTAGTCCTATCGCTACTTCCACTAGTAACATCCTCCATTTTTCTCTCAGGCTCCTCTAAACTAGATTTACCCAAAATGGCTGGATTTCTCGTATGCTCTTCCGATCTCTCTTTCCCTTCATCCGATTTGCTAGATTCTTGCGCGGCGCACTGTTCGGTTGAGTTGGTAGGGCCTCTGGCCAAATCGTGGTCCACCCTTGAGGTCTCATCTTTAGCTGTATGACCAATTTTTGTAGTTTGTTGTTGGTTTAGGTTAGGTTTAGAAGCAGATATCGTGGTGATGGTGTTTACAAAATGGATCGGTCCTAGGGGGTTGATAGGTTCTTTTTCTTTTGGTGATAGATGTTTGAATAGCTTACTAGGACTTTTTATTTTCACAGGGGAGGTTGGTGGACTCATGATGGTAACAAACTTGACCTCACCAACGTGAATAGGTTTATTAACAACATGCTCTTTGATAGCAGTTAACAGATTACAAATCTTGTTATTCATTTCGGCCTGCTGTTGTCTAAATTTAGCCTCGAGTGTAGAGAGCTGTAATTCTTGAGATAGAATGAATTTTCGCAAAGCATCTTTACAACTTTGCCTAGGAATGCTTTGTGATGGAAAATGCTCGGACCAAGTAAGTGGTGAGGAGACATTGAAGGATACGCTCCGCGTTTGGTACCCTCTGAAATTAGGTTTATCCTTCCATGCCTCATAGGCCTCGTCAGAAGTTCGAGGGCCTCGACCCACGTGCGACGATGTGAATTCATTATAAGCATGTTTTGGAAGCTCCATGCAGTTATGAGTCTCGTGAGGGCCATTACATAATTTACATGTAGAAGCGATTCTGCTTACTTGGCTTGAAGGCTTTTGAGCTTCGTAAGATTTCATGAGAGACTTGACTCGACCTTCAAGTTCCATGATCCTAAGGTCGGGGGTGCTAGAGTTGTTCTAAGGCAAAGATATTGCCTTGACCGTTTTGTTCAAATCACGGGGATCATTCCAATTTTCGTTGTCATAGAGAGCAAGATCTTCTATGAGTTCCCATGATTGTTCCGCACTTAGATCACGTAGCTTACCACCGGCCGATTGGTCAATGGCTCGCCTCGTGGAGAGATCGATATGGTCATAAAAGATTTGGACTTGGAGCCAAAGATCTATGCCATGATGAGGGACTTTTTGGAGTAAGTCCTTGAAACGAGTCCACGCTTCATAAAGAGATTCATTTTGACGTTGTTGGAACATCAAGATGTCATTTCTAAGCTTAGTAGTTCTCCCCGGTGGGAAAAATTGAGCAAGGAAACGAGTGGTGAGATCATCCCATGTGGTGATGGATCCCACGGGTAAACGCTTAAGCCATTGACTTGCTTGATCACGTAGAGAGAATTGGAATAGGCATAATCGGGTTGTCTCTCTAGTTGCAACATCTAGGTCTATGGAATCTACGATTTTCAGGAAGTCCTTAAGATGTTGATTTGGATCTTCGGAACGAAGTCCATGAAATGCACATCCGCTTTGCACCAACCAGATGGTGTCGGATCGCAAGGGGGTCACATTGGCTCCGGTGAGCTCAATGGTGTTTCAGTAGCCTTGGTGGCTAGGTCGGGAATACTCTCCTAAGGTTTGGGGCCTAAGAGGTTCTAGTGGTGGGTTTTGTTGTGGTGGGATGACGGGTTCAAAGATGTTCCCATCGTCTATGATGTCGGGTGGTGAAAAGTTACGAACAAAAACACGAAGAAATAAGATAGACTAAAGAAACCTAAAAATAAAAATAAAATCTTACTAGAAAGGAATCTAGCAAGTAGACCTAATAAAAAGAAATTCTAAACTAGACAATAACTATTCCCCGTGCTGCGGCGCCAAAAACTTGATGCGTGGGGTTTGCACCAGGCTTTACCTCTCAAGGGATCTTGAGAAGCTTACAACCCCCACCAGGCAGTGTACCTGATCGTTGTAGTATAGTATAGTGACAAGTACCGGGGGATTGATCGTTCAGCTAGGAATAGTGTCGCTAGGATTAGAAAACCTAATTACTAGTTCTAGAGATGAGGGATGATTCTTTTTGTATTTTTATATTTTTTTAGAAAGCAAATTAAAATCTCGGGTTTTGAAGGATATGGGCGGAATTAGTTGCTATTCAACTAACCCAATACTAAAGATGCAATCAAAATAAAATACTAAAAATGAAAAAAAAAACCAAATTAAACTAAGGTTGTGAGCAATAAGTGGAGAAATGTGTTTACTTAGATTTCACTACTCCCTAGATATCTTTTACACGTTAATTAGTTGTTATAGTTGCGTGGATGACGGATTGTATTCCTTAATACCATTCATGGGGTGGCGTACTTAACTCCCCAATCCTATGAGTGCCTACTTCACTCCTATGTCGAGCCGGCTAAGAAGCTCCTAACATGGGATCATTAGAATTTACTCATGCATTAAATACAACCAATAAAACCTAGTACACATCAGTTCATGTTTCCTAAGACGTTCAAGCATGTTACCATTTGGAGATCTGCCAGTTTTCTTAAGCCTAACATTGAAATCATTCATCCAATACAACCATAAACAAGTAATCAACACATAATCAACATCTAGGTTTCATTAGATCTAAGCAAACACAAGATAAAGCTAGCCTAGCATCGTGGAATCAAGACAAGCACAAGATATAGACAACCAACACATAGACATATTGATTGAATTAGAAGAACACTTATCTCAATAGCACATGCAAGCATTCAAGGGCTAAAAACCCTTGAAAACCCTGTAAAATTCATATATGGTTCGGCCTTTGGGTTTCTCTAAACTTGTTCCTCCTAATGAATGAAAATTAGAAAACTATATATAGAAAATTGAGGCTGACGGCTTCAAGAACAATCTTGTGACGCCGTCATCTCGCCGCCAAAAGAATCCTCAGACTGCCTTGATCTACATCTGACGCCGTCACGTTATACACTTTTCCACGCCGTCACGTATTTAACTCTTGACGCTCTTCCTTGTGACGCCTTCATTTCTGTACTGGGCCGTCATGATTTTTACTCTTGACGCCGTCAACTTGTTACTCTTGACGCCGTCACACACTGTTCCCAGCTTGGAAAATTAAGTCTTTGGCGTTTTCTTCACTTTTATGCTCCAAAAACGTCCGAATTGCTTCCTTTTACAGATTTCACTCCCAAAGTACCTAAAATCACAAAAGGAACGATTTAGGGCAATATTTGATCAAATAAATTCAATTCCGGGCTTAAATGACCCCCTAAAAGTGGTTCATTTTTCGCCTCATCAAGGGCATTAAATCCTATCATTAGTGATTGTAATCGTGCTTGTTGCACTCTTTCTTCTCCAACGTGTCTCCTTTTCAATGATTCCCATAATTCTCTAGTAGTTTTACAACTTGCTACTTGTAATATCACATCCTCAGTTACTGCTTGATATAGGAGGGCAATAGTTGCCTTATCCTTCTTAGCATCTAATTCGGTGTTTTCTTTGGGTTCTATAGTCTCCCATAATCCATGTGCTTCCAATATAACCTTAATTTGTATAGCCCAAACAGTGTAGTTTGTGGTTTTGAGTTTAGGGCATTGATATTGTGTAAGGGGTGTAATGGGTTTTACTATAGTGTTATTGGTATTGGTGTCATCATCTCCACCCGACATCCTAGATGTGTTTACAATCTTCACCTTTAATTTTGTATTGGAAATCTAGCTAGTATGGTATATCCTTACTACTACGGGGAACAGAAATAGTTATCCGGGAATCCTAGTAATACGGGGATCAATATATAGTTCTCGGGATTTTCTAATAGTATGAAATGAGTATCTATACTATAAGCGTATAAATGAAATCCAAATAATGATAATGTGACCTCGTATGTTATGCGTTCCCACTTGTGTGTTGATACTTTGAATTATATCAACCACGTACTTTTCTTTCCTCGTCTCCTTTCAATTCCAAATTTGGTTGTCGAATACTTAACAAAATTGTCACGTTGTTCCTTTTTTTCTCTCGACTTGGTTCCTACTACTTGCCTACAACCCTTGTTATGTCTCGGCTTGCTCCAAATCCACCCGAAGTGATTTTTGGCCACGATCAACTTCTAATTGTTGTCGTTGTTTTCTTGTTCCAAGCCCCTCTCGATAAGTCTCGGTAAAAATATTTACCGTAGCAAATAAATTCGCTTTTCTTCTTCCTTTTTCTTTAGTACTCGCTGTACCAAATCCAATAACCAACGTCTAAACAAAATTTGTTTGTCGTTCCGCTGTTGCTTGCTTCCTTTACTTGTTGTTTCCACAATACTACTTCCGTTTTTCTTTTCTCTTGTCCACACCGTATATCAACAACACCCAATACCCTAATCGGTATTTTATGTAGCGAGTGATCAATTCGCTTATGTCTTTTCAAACTTGTTGTTGCTCTTGTATTGCCAACGTATTTTTCCTTTTCGTTATACCGGTATCTTTCTTTCTATCCAAGCAACACCTTATTGTTTCTGCGCTTCTTTTCTTCCCCTTGCGTATCACAATATTGATACACAATCTTCGACGTCTAATCTTTACCCTTGTTGTGTTGTAGTAGAAAACACACAAGTATGTTTCTCGTTATAGTTTAACAAGAAAATCTTCAATCTTTTCTGGTTTTGTTGTGGCGTACGACTTAAACACAACAAACCAAGGTACCAAGTTTCTGGATCGGTATCCTTCCTGTTTGCAAATTACGACACAAAGAGAAAGTTGTATACGACTTCTCTTATGTCCCTAAGTTATCTATGCAACCCTTCTAACGTTAACAAGGATCAAAGGTGTGCGTTATTCCTGAAAACAAGTTTCCAGCGTGGGTTTTCTATTATGGTTTTGTTTCTGTCTCGATACAAAAAGTTTCTGGTTTTCTGGATAAGTTTGATGGTGTAACGAGATGTTCCAACAAGGCTCTTGATGCCAATTGTTGTCCCAGTCGTGGTATGATGTGTATGGATCGATGTGTGGAGTATATCAAACTTACAAGACTATAGACAATTGTATAAGTTCTCCCAAATTAGATGTCCAAATCTTCTTCGATCTTGGAAATTTGTATTTATTAGATTTTCTTTTTCCATTTTTGTGATATTTTTTAGTGATATGTTTAACAGTTAAACCTAAGGCTGCTCATCGGTCCATCCGGTCCTTTTGCTCACCCTTAGTTAAACCTATAACAAAGCAATTTGTATCATTAACATCTTTTATGAATGGAAACATTTTCACCACAATTTTTTAGTTTCTAAATTTTGGCTGTAAAACAACATAAAAAGCATATCATAAGTGAATGTATATTATTCTCAAGTTCTCTAACAACTTAAAAATGCATCACGAACTAAAGTTGCTCCTACTTGGGCTCGTTAACATAGTCAATATCGCGATAAAGGTTGCCTATAAGGTGTTTGATGAAATGCATGTAATGATGTAAAGAACTTTGAGGTTGTTGACAGGGTGTAAAGGAGTATCATGACTCTTTTGATAGTGTACTCAGTCTCGTACAACTTTCACTAGGATATGGTCTTAGCTTCCTCAAAACCTGTAACATGACCAGGTAATATGGAAGTAGTAAGTGAGAAATGTTGTGGAACACAGTTGAGATTCAAGACTTTCATCCTTCTTTGTTAGGTGACAAAGACAGCTATGGGGGACAAAAAGATTTTAGTATACCATAGAAGATTGAAAGCATAAAAGGAACAGTAAAAACTAGCATTGAAGCGTTGCCCAACATAAGAGAATAAGAAAATCAAGTAGTGAAATGTTGCTGAAAATACTATTCTCAAGAAATTATGAAATAGGACGTTATATTATACTCAAGTTCTCTGAAAGCACTAATTAACAACTTCAAAATACTTCACAAATTAAACTTGTTGCTTCATGGGCTGCTTACCATTTTCCTCAACACTCATACACTTGTACCTCTTGGCACAATAGACATAGAGTACAAAATAAAACACAATCAATATTGCAACAGTAGTCAACAACATGAACAGCATCTGTGGGGGGGGGGGGAATCTTTTCACCTTGTGTAATTACATGAATGGATATTAGCTATAGCAGCATATTTTGACCATATATACAAAATTGGGCTAGTTGATTTCGGTATGCTTATTGATTTGCTTTCTTATTTTATAGTAAAGAGTTGTTTCATCAAATTGTGAACTACTCGGTACACTATAATTCCCCAAAAAAAAATCGCTTGGCGGTAAAAGAAAGAAAAGTGTGTTTACTCTTTTAAACCCAAGTGCGTTTTCAATCTAACCCGTTTGACCCAGTTTTCAAGTGGCTTGTTTGACCTGAACTTGTTTGAACCCGAAACCATTTTGATTCTTTGCTCAAACCCGCTTCACTCACCCGTTTTGCCACTTCATTGTTAACTTTTCACTGCTAACCACCATGCTTTACTTGAAACAAATAAGATACAGGTTTGTAATTAAAATTGAAAGAGGAAGACAAATATAACTGTCAAGTTAGAGAATGAAAATGGAATCTTGGAGATGAAAGTAATCTATAAATTTGATCAAGTTTAGTGGGCCCATATAATTCAACTGACCCATGTTTGCAAATGAAGAATAATACTGTCTAACTCAAGTTTGCAAGCAGTAAAGAAAATCAAACCATTTAAAAAAAAACTCAAACGTCCATATAATGGCAACATGTATAAGCTTGACATAATTAATCTCAAATTAAGAAATCACCGTTAATATAGATATCTACATAAGGCTTCACACGATATTTTATTAAACTTGTTTCATTTGGTCTTGGTTGGTTTTCTTGTTATTTTTGTAACAAATTATCACAAACAGGTTAGTGCCACGGGCAACTTTAACTAGGGATTCGTTTTTAGACCCAATACGACCTTTCCTCGAATACCACCTCTTAGGCATTGTCCGGTTGTGTGCTTTTCACCAAATTATACATGCTTTGGCGCTTGAACAATTGCTATTACAAAGTCTCAACGTTTGAAATTGTATCGATGTGTTTTGGTCTGATAATGAACACATATGCCTCTATGCAACTTTATATAGACTTCGATAACAAAGAATTGAACTAGATGGATATAAATTTGTGTGAAGCACATAACACTTGGAAAAAAGATCATGGAATAAATTTGAAGTCCCAAATTAGACGTTCAAAGACTCTCAAGTCTTTGCAATTTGTACTTGTTGCATGTTCATCCAACTTTTGACATGTTTTGGTCCCAAATAAAGCAACTCATTCATAAGATAACGTGATATAAACGACACATCTATAAAATGAATTTAGTTTGGAAATATGATATTTTGATCTATCTAATTTAACTACTACATAAGCGTCGATAGGATGGGAACATACATAAGCTTGACCTAACTAATCTCAAAACAAGAAATTACCGTCAATATAGATACAATTACATCAGGCTTCACGCAATATTAAACTCATATCATGATGTTAATTTTTTCCTTTTAGTTCAGTGTAGAGAATGGTTAAGAAAATATCCTGGTTTAACTAGATACAACATAAAGAATTCCAAAACAAAGGTCTGCATTTTAACAACGTGGCGATTTTTTTTTTCAAATATGTAAGTAAAATTTTAAGACATGTGAACCAAATAAAGTTCAATTTTTGACAACATTTCTCTATATTAGAAAAGTGACGGGAAAATTGAACTCCCTAGGTTTTGTTACAATTTGGCACATATTGACTATATTCGGCCCAATACCATCCGAGCCTTGTTTGGTTTTCCTGTTAATTTGTTATTGACATACTATGTGACGTAAACAAAATTTTGTAACACATAATCACAAAAAAGGTTAGTGTCGCAAGCAACTTTAACTCGAGATTCATTTTTAGACCCAATGTGACCTTTCCATGAAGACCACCTCTTAGGCAATGTTCACGATTTGTCTGCAATTATACATGCTTTGGCACTTGACTAAATGCTACTACAAAGTCTCGACATTTGAAAATTGAAGCCATAAAAACTAAGTGATGCTATATGTCTAACCAACTTGAAGTGGGTGGCCCAAATTGGTGTCTTATTTTTCCGTTCATTCAAAAATACCAAACATAAATTTGTCCTATTTTGTGGAAATAATGATGTATAATTGAAGTAAACATCCTAAATTAGACGTTAGGAGACTCGTGAGTCATAAAAACTTGAATTCATTAGACATCCTTTTCTATCTTTTGATATTTTTCAATAAGATAGGATATATGTTTGTGTAGAGTATATCAAACTTAAAAGACTATAGATCATTGAATAAGTTATCCCAAATTAGACGTCCAAATCTTCTTCTGGCAATTTGTATTTATTAGATTTTCTTTTTCCATTTTGTGATATTTTTCAGTGATATGCAGGGGCAGATCTATGGCCTGGCTACCTATAGCAAGTGCCGTACATGCATTCCCACGTGATGTAATTTATCCTATGGACTATGGTTCAATAGTTGTTTCTTGTGTGCTATCAATTTTATTTAGAAGTGATATAGTGGATAATTTTAGGGTAAACCTTGAAAACTAACCGGAAAACACCTTGGATCTAGTCATAAATTGTAGCATGAAAGTGTAATGAAGTAGATGTAGTTTTTGTTGTTTTACACAAGATGAAGAGTATGTCACGTTTTTGTTAGAGTGTCACGTGGGTTTAATCTGTAGGCTAAGCAAAAATCTATTTTGTTTTTTTAAGTCTTTTCCATTTCCCGTAAAGTCTTGAACACATGATATTTTATTAATTAATCAAACTAAAGAATTAAACTATTGTTGGACATGTTTTTGAGTGTTACGGCACAAAATCATCTATTGTCATTACCTGTAAGTTTTATCTAATATTAAACAATCCGTCTTGTTTCTAATTTAAACACAAATGAGTACCGACTACTGGACCCATTTAGTGGTTGGGTCTCAGACTCGATAATTTTACCGTGTTAACTAAATAAAGGAACTACCTTAGATTTGGTCATGAGTCCGCCACTGAGTCCGAGTAGTTAAATTATTCGCCGGTTGTTAATTTTGCATTTAATTATGTATAGGTTAGAACTTGGGTAAAAAAAAAAATTGTGCCACACATAAATACAATTTCAAGATTAAACGCATAACAAAACAATTTCTATCATTAACATCTTTTATAAACGGAAACATCAGTTGATTCACTAATTAAACGCATAACAAAGCAATAATAAAAAATTGTGCCACACATAAATACAATTTCCAGATTAAACGCATAACAAAGCAATTTGTATCATTAAAAAAAGTCCTATTTGATCATAAGTGAATATATATCAAGACATGATCAAATAAGACTTTTTTTTTTTTTTTTTTTTTTTTTTTTTTTTTTTTTATTATTATTATCAAGTACATTAAGAGTACTAAACAACTTCACAATGATTCACGAATTAAACTTGTTCCTTCTTGGGCTCGTTACAATTTTTCTCAACACTCATACACTTGTATCTCTTAGCACAATAAACATAGAGTACGAAATCAAACACAGTCAATATAGCAATAAGGAAATAAAATCCTTCCATATGACCATCTTTTAAATTCTCCAGTATCCATCCAACTTCATCTCCCTTTGCGGTAATACTCATCACCATATGTACAAGAAGGCTGCTAACATAGTTTCCCAAAGAAATCGACGCTATACAAGTATACATAATGAGCTTCCAAAACTCTTGATCCCATCGGGATCCTGGCTATTAAAAAATTCCAGCTGCAACATACATAAAAACCTCAGAAGTACCAACAAGCACATATTGCGGCACTTTCCAAAATATGCTCATAGTGCTTGAATGCTTACCAGGAATTGACCTTTTTAGCCTCTCTGCCTCAGTGACTCCATTGGCAACCATTGCAAATAGTGCAATGATTAGCCATACCCCCATTCTTTGAAGCTCGGTTAACCCTTTGGGGTTTCCACTTAGTCTTCCAGCTAAGGAGACTAATAACCTATAGTAAATTAATGTGCACATGAGGACACTTACTATGTCAAATACTGATGCAGTACGTGTTGGAATAGGATAAGTACTTACGAAAGTATTTTGATTACATTAAGAGCCCTCATTACATTAGGATTATATTTTCTTTTATTAGTTTAGTTTTCTGTAATTATCTTATAATTAGAGTCCTAATAGATTTAATATTATAGTTTTTTATAAATAGGGTGAGTTGTTTAGGTTTTTGTGTCTTATGTTTTTGTTTTCCAGAATTTGATATTAATAAAAAGAGTCAAGAATAGTTTTTCTCCGGTCCAGTAAACCATATTACTCCCCCTATGTTTGATAATACGTTAATTATCAACGTCCGGCAATACGTGTATCCTAATTGCCTAAAACATGTAGCATCACGCTACACCAGTTGGTATCAGAGAGCAATCGATCCTATTTGTCATTCTTAATTCTCGTTGTTCTTTAATTGGGTATCTTCACGTTTAAATTAGCTCAGATTACTGGTCAAGAAAGAAAGAAAAAACTTACTGTTACAACTCATTTTTTTTTTGTTTTAAGCTTTCAACTCCTGGTTTCAATATTATATCAATATTGAAACCTCCAATCATTTAGCTTCCAATCGTTCCAATAGATTGAGTTATTTAGTTGCATATTATATCAATATTGCAACTTCCAATAGTTTAGCTTCTTGTTAATATAAGGATTAGAATTTTCTTTTTCTTTATATATTATTATTGTTCAAGCAAGAGGTTACTGTTTAGAGGGTCTTTTGATAATTTCATGGTGTTCTACAAATTCACTATCGATGATGATCTTAATATGGAACAAGTTGACCAGAACAATAAGTCGATAACTCTCAAGTACATAGTTTGTTCAGGACACGTTGTGTCATTCATCAGAAGATCTTTGATGTCATCATAGATGATGATAGTCCCGAAAATTTTGTATCACGGGATGTTGTGCAACATTTGAAGATACCTATAGAAACAATCACAGAGACATACTCAATTCGATGGGAAAATTCAGCGAGCGAAATTATGGTTACCGAGTTCTGCAAGATACCATTTTCCATTGGAAAGTACAAGGACGAGATGATGTTTGATATCGTCGAGATGGATACTTGCCATATTATTCTTGGAAAACCATGGGTGCACGATCTCAAGGCCACTTACAACGATACAGAAAACACCTACATGTTTCGGTTCAATGGAGTTAAAAAGATTCTAGTACCATTGATAGACAACAATGACACCAAGGTCTCGACGCCAACACAGGATGATTCAATAGTTACACGCCAGCAAGATATCAAGGAAGAACCAAAAGATAAAATAGTAGTTGACGCCATCGTTGCAACCACAATGTTACAGGATGACATTTCGAACAAGATCCGCGAAAAGCTGAAACCATTAAATGAAGAATCACCAACTCTCATTCCATATGATCTTCAACTAATATTGTCTCTGGTGCAAGATATTCCACTACCAAGTTTTCTAGGTTATAACCATGAAAAAGAAAACATGGTTCAGAATATAGAGGTCAAACAAGGTGTGGAAAAACATAATCTTCAGTTGGACAGTTCGGAGTACAAAGATTTTGGTAAACATCATTTTTGGGTAAAGAAATTTGAGGTTGGTGATTTTGTTATGGTAGACTTGCAAAACAAATACCCAAAGATATATATGATAAGCTTAAAAGGAAGATGAGCGGTGAGTGATTGGGAAAATTAGTAGCGATACGTATGTGGGTGATCTACCTAAGCACCTGTCTGTATCTACAATTTTCAGTGCGGATTGTTGGAAAATTTAGTGCACTTGAGGGATCAATTCACACCTGGTAATGGGTTTGGAGGTATGGAGTATACACCCATTTGGTCACTGAAAGGAAGATGATCGGTGAGTGATTGGGAAAATTAGTAGCGATGCGTATGTGGGTGATCTACCTAAGCATCTGTCTGTATCTACAATTTTCAGTGCGGATTGTTGGAAAATTTAGTGCACTTGAGGGATCAATTCACACTTGGTAATGGGTTTGGAGGTATGGAGTATACACCCATTTGGTCACTGAATCCCCTGACTCAATAGTGGTTATGTATTGATCAAGGTACTGCTAGTAGACTCTGCTGCTAGTGTTGTGAATCTGCTGCTAGGATTCTGCTGATAGCTGATTCTGTTGCTAGCTGATTCTGCTGCTGATAGTGTGATTCTGCTGCTAGCGTTTCCACTGATGTGTTAACATTACCACTGCTAGTGATAATGTTTCCACTGATAACCACTGATCCCTATTATTATGGAAAGTATTATGATATAATTAATGGGCCGTTAATTATACATAATTCCATGGGCTAGGGTTTTGAGTACTCTCTATTATAAATAGAGTTCACATCATTCTGCATGGAGAGACGTTTTACAATACGATTATCACAAAACCCTAAACACTTCAATACGCATCTGGTTCTTGGTTTGTGCCTAAAGCAAGAACATCACTTGGTCTTATCCCATAGAGATATTCGTGTAACCCAGGCATAGGGTCGAATAGTTTCTATTGGAAAGTGATACCACGATTTCAAGTGAATATCCGGTACCTTTATTGATTATCTTAACCCTAATCTGGGAACTGTTTACAATTAACAACCAACAATCAATATAAACTTTTAGTGATAATCAATGGCTGCTGCTATGAGACAAATGGCTGCTAACTTTTCCAAGTTGGAAAAGTTTGAAGGTGTTGATTTCAGAAGATGGCAAAAGAAGATGCACTTCTTATTGTCAAGTATGAATGTGGTGTATGTTCTCACGACTGAGATTCCAGAAGATCATGGAGATGATGCTACTATGGATCAGATGAGGGCAAGGAGCAAGTGGGAGAATGATGACTACATATGCAGAGGTTTAATTCTCAATGGTATGTCTGATTCTCTATTTGATATTTATCAGAATATTGAAACTTCTCAAGAACTATGGGATTCATTGGAAGCCAAGTATATGGCTGAGGATGCATCAAGTAAGAAGTTCCTTGTAAGTAATTTTAACAATTACAAAATGGTTGATTCTAGACCTGTCATGGAACAATACAATGAACTTCTTAGTACACTTGGTCAATTCACACAACACAAGATGAACATGGATGAGGCTATTTCAGTCTCTTGTATCATCGATAAACTACCTCCCTCTTGGAAAGAGTTTAAGCATATGCTTAAGCATAAGAAGGAGGAGTTAACTCTTGTTGAGTTGGGCAGTCACTTGTGCATTGAGGACTCACTCAAAGCTCAAGACATTGACAAGCTAAAGAGTAGCACTGCTACTGGTCCATCAGTTGTCAATATGGTGGAGCATAACAACTCCACCGAGTACAATGACAACAAGGGCAAGCGTAAGCATCAAGATAACACCAAATCTGATCCTAACAAGAAACCTAAGGTGACTTGTTGGAAGTGTGGGAAACCTGGACACTTCAGGAAAGATTGCAAGGGTGGTAAAATTGGAAACAAATCCAATGGATCAGGCACAAGTGGAGGGAATGGTAACACCAATTCTCTGAAAGGTCAGAATGTGTTTAATAATTCTTTTAAGATTTATTATGTTACATATATATCTGATATTTACTTTGTGCAGGATGATGATGTTGCGTGGTGGGTTGACTCTGGAGCAACAATTCATGTGTGTAAAGATAGAAGCTGGTTCAAGACCTACAAGTCAATGAATGATGGTTCTATTCTTCACATGGGAAACGAGTCAACTGCCCTGGTGCATGGAAAAGGATGTGTTGATTTGAAGTTTAGTTCTAGAAAGATTGTTTCTTTATTTAATGTTTTGCATGTTCCTGATATTAGAAAGAATTTGGTTTCTAGTAGTGTTTTGAATAATTGTGGTTATAAACAGGTTATTGAATCTGATAAGTTTGTTTTGTCTAAAAATGGTGTGTTTATTGGTTTTGGTTATTTATGTAATCAAATGTTCAGACTTAATATTGTTCATGATAATATTGATTCTGCTTTTATATCTACATCTAAATTTTATGATTCAAACCTATGACATGCAAGACTTGGCCATGTACATTTTAAAAGAATGCAAGATATGTCCAAGGATGGGTTAATACCAGCTTTTGATATGAACACTGAAAAGTGTAAAACTTGTATGTTGAACAAGATAACTAAGAAACCTTTTCAAGGAGTAAAACGTGAAACTAAAGTTTTGGAGTTAATTCACAGTGACCTTTGTGATTTACATGCAACTCCCTCTTTGGGGAATAAGAAATACTTTGTGACTTTTATTGATGATGCTTCTAGGTTTTGTCATGTTTATTTATTACATTCTAAAGATGAAGCATTAGATAAATTTAAAGTATTTAAAACTGAAGTTGAATTGCAACAAAGTTCCCTGATCAAAAGATTAAGGACTGATAGGGGAGGTGAGTACATGGATACTCTGTATTTTTAGTCTGTTGGTATAATCCATGAAACGACTGCCCCTTATACTCCTCAGCAAAATGGTATTTCTGAAAGGAAAAACAGGGTGCTGAAGGAGATGGTTAATTCCATGTTGTCCTATTCAGGGCTGAGTCAAGGGTTCTGGGGTGAAACTATGTTAACAGCTTGCCATATTTTAAATAGGGTTCCCAAGAAAAGGAACAAAGTTACCCCTTATGAACTTTGGACTAAAAAGAAACCTAACCTTAATTATCTTAGGATATGGGGTTGTAGGGCTGTTGTAAGACTCCCTGATCCAAAGCAGAAAACTTTGGGTGAAAGAGGCATTGAATGCATCTTTGTTGGATATGCTGAGCATTCCAAGGCATATAGGTTTTATGTTATAGAACCTAATGAGTCTATTTCAATTAAGTCAATAATTGAATCAAGGGATGCACTATTTGATGAGAAGAGATTCTCATCTATCCCTAGACCAAGTCAAAGGATTCCAAATGGAACCAATGACAATGGTGTTTCAGAGGTTCCTGCTGATGAGGTTCCTGCTGAGGTTGTGGAACAACAACCTGAACCTGAGCTCAGAAGGAGCAATAGGGTGAGGATTCCAAAGTCATTTGGACCTGAGTTTCAATTATTCTTAATTAAAGGTACAAGGAGTGAGGTCTCTGACCAATACTCTTATTGCTTCATTGTGGAGGATGATCCCAAAACATTTGAAGAAGCAATGAAGTCCCAGGATGTTGCTTTCTGGAAAGAAGCAATTAATGATGAGATGGACTCTATCATGGGCAATAACACTTATGTGTTGACTGATCTACCACCTGGTTGCAAACCTTTAGGTAGCAAATGGATTTTAAAAAAGAAAATGAAGGTAGATGGAACTGTTGAAAAGTTCAAGGCAAGATTAGTTATTCAAGGCTTTAAACAAAAGTCAGGAATAGACTATTTTGATACTTATGCTCCAGTGGCACGTATCAGTACCATAAGATTGCTAATTGCTTTGGCATCAATTCACAATCTGATTATTCATCAGATGGATGTGAAGACAGCTTTCTTGAATGGTGATTTAGATGAGGAGGTTTACATGAACCAACCTCAGGGCTTCATCATGCCTGGCAATGAAAACAAGGTGTGTAAACTGATTAAGTCTCTTTGTGGGATGGCATCAAAAATTTGATGAAGTGGTTTTGTCTAGTGGTTATTTACTTAATCAAGCTGACAAATGTGTATATAGCAAATTTGATGAATATGGTAAAGGAGTCATCATTTGTCTATATGTTGATGACATGTTGATCTTTGGCACTGACCAAAATCAAGTTGATCTTACAAAAGAATTTTTGTCATCAAAGTTCTCCATGAAGGATATGGGGGAGGCAGATGTTATCCTTGGCATAAGGATTAAACATGAAAGTAACAAAATTTCTATATCTCAGTCTCATTACATTGAGAAGGTGTTAAAGAAATTTAATTACTTTGATTGTACTCCAGTGAGTACTCCTATGGATACAAGTGAGAAGCTAATGCCTAATACTGGCAAAGCTGTATCTCAACTTGAGTATTCTAGGGTGATTGGCTGCTTGATGCATGCCATGACTTGTACAAGACCTGATATTGCTTTTGCTGTGGGCAAACTGAGCAGGTATACTAGTAATCCTAGTGCTCATCATTGGCAAGCAATTCAGAGGGTCTTTAAGTATTTGAAGAGAACTATGGATTATAGTCTCTCATATACTGGTTATCCTTCAGTATTAGAAGGATATACTGATGCAAGTTGGATCAGTAACACTGAAGACAATTCGTCTACTAGTGGCTGGGTATTCCTACTTGGTGGAGGTGCAATTTCTTGGGCATCCAAGAAACAAACTTGCATTACCGTTTCAACCATGGAATCTGAATTTGTGGCTTTAGCTGTTGCTGGCAAAGAAGCTGAATGGTTGAAAAACTTGCTTCTTGAGATTCCATTGTGGTCTAAACCTATAGCACCTATTTCTATCCGTTGTGATAGTGCTGCTACATTGGCAAAGGCTTATAGCCAGATGTACAATGGGAAGTCTAGACACTTAGGTGTTAGGCATAGCATGATTCGTGAGCTTATCATGAATGGGGTGGTATCTATAGTGTTTGTTAAATCTCAACAAAACTTAGCTGATCACTTGACGAAGGGTTTGGCTAGAGACTTGGTTTTGAAGTCTGCTAAAGGGATGGGTTTAAGTCCAACTTAGTCACTGAATGCAAGGATAGCCAACTCCCTTCTAAGGAAACTTGGAAGCTGAGTTCAATGTGGAAAGCTGATCATTTAGTGGACTGAAGCACATGTATTACAAACATCCCAAGGTTGTGCTTGTTACCTACTGAAAGGAGGATGAAGTCTTCACTTCTTAATGGTTAATTTTATTTGAAAAGTGCTAAGCAGGAGCATGAATTAAAGATGAACTACCTATGTGAATGTTGAAGTTTTGCCGCTTCAGGAAGCTTTGGACTTTTAGCTTTTACAACATTTATGAATTGGATATGGACACATGGCTTGTATAGTGTCAGGAGTATTTTAGTGTTTGAAAACTTGTGTGTATTTATCATCAGGTATTCAAATGGGTTGAAGGGTTCAATTCTTAGAACACCCCGATTCTCGAATATTTGAAAGTATATGTACTAATGTGGAAATTCAATCCTCAGGATATTTTCATTTATGCACTTGTTTTTAGGGGTGATCATCGGTCGGAAACCGGACCGGACCGGCCAAGACCGGACCGGACCGAAGACCGAGAACCGGAAAACCATAGACCGAGACCGGACCGAATATGGTCGGTCCGGTCTCGGTCCGGTCTCGGTCCGGTCGGTCTTCGGTCGGTCCGGTCCAATTAGGCAACACGGATGATATGTTCGAGCTTGTTGAAGCCATGTCTTTCTAGGTGGAAACTTTGGGACGAGTTCAACAATTAGGCAACACGGATGATATGTTCGAGCTGGTTGTTAATTGTAAACATATCATCCTAATTGGACCGGACCGACCGAAGACCGACCGGACCGAGACCGGACATATTGTTCAACAATATGTTCATGTCTTTCTAGGTGGAAACTTTGGGACGAGTTTTCTTCAAGAAGGGGAGAATGATGCAGTACATGTTGGAATACGATAAGTACTTACGAAAGTATTTTTATTACATTAAGAGTCCTCATTACATTAGGATTATATTTTCTTTTATTAGTTTAGTTTTCAGTAATTAACTTATAATTAGAGTCCTAATAAGTTTAATATTAGTTTCCTATAAATAGGGTGCGTTGTTTAGGTTTTTGTGTCTTATGTTTTAGTTTTTCAGAATTTGATATTAATAAAAAGAGTCGAGAATAGTTTTTCTCCGGTCCAGTAAACCATATTACTCCCCCTTTGTTTGATAATACGTTAATTATCGACGTCCGGCAATATGTGTATCCTAATTGCCTAAAACCTGTAGCATGATGCTACATCAAATACTGACATGCTTACCGCTGGTAAATGGAAGTTTCCTATGTAAGCGTTCATGGCTGCACCTTGCTCGACGAATACTGATGCCATTTGAGTGAAAATGACCGAATATATGATTGTACATAGCCAAATTGGTAACATTCTTATTACACATTTGGCTTCTTCTACTTGTGTCACTGTGCATAACCTCCAATGATTTTGTGGGCAATTTGTATTTATTAGATATTCTTTTTCCATTTGGTGATATTTTTTAATGATATGTTTAACAGTTAAGCCTATAACAAAGCAATTTGTATCATTAACATCTTTTATAGCATCTTTTTATATATGGAAACATTTTCTCCACTATTCTATAGTTTATAAATTTGACTTGTGAAACAACGTACAAAAAGCATATCATAAGTGAATATATATCAAGACATGATTAAATAGGACATTTTTTTATTATCAAGTTCGCTAAAAGTACTAAACAACTTCAAAATGCTTCACGAATTAAACTTGTTCCTTCTTGGGCTCGGTACCGTTTTCCTCAACACTCATACACTTGTACCTCTTAGCACAATAAACATAGAGTATGAAATCAAACACAGTCAATATCGCAATAAGGAAATAAAATTGTTCCATATGATCATCATTTAAATTCTCCGGTATCCATCCAACTTCATCTCCCTTCGCGGTAATACTCATCACCATATGCACGAGAAGGCTGCTAACATAGTTTCCCAAAGAAATCGACGCCATACATAATGAGCTTCCAAAACTCTTGATCCCATCGGGTGCCTGGCTATTAAAAAACTCTAACTGCCCAACATACATAAAAACCTCAGAAGCACCAACAAGCACATATTGCGGCACTTGCCAAAATATGCTCATAGTGCTCGAATGCTTATCAGGAATTGACTTTTTTAGCCTCTCGACCTCAGTGACTCCAGCGGCAACCATTCCAAATAGTCCAATGATTAGCCCTACACCCATTCTTTGAAGCTCTGTTAACCCTTTGTGGTTTCCACTTAGTCTTCCGGCTAAGGGGACTAAGACCCTACGGTAAATTAATGTGCACATGAGAACACTTACTATGTCGAATACTGACATGCTTGCTGCTGGTAAATGGAAGTTTCCTATGTAAGCGTTCATGGCTGCACCTTGCTCGACAAATAATGATGCCATTTGAGTGAAAATGACCGAATATATGATTGTACATAGCCAAATTGGTAACATTCTTATTACACATTTAGCTTCTTCTACTTGTGTCACTGTGCATAATCTCCAATGATTTTGTGGGCCTGATAAGTCTCTCTCAGTGATAATCGCGGCTTTATCTAGGCACCTGAAACATTAAAATTTAGAAGTAAATTTTTTACTCAGTTACTAGTACTTTGATCTAAAACGGGTCAAATTAGTCAACACTAAAAATTGACCGTTTAAACTCGATTTGACTAGTTAGCCAACATTTTAATAGACTTACTTGAACTCCTCGCTATGAAGGATCTTTCGACTCCCTTTAATAGCCGATTCTACACCTTCAACTTCATACAATTGCTTCTCATCATAATCCCTCACCTTATATTTTCGACACGCAGCAACAAACACTTGAGCGACACGGGGCAAAGGATTTCCAGACGGCTTAACATACCGATAATGAAATGAACCAGACAAATAGGACAACAATGCTACAACCGTGGCACCCATAGACACCCAAAATCCTGTGGTCCAATGACCAATATCTTCATAATACACAAGAATCGTGTTTGAGAACAAAGATCCAATGTTGAGTGCAGCATAAAAGTATGCAAAGAAAGCCCCTTTAGACCCTTTGCCTTTGTATTTTGGGTCTGACTCATCAAACTGGTCTGCACCAAGAGTGGCTAAAGTTGGCTGGTGCCCACCATATCCTAATGCAACCATGTATATCGATAAATAGAACAACATTGTTCCCTTTTTTGAGGGCGGTGTGCAGTATTTTACTCCAGCCCCACATCCAGCCGGTTTGACTAGAAATTCATAAGATGTTAACGATATATCATACCCTCTATGTGATTCTTATTGAAGTTGCTTCTTCTTTGGCTACCTCCACCAAAGAATCCTGCAAAAAAAAAAAAAAAAAAAAAAAAAAAAAAAAAAAAAAAAAAAAAAAAAAAAAAAAAAAAAAAAAAACACCAAAAATTCAGTCAGCTGTGAGTCCAGGACAAACATACTCACATACCCTCAATGTGATTCTTACCTGTGCAACAACTAAACGAGCCAGTCTTCTTGCTTGATTCCTGAAGTTCCCCAGCTATAAGTACCTCATCCAGTATATAGTAAGCCTGCAACAAGTGTCAAAACACATTCAATACTTGAACCACACCACAGGCTTAATTATTAAGTAGCAACACTCCATAATTTAGAAAGAAATAATTTGACTACTAATTCAACTAACTATAACACCCTCCAAGTGGGCGAAAAGATGATGTACCATGTGAAAATTGAAGATCAGGTTCAGCTCAAAAACCTAGCATATAGAAGTTACAAATTAAGGTCAATTTCTAGATTAAAATAAGATATATTTTAATTTCTAGTTCCTTTTCTTTGACTTTCAAGGTATGGGACTAAATAACATTTTCAAATGTCTATCAGGTTTAGATGGCTCACACTTCTATAACTGATGTTTCCTCCTAAGATTTAACAGCCCAGCTTAACACATTTAAGCTCTTTCAACATTTTCACCAATAGTCTATTAAACATGAAAAGACACCGCTTTGATATCACAGTGTGTTAGTGATACAAACTGTTAATATGACTCAGACCTCATAAAAGAGTGTAACAGCTTCGCAAGTATCTACGATAATCTAAAGATCCTTGAACCTTAAGCGTATAAGTCATCATTTTATAACTGACGATAAATGATTTGCCACTCAAATAGGCTAATAAATAAGTCTTGTACAATAGCTAACTTATGTCTTTGAGATGGTAAAGGGGGCCATAAAGATATTTATTACTACTAAAAAATATTTACCTTGTTTGCAATGTTGTTGGAAAGCCAGTCCAATCCCTCATAAAGTCCCTCTCCAGAGGTTGCACAAGTGCTCTGGATGTACCTGAGTAAACGAACCAGTGAGTTTCATTAGTTATCTTACTATTACATTAACCAATTTGTAAAAAATACAATGACAATTAAACTCGGTCACTCATTTATAAGACAAGAATGTAACAACAGTACTGGACAACAGCTGTTAATATTTACCAGTGGTGCTGTCGAAGGGAGTGGAGCCCGAGCTTATCAGTGATCTCAGCAGCAATCAAGGCATTTGCAAGATCTTGTTTGTTAGCAAATACAAGGAGAACTGCATCTCTTAGCTCATCCTTGCAAGATCAAGAAAAATACAGCACTTAGTCAAACCTCTAAAAGGCAGGAAGTCAATATATTCACGAATTTACTGTAGCAGTAAAATTGTGTGGTTGGCTTTAAATTATAGCTTCTCCACAGAATGAATATGACAAAGCAAGATCTATACTGGTAAGCTCTAACTCAATTAAGTGCACCGAATAATCAAGAATATCGTCCCACCAACATAACAAGCAAGTGATCCAACAGATACAACAACAACAACAATAATACCCAATCCCGTTTTCACAAGGTATGGGGGAAGTGATCCAACAGATAGATACTTTTGAAAGGCCCAAACAGTTGGATCAAAATTTCTTAAGCAGCTAATAAGCTAAATTGCTTATTTATCAACTTGATTGCAACTTTGAACAACTATAAATCAAATTCCTGTTTACATAATGGTATGGAATCTTTATGCGGAGTAAGAGAAAATTTAGGATCATGAGAACACCCAACTTATCAGAATGCCAAATTATAATGAAATCTTTGTTTGGGACAAAGAAACATTGCAAACTGGCCTTTTGAGATGGTTCAAGTGTTTTGAAGTAAAACACAAAATGTTGAAGCAAAGAATATTTTTCAGGCCAATCAAAACCACTTAGATCACATATACACCTCATATGTCATGGAATACCAGTACGAGCCCATGTGCCATGTTGACTCATGTAGAGTTTTAAGTTTCAAAATATGTTTTACTGGTCACATTTAATAAGATTACACTTTAATATGCAAGTAGATAATCACAAGAAAACTAAGGGATCTTCATTAGGCTAAAAAAATAGGGATAATTGTTTCAAAATGTAACGAACTTGTCACATTTTCCAATGTTGTGTATGTTTCTTTTAATTTTACTAAACAATGCGAAGAATTGCCTAATCAGTCTATTGTGTGCATGCATAGTTTAAGCTTTTCCCATTTGGCTTATGACGTGGCATGTTTGACCCTGTTTGGGTAACGTTGACCCACGTGTGGGTTTTATTTCCTTGTCAAAAACACTTTTTATCACCCTGATGCCCTAATTTTTTCCCCAAATCCACACACACACAACTTTGATAACTTTTCTCCCAAACCCTAATATGTAATTACAACTGATAAATTTCTTCGCCCCGTTTATGCAATTTAAGGTATGTGAAGATTTTAATTGCAATTTTGAATAGGGATAATGTTCGGCGGGATTATCACCGTCGACATCCACACCACAAATCTGGTGTTTAGTGGTTGTTGGTGGGTTTAATGTTCGGCGGGATCATCAATCATCACCGAAATATCTTGCGCTACCGCTCACCAAGTAAATAACCCTTTTCAGTTCTAATCCAAGGGAAGATTTTTTTCTAGATTTAAAACATACCAAAAATACACAAACATAACCAACTGATAAATGATTCGTTAATGGGAGTTTTGATCCTTTTAGCATTTATGATCTACATTGGATATTTGGATAGCGAATACATATGCACAATAACCCCTTCGGATACATGGTAGGAAATTAGAGGGTTAAGGTTCTTTATTTTTGTAAAATTAAAACTTTTTGGATTCTGTTTAAATTGAGGGAATTTATTATAGGGTTACTGTTTGGTTGGGTGTTTGGGTGTTTGGAGGGTGTTGGGTTGGTGTTTGGTGGGTGTTAGGTGGCGGACGGGCGGTGTTAGAGCAGCAGGGTGGTGGTGGTGGTGTTTAGTGGGTGTTAGAGCAGCAGGGTGGTGGTCGTGGTGTTTGGTGGGTGTTAGAGCAGTAGGGTGGTGGTGTTTGGTGGGTATTAGAGCAGTAGGGTGGTGGTAGTAGACCGGTGGTGGCTACCGGAGATGGTGGTTGTTGGTAGAAATGGATTTGAGAAAGAAGTGTGAGTATGTATTTGTGTATTTGAGAAAAAATGACAGAAATGTGAGATGGTGTGTGAGAAAAGAAGAGTATGAGTTGTGTTATTCTAATATAATAAAGAAAATGAAAAGACAAAAATACCCTTCCAACTAACGGTCAACGTTAGTCAACCATGCCACATCAGTAAAATAAACGGGCAACCTTAACCATTACACACAATAGACTAATTAGGCAATTCTTTGCATTGTTTAGTAAAATTAAAAGAAACATACACAACATTGGAAAATGTGACAAGTTCGTTACATTTTGAAACAATTATCCCAAAAAAATAGTAGTTCTGGGCTCAAGGAAGGAGTCCATACCTATATCATTAAACGATGATGGTAGTAATGATAATAATACTCACTGAAGCAAGATCAAGAGTCGAGCAATGTATATTGTTCTCATGCTTCATGACCTATTTATATCCCAATACCAAATACATAAATCAGAAAAATCACTTGAGGACGCGATAGAAGGTTTCTAATACGTGCACTAACCAGCTTCTTATGGAAACTTGCGAAGAGCGTGTGACAGTCCAAACAAGAGCTGCTCATTGGTCATTAAATCATCCTAGAGTTAAACAGTTAATACATTATTATCCGAAAAATAAGAAAATCTCGATTGGAAGCACTGACATTGATGATAAACAATAAGAAGCACTGACCATGCAATCAAGTCGAGCATTTATGGTTTGTATATCTTTCAAATGTTGCAAGAGATTGGCACGAAGAAGTCTAGTCCTGCGAGAGGAAATATTTTATAAAAACTCACAGTAGTGGATTATATGATGCAAATGAATATTATCATTATTATACCCTCCGGTAGTTCTTGTTGAATTGAGAATCTGAAATAGACTTCTCTTTTTGTTTCCTGTGCCATTAAGAAACTAGATAAAATGAACTTATGACGGTGTATAAGCCGGCTTCTAAATTCCAAAGCGATTTTATACGTGACTATTAAATACAAAAAAAACAAACAAACACATATCCAAACCACAAATTCCTAATTGTAATGAACTCTTATAACAAAGGATTTAAACCCACTCCAAACAACAAATACCTAAACTAGTAATACTTATCCAATTTCAACACAAACTAGCTTGTAAACATTAATGACCTGGTCAAGGACTTTCATCGAACACTTAGGCGTTATGAGAATCATCAAACCCTTATTTTACATGGAATAATTCAGCTCAATAGTAAGTCCAGATAATAAAGACTTGCTACATTAATTAGGTTAAAGTGATTCAAATCAAAATCAACAAATCAACTAATTGGATCAAAATCAACTTTGATTAGGTTGTTTGATGAACAATAGAATACGTATATTGATCAAAATTAACTAACTGGATCAATGAGCTTACATCGAGATTATATTCAGCGGTGAAAAGCGACGGCGGAGCGCGATGGTGAACCGTGGCGACGGCGGAAAGCGTGGTGGCGGCCGTTGACCGTTAATCGTTAACTGTTGTGTAGGAGAAATGATGTAGGAGAAATGAGAAATGAATGTGTAGGAGAAAGAAGACTAAATGGTGAATCCCAAAATCTAATTCGGGTCGGGTTAGATCCGCGTTTTTTTTTTTTTTTTTAGTAAAAACCATAGTGTGTGTCTCAAGAGTCAAGTGTACATTGACTATGCTTTTCTTTTGGTTGACCGAGTGACGAGTTATTTTCGTCACTTCAATTAGCTAATAAGGGTATTTGTATATTTTCTTCCCTAAACAGGATATTAGATACATGATTTTTTTTTTCTTTTAAAATTTTAACAGATTTTTTCTTTTATGTGACAACCGGCAGTGTAGGGAGCTATTTTAAAAACCCGCATTACAATTTAAGTTCGTTTAAAATTTTTATTTGAAATTTTCATTTCACAACGAACTTGTAAGACCTATTTTATGGATATTTTTAAATAATGACGTTATGGAATTCGTGAATTATGTTCATAATTCATTCTTGATTTAAATGCTCGGTGATGTGTATTTGAATTCTCACTTGGTACTACGTTGACTTTGGCACTAGGATTACCTAACAAAAGTTTATGATTCGTCTTAACGAGTCCGACTATATTTTTTTTAATTATTTACGAGATGTTCTCGAGTGATATTGAAGTTTTGAAATGAGTTCGGGTTCGGGCCACATGTTTTTACAATTACCCGCGTTACCCGCTCCACCGTAATAATATTATTATTATTACTATTATTATTATTATTAATAATAACTTTAAAAAAAAAAAAAAAAAAAAAAAGATAAAGGGTGAGTTTGGTCCGGTTTTCACACACACACACACTCACCCTCACATTTTATCCTCTCTCTCAAAACTCATCTTCTCCCCCATTTCTTTAACCTAGCCGCCGAACATAAAATCCGGCCACCACCGCCGCATCTCCGACCACCCAACAAAATAATTACCACCATCTTCTTCCTCTCTTCACCCTCTTTCATTTGGTATATCATACTCACCCTAGAACCACCGTTAACACCACCAAACTTGTAATAATCCGTTCGAATTTTTAATACCTTATCTAGATCCGTTCATTTGGAGGTCCAAGAAGGTGAGAAGGAGCTATTTTTGGGTTTTGGGTGCCACGAATTGGCATTAATCCGTGGCTACACGGATTATTTTGTGAGAATCGAATTGATCTTTAATGGGAAATGATGTTTTAGTGAAAAATTAAGTTTGGTATCCGGGTTTTCTTGGTTTTGGTTGTGGTTGACTCGGAACCGAGAGCTATGCTCTCGGCTTATTTTGGTTCGAGCCTTGTGTGGCTTTGGTCTCCTTGGTGATTGTTGTTTGGTTGTTTGTCGAGGGTGTTGACCTTCGAACCGAGATAACCGAGACCCATGTGGTCTCGGGGTTTCCATTGATGCTCGTATGACCACGCCGAGACCCGTATTGGGGTTCTCGTTGGGTTGTGGTTCGAGCCTTGAGCTCGTAGAAATTGTTGTGGTTCGACCCTTGTGGGTCGCGGCCTTTAGCCGCGTTATTATTTTTGTTGCCGATTGACCATTAGATCGAATGGGTACTTTGTGGTGCTCTTGTGATGTTTAGTTCGAGTCCATGTGACTCGTGGTTTTGAGCCATGACTCAAGTGAGTCGAGGGCTCGGGTTCGGCTTGGTAAACCGACCCGAACATTAACTTGGTTGATGTTATTTTCTTGTAATAATGGTGAACTTACTTTTGGCATTGTTGTGGCATTTCATTTTCGGCCGAATACTTTTGGTTGGGTCGAGACCATTGTGGTCTCGACGATGGATATAATATGGTAATTGTGGAGTTGTTGTCGATTGGTAAGAGATATTGGGGACCGATTGTGAGACGGTCGTTAGATTGACGGAGATAGGTTAGTCGGGTGTCGTAGTCGGACCCTCATGTTGTAGCCCGTGGTTTGAGATTGTGATTGGACGGAGATTGGTTATTTTATGACTTTTGCTTATTATTGGACTTGGACAATGAGCCGAGAGTCATGACTCGGACATATGACCATTTCGTATAACTCAATAACTATTAAAATTAAAACGAAAATAATAAAACTCGTAATAATCATTATTGATAATATGAACGTTTATATGAATATATATATATATATATACGTGAATAACGTATATATAACTATATAAGCGCGTATATTAATAATAATAATAATCACGAGTCGTATTATAAATAATACGATTAGATATATATTAGGCTACGAAAGTGGCGTAATATTATTGAACGTATTATTATTATTAAAAATTGTGTTATAAAACGGGAAACTCCCGACAATTATGAAACGTTTAATAAAATGTCATTTCGGATATATAACGGATAAACTTATTGAGTTAGGCGAAATTGTTGTCACACGGGTCCAGGTAAGTTATTATTTGTGACGTTCGTGTTGTCACGGATATATGACGACTAATATAGACGTTTTCTATAATTAAATAACCACTTAACCGTAAGATTGAGCCGGGTTATTTGGCTATATGAAATGAATATATTAGTGGGCATCGTATCCTACGACGCCCATAGGTTGTAGTATATGTAAAGTGTAATAGATTGCGAGTGTATATATCAGGAAATCTGGCCAATTTGACGATATATATGAGGAATTTATTAAACTATGATATATACTATATAGAATTTATGTGTTATGTGCTTTAGGTTGGGTGTAATCTTGGAACGGTATGTTACGTAAATAAATATGAGGTTTATCAAATCGACGGATTTGGTAAACTTCGGCGATTTATTTAAATGATATATTGGGCTAATATTAGATCTATAGTTTATTTTATTATTCTTATGTGATCTTTTTGGTTTGTTTTGAGTCAACCCACTACCCGTATGGATACCAAACACAAATACACCAAACTAATACGAAATGGATTTTCGGAAATAAAACGGATTCTCGTCCGGGTTTGGGAATATTATATATTTGAGGAAATGATTTCTGAAAGAGTTAATATTGTTAGGTCGTGCCAAGTCCGTAGTTGCTATTTCGTGAGTTATCATACATCTTATTTCTACCTACCTCGTCTTGCTATTTTCTGGACTTGAGGTGAGTCATAGCCCCATTTTTCAATCTTGAACTATGTTTTCAATACTTGGGGTGAGAAACGTGCAAATCATTTTACGTGGACTATTATCGCTTTTATATTCTTTCTAAACTTGCTATGCGTATGGACTAGGATCTATTGTCAGCTTTAGTCACACATGTCGTGTGTACTATTCAAGGTTGGCTTATTTGGTTATTGGTGGATTGTCAGCTTTAGTCACAAATAGGTTGTGTGTACTATTAAAGGTTGACTTAGTTGGTTATTGGTGGATTGTCAGCTTTAGTCACATATAAGTTGTGTGTACTATTCAAGGTTGACTTATTTGGTTATTTGGAATTGTCAGCTTTAGTCGCCTATATGTTGTGTGTACTATTCAAGGTTGACTTATTTAGATACTATAGTGTGCACCTATAGGTTATTAATATTCCGGAGGTTATCCGAGTTATTATTGGTATTGCGGGGGCTACCCGAATATCTATGTTAGTACGGAAGGGTATCCGTGTGTTTTGTTGGAGCGGAGGGTATCCGCAGGCTTTTAGCGAATCATTAGTCTAGCTAGCAAGCGTTTTGCGTATATGTCCACTATATTGTTAGTTATATTTAAACCTATGATCTCACCAGCGAAAGCTGACTTTTAGCACGTTTTCTCAGGTAATTAAGTGTTGAGATGCATGCTTGGAATGGAAGGCTCGGCCAAGGCACACGGTTCATGGATCTATTTTTCTAAACTCTAATAATTAAATTTGGACCTATTGTTACTTTATTTTGGGCCTGACTCTGAATGACGTTGGGATAATTGTAAACCTTAAAACCCCGCTTTGGTTGTGTTTTTATTATGTTTACTTTATCTCATTCTATATTGTCTTGTGTTGGATACCAATCCCCGTAGCACCCCGAAAGCTTGTTGAGTCTTCCGCTGTATCAAATTTTGGGGGTGTTACAGATTGGTATCAGAGCCAAGGTTATAGAGAACTAGGTAAATAAACGCCTAAACTATAACCGTATTTTTATAGAAAATGATCCTTAACCACCGCCCGCCAGCCCGCCAAGCCGAAGCATCTTCTATTATTTGAGGTATTATGAGATTATTGAGATGATTATTAGATTTGGAATTTATTGAGATGATTTGAGGTTTATGGATGTTAGTAATAAGATGGCGTTCTCGAGGATTTATATGGTCTATATGTTTTATAAACATTTTTAGTAATGCGGTGTTTGAAATTCTTTTATTGAGATTATATATCGAATTATTTGATGATTATTTTTGGTATGGCACTATGAGATGTGATTTAGTTGTTTTGAAACACTTACACCTACCCTACGCCGTTGTCACAGACTATGGCCTCCCATATGCCCGATGTCGTCGAGGATATTCTTACTGCACCAGTTTTACCTGCACAGTTCACTATGGCATCTGATGACCCTTACCAGATGGCCATGTCTTCAGCTACTGTATCACAGGCAGCTTCTACTTCAGCACTACCTGCTGCATCTACGCAGGGACCCTCATCTTCTTTAGGGCTCCCTGGTACATCGAGGCAGCTTACTCTTCATCAGGCTTTGGCTCGTGTGGCACCACGCTTTGCCCACCGAGCTACGGCACGCATGTCGGTACGCCCTACTCCATCACCTTTACAGATTGATGCTCATTCTCTTCTGTCTGAGGCGCCACCCACATCATTGCGTCGTCGTCCTAGATCACCTACTACATCTCCACATGGTTCACCTAGTAGGAGACGACGAGTGATGAGGTACTCTTCCGATGAGGAGGAGGAGGAGTACGAGGGTGAGGATGAGGCTGATGACCCTGAGCGGGAGGATGACCCTCAGGAGGCTGAGCAGGGTGATGATGATGACCCTGAGGAAGAGGATGACCCTCAGGAGGATGAGATGCCTGATGATGATGATGATGAGTTATTACCACCAGCTCAGGCTGAGGAGCCTGATTCACCTGTACACCCGATTGAGCCTGATTCGCCTGATCATCCGTTCTTGTTTGAGTTGCCACCTGGTAGTCCCGTTGAGTCGGATGCATCTTCTGAGGTTTCTGCTGAGCATGCAGAATTGGGTGAGATTGGCAGGTTGTGGGCTCGGATTACTGAGCTTAGTGAGAGAGTTGCACGTGTATCGGATCGACTTGAGAGGGTTATTGGAGAGTTTTTAGCAGATTTGAGAGTTGACTTGACTGTCGTTATGGGCAGGACTACTGAGCTGAGGAGAGTTTTTATGGATGTCCACGAGCATATCGATAGTTTGCAGCGAGGATTTGTTACTGCTCGTGAGGCCGACCGCAAGCTTTGGCAAAGGAATGCCGAGCTAGAGAAGGAGATGGCTGACCTCAAGAGAGACCGAGACACCCATAGCGTGGAGCTAGGATCGTTATGGAGGGATCTTGATAGCTTGAGGCAGGAGATGAGGAGCCTCCGCCAGCCACGTGGCTAGTTGGTTGGGTTATGTTATATTTTTGCTTTCTTAACCGAGGGGTGTTCGGTTAGAAAAGCTATTTATCATATTTTGATGTATTTTGCTCAGTATTCGTCTCTTTTGGAACGATTAGTATGTTTTGTGTTATCCATTAGTCGGAACGATGTTAGATCGCTATTGTATGGTTGATGATTATTAGTATATGGTATTATGTGATTTTGGGTGTTATGGAAATTGAGTCCTTATTCGCTTTATTGATGTTACGTGGTGTATTGTTGCTATTCTTTCCATGATTGGTTTCGTTGAAATGTTTTGTTGAGCATATCGATAAGTTCTATTGGAGACTCATGAACTTGTATGATGTTACAGATCAATGGCACCACGTCGAAACCCTGTTAGGTCTACCAGAACTGGTCCTGCTGTGACTACTCCTGTTCGCCGAGGTCGTCGACCTACTCGAAATGTTGAGACCCCGACTCCTGACAACCTGGACACCACAAACCGCAACAACAGGAATCAAAATGTTGATGTTCAGGGAGACAATGATCATGTTCCACTTAATGCACCTACTGTGGATCAAGCAATGATCAACCAACTCGTGGAGCAAAGAGTTGCTGAACTACTAGCTGAGTCAAATCATTCCAACAATTCTGCTGGAACTTTTCCACCTGTTCGTGCTAATGGATGTCAATACAAGGAATTCAAGATTTGTGGACCCATTGAGTTTGGTGGAACTGAAGGAGTGGTTTACTTAGTCAGATGGATTGAGAAGACTGAGTCAGTGTTTAATGTCAGTGGTTGTGCGGAGAATGCGAAGGTAAAGTTTGCTTCTTTTACTTTCAAGGACGAAGCTTTGACTTGGTGGAACAACTACCGAAATGCAGTTGGGAGTGATGTAGCTTATGCTATGACTTGGGAGCAATTTAAGTCCTTGTTGATTCAGACTTATTGCCCAAGGAATGAAGTCAAGAAGCTAGAGATTGAGTTTTGGAACCACAAGGTGAAAGGTAATGATATGGCGACTTACAATCGTCGTTACCAGGAGTTAGCCTTGTTGTGCCCAGATATGGTGAAAACTGAGACTCAAAAGATCGAGAGGTATACTGATGGGTTGCCTGTAGCTACGAGGAATGATGTGATTTCTGCTAGGCCTGCAAACATCCATGAGGCAATCACAATTGCTCAACAACTTATGGATTCGTTGGAATTAGAAGAAGCTGATAAGGAGAAGAATGGAAAGAGAAAGAGAGACCGTCACTCTAAGAGTAATGATCACCGAAGCAAGAGACAAGCTAAGGCTTATGCTATTGGGAATGGAGATAAGAAGAATCAGAACGGTGATGCACCCAAGTGTGATCGTTGCCATCAGCATCATGCTGGATGGTGTAGTGTGAAATGCCAGAATTGCTCAAAGAAAGGACACACAGCTAGGGACTGTAGAGCTCGACCTCTTGCTATGGTTCAAGCTGCTCCTGAGATGAGAGATAAGGCAGAGGTTACTTGTTATGGGTGTGGAAAGAAGGGACACTATAGGAATGAGTGTAGAGAATCGCGGAACCGTGGAAATCAAGGCTCGGGTGGTAATGGGTACAATCATGGAAACCGTGGAGCTGGAGGAAACCGTGGATGACAAGATAATGGGGACCAACGTGTGGAAGCTGGAGCTGCTCAGGGAAGAGTGTATGCACTCGGGAACGAGAGAGGAGAATATCCGAACGTCGTTACCGGTACGTTCCTTCTCAATAATCGTTATGCTTCCATACTATTTGATACTGGTGCTGATAGAAGTTTTGTGTCCACTACGTTTGCACCCTTACTAGAAAAACCCCCGATGGCCTTAGGAATTGGATATGATATTGAGTTAGCAAATGGAAACATAGAAAGGATTAATACCATCATTCGCGGTTGTACGTTAAATTTCTTGAACCACCCTTTCAACATAGATCTTCTACCCGTCACGTTAGGAAGTTTTGACGTTATCATTGGTATGGACTGGTTGTCGAAGTATCGTGCTCACATACTTTGGGACGAGAAGATCGTGCGTGTACCATACGGAAAGGAAGTCCTAAATATATTAGGAGACCGAAAGGATTCTAGGAGCCCATCCCGATTAGCAGTTATATCTTGCACAAAGTTACCGAAGCTAATGGAGGAGGGATGTTACCTTTTCTTAGCCCGAATTTCTGAGAAGGGAAAGACGAAGACAAAGGAAAGGTGCATTGGAGATGTGCCTATAGTTCGTGATTTTCCTGATGTGTTTCCCGATGACTTGCCGGGAATCCCGCCGACTAGACAAGTAGAGTTTCAGATTGAGTTGATACCTGGTGCTGCACCTGTAGCACGAGCACCTTATCGTCTTGCACCTACCGAACTGGAAGAGTTGTCGAAACAATTGGCGGAGTTAGCCGAAAAAGGATTCATAAGACCAAGTTCTTCACCTTGGGGAGCCCCAGTCTTATTTGTGAAGAAGAAGGATGGATCGTTTCGTATGTGTATTGATTATAGAGAGTTGAATAAGTTAACGGTGAAGAATCGATACCCGTTACCTAGGATCGACGACTTGTTCGATCAACTCCAAGGATCGAGTGTGTATTCGAAGATCGATTTGAGATCGGGATATCATCAACTTCGAGTTCACGAGGAAGATATTCCGAAAACGGCTTTCAGAACCCGTTACGGGCATTACGAGTTTCAGGTGATGCCGTTTGGGTTGACTAACGCACCAACAATATTCATGGATCTCATGAATCGTGTGTGTAAGCCTTACTTGGATAAGTTCGTGATTGTATTCATCGATGACATTCTGATTTATTCAAAGAGTGAAAAAGAGCATGAGGAGCATTTAAGACTCATTTTGGAATTGCTCAGGAAGGAGAAACTCTATGCCAAATTTTCGAAATGCGAATTTTGGATTCCGACGGTACAATTTTTGGGTCATGTGATTGATAGACAAGGAGTCCATGTGGATCCTGCAAAAATTGAGGCGATAAAAGATTGGGCTGCACCTACAACCCCAACCGAAGTTCGTCAATTTTTGGGTTTAGCTGGTTATTACCGAAGATTCATTGAGGGGATTTTCGAAGATAGCTAAACCATTGACCAAATTGACTCAAAAGAGTGTTACGTATGAATGGGGAGATAAAGAAGAGGAAGCGTTTCAATTTCTTAAGAAAATGTTGTGTAGTACTCCTATCTTAGCGTTACCGGAAGGTAACGAGGATTTCGTCGTCTATTGTGACGCCTCACATAAAGGATTGGGAGCCGTGTTGATGCAACGAGAGAAAGTGATAGCTTATGCTTCCCGACAGCTCAAAAAGCATGAGAAAAACTACACTACCCATGATTTGGAGCTCGGTGCTGTGGTTTTTGCTTTAAGAATATGGAGACATTACTTGTACGGAACAAAGTGTGTTGTATTTACTGACCATAAAAGTCTACAACACATCTTGAATAAAAAAGAGCTCAATATGAGACAACGATGTTGGATTGAGTTGCTAAGCGATTATGATTGTGAAATTCGCTACCACCCTGGTAAAGCAAACGTTGTTGCTGATGCTCTTAGTCGAAAGGAAAGAGTACCACCGTTACGAGTTAAGTCACTAGGAATGACTATCGTATCGCCATTACCGTCTCAAATACTTGAAGCTCAAACTGAAGCGTTAAAAGCAGAAAATAGATCTGCCGAGAATATATTTGGGATGGCTGATAATGAGAAAGGATTGGTTAAGCGTTCTGATGGATTATTATGTTTTGGAGATCGGATTTGGGTACCTTTATATGGAGAAATTCGGGAATTGGTTATGCATGAGTCGCATAAGTCAAAGTACTCCATTCATCCTGGTTCCGATAAAATGTATCAGGATCTTAAGAAGTTCTATTGGTGGCCGAATATGAAGGCAGATATAGCATCGTACGTTAGTAAGTGCCTGACATGTGCTAAGGTTAAAGCTGAACACCAGAGACCGTCAGGATTACTAACGCAACCAGAACTTCCAGTCTGGAAATGGGAGCGGATTACTATGTACTTCATTACCAAATTACCGAGGACAGCTAGCGGTTGTGACGCTATCTGGGTAATTGTGGATCGTCTGACAAAGTCTGCTCATTTCCTAGCTATTAGTGAAGATGATAGTGTGGATAAGCTTGCGAGGTTATACGTGACGGAAATTATTTCGCGTCATGGAGTCCCGATATCTATTATTTTGGATCGTGATAGTCGTTTTACGTCAGCTTTGTGGCGATCACTTCAAACGGCCTTGGGGACGAGGCTTGATATGAGTACTGCATATCATCCCCAAACCGATGGTCAAAGTGAGAGGACCATTCAGACGTTAGAGGATATGCTTCGTGCATGCATCATAGACTTTGGTAAAGGCTGGGAGAAGTATTTACCCCTTGCGGAATTCTCCTATAATAATAGCTACCATACAAGTCTTAAGGCTGCACCATTCGAAGCCTTGTATGGCAGAAAGTGTCGTTCGCCTATTGGTTGGGCAGAAGTTGGAGATAGTCAACTTACAGGCCCTGAACTTATTTTGGAAACTACAGAGAAAGTAACTCAGATTCGTGATCGATTGCAAGCAGCCAGAGATAGGCAGAAGAGCTACGCCGATCAGAGACGTAAACCTTTAGAGTTCCAGGTTGGAGACAAAGTAATGCTGAAAGTCTCGCCTTGGAAAGGTGTAATACGTTTCGGGAAACGTGGTAAACTCAACCCACGCTACATTGGACCATTCTTGATCTTAGAAAGAATTGGGCCCGTGGCTTATAGGTTGGAATTACCACATGAACTGAGTAAAGTTCACGACGTGTTCCACGTGAGTAATTTGAAGAAATGCCTTTCAGATGAGATGCCCGTCATTCCAATGAGGGATATTCGTGTTGACGAGAAACTAAATGTCGTGGAAGAACCGATTGAGATTTTAGATCGTGAAGTTAAACGACTCAAGCGAAGTCGCATTCCGCTCGTCAAGGTTCATTGGAATTCCCGACATGGGCCAGAATTTACGTGGGAACGTGAGGACGAGTTCCGGAAGAGATATCCGAAGCTTTTCACTTCGTAGATGAATTTTTCCGAGTGAAACCCGGGACGGGTTTCCTTCTGAGACGGGGAGGATGTGACAACCGGCAGTGTAGGGAGCTATTTTAAAAACCCGCATTACAATTTAAGTTCGTTTAAAATTTTTATTTGAAATTTTCATTTCACAACGAACTTGTAATACCTATTTTATGGATATTTTTAAATAATGACGTTATGGAATTCGTGAATTATGTTCATAATTCATTCTTGATTTAAATGCTCGGTGATGTGTATTTGAATTCTCACTTGGTACTACGTTGACTTTGGTACTAGGATTACCTAACAAAAGTTTATGATTCGTCTTAACGAGTCCGACTATATTTTTTTTAATTATTTACGTGATGTTCTCGAGTGATATTGAAGTTTTGAAATGAGTTCGGGTTCGGGCCACATGTTTTTACAATTACCCGCGTTACCCGCTCCACCGTAATAATATTACTATTATTATTATTATTATTAATAATAACTTTAAAAAAAAAAAAAAAAAAAAAAAAGATAAAGGGTGTGTTTGGTCCGGTTTTCACACACACACACTCACCCTCACATTTTATCCTCTCTCTCAAAACTCATCTTCTCCCCCATTTCTTTAACCTAGCCGCCGAACATAAAATCCGGCCACCACCGCCGCATCTCCGACCACCCAACAAAATAATTACCACCATCTTCTTCCTCTCTTCACCCTCTTTCATTTGGTATATCATACTCACCCTAGAACCACCGTTAACACCACCAAACTTGTAATAATCCGTTCGAATTTTTAATACCTTATCTAGATCCGTTCATTTGGAGGTCCAAGAAGGTGAGAAGGAGCTATTTTTGGGTTTTGGGTGCCACGAATTGGCATTAATCCGTGGCTACACGGATTATTTTGTGAGAATCGAATTGATCTTTAATGGGAAATGATGTTTTAGTGAAAAATTAAGTTTGGTATCCGGGTTTTCTTGGTTTTGGTTGTGGTTGACTCGGAACCGAGAGCTATGCTCTCGGCTTATTTTGGTTCGAGCCTTGTGTGGCTTTGGTCTCCTTGGTGATTGTTGTTTGGTTGTTTGTCAAGGGTGTTGACCTTCGAACCGAGCTAACCGAGACCCATGTGGTCTCGGGGTTTCCATTGATGCTCGTATGACCACGCCGAGACCCGTATTGGGGTTCTCGTTGGGTTGTGGTTCGAGCCTTGAGCTCGTAGAAATTGTTGTGGTTCGACCCTTGTGGGTCGCGGCCTTTAGCCGCGTTATTATTTTTGTTGCCGATTGACCATTAGATCGAATGGGTACTTTGTGGTGCTCTTGTGATGTTTAGTTCGAGTCCATGTGACTCGTGGTTTTGAGCCATGACTCAAGTGAGTCGAGGGCTCGGGTTCGGCTTGGTAAACCGACCCGAACATTAACTTGGTTGATGTTATTTTCTTGTAATAATGGTGAACTTACTTTTGGCATTGTTGTGGCATTTCATTTTCGGCCGAATACTTTTGGTTGGGTCGAGACCATTGTGGTCTCGACGATGGATATAATATGGTAATTGTGGAGTTGTTGTCGATTGGTAAGAGATATTGGGGACCGATTGTGAGACGGTCGTTAGATTGACGGAGATAGGTTAGTCGGGTGCCGAAGTCGGACCCTCATGTTGTAGCCCGTGGTTTGAGATTGTGATTGGACGGAGATTGGTTATTTTATGACTTTTGCTTATTATTGGACTTGGACAATGAGCCGAGAGTCATGACTCGGACATATGACCATTTCGTATAACTCAATAACTATTAAAATTAAAACGAAAATAATAAAACTCGTAATAATCATTATTGATAATATGAACGTTTATATGAATATATATATACGTGAATAACGTATATATAACTATATAAGCGCGTATATTAATAATAATAATAATCACGAGTCGTATTATAAATAATACGATTAGATATATATTAGGCTACGAAAGTGGCGTAATATTATTGAACGTATTATTATTATTAAAAATTGTGTTATAAAACGGGTAACTCCCGACAATTATGAAACGTTTAATAAAATGTCATTTCGGATATATAACGGATAAACTTATTGAGTTAGGCGAAATTGTTGTCACACGGGTCCAGGTAAGTTATTATTTGTGACGTTCGTGTTGTCACGGATATATGACGACTAATATAGACGTTTTCTATAATTAAATAACCACTTAACCGTAAGGTTGAGCCGGGTTATTTGGCTATATGAAATGAATATATTAGTGGGCATCGTATCCTACGACGCCCATAGGTTGTAGTATATGTAAAGTGTAATAGATTGCGAGTGTATATATCGGGAAATCTGGCCAATTTGACGATATATATGAGGAATTTATTAAACTATGATATATACTATATAGAATTTATGTGCTATGTGCTTTAGGTTGGGTGTAATCTTGGAACGGTATGTTACGTAAATAAATATGAGGATTATCAAATCGACGGATTTGGTAAACTTCGGTGATTTATTTAAATGATATATTGGGCTAATATTAGATCTATAGTTTATTTTATTATTCTTATGTGATCTTTTTGGTTTGTTTTGAGTCGACCCACTACCCGTATGGATACCAAACGCAAATACACCAAACTAATACGAAATGGATTTTCGGAAATAAAACGGATTCTCGTCCGGGTTTGGGAATATTATATATTTGAGGAAATTATTTCTGAAAGAGTTAATATTGTTAGGTCGTGCCAAGTCCGTAGTTGCTGTTTCGTGAGTTATCATACATCTTATTTCTACCTACCTCGTCTTGCTATTTTCTGGACTTGAGGTGAGTCATAGCCCCATTTTTCAATCTTGAACTATGTTTTCAATACTTGGGGTGAGAAACGTGCAAATCATTTTACGTGGACTATTATCGCTTTTATATTCTTTCTAAACTTGCTATGCGTATGGACTAGGATCTATTGTCAGCTTTAGTCACACATGTCGTGTGTACTATTCAAGGTTGGCTTATTTGGTTATTGGTGGATTGTCAGCTTTAGTCACATATAGGTTGTGTGTACTATTCAAGGTTGACTTAGTTGGTTATTGGTGGATTGTCAGCTTTAGTCACATATAAGTTGTGTGTACTATTCAAGGTTGACTTATTTGGTTATTTGGAATTGTCAGCTTTAGTCGCCTATATGTTGTGTGTACTATTCAAGGTTGACTTATTTAGATACTATAGTGTGCACCTATAGGTTATTAATATTCCGGAGGTTATCCGAGTTATTATTGGTATTGCGGGGGCTACCCGAATATCTATGTTAGTACGGAAGGGTATCCGTGTGTTTTGTTGGAGCGGAGGGTATCCGCAGGCTTTTAGCGAATCATTAGTCTAGCTAGCAAGCGTTTTGCGTATATGTCCACTATATTGTTAGTTATATTTAAACCTATGATCTCACCAGCGAAAGCTGACTTTTAGCACGTTTTCTCAGGTAATTAAGTGTTGAGATGCATGCTTGGAATGGAAGGCTCGGCCAAGGCACACGGTTCATGGATCTATTTTTCTAAACTCTGATAATTAAATTTGGACCTATTGTTACTTTATTTTGGGCCTGACTCTGAATGACGTTGGGATAATTGTAAACCTTAAAACCCCGCTTTGGTTGTGTTTTTATTATGTTTACTTTATCTCGTTCTATATTGTCTTGTGTTGGATACCAATCCCCGTAGCACTCCGAAAGCTTGTTGAGTCTTCCGCTGTATCAAATTTTGGGGGTGTTACATTTTAAAACTTGAAAAGGAGAAAAATTAAAAAATATAAATTATTATTGATTTGAGTGTGATAAATATATTAATTAATAAGATTGCAATAAGAAAATTATTGAATTAATTCCAATACCCAACTTAGTGACAAAACTTTTTCGTGACTAGATGAGTGACGAAAATTTTGTGACTATATATGCAAGTGACGATATATAGTGACGAAATTTATATATCGTCACTAATTAGTGACGAAATATACAAGTCGTCATTAAATTCTCGTCACTATAGCCCTTTTTTTGTAGTGTCGGTAGTGTTCTCGGTAAAGGATGATCGTACAATTCTTGGTTTAGAGCTTATTAGTTTATCGTTCTTTAGTTTGTTCATTAAAGTTTTCACCTGGGTAGTTGTGTATTTTGTTAGTTTGGTTACTGTTGTCGTTATTTACACTACAAAAAAATGTCATCTAATGATACATCAAAAAGGTGTCACCAAAAGTCAAAGAGATGTCACTAAAATTAATAAAAAATGTCATTAAATGTATAAAAAAATTGTCACTAGAAAATTTATTTGCTTCTCTTACATTTAAAAAAGTGTAGGTCATTGGCTAATGGGCAAATGTCTATATAGTGACACTTGTGTGTATATATATTTTTACCTTTAGTCGCACATTTTGGTTATAAAAAGTGTCCATAAATCTCAAAATTTTTAAGGTTTTGTTCACAATTTTTAAATAGTATCACTAAAAGATTAGTTTTAATGACACTCTTTGTATCACTAGAACCTTTGTAACTAAATGTATATTTTCTTGTTGTGACCACTGGCAAATTAGGGAGCCGTTTTGAAAACCCGCATTACTTTAAAATTTATAATTTTGGAATATTTGAAAAGTTTATTGTGACGAGATTTTTGTGAACGTTGGAATGTGATTTTTAAATCGTACGTTATTTATGGAATTTGATTATTTATTTGATGGTTTGGTTTGAATCATTCGTGATGATTTATTTTTGAGATCATTATTTGGCACTACATTGACTCCGGCACTAGGATAACCTAACAAAATTTAATATTTTGAATTTACGATTTGGCTATATATTTATGGAACGTATCTTGGAATTTTAATTATTGGGAACGAGTTTGGTTTGAGAATGTTGAGATATTTTGAAAGGTTTTCGGGTTTGGTCATTGTGTTTACTTAACTGGCCATCTAATCCCCACACCATTACTATTAGTATTATTATTATTGTTATTTTAAAGAAAGAAAGAAATAAAAGGGGTATACTACAAAAATCGTCCCTTGTTGGTTCCTCGATCTCACAAACACAAACACAACTTCACCATCTCTCTCTCTCTCTCTCATTCTTCTCCATCATCTTATAATAAAACCCTAGCCACCATCACCATCTATAGGCTGCCGCCGCCTAACCACCCTCCACCACCACCTGAAAACACCACTAATCAATTCCCCATCAATAGATCTATTAGATCCATTAATTCACGCGCCTTAAAACCCTTCCTTTTCATCTCGTTATTATCAAAAGTCGCCATCATCTTTGATATTTTCGAAGCATCTTTCATCCTGGTCTTGTGAATCGAAGGTGAGACGAGTTGAGGCTCGTATTTTTGATGAAAACATGACCAAAGGGTCGCGAGTTATAAATTTTCCGATTGCGTTTTGTTTAATAACATGAGATACAAGTGGGTTTTTGTTAAAACAAGTTAATGAACAAGTTTGGTATCCGGGTTTTTACTTTTTGTGGGTGTCGACTGGAAACCGAGAGCTTAGGCTCTCGGCTTGATGTTATTTATTTGAGCTTATGAGGTGTTGAGAATGATTTTGGTCTCGCAGTTATGATGTCGAGAGTATTCAGTATTATATTTTTGATTTGATTCCATTTGGTTGAGTTGTTGAGCTCGGTTGAGCCTGGCCGAGAGCTCAATGGTCTTGGGGTTGGGTCCTCATGGCTCGTGGTGTAGCCGAGACCCAAATGAGTCTCTCGACTCGGGTTTTGACTTGGTAAGTCGACCCATTTTATTGGTATTTTGTTGATATTTCTAGTTGTTATTCTTTTGTTACTATGTTCTGATTATTATTGTTGTTGTTTTGGTGTGGCTATTGGTATTGTTATTGTTGTTGAGGTATTTTACTTTTGGCGTTATTAATATTGTTGATGTTACTTGGGAGCCGAAGATGAATGGTATAATGATTTATTTTGTGAAGTGTTGACGAGTATGATATTGGGGACCGATTGTGAGACGGTCAATTAGATGACAGAGATAGGTTAATCGGGTGCCGTAGTCGGACCCTCATGTTGTAGCACGTGGAATTGGGATTGCTGGATGGAGATTGATTACTTGATTGGGTTGATTATTATTGTTTGGACTTGGACAATGAGCCGAGAGTGATGACTCGGACATGTGACCATCTCTTATGACTCGATAAATATTTATAATCAAACGCTAATAATAAAACTCGTAATAATATTATTGCTAATATAATCGTTTATATACGTATATAGACGTGAGAAACGTACATATATATATATATATATATATATATATATATATATATATATATATATATATATATATATATATATATATATATATATATATAAATGCGTATATTAATAATAAAACGATCACGAGTAAACATTATAATATTATAACAATAACTATTGTACTATGCGAATAGTGCAATAAATGTCGGGGTATTATTATAAATAATAACTATAAATAATGTCAAAAACTAATACGTCGGGTAAGTAATAAATAAAAACATGATGACTTTTATAAATTTGGTAAACTTATCTAGTTATACGGAGTTGTGGTTACTTAAGTCCAAGTGGGCTTTATTATGTGACTTTTGTGTTGTCACGGATATATGACGATTAATATATCCATTTTCTATAATTACGTAACTTATTTATTCGACGGGTTAAATCGAGTTTATTTAGCTATATAAAATGAGCATATTAATGGGCATCGTATCCTACGACGCCCATAGGTTGTGGTACGTGTATTAGGATAATAAATTACTATATATCTCGTGGAATTGGCTAAATTGACGAATTTGGCAAATTGGACGATATATATAGGGAATTTATTGGACTACGATATATACCATATAGTATTCTTTGTGCAATGTGATTTAGGTTGGGTATAATCTTGGAGCGATGTATTACGTAAATAAATATGGGGGATTACCAAATCGACGGATTTGATAAGCTTCGATGATTTATTTAAATAATATATCGGGCTAATATTAGACCTATAGATTTGTTTATTATTTCGTTCATTGTGGCTTCTTGGTTTGAGTTGTGTCGACCCACCACCCATATGGATACCAAACGTCGAATTTCAAATTAATATGAAGATAATTCGAGAAATGGATATTTTTGCAAAGTAAAAATGGAATACGTTCGGGAATGGGAATATTTGATTTTTGAGGAAATGATTTCTGAACGAGCTTGATATTGTTAGGAAGTGCCGAGTCTGTAGTTGCCGTTACGTGAGTTGCTTGAGTTTGCTTACGTCTTTCATCTATCGATTTCTTTTGAGGATTTTCTGGACTTGAGGTGAGTCATAGCCCCACTTTTACTCTTGAACTTTGTTTTCAATACTTGGGGTGAGAAACGTGCAAATGTTTTATGTGGACTATTATCGCTTTTTGATTTTTAAAACTTGCTATGCTTATAGAACTAGGTAGGATTTAGAGCGAGGCCTAGTCCCGAACTAGGTAAGCTATTGTTTGGTTGTTGAGCGAGGCCTAGTCTCGAACTAGGTAAGCTATTGATTGATTGTTGAGCGAGGCCTAGTCCCGAACTAGGTAAGCTATTGATTAAGTGTTGAGCGAGGCCTAGTCCCGAACTAGGTAAGCTACTGGATTGGTTATAGAGCGAGGCCTAGACATGATCTAGGTAAGCTATTGATTCGATTTGTTTGAGCTATAGTGTGCACCTATAGGGTTGATTCGATTTGGTTGGTTCGTTTTGGTTGGATGATTGAGGCCTAGTCTAGCTAGCAAGCGTTTTGCGTATATGTCCACTATATTGAATTATGAATTTAAACCTATGATCTCACCAGCGAAAGCTGACTTTTAGCACGTTTTCTCAGGTAATTAAGTGATGCCCTTTGGATGCTTGGATTGGAGGCTTGGCTATGGCACCCGGTTATGGATCTATTTTCTGAAACTCTGATAAATTATTGTGGACCTACGTTTATTTCTTTTGGGCCTTACTTTGGATAATTCTTGGGGATAAATGTAAACTTTAAAAACCATTTTGGTTGTGTTTTTCTTATGTTTACTCTATCTCATTCTTTCATGACTTTGAATGGATACCAATCCCCATAGCACCCCGAAAGCTTGTTGAGTCTTCCGCTGTACCAAATTTTGGGGGTGTTACAGATTGGTATCAGAGCCAAGGTTATAGAGAACTAGGTAAATAGACACCTAAACTACGACCGATTTTTATAGAAAAAACGATCCTCGACCATTGCCCGCCAAGCCGAAGCATCATTGTTTATATAGAGGTATATTGAGATGATTATTAGATTTGGGATTCTTGAGATGATTTGAGGATTTGAGGTTTATTGATTTAGTGATATGATGGCGTTTTGAGGAATTATGTGCGTTTTGAGGAATGATATACGTTTTGAGGAATTATATGGCTTAATTGTTTTACAAATGATTTTAGTAATGCGGTATTTTAAATCTTTCTTGATATATATGATTGGGAATTATATGATGATTTTTGGTATGGTATTTTGAGTTTGCGGTTTAGTTGTTTTGAAACACTTACACCTACCCTACGCCGTTGTCACAAATCATAGCCTCCTTTGCATGTGTTATTATTAAGAATTGTTATTGCTAGTACGCGTCGCCCCTCGTAGATCACTATGGCCCCTGATGACCCATACACGAGATGGTCATGTGTTCAGCCATTACTTTATCGTCCCCTTTGTCTCCCTAAGTCACCGATTTTATCGCCTCGTGGTTCACCTGCTCAGAGATGACGATTGATGGAGTACCCCTCCGACGAGGAGTATGAGGAGGAGTACGAGGGTGAGCAGAATGATGACCCTCAAGATGAGGAAGAGAATGATGATCCTCAGGAGGAGGAGATGCCTGATGATGATGGGTCGCCAGCACATTCAGATCATTCTGCGAAGCCCGATTCCTCGATACATCCGTTAGAGCCGGTTTCACCTGATCATCCGTTTTTGTTTGATTCACCACCTGGTAGTCCCGTGGCATCGGACGCGCCATCTGAGATATCTGTTGAGCCTGCAGATTTGGGTGAGACTGGTAGGATGTGGACTCGGATTACTGCACAGGGCGAGAGGATCTCGCGGATGTCTGACCGACTTGAGATGATTATTGCTGAGTTTATTGCTGAGTTTGTTGCTGAGTTGAGAATTGATTTGTCTACTGTCTTGGGAAGGACGACCGCGATTAAGACAGGTATGATAGAGATACATGAGCAGATAGAGAGTCTGTAGAGAGGTTTCCTCACGGCTCGCGAGGGAGATCGCAAGCTGTGGCAGAGGAACACAGTGTTAGAAAAGGAGGTTGCGGACCTCAAGAGGGGCAGAGATACACATAGTGTTGAGCAGGGATCGTTATTGAGGAATTTGGATGGTTTGGGATCGGAGTTGAGGAGTCTACGCCAGCATCATGGCTAGATCGATTGGATTTGTGTTCTTGTTATGTTGCTTCCTAAGCCAGGGAGTGCTTGGTTAGGAGAGCTGGTCATTCTATCCCTTAAGTCATGTTATTCAGATTGTATGTTCGTCTCGTATGGAACGATTAGTGTTTATTAAGTCTTTTGGTGTTTTGGAACAAAGTATCGATCGCTACTTGTATGGACGATGGTGATTTCGTATGATATTCTATGGTTGTTGGCGTACATGGAGAATTGTGTTCCTATTTGCGTAGTTGATGTTGTGTTGGTATTATGTTCGTATTTTGACTTTCACTAAATTGGATTCTTGTTGGACGTTATGGTACGTATTATTGGAGACTTACGAACCTTGTATTGTGACTTCGATCAATGGCCCCACGACGAAACCCTGTTAGAGCTACCAGAACTGGTCCTGCAACGACTACCCATGGTCGTCGAGGACGCCGTCCTACTCGAAATGTTGAGACCCCTACTCCTGATAACCTGGACACTACTAACCGCAACAACAGGGATCAAAATGTTGATGTTAAGGGAGACAATGATCATGTTCCACTTAATGCACCTACTGTGGATCAAGCAATGATCAATCAACTTGTGGAGCAACGAGTGGCTGAGCTACTAGCTGAGTCAAATCATTCCAACAATTCTGCTGGAATATTTCCACCTGTTCGTGCTAATGGATGTAACTACAAGGAGTTTAAAATTTGTGGACCCATTGAGTTTGGTGGAACTGTAGGAGTGGTCTACTTGGTCAGGTGGATAGAGAAGACTGAGTCAGTGTTTAATGTCAGTGGTTGTGCGGAGAATGCGAAGGTAAAGTTTGCTTCTTTTACTTTCAAGGATGAAGCTTTAACTTGGTGGAACAATTACCGTAATTCGGTTGGGAGTGATGTGGCTTATGCTATGACTTAGGAGCAATTTAAGTCCTTGCTGATTCAGACTTACTGCCCAAGGAATGAGATTAAGAAGCTGGAGATTGAGTTCTGGAACAATAAGGTGAAAGGTACCGATAAGGCAACTTACAATCGCCGTTATCGAGAGTTAGCTTTACTTTGTCCCGATATGGTTAGGACTGAGACTCAAAGGATTGAGAGGTATACCGATGGATTGCCGGTAGCTTCAAGGAACGATGTGATTTCTGCTAAGCCTGCAAACATTCATGAGGTTATCACTATTGCTCAACAATTGATGGATTCATTGGTATTGGAAGAAGCTGAGAAAGACAAGAATGGAAAGAGGAAGAGGGATAATCATTCTAAGGGTAATGATCGTCGAAACAAGCGACAAACGACTACTAGAGCTTATGCTATGGGAGATAGAGACAAGAAGAACTACAATGGAGATGCACCCAAGTGTAACCGATGTTATAGGAATCATTCTGGACGATGTACTGTGATGTGCAAGAATTGCTCTAGGATGGGACACATAGCTAAGGATTGTAGAGCTCGACCACTTGCTATGGTTCAAGCTACTCCTGAAACTATGAGTAAGGCAAATGTTACGTGTTATGAATGTGGAAATAAGGGACATTATAGGAATGAGTGTAGGGAATTGTGAAACCGAGGAAATCAAGGATCAGGTGGTAATGGGTACAATCATGGAAATCGTGGAGCTGGAGGAAACCGTGGATGACAAGATAATGGGGACCAACGTGTGGAAGCTGGAGCTGCTCATGGGAGAGTGTATGCACTTGGAAACGAGAGAGGAGAAGATCCGAACGTCGTTACTGGTACGTTCCTTCTCAATAATCGTTATGCTTCCATACTATTTGATACTGGTGCCGATAAGAGTTTTGTGTCCACTAAGTTTGCACCCTTACTAGAGAAACCCCCGATGGCCTTAGGAATTGGTTATGATGCAGAGTTAGCTAATGGGAACATAGAGAGGATTAAGACTATCATTCGCGGTTGCACGTTAAACTTTTTGAATCGTCCTTTCAACATAGACCTTCTACCCGTCACATTTGGAAGTTTTGATGTCATCATTGGTATGGATTGGTTGTCGAAGTATCGTGCTCATATACTTTGTGATGATACGGCAAGGAGATTCTGAACATACCAGGAGATCGAAAGGAATTGAGAGGCCCATCTAGATTAGTGGTCATATCTTGCACTAAATTGCCGAAGCTAATGGAAAAAGGATGTTGCCTTTTCTTAGCTCAAATTTCTGAGAAAGGAGGGAAGGAGAAGAAGGAAAGGTGCATTGGAGATGTGCCTATAGTTCATGATTTTTCGGATGTGTTTCCGATGAATTGCCGGGAATTCCGCCTACTAGACAAGTAGAGTTTCAGATTCAGTTGATACCTGGTGCCGCACCCGTGGCACTAGCGCCTTATCGTCTTGCACCTACTGAACTGGAAGAGTTGTCGAAACAATTAGCAGAGTTAGCCGAAAAGGGATTTATAAGACCAAGTTCTTCGCCTTGGGGAGCCCCGGTCTTATTTGTGAAGAAGAAGGATGGATCATTTCGTATGTGTATTGATTATCGAGAGTTGAACAAGTTAACGGTGAAGAATAGATACCCGTTACCGAGGATTGACGATTTGTTCGATCAGCTTCAATGATCGAGTGTGTATTCAAAGATCGATTTGAGATCGGGATATCATCAGCATCGAGTTCGCGAGGAAGATATTCCGAAAACGGCTTTCAGAACCCGTTACGGGCATTACGAGTTTCAGGTGATGCCGTTTGGGTTGACTAACGCACCGGCGGTATTCATGGACCTCATGAATCGGGTGTGTAAGCCTTACTTAGATAAGTTCGTGATTGTGTTTATCGATGACATTCTAATTTATTCGAAGAGCGAGAAGGAGCATGAGGAGCATCTAAGGCTTATCTTAGAATTGCTCAAGAAAGAGAAACTGTATGCCAAGTTTTCTAAATGTGAATTTTGGATTCCGACGGTACAATTTTTGGGACATGTGATTGATAGACATGGAGTTCATGTAGATCCTGTTAAGATTGAAGCGATTAAAGGTTGGGCTGCACCTACGACCCCAACAGAACTTCGTCAATTTTTGGGATTAGCCGGTTATTATCGAAGATTCATTAAGGGATTTTCGAAGATAGCAAAACCGTTGACCAAATTGACTCAAAAGAGTGTTAAATATGAATGGGGATATAAGGAAGAGGAAGCATTTCAATTACTTAATGAGATGTTGTGTAGTGCTCCTATCTTAGCGTTACCTAAAGGTAACGAGGACTTCGTCATCTATTGTGACGCTTCTCATAAAGGTTTAGGAGCTGTGTTAATGCAACGAGAGAAAGTGATAGCTTATGCTTCCCGACAGCTCAAGAAGCACGAGAAAAACTACACCACTCATGATTTGGAGTTAGGTGCTGTGGTTTTTACCTTAAGGATATGGAGACATTACTTGTATGGAACCAAGTGTGTAGTGTTTACTGACCACAAAAGTCTGCAACACATCTTGAATTAAAAAGAGCTCAACATGAGACAACGACGTTGGATTGAGTTGCTAAGCGATTATGATTATGAAATTCGTTACCATCCTGGTAAAGCAAACGTTGTTGCTGATGCTCTTAGTCGAAAGGAGAGAAAACCACCGTTACGAGTTAAGTCATTAGGAATGACTATCGTATCGCCATTACCGTCTCAAATATTAGAAGCTCAAACGGAAGCGTTGAAAGCAGAAAATCGACCTGCTGAGAACATATTTGGGATGGCAGAAAATGAGAAGGGATTTGTTAAGCGTTCTGGTGGATTATTATGTTTTGGAAACCGAAGTTGGGTACCATTATATGTAGGAATTCGAGAGTTGATTATGCATGAGTCGCATAAGTCAAGATACTCTATTCATCCTGGATCTGATAAGATGTACCAGGATTTGAAAAAGTTATATTAGTGGCCAAATATGAAGACAGATATAGCATTGTATGTTAGTAAGTGTTTGACATGTTCTAAGGTTAAAGCCGAATATCAAAGACCGTCAGGATTATTGACGCAGCCAGAACTCCCAGTTTGGAAATGGGAGCGGATTACGATGGACTTTATTACCAAATTACCAAAGACAGCTAGCGGTTGTGACGCTATATGGGTAATTGTGGATCGTTTGACTAAGTCTGCTCATTTCCTGGCGATTAGTGAAGATGATAGTGTTGACAAACTTGCGAGGTTGTATATGAAGGAGATTGTTTCTCATCATGGAGTTCCAATATCAATTATTTCTGATCACGATAGCCGTTTTACGTCAGCGTTGTGGCGATCACTTCAAACCGCTTTGGGGATGAGAAATGATATGAGTACTGCATATCACCCCCAAACCGATGGTCAAAGTGAGAGAACCATTCAGACTTTGGAGGATATGCTTCGTGCATGTATAATAGACTTTGGTAAAGGCTGGGAGAGATATCTACCCCTTGCGGAGTTCTCCTATAACAATAGCTACCACACAAGTCTTAAAGTTGCACCATTTGAAGCTTTATATGGTCGTAAATGTCGTTCGCCTGTTGGTTGAGCTGAAGTTGGAGATAGCCAACTCACAGGCCCTGAGCTTATTTTGGAGACTACTGAGAAAGTAACGCAAATTCGAGATCGATTGCAAGCAGCTAGAGATAGGCAGAAAAGTTACGTCGATCAGAGACGTAAACCCCTAGAATTCCAGGTTGGAGACAAAGTGATGCTGAAAGTCTCGCCTTGGAAGGGTTTGATACGTTTTGGGAAATGTGGGAAACTTAACCCCCGCTACATTTGACCATTTCTTATTTTGGAAAGAATTGGGCCCGTGGCTTATCGGTTGGAATTACCACAGGAACTGAGTAAAGTTCATGATGTATTTCATGTTAGCAATTTGAAGAAGTGTCTTTCGGAGGAAACGCCGGTTATACCAATTAAGGATATTTGTGTGGATGAAAGTTTGAATTTTGTGGAAGAGCCGATTGAGATATTGGATAGAGAGATTAAACGACTTAAGAGAAGTCGTATTCCGCTCATCAGATTTCGTTGGAATTCGCGGCATGGACCGGAATTCACGTGGGAACGTGAGGATGAGTTTCGCAAGAGATATCCGAAGCTTTTTACTTCGTAGATGGTTTGTTCCGAGTGAAACCCGGGACGGGTTTCTTCTGAGGCTGGGAGGATGTGACAACTGGCAAATTAGGGAGCCGTTTTGAAAACCCGCATTACTTTAAAATTTATAATTTTGGAATATTTGAAAAGTTTATTGTGACAAGATTTTTGTGAACATTGGAATGTGATTTTTAAATCGTACGTTATTGATGGAATTTGATTATTTATTTGATGGTTTGGTTCGAATCATTCGTGATGATTTATTTTTGAGATCATTATTTGGCACTACATTGACTCCGACACTAGGATAACCTAACAAAATTTAATATTTTGAATTTACGATTTGGGTATATATTTATGGAAGGTATCTTGGAATTTTAATTATTGGGAACGAGTTTGGTTTGAGAATGTTGAGATATTTTGAAAGGTTTTCGGGTTTGGTCATTGTGTTTACTTAACTGGCCATCTAATCCCCACACCATTACTATTAGTATTATTATTATTATTGTTATTTTAAAGAAAGAAAGAAATAAAGAGGGTATACTACAAAAATCGTCCCTTGTTGGTTCCTGGATCTCACAAACACAAACACAACTTCACCATCTCTCTCTCTCTCATTCTTCTCCATCATCTTATAATAAAACCCTAGCCACCACCACCATCTATAGGCTGCCACCGCCTAACCACCCTCCACCACCATCTGAAAACACCACTAATCAATTCCCCATCAATAGATCTATTAGATCCATTAATTCACGCGCCTTAAAACCCTTCCTTTTCATCTCGTTATTATCAAAAGTCGCCACCATCTTTGATATTTTCGAAGCATCTTTCATCCTGGTCTTGTGAATCGAAGGTGAGACGAGTTGAGGCTCGTATTTTTGATGAAAACGTGACCAAAGGGTCGTGAGTTATAAATTTTCCGATTGGGTTTTGTTTAATTGCATGAGATACAAGTGGGTTTTGTTAAAACAAGTTAATGAACAAGTTTGGTATTCGGGTTTTTACTTTTTGTGGGTGTCGACTGGAAACCGAGAGCCTAGGCTCTCGGCTTGATGTTATTTATTTGAGCTTATGAGGTGTTGAGAATGATTTTGGTCTCATAGTTATGATGTCGAGAGTATTCAGTATTATATTTTTGATTTGATTCCGTTTGGTTGAGTTGTTGAGCTCGGTTGAGCCTGGCCGAGACCTCAATGGTCTTGGGGTTGGGTCCTCATGGCTCGTGGTGTAGCCGAGACCCAAATGAGTCTCTCGACTCGGGTTTTGACTTGGTAAGTCGACCCATTTTATTGATATTTTGTTGATATTTCTAGTTGTTATTCTTTTGTTACTATGTTCTGATTATTATTGTTGTTGTTTTGGTGTGGCTATTGGTATTGTTATTGTTGTTGAAGTATTTTACTTTTGGCGTTATTAATATTGTTGACGTTACTTGGGAGCCGAAGATGAATGGTATAATGATTTATTTTGAAAAGTGTTGACGAGTATGATATTGGGGACCGATTGTGAGACGGTCAATTAGATGACGGAGATAGGTTAGTCGGGTGCCGTAGTCGGACCCTCACGTTGTAACACGTGGAATTGGGATTGGTGGACGGAGATTGATTACTTGATTGGGTTGATTATTATTGTTTGGACTTGGACAATGAGCCGAGAGTGATGACTCAGACATGTGACCATCTCTTATGACTCGATAAATATTTATAATCAAACGCTAATAATAAAACTCGTAATAATATTATTGGTAATATAATCGTTTATATACGTATATAGATGTGAGAAACGTACATATATATATATATATATATATATATATATATATATATATATATATATATATATATATATATATATATATATATATATATATATATAAATGCGTATATTAATAATAAAACGATCACGTGTAAACATTATAATAATATAACGATAATTATTGTACTATGCGAATAGTGCAATAAATGTCGGGGTATTATTATAAATAATAACTATAAATAATGTCGAAAACTAATACGTCGGGTAAGTAATAAATAAAAACATGATGACTTTTATAAATTTGGTAAACTTATCGAGTTATACGGAGTTGTGGTTACTTAAGTCCAAGTGGGCTTTATTATGTGACTTTTGTATTGTCACGGATATATGACGATTAATATATCCATTTTCTATAACTACGTAACTTATTTAATCGACGAGTTAAATCGAGTTTATTTAGCTATATAAAATGAGTATATTAATGGGCATCGTATCCTACGACGCCCATAGGTTGTGGTACGTGTATTAGGATAATAAATTACTATATATCTCGTGGAATTGGCTAAATTGACGAATTTGGCAAATTGGATGATATATATAGGGTATTTATTAGACTACGATATATACCATATAGTATTCTTTGTGCAATGTGATTTAGGTTGGGTATAATCTTGGAGCGATGTATTACATAAATAAATATGGGGGATTACCAAATCGACGGATTTGATAAGCTTCGATGATTTATTTAAATAATATATCGGGCTAATATTAGACCTATAGATTTGTTTATTATTTCGTTCGTTGTGGCTTCTTGGTTTGAGTTGTGTCGACCCACCACCCATATGGATACCAAACGTCGAATTTCAAATTAATATGAAGATAATTCGAGAAATGGATATTTTTGGAAAGTAAAAATGGAATACGTTCGGGAATGGGAATATTTGATTTTGGAGGAAATGATTTCTAAACGAGCTTGATATTGTTAGGAAGTGCCGAGTCTGTAGTTGCCGTTACGTGAGTTGCTTGAGTTTGCTTACGTCTTTCATCTATCGATTTCTTTTGAGGATTTTCTGGACTTGAGGTGAGTCATAGCCCCACTTTTACTCTTGAACTTTGTTTTCAATACTTGGGGTGAGAAACGTGCAAATGTTTTATGTGGACTATTATCGCTTTTTGATTTTTAAAACTTGCTATGCTTATAGAACTAGGTATGATTTAGAGCGAGGCCTAGTCCCGAACTAGGTAAGCTATTGTTTGGTTGTTGAGCGAGGCCTAGTCTCGAACTAGGTAAGCTATTGATTGATTGTTGAGCGAGGCCTAGTCCCGAACTAGGTAAGCTATTGATTAAGTGTTGAGCGAGGCCCAGTCCCGAACTAGGTAAGCTACTGGATTGGTTATAGAGCGAGGCCTAGACATGATCTAGGTAAGCTATTGATTCGATTGGTTTGAGCTATAGTGTGCACCTATAGGGTTGATTCGATTTGGTTGGTTCGTTTTGGTTGGATGATTGAGGACTAGTCTAGCTAGCAAGCGTTTTGCGTATATGTCCACTATATTGAATTATGAACTTAAACCTATGATCTCACCAGCGAAAGCTGACTTTTAGCACGTTTTCTTAGGTAATTAAGTGATGTCTTTTGGATGCTTGGATTGGAGGCTTGGCTATGGCACCCGGTTATGGATCTATTTTCTAAAACTCTGATAAATTATTGTGGACCTACGTTTATTTCTTTTGGGCCTTACTTTGGATAATTCTTGGGGATAAATGTAAACTTTAAAAACCGTTTTGGTTGTGTTTTTCTTATGTTTACTCTATCTCGTTCTTTCATGACTTTGAATGGATACCAATCCCCGTAGCACCCCGAAAGCTTGTTGAGTCTTCCGCTGTACCAAATTTTGGGGGTGTTACACTTGTAGTGTTACTGTTAAGAGACCGATTTGAGATGGTCAATCTTCCAAGAAGTAGATTAAAAAGACAGATTGATAAGGCCCTTGAGCAGGCAAGACTCCAAGAAACTAGAGAGGAACTAGACTTTAATATTCTTTTCATTCATTTTCCTATCTCATTCATAAACAAAGTACACTTAAATAGTAATGGAAACATGTGATGATATCCTAATCTTTAGGAACAAAGAGACAAACGTGGGAACATGGCTACTAATAACTAAACATGCATGCAACAAAGTGCTAATCATGACTCCCATATTAGTGCATGGTACTTCTAGTCTAACGTGCAACAGTTATTAACAAGATAGTGGTTTTTGGTCTCTTGCATGATCAATACTCCCATCCTGAAAAACGGCCTTGTCCTCAAGGCCGAGGTTGCCATAGTCAACGGTGAATGGCTCCTAAGTTGGCTCATGTTCAGCTTCCAGAAAAACAAACTTTGGCGGAGGGCATTCGTGACCGACAAGAAATGTTTTCGTGGAATGAAAACATAGTTCCTGGTGGCAATAGGCTTAGATATCGGTGGCAAGGTATTGCGATGGTAGTTCAGCACTTTGGTTTTGTGTGCTAGGAATATCAGTTGATGGGTTTGTGGTGCTGATAATGTGTGGGGCGGTGCTGCGCCATTTAAAGGAATTATACGGTTGGATTTGTGCCTTATTGCGAGTCGGGTTGCTAGCAATGGTTTTTCCAACTTTAGGGGTGAGAATTTGTTTCCCGTTGATGTTTCGTGGTAGCGTTATGTTTGGTTGTGTATGTGTTGGTGACATGATAACGGTTGGTGACGGTTGTGTGTCGTTGTCAATCGCGATGATGGTTGTAGTAACATTGAAATGGTAGGCAGTGGCGACGGACGTGGCATGATAGGTTGTCGTGGTGGTTTGGAAAGGGAGCTCTTGTGAGATGGTTTCGAGTACGGCAGTGGACGAGAAAAAGGCGTGAACCACCGTAGCAAGTTGATCTGCTAGATCAGCCAACTTTTCTAAGACATCTCGTAAGTAACGTGGTGGAGGCGGCGAGTAAGTCGATGAAAGCACCATTTGATATGATAGGGACTATGATGAGTGTCTAAATACTCATCATTTCTGTCACATTTAAGCTACAAAAACATCTGAAAACATACAGATATGCTTTAAAATACATGAAATATCATGAAATTGTGTTTTTAGGTGTTACAAGTGCAAAAGGGATGAAAACTGATGAAAAACAATACATTTTACATAATTTACAGTTTCAGTCCCTGAACTTTGACAAATTGGCAAATCTAGTCCCTGGTAATTTAAAACTTGTTCAAATATCATAATAGGTCCTTGGGATTCATAAGTTGTAAGGAAAAGTCCTTTGAAGTTAAAATTTACAAATTTACAACTTTGGTCCCTCAACTTTGGAAAAGTGTCAAAATTAGTCCCTAAGGTTTAAAAATAAGAAAATAATAAAAATAAACCTTATACTATTTATAAATGACATATTTGGTCCTTTGTATTAACATTTGATATTTACAGGTTTAACCCTTCAATTATCAGAAAATTACAATAATGGTCCCTGGAGTTTGAGGATTTGACAGAAAAGGTCCCTGGAGTTATGAAAAGTGGAATTATTAGATCTTTGGTCCTTGGGGTTTTCAAGTATGACAATAATGGTCCCTTAAACTACTTTGGGAAAATTGCAAAAACAGTCCCTCATTTTTGTCAAAAATTACAAATTGGTCCTTGTTATGTTTTAATACAAACGGACCCTTTTTGTTATATCAAACCCAACACCACCACTCCAGCCCACCTTATTACTCCCACACTCCAGCCCACTCCACCTGGCCCAACACCACATCCAGCCCACCCCTTAATAATATATACTCCCCGTTTCAAATAATCCTCCCAAACCGCCTCACCCTCTTCTCCTCCACCTCACAACTTCCACCTGTAAAACCTCCCACTTGCCTTCTCCACCTGTCTACCCACTCCACTCCACCTCCACAAAACCCCAAACATCCTTAATTGTTCTCAAAATAACAAACACGCAACCCCAACTGCCATTTCCCCATTTCCCGCCAAAAGCTAGTTTCAACGGTTAGGATTAATCAGACATCCAAGGGCTCTAAATGATGGTGGGAAATGGTTCTGGGGGTCCCACAAACCCTAGAAGTCCATTAAAAAGAGGAAGAAGCAGAAGAGAACTCTTGTCACATGTCTTAGACCACTTCGTAGTGTAAAATTTAAATTCTTGTTGTAACTTTTAAATTAAGTTTAAATTTCATGTTGTATCACTTTTCTAATGTTAATGGAAGTTTAAAGTTCAAGTAATTTCAAGTTTCAGTTGGATTCTCAGCTTATTGCATTTTCAAGTTTGATCAAAATTCTCAAAATCTCAATTGTTGTTGTTAGTTGTAATTAAGTCATTCCATAAGCTTATATAAGTTCTGACAAAGCTCATACAAGCTTTAGAATACCTTAATTATCTGTTTATCCATAAAATAGAAAATTCATAAAAAATCAAATAAATAAGAAAATAATAAAAAATAGTGTTTTAAGGAAGAACAAGAAGCTGGAGCTTGATGTTATTTGGATAATTGCTGGTTTAGAACCTTTTGGGAGGTATTAGATTGGTTACTTGTTCACTGGTTCACTCAGACCTCAGCCTTAAACCATTTGTAAGCAAGTCTTAATTTCTTAGCTTAATGAGTTTTTATGGTTTCTGTTATGTAATCTCAGTTCAATTAGCTTAATTTGTATTTATATAATCTGTTTTAGTCATAAAAATAAGTAGTTGTAGTTTTAAATTAAAAAGTTTTAGTGAAATCTGTTTCATAGGTAGTGTTTGGATTAGGGTATTTCAACCCTAGGTTCTAAGTTTCATCTGTTGTTCTTGGTTCTTACATGCTTAGTTAGGTATTTGTAGGTCATAAGTAGTATAAAACTCAGGTCTTAAACATCTAAAAGTCAAAACCACATCCCAAACCTCATAACTGTCCACTGTTGGGCAGTTGAGACCTCAAACACTCCTCACTTGATCACAACTCACATCTTTAGCTTATTTTAGATCTATCATAGCTTAATATAGCTTATCTAATCAGTAGGACAGATTAGAAATCCATAATAGTCAAAGTAGCCTAAGTTTCATAAATAGTCAAAGTTCCATTCTCAGATTTTTACAAAACTTGCTTGTGCATTTCTGATTTTTGTAATTTATTTTGGATTTTGAGCTGTTGAGGTTTATTTTCCTACCAGCTCATCTATTAGATTCCATCATCTTTTAATCTTTAGCAAATTTTCCCTGGGCCCCACTCACCCTCAAATTAACTTGCAGGGCAAGAAGGTGCCCTGTGCATCAGCAGACCTCACTCAACACCACCACTTTGGTGGTGTTTTGTGACCACCACAGTGGGCCCCAGTAGCTCTAGTTAGGTTCCCTCAACCCCCCTCCTAGTAGACTCTAAGTATTGACCAGAAGTTTGACTTGAATCCAAGTGGACCCCACCTAGATTAAGCTCTCAAGTCTGTCCCTCTTCTGTGTGCTTTTCAGGTTTTTGGATTAGCTTATTTGGTTTATTGGCTTATCTACTGAGCTTATTGAGTTAAATTAAGCTTTGACTAGTCCAACTAACCTATTAGAACCAGAATAAGCCTTAGTGGGTCCCACATAAGCTCATTTGAGCTTATTTCCCATTTAAGTCAACTAAAGTCAACTGTCTAGGATTATAGCTTATTACTAGCTTATTATTAAGTTCTAAAATATTTGTTTTTATTAAAGTTAGTTGTTTTTATGTATAACATAGTTTTGTAAAAGAAAAATCCAAGAAAAACAATATAAAAATAAGTGATAGTTTCTATTTAATTCAATTTAATTTTAATTTTCATTTTTATATTTTTATTAAGTAATCTGTATTTTTATATTTTTATTAATTTCCTTATATATTAAAGTATTTTAAATAATTTTATTAGATTTTTATATTGTCATTTGATATTTATTAGATTTAAAAATAGTTTTATTAATAATTAATTAATAAGTAAGTTATAAATAGCATAATTAATTTTTACATAGTAACACCTATATTTTATATTTTTCCTAGCTTCTATAAGTCATAAGATAATTTTATAAATTTTCTTGTGATTTATACTGTTCATTTAATAGTTTTTATAATTTAAATAGTTTAAATAGTGATTAAATAATAAATAGAATAATAAATAGTAAACTAGTTTAAAATACATAAAATAAAGTTTTTATAATTTTTTAGGATTCCTATGATGGTTAATTAGTTATATAAAAATTTTCATAATTTTCTAAGTTAGTTTAATATTATTTGTAATTTAAAATAGTTTAATTAGTATAAATAATATAAATAGTTTTTAATTAATAAGAAATTCATAAAAAGACAAAAATATTTATTTTTATTTTTTATACTTTCTTCAAGTTCTATTTTAGGTTTAGAAAATATTTTTATAAGTTTTTAGTTTAATTTGTAGTATTTATAATTTTCTAATTAAATAGTTAAATAGTTATTAATTAAATAATTAATAATAAATAGTAAAATAATCTAAAAAATAGTTTTCTTTTCATTTTAATTTTATTTTAAGTTTAAGTTTATAGAATTTTCAATTTTAACCCCTGTAGTTTATTTTTCTTAAAACTCACCTTTTTCTCAGTACGCAGTCGCGTCTGATTTTAAATTGGTGTTCGTTTTAACGTTTTAGATATCTAGGTTTTACGTAATCGTTTTAATAGTTATTTTAAGTTATAAAACCCTAGTTTAAACACACACACACTTTTATACCCTTACCTGTTCACATTCACTAATCACAGACTCGTTTATAATATCACATCGCACACCTCGTTGGGACTTACGACCCGGGAAAACACTGTATTCCTCGGAAGCATTTGCCTCAGCTGTTTGACTTGTTGACCATAACTTGGTTAATATTATCTGACTGTTTGAGGCGAATCAAAATTTGGCGCCGCTGCCGGGGAGGTTGTGCGCTTATTCTAAACGATTTTGCGTATTTGTGAACCTGAATACACGTTCATTGTACATTTATCCACCTTTGTTCATATTATTATCATATAAAACCAAAAAAAACAGTTCCCGAAAACTTTTTAAAATCAGTTTTCAACGAACACAAAAAAACCAAAAATATTTTCCTTCTTATTAATATTACAAAATTTTTTCAAAAACACCAAAAATATTCACCTTTACATTCCTACCTATTTGATTCTTCATTTCTCACCCCTAAACCCTTTGATTCTTTCTATGTCTTATTCTCACCTTCTTGTCTGTCAATGGTGTGGTAGTCCTTATAATGGTGGTAATTGCCCCAATTGTGGCATGGTAGAGTCAGGAAACGGGTCTGTCTATAACCAGAATCCCTATTCCTACCCTGACATGACTGATTCATTCCACCAGCTTCCACACCATGAGACTCAGCAGTTTTACTATTGTGAGTACTGTGGTGGTTCACACTACAGTTCTGATTGTCAAATTAGGAATCAGTTTGTCTATGAGCAGGTTCCTGATAACAATTATGACTCAAACACATACGACTCACAGACACATCAGTTCAACTGTTGTGAGTACTGTGGAGGTCCTCACTTTAGCTCTGATTGTCAAACAAGGAATTCATTTCCTTGTAACAATTACGACTATTCGTTTCAAGACCCACCTCCACAGTACCAAATGAACCAAGCAACTCCTCAAAACCAGCAAGACCTTTGTCTAGAGGTTCTTGAGAAACTTAAAGACCTTAAGGAGGAGTTGGCTAATATGTCGTTTCACAATGCACCAAGTTCTTCTTGTGTATATTGTGGAGGTCCTCATGATGATTTCAAATGTCAACCGTATTATAAACCTGAACATTGTTCTAGTTCTGATATATCCGGTTTTGACACATTCACACCCCCACAGTCTCCACTCACTCAATATTCTCGTGATAAATCTATCGCGGAATTACTTGCTGAAGAACATGCTGCTAGAGACGAAAGAAGCATGGAAGAATTACTAGTCTTAGAACAAGCAGCTATAACACGTACCAAATTTCAAAATGCTGCTTTTCTCGATGAGGATGATGAAAGTGATGATACCTCATCAAGTTCATCAGTTGAGACTCCTTCCATGGATATTCAGGGAGAAAAGAGTATGGGAGAATTACTAGCAGCTGAACAAACGGAAATTATAAAATCCATGTATGCTAGTCCTTCTCAACTCCCTAAGTCTACTGTTATCATACCCGAGGTTCCCACTCACTCTCTGAGCATGGGGGACGAGCATCTTGACACTATTCCTGCAAAGGAATCGGACGAATTCATAAAGTCTAGTGTTGAGAACCTTGTCTCAATCCCAAGTGAGTCACAGGGAATTCTTGATCATAAGTGTGATATCCCTACCCCTCCTGATAATCCAAATTATCAAATTGAGAATGTCTCTAATTCCAGTGATGATTGTATATCTTATGGAGACATTGAGTATGTTGAGGCATCACTGCCTCATTCTGATGTTGATCCTCCTCTTGAGGATGTCACAGAGGAACTCACTCACATCATTCCACTTCTATCTGGAAGTAATGATGATCTCTTTGACTTTGAAGCCGATCTAGAAGAGATAGAAAGTCTCTTCCATAATGATCCTTCACTCAGTGCTTATCCCAACAGTCCAGTAGAGAATGTTAATCACATTGTTCCTGAAGCATTCAAAACTACTATCACCAATCCTCTATTTGAATTTGAATCTGAATTCACTTTGATTTCTGATAACCCATTATTTGGTACTCAGATTAAGGATTGTGATGAGTCCACAAAGGAACATGAGTTCACGGATTTACATCTTGTGAATGATTCTCTTTACGAGGAGTTCTCCTTTGAACTCACTCATATCATATCTCCACCGGAGTATGATACTTTCTATTTTGATCTAGACATACCCATAATATGTCTTGATCAAACGAGCTTAAACGAGGAGATTCATGAAACAATGAATTCTCCTATTGAAGATGAGGAGTTAGTCATGATTTTCATTATGATTTTCTTCCTTTTCTTCATATATTCCGTGGCTTCTCCTATTCTTCACTCTTTCGGGAGTGAGGATATAATCTTTGACCCCGGCATTCTCATTTATAATTATGAGCCGGGTGTCATTATATCTTATCGGTGTGGAACTTTCACGTGCTTCAAATGTTTATCCAAACATCTTGAATGAAAGTCCGATTGAGATTGTCTCTTCCACTTACTTCCCCATGGACAAATAAATTCGGGGTCGAGTCAAGCTAGTGACTCGGTAATCAAAAACATTAGCATGTACATAGGTTTTCACCCGTGTGTAACACCCTAGTGTGGGGGAGATGCCCCACATGTTGTAAAAAAAAAAAAAAAAAAAAAAAAAAAAAAAAAAAAAAAAAAAATGTACATATAGTGATAGCTTCTATTTAAGAAGTTTTATCTAAAAAAATATTTGTATGTATATACATTTTAAATAAAGGCTAAGGAATATTTCCTTCTTACGTTCTAAGTTCGGTTTAACACCCGGTATTTTGAATATTGAGGACAATATTCAGTTCTAAGTGTGGGGGGAGATTCGTCTAACGAATTTAAACACATGTTCCATCAAGAACCCCCATTTTAGCCAAAATTTTAAAATTTTTTCTCACTTAGAACGCAATAAATGGTATCAATCCTCCATGTCTAACCCACAACAGGATTGGCTAATCCAGGAGCAAACGGTTCTTGGTAAAGATAACTCAAACCCGTTTATGGCTTGCAATTTGCCAAAAATTGTATGGTTCCTCAACTCCCCATTATCCTCAAAAGCTAATGAGTTGGCTAGCCCGCAAGATTATGGCTTGTGGTAAAGGCCGTGGAAAAACCATAATTGGTAATCAGCTCACCAAGATGTTGACTATTCCATCAAGAGTTGGCTAGTCCAGGAGCAAACGGCTCCTGGTAAAGACAAATCAAATCCGTTGACAGCTGGTGGTTTGCTTAAAATCACACGGTTATCAGGTGTGCCACAGTTCTTACACCTGGCTACTCCAGAAGTGATGGCTTTTGGTAAAGAGTTCTTTCAAATCCATTAAAACTTCATAAAATATTGCTAGGGACTAGCAATAGTTTAGTGTGGGGGATTGATGAGTGTCTAAATACTCATCATTTCTGTCACATTTAAGCTACAAAAACATCTGAAAACATACAGATATGCTTTAAAATACATGAAATATCATGAAATTGTGTTTTTAGGTGTTACAAGTGCAAAAGGGATGAAAACTGATGAAAAACAATACATTTTACATAATTTACAGTTTCAGTCCCTGAACTTTGACAAATTGGCAAATCTAGTCCCTGGTAATTTAAAACTTGTTCAAATATCATAATAGGTCCTTGGGATTCATAAGTTGTAAGGAAAAGTCCTTTGAAGTTAAAATTTACAAATTTACAACTTTGGTCCCTCAACTTTGGAAAAGTGTCAAAATTAGTCCCTAAGGTTTAAAAATAAGAAAATAATAAAAATAAACCTTATACTATTTATAAATGACATATTTGGTCCTTTGTATTAACATTTGATATTTACAGGTTTAACCCTTCAATTATCAGAAAATTACAATAATGGTCCCTGGAGTTTGAGGATTTGACAGAAAAGGTCCCTGGAGTTATGAAAAGTGGAATTATTAGATCTTTGGTCCTTGGGGTTTTCAAGTATGACAATAATGGTCCCTTAAACTACTTTGGGAAAATTGCAAAAACAGTCCCTCATTTTTGTCAAAAATTACAAATTGGTCCTTGTTATGTTTTAATACAAACGGACCCTTTTTGTTATATCAAACCCAACACCACCACTCCAGCCCACCTTATTACTCCCACACTCCAGCCCACTCCACCTGGCCCAACACCACATCCAGCCCACCCCTTAATAATATATACTCCCCGTTTCAAATAATCCTCCCAAACCGCCTCACCCTCTTCTCCTCCACCTCACAACTTCCACCTGTAAAACCTCCCACTTGCCTTCTCCACCTGTCTACCCACTCCACTCCACCTCCACAAAACCCCAAACATCCTTAATTGTTCTCAAAATAACAAACACGCAACCCCAACTGCCATTTCCCCATTTCCCGCCAAAAGCTAGTTTCAACGGTTAGGATTAATCAGACATCCAAGGGCTCTAAATGATGGTGGGAAATGGTTCTGGGGGTCCCACAAACCCTAGAAGTCCATTAAAAAGAGGAAGAAGCAGAAGAGAACTCTTGTCACATGTCTTAGACCACTTCGTAGTGTAAAATTTAAATTCTTGTTGTAACTTTTAAATTAAGTTTAAATTTCATGTTGTATCACTTTTCTAATGTTAATGGAAGTTTAAAGTTCAAGTAATTTCAAGTTTCAGTTGGATTCTCAGCTTATTGCATTTTCAAGTTTGATCAAAATTCTCAAAATCTCAATTGTTGTTGTTAGTTGTAATTAAGTCATTCCATAAGCTTATATAAGTTCTGACAAAGCTCATACAAGCTTTAGAATACCTTAATTATCTGTTTATCCATAAAATAGAAAATTCATAAAAAATCAAATAAATAAGAAAATAATAAAAAATAGTGTTTTAAGGAAGAACAAGAAGCTGGAGCTTGATGTTATTTGGATAATTGCTGGTTTAGAACCTTTTGGGAGGTATTAGATTGGTTACTTGTTCACTGGTTCACTCAGACCTCAGCCTTAAACCATTTGTAAGCAAGTCTTAATTTCTTAGCTTAATGAGTTTTTATGGTTTCTGTTATGTAATCTCAGTTCAATTAGCTTAATTTGTATTTATATAATCTGTTTTAGTCATAAAAATAAGTAGTTGTAGTTTTAAATTAAAAAGTTTTAGTGAAATCTGTTTCATAGGTAGTGTTTGGATTAGGGTATTTCAACCCTAGGTTCTAAGTTTCATCTGTTGTTCTTGGTTCTTACATGCTTAGTTAGGTATTTGTAGGTCATAAGTAGTATAAAACTCAGGTCTTAAACATCTAAAAGTCAAAACCACATCCCAAACCTCATAACTGTCCACTGTTGGGCAGTTGAGACCTCAAACACTCCTCACTTGATCACAACTCACATCTTTAGCTTATTTTAGATCTATCATAGCTTAATATAGCTTATCTAATCAGTAGGACAGATTAGAAATCCATAATAGTCAAAGTAGCCTAAGTTTCATAAATAGTCAAAGTTCCATTCTCAGATTTTTACAAAACTTGCTTGTGCATTTCTGATTTTTGTAATTTATTTTGGATTTTGAGCTGTTGAGGTTTATTTTCCTACCAGCTCATCTATTAGATTCCATCATCTTTTAATCTTTAGCAAATTTTCCCTGGGCCCCACTCACCCTCAAATTAACTTGCAGGGCAAGAAGGTGCCCTGTGCATCAGCAGACCTCACTCAACACCACCACTTTGGTGGTGTTTTGTGACCACCACAGTGGGCCCCAGTAGCTCTAGTTAGGTTCCCTCAACCCCCCTCCTAGTAGACTCTAAGTATTGACCAGAAGTTTGACTTGAATCCAAGTGGACCCCACCTAGATTAAGCTCTCAAGTCTGTCCCTCTTCTGTGTGCTTTTCAGGTTTTTGGATTAGCTTATTTGGTTTATTGGCTTATCTACTGAGCTTATTGAGTTAAATTAAGCTTTGACTAGTCCAACTAACCTATTAGAACCAGAATAAGCCTTAGTGGGTCCCACATAAGCTCATTTGAGCTTATTTCCCATTTAAGTCAACTAAAGTCAACTGTCTAGGATTATAGCTTATTACTAGCTTATTATTAAGTTCTAAAATATTTGTTTTTATTAAAGTTAGTTGTTTTTATGTATAACATAGTTTTGTAAAAGAAAAATCCAAGAAAAACAATATAAAAATAAGTGATAGTTTCTATTTAATTCAATTTAATTTTAATTTTCATTTTTATATTTTTATTAAGTAATCTGTATTTTTATATTTTTATTAATTTCCTTATATATTAAAGTATTTTAAATAATTTTATTAGATTTTTATATTGTCATTTGATATTTATTAGATTTAAAAATAGTTTTATTAATAATTAATTAATAAGTAAGTTATAAATAGCATAATTAATTTTTACATAGTAACACCTATATTTTATATTTTTCCTAGCTTCTATAAGTCATAAGATAATTTTATAAATTTTCTTGTGATTTATACTGTTCATTTAATAGTTTTTATAATTTAAATAGTTTAAATAGTGATTAAATAATAAATAGAATAATAAATAGTAAACTAGTTTAAAATACATAAAATAAAGTTTTTATAATTTTTTAGGATTCCTATGATGGTTAATTAGTTATATAAAAATTTTCATAATTTTCTAAGTTAGTTTAATATTATTTGTAATTTAAAATAGTTTAATTAGTATAAATAATATAAATAGTTTTTAATTAATAAGAAATTCATAAAAAGACAAAAATATTTATTTTTATTTTTTATACTTTCTTCAAGTTCTATTTTAGGTTTAGAAAATATTTTTATAAGTTTTTAGTTTAATTTGTAGTATTTATAATTTTCTAATTAAATAGTTAAATAGTTATTAATTAAATAATTAATAATAAATAGTAAAATAATCTAAAAAATAGTTTTCTTTTCATTTTAATTTTATTTTAAGTTTAAGTTTATAGAATTTTCAATTTTAACCCCTGTAGTTTATTTTTCTTAAAACTCACCTTTTTCTCAGTACGCAGTCGCGTCTGATTTTAAATTGGTGTTCGTTTTAACGTTTTAGATATCTAGGTTTTACGTAATCGTTTTAATAGTTATTTTAAGTTATAAAACCCTAGTTTAAACACACACACACTTTTATACCCTTACCTGTTCACATTCACTAATCACAGACTCGTTTATAATATCACATCGCACACCTCGTTGGGACTTACGACCCGGGAAAACACTGTATTCCTCGGAAGCATTTGCCTCAGCTGTTTGACTTGTTGACCATAACTTGGTTAATATTATCTGACTGTTTGAGGCGAATCAGACTACTTGAGGCTGTCAATCTCCAAGAAATAGATTAAAGACACTGATTGATAAGGCCCTTGAGCGGGCAAGACTCCAAGAAACTAGAGAGGAACTAGACTTTAATAATCTTTTCATTCATTTTCCTGTCTCGTTCATAAACAAAGTACACTTAAATAGTAAAGAAACATGTGATGATATCCTAATCTTTAGGAACAAAAAGACAAACGTGGGAACATGGCTACTGATAACTAAACATGCATGCAACAAAGTGTTAATCGTGACTCCTAAATTAGTGCATGGTACTTCTAGTCTAACGAGCAACAGTTATTAACAAGATAGTGGTCTTTGGTCTCTTGCACGTATCAATTACTTCGGGCAGTTTGTGGTTTGGCTTGTCAACATGATTGAAAATACGTGGTTGAAGAGTATATATAGTGGAACGAAACACTGCCAACATTCTAACACCATCTAACGACTCACAAATCTTCACCCAATACATTGATATGAGCTACATACTACAGAGATGAGTTTAAATAAATTAGCATGATAATGTTAAAAAAACGGAGGAAAGTGTAAAAATACAGACGAAAACGAAAAAAACGGATGAAAACGTAAAAAAAACCGAGGAAAACGTAAAAATACAGACGAAACCGAAAAAGGGGTTAAGAATGGATAAAAACGTAAAAAAAAATGGATGAAAGCGTATGAAAACATTAGAACAACGGACAAAAAAAGTAAAAAAAAATGGACGTAAACGTAAAAAACAGAGACGAAAACGAAAAAAAAACGGATGAAAACGTAAAAAAAAAGAGACGAAAACAAAAAAAACGGACAAAAACGTAAAAAATAGACGAAAACGTATCAAAATGGAACTCACGAACGTATTAGAAAAAATTGCACCATTCGTCCTTTTGGTTTGCGAAATGACTAGTATACCCTCATGGGACTTCAAGTGTAACAACACTTAACAAGCGTTAGTGGGGGAGGGACTAACGACGCCAAACGTTTACCCTTTAAGGACGAACGGTGCAGTTTTTTTGGTCAAGGGACTAATGACGTCAGTCAACGCAAACCACAAGGACGAACGGTGTGATTTACTCTTAGTTTAACATGGAAGTAATGGTGGAGGTCTAACGGATGCAAAATGCGAGACCGAATGAGCCATTCTGGTTTGACAGTTTAAACATACTTGGCCCACTAATACTACTAGAGGTGGCAAAACGGTCAGGTCAAACCGGGTTTGAGTAACGGGTCAAAATAGCCAACTTAAATTTCGGGTCAATGGCTTTTGTACAAAACAGGTTTAGGTCATGCTGGGTTTGAGTCAAAATGGCGGCCGTGAAATTTGGGACGGGTCACAGTTAGATGATAGTTGTGCGATTACAAAATATGATGTTTTATTTAATCTGTTTGGTATAAATCCATTCATTCACTCATTCAAGTATTTAATCAAACACATAGTGAGCATAACATTACCCTCAAGTCCAATTTTTGAACATTATGCATTGATGTAATACATAGTACTCGGTAATAGCCTATAGAAGCTTTATAAATTGCTACAATAGTTTCTGTCAATTATGCGAGGGTTAGTTTCAGCAGCAACTGTACTCACTGCATCATATACGAAAGAGGCGAAATCCAAGTCTTTTTTGCAATTGGGTATATGCAATCATACTTTAGTAGAACAGAGCATTACATAAAAAGTTTATAAATACCAAAATAAGCAGAAACAAGGAGTTGGCATGTTACATGATAAAGGATCAAGCAACCACCAACACATGTAAAATCAATATCAATAAAAATAATCTTGTATCATATAAATTTCTTTTAATTATCTTATGTAACTAATTTCATGCTAGTTTATGACTATTAAATCCATAGTCATTCATTTAATATTTACTATTTAGTTCATTACTAATCACTAATCAGTTTAAAAAAGTAGGAGCATTTTCACACTAACATCGAGCATATTAATCGTTTGCTATTACTTTCATAGTACATTAATAACTGAAAGAAAAATTAGATCAGGTCACTACAATTGAGTGTGTGAAACAGAACCCCACGGTCAGTAACCTTTTTTTACTCCCTACAGACTAGTGATCGAGTAACAAAACAGAATTGTACTAACAAAAAATAATCAGTATTCACTTTTCAGATTAAGACTTAAACACTGCCAAAGTAGCTAGCTTCACACTATATTTAGATGTCAAACATAATAGCCTACATTGGCATGTATTACACCCCGAACACTTGCTTTGAAAGCATGATATCATATCGTAAAGGTTCATGTGCACTTTAGCTAGCCATGATACCTTAACATCAAGTATGTTGCAATTCTATGTAAAGCTTTTTATCAAACACCCTTCAGTGCATCATATAGCTATACAGTTTATAATATGAACATATGGAGATGTCATATATCACACAACGTGGGGAAACGGCCACCCATGGTGTTAGTGGCAATTTTATTAATAAAGGGGACTTAAAAACCCCTACCAAATACAAGTGAAGCATGAAATTACAGTACTATATACCAAACATTAATAAGTAGATGAAAAAAACATAAAAAACATATACCACTATGCACGCGCAACCCTTCGCCATTTTGCTATGAACACTGCCACGGTTACATACACCCAATCTTTTACGCTATCATGAAAGTGAAAAAAAGCACGTCTCCCTCGACGGTTTAGAAGTAAAGCGCTACATACTATCCAAAATCCAGTAGCAAAACCAGTGGCCCCTCCAATATAAAACCATCTTTGAAGTTCATCAGTGCTATTCCCATCACTTTCACTCTTAACGACATCTTGAACTCCTAAATCTTCATCTCTGGGACATGTTTTCCTTGTAGGAAGTCCACAAAGTCTTGAATTTCCAGTGAACCTTGCAGGTTCAAAGGACTGGAGTTGAGTGCTCGAAGGAACTCTTCCGGACAAGTTATTAAATGACACATCTAGATCATTTAATGAATCCATCAGGGACATGCTTGATGGCATCTCTCCTGAAAACATGTTTCTAGACAAATTCAAAGTTAATAACTGTGTCATTTGACCAATGTTTCGTGGAATCTCTCCAACTAGGGAGTTGTTTGACAGGTCTAGTACTAACAATCCGTGCAGATCGGTAACTTCATTTGGGATTTGTCCTGTCAGATTGTTGTTTGACAAATCGATCACCTTTAGCAATCCCAATATGCTACTAAACTCATTTACCTTTCCTTGCCATTCAATCAACAGATGGTCAATATAGCTATTGTCAACACTATGACTACTAACACTGGCGTAATTACCACTAACAAATGTTAAAGTGACATAACTATTATAATGATGTACATTCTTTTCCACAACGAATCCTTTTTGAACCATGGAAGTAAGACTGTTCACACACGATGGGATTGTTCCATAGAGTTTGTTATCTGACAAGTCTAATATTTGAAGACTTACTAATTGACATATTTGTGAAGGGATGGTTCCAAAGAAGTTGTTTGATTTTAGGCTAAGGGCATACAACCTTGACAACTTTTTCCCAATCCAAACAGGAATATCACCATATAAACTGTTGTCCCCCAAGTCCAGAATTCTTAACTGGGTGCAATTCTTCAAAGACAGGGGCAATCCTCCAGAGAAGTTGTTCTTGTATAAACTCAAAGTCTCGAGTTGACCCAAACACCCAAGAGAGGGAGGAATACTTCCTGATAGAGTATTCTGTCCTAGATTAAGAACTTTTAGATATGTCAAATTCCGAAAACAGTCCGGAAGTTGCCCGGTCATTGTGTTACGTGAGAGATCAAGAAATTCCAAATTTGTATACATTTGACACAAGAATGAAATTCCTCCATGGAATTTGTTTCTGGACAGATCTAAAAATCTTATACTTGCTGGAAAAGCAGGTATTGGACCATAAAAGTTGTTGACACTCACAATTATTATCTCAAGGTGGTGATTCGATAATGATTCTGGTAATCTCCCACTTATGTTGTTGAAAGAGAGATCCAAATGGATCAACTGAGAAGACTGCCACTGGTTCCAGTACTCTGTACAAACTGTGTCTGAGATGTTATTTCTGGAAAGATCAAGAAGCGTGAGATTATTCAGTTTTTGTATCCATTTGGGGAAACGAGGCCCTAGCTTGTTAGAACTGAAATCCATATATTGTATGCCCCAAGAAAGGTTTGACACGTCATCATTAAAAGAAACTCCTTTGAGTGAGTTGTTTGAAAGATCTATATACCAAAGATTTGATTTTCCAATATTTTCAGAGATAACACCTCTGAGGTAATTGGAAGATAGATCTAGGAATTCAAGGCTGGGTAGTTGCCACAGTTTGTCACTTATTGCATCTAACTGATTCGAAGATAGGTTCAATCTATAAAGGGATGAGAAGTGTTGGATCTCATCAGACAATGACCCTGTCAATTGGTTACTTGAAGCATCCAAATATTCTAACTTATTGCATCCAGACAACTTGTTCAGAAAATCTGAAAGTTTCCCATCAAACTTGTTGCCAGTTAGAGAAAGATATTTGAGCCTATTGCCAAATAGGCACATAGATGAAGATGAGTTTACTAATGAAGAATACGGATGCATGACGTGTGAGAGGTTACATCCGTATAAACTTAACTCTTCTAGGTTTTGGAGACCTATAATTACATTTACCCAGTTATTTGCTTTTGCCAGAGAAGTTCCACCCATTGAAAGGTATTTTAACAAAGAAAGAGAAGACAACCAATCTAAGTTTTCAACTGTACAACTTCCGAGGGAATCTAGATAAAGTTCTTCCAAATTGGTGAGGTTTCCAAATTCTGTAGGAATGGTTCCATAGAAAGAGTTGAATGAAAGGTCAAGCCATGTCAATTTGGTCAAGGAACCGATGGATCTCGGAATGCTTCCAGTGAAATTATTCCCACCAAGGGAAAGCTCTGTTAATTCGGTTAAGGAACCAATGGACAATGGAATGGTGCCATTGAAGTTATACTCACTAAGGTCGAGGGTTGTTAAATTGGTTGAGGAACCAATGGACATGGGAATGGCTCCACTGAGATTATTGTGTGAAAGAAAAAGTTTTGTTAATTTGGCCAAGGAACCAATGGATTCTGGAATGTTTCCAGTAAACTGATTGTAATGAAGGCGAAGAGAAGTTAACTGGGTCATGTGACCAATGGACTTAGGAATGGATCCAGTAAACTGATTCCCAGAAAGGTCAAGATAAGTTAATCGAGGCATGTTACTAATGAACTTAGTAATGAATCCAGTAAAATAATAATTCGCAGAAAGGTCAAGATAAGTTAACAAGGTCATGTTACCAATGAACTGAGGAATGGTTCCATGAAAAGAATTGCCACGAAGGTCAAGATGATTCAAGTAGGTTAAGTTAAGCAAAGAATGGCTAATCTCACCTCCAAGGCCATAGAACAATTCAAGCTCTGTGACATGACCTGTTTGGTTGTTGCACGTGATTCCAAGCCATGTACAGCAATCATCATCTTCTTCTGGTTTCCATGTAGAGAGCATGTCATATGGGTCTTGAAGGTGAGCCTTGAAATCAAGAAGAGCTTGCCTTTCCTTATCGATGCACTTATGAACAGCTCCTCCTGCTGCAGCAACAAGTTGGTGGCCAAAGGAAGTTGCAGTTGTGGTATTAAACCACACAAAGACAAGTGACAAAATAAACAAAACATGAGTATGCATAAAGTAAAAGTAAATGTTTTCTTTCATAATGTATGTTGTATAAAATTGTATTGATGTTTTTTGATATGATAATGAACACATATACCTCTATGCTGCTTTATATAGACTTTGATAACAAAGAATTGAACTAGATGGATACAAATTGTGTGGAGCAAATAACACTTGGAATAAAGATCATGGAATAAATTTGAAGTCCCACATTAGACGATCAAAGACTCTCAAGTCTTTGCAATTTGTAGCTATTCAATATATCTTTTGGTCCTGAAATTATTCTGTGATGTAAATGTAAATCCAAAGAAATGGACCCAAATAAATCACGCTGCTGGAAAATACAGTCAGCAACTACTCTGAAAGTAGACCCAAATATGCAAAAGACGAAAATGTTGGATTGGGATCGAGTGGGCCTTTTAAAACATATTAGAAGAATGGTCCAGTGAGTAATTAAAATGGTTTGGATGGGTCAATTAATTGAGATTTATAAATCTAAATCCAAAGAAGAGATTCACGTCATAGAGAGGATTAATGTGATAACTGAAAGGTTTAATACTTCGTTGTTACTTGATACCACATGACCCAATTATGAGCTTCAGTAATGTCTTCATGGATTAATTTATTCAAACATGACTTCTTTTATTGCTTATAAGGCTGCCTAAATTTTCAGTTCCCACAACATGTATGATAAAATGCCTCAACCAAATTTTAGCAACATTAAGTTTACAAGTTTTCCTTATATGAGAAGAATGTGATTTCAAGACTAATCTGCAAAGGAAATTTGATTGGTCATTTGAATTTCTACTGCATTTGATTAACTATTTTAGCCGATATAAGTTGTTTTGTTTCAAGATGAATGATTATGTTTTGTGTTTGTTGTGGTCACGGTTTAGTTTTGCATGCAAGTTATTAGTTCATTTGGGTTTCATATATTAGTGGCTTTATTTTGTGTTTTTTCTTCTTTCAGTGCGGACATGTGTGGGTGTTTGGTTTATATTGGGAATCACTATGGGTATGATAATTGGAATGGTTTTCAATCCCATCACCTTTTGTGGGTTTGGAAAATGCTTAGTTTTAAGGGTTTGATTCCCATTTTCAATTACTAAACCCACTACCTAAACACATACAATGGGAATGAAACTCATTCCCTTGTAGCCATACCCTCAAACCAAACATGTGTGTGGTCAAACTGGATCTACATTTTTGGGTTTAAGTTTTTTGTGATTTAGTTCTTTAAAACTTTTAGTGGTAATATATTTAGACTTTATAACATAGAAATTTTAGGTATCAATCAAAAGGATGGCATCTCACTATATAGTATAAAATCAACTATTAAATAAATTACGCTCACACAAACAAAAAATTAAAATTAAAAAATAAATAGGAGTTCAATCGCTATATAATAAGAGATTTTCAGAAAGCGGAAAACTAATATTGGAGCAATTAAAATAGTACAAATAAGAATGCTCAATTTTGTCACAAATAAAGGGAGTCATCCTATTGCCCAATTAGAAAGTTAAAATTGAAAAAATTGGTTAAATCCATCTAAATCTAATCCAGCTAAAAATATATATAAAAACAAATGTGTCGATTTTGTCAAAAAGAAAAGAAAAATAGAAAGGGGTAATTAATAAAACTTTAGTTGTTAATTTTTTAATAAATTTTGTAAACTTAAGTGAACTTATCAGTTTTTTATATCTTGTTAATAACTTTATGAATTTTATAAATACCACATAGACTAAAAAAACATATATGCTGTTATATATAGATATTATTATCATTATATATTAAGTTATTGTATATTAATGAAATTATAAATATCAAAATAAAAGTACGAGTTACTGTAATATGTAAATGAATACGTGTATATTCCGCATACAGACACCTCATATTATTTCTGTTAGCTACATAAGTAATTATCATAATGTTGTAAGTTTTAGGCTACCCACAATAACAATCCTCAACAACCCTTATTTTTCTGGCATGTTAGCTTTCTCTCTTATGTGACCTACAGACGACCTTTTGGGAACAGTAATGCGACCGGTATTTTTTTTTTCATTTTACAAGTTTTTAACAACAAAATTAAAATTAATTAATAATAAAACACATTACATAATAACTCAAATAAAATTAAAATATTAAAATAAGTTTAAAATGAAAAGTATAAGAGAAAAGTAGTTTGAACTTCTGTATAAAATAGTAAAATGAATGGGGTATCTATAGGGTAAAGGGTTTAATTTGAAAAAGTTATTATAATTTTTACAAACGGTCATATTTTTTTAATGTGACATGTGACCGAGTGTGGTAATCGGTCGGCTTGCAACCCTTATTCCATCCTACTGAGTGTAACTTATTCCCTCACAACAAGGACGACCGGTTGCAACCTTCATGACCGAGTCAGTCGAAGGGCTTATTGTGGGTAACCTAAGGGTCTACTTTGTAATTAATTAAATAATAGTTTATACACTTACACATGTAATCATTGGGGTATAAATATTCCCCACTAGACACATTGTCTTTTGTGACACTTATATCATTTGAAATACGAGTTTATGATTTTTCTCTCAAGGTGTGCACGATCTCTACTCTATCTAATCTCTCTATATAACTCACCGATAATCAATAAACATGAATAACTTATGAATCATGAGACCACAAGTGGTATCAGAGCTTGTGTGTGGATAATCATTGCTTAGTCTTAGCTTTGTACAAGAATCGAATAACTTATTTTAACCCCGGTATACAAACTTAAACTATACGAGTACGTTTGAATAAGAAACTTTGGATTTGAACTTGAAAAGATGATTCTTTTCTGATAAAAAGCTTCATATAGGTTAGATTTAAGTTTCTTTTGGATTGGACTAGTTAGATGAATCATAGCACTGTGGTTTTGATCTTTGAAATTTCGAAAAGTTATGATTAAACGATGATCTCAGTATAAGATCATCTTGGATAACTCACCCCGGTAGTGCATTGTTTCGTTGATATAGGTTAGTACTATTCACGGAAGATAAATGTATTTACCTCTGTAGTGTTCTAGGTAGTGGATGATTTGTACTGGTAAAGAGCTCGTTAGTTTACTGTTTTTTCCAGTTTGTTTGTTAAAGTTTTCACCTCGGTAGTTACTGTTCTCGGTAGTTGTGTATTTTGTTAGTGTGTTTACTGTTCTCGGTATTTACCTCGGGTAGTTTGTAGTTTGACTAGTCAACATGATAGAAAAAAGATGGTTGAAGAATATATGTGAAACACTGCCAACATCCAAGCACCATCTAACGACTCACAAATCTTCACCCAATACATTAATGAAGTGTTTTATCCAGCATTTGGTTTTCACAAAAAATGGAAAGTCGAAGATGTGGCACATTTTGTCCAAAGATACGTTAACAGTTTCAAGACACTTGTTCAACTAATACTAATGACGTTTTATATAATCTGTTTTGTATAAATCAATTCCTTTACTCATTCATACATTTAATCAAACAAGTGGTGAGCATAACATTGACGAAATAAAGTGTACTCTATAATAGCCTGCAAAAGCTAGACGACTTTATATTTGGGTGGAGCGTATACAAACTTTATATCCCAAATCATATGTTCAAAAACTCTCAAGTCTTTGCAATTTTTCCTAAGTGAGTGTCAGTTTTTATTCCACATTGTAATATTTGGTCAAAAAGAAATCAATGTGCCCAAATAAAGCACCCATTTATAGGAATTTTATTCCACATTGTTATATTTGTCACCAATATTTGACATTCATTTTTTTTTATCAAAACAAATAAAATAATAAATAAACTTTCACCTTTTTTATAAAAATTAAATATATCACAAACCGTTAATCGTTACGTAGAAAAAATCATACCATCGCAACGAGAATAAAATTATCTTTCTATAGATATGCCCTTCTATATACTTTCGACAAACTTTTTTTTTTCAAAATTTCTGCCCAAAAAAATCACACGTGATTTGTAAAAATCACATTTTTCTGTACTGAAATTTTGTACAAAAAAAAATCATCGAAAGTATAGAGAAGTGCATATCTATAAATAAATAATTTAATTCTCATAATGTATGTTGTATAAAATTGTATTGATGTTTTTAGATATGATAATTAACACATGCCTCTATGAAGCTTTATATAGACTTCGATAACAAATAATTGAACTATATGGATATAAATTTGTGTGGAGCACATAACACTTGGAATAAAGATAATGGAATACATTTGAAGTCCCAAATTAGACGTTCAAAGACTCTCATTGTTTGTACTTATTAAATGTAAAACGAAATAAATGGACCCACTATAATTAACCCATTCATAAGATAACAAGCTAGATAACGTGATACAAACGACATCTATAAAATGCATATAGTTTGGAAATATGATTTTTGATCAATCTACAATGTTGAATTATAAATGTATTCAGCAAACCAAACAATTTAACTACTAGTCCATGAGTTTTTTGCAAAAATGTTTTGATTTTCATTTTTTGCTTTATTATAAACGAATCAAAAACCATGGAAGTGGTCAACAACATGAACAGTATACGTGGGGAAAATCTTTTCACCTTGTGTAATTAGGTGAATGAATATTAACTAGAGCAGCAACATATGACCATATATACAAAATTGTGCTAGTAAATCGTGTATATTTATTGATTTGTTTTCTAATATTTTGTATAGTGAAGAGTTATTTCTTCAAGTTGTGAACTACTCAGTACACTATAATTCCTCTAAATTTGTGTGGAGCACGTAACACTTGGAATAAAGATCGGGTATAAATTTGAAGACCCAAATTAGACGTTCAAAGACTCTAAAGTCTTTGCAATTTGTACTTATTGCATGTTCATCCAACTTGTGATATGTTTTGGTCATGGAATTATTATGTGATATAAATGTAAAACAAAAAAGAAATGGACCCAAAAAAAGCAACCCATTCATAAGATAATGTGATATAAACGACACATCTATAAAATGCATATAGATTGTAAATATGATATTTTGATCGATCTAATTTAACTACTACAGAAGCGTCGATACGATGGGAACATACATAAGCTTGACATAACTAACCTCAAAAACAAGAAATTACCATCAATATAGATACAATTACATCAGGCTTCACGCAATATTAAACTCATATCATGATGTTAATTTTCTTTTAATTTGGTGTGGAGAATGGTTTTCTTATGAAAATATCCTGGTTTAACTAGATACAACATAACGAATTCCAAAACAAAGGTTTACGTTTTAACAAAGTGGCGATGTTATTTTTTTTTTCTTTTTTACACGTATATAAGTAAAATTTCAAGACATTTGAACCAAATATAATTCAATTTTCGACAACATTTCTCTATATTATAAAAGTGATTGGAAAATTGAACTGCCCGAGTTATGTTACAATTTGACACATATTGACTATATTCGGTCCAATACCATCCGACTCTTGGTTGGTTTTCTTGTTAATTTGTTATTGACATATTGTGTGGCGTAAACAATATTTTGTAACACATAATCACAAAAAAGAGTTAGTGTCACAAGCAACTTTAACTCGAGACTCACTTTTAGACCCAACGCGACCTTTCCTAGAAGACCATCTCTTAGGCAATGTTCGCTATCTGTTGTTTGCTTTCTACCGGATTATACATGCTTTGGCACTTGACTAAATGCTACTACAAAGTCTCGACATTAAAAATTAAAGCCATAAAATCTAATTTCAACATATTTTTTAAAATTTATAGCACCCCATGACCCGAATGCTTCCGCTAATCCAGATTGGGGGTGTTACATATAAACACTACCAACTAGTAACAAATGGTGTAATGCCGGGCATTAAACCCGTTTAATGACCATAAACAACCATCAACCAAATAATTGACTAGTTAATTGTTCTAATGACCATTAACCATGCAATTAATTTGGTGTTACAAGTTTATCTCATGCAAATGAGATTCATAACTTGTTTTAAACACCTCATTTTGAGAATAGATATCTCATTCACACAAATTTACACCAAATTTTCCAAAAGAATTCAATAGAAAAGACTATGTGGTTTTCATTAATCCATTTAGTATAAATCCATTTATTCATTAATTCAAACATTTCATCAAACACATGATGACTATAAAAATTTTAATTAAACTAGAGGTCATTTCCACTGTGAGCTGATGTCAATATGAGTGTAGAAGGAAATAATTGCTCCTCGTGTTGACTGTGTCTAGGTTCTTCGGATGTGGAAAGTGATGTTCTTTGAGCACCTGACACAAGTGAAAGAAGCGCGTTAACATCGCCTCGGGTTTGACCCATAGACCAAACTCCGGAGTGAGAGTAAGTATAGGTTAAGGCCGAACGAACGGATAATAAATGTCAATGTATATGCATAACGAATCAGTTGGTGAGAATTGAATGAGGTTAGTGTATTATACTACCTCATTTATTGTACCTGACAATATAGAGAAGTGGTGAGCCGAGCTATGCCTAGCAAGTGCTAGGCGGCATGTCCACGTAGGGGACAACCTCTCGCAATAACCACATGTGGCGGCTCACACAAAATCCTTGGCAAGAACCGCTGGACAAAAGAGGTTCCTTGAAAATAGTGTTTACCTTTCATACATGGCAATGGCCACATCATTTTTTACTGTTGATAGCCGTTCATCCTAGTTGTCTTTTGGTCACATGCCTTTCGAACACATTAGCATTTGGTGTTCATAAAATGGTAGTATAAAGTTGGAAATGTGGCATTTTTTGTCCAAAAGGCACATTAACAGTTGAATCACTTTTTCAACTTATTATATGAACTTTTATTTAATCAGTTCGGTATAAATACATTCATTGAATCATTCAAACATTTAATCAAACAGACGGTGAGCATAACATTACGCTCAAATCCAACCTTTGAACTTTAGTGATTTATAAATAGTAATCTGTAATAGTTTATAGAAACAAGACGACTTCATATTGGGTGTAAGTGGATGCTAATTTTTCTTCCACTTTGAGATACTTTTTGGTCAAAAAGCATGGAATGTGCTCAAATAAAGCACCCATTTTTAACTCAAAATTAATACAATGTTGGAGAAGCCTCCACGTCAAAAAGCATGGAATGTGATGAAGCCTCCACGTCATTTCCATGCCATTAGCACAACCATTTGCTTGACTTTATTACAAAGTTGGAGACTTTGAATTTTGAATATCGAGTATTCAATAATGTTTTTGATATTTTTTATTATTGATTTATATATTAAAAACATCTCACTTGGAGTGGTGTTGTTGAAGGCGAGACGCCTAGACTGGTTGCGATGGTGAAAGCCAGTACGTGTTTTTTAGATCCAGATTTAGCTGATGTTCGAGTATGAATAGTACAAGTAACTTACCACTTAGCAGACACTAGTTACTGTATGGATTTCTGGCAATTACATTTTATTGAAAATTACGATATTAAAATCACTGTCTTGAGTTGGTTTAAGGCGTCTTATAAGAATCTCATTTACTCTTAAGCAACAATTACTAACATGCTTGTTTCCTGTTTATTACCATTAAGGTGTAAAAGAAAGAGCGTTTTCACAACATCGAGCATATTAATCATATGCTAAGACTTTAGTAGTATATTCATAGAACTGATAACAATGTTAGATCGAGTAGCTACTATTGAGTACATTAAACAAAGCCCAAAACCAAGTACATGTTTTGGTTGAAGCAACATGTGATTACTGTTATAGTAGTGGAGCAAACAATAACCAAAGCCGATTAATATTTAGTGATTGAGTAACAAAAACTAATATTTACTAACAAAAAGACTGCTACAGTAGCTAACTTCACTCTATACTTTGATTCCAAACGTAATAGCCTACATTGGCCTGTGTATTACAACCCCAGCGGTTGCCTTTGAAGCATGATATCTTATCGTAAAGGTTCCTGTTTACTTGCAAATTGAGTCACAGTACGGCCCCTTGTAGAACAGTGGTTGAATCTGTTTAGCAGTGATGGGATATCAGTAACTTCCATCTCAGTTTCAAGTTGATTTGGAGGTTATATGGCCTGTCTGTTGCTTTGGGCTTGCGCTGTTACAACAAATGTGTCTGGGAAATGCTAGATACTTTTAACTGAAGAATGGCCAATATCAGTAGCAAAAGGACAAAACTAAGGGGGTGTTTGGTTTGAGGGTATGGTTATAAGGGAATGACTTTTATTCCCATTGTTGTTGTTGGTTAGTTGGTTTCGTAATTAAAAATGGGAATCAAACCCTTGAAATTAGGCATTTTCAATACCCACCAAAGGTGGTGAGTTTTTAAACCCATTCCAATTATCATACCAATAGTGATTACCATTATATACCAAACGCATAATAAGTATCCTTTTCTCTACTTGATCACTCTACTTTTTTACTAGTTGCGTGTTACAAAGTGTATGCCATTGGTTATAGGAAAATGACAAGGACGACAACAACAAATCCAGTGGCAACAGTTCAGCCAAGGCTATGGAAGGGGCAGCCAGTTTAGATATCTCCTTAGAAATCAAAGTAAGTTTATCTTTCCTTAATTTCCATTTTAGGGCCATCTTCAAGATTAGAATGTTTTGTGTGAAAGTATCAACCCAACCCGTAGTAATCACAACACATTTGGACCCGTAACCTGGCCTGACCATTTTAATAGGTCCCATGTTTGATCACAGCTACTCATGATGTTTCATGTTTTTTAGGATGAATTAACTCTAAAGATTGATGAAAGGATGTCGGCATGGACTTTTCTCCCTAAAGGTTTTCTCCCATCATAGTCATTTCTTCTTATATTTTTGTAGCTGTAGTCACGTGTCTGGTCTAATTGTGTGGCCTTGTGGGGTCAAACTGTAATAGTATATATGTATATTTATCACACCAAGTGTCTATCAAAAAGGTGCTTGAATTAGCATATTTGAATTTGAAAAAGCTAATAAGCCATTATTTCCAGCTAATGCGGTTATTAACATAGGCTTATGAATTCATAAGACATAAGCTCATAAGTCAAAAAAGTGAGCCAACTAAGCTAAATCCAAACACCCCCTAAAAATGAACAGAAAAGTTTCTAACCCATTCCTTTGACCTGTTACACTACCTGCACATCCCATTCATTTTTCCACTTCGACATAATATAAAACAACATACCTTTAGTTAATGGAAGTGTATGCAGAGGAAATCTTTCGGCTGCAAGTCTCACATGAGTGTTCCCATCTTTTGCACATTCAGCTCGCACAGGACCGTATGTTAATTATTATACATTCAGCTCGCACAGGTGAGATCTAGCACAATTATTATACATTATCAAGGGATGTCTACTTGAAAATAAACACTATTCAGCGTATGTTGTTGGTCTGTAGTCTTTTGTGACATCTACACTTCAAATACCAGCATATTCCATAAATAGTAAACTAATGCTTAATAAACGTTACCAATTACAAAATAAACAAATCTACCTTCTAAACTCCCTCCGGAAATGGGAGGGCTTTACCTGGTTTGAGTCTGTGTAGCGGTGGGTTCAAACCCCGTGGATGGTTACCCCAAAAAAAAATAATAAATAAATAAATATAGTACTCTTAACTATTCTATTAAACAACCCTTAAGCCATCAGTTGTAAATATAAATCCCAACCTCCGTGTATGCTCACAAGCTTTTGGGTAAACTACCATAGCCCAAAATAGTCTTTTGCAATTAAAGGATGTGATATCAAAACCAAACATCGTGTCGTTTAGGTGACTACAAGTTTGACCAACGGGTAATGAATCAAGCATTTGCAAAATGTCATTTATCAAAATGATAATGTTGCACTCTAGAGCAAAAATATCACTCCTACCAAACATCGGTATTATTAGACGTCTCAACCCAATAGAACAATATTGTTAAATCACTTTTTGCGCCTAAACTGTTGTCGTTAACCCCCAAATGTACAATCTAATCTATCACAATTCATATGTAGAAATCGATTTATATAATACACACAAAAAAATTAACACGTCACACAAAGCAAATTGAACACCGACAAAGCAAATCATAGCAGATATATCAATTAAACTCATGACTATTAAAAACGTGAATACCAGCGGAGTCGCGGAGGTGTTGCTGTGGAGTCGCGGTGGTGTTGTGGAATTAGGGAACCATCATTTGAAACGAAGGTACAAAAATTATTGTGTTTGTGGTAAACTGGTAATGGCGTTGTAAGTGACTGATTTTGGGATTTTGGGTTAGTGCGGGCTTTGGGTTGGGTCGGTTTAGGGGTGTTCATCTGTTCGGTTATCGGTTAATCGGTTTATTCGGTTCGGGTTGTTCGGTTAAAAAAAATTTTTGGGTCATAACCGAAAACCGAACCGAACCGAAAATATCTATAACCGAACCGAACCGAGAACCGAACCGAAGTTCGGTTCGGTTATGGGTCAAAACCAGGTCCCCGAATTTTTTACTTAAATTACACTATTTATATATTTTTTTTAAATTTAATTATATATATTTTTGGCAAAAAAAATATTTCAAGCATAAAAAAATATTTTATATAATAGTATAAAATTTTAATGGATATTTTTTATATTTAAAATAATATAAATATATAAAAAATATATATATATATATAAATTCGGTTTTCGGTTCGGTTTTCGGTTCAGATAGCTAAACCCATATCCAAACCGAAAACCGAATTTTTAATTCGGTTCGGTTCGGTTTTAACAAGTTCGGTTCGGTTCGGTTTTCGGTTTATTCGGTTAATTAACCGAACCGTGAACACCCCTAGGTCGGTTACATGATTGGTCAAGAGGGCAGCCCAATAAATGTCAGATATCAAGTTTGTCATTAACAAAAATACATTGCCGTATTTTAGGCATTTTTTTTTTTTTTTTTTTTTTTTTTTTTTTTTTAGAAAGGCAACGTTATATAAAGAACCACAAAAGAAAAAAGATACAATATATCGCGCCCCACCTCAATTAACAAGCTAATTAAATGAGAATGAGACCCAAAAACAAAAACAAAACTAAGACAAGTATACCATCCCGAAGTTCACATACAAATAAGTGCCACTAGACTTATACTAACAAATATATATGTGCACCATAATACCAAATAGTGATTTGGACAATTGTCAACCAATGCCCACATGAGAATATAAAATTCTCAATTGGAGTAAAGGCCACCAAATGTCACTTGATGTCACACAGACCATTCTCAGACACAAAAATAACCTTTGATCCTCTAATCCTTGACTGACATATTTATTTAGACAAAAATACACTGTTGGTGTCACACCCCCAATTTACCTGACTTGCAGCGGAATGGAATACCTGGGGGTGTCTGTCATAGCACCACAGTTACAGTTACATTGAACGACCTAAAGTGTCGTTTGGAAAATACTGCATTTGATCATTGAAATAATCCAGAGTTTACAAAATGAGGTCCCCAAAATGTGTTGCATGTTTATGAAAAACAAGTCATACTAGATCAAACGTTTACATAAGTGCATGAAATAATGATGAGACGCGTCGACTCCGCGACTCCATGAAGGTCCAAATGCATGTCACATGAGCTACCTTAATAACCTGAAATACATTGCTAAAACGTCAACACGAATGTTGGTGAATTCCATAGGTTTGTAAAATGTAATGATGTACGGCCACCACAAGTAAAAGTGCAAGATAAAAATCTCATGAAAATTGTACAATTGACCTTAAGCTCATGACACCGAAGCTATGACTGATGAAACTCTATGCCCCTCCTGAATGTTCTGCCGAAACATTCAAATGTAAAAGACATGACATGCATCCGCTTACTGTTGGTAATCACTACCACGGATGGAGGCGTCACCCTCGATAGATCTATCCACTCACTCTCGCTTAACGGTAAATTAACGGTTCATGATGTTACAGGGGACTTATCACATGGCAAAGTAACTTAAGCAATGTACATGTTTGAATACTTGGGCTCGTACTAAAATGATTGATGCAATGTATTCCCCCCGTGGGATTTGAAAACAATCAAAAATGTTGAATTGAAAACGGGGCTATGAAAACTCACCTTAACTGATGAAACTGTGATGAAATGAAATGAACACCAATGAACAATTAGCTGCCGCAACCCAATATGATGGTACCATGAACATGTAATGAGCTGAAAAACAAGGCGCGCACACTAGCCGCAACCTAATATGAATGATGAACGATCTACTTTAGATCATGAAATGATGTTATGAATGTCCATGCACATGTTTCCTATACCACTCTACTCTTTGAAAAACACTTGTTATCAAAAGTATATATTCCAAGACTTAGGAAAATATGGCTATTAGAAAAATAAACTAGTTGTAATATATATACTTATATATATATCGTATGTACCAATGTTTGTGTTGAAATCCTCGGTTTGAAATCCTTGAAATAACGCCTTGTAGTAATGAAAATATACTTGTAATCACTAATACATCATTAGTTATGAAATTGGGTACTTGGTTAATATTTCTAGAAAATCTAGAATTTAGTACGTAGAAGTATTATTACTTCTATTAGTGACAAAACGGTCTCATAAAACTAGTCGTGAAATAGTGAATATTAAGAGTTAGGAAAGAAGCTCAGTAGTTTTGAGAAGATTTTCACCATATCTAAAAAGTCACAGAAGTGAAGTTTGTCCATACAGGTCTCGATCATAAAGATAATTAGCCGTCAAGTGAGGTGTTTGGGCTGTTTTGGCAGATTCTGGGCAGTTTTCGGGAAAGTTTGGAAGTCCATAAGTTGTTCGTTATAAATCCTTTTGACAAACGGCTGGATGTTTTGAAAACTAGGCTGGGTGAACTAACTTTTTGTCAATGATGTAAATTTTCCAGAAATGAGTTTATCAATGAGTAAATTGGCTCTCAACATGATGTCTTACAAAAACTGTTTTTCTATACTCGGTAATATTTTGCTAAAAAGCTGATGGAAATAAATCGAGTTTCGCCGATTTTGAAACGTGTATATCTTGGTCGTTATAAGCTTGTTTTGTACGTTCTTTATATCCCCGAAATCGTGGGACAACATACTAATATATTTTTGATAAGTCGGGATGGCTAGATCAAGTTTTACACCTCAGATTGCCCATTGAAAATCGTGGGACAGCATGTACAATTTTCAGAAAATAGTTTTCGTCGTTAAACTTGCAAAAATCATATCTCCTTCGTTATAAACTCGTTTTAATCCATTCTTTCGCCCACGGCTTCGTTTTTGAAAGTATTTTCTAAATCTTTAGCCCAAAGTTACCCGGAATCCCCTGATTTTTCTGGATTTACAAAAATGGGACAGCATGTATATATACTTGTTAGAAATCCATTTTTCATGTCCAAAACTAGTTTCTACTTCAACCAAATCTCTTGTAATCACCACATAGCTAATCTAATCCTACCATACACCTTCTTAGGGTGCCATGGGTTCCTAATGACTAGTAATCAAGTTAATTTAACAAAGAAACACCTAAATCACAATCTAGGGTTTGTATGTTCAAAAAGTATTCAAAAATAAAGTGGTATAACTAGTTTGTGCATGAAATTAAGCATGAATACCATGAGATATAAGTGTTAATTAGAAGAAAACTTGAAAATGAATTTGAATACTCACTTTGAAATAATAGGTGGTGAGATGATGAGAAACCTTGGATTACTTGTGTTTTTGTTGTATGATTCTTGATTAGAATGATGAAATGAACAACTTTTGAGCTTTGTATTTTGGAAAATCATGGATGGATCATGGAGTGGTGGTGAGGTCGTGGGTTATGATGGTGAGGAAGGGATGAGATGAACTTTTTGATTATCAAAAATTATGTATGTTTTGTTTTTGTGGTTTATGTAAATAAGTAACAACTTATAATGTATTATATGTACACATAAATGCCTTAGGTTAGGAAATTGTAATAATTTGTCTAGTTAGGACTTTAGGGGGCCGGTTTTATATGAGAAAGAAAGAAGAAAAACCGGTTTTGATAACTTAGCAAAATTTAATGTAGTATTAGTTGTAGTTTTGTGTAAGTATTAGTTATAATCGGGTACCGGGTTTGATAGAAATAAATGTTAACAAAGTTAACCGGGACTTAATAAAGTCATAAAAATGTTAGAAATATGTTGGGTACAATTATTGAGTGATCGGGTGATTATTGTTTATTTTTCCACGAAAACCGTCGTAATATTCATAAGCTTACGTTATAAATAAAATAAATTTCCAAAATACTGGGTAACTAAATGTTATAACTTTTATGATGATAAAATGGATATAAAAATATGTCGGGACCATTGTGGGAATATTTAGATATATTCGTCGTGTATAAACCGGGTGTTAACGTTTACTATAAATACTTATACGTAAAAACGTTAAATGTACTGAATATAATAATTTGAAAATCCTGAGAGTGGTATAACATGAAAATGCTGTTATGATGATATGCAGACTATCTCCAGTCCGTATGCAGTGTTAAGGACACTAATGAAATGAATTCGCACCTAAACCAATCCGGTTACGCGAATTTGAATACCCGTAAACTAAATTTACGATGAAATGAATAATGCACGTGAATGATGAAATCTTTTCCCGCAATGAATAGTGTTCCGTGAATAGTAAAATTTCTGAATGCTTCTGGAATGTCAAACTGACACCAAAAATGATGAATAGTAAACTGATGAATAGTGTTTTGATGAATAGTGTTTGATGAATAGTGTTTTTCCAAAGTTCGGGAAATGACCTGAAATGGTGAGTTGTGACAGTTGGTCCCTAAACATTCCCAAAAACATCACCTGGCACCCTAAGTTTGTAAAAATGTCGCCATGCGTCCAAAACTCGAGATTTTGAGGCTGAATGCATCCCTTTGACCGTTTTCCCTTGGTCAATGTTCCATTTTTTGTTGCCAAATCCCGTTATTATTGTTAAATGACTATTTTACCCATATATAATCTCATCCTATCACCCTTTTCTCCATTTCTTCCGTATCTCTCTAGCCAAAAAAGTTACTCATCCTGACCAAGAACCCTAACCCCCAAATCCACAATCACCTCTGTTCAATCTCCAACGCATCTTCTATTTTAATTGATGAATATACTCAATTGGCGATGGAGGAGAAAGGGACGACGTGGACGATTGTTTTGATGTCGGAGTTGTCTCCAGCTAGAAACGTTTGGACCGAACCCACGGAGCCTCTCAAATCAGAAGTTGCCGAGACATCTAAATTGTGTATTATGATGCCAGTATTTTGGTTTGGGTCGGTTCGGGCCTGGGCCGTGATTGTGTTCTTTTGACCACTCAATTGGTCTTCGTACCCTTATGCTGCATGTTTGGAGAACCACGGCCGCGTTACCAAATATGATATCTTGTGTTCCGTATACCATACATTTGCGGTAAAACTGACGTCCTGAGTACATGTATAACGTATCTTGATAGCCCCAAAAGGCGCAATTGTATACAACTGACAAATCGGACCCGGACCGAAAGGCCACTGTTTGGTGTTTTGCAGGCCCAGCAGAGTTCTCAAACTTTTTGCATCAATATAATTCACTAAAACTAGCAAGATAGTAGGTGTAATATTTTTAGCACAAATATATTTAAAGTTCAAAACTAACAGTATGCTACCAAGTATGTCAACAAAATGTTAATACAAAAGAAATATTGATTGGTAAGTAATTGTTTTTTACTAGTCTGAATCACTGGCTTCATGTTATGGAGTGGCTATCAGTTCTACTGTTTCATAAATTGAAGCAAAGAAAGTTGTTATAAAATACGAGACAGCATGGCCCGTGCGATGCACGGGCTTTGTTCATTATAAAAAATAATCAGTTTTGCAAGGGTTATGCATATTTAGTTATTATCCTTAGTTTCGATGGGGGGCACTCGACTAAATAAACAAAGTTTTTTTAAGTAAGTTTTTGTAAATATAATTGTTTCAAGAAAAAGGTAGCAAATACATGAGTGACTTTCTTCATCATAATGTAAAACATATTATTTCAAACACATTTTATACTGCATATCTAAATAACGTATTGAAAGAGCAAAGCCTCCTTTAAAAGCACCCACCTCCACGTCCCATTACTTGAGCTTAAGTCCGTTATATAACTTGGGGAAAGAAATAATACTGGCACATTAATGTGACACCTGCTTAATAAATTCTATATAATTAATGATCTCATTAATTGTTTATAAAAGATAGTAAATATCAATATTTCATGAAACTTTAAAAGCTCTTGAATGCCTTAAAATGAGGCTTTAGAGGTTTGACATGTTTGAGTTTGTTGGGTTGAATTGAGCTTATGACATTAATGCTCACATTTATGCATAGAACTCAATCGGCCCGTGTGATGCATGGGCTTTGTTCGCCCGAAAACACGGGTACTTTATTTTGATAATATCGTATATCATATTTATATTACATGTTGTTTGAAGGCCCGAGCGATTCGGAGTTTTTGTTTTTCGAGTGAAATTATTCTAAGGTAAAACATCGTAACTTAATATAACCTATTTAATATCAAGTATGGCCTAGGCTAGGTTATTGATGGGTTAAAATAACTTGTACTAAGAATGTGTAACATATTTATCCATGATAGTAATAACATAAAAAAATTACATATGCATGTCATACGATGGGTCATATCTCACTAAAGCAAAAGCATTGTTCATGTTTATAGAAATCAATACGAACTACTTTTTAATTAGTAGCATCGAAGTATCATATATAACTTATTCGGTGGTGCATCCGACCGTCAATATATGGGTACTATATGAGGTTGACTTCAAACAATAGGTTCATATATAACATATTCAGATATCGAATTGATATCCATATAGTCAAGTTACCAAACATATACAGTCATCTAAAATGAAAGACAAACACACGATTCGTTGCCATTTAATCAAACACTTATTACGCATACGATTCTACGTATTTGAACTAATTTTTGTCACACATTTATACTTAAAAATCCTTAAGACAAATATTATGATTTTTAATTTTTTATTACATATCTCACAATTAAAGATCCGGAAAAAAGTCCGTGGAAGCCATCTAGTAAACATGAAACTGAAATTTAAAAAATCTCATTAAAAGGGCTCTTCACACTAAGTCAAGTTTATGACCGCAAAAGTTAAAAAAAAAAAAAAAAAAAAAAAAAAAAAAAAAAAAAAAAAACTCTTCTACTCATCCTAATAACTAATTCTTTTAAAGAAGAAAACAAAAATGCCATAGCCCATGAGGTGGATAATGCAAGGATTTTAAATATGAATTTTAAGTTTTTGTAAAGGATGTTTGATTCTCCTTTACTTCAAGTGCTAATATTTAGATTTGGCGTAAGAAGAGCTTGCTGAGTGCTAACGTCATTTCATATTTAATTGTGGGACCAATGACGTGACACTATCTGTAGCGGTGCGATCGGTCCACGACATTCCCTTCAAGGTGCCTCAGATAGTGTCACGCCATTGGTGCTTCAAAAGTGAAGTTGCATATTTTTTTCATGCACGGCACAATGATCCACACATTTTTTATGTGACGAACCTTGATTTACTTCTCGTGATCACTTTTCTTTCTTCTACACTATCAAATAATCACTCCCTATTTTTAATCACAAAATATCATACCTATTCTCTAAATTAATTTTAAACCTTATCCCTATTTATTTCAAGCTTTGAAATTATGGGTTTAACTGTCACCATTTACTTTTGTATATACATAGCATATAGATGTATCCATTTGAATCGGTTGACAATAACTATATTGGCATCTTTGTTTAGTACTTAGAAAAGAATATAAAAGGTCCAGAACATGATTAGAAACATGATTCGTATTTTATATTTTGTAAATTGATGCTATTTAATGATGCCATTGATTAATTTATTCAATTAAGTCGTTGCACTCAATAAATGAATTTTTGAACAAACATAATATGCTATTTGTTTATGCAAATCTGTAACCGAATCTTTAATATATATTTGTATTTTTGTAAATTGATGCTAAATTTTGTTTTGGTAATTTATCAATGTGGCTTTTGAAAAATATGGATCTTACACAGACTTGTCAAACATGTCCATATTTCTTTATTACTTTTGAGATTGTTATGGTAAACTTATTTTGAAAATACAATAGTGGACCAAAAAAAATCAACCTAAAACGGCCCAATATCTGTGTCCCAAACACTGATCCACACCACACCACATATCATAATACCTAACCCTACTATCTCATTCTATCATAAACTCATGCCTCATATCTTTCTTCACTTCCAACCGAAAAAGGCAAACAAAAATAATCCGAAGCATCTCTTTCTTCTCTTCCACCACAACCTTCAACCTTCAACCTTCTTTGTATTTCTTTACTCGACTGGATCACACAAACAAAAATAACAAACAAAGATCGAACCTTTTTTCGCTAATCCGAAGCCCACAAACCCACGCGACTTATCTTACTGTTCGAAGATCACCAAGACTTTGGCTAAAGATCTTTGTTAGGTCTCGTGTTGCATACGAAAAAAAGAAGAAACTGAGATCTTTGTTTATTATTATTATTATTATTTTGTTATGAGTTTGTGTCTAGATGTAGGTTGATGAGAGTTGAAGAGTGATTGGTGAGGATATTGGTAGTGTCTAGATTAGGATTGATGTGGTTTTTGTTGTTGATTCAAAAATGGATTCGGATTTGTTCTTTTGTTTGATTCGGATGAGTGTGATTTTCGGTCGTAATAAGTTTTTAACGACTGAACACATATATTATATGTAGTTAGTCGTCAAATAGAGAATCAAAAGTTTGGTGGTATGATGTGGTTGGATGGACACTTATTTATACTTGAATGTGCTTATGTAACTTATGAATATGAAAAGACTAATTAAAGTCGATCACTTTAATTACATGACTTTTCGCTTGTAAAAGCTATAGTAAAAGCTTTCAAATGGAGCTAATTCATAAAGTTCAAATTAAACCACTTATTTATATTAACTTAAACCACTTATTTGAGTTTCTTGCCTCATACCATTAATGCTCACATTCAATATAGGAACTCATTCTTTATATATAATAGATATTATCAGGAACGACATCTAGAACTACTTGACGTTTGAGTTTGCGTGCGTGCTTATATATTTTAGTTAAGATAAGATTCTTTTATTATGTTAATAAAATGACATTTAAATTTCACATGTGGTATCTAAACTTATATATCATGAAACATGCATAAAATTATTGCTAGTTAAATAAAAACACACTAAAACTAAATGGTATTTGGCTTGACCTAGCTGTTAGTGAGTTTTAATCTTGTGTGTGGGTATAAAAATGAAGAATGAAGATTGTTGTTTGATTGAGTTTATGTTTTTTAGTGGAGTGGATGAATGAGATTTGAGAATGGTGATGGTGTTAATTTTAGAAAGATAAGCAGAATTTTAGAAACAGAAACAGGAAAAAGAGTTAAAGAGAGAGTGGTGGTAGTGATAGTATAACTTTTTGATAAAATGCATTGTTCATTCATAAGATTGTACCACCATAATAATTAACCAAAATGATGAAATGACCATTTTGCCCTTATGTGCAAGAATAACAGAAGTTGACTGACGGAAAACAGTCAAAGGGACGCATTCATCCTCAAAATCTCAAGTTTTGGACGCATGGCTACGTTTGTACAAACTTAGGGTGCCGGTAGATGTTTTTGAGAAAGTTTAGGGACCAACTGTGTATTTTTGTCTTTATTATAGTACCGGGTAGTATGTGAACCAAACACTCTGATGGACAAATGCCAACTACTACCCACATGGGAATATAAAAATCCATATAGAATCATAGCCAAAATTGACCACCTGTTGTCGCTCAAAACAATCTCAAACATAAACTTAGACCACCTGAGTTGCAGGCGCATGTTATTGTTAATAGTTTGTTTGGAAAAAATTATCTAAAAAGTTACAATTTACCAATTTACCTATTTTACCTTTACATATTTTTCATATCGCCCACTCTTTATTATACATGAGTAAAATTGACAATTTGTTAACTCAAATATACACTTATCACACATATAATAATTGAAAGAAAATTTCCTTGTGGACACTTAAATCAGGATGTGAGGAGTAAGTAAAGTTTCAAAAGGGTAAAATTAGCGAAGAAATTCTGGTTGAGCACTCGTAGTTCTACTAGTACTAACCATTAAAGGACTCAAGATAATGTTCAATTGCTGTAATAACCTCTTGTGCATATGTGATTGCCAACTACCCATTTTCCAAAGACTAGTCACATGCAATGTTTGGTTGTCACTAGTATTCTTTGAATGGGCTTTGGGATTATACTTACGACATATTCTCTGAGAGGTCATCCTTTATCATATAAATTAGAGGTGGCAAAACGGGCTGGCCAGGCGGGCACGGGCGACAGTTCAAACGGGCGATGGGCTAAACGAGCACGGGCCAAATAGGCGCATGTTATACCAATCACTTTAGAAAAGACCCAAAACGACAAAATAAATTCTTCAAACGTAACATTTTATTTATATTTAAAAAATTAAATATATTATGCCTTTTTTTCTTTAGAAACAATTGTAATGTTCTCTCTAATTAAGAGAAAATATATGCCTATTTGTACTCAATTAACTTTTAAATGGGCAATATATGCCGATTTCAAAAAAAGAATGATGCTAAATGTGCCAAAATCTTTTATAAATTTGCCCAAATTAGCCCAAATGAGTTATCATCAAAAAAATTTAGTGAAAATGTGAAGAATATATTAACTCAAAACATATAAATGTTTACAAAGATTCAGGAAACAAGATCAATGGACATGCCCATGATCCACTTACAACATAACAACATTTAAACTGAGAAATCCTAAACAACTTGGAGTAATTCTTCACATTCCACACTAGTAGTAACAACGTTTCCTATAACAACAGGGCCGTCCCGTGAAATTTTGAGGCCCTGTGCCGTAATCCGAAAATAGGCCCTTCGGCTCCGAAATTTAAACTATCCCTAAAATTAGCAACAAGTGATTTTGTATTGCATCACCTTGTAATATATCAAATAGCAACTTGCTAATCATATTCTAGTTTAGTACATCTATTTTTTTCTTTTTAATGTGTAACTATAAAAGATATTTCTAAAGCATTTTTCTAAAACATGTTTTGCACTGAAAATATAGTTTCTCGTGAACTTTGAGTTTAATGTTTTTCATATTTTAAACCACAAATTTAAAATAGATACACAGTTTAAAATGATCAATTATAAAAGATAGGGGGCTGAACTGGGACTCAAATAAAATAGTGTTGACAAACAAATAAAAGTGTAGGGCCACAAAAATATTTATTATTACTGTATAACTTTTTGGTTGTCTTCTTCATCAAAACCCACAATCCAAAACCAAGATCGAGTTCACCATTAAAACGTAGGTAGAGATACTTTTTTTTTCTTCGTATATTGGTAAAATCTTGTATTTTCTGGCCTAAAGCATCCTCTAAAGAGATTAAATTCACCAAAATATGAGTACCGAAGTTTTTGACATCGGGGGCCCCTAAAATATGGAGGCTCTGTGCGGTCGCACACCCCGCACATGCTCAAATCCGGGCCTGTATAACAATATTGAAACCATAAAGTAGACTTAAGTTATTATCAAATATACTATGAAGGAAATAACAAAATATAGTAGACTTAAGTTATCCGTAAAGAGATTTAAGTGCTGAGAATTAAATAATCATAAAATTATAACAACAAATGCTATAACTTGCTAACTTTTGTGTGTCACAACAACAAGTCAGCAGTATCCTAGGCTCTGTTTTTTGTGCATTAAAATATGTCATTTAGTATGGTATTTATAGGACAAATCTAGTCCAACGGAGTAGTGTAACGTGGGAGTCAATTCAGATTGTTATACATGCTTTTCATGCAAATAACATATCGACCACATTCTTAGTTTTATTTTTGGATGCATAAATTCATTGCTTGAATAATTTGGATGCCATATATAACACAACTAGGATTGATAATATCAAATGTTGAAGGCAATTTTTTAACCAAATAAGTGAAATTATGAAAACAATGACATCAACCCAAGTTGTGAACATGTCACGTTGGTGTATTTTACACAACACGGGGAAATGGCTACCAATGGTACGGTGTTAGTGGCAATATTATTAATAACAAGAGCAATTTTTCAAAAAGTGCCATTTATTTTTTCAATTTTCTGAATGAGTACAAATCCAACATATTTTCTCAATTTGGTCATGTGGTAATGTGCGAATGTGCGATTCCAGTAGATTTTTGACACGTGTCCAGACCAAAAGTACTTTACCAATCATTTGCAGGCCCATGTGACATATTTCAAATGTGCGAATTTCAAATGTTCTAATGTGCGAAAGTCGGCTGACATATTTCAAATTACTTATTTGCCCTTAGTTCTATAAGTCAAAAAAATGTGCGATTTTGCTACCTATTAAATGTGCGAATGTGCGAATTCGCTTTATTTCCAGATTTAAATGTGCGATTTAAATGTGCGAATGTGCGACTTCACTTTTTTTCCAGATTCCGGCAAATTAAATGTGACAAGTAACTAAGACATGAGAGTTGTTAACATACAAAAAAACCCTCACAAACACTCTGGATTTAAACTCAGATCTACAACAACAAAAACAAAAAACACACCCAAAACCCACTTTCAAACCGCACTGCTCAGTTTTTTTAAGAATCACAGACTTAGGTTCTTTCTTTCCCATCAATAATCCTAAACCAATGCTTCATGATACCCATTATCTATCTCTACTCCACTATCTTCGCCGAATCTGTACGAGGTGTTGGTTTTTCATCCTTTTCAACCGGACCTGTAGTGGTGACACACCGAGGTATCGGCGACACAATATATGTTTGTAGTGGTGAGATCTGAAAAAAAAGGTTTTTCATCGGTGTGTCGCCGTTGACAGATTTGTTTTGAATCTGTAATTCTTGATTGTGTGGTTTTTGTATCGATGATGGTGACGGTTTGATTTTTTGTTTTGATCGAGTGGATTTTTGGATGTTGGTGATGGTTTTGATTGATGATTTTTTTTGTGTGGATGTGTTTGTAGATATTATCTGTGTTTGATTTGTGAGTTTTTTTTTTTTTTTTTTTTTTTTTTTTTTTTTTTTTTTTGAGTGGATCGATTATAATTTTCAGGTGGGGTGTGTGGGTTTTTGTTCTTCATATTCTTGGCTGGATGTGAAAGTTGAGTTATTTTTATATATTAACACGTTTAATAATAAGACAAAAAAGAAAGTATATGGGAAAACAACTACCTACAACCGTACTTTTATAATAAATAAGTGGACACGTGTCGCACATTCAACGGAATCGCACATTCGCACATGATCAAATTGGGAAAATATGTTGGATTTGTACTCCTTCAGGAAATTGAAAAAATAAATGACACTTTTTGGGAATTTGCTCTAATAACAACTCCTAAGTTTAGAACCCCTTTACAAATACAAATGAAGCATGATATTACAATACGACTCTACCAACATAATGTGAACAATAATAAGTAGAGAAAAAAACACATAAAAAGCATAAAACAAAGAAGCACTATGCACGTGCAACACTTTGCAATCTTGCAAAGAACACCAACACCGTTACATACACCCAGTCCTTCAAGAAATTATGAAAGTGGAAAAAAGCATGTCTGAGACGACGATTGAGAACTAAAGCGCTACATGCTATCCAAAATGCGGTTGTAAAACCAGTGGCCCCTCCAATATAAAACCATTTCCAAAGTTCATCTGCATCACCCTCACTATCACCGACAGGTGGAACTCCTTGATCTTCATCTTCGAGACATTTTTTCATTGTAGGAAGTCCACATAGTCCTACATTTCCTGTGAACCTTTCAGATGGGAAGGACTGGAGTTGAGTGCTGGATGGAACTCTCCCCGACAGGTTATTATATGACACGTCTAGATCATTTAATGAATCCATCCGGGACATGCTTGATGGTATCTTTCCTGAAAGCATGTTTCTAGATAAATTCAAAGTTAAAAGCTCAATCATTTGACCAATATCTCGTGGAATCTCTCCAACTAGAGCGTTGTTGGACAAGTCTAGTACCAACAATTCATGCAGATTGGTAATCTCAAATGGGATTTGTCCTGTGAGATTGTTGCTTGATAAATCGATGGTCTTCACCAATCCCATAGTGCTACTAAACTCAGATACCTTTCCTTGCCATTTGATCAACAGATGGTCTAAATATCTATCTACAAAACCTTCACTAGAGTAACCATTATTAGATGATACATTGACAAAACTATAACAGTAATGCACATTTTGTTCCACAGACAATCCTTTTTGAACCATGGAAGTAAGATTATTCACACACCATGGAATTGTTCCATTGAGATTGTTATATGACAAGTCCAAGATTTGAAGGCTTACTAATTGACATGTTTGTGAAGGGATGGCTCCGAAGAAGTTGTTTGAATTCAGGCTAAGGGCATACAACCTTGACAAGTTTTCCCCAATCCAAACAGGAATATTACCATATAAAATGTTGGCCCCCAAGTCCAAAAGGCTTAAATTTGTGCAATTTTTCAAAGACAACGGCAATTCTCGAGAGAGGCTATTGTTGTATAAACACAACGTCTCGAGTTGACCCAAATATCCTATTGAGGGAGGAATCCTTCCTGACAGAGTGTTGTGTCCTAGATTAAGAACTTTTAGATATGTCAAATTCCTGAAACAGTCCGGAAGTTGCCCGGTTATCGTGTTACGTGAGAGATCAAGAAATTCCAAATTTGTATACATTTGACACAAGAATGAAATTCCTCCATGGAATTTGTTTCTGGACAGATCTAAATAGCTTATACTTGCTGGAAAAGCAGGTAATCTCCCACTTATGTTGTTGAAAGAGAGATCCAAATGGTACAACTTAGATGACTGCCACTGGTTCCAGTACTCTCTAGAAATGGTGTCTGAGATATTATTTCTGGAAAGATCAAGATGCGTGAGATTTTTCAGTTTTCGTATCCATTTGGGTAAATGAGGCCCTAGCTTGTTAGAGCTGAAATCTACATATTGTATACTCTGAGAAAGGTTTGACACGCCATCATTAAAAAGAGCTCCTTCCAGTGAGTTATTTGAAATATCTATATACAAAAGATTTGATTTTCCAATGTTTTCAAATATAGCACCTCTAAGAGAATTGGAAGACAGGTATAGCCATTGAAGGTTGGGTAGTTGCCAAAGTTTTTCACTTATCATTCCATCTAATTGATTATAAGATAGGTTCAAATGATAGAGGGATGAAAAGTGTTGGATCTCATCAGACAATGACCCTGTGAATAGGTTACTTGAAGCATCCAAATACTCTAACGTAGCCGCTGTGCATCCAGACAAGTTGTTCAGGAAATCTGAAAGTTTCCCATCAAACTTGTTGCCAGAAATCAAAAGACGTTTAAGCTTTTTTCCAACTAATGGGTACAACCCACGATACATGGTAGAGTTGAGATTGTTGTTATTGAGATAAAGGTAGTCGATAGATAAAGAAGAGTTGACAGTTGGAGAATATGGATGCATGACTTGTGAGAGGTCACATCCAACTAAGATTAAATAAGATAGGTTTTGGAGACCTATAATTACATTTACCCAGTTATTTGCTTTGGCCAAAGAAATTCCATACATATGAAGGACTTTTAAAGAAGATAGAGACGACAACCAATCTAAGTTTTCAACCGTACAACTTCCGAGGGAAATAAGAGAAAGGATGGCCAAAGTGGTGACGTTTCCGAATTCTGCAGGAATGGTTCCATAGAAAGAGTTGTCTGAAAGGTCAAGACTTGTTAATTTGGTCAAGGAACCAATGGATCTGGGAATGGTTCCACTGAAATTATTCCCATCAAGGCTGAGACTTGCTAAATTGGTTAAAGAACCAATGGACCTTGGAATGGTTCCAGTATATTTATTCTCACCAAGGTTCAGATAAGTTAATTGATACAAGGAACCAATGGATATGGGAATAGTTCCACTAAAATTATTCCCATTAAGGCCAATATGAGTTAATTTGGTCATATTACCAATGGACTCAAGAATGGTTCCATGAAAAGAATTGAAAGAAAGGTCAAGATGATTCAAGTAGGTTAAATTAAGCAACGAAAGGCTAATCTCACCTCCAAGACCATAGCCCTTCAATCTAAGCTCTGTAACATGACCTGTTTGGTTGTTGCACGTGACTGTTTCCCATTGACAACAATCATCTTCTTCTACAGGTCTCCATGTAGAGAGCCAATTATTTGGGTCTTGAATGTGAGCTTTAAAATCGAGAAGAGCTTGTCTCTCCGTGTCGATGCACTTATGAACAGCCCCTCCTGCTGCAGCAACAAGTTGGTGACCAAAGGAAGTTGCAGTTGTGGTATTAAACCACAGAAAGAAAAGTGACAAAATAAAAAAAACATGAGTATGCATAAAGTAAAAGTAAATATTTTCTCTCATAATGTATGTTGTATAAAATTGTATTGATGTTTTGTTATCTGATAATGAACACATATACCTCTATGCAACTTTATATAAACTTCGATAGATAAGAATTGAACAAGATGCATATAAATTTGTGTGGAGCAGATAACACTTGGAATAAAGATAATGGAATACATTTGAAGTCCCAAATTAGACATCCAAAGACTCTCAAGTCTTTGCAGTTTGTACTTATTGCATGTTCATCCAACTTGTGATATGTTTTGGTCCAGGAATCATTATGTGATATATATGTAAAACCAAATAAATGGTCCCAAATAAAGCAACCCATTCATAAGGTAATGTGATATAAACGACATCTATAAAACGCATATAGTTTGGAAATATGATAATTTGATCGATCTACAATGTTAAATTATATAAGTGTATTGATTCAGCAAACCTAATAATTTAACTACTACAGGAACATCCATGAGTTTTTTTTTTTTTTTTTTTTTTTTTTTTTTTTTTTGGTGCAAAAATGGTTTGATTTTCATTTTTTTGCTTTATTATAAATGAATCAAAAACCATGGAAGTGGTCAACAACATGAACAGTATGTGTGGGTGAAATCTTTTCATCTTGTGTAGGTGAATGAATATCAACTAGAGCAGCAAATTTTGAGCATATATAAAAAATTAGTGAAGAGTTGTTTCCTCAAATTGTGAACTACTCAGTACACTATAATTCCTCTAAAAAAATTCGTGTGGTGGTATAACAAAGAAAAGTGTGTCCCATTTAAACCCAAGTGTGTTTTCAATCTAATCCGTTTGACCCAGTTTTCAAGTGGCTTGTTTGACCTGAACTAGTTTGAACCCGAAACCATTTTGATTCGTTGCTCAAATTAACCTGTTTCACTAACTCGTTTTGCCACTTCATTGTTAACTTTTTACTGCTAACCACCATCCTTTACTTGAAACAAATAAGATACAGGCTTGTAATAAAAATTGAAAGAGGAAGACAAATAATACCGGTGCATGTTCGAGCATCCACAATGAGTCAAATGAGTAAGCTTTTCACTATTATAAAAAAGCATTTTAGGATGGTTTTTAGCATTGCATTAAAAGTTTCTTGTACAGCTTTTTAAAAAGACTTGGTGAACTTCAAGTCTTTCTTAAAAGCTTTAGTAACTAAATGTGTTGAGCATTAAATGCATTAAATGCATCAAGTCTTTAAAGACTTGATGCATTGTAGATGATGTTAAAGGATGAAAATGGAATCTTAGAGATGATAAAAGTAATCTATAGATTTGATTAGTTTAGTGGGCCCATATAGTTCAACTTACCTATGTTTGCAAATGAAGAATAATACTGAATAACTCACGTTTGCAAGCTACAAAGAAAATCAAACTATTTTTAAAAACTCAAACGTCGATATAATGGCAACATGTATAAGCTTGACATATAATCTCAAACTAAGAAATCACCATCAATATAGATATCTACTAAATAGTCTCGAAAATTGAAATTGTATTGATGTGTTTTGAGCTGATAATGAACACATATGCCTCTATGCAGCTTTATTTAGACTTCGATAACAAAGAATTGAACTAGATGGATATAAATTTGTGTGGATCAGAGAACACTTGGAATAAAGGTAATGGAATAAATTTCAAGTTCCAAATTAGACGTTTCAAAGACTCTCAAGTCTTTACAATTTGTACTTATTGCATGTTCATCCAACTTGTGATATGATTTGGTCTGGAAATTATTAAGTGATATAAATGCAAAACCAAAAAAAATAGACCCAAATAAAGCAACCCTTTCATAAGATAACGTGATATAAACGACACATCTATAAAATGCATAAAGCTGGGATTTTTTTTTTTTTTTTTTTTTTTTTTTTTTGGCTAGGTTTGTGGAAGGGTTTGAGTGTGCATTTACTCTCCCCAGACTAGTGATCCATTGTAGAGACCATATTGTGCTGACTTGAGAAAATTTCCAATCCTTTTTATATTAGAGCAAAGGGTACCATAACTTGAGTTGAAAAATAACTCAGCGCCACGTCAGCGTCACATCATCTCAACACCAAAAAACACCAGGAAACCATAACACCCAATAACATCACTTTTTACAAATTTACAAAATTCTACCCTTAACAAATTCATTTATTAAACATTCAAACTCTATATTATTAAATATATATCCCGCTCATATTTGAATTTAAATTTTAAATATATCCCGCTCATATTTGAATTTGAATTTTAAATATATCCCGCTCCTATTGTTTTTAAACGGCTATAAATAGCATACCAATTTACAAATTTTTTTCAAACTTCAAACATTCGAAATGAGTAATCGTTGGTTAGTAGAAGAAGAAATCTTGCTAGCTCAAGCTTGGGTTGCAGTTCATGAAGATCCTGTCCAACACAATGCATACTCTTTTTGGAACCGGGTTGTTATCATTTTCAACAATCTTTCTGATGGTGTCAATTGAAACAAAGATACGGTCATGAGTAAATGGAGCAGACTCAACCGTGAATGTGTTGTATTCAATGGTATTTACCGACAGTTGCGGCAAACAACCGGGGACGATCACACTGTTTGTCTCACGAATGCAATGAGAAATTTTAAAGATCGCTATCGTGGGAAAAGCTTCAAATATGTTCAATCTTGGGAGGTTTTGAGAACCCACCCCAAATGGGCCGAATAAAAGCTTCAAATCAGTCATTTGTGTTATATGTCTTTTTCGTATCATATCTGTTATTTGTTTTGTATGTCTTGTTTTCATATTGTATTGTAATGTTTTCTTCAGGAAATGAATTTATTTAAAAAAAAAAAAACATACTTAACTAAAATACTTAAACGTTACATAAACATTACATAATCATAAATTAAAAACGATACTAAATTAAAACAGCACATAAACCTAACTTCAGTTGTAGTCCAGGGGTTTGAGAGTTGTTTGAGTCGTAACCGTCATCATATGGATCAAAGCTCGCCAACCTCTCTGCTTCTAACTGAGCTTCCATCCTGCTCAGCTCACGCTTTTTGTCAGAGTTCCAGCCACTATCATCAACAACTCTTGGTGCAGATGAGCTTGATGCACCTTTATGTTGTTGTTGCTCAACCATAGCAGCTTCCACATTTTCTTCATAACTCCAACGAATCTTGTTTGATTTTGGGCATGTATCTGACTCACACAGCCCCTCAATTTCTCAACAACGGCAAGATCTTTGCGAAATTCATCGTACAAAAACTGGTTAAACACAAATTTTATATCGTCAGAGATGTGATTGCACTCTGAGTATTGTGTTCTCAGTTGTTGTTTGAGTGCCTTTGCGAGGTCAAACTTGTTAATAACTTCGACAATAGCCTCTTGTCGAGCCGTGTCGTCTATCCTGACATATTCTTGAAGTTCGACGGTATGATGGAGTTTGTTGCAAGCCTTTTTTTTTTTTTTTGAACATTAGTTTATTAGCGGTATTTATAATGGTTTAAAAAAATTTATTTTGAAAAAATTATAACCATTTGAAAATAATGGTAACTTGCAATTTTTTATTTTTTATTTTGTTTCAAACTAACGGCTAGTAGTTTTGGGGGTAGTTTGTAATATATATATATATATATATATATATATATATATATATATATATATATATATATATATATATATATATATATATATTTTTACACAAGCTCACGTTGCAACGCAAGTTGCCATATCAACGTACGTTGAAACGCAAGGCCAACGCAACCCACTAGGAAATCATGGTAACGTGTTAACGTGAGAAATGAGATTGCCACATAGGATTAACACATGAAATGCGTTATGGCTCCCTTGCCTCTTAGCGGTTGAGTAACAAAACAGAATTTTACTAACAAAAGAAATATCAGCATTCACTATTCAGATTAAGACTAAAACACTACCATCCAAAGTCCAGTAGCAAAACCAGCAACAGCTCCAATATAAAACCATCTCTGAAGTTCATCTTTGGCCTCGCCATCACTCTTACTTTCGCCAACCACAGGTGTTACTTCAATTTCTTTATCTTGGGGACAATATTTGGATAGGTGAGGTCCACATAATCCCGCATTTCCAATGTACCTTGAAGCTTCAAAGGTCTGGAGTTGAGTGCTAGATGGAATCCTCCCAGACAAGTTGTTATGCAAGATGTCAAGATAATCTAAAAACCTCATCTGAGACATGCTTGATTGCAACCCTCCTGAGAAATAGTTTTTGGATAAATCCAAAGTTTCAAGTTCTTTCATTTGACCAATGTCTCTTGGGATCTCTCCACTTAAAGAGTTGTTTGACAAAGTCTAGTACTAACAATCCATGCAGATTGACAATTTCATATGGGATGTGTCCTGTCAGATTGTTGCCGGACAAATAGACTGTCTTCACTAATCTCAGACTGCTGCTAAATTCATTTACCTTTCCTTGCCACTTGATCATCGCACTGTCAACAAAGTTATTGTAAATTTCATCATAATAAATATAACAATCATTAGCTGAAAATTCATCTAAAAGCCATGAAAAATGATGTACGTTCTGTTTCACAAAGAGCCCTTTTTTAGTCATGGTAGTAAGATTATTCAAACACGATGGTATCGATCCATGCAGGTTGTTTATTGAAAAGTCTAGGATTTGAAGATTTACTAATGGACGTGTCTCTAAAGGAATGGTTCCAAATAAACTGTTTGATCTTAGGCTAAGATAATACAACCCTGAAAAGTTTTTGCCAATCCAAACAGGAATATTTCCAATAAACTTGTAAAGAAAGAGATTCCTCCATGAAATTTGTTTCTCGAAAGATTAAGAAAACTTATACCCGGGATAAAAGCAGGTATAGGACCATGAAATTTGTTGAAACTCAAATTAACTGACTTAAGGTCACAGTTTGATAATAATTCTGGTAACGTACACCGCTGAGGCGCTGATGTTGTTGAAAGAGATATTTAAATAGCACCATTGAGAGGGTTCCATTGATTCCAGTAATGTGCAGATATTGTGTCTTAAATGCTATTGTTGGAAAGATCAAGATGAAAAAGTTTTTTCATCTATTTTCATCCCTGGCTTGCAAGAGCTGAAATCAATATATTCTACATAAAGGTTTGACATGTCAGCATTGAAAGTAACTCCTTTGAGTGAGTTGTTTGAAAGGTCTATTTTAAAAAGATGCAAATTTGTTTTGAAAGGTATTCAGAGGTAACACCTCCAAGAGAATTGGGAGATAGATCTAGTTTTTGAAGTGTGGGTAGTTGCCATAGTTTTCCAGTTATGGTTCCATCTAACTGATTCGAAGATAGGTTCAAGTATATTAGGGATGAAAAGTTTTGGATGTACATCAAGACAAGGTGCTCAGAAAGTCTGAAAGTTTCCCATCAAACATGTTGCCAGAGAGATAGAGAACTCTAAGTCTATAGCCAAATAATGGGCACCAGCCATGATACTGTAAATGATTGATAAATTCTGCACTTAGATATGAATTAAGTAGCAGATATAATGATAGAGAGAGTAAATTGAAAATGGAAATTGAAGGCTAGAGTGATATATTCTAGCTTTGTATTACACTCCTATTTATAGGCTTACAAAACTTGGTACATAAGTTTCCTTTGCCTCTAAGTATTCTTAGTAGGTAAGTTTCTTAATAGCTAAGACTGGTAAATATCTAAGTATTCTTAACAAGTAAGAATACTTCCTAGTTAAGAATACTAAATATCTAATATTCTTAAGAGCTAAGGATACTTAATTTTTAAGGTTCCTTAGGAGGTAAGGATCCTTACTAGTGAAGTATCCTTCATGACTAAGATTACAAAATATCTTCTAAACATAATATTAATTAAACAAACAATCTTAAATACTTTAACACTCCTCCTTAAGATTGTTGTTTGATGTCATAAGCTGAGCCTTGAATTAATTTAGCTTCTTTCCGGTAATTGACTTTGTAAGCATATCTGCGAGTTGAGTTTCAGATGTGTAATACTTCAGCTTGACTTCTCCATTCTTCTCAGCTTCTCGAATGGCATGATACTTGACATTTATATGCTTTGTTCTTCCATGTTGAACGGGATTTTCTGCTATAGCAATAGCAGACTTGTTATCACAGTAGATCACAGTTGGACCTTCTTGTGTTAGCTCCAAATCGGACAACAATTTTCTAATCCAAATAGCATGATTTACAGCACCCGCAACAGCTATATATTCTGCTTCTGCAGAAGATTGTGCGACGACGCCTTGCTTTTTGGAGTTCCAACAAAATACACCCGAACCAAGAGTAAAAATATAACCAGAAGTACTTTTTGAGTCATCAATGCTTCCGGCCCAATCACTATCAGCATATCCTTCAAGTATCACATCTTTGTTTCTTTTGAACATAATTCCAAGATTTAGAGAACCTTTCACATATCTTAAGACTCTCTTTGCAGCTCCCAAATGAGAACTAGACGGTTCACTCATAAACCTTGGTAGAAAACTAGCTACAAAGGCTAAATCTGGTCTTGAGATTGTTAAATAAAGTAGGCTCCCAACAATACTTCTATATTGCGTTGGATTTAGAAGTTTCTTTCCATCATCTTTTGACAACTTGCACTTGTAGACTAGTGGCAAAGCAACTGGTTTGCATAAGAACATCTTGAATTTCTTCAGCATATCACTAGCATACTTTCTTTGAGAAATATGAACACCGTTAGGTAGTTGCGTGATTTCCATGCCCAGAAAATAGGATACTAGTCCCAAATCTGACATATCAAATTCAGATTCCATTTGTTTCTTAAATTGTGCAACAAGATCATCGTTGCTTCCAATCACAAGTAAGTCGTCAACATAAAGAGAGATAATCAGCCTCTCTTGAGAATTAAATTGCTTCACATAAAGAGTTGACTCACTTAAACTCCTCCTAAAGTTATGATTCAGCAAATGAGCATCGATCTTTGCATACCACGCCCTTGGTGCTTGCTTAAGACCATAGAGTGCCTTGTAGAGTCGATAAACTTTTTCTTCTTGACCGACTACTTCAAAACCTTCAGGCTGTCTTACATAAATCTCCTCCTCAAGTTCACCATTGAGAAATGCAGATTTGACATCAAGATGGTGAATCTTCCAATTTTGTTGAGCAGCCATAGCTAATAATAACTTGATTGTATCATGACGAGCAACGGGAGCAAAAGTGTCTCCGAAATCTACACCAGCAACCTGAGAATAACCTTTCACGACCAATCTTGCTTTATGCTTGTAAATTGATCCGTCAGGCTGAAATTTGGTTTTGTAGACCCACTTCACACCTATTGCATTTTTCCCTTCTGGCAAGTCAACAAGCTTCCATGTCTTGTTTTTCATGATCATTTCAAGTTCAGCTTTCATTGCTTCAATCCATTGAGAATGTTTTGAGGCATCCAAATAGCTTTCAAGTTCAGTAACAGAATTACATGATTCGTAAACATCAACAAGCGGTCTTGTTCTTAACACATCAGTGTCAGTTGTATCTTCAATATCAAATTCGGGAATATCAACTTCATCATGACGTGTTTCTTCTGAAAACATATCTACATGCCTTTTAACTTCCGCATTCCAGTCCCAGTAGGCTCCTTCATCAAAATTCACATCTCTACTGATTGCAATTTTACTATCAGTGAGATCATAAATTCTGTATCCTTTTGACTCTGTTGCATAACCGACAAAGATCCCTCTTTTGGCTTTTGCATCAAGCTTTGATCTTTTGATGTCTGGAATGTGATAATAAGCGATAGAACCGAATATTTTTAAGTGTTGAATTGACGGTTTGATTCCCGACCAAGCTTCAACTGGAGTTTTACCACTCACGGCTTTTGTTGCTAATCTGTTCAGCAAATATACAGATGTAGCTACCGCCTCGGCCCAAAATGTCTTTGGTAATTTCTTCTCGAACAACATTGATCTCGCCATCTCCATAACCGTTCTGTTCTTTCTTTCAGAAACACCATTTTGTTGAGGCGAGTATGGAACTGTAACTTGGTGAATTACTCCTTGTTGTCGAAGGAATTCTTCAAACTCATTTGATGTGTATTCTCCACCATTATCGGTTCTCAGAATACGCAAAGTACTGCCGCTTTGTACTTCAACAAGTTTCTTGAAACTTTTAAAGATTGAAAATACCGAAGCTTTGCTGTTAAGAAAATAAACCCAACACATTCTCGTATAATCGTCAATGAAAAGAACAAAATATTTATTACCGCTCCAAGATGGTGTAGACATAGGACCACAAATATCAGAATGAACAATTTCTAACTTGTGGGTAGCTCTCGTCACACCAGCTTTTGAGAAGGGCAACCTGCGACTTTTCCCCAGTTCACAACCTTCACACTTAGAATCAACTTCGCTAATGGGAGGCATATCTTTCACCAACTTCGTAGTATACATATGCTTAAGTGTTTTGTAATTGAAGTGGCCAAATCTCTTGTGCCATTTCATCCTATCATCTTCAGTAACACTAAAAGCACTAGTATTTGCTACATCAAACTTCAAATAATAGCTATTCTTTACCATATCAAGGCTAGCTATTTCAGTATCACTAGAATTAGTGATAACGCATCGCGAGTCCTTCTTAAAATTAACACCATAGCCATTCTTTATCATTTGTGGCACACTTAACATATTTTGATCAAGTTCAGGCACATATAAGACTCTAGAAATGTATTTGGTACCTTTCTTTGTGTTGATAGCTATAGTACCTCTCCCTTTTGCTCGAGCATAATATCCATCTCCCAACTTCACTCTTGGGTTGTCTGTGGTGTCGAGACTAATAAAGAGAGATCTTTCTGGAGTCATATGACTTGTGCATCCACTATCCATAAGCCAAGTAAGGCTGTCCGGATGTTTATCAAGATGCGACGCCATGAACAAGTGTTCATCATCAACCTGATCTTCTTCGGAAACATTTGCTTGGTGATTTCTTTGTGTGCTGCTTCGAGTTTTCTTTGTTCTACAATACTTCTCGACATGTCCAAACTTATTGCAAAAGTTGCACTTGAAGTTTGGTTTATCTTTGAACCAACAATCAGCTTCTTGATGGTTCGTATTTTGACAAATATTACATGGAGGAAAAATACCTTTCTTTAGTGTTGGAGAAGAGTTTTGGGAAGTAGAACCTCTGTTGTTTTCTTTGCTGAAACTTCCTCTTTTGAAAGTGTTCTGTTTGGAATTTCCTGCCTTGTTACTTTTAGAAAATACTCTAAAAGCACCTTCAGCTTTCTCCTCTGATCTAACAGAAACTCTTTGCTCTTGTGCTTGGAGTTTACTAGTTAGTTCAGAAACCGTAAGCGTATTGAGGTCACATGATTCTTCTATGGCAGAAATTTTTGCTTCAAACTTTGAAGGAACGCTAATCATCATCTTCTCCACTACTTTCTGGTCTTTCACAACTTCTCCATGAAGTCTCATTTGATTAATCACGTCCATCATCCTTGATGAGTAATCTTTTACCAGCTCGTCGTCTTTCATTCTTAATAATTCAAACTCTCTTTTGAGAGTTAATAATCTGGCAGCTTTTACTCTATCAGTACCTTCAAAGGTTTCTTGAAGTTTATCCCACACAGCTTTTGGTGTCTCCAAGTCCATTATAGAGGTGAAAATTTGATCGACGATACCTGAATGCAAACAGGTTAGTGCCTTGTCCTTCTTTAGCGACTCAGTCTCGAAAGTTCTTAACTGAGCAACTGTTGCGTTGTCTCCGAGTGCCGGAGGACTTTCATCAGTCTCTACAACCTTCCATAAACCTTGAGATTTCAAATATGTCTTCATTTTTACTGCCCAAATATGATAATGCACTGCAGAAAATATTGGAATTGCAGGAGTAGTAGATGCACTAGATGCCATGTCTAGGCTGAATTTTTGTTGAATCTCGAAGGTGTTTTACTCGAGTAATAGCACAGCCCCTTAAGAAAAGAGGCTCTGATACCACTGTAAATGATTGATAAATTCTGCACTTAGATATGAATTAAGTAGCAGATATAATGATAGAGAGAGTAAATTGAAAATGGAAATTGAAGGCTAGAGTGATATATTCTAGCTTTGTATTACACTCCTATTTATAGGCTTACAAAACTTGGTACATAAGTTTCCTTTGCCTCTAAGTATTCTTAGTAGGTAAGTTTCTTAATAGCTAAGACTGGTAAATATCTAAGTATTCTTAACAAGTAAGAATACTTCCTAGTTAAGAATACTAAATATCTAATATTCTTAAGAGCTAAGGATACTTAATGTTTAAGGTTCCTTAGGAGGTAAGGATCCTTACTAGTGAAGTATCCTTCATGACTAAGATTACAAAATATCTTCTAAACATAATATTAATTAAACAAACAATCTTAAATACTTTAACAGATACATGGACGAGTTGAGATTGTAGTTATTGAGAAAATCACAATGGGGTTCACCGAATCTTTCGATAGCTGTTCGACATTGGTAATCACTAATTTCCTCACAAAACATACTTTTGAAGAATTAAACTCTAAAAACATATAAGACCATTTAATGCCTTAACTCAAAACAAGAAACAGACGTGCATAGAAAATAAAAACTCTAAGACTGGCCATTATGCATTGCTCCTTCACGTGAGGCTGCCTTACGTGCCACCACCATGACACCTCGAGCATCTCTACACATCCCTCCCCTCTACACAACATCCAGACCACCAAACCAAATTTGATTGTTTTTGTGTGCGCGTGTGTGCAAGTGTATTACGGGGTATATTTGTGTGATGAGTTTGGTGGTTACCGCTACAGGGTCTGGTAAAGGGAGTGAATGCTGATGTAAGGTAAGGTGGAGGTGGTCGGTTTGGTCGCCATTACTACCAATCTAACGATACAAACATAATCAAATCCTAATAACTTATTCAACCATCAAACACCTTAATTCTTACACGAACATCCAACGGCTGGCTTAATTCAATAACAGCTACAAATACACTTACGACAACTAACTGCCTTTAACCGAATACCCCTAATCTAACAGCATTAATGTAACACCCCCAATTCATGATGCAGCGGAATTCAACTTGGGTGTTACTCGACGGCACAACAGTCATATTAATAGAAAACGATCTCTAACCGAGTCGTAATAAAAAGAGTTGTCATTCATATTATTCAAATATATCAGAGTTTACATAGTAAGGTCCCAAAAGGTTCCATGTTTCAAAATACATCAATATAAAGTCTTTGATGTTTTTATCGAATGACATAATAGTTTATAGCCTTCTTCCTTCGGTACGTGCCCTTCCGCTCCATTCTTGATTATCATGGACCTGAAATACATGCTTAAGAGGTCAACACAAAGGTTGAGTGAAATTCATAGAGTTTGTTTAACGGTTGAACACAATATGTTGGTAGTAAGAGTTAATTAGACTCATACTCATGTTAGAAAACAAAACAGTTATTATTATATACTAAGCTCATGCAACCAATGCGTTAACGGGTACCAATATCAATCGGCGGTTTTGTTGCCCCGGTAAGTACTTTGCCGTCATACTTAATGTTCAAATATAGTGCATTCGTTTGAACTAATCTGCTCAAACAAATGGGATTCGTCAATCCCAATAGGCCTATTCACAATACGCGCGCTCACTAATTCTAGTGATTAAATGGTTCATGATAGGGGCCTAGGATTGGCAAGGTAGGTACTTAGTAATAATAAAACAATCAGGCAGCATACAGTTTCAAAGCATTGTGTTCGGTTTAAAAGTAGCATGTATTCCCCCCAAGGGTTTATAAAACATTGAAGTAATGTAAAGCGGGGCTATGAACTCACCTTAAGTAGGATAGCAAGTAATGAAGGTGATGATTGGATCGTGTAGGTTTCTACGAGCAACCTATAATAGAATGTTGCGACTTAGGATCGGAGTGAAGAATATGAATAAGTGCCTATATATATATCTTGCATTATAGTCCATGATGTGGTATGATGTATATTGTAAGTCCTTGAAAGAAAAGATTCATGAACATGTATGTTTTGTATATCGTTTACTACCGTTCGGGCCGACATAATTCAGAAGTCATGTTAGTAAGCGTTCGAGGAGCCAGGACACTTTAATTCGTAAATCCACAACTTAACTCGACGGCTTACATAATGAACTCCTCACATGAGGCTCCCTACTATTGTAGTAGTTGATAAAATATATAGATATAAGTTTTGATCCGAAAAGTTACATGTCCGATATTTGAATAAACTTAGGAAAGTTTATTAGTACATGAAGATTGTTATTAGGGGTAGTTTCATAAGTCTTGTATGACCATTTTCTCTTTGTAATATCTCATGGTTCCTTTTTAAGTGAAGTAGATCCAAATTGCTTGTTCAATATATCGCCAATTCCTTGTTTCATGTTTACGCCTATGTAAGTTGGTATGGTCATTTCGTCATGGCCTAGCCATGACCTTTGGTCCTTGTTCCAAGGTCATGAGACACAACCTTGGCTCTAGCCATGGTGGTGGTCTTGATTATAGGTCATAAGACCTCTTGTTCCTTTTAAAGTATAACCAATATATAGTGACTTATATATATGTAAATAGCTGTTAAGAAACTGAGAAATATCTCACTCGGAAAGCGTTTTCAAGGCTCGAGCTTCTTTATGCCTGAAGGAAAACATGATTCCGGACAACTTTCATGCTTTAACTTTTTCATGAAACGGACCAGAAAGGCCTCTTTTTGCGTGTTTTAGGTTCTGTCACAGAAACATTTTAGGCAGTTTTGCCGGAAATCTTTGGTAACTTCAAATGGGCGTAACTTTTGACTCGTATACTCGTTTTAGGTGGTTCAAGTTGCTATGGTTTCCTTGTTAAGTCCTCTACTGTAATATGTAATAATCCAATATCAAATTTTTACCATTTTGATCAGGTCTTACCAAGAAAGTCACTAGTTTGCTTGTTTTAGTAACTTATCTTAACAATCAATTACAACATGTTTTAGTCATTTTTATACACCATGGACATTAATACAAGACATAATATAGCAAGAATAACATGTAAATGATATGAACATGATTAATTAACAAGAAGCATGTTAGGTTTAGGCTTACAACTTTTGGCTTTCTAATAAAGAAAGGAAGTAACAAGTAAGGAAATGGACTTTGATAGACTTGCTTCAACCCTTTTCACTTCATGCAATCTTTCTACCCTTGTAATCTTGAAAGATGGATGATGAAGGTTGAGGTGAATTGAATGGATTTAAACTCAAGAGAAATCACCAAGTATATTAGGTTTGGAAGTGTTTTGGTAACCTAAGATCACACTAGGGTTTCTATCTTAAACTAGCTCTTGAACCTTGCTATAATTTGGAAGAAATAAAGCTATGGATGGAGTGTTTTGGTGTTGGATGTGCACGGCAACAAGGGGAGGGGAGGGAGTATTTATAGTCCATTGAGGAGGTTAGTTTACTAGGATATTTTTGGCCAAAATACACATGTAACCATCCAAGGCCAATTTCCACAAGATCAAGCCACACCATGGGGTGACTCCCCCCCCCCCCCCCTATTGGTAGTTCACAAGCCTAGGAGGGGTGAGGTGTGCTTGGTTAGATATTATCCTAAGATATTTGCTAGTTTTGACTCCGGGAAATGCCAACCGTAAATGATTAGGCCTCAAAACGTAAAACCGGGTGTCGTAAAATTATGAAACTTTAAAGTATTGTTAGACATGTCCATATGTCCCATAATAAAATATAAAATGGGTGGTAGGTTCCATTTGGGTGGTAAAACCCTGCTAAAACTGGAAACACGGGTCTAAAATGCGTAATACGTAAAATATACAAATATTGCGTAAAATTGAGAAAAGTAAAATGTTACTTTTCTAATATGATATAAATGATTTAAAATGACTTATAATGTCTAGACTGGGCTCAGTCTAGTGTCGGTTGGTATTAAGTGTCTTTTAGACATCAAACCGTAAGCCTAAAAATCACGAAATGACTTATAACATCAAGGGATGATTTTTGGTCAATGGAGGAGGGAAAAAATATGTTGACTTATTCTAATAAGTTGAAAACTCAAATCATCTTAGAAACACGGTGCAGGTATAGGCTAGGGTTACGGCTGAAAATTCCAGTTTTTCACGGCCGAGGTTTATTCTGGTCATATTTTTCTCAGTCATGATTTATTCTCAAATAAATCATGAGTGTGTCAAACATTTTTCTGATGTGGGGTCACCTGACGGGGTCGAATTTCGTTGTGCGTGGAATTTCTGAATGACGTTTTACCCTAAAACGTGTATTTCCTTAATAACTTTCACGAAAATGATCTGACGAATGTCAAACATTTAATTTGCCATGGAAATGATTTATCACTCGAGAATATGAAATAAAAATCAACTTTTGGGAAAATTTCGGAAAGAAATGAATAGTAAAAATGAATAGTAACATGAATAGTAAATTTTCCGGGAATAGTAATTAACCTGAAATTGCGAATTGTTACAATTAACCCAAACAACCCAATTCAACAATAAAAACAAAAACCCAATAAAAATCAACAATCTTTAACCCTAACCCTAAACCTAAAAACTCAATTCGATACCAAAAACACACAAATCTACACCAAGTAACAAACTTTATCAATCAATCCAACATAAAAACCAAAACCCATCAACCATATAACAAAACCCAAACCCAAGATCCAAAAATTAACGAAAAAAAAAAACGAAACCCTAACCTTGTTTGGATTTCTTGAAACCGGTGTTGCCGTTAGCTCCGGCAGCTGGACGGCCACGTTTCTTGTTGAATCCGAAGTCCATTGATGTAATTGAATTAGGGTTTGATGTTCGAAGAAGAAAAGCCCCAAATTCGAATGTGTGTGTGAGGATAGGGATTGTAAAAGAGAGTTATTGGTTTCGGATTTTGGGGGATTTTATTGATGTGAAAAGTTGGTCAAAGTCAATGTTTTTTAAGTTGGGTTTGTGTGGGCTTTGGGTTGGGCCAAACTCCAAAGTATAACAATGTTAGTACTTAGTACTATCGACTTGTTCAGTTTATTTTGTTATGTTAAAATCGGTTTTTGGGTAAAATAGAAAACTGAACATAACCGAATTCAAATTGGATTAAACTTTACCGATAACAGAATTTGAATTCGGTTTGATTTTTGGGTTGACTCGAATAACACGAATTACATAATTTATATTTTCCTTTTCATTTAATTATATAATTATTTTAGAAAAAAAAATATTTTTAAACATAAAAATGTTATATTTATACTAGGAAAGGGTTTTTATTGGTTTTTGTATATATATATATATATATATATATATATATATATATATATATATATATATATATATATATATATATATATATATATATATATATATATATATATATAGTGAGACTTTATTTTCAGAACTCATATTAATGTGAGAACTTTCAGAACTCCCCTTAACTAATCAAAATTTAGTACATTATTTTCTATTTAGTTTATTATATGTGATTTTCATAAAATGATATTTCATACAATTGCAAATCTACAATGAATTCAATGAAAGTCTTTGTATTTTGATCCATTAGATAAGACCATGAACAATACTTGACAGAATTTTACTATGTTTATTAAATCCATTTTACGTAAATCTACAATGAATTCAAAAAAAGTTTTTGTGAGTTCTGAAAAGAAAGTTCCCATATATATATATATATATATATATATATATATATATATATATATATATATATATATATATATATATATATATATATATGTGTGTGTGTGTGTGTGTGTGTGTGTGTGTGTGAATTCGGTTCGGTTTACATTTTCCCAAAACCATATCTAAATTGAAAACTGAATATTTATTTCGGTTCTATTTTTAACAAATTCGGCTTGGTTTTATTTGGTTAGTTCGTTTTTTGGTTCTTGTGGGTATTACCCGATTTGTGATCCTTGCTTGTAAGTTGTTACAAAGATATTACATGCAAGTGTGGTTGTCAACTGAACCTTCTTCAAAGACCAACCTCATGTGATCAACGCTATCCTTTCGGCAAGAGTTGAGATTGAACTGAAGTAATTTTGTTAAAGAGGTCTTTTGTAGTTGATGCGTTTGTGCTTGACGAATGATATCGCTAGGGCAATGTCCCTTTGATGAGGATTAGAATTTTTTGGTACAAGAGAAACCTTATTAGAACTTTTTGCAACTAGGTAATTTCAAACAGACTTTACATATGAATAAAACGAATAAATAGTGTCATGTTTACATGCGTTAATACTTTTCGGAAACAAATTCTTTTGATCAGCAACATAAATACCAATCGAACTAGGATAAAAAGATACCCCATCTGTAAACATATAGTATTTGATAATACAGTCCAAAAGATTTCATTTAGTTAAAATTGCATAGGAAGTAACTGATTATAGACTAGTATTATTTCGGCAATAAGCACACCCTAAAGAGTGCGAGTCTTATGGTTTCAGCAAATTTGTAGTCCCACATGTGTCTTATATTCAAGTCAAGCTCGACTCTGTATGAGTGTGTGTTCGAAGTCGAAATAAAGGTCAGTAGGTCATCGAATTGATATAAAGGCAGCCACACATTAGATTCAACAGCAAGATAGCTCTGTTTCACATACTCAATAGTAGTGGTTAGAAAACCTGAAATAATGTAAACATTGAGAATTCTTCCCAGAAATATAGTTCATTGAAAAATATGACAGTAAGTACATTTGGATCTCGTGCTTATACATTACATAGATACAAGAATTCAACAAGATAAAAAGAAGAGTGAAGTACAAACAACTATATTTGTGCAGCCCTTGCCATTATTCAACGAACATGACCCTTTTCACTGTTTTACATAAACAGCAAAAGCACCTGTATGGCAGTATAAAACCATCAACGTAAGATCATCATCTAAAAAGTAATATGGTTAGCATCCATACAAATTGTATATTTCTATCTGTACACACTACTATTTTTATGCCGAGGGTAAATTCATGTTTAACACAGGTATGATCGATCAACGACGTCCTATTTTTAACTTCAACATCAATGTGGCACATCAACACAAATTGTATCCTTCTATCTGTACATGCTACTAGTTTTATGCAAAGGGTAAATTCATGCTTAACTCAGAAATTATCAATCAAAATCTCATTCGAATCCCAAGTACAACATCCAATTTTCTTTTACTATTTAATGATTGTTTCTGACAATTAATTACAGTCAAGGTGGCTCATCAAGCATTCAAACTTTAATCAATACAACAATGGACTTTTAGCCAAAAAGCTATTTGCAGTATTCATTGTTTTAAGCCCTCTTTTGTTAGTGTGTTTGAGATCATCAGCAACTCTGTTTTGCACACACATAACAGTTCATCATGCACTAACTTTTGTCAAAAGATTTAACACAACGCGGAGAAATGGCCACCCATGGTGTTAGTGGTACTTTTATTAATAACGGGGCCTTAAAAACCCCTGTACAAATACAAGTGTGAAGCATGATATTACAATACAGTATCTCTACCAACATAATAAGAACAATCATAAGTATACGAAAAGCACATACAAAGCAGACAAATATAAGTGCTAAAGAAAGAAATTGTCAAACATATACGACTATGCACGTGCAACCCTTTGCAATTTTGCAATGAAAACCAACACCTTTACATACACCCAATCCTTCAAGCAATTATGAAAGTGGAAAAAAGCATGTCGAAGACGGCGATTGAGAAGTAAAGCGCTACATGCTATCCAAAATGCCGTTGCAAAACCTGTGGCCCCTCCAATATAAAACCATCTTTGAAGTTCATTTGTACTTTCCTCATCACCATCACTCTCACCGACCGGTGGCTCTCCCAAATCATCATCTCCAGAGCAATTTTTGGGCAGGGGACGTCCACATAGCCCCGCATTTCCAGTGTATCTTGAAGCGTCAAAGGTTTGGAGTTGAGTGCCCAATGGTATTCTCCCAGAAAGGTTATTAAATGACATGTCTAAATTGTTTAGTAGATTCATCTCTGACATGGTTGGTGGTATCTCTCCTGAAAACATGTTTCTAGACAAATTCAAAGTTAGTAGCTGTGTCATTTGACCAATGTCTCGTGGAATCTCTCCAACTAGAGAGTTGTCTGACAAGTCTAGTGCTACAATTCATGTAGATTGGTAACTTCATTTGGGATATGTCCTGTCAGATTGTTGCTTGACAAATCGATCACCTTTAGCAATCCCAAATTGCTACTAAACTCATTTACCTTTCCTTGCCATTCAATCAACAGACGGTCAATATAGCTATTATCAACACCGTAATAATGACCTGTCAAATTTACAGTACTACTATACGGATGTTTATTCTGTTCCGAAAAGAATCCTTTTTGAACCATGGAAGTAAGATTATTCACACACGATGGGATTTTTCCATGCAGATTGTTAAATGACAAGTCTAAGATTTGAAGACTTACTAACTGACATATTTGTGAAGGTATGATTCCAAAGAAGTTGTTTGATTTTAGGCTAAGGGCATACAACCTTGACAACTTTTTCCCAATCGAGACAGGAATATCACCATATAAACTGTTGTCCCCCAAGTCCAGAATGCTTAACTGGGTGCAATTCGTCAAAGACACGGGCAATCCTCCAGAGAAGTTGTTGTTGTATAAAATCAAAGTCTCGAGTTGACCCAAACATCCTACAGAGGGAGGAATACTTCCTGATAGAGTATTCTGTCCTAGATTAAGAACTTTTAGATATGTGAAATTCTGAAAACAGTCTGGAAGTTGCCCGGTTATTGTGTTACGTGAGAGATCAAGAAATTCCATATTTTGATACATTTGACACAAGAATGAAATTCCTCCATGGAATTTGTTTCTGGACATATCTAAAAAACTTATACTTGCCAGAACCGCAGGTATTGGACCATAAAAGTAGTTGAAAGAGAGATCCAAATAGATCAATGGAGACTCCAACTGGTTCCAATACTCTGTAGAAAATGTGTCTGTAATGCCATTGTTGGAAAGATCAAGATGGGTGAGAGTTTTCAGTTTTTGTATCCATTTGGGGAAACGGGGCCCTAGCTTGTTAGAACTGAAATCTATATATTGTATACTCAGAGAAAGGTTTGATACATCATCATTAGAAGGAACTCCTTCGAGTGAGTTGTTTGAAAGATCTATGTATACAAGATTTGATTTTCCAATATTTTCAGAGATAGCACCTCTAAGAGAATTGGAAGACAGGTATAGCCATTGAAGGCTGGGTAGTAGCCACAGTTTCTCACTTATAGTTCCATCTAACTGATTTGAAGATAGGTTCAATCTTTCTAGGGATGAAAAGTGTTGGATCTCATCAGACAATGACCCTGTGAATTGGTTACCTGAAGCATACAATTCTTGTAACGTAGCTGATGTGCATCCAGACAAGTTCATAAAATTTGAAAGTTTCCCCTCAAACTTGTTACCAGAGAGATAAAGCAATTTAAGCCTACTGCCAGTTAATGGACACAACCAGTGAAACATGGATGAGTTGAGATTGTTGTTATCGAGATAAAGGTAATGAAGAGATAAAGAAGAGTTGACAGATGAAGAATATGGATGCATGACTTTTGAGAGGTCACATCCCTTTAAACTTAACTCTTCTAGGTTTTGGAGACCTATAATTACATTTACCCAGTTATTTGATTTGGCCAGAGAAGTTCCATCCATACTTAGGTATTCTAAAGAAGACAAAGAAGACAAACAATCTAAGTTTTCCACTTTACAACTTCCGAGGTAATTTAGATAAAGGTATACCAAATTGGTGAGGTTTCCAAATTCTGTGGGAATGGTTCCATAGAAAGAGTTGCCTGAAAGCCCAAGGACATTTAATTTGGTCATGGAACCAATGGATCTCGGAATGCTTCCAGTGAAATTATTCCCACCAAGGGAAAGCTCTGTTAATTCGGTTAAGGAACCAATGGACATTGGAATGGTGCCATTGAAGTTATTCTCACTAAGGTCGAGGGTTGTTAAATTGGTTAAGGAACCAATGGACATGGGAATGGCTCCACTGAGATTATTGTCAAAAAGATAAAGTTCTCTTAATTTGACCAAAGAATCAATGGATTCAGGAATGTTTCCAATAAACTGATTGAAATGAAGGTCAAGAAAAGTTAACTGAGTCATGTGACCAATGGACTTAGGAATGGATCCAGTAAATTGATTCCCAGAAAGGTCAAGATAAGTTAACCGGGTAAGGTTACTAATGAACTTAGTAATGGATCCAGTAAACTGATTTGAAGAAAGGTCAAGATAAGTTAACTGGATCATGTTACCAATAAACTCAGGAATGGTTCCATGAAAAGAATTGCGGGAAAGATCAAGATGATTCAAGTAGGTTAAGTTATGCAATGAACGGGTAATCTCACCTTCAAGAACACTCCTATAAAAATCGCCTAGCAGGTCAAGCTTAAAATCGCCTAGCAGGTCAAGCTTTGTGACATGACCTGTTTGGTTGTTGCAAGTGATTCCATGCCATTTACAGCAATTATCTTCTTCTTCTTCTGGTTTCCATGTAGAGAGCATGTCATCTCGGTCTTGAAGGTGTGCTTTGAAATCAAGAAGAGCTTGCCTTTCCTTATCGATGCACATATTAGCAGCTCCTCCTGCTGCAGCAACAACTTTGTGGCCAAAGGAAGTTGCAGTTGTGGTATTAAGCCACAGAAAGACAAGTGACAAAATAAACAAAACATGAGTATGCATAAAGTAAAAGTAAATATTTTCTCTCATAATGTATGTTGTATAAAATTGTATTGATGTTTTTGAATATGATAATGCACACATATACCTCAATGCTGCTTTATATAGACTCTGATAATAAAGAATTGAACTAGATGGATATAAATTTGTGTGGAGCACACTTGGAATAAAGATCGTGTAAATGTATATCCAGTCAGCGACACTGATGGAGCTGGCAAAATTGACCTATACGGATATGTTTGAATAATACTTTGTTGACACTTGATACCACTTGATCTAATTACGAGCTTAAAGTAATGTCTCCATGGATAAATTTATTCATACAGGGTTCATCTTTTTTTGCTTATAAGGCTGCATAAATCTTTACTTTTCTCATGACCCACAACATGTTTGATGAAATGACTCAACCAAATTTTAGAAAAGTTAAGTTTACAACTTTTCCTTTTATAAAAAGAATGTGATTTCAAGAGTAATCTGCATAGGTAAATTAGTCTGTTATTTGAATTTCAACTGCATTGGATTAACTATTTAAGCCAATATAAGTTGTTTAGATTCAAGATGAATGATTACGTATTGTGTTTGCTGTGGACAGGGTTTAGGTTTGCATACAAGTTATTAGTTCAGGTTGCTTGACTTGAAAATTGGAGCGGCCCAGTTCTAACATACTCAGCTTGGCTCATATTTTATATTTGGTAACTAACAATACATGCTTTGGCGCAATTAATTCGTTGAACATCTATTTTATACTTTAGTTTAAATACATAATGATAATCTTGTTACATTATTTCATTGCAATACTTAGTTGAAAATACATATCAGAACACTCTTTGTATAAAGCTACTTCATTCAAAGTCTTGTGTTTTGAATAATTGATAGAAACTAATTGATGCAATATGTCTAGTCAATTTGAAATTATGTATGCGTATTTTGAGTAATGCATATAGTGTCTTCGCCTTTTACCCTGAATGTAATAGTAGTCAACAACATGAACAATATCTGTGGGGGAAATCTTTTCACCTATTGTAATCAGGTGAATGAATATTAACCAGAGCAGCAAATTTTGCCCATATATACAAAATTGGGCTAGTTAATTTCGGTATACTTATTGATTTGCTTTCTTCTTTTATAGTGAAGATCACTGTTCTTTCTTCAAGTTTTTGTGAACTACATTATAATTCTTCTAACTTAGTGATGGTGAGGGGGAGGACCTGAACTCGTTTGAACCCGAAACCATTTTGATTCTTTGCTCAAACACGCTTCACTCACCCATTTGGTTGGCTCATTTGGGGGGGGGGGGGGGGGTGGACGCGTCCTATAGAGCGACCGACCAACCGAAAGGTCCAACCAACTTGAAGAGGATGGTCCCAAATTGGTTTCTTATTTTTCGGTTTGTTCAAAGTTGACATAAATACACTTGTCCTATTTTGTGGAAAAAATGATGGAAGAATTGAAGTTAGCGATCTCAAATTAGACATAAGGACTAAGGAGGCTAAAGATTATTGAATAAATTATCCCACATTAGATGTCCAAATACTCTTCAGTACGAAATGAAACAGTCAATATCGGGATAAGGGTTGCCTATATGTGTTTGATGAAATGCTCGTAAAGAAATTTATGGTTGTTGACAGGGTGTTTGATGAAATTACAAAACGAAATGATAATCCAACATGGGCTGATTATGTTAAAGCATGAAGTTGTTTTGGTGAAGAATTTGATGACTATATGCTCGAGTTAAGCAAGTCGCTAGTGCTAAGAAGTACCATGACTCTTGTAATAGTGTACTCAATCTTGTAAAACATCCAGTAGGATATGGTCTTAGCTACCTCAAAACTCGACAAGGTACTTTGGAAGTAATAAGCGAGTCATATTGTGGAACACAGTCGACAAAGATAACTACGAGGGACAAAAATATTTTAGTATACCACAGAATATTGAAAGCATAGAAGGAATAGTGAAAACTAGCATTCAAGCGTTGATCAAACATAAGAGAATAAGGAAATCAAGCAGTGAATTAAGTGTTGCTGAAAATCTTGATTGGAAACCTGGTTTGAAGTTTGGGTCAAATGAAAAATGGCGACAATATCAGCATGGTCTAAATGAACATGGTGTTGTTGTTATGTTTAATAATAGCTCATTATTGTTAATGGTTGAACCTAATCTCAAGTATATATGGCATTGAGTCAGTTGATGGACAGTCCGTTGGCTACCTTGGTAGAATGTTTAAAAGGCTAATTTATGACTAAGAGTTGGGGAAGGCCATGCACTTGATTACAATGATGTATGTACGTCTTTATCAAGATTCAAGGATCTTATGTATACTTGCTGACTTGATTTCAGCTATCAAAGAGTTAACTATAATAAGTTTCACAAATCTAAGTAAGGTCTCATGGACTCCATCTACTCATCAAATTTCATCTTTACTTTTATGTTTGTGTGAATAAGAGCAAGGTATATCACTTAGTGAGTTTATCAAGAGTCGATAAGAAGAAACTTTCAACCTGATTCAACCTATTAATCAATATAAACTTACTCCTCAAAGTCTTATTAGTTGAATGATTGTTCTTTCAAGGTGTTCAATGGTATTGATATGAAATAATCAAAATGCTCACATTGAAATGAAGTAAAGTATCTCTAGGTAGCACTTGAATTCACAGATAATTTTGAAACTCTTTTCCCTCTTTTAGAAGTGTTTTCTGTTGACTTTTTAGGTAGTCAAACCAAGCTCAAAACTTTTTTCATTAACGAGATTGATGAAAGTTTGCTACTTATTACCCTGAAGAATGGATGCCAAGAATAAAAAGGAGGCTATGAAAAGGTGGTTGGTTAAGTGGTTATGGAAATGGAAGAATGCTGAATATTTGGAATAATGGTATCAGTTACCTTGATCCTTGGGGTCAAGGGTCTTTTGAAGGGAGAGTATTATTTTGTGTCTAATTCAACTATTGAGTCCTTTATGTTATTTTTACAAGTATGAGGTGTTTTAGGTAAAATTCTATTATGCTATGCTTACGTATAAGCATTGGCAGTGATAATGAACATATGAATGAATTGATATTATATCCCCTTGTTTTTTTTAATCACTCAAATTACTATCTTAATTTGTTTTCTGTTCATCCTCAGAAGATTCTTAAAACCCCAGTTCCCAAGTTGGTAAGCAGATATTATAGACTAAGCTTGTTGTCGGTCATAATCTAGCTTGCATCGTATTAGACAGTAAGTTAGCAATAAAGCAAATATATTGAAGTTCAACATTCTAATGTTACAAACAGAGTAGCTCTGTTCATAGCCCTGATTCATACAAGAATGAAACTTGCCATGAAATCACCCAAATAAGTCTTTATTTTAGGATGTCTTAATAAAATCTCTTTTACTGTTTAACTAGAGAGCATATAAGTTATATTGTCAATGTGAGTGCATTTTGGTCGTCACATACCTGTGAACAAGAATAAGTGGTTAAAAAGAAGCATAAATACATACAACTACATATCCATATGCAACCCATTGCATTTTGCAAAGACCTAGATGGATATAAATTTGTGTGGAGCAGATAACACTTGGAATAAAGATAATGGTATATATTTGAAGCCCCAAATTAGACGTTCAAAGACTCTCAAGTATTTGCAATTTTTGTACTTATTAAATGTAAAATGAAATAAATGGACCCATTATAATTAACCCATTCATAAGATTACAAGCTAGAAAACGTGATACAAACGACATCTATTAAACGCATATAGTTTGGAAATATGATATTTTGATCGATCTACAATGTTGAATTATATATGTGTATTGATTCAGCAAACCTAATAATTTAACTACTACAGGAACGTCCATGAGTTTTTTGCAAAAATGGTTTGATTTTCATTTTTTGCTTTATTATAAACGAATCAAAAACCATGGAAGTGGTCAACTGCAACATGAACAGTATACGTGGGGGAAATCTTTTCACCTTGTGTAAATTAGGTGAATGAATATTAACTAGAGCGGCAACATTTGACCATATATACAAAATTGGGCTAGTAAATCGTGTATATTTATTGATTTGTTTTCTAATTATATAGTGAAGAGTTGTTTCTTCAAGTTGTGAACTACTCAATACACTATAGTTCCTCTAAATTTGTGTGGAGCACATAACACTTGGAATAAAGATCAGGGAATAAATTTGATGTCCCAAATTAGACGTTCAAAGACTCTCAAGTCTTTGCAATTTGTACTTATTATCCAACTTGTGATATGTTTTGGTCCTGGAATTATTATGTGATATGAAAGTAAAACCAAAAAGAAATGGACCCAAATAAAGCTACCCGTTCATAAGATAACGTGATATAAACGACACATCTATAAAATGCATATAGATTGGAAATATGATATTTTGATCGATCTAATTTAACTACTACAGAAGCATCGATAGGATGGGAACATACATAAGCTTGACATAACTAATCTCAAAAACAAGAAATTACCGTCAATATAGCTACCATTACGTGAGGCTTCACGCAATATTAAACCCATATCATGATGTTAATGTCCTTTTAATTTGGTGTGGAGAATGGTTTTCTTAAGAAAATATCCTGGTTTAACTAGATACAACATAATGAATTCCAAAACAAAGGTTTACATTTTAACAAAGTGGCATTTTTTTTTTTTTTTTTTTTTTTTAAGTAAAATTTCAAGAAATTTGAACCAAATACAGTTCACTTTTCGACAACATTTCTCTATATTAGAAAAGTGACTGGAAAATTGAACTGCGCGAGTTTTGTTACAATTTGACACATATTGACTATATTCGGCCCAATACCATCCGACTCTTGGTTTGTTTTCCTGTTAATTTGTTATTGACGTACATATTGTGTATCATAATTTTGTTACACATAATCACCAAAAAGGGTTAGTGTCACAAGCAACTTTAACTCGAGATTCATTTTTAGACCCAACGCGCCCCTTCCTCGAAGACCACCTCTTAGGCAATGTTCGCGATTTGTTGTCTGCTTTCAACCAGATTATACATGCTTTGGCACTTGACTAAATGCTACTACAAAGTCTCGAAATTTGAAAATTAAAGCCATAAAAACTAAGTGATGTTATATGTCCAACCAACTTGAAGTGGTGGTCTCAAATTGGTGTCTTATTTTTTCGTTCATTCAAAAAAAAAATAATAATAATAATAATAATAATAATAATAATAATAATAATAATAATAATAATAATAATAATAATAATAATAATAATAATAATAATAATAATAATAATTTGTCCTATTTTGTGAAAATAATGACGTATGATTAAAGTAAACATCCCAAATTAGATGTTAGGACACTCGTGAGTCTTAAAAACTTGAGTTCATTAGACATCCTTTTCTATCTTTTGATATTTTTTGATGAGATAGGATATACATTTGTGTGGAGTATATCAAACTTACAAGACTATAGACCATTGAATATAGTTATCCCAAATTAGACGTCCAAATCTTCTTCAGTCTTGGCAATTTGTATTTATTAGATTTTCTTTTTCCAGTTTTTGACATTTTTCAGTGATATGTTTACAATTAAACCAATAACAAAGCAATTTGTATCATTAACATCTTTTATAAATGAAAACATTTTCACCAAAATTTTGTAGTTTCTAAATTTTGGTTGTAAAACAGCACAAAACGTATATCATAAGTGCATCGCGAACTGAACTTGCTCCTTCTTGGGCTCGTTAACATAGTCAATATCGTGATAATGTTTACCTATAAGGTTTTTGATGAAATTCATGTAAAGAACTTTGAGGTTGTTGACAGGGTGTTTGATAAAAGTCCTATAAGAAATGAGAATCCAACATGGACAGATTAAGTTGTATTCGTGAATACTTTGATGGCTATATGCTCAAGTTAAGCAAGTCGCTAGTGTAAAGGAGTATCATGACTCTTTTGATAATGTACTCAGTCTTGTACAACATTCACTAGGATATGGTTGATTCGTGAAAATCAAGTTATAGTATATAGTATAGTATTACTCAAGAGATCCGCAAAGAAATACGGATAACCCGAGGTCGTAGTCCGTGTGAAGGATGAATGGAATTTCGAATTCCCGATTCGTGAAACGTGTCGTGAAAGTGGTAAAAAGTGATTTTGATGGGATTACACTAATGAAATAGTAAATGAAGCACAAATAATCAACTAAACACGTAATTCAAGTAAGACAACTAGAAACGTAACGTAGAAACGAAAAACGTAAGCTAAAACGGAAAATAAACGTTAACGTACGAAATAAAACGCGACTTTTAAGCTACGCTACTCCTACGGACTTGGAAATAATTTTCAAAATTAAAAATGATAAAAGAAAATTTTGAGAAAAAGAAAAATATTTTTTTGACTTTTTGTTTATTTTTTATGAATTAAAAACAAATTTAACTAATTAAAAATTAAAAGAAAATGCAAATAAAGTGAGAAAAATGCAAAATAAATTTCTAAAATTCTAAAATAACTAAAAATAATTTTCTAATATTTTTTTGGATTTTTCTGGGATTTTTCTGATTTTTTTTTGTATTTTTCAGTAATTAAAAAGGAATTAAAATTGATTAAAAATGAAAATTTAATAGGAAAAATAGCAAATTAACTCAGAAAAATATGAAAATTTCAGGGAAAATCTAAAATAATATTTTAAAGCTAGGAAAAATATAAAAAGTAGAAAATAAGCAATGGAAGTGCTGAATGGGAAAAACAGCTTATTTAGAAGTGCTTATTGATAAGCACAGTTGACCAAATTGACCAAAACTTGAAACAGATGATATTAAGACTTAAAGAAACTCAGAAGAACAAATTTGTAACCAAGTATCACACAGAAACACAAGTATGGCACAAAACAGTTCCAAAAAGCACTTATGGAATTAGCAATAAGCAAAGCATTTAAGCCAAAGACCAAATATCAACTGAAACAAGTACTAGCAGCTATAATAAGCTCAAATGAACTAATAAACTCAACTAAGTAACTCAATTAACCACTAGCAGCCCTAGTTATGAAAACAGGATACTAGTTCAACCACTCAGCTTGATGAGTCGAATAAGCTGATCCAATAAGCTATTAAGATGAAACTTATGGGTGCAAATTATTCACTGAACACCAGAGATCTCAAAACAACTTATATTTTACACTTCCAAACCTATTTTAGCCCCCAATTAATGATCCAAAACCTGTCTAACACTGGTGTTGCAGGGAATAATATGAACAGATCAGATGACTTCCAAAAGGTTTTCAAATAAGAAAATAGAGTTCAAAACCACTTTTCCTTTTTGAAATTGATTAAGTAACTGTAAAACTTTATAAATCCACTTTTAAAAGAGATTTCCAATTAAAATTAAGTCCTATAGATTCTTACAAAGCTTCAACAAAAACCTGAATTGAAAATATTTTGACTTTTTGATTTTTGAAAGAACTTTGACAAAAATTAAATTTGATTGCTTAGATTCTACTGAAAATGTAATATTATTCTAGTGAATGAGTGAATTAAACTAAAGCTATAACTAATGCAGCTACTAATTGAGATAATGCAACTAAATCTCTAAATACCTAACTGTTATGAATATCTCAAAGCTAATTTGACTTTTAATGCTTGTGACCTACTGTTTTTATGTTTGAAATAGCCTAAATCCAACCTAAGAGTTGTGTCTATACTGAATTTAACCTCTGAGACACAACCTATACTAGCAAACTGCTTAAATCCAAACACCCCTACTAGTGACTGTTTTAACCAAAACACACCACAGGTTTCTCCAAACTAAATCCAAACCAACACTTATGAACTCCCAATGATACTAATACTCTAAATGAATTCAGAGAACAGATCTACAAGCAGTATAACTCTGAAACAAAGATCCACAGATGATGACAGATGCATATAAATGAAATAGTGAAACAAGAGAAAATCAAATCACAACTCTATCTAATATGACTAAACAACAAATATTATCCAATATTAAGACTAAACAAACAACAGTAAGCACACCAAATAAGTATCACAGCTAAACTACTAATAAGCTATTAAAATAAGACAGAATTGGAATTGAATGGGACTTACAAAGCCAATACCCCCTCAGCTCAAACAGAGGGGGTTTCACTAAGCTAGCCTGTCTTTAAGACAGGCCTTTGGACACCTTAAGGCGCCTCAACTCCAATATAAGCTTCAGCTTATCAAAATAAGCTCAACAGTTGACCAGTTGACTTATTTGAGATTTTTAGAGTTATTGATTTTAGTGCCAAACAAAGCTTCACAAAAGCTATTATAAGCTAGAATGAAACTGATTAAACAAAATACAAGCTTATTGAAGCTAGTTGAATTAAGTACTTAATAATTTTTTTATTTTATTTTTTTTTTATTATTTTTTTTTATGTAAACTTGAATTAACAATAAGAAAATAAAACTGAAAAGTACTTCTGAATTAAAAAACAGTAATGAGATAGAAATAATAAGCTTAAACAGCTTATTTGAATGAGCAGAAAAATAAAAGTAACTAAAATTCAGACAAATAATTTAAAATTAAAAACAAACTTTTCATTAATAAAAGAAAATTCAATACAAGGAGAAATTAACAGCATAACAATACATAAAATTGGCACACCAAATGACTAGGGGGAGGGGGTATTTATACACGATTTGGGAGCTGCTAGGGTTGAGGAGCCTTCTGGAAATGTGTTTCTTTGATGCAATATCAGCCTTTGATCTCTCCTTGGTCCCCAAGTTGTAATATCAGCCCTTTGATTGATTGATGGATGTGATTGATCCTCGTGATGTTGTCCTATTGGTCCACGTACACAATCTAACATTCTCTGTCCTGCCTGACACCTTCTAGAAGGTTGATGATTGGGTAATTATTACTTGGAAAGGGTAATTGGGCGTGTGGTGATTTTAGGGTTCTTATGCTACAGTAAAAATCTGGGTAAAAATCATTTGGGGGGCGGGAAATGGTTTGGGGGTATTTGTTATTATTGTGTTGACCGGGGTGGGATATGGGTTTGACCGAGTTATTATAGCAGTCCGGGTAGGATTATTAGGGAGTGGGCTTATGGGCTTTTGTTATTGGGTTTTTGGGGGATGGATTGGGTAGTTATATTTATGGATCCGGTTAAGTTTAGGACTAATGGATTTTAGGAATAAAATTTCAAGGACTATTCTTGTACAATTCTGAAATTCAGGGACCATTTCTGTACATTATTCCAAGTTTCTTCCAAGGACTAAAGTTGTCATTCTCTGAATCATAGAGGGTTGACTTTGACTTTTCTTCAAAATTTCATTAAAGCACCATATTTGCCAAAATCTGAAACTGCAGGGACTTAAATTGCCAATCTCTCTAAACTTTGATTAGGGACCAATTATGAAACTTTGATGAATATCTGAGGACTTCTAATGACATAATGAGCTTTCTTTGATCATTTTGCTTCCCCGGCTTCGGCTTTTGACCTTTTTCCAATCTCGTGCTCGTTTTTGTCGGTTTTGGCTTCGTTTTTTGATCATTTTTCTCGTACCTGCACATACACAAATACAAAAACACACATTCTCTTGGCATATTTGGTTAGTATTTGGTATTTTTGGTCTGAATTAAGGCCTAAAAAGGATGTGTGATTCATCACTCATCAAAATCCCCCAGACTAAGGTATTGTCGTGCCCTCACGCAATGTCATCACCTCACGCTTAAAAGATAAATAATTTCAAAACCTCTCTTTACTGACGTTGTAAAGTAGCAATGATGTTCAAAAGAGATATCAAAATCATTTATTCTCAAAAACGCTCCGTTTTCCGATTTTCATGAATAACAACTACAACTACTATTTTTGTACTTTTTTCATTTTTATATATGTAATGGTTTGCTTTGACTTTCATTATCAATTCTTATCTGTTGATAATTTTCAGGGTCAACACGTAGAAACACTTCTCACAGAGAAGAGACCGTACGGATAAAAATCGTCATCCTTGATTTTTCACAAGCTCCCAAACTAAGCGTAAAATCGAAATCATTGTTTATCCAGAAGTTAGATGCTAACACTGCCCACAGAAGTTACTTGTGTATTACCTCTTGTCCCCAGGTCCTAAGTTTTGTATCTCAAGATTTTAATTTGTGAGAAATGAATTGCTTCATATTTTCTCGTTTTGATATTTATTAGTCCGATAAGAGCACAAAATTTGAACGCTAAGTAGTTTCCAAACTTTTCCTCGAAAACCCCTGCATACAAAAATCGGGTCCACATGAAGGTCTCTGATTTAACACGATTTGTGGAGGCCCCCTTTTATTTACGACCGAGACATACCATGTTTGATACCCGAAACGGAAGCTTTTTATTAGGGAAACCCCCGGAGTCGAAGCTTGGCATTTTTGCATAATCATAAGCACTTTAATAATACTTTGGTCCTTAGTCCTTTATTCTTTCACAGTCAATGGTTTATGAGCCGCCAAGATGTAAGAGCTTTATTATGACTTTGGATTTCTATCCGCTGCTTTTTTATAGCTTTGGATTCCTCTGCCTTTTTATTTGACTTTGGACTATTATTATCGATATTCATAATCATATGTCAAATCCCGAGTCCTACGGCCTTTACTAAGATCACAACATCGGCTGCGAACCGGCAAGATGCAATAGTCTATTTTACCGTAACACTGGCAGTACCCCTATGTGTACCAAACCCCAATATGCAGAGATTTTGTTGGGAACGAGAAAAAACTAAGTATTGCCCAAACTGTATACCCTTAATTAATCCTAGACATCTATTATATATTGGTGACGTTTCTGATGGGAACAAGGAGGCCACAAGTACCTCTCGTGGGTTTTTTAAATCCCAGTAATGCGATCCGTGTATAGCACGAAACTTCTAAATAAACTCTATCATTCCTCGATCTCCGCAAATTTAAAATCCCAAATAATGAGATCCGCGGATGCTTAGCCATAATCTTTTGATTATTTTGGTTAAGGGAAACAAGCTAGGGCGCAGCACGCCCGGTCAAGTCGAAACATTTATTTCTACTCTCGCCGGTAGGAAAGTCAAAACAAGGTGTCAAAACTTATTATTCATATCATATATATATATATATATATATATATATATATATATATATATATATATATATATTTCGATTGTAAAGCGGTGACAAAAATTAAAATTTTTGGTGGAAAACGGAGTTGCGTAAGTTAAACAGCTCAGACGATGGTACAGGTCAAATCGAATCGAAGATTCACCCCCCCCCCCCCAAGACTAAAGTGAAACATTGTCCTCAATGTTTTAAGGGTACGGGTAACCCTACATAAAATCTAAGGCCATTTATTAAGTATGCCAAGAGATAAACGTTAGTCGATAAGATTTTGGATATGGTGAATTTCCGAAAGAGCAGCGAAGAATGAGACTCGAGTGGAGAGAACGACAAACCACGAGCACGAGATTCCTAAAACTTCGGGGAAATTCCTGAACATTCATAAACAACCATGAAAACACGAGTTTGGAAAGGGTCGCCCCCCCCCCCCCCTCACGTCACGTTATTAAAGAAAATAGAAATAAAGAAAATGAAAATGGATAAGCATGGGGTGCCTCCCACGAAGCGCTTGTTTTTGATTACCGAGTCACATGAGCTTGACTCGATCCCTGAATTTAATCGTCCTTGGGGAAAGTCTGGAGATCCGGGACAACCATGGGTGGTATGTCCCCTCCGAAATAATGTTTAATACGATGACCATTCACCTTAAAATTGGGACCATTAGGTTGAGCAAGCTCAACGGTTCCATAAGAAAATACTTGGGTAATGGTGAATGGTCCTGACCAACGGGTTTTTAACTTGCCCGAGAAAATCTTCAATCGAGAATTGAAAAGAAGGACTCGGTCACCAATATTGAAGACGTGATCTTTAATTTTAGCATCATGAATCCTCTTTGTCTTCTCTTTGTAGATCAAAGAATTCTCATAGGCCTGATCACGAAGCTCGACTAATTCATTCAATTGAACTTTATGGTGATCACCCGCGGTTTGAAAGTCAAAATTAGCATGTTTCAAGGCCCAGTAGGCCTTGTGCTCAAGTTCAAAGGGCAAATGGCAGGCCTTCCCGTAAACCAGCTTGTATGGAGTGCACCCAATGGGTGTTTTGTAATCTGTACGGAAGGCCCAAAGTGCATCATCTAATTTATCGGCCCATGAAGCACGATGTTCACCTACGGTCCTTTCTAAAATTCGTTTCAACCCACGATTGGAAACCTCAACTTGACCACTAGTCTGTAGATGATATGCCGTAGAAAGACGATGTGTGACACCATATTTGAGCATAACTTTAGTGTTAGGAATACGTTTATTCCAATGAAGACTCGGTCACCCCGAGTATTGTAATAGCATAGTGTAGCTCGTAGTAATCATTAGTTTAGTATAGTATTTGTGGAGTCGGGTCGGGTCTTTACCCACTGTCAGCCCGGTCCACAGCCCGTTTAATAGGGCGTTGAGCATGTAACTATAAATACCCTCTCCCACCCAAGGGAGAGGGTTGGACCTTCATTTGCAATTCAATTTTTTCTTTCTTGTTTACAAGGCTCCCAACCTCTTTCTCTCTCTAAAACTCTTCTACTTCTTTCTTTCCTTTCCTTGAATTCGATCCAAACTACAAGAACCATACATGTTATTTATTTGATATATTACATTTAGCGAATTGGTCGTTACAAAAATGGGTCCCACGATCGCTTATAATAGCACGAGGTGCACCAAATTGGGCGAAGAGACTTTTAAGAAATTTTACTACAACTCGGGCGTCATTGGTGGGTAGCGCCTTCGCTTCAACCCATTTAGAAAAGTAATCGACGGCCACGAGTATATATTTGTTACCACGAGAAGACGGGAATGGACCCATGAAATCGATACCCCAGACGTCAAAAATTTCACAGACTTGGATGGCATTTTGAGGCATCTGGTCCTTCTGAGAAATTTTTCCTTGACGCTGGCAAGAATCACATGATTTAACCAACTCATGGGCATCCTGGTAAATCGTCGGCCAGTAGAAGCCGGAATCAAAAACTTTCTTAGCGGTGAAGTTGGCACCATGATGTCCCCCCGTGGGTCCATTGTGGCATGCCATAAGAATGTCAGCGGCTTCTTTGCCGTGAACGCACCGCCGGATCACTTGATCCGCACATATCTTAAACAAATAGGGGTCGTCCCAGAAATAATGCTTAACATCTTTGAAGAATTTTTTCTTCTGCTGGAACGACATCCCTTTCCGGATAAAATTCCCCGCATGGTAATTCGCAAAGTCGGCGAACCATGGGGTACTAGAATCACAATGTGATAAACTCCCCAATGTCTCGAGAGGAAATGCTTCGTTAATCTCCTTTTTCTCGAAAACACTTTGGTGGGGATTCTCTAAACGTGATAGGTGATCAGCAGCAAGGTTCTCAGCTCCCTTTTTATCTTGAATTTCAACTTTGAATTCTTGAAGGAGGAGAACCCACCGCATCAAGCGTGGCTTAGCATCTTGCTTTGCCATAAGGTACTTAAGAGCCGAATGATCCGTATACACTATGCATTTCTTCAAAAGCAAATAAGATCGAAATTTTTCAAAGGCGTAAATGACGGCTAACATTTCTTTCTCAGTAGTCGTATAATGGTATTGAGCGTCGGTCATTGTTTTACTAGCATAGTGTATCGGCTGAAAATGTTTTGACTTGCGTTGCCCCAGGACTGCACCAATGGCATAATCGCTAGCATCGCACATTAGCTCGAAGGGCAAGTCCCAATCGGGGGCAATTAAGACTGGAGCCTCCGTTAACTTCTTTTTAAAAACATTAAATGTTTCGATGCATTCATTTGAGAAGATAAACGGAGCATCTTTTTCAAGCAAGTGGGTCAGAGGCCGGGCTATCTTAGAAAAGTCTTGAATGAAACGTCGGTAAAAGCCGGCATGACCGAGAAAACTTCTAATTCCTTTAACGGTGGTAGGATGAGGTAATTTTGCAATCACGTCGACTTTAGCTCTATCGACCTTAATCCCGGATTTCGATATTTTATGGCCGAGGACAATGCCCTCTTTGACCATGAAATGGCATTTCTCCCAATTTAGAACCAAGTTGGTGTCTTCACACCGTTTCAGCATATTTTCTAAATGGGAGAGACACGAAGTGAAAGAATCTCCATAAACCGAGAAATCATCCATGAAAACTTCCATGGTTTTTTCGATCATGTCCGAAAATATAGACATCATACACCTTTGGAACGTGCCTGGAGCATTGCATAAGCCAAAAGGCATACGACGATAGGCAAACGTACCATAAGGGCAAGTAAAGGTAGTCTTTTCCTGGTCCGGAGGGTCAATTGGTATTTGAAAATAGCCGAAAAATCCATCAAGAAAACAATAGAACTCATTTCCCGCTAGGCGTTCTAGCATTTGATCCATAAATGGAAGTGGGAAATGGTCCTTTCGAGTCGCATCATTCAATTAACGATAATCAATACAAACTCTCCATCCGGTAACAAGACGTGTCGGAATCAATTCATTATCTTCATTAGTCACGACGGTCATTCCACCTTTCTTCGGTACGTAGTGGACCGGGCTAACCCAAGAGCTATCCGAGATTGGATAAATCATTCCGGCATCGAGGAGTTTGATAACTTCCTTTTTGATAACCTCATGAATTTTCGGGTTAACCCGTCGTTGTTGCTGAACGGACGGTTTGTAATTGTCTTCAAGTAAGATCTTATGCGTGCAAAAACGAGGGTCGATACCCTTAATATCGGAAATTTGCCAAGCGATGGCACTCTTATGCTTCCTGAGCACATCTAAGAGACGTTTCTTCTCCTCATCTTTAAGATCTTTAGAAATTATGACGGGAAGTTTGTCGGTTCCTTCCAAAAATGCGTATTCGAGATGAGGAGGCAAATCCTTGAGCTCGGGCTCCGGAGGATTCTCAGTAAACGGCTTAACTTCTTTAACGTCGGCCATTTTAAGGTCAAGCGGAGGGAGGGACGGGTTGGGATCTTCGTTCAATAATTTCTCAATCAAAAGAACATCTCCCTCCGGGTCACAATCGGAATGATCAATTTCTGGTGAAATCGAATCATTAGCAAGAAAGGCCTCGATCTCTTCCAAAATGAAATCACTTCCCTCAAACGGAGTAAGGGAAGGGGAAGGATCGGAAATTATCGGTTCAGAAGAATGAGTGGGATTGCCACTCGAAGCGTGTTCAGTAAAGCCAAGTAACTCCTGAGCGTACTCCTCCGTAACTTCGTCGATAACATCGATTCGGTTAACGGAATATTTGTCAAACTCGGAAGAGTACCTCGCGATTTGATCCAAATTAAAAGTTACGGCTTCGGTACCAACGTGTAGGGTAATTTCTTCATCAAAAACATCAATTAAAGCACGGCCGGTCCTTAAGAAACCTCTCCCAAGAATGAGAGGTACCCGTGGATCGGCATCGAAATCAACAATGACAAAATCGGCAGGGAAATGGAATTTTCCCACATTGATGAAAACATCCTCAGCTATACCAATTGGTCGAGACGTAGATCGGTAGGCAAGCTCGAGGGTCATACAAGTCAGAGTCAAATTGGGTAAAGACAACTTCTTCCAAATGGATAACGACATTAGGTTAATGCTAGCACCAAGATCGGCCAAGGCGAAGCATTGAACTATCCCAGGAAAATTACACGGAATGAGAAATCGACCGGGTCTTCAAGCTTTTCGGGAAGATTTTTGAGGAAAACCGCCGAGCAATTATCATTCATCTGGGTTCGTGATTTTTCAAACAATTTTTCTTTGTTATTCAAAAGACCTTTTAGCATAGAAGCAAATTTAGGCATCAAAAGTATAGCATCTGCGAGAGTTATGTCAAAATGTAGTTCTTGAAAAACTTGGTAAAACTTTTCCATCTGAATTTTATCTTTCTCACGGTGCTTTTGTTCATTTAAGCGTGACGGATAAGGCAAATTCATTTTGACGGGAATTTCAGTTTCGTTAACAACTTTATCTTTTCCTTTGGACGTCGGGACCACCAGAGGTTGGATGTTCTCGGTCCTTCCATTATTACTAGGAATTTCCGTATCCGTTGTCGCCTCGGTTTCACGGATGACTACCTTGAGAGACGAAGAAGAAGGGGTAGTCGGAGCCGTTGGTCCATCGATTATAACACCACTCCTAGTCGTGATCGCCTTAGCATCGCCCCTCGGGTTAGCGATCGTGTTGCTTGGAAGAGTACCCGAGCCCGAGGGTCGATTATTTAAAGACTTCTTCAAATCGGATATTTGATTAATTAACATTTTATTCATTTCCTCTTGACTTTTCATAAACTGCTTGAGTAATTCATCCGAAGACGACTGATTCACAACTGGATTTTGAAAATTTTGACCACGATTGTTGTTATTGAAACCTTGATTCTGAAAATTCTGATTTCCATGATTATAATTCCCATGATTAACATTTTGAAAATTTCCATGAAAATTCCCTTGATTCGGGCCTTGATTATAATTTCCCTGATTTTGATTTTGAAAACCATGATTTTGATTCTGAAAACCATTGTTCATCCGATTTTGATTAGCATTGTGATTAAATTGATGATTTCGGTTTTGCACATTTTGATTAACTTGATTGACTTGATTTACTTGAGTCGGTTGATTGAAACCGGGTGGTCCAACATAATGGTTTGAACGGTAGCTAAGAAGATTTCGGTCACCCGGTGGTTGGTATCCGTTACCGCCTATATTGTAGGTTCCCGAAGTAGCATACACATTCTCGTGAGTGAAGCCACCGGTGGCTGGGCGCTCAAAATACAAATGAGGACCACCACAAGTCTCACAAACATTGTTGACCATATTGACTTGATGGTTTTTGACTTGATTTTGATTCTGAGATGTTTGGTGCATTCGTAAAACAGCAGTTGACAAATCATCGAGTTTCTTAGTAATTGCGGCTATTTCAGAATTAGACGTAGAAGAATTTTGAGCAACGGTTGTTCTTGAATCATTCCTCTCGGCATAGGAATCCCAGTAATTGTAATGAGCAGTCATATTCTCAATAAGTTCGTAACAATCTTCAGGACGTCGTTTCATAAAAGTTCCACCCGCAGCTGCATTGATCGTGTCCCGATGTCGCAAAGTCAAACCATTGTAAAACGTATCGATTATCGTAACAAGAAGCATGTTATGGTTTGGACACTGATCAATAGCAAGCTTATAGCGTTCCCAAGCTTCGAATAAAGATTCGTCGGGAAGCTGACAGAAATTGCTAATATCGTTTCGAAGTTTCGTCACCATCGATGGTGGAAAATATTTAGCCAAGAACTTCGATACCATTTCTTCAAAGGTATGAATCGAGTTCTTGGGAAGACGATCAAACCAAGCGGTGGCATGATGTGTAAGAGAATAGGGGAAGAGAGAAAGACGAAAGGCGTCATCGGAGACCCCATGTTGTTTCATACCTTGGGTGACGGTTAAAAATTTGTCGAGATGCTTGTTGGCATCGTCACCCGGTAATCCGTGAAATTGGCATGAATTCTGGACTTGTTGAATCATGTGGTGCTTAAGTCCAAAATCCGTAGCCTCAATATTGAGAGGGGCAATCGGACCGCCTCTACCATGCATTGTCCGTTGACACAGCTCCTCCATCGTTCGGAGATCGGGAGCTGGTGCATTTTGAACAACACCCACCGGAGGGTGTTGATTGTTGTGGATATTTTGTTCCATTTCCGTAATGTTTGGGAAACGAACTTTGTGTGTGTGACGTATGAAACTCTCGGGGTTCGATAATGGAGAAATAAGACGTTTAGAAGATGAACGGGTGTTCATACACCACAAAAATTCAAATTTTGAAAAATAAAAGAAAAATCAAATTTGAAAAGGAAACTCTTTTTGTATTTTTGTTTTTATAAAGCAAAATTTAAAAACTTATATTTTTGTTTCTCTTTTTCTAACGTTACGTTAATTGTAAACCGTTTCCCTTAATCTACTCGCGACGGAACGGGAGAGAAGAATGGATCTCTCTTCAGCTTGCAATTTAATGTCAAAGCTTCCGTATTTTCCGCTTATTCAGTTGTAGAATCAAAGTAATCCGTCTAGCAACTAATTTCACACGTTGTTATATTGAGAAGCTTTTTTGGTTTACAACGCCCTTCCTTTCGGTCGAGTCGAGGCTGTAACTTTAATATTTTTTTGGTATTTTTGAAAACACTTTAGGAAAAGTGTTTTTGATTTTTCTATTTTTTTGTTTTTTATAGAAAATATATACAAGGAAGGTTTTCAAAACACAATTTCGAAAAACGAAAACGAAAAATTCACTTCAACCTTCCCCGGCAGAGGCGCCAAAATTGATTCATGAAAATCATGTTATAGTATATAGTATAGTATTACTCAAGAGATCCGCAAAGAAATACGGATAACCCGAGGTCGTAGTCCGTGTGAAGGATGAATGGAATTTCAAATTCCCGATTCGTGAAACGTGTCGTGATAGTGGTAAAAAGTGATTTTGATGGGATTACACTAATGAAATAGTAAATGAAGCACAAATAATCAACTAAACACGTAATTCAAGTAATACAACTAGAAATTTAACGTAGAAACGAAAAACGTAAGCTAAAACGGAAAATAAACGTTAACGTACGAAATAAAACGTGACTTTTAAGCTACACTACTCCTACGAACATGGAAATAATTTTCAAAAGTTAAAAATGATAAAAGAAAATTTTGAGAAAAAAAAAAGTATTTTTTTGACTTTTTGTTTATTTTCTATGAATTAAAAACTAATTTAACTAATTAAAAATTAAAAGAAAATGCAAATAAAGTGAGAAAAATGCAAAATAAATTTCTAAAATTCTAAAATAACTAAAAATAATTTTCTAATATTTTTTTGGATTTTTCTGGGATTTTTATGATTTTTTTTTTTTTTTTGTATTTTTCAGTAATTAAAAAGGAATTACAATTGATTAAAAATGAAAATTTAATAGGAAAAATAGCAAATTAACTCAGAAAAATATGAAAATTTCAGAGAAAATCTAAAATAATATTTTAAAGCTAGAAAAAATATAAAAAGTAGAAAATAAGCACTGGAAGTGCTGAATGGGCAAAAACAGCTTATTTAGATGTGCTTATTGATAAGCACAGTTGACCAAATTGACCAAAACTTGAAACAGATGATATTAAGACTTAAAGAAACTCAGAAGAACAAATTTGTAACCAAGTATCACACAGAAACACAAGTATGGCACAAAATAGTTCCAAAAAGCACTTATGGAATAAGCAATAAGCAAAGCAGTTAAGCCAAAGACCAAATATCAACTGAAACAGGTACTAGCAGCTATAATAAGCTCAAATGAACTAATAAACTCAACTAAGTAACTCAATTAACCACTAGCAGCCCTAGTTATGAAAACAGAATACTAGTTCAACCACTCAGCTTGATGAGTTGAATAAGCTGATCCAATAAGCTATTAAGATGAAACTTATGGGTGCAAATTATTCACTGACCACCAGAGACCTCAAAACAACTTATATTTTACACTTCCAAACCTATTTTATCCCCCAATTAATGATCCAAAACCTGTCTAACACTGGTGTTGCAGGGAATAATATGAACTGATCAGATGACTTCCAAAAGCTTTTCAAATAAGCAAATAGAGTTCAAAACCACTTTTCCTTTTTGAAATTGATTAAGTAACTGTAAAACTTTGTAAATCCACTTTTAAAAGAGATTTCCAATTAAAATTAAGTCCTATAGATTCTTACAAAGCTTCAACAAAAACCTGAATTGAAAATATTTTGACTTTTTGATTTTTGAAAGAACTTTGACAAAAATTAAATTTGATTGCTTAGATTCTACTGAAAATGTAATATTATGCTAGTGAATGAGTGAATTAAACTAAAGCTATAACTAATGCAGCTACTAATTGAGATAATGCAACTAAATCTCTAAACACCTAACTGTTATGAATATCTCAAAGCTAATTTGACTTTTAATGCTTGTGACCTACTGTTTTTATGTTTGAAATATCCTAAATCCAACCTAAGAGTTGTGTCTATACTGAATTCAACCTCTGAGACACAACCTATACTAGCAAACTGCTTAAATCCAAACACCCCTACTAGTGACTGTTTTAACCAAAACACACCACAGGTTTCTCCAAACCAACACTTATGAACTCCCAATGATACTAATACTCTAAATGAATTCAGAGAACAGATCTACAAGCAGTATAACTCTGAAACAAAGATCCACAGATGATGACAAATGCATATAAATGAAACAGTGAAACAAGAGAAAATCAAATCACAACTCTATCTAATATGACTAAGCAACAAATATTATCCAATATTAAGACTAAACAAACAACAATAAGCAAACCAAATAAGTATCACAGCTAAACTACTAATAAGCTATTAAAATAAGACAGAATTGGAATTGAATGGGACTTACAAAGCCAATACCCCCTCAGCTCAAACAGAGGGGGTTTCACTAAGCTAGCATGTCTTTAAGACAGGCCTTTGGACACCTTAAGGCTGCCTCAACTCCAATATAAGCTTCAGCTTATCAAAATAAGCTCAACAGTTGACCAGTTGACTTATTTGAGATTTTTAGAGTAATTGATTTTAGTGCCAAACAAAGCTTCACAAGAGCTATTATAAGCTAGAATGAAACTGATTAAACAAAATACAAGCTTATTGAAGCTAGTTGAATTAAGTACTTAATAATTTTTTTATTTTATTTTTTTATTTTATTTTTATTTTTTTTTTATGTAAACTTGAATTAACAATAAGAAAATAAAACTGAAAAGTACTTCTGAATTAAAAAATGGTAATGAGATAGAAATAATAAGCTTAAACAGCTTATTTGAATGAGCAGAAAAATAAAAGTAACTAAAATTCAGACAAGTAATTTAAAATTAAAAACAAACTTTTCATTAATAAAAGAAAATTCAATACAAGGAGAAATTAACAGCATAACAATGCATAAAATTGGCACACCAAATGACTAGGGGGAGGGGGTATTTATACACGATTTGGGAGCTGCTAGGGTTGAGGAGCCTTCTGGAAATGTGTTTCTTTGATGCAATATCAGCCCTTGATCTCTCCTTGGTCCCCAAGTTGTAATATCAGCCCTTTGATTGATTGATGGATGTGATTGATCCTCGTGATGTTGTCCTATTGGTCCACGTACACAATCTGACATTCTCTGTCCTGCCTGACACCTTCTAGTAGGCTGATGATTGGGTAATTATTACTTGGAAAGGGTAATTGGGCGTGTGGTGATTTTAGGGTTCTTATGCTACAGTAAAAATCTGGGTAAAAATCATTTGGGGGGCGGGAAATGGTTTGGGGGTATTTGTTATTATTGTGTTGACCGGGGTGGGATATGGGTTTGACCGGGTTATTATAGCAGGCCGGGTAGGATTATTAGGGAGTGGGCTTATGGGCTTTTGTTATTGGGTTTTTGGGGGATGGATTGGGTAGTTATATTTATGTATCCGGTTAAGTTTAGGACTAGTGGATTTTAGGAATAAAATTTCAAGGACTATTCTTGTACAATTCTGAAATTCAGGGACCATTTCTGTACATTATTCCAAGTTTCTTCCAAGGACTAAAGTTGTCATTCTCTGAATCATGGAGGGTTGACTTTGACATTTCTTCAAAATTTCATTAAAGCACCATATTTGCCAAAATCTGAAACTGGAGGGACTTAAATTGCCAATTGTGGAAAACTAGAAGGGGGGGTTGAATAGTTTTACGTCCTTTTAAAATTTATAAGTACAGGTTTGTTTTAAAAAACTTCGATTCTAGTTTATGTGAATTCAATACTTGCACTATATGATCAATGTGTATAGTAACTAACTAACACAACTAATATAGTAAAGATAAATAAATAAGTAATGAGAAGAGTTAGAAAGATCAAACCACAACACAAGGATTTATAGTGGTTCGGCTACAAGGAAACCTTCCTTGTTCCTACTCCACTCCCCGAGTCACCTACTCGAGAGTTTTCTTCACTATGTCAACAAACTCCCTTATGGCGGAGAAAACCGTACACACCAATATACACACCAATTTACACACCAATCTACACACCAATCTACACACCAATCTTCACACCAATCTTCACACCAAGCTTCTACACACCAATCTTCTACACACCTTCTTCTACACACCAATCTTCTACACACCTTCTTCTACACACCAATCTTCACAACTATCCTACTTCACTACTAATCAACTTCTACTATCTACACAACTTCTATATCTTCTAAACAAATAATAACAAGCACAACACAATATTCACAAATGAATATATATATATACACTATACACAACAACTCTTCAACACTTCTTGAACTTGGTTGTAGAGAGTTCTTCTTTTGCACTTAGAATGAGAATGGATGATGAGGGATTGAATCACTTGAAACAAGGATTAATATACAAATGATCAAAGGTTTTTTGATGGGTTTAAGATGATTGTAGATCTGAAAATTTCGTGCAAAAGGTAAGGAAAAATTCCAGAATTAAGGTGGTATTTATAGGGGAAGAAATCTGACAGTTTCTGACAGGGGAGCCTGGCCGGTCCCCTTAAAGCATGGCCGGCCCCCTTAAAATTAAGGGGACCGCCCCTTATAATTAAGGGGGCCGCCCAACTGTAACGGCCAGAAAACCTGTCTTTTAGTGGGGAAAGTTTATTTGGTGAAAAACTAACTGATTTTGGTTAAATATTTGAAATCATATATTTAGTATGATTAAAACATTTTTCCTTATTACCAAAAGTGTTTTTCAAAAATATATAATAAGATTATATAATTAAATAAACTTTGTATTAGTTAATTAAATACCCCTTTGATCATGAGATGTATTAAGCACTTGTTTATCCATACCTTAAGTGATTAAGTTGGATATAATGATATAGACTAGCTTAATACTTGTTTACGTAGTAATCAAACGATTGACGAGTTTACATTTTGTGATCGTCAAAATATAGAGATATCGAAAAATATAAATAACGTTTTCATACATTATTTATGTCAACACCAATCTCTCCAAACTTTGATTAAGGACCAATTATGAAACTTTGATGAATATCTGATGACTTCTAATGACATAATGAGCTTTCTTTGATCATTTTGCTTCCCTGGCTTCAGCTTTTGACCTTTTTCCAACCTCGTGCTCGTTTTTGTCGGTTTTGGCTTCGTTTTTTGATCATTTTTCTCATATCCGTACCTGCACATACACAAATACAAAAACACACATTCTCTTGGCATATTTGGTTAGTATTTGGTATTTTTGGTCTAAATTAAGGCCTAAAAAGGATGTGTGATTCATCACTCATCAATGGTCTTAGCTACCTCAAAACCCTGTAATGTGACAAGGTAATTTGGAAGTAGTAAGCGAGAAATATTGTGGAACACAGTTGAGATTCAAGACTCCAGTCCGTCTTTGTAAGGTGACAAAGACAACTATGAGGAACAAAAAGATTTTAGTATACCATAGAAGATTGAAAGCATAAAAGGAACAGTAAAAACTAGCATTGAAGTGTTGCCCAACATAAGAGAATAAGAAAATCAAGTAGTGAATTATGTGTTGCTGAAAATACTATTCTCAAGAAATTATGAATAGGACGTTATATTATTCTCAAGTTCTCTGAAACCACTAATTAACAACTTCAAAATACTTCACGAATTAAACTTGTTCCTTCATGGGCTGCTTACCATTTTCCTTAACACTCATACACTTGTACCTCTTGGCACAATATGTTGGTGATTTTACATCACCAATATGATTTAAGTGTAATGGATTGACTTAGTTGACCAATGTGTAATCATGATTAATGTTCAACAAGTCGGAGTTGTGCGGAGTGCACGCTTGTATGACGTTATTGTGATTATAGCCCTGAATCACGGGAGTCCGGGGGCAGCGCCCCCGATAGCGGGGTTCCAGGGGCGGCAGCCCTTGGTAGCGGGGTCCAAGGGGCGGCAGCCCCTGGCAGGGGTCGAGCTGCCAAGGGAAGTTACAACCGATTTGGGTTTGATTGGTCATATTCTGCATCTCTATTCTGGTTCGGTTTCATAACAATCAAAACACATTCTCTGTTCAAAATCTGAGTTTTATCCGATTAGAGATTTCGATAGAACCATCGAAATACTTCGATCTGATAGTGTTCACACGACTCTCAGATTACTGTGATCCAATAATTCTAACAAAGATCGAAGTATTTGTGATCATGACGAACGGAGGAGAATCTGTGAAGGATATGACGAGCAAGTTTGATAAGTTGGTGATGAGGCGAAAAATGAACCACTTTTAGGGGGTCATGTAAGCCCGAAATTGAATTTATTTGATCAAATATTACCCTAAATCGTTCCTTTTGTGATTTTAGGTACTTTGGGAGTGAATTCTGGAAAAGGAAGCAATTCGGACGTTTTTGGAGCATAAAAGTAAAGAAAACGGCAAAGTCTTAATTTTCCATGCTGAGAACAGTACCTGACGGCGTCAAGAGAAAGATCCTGACGGCGTCAAGAGTAAAATCCATGACGACCCAGTGCAAACCTGACGGCGTCACAACAAGGGCGTCAAGAGTTAAATTGGTGACGGCCTGCATAAGGGGAATACATGACGGCGTCAGACCCAGATCTAGGCAGTCCGAAAAACTATTTGGCGGCGAGATGACGGCGTGAGACATTTGTTCTTGACGCCATCTATGACAACTAGCAAAATAGGGAGCCGTTTTAAAAACCCGCATTACATTAAAATTATAAATTTGGAATATTTGAAAAGTTTATTGTGATGAGATATTTTTCGAACGTTGGTACGTGATTTTTAATCGTACGATATTTATGGGAATCGATTATTTATTTATGGTTTGATTTGATTCGTTCGTGATGATTTATTTTGAGATCGTTATTTTGGCATTACATTGACTCCGGCACTAGGTTGACCTAACAATTTTAATTATATTTTGTTTTTGGATCGGATTTTATTATCTTTGGAACGGGTTCGGTTTGAGAAAGTCATTTGGTTATTTAAGTTTTGAGTTTGTTCCGTGTATTTACACCGGGCTACTTAAACCCTTACACCTCTTACCACTATTATTATTATTATTATCAAAATTCTTTTTAAAAAACAAAAGAGTAAACAAAAATCGTCCTTGTGGGTCTGCGTATTCCCACACAACACACACCATCACCAACACATTTCACCAACTCTCTCTCTCTCTTTATTTCAAACCATCGCCACCCCTTATTACCACCATAGCACCGCCACTGCCCCTCTTACAACGAAAATAACACCACCATCTTCACCATCTTTTCGCGATCTATCTTTTGGTACTAACCACGCGCGATTTGGACCACCCTAACACCCTATTCGAATCAATATCATCATGTTATCACCACTTCTACCATCTTTTCATATTGGGTTTTTGAAGGAAATCGGGTTTGGAGCTTATTTGAAGGTGAGTGGCCACGAGATTTGTTCGTGCGCCCCGATTCATACCCAAATCATGGGTATCTTGTTGTTTTCTTGATGGGTTTTGTAAAATAATGATGGGGAAATGAGGTTTTGACAATAATAATCCGTTTGGTATCTTGGGTTTTGGGTGTGACGCGAGTTTGGTACTCGATTCGTGGCTTTGGGTCGCGTTTGGTTTGGTTGTGGCTCGTATTGAGCTCGACCGAGACCCTAGGTCTCGGTGTGACCTTTCCTCGACTCGGTTGGGAGTCTTGGATATGTTGTGGTCCGATTATTATTGATTCTTGGTGTTGATTATTTCTACTTGATGTTTTGGTCGAATGTTTATTCTCGATTTGTTGTTGTTGTTGTCTTGATTCTCGGCCGACACCCCCACCCCCCCCCCCCCCCCGGTGGGCTGTTTTGGGTCGAGTGGCTCATTAGAGCTAGCCGAGACCAAGAGGTCTCGGGTGAGGTTAATTCTTGTGTTTTGTGGTCTAAATGTTGACCCGGGTTTGACTTGGTAGGTCGACCCGTATATATGGTATATTTTGTTTTGGTTAATATTGTGTTATTATTTCATGTTGTGGTATACGTTGGACCGAAGCTTTTGGACTTGGTTTACTTGTGTTTTGATATTATGGAGATGTGTTGTCGAATGTGGAATTGGGGACCGATTGTGAGACGGTCGATTAGATGACGGAGATAGGTTAGTTGGGTGCCGTAGTCGGACCCTCATGTTGTAGCACGTGGTTATGGGATTGATTTGGACGGAGTTGATTTATTATTGTGACTTGATTCTTATATTTGGACTTGGACTATGAGCCGAGAGTCATGACTCGGACATGTGACCAAATTCTATGACTCGATAAATATTTAAAAGTCAATATTAAAAATAATACTCGTAATACTATTATTAAGAATATAATCGTTTATATACGTATATAGACGTGTTAAACGTATATATAAATATATAAATGCGTATATTAATAATAAAACGATCACGAGTAAACTCTATAATAATATAACGATAGTTATTATGCTATGCAAATAGTATAATAAATGTCGAACTATTGTTATAAATAATAACTATATAAATAATGGCGAAATAATAAGTCGGGCGAATAATAATTAAAAACGTGATTTTTACAAATTTGGAAACTTATCGAGTTATACGAGTTGTGGTTCTTTAAAGTCCAAGTGGGCTTTATATTGTGACATTTGTGTTGTCACGGATATATGACGATTAATATAAACATTTTATATATCAAGTGACTTATTTAATCGACGGATTAGATCGAGTTATTTGACAAAATAAAATGAGTATATTAATGGGCATCGTATCCCACGACGCCCATAGGTTGTGGTATATGTTTTAGGGTAATAAATTACTAGATATCTCGTGGAATTTGGCCAATTCGACGATATATATAGGGAATTTATTGGACTACGATATATACCAAATAGAATTCTTTGTGCAATGTGCTTTAGGTTGGGTATAATTTTGGAACGATATATTACGTAAATAAATATGGGAGATTATCAAATCGACGGATATGATAAGCTTCGATAATTATTTAAATAATATGTTGGGCTAACATTATACCTATAATTGGTTTATTATTTTGCTTGTTGTGACTTTTTGGTTTGAGTTGTGTCGACCCTCCACCCATATGGATACCAAACGTCGGATTTCAAATTAATATGAAGTTAATTCGAGAAATGAATATTTTTGGAAAGTAAAATCGAATACGTTCGGGAATGGGAATATTTGATTTTGAGGAAATGATTTCTGAACGAGTTTGATATTGTTAGGAAGTGCCGAGTCTGTAGTCGTCGTTACGTGAGTTGCTTGAGTTGCTTACGTCTTTCTTCTATCGATTTCTTTTGAGAATTTCTTTGCTGGACTTGAGGTGAGTCATAGCCCCACTTTTTACTCTTGAACTTTGTTTTCAATACTTGGGGTGAGAAACGTGCAAATGTTTTATGTGGACTATTATCGCTTCGTTTATTTTAAAACTTGCTATGCTTATAGAACTAGGTAGGATTAAGCGAGGCCTAGTCCCGAACTAGGTAAGCTATTGATTTGGTTATTGAGTGAGGCCTAGACATGAGCTAGGTAAGCTATTGATTTGGTTATTGAGCGAGGCCTAGTCCCGAACTAGGTAAGCTATTGATTGGTTGTTGAGCGAGGCCTAGTCCCGAACTAGGTAAGCTATTGGATTGATTTTAGAGCGAGGCCTAGACTTGAGCTAGGTAAGCTATTGATTGGATTGATTTGAGCTATAGCGTGCACCTATAGGGATGATTTGATTTTGGTTGGATTATATTGGATGGATTATTTTGGTTGGATGATTGAGGCCTAGTCTAGCTAGCAAGCGTTTTGCGTATATGTCCACTATATTGAATTATGAATCTAAACCTATGATCTCACCAGCGAAAGCTAACTTTTAGCACGTTTTCTCAGGTATTTAAGTGATGCTCTATGGATGCTTGGGATTGGAGGCTTGGCAATGGCACCGGTTATGGATCTATATTTCTAAAACTCTGATAACTATTGTGGACCTATGTTTATTTCTTTTGGGCCTTACTTTGGATAATTCTTGGGATAAATGTAAACTTTAAAACCCGTTTTGGTTGTGTTTTCTTATGTTTACTTTATCTCGTTCTTTCATGACTTTGAATGGATACCAATCCCCGTAGCACCCCGAAAGCTTGTTGAGTCTTCTGCTGTACCAAATTTTGGGGGTGTTACAGATTGGTATCAGAACCAAGGTTATAGAGAACTAGGTAAATAGACACCTAAACTATAACCGTTTTTTATAGAAAACAATCCTCGACCATTGCCCGCCAGCCCACCAAGCCGAAGCATCATTGTTTATTATTGAGGTATTATGAGATTATTGAGATGATTATAGATTTGGGATTTCTTGAGATGATTTGAGGTTTTGAGGTTTATTGATTTAGAGATATGATGGCGTTTTGAGGAATTATATGCGTTTTTGAGGAATTATATGGCTAAATAGTTTTGCGAATGGTTTTAGTAATGCGGTATTTTAAATCTTTCTTGATTATATATGATTTGGATTTATATGATGATTTTTGGATTGGTATTTTGAGTTCGCGGTTTAGTTGTTTTGAAACACTTACACCTACCCTACGCCGTTGTCACAGACTATGGCCTCCCGTACGCCTGATGTTGTTGAGGATATTCTTACTACACCGGTATTGCTAGCACAGTTCACCTTACCAAGTTGCCATGCATGCAGCTACTGTGACACCGACAGGTTCTACTTCAGCACCACCTGCTGCATCTACGCAGGGACCCTCATCTTCTCTAGGGCTCCCTGGTACATCGAGGCAGCTTACTCTTCATCAGGATTTGGCTCGTATGGCTCCGCGTTTTGCCCACCGAGCTACGACACGTATGTCGGTACGCCCTACTTCACCACCTTTACAGATTGATGCTCACTCTTTTCTGTCTGAGGCGCCACCTGCATCATTGCGTCGTCATTCTAGATAACCTACCCCTTCGCCACATGGTTCACCTATTAGGAGACGACGATTGATGATGTACTCTTCTGATGAGGAGGAGGAGTACGAGGGTGAGGATGAGGCTGATGACCCTCAGGAGGCTGAGCAGGGTGATGATGATGACCCTGAGGAGGAGGATGACCCTCAGGAGGAGGAGATGCCTGATGATGATGATCTATTAGTGCCGCCAGCTCAGGCTGAGGAGCCTGATTGGCCTATACATCCGATTGAGCCTGATTCACCTTATCATCCGTTTTTGGTTGAGTTGCCACCTGGTAGTCCCGATGAGTCGGATGCACCTTCTGAGGTTTCTGCTGAGCATGCAAAGTTAGGTGAGATTGGTAGGTTGTGGGCTCAGATTACTAATCTTGGTGAGAGATTTGCATGTATATCTGATCGACTTGAGAGGGTTATTGGAGAGTTCATAGCGGATCTGAGAGTTGATATGACTGTGGTTGTGGGCAGGACTACTGAGATGAGGAGAGTTTTGATGGAGGTTCATGAGCATATCGAGAGTTTACAGCGAGGTTTTGTTACAGCTCGAGAGGCCGACCGCAAGCTATGGCAAAGGAATGCCGAGCTGGAGAAGGAGGTGGCTGACCTCAAGAGAGACCGAGACACCCATAGTGTGGAGTTAGGATCATTATGGAGAGATCTTGATGACTTGAGGCAGGAGTTGAGGAGCCTCCGCCAGCAACGTGGCTAGACGTTTGAGCTATGTTATCTTGTTGCTTTCTTAACCGAGGAGTGTTCGGTTAGAAAAGCTAGTTATCTTATTTTGATGTATTTTCTGTTGATTACTCGTCTCATTGGAACGATTGTTATCTTTGTGTTTTCGGTAGTTGGAACAATGTTGGATCTTTATTGTATGGTTGATGGTTATTATTTTATGGTATTATGTGGTTGTTGGATATCATGGAAATTGAGTTCCTATGCGCCTTATTGATGTCTTGTGGTGTATTGTTGATATTCTTTCCATGACTTGGCTTCGTTGATTTAATTCTTGTTGAGCATATGATAAGTTCTATCGGAGACTCACGAACTTGTATGATGTTTCAGATCAATGGCCCCACGAAGAAACCCTGTTAGAGTTACCAGAATTGGACCTGCAACGACTACCCCTGGTCGTCGAGGACGCCGTCCTACTCGAAATGTTGAGACCCCTACTCCTGATAACCTGGACACTACTAACCGCAACAACAGGAATCAAAATGTTGATGTTCAGGGAGACAATGATCATGTTCCACTTAATGCACCTACTGTGGATCAAGAAATGATCAATCAACTTGTGGAGCAACGAGTTGCTGAGCTACTAGCTGAGTTAAATCATTCCAACAACTCTGCTGGAACATTTCCACCTGTCCGTGCTAATGGAAGTCACTACAAGGAGTTTAAGATTTGTGGACCTATTGAGTTTGGTGGAACTGAAGGAGTGGTTTACTTGGTTATGTGGATTGAGAAGACTGAGTCAGTGTTTAATGTCAGTGGTTGTGCGGAGAATGCGAAGGTAAAGTTTGCTTCTTTTACTTTCAAGGATGAAGCTTTAACTTGGTGGAACAATTACCGTAACTCGGTTGGGAGTGATGTGGCTTATGCTATGACTTGGGAGCAATTTAAGTCTTTGCTGATTCAGACTTACTGCCCAAGGAATGAGATTAAGAAGCTGGAGATTGAGTTCTGGAACCATAAGGTGAAAGGTACCGATACGGCAACTTACAATCGCCGTTATCGAGAGTTAGCCTTACTTTGTCCCGATATGGTTAGGACTGAGACTCAAAGGATTGAGAAGTATACCGATGGGTTGCCGGTAGCTACAAGGAACGATGTGGTTTCTGCTAAGCCTGCAAACATTCATGAGGCTATCACTATCGCTCAACAATTGATGGACTCTTTGGCATTGGAAGAAGCTGAGAAAGACAAGAATGGATAGAGGAAGAGGGATGATCACTCTAAGGGTAATGATCGTCGAAACAAGCGACAAACAACTACTAGAGCTTATGCTATGGGAGATGGAGATAAGAAGAACTACAATGGGGATGCACCCAAATGTAATCGATGTTATAAACATCATTCTGGTCGATGTACTGTGATGTGCAAGAATTGCTCTAGGATGGGGCACATAGCTAAGGATTGTAGAGCTCGACCACTTGCTATGGTTCAAGCTACTCCTAAAACTATGAGCAAGGCAAATGTTACTTGCTATGGATGTGGAAAGAAGGGACATTATCGGAATGAGTGTAGGGAATCGTGGAACCGAGGAAATCAAGGATCGGGTGGTAATGGGTACAACAATGGAAACCGTGGAGCTGGAGGAAATCGTGGACGACAAGACAATGGGGACCAACGTGTGGAAGCTGGAGGTGCTCATGGGAGAGTGTATGCACTTGGGAACGAGAGGGGAGAAGATCCGAACGTCGTTACTGGTACGTTCCTTCTCAATAATCGTTATGCTTCCATACTATTTGATACTGGTGCCAATAAGAGTTTTGTGTCCACTAAGTTTGCACCCTTGCTAGAGAAACCCCCGATGGCCTTAGGAATTGGTTATGTTGTAGAGTTAGCTAATGGGAACATAGAGAGAATTAGGACTATCATTCGCGGTTGCACGTTGAACTTTCTGAATCGCCCTTTCAACATAGATCTTCTACCCGTCACATTAGGAAGTTTTGATGTCATTATTGGTATGGATTGGTTGTCGAAGTATCGTGCCCATATAATTTGCGATGAGAAGATTGTGTGTGTGCCATACGGCAAGGAGATTCTGAACATACCAGGAGATAGAAAGGATTTTAGAGGCCCATCTAGATTAGCGGTCATATCTTACACTAAGTTACCGAAGCTAATGGAAAAAGGAAGTTGCCTTTTCTTAGCTCAAATTTCTGAGAAAGGAGGGAAGGAGAAAAAGGAAAGGTGCATTGGAGATGTACCTATAGTTCGTGATTTTTCGGATGTGTTTCCCGATGATTTGCCGGGAATTCCGCCTACTAGACAAGTGGAATTTCAAATTGAGTTGATACCTGGTGCTGCACCTGTAGCACGAGCGCCTTATCGTCTTGCACCTACTGAATTGGAAGAGTTGTCGAAACAATTAGCGGAGTTAGCCGAAAAGGGATTCATAAGACCAAGTTCTTCACCTTGGGGAGCCCCGGTCTTATTCGTGAAGAAGAAGGATGGATCGTTTCGCATGTGTATTGATTATCGAGAATTGAACAAGTTAACGGTAAAGAATAGATACCCGTTACCGAGGATCGACGATCTGTTCGATCAGCTTCAAGGATCGAGTGTGTATTCGAAGATCGATTTGAGATCGGGATATCATCAGCTTCGAGTTCGCGAGGAAGATATTCCGAAAATGGCTTTTAGAACCCGTTACGGGCATTACGAGTTTCAGGTGATGCCGTTTGGGTTGACTAACGCACCGGCAGTATTCATGGACCTCATGAATCGGGTGTGTAAGCCTTACTTAGATAAGTTTGTGATTGTGTTCATCGATGACATTCTAATTTATTCGAAGAGTGAGAAGGAGCATGGAGAGCATCTAAGACTTATCTTAGAATTGCTCAGGAAGGAGAAACTGTATGCCAAGTTTTCGAAATGTGAATTTTGGATTCCGACGGTACAATTTCTGGGTCATGTGATTGATAGACAAGGAGTTCATGTGGACCCTGCTAAGATTGAAGCGATTAAAGATTGGGCTGCACCTACGACCCCAACAGAAGTTCGTCAATTTTTGGGTTTAGCCGGTTATTACCGAAGGTTCATTGAGGGATTTTCGAAGATAGCAAAACCGTTGACCAAATTGACTCAAAAGAGTGTTAAGTATGAATGGGGACATAAGGAAGAGGAAGCATTTCAGTTACTTAAGGAAATGTTGTGTAGTGCTCCTATCTTAGCGTTACCTGAAGGTAACGAGGACTTCGTCGTCTATTGTGACGCTTCTCATAAAGGTTTAGGAGCGGTGTTGATGCAACGAGAGAAAGTGATAGCTTATGCTTCCCGACAGCTCAAGAAGCACGAGAAGGACTACACCACCCATGATTTGGAGTTAGGTGCTGTGGTTTTTGCTTTGAGAATATGGAGACATTACTTGTATGGAACCAAGTGTGTAGTGTTTACTGACCACAAAAGTCTGCAACACATTTTGAACCAAAAAGAGCTTAACATGAGACAGCGACGTTGGATTGAGTTGCTAAGCGATTATGATTGTGAAATTCGCTACCATCCGGGTAAAGCAAACGTTGTTGTTGATGCTCTTAGTCGAAAGGAGAGAATTCCACCGTTACGAGTTAGGTCATTAGGAATGACTATCGTATCGCCATTACCATCTCAAATATTAGAAGCTCAAACGGAAGCGTTGAAAGCAGAGAATCGAGCTGCTGAGAACATATTTGGGATGGCAGAAAATGAGAAGGGATTTGTTAAGCGTTTTGATTGAGTATTATGTTTTGGAGAGCGAAGTTGGGTACCATTGTATGGAGGAATTCGAGAGTTGATTATGCATGAGTCGCATAAGTCAAGATACTCTATTCATCCTGGGTCTGACAAGATGTACCAGGATTTGAAAAAGTTATATTGGTGGCCAAATATGAAGGCAGATATAGCGTTGTATGTTAGTAAGTGTTTGACTTGCTCTAAGGTTAAAGCAGAACATCAAAGACCTTCAGGATTATTGACGCAGCCAGAACTCCCGATATGGAAATGGGAGCGGATTACGATGGACTTTATTACCAAATTACCAAAGACAGCTAGCGGTTGCGACACTATATGGGTAATTGTGGATCGTTTAACTAAGTCTGCTCATTTCCTGGCGATTAGTGAAGATGATAGTGTTAACAAACTTGCGAGGTTGTATGTGAAGGAGATTGTTTCTCGTCATGGAGTTCCGATATCGATTATTTCTGATCGCGACAGCCGCTTCACATCAGCATTGTGGCGATCACTTCAAACCGCTTTGGGGACGAGACTTGATATGAGTACTGCATATCACCCCCAAACCGATGGTCAAAGTGAGAGAACTATTCAGACTTTGGAGGATATGCTTCGTGCATGCATCATAGACTTTGGTAAAGGCTGGGAGAAATATCTACCCCTTGCGGAGTTCTCCTACAACAATAGCTACCACACAAGTCTTAAGGCTGCACCATTTGAAGCTTTGTATGGTCGTAAATGTCGTTCACCTATTGGTTGGGCAGAAGTTGGAGATAGCCAACTCACAGGCCCTGAGCTTATTTTGGAAACTACTGAGAAGGTAACGCAAATTCAAGATCGACTGCAAGCCGCTAGAGATAGGCAGAAAAGCTACGCCGATCAGAGGCGTAAACCCCTAGAATTCCAGGTTGGAGACAAAGTGATGTTGAAAGTCTCGCCTTGGAAGGGTGTGATACGTTTTGGGAAACGTGGGAAACTAAATCCCCGCTACATTGGACCATTTCTTATCTTGGAAATAATTGGGCCCGTAGCTTATCGATTAGAATTGCCAATGGAATTCAACAAAGTTCATGATGTGTTTCATGTTAGCAATCTGAAGAAATGCCTTTCGGAGGAAACGCCAGTTATACCAATCAAGGATATTCATGTGGATGAGAGTTTGAATTTTTGAAATAATGGATAGAGAGATTAAACGACTTAAGAGAAGTCGTATTCCGCGCATCAAAGTTCGTTGGAATTCGCGGCATGGACCGGAATTCACGTGGGAACGTGAGGATGAGTTTCGAAAGAGATATCCGAAGCTTTTTACTTCTTAGATGGGTTGTTCCGAGAGAAACTCGGGACGGGTTTCTTCTGAGGCTGGGAGGATGTGACAACTGGCAAAATAGGGAGCCGTTTTAAAAACCCGCATTACATTAAAATTATAAATTTGGAATATTTGAAAAGTTTATTGTGACGAGATATTTTACAAACGTTGGTACGTGATTTTTAATCGTACGATATTTATGGGAATCGATTATTTATTTATGGTTTGATTTGATTCGTTCGTGATGATTTATTTTGAGATCGTTATTTTGGCACTACATTGACTCCGGCACTAGGTTGACCTAACAATTTTAATTATATTTTGTTTTTGGATCGGATTTTATTATCTTTGGAACGGGTTCGGTTTGAGAAAGTCATTTGGTTATTTAAGTTTCGGGTTTGGTCCGTGTATTTACACCGGGCTACTTAAACCCTTACACCTCTTACCACTATTATTATTATTATTATTATTATCAAAATTCTTTTAAAAAAAAAAAGAGTAAACAAAAATCGTCCTTGTGGGTCTGCGTATTCCCACACAACACACACCATCACCAACACATTTCACCAACTCTCTCTCTCTCTTTATTTCAAACCATCGCCGCCCCTTATTACCACCATAGCACCGCCACCGCCCCTCTTACAACGAAAATAACACCACCATCTTTTCGCGATCTATCTTTTGGTACTAACCACGCGCGATTTGGACCACCCTAACACCCTATTCGAATCAATATCATCACGTTATCACCACTTCTACCATCTTTTCATATTGGGTTTTTGAAGGAAATCGGGTTTGGAGCTTATTTGAAGGTGAGTGGCCACGAGATTTGTTCGTGCGCCCCGATTCATACCCAAATCATGGGTATCTTGTTGTTTTCTTGATGGGTTTTGTAAAATAATGATGGGGAAATGAGGTTTTGACAATAATAATCCGTTTGGTATCTTGGGTTTTGGGTGTGACGTGAGTTTGGTACTCGATTCGTGGCTTTGGGTCGCGTTTGGTTTGGTTGTGGCTCGTATTGAGCTCGACCGAGACCCTAGGTCTCGGTGTGACCTTTCCTCGACTCGGTTAGGAGTCTTGGATATGTTGTGGTCCGATTATTATTGATTCTTGGTGTTGATTATTGCTACTTGATGTTTTGGTCGAATGGTTATTCTCGATTTGTTGTTGTTGTCGTCTTGATTCTCGGCCGACACCACCCCCCCCCCCCCCGTGGGCTGTTTTGGGTCGAGTGGCTCATTAGAGCTAGCCGAGACCAAGAGGTCTCGGGTGAGGTTAATTCTTGTGTTTTGTGGTCTAAATGTTGACCCGGGTTTGACTTGGTAGGTCGACCCGTATATATGGTATATTTTGTTTTGGTTAATATTGTGTTATTATTTCATGTTGTGGTATACGTTGGACCGAAGCTTTTGGACTTGGTTTACTTGTGTTTTGATATTATGGAGATGTGTTGTCGAATGTGGAATTGGGGACCGATTGTGAGACGGTCGATTAGATGACGGAGATAGGTTAGTTGGGTGCCGTAGTCGGACCCTCATGTTGTAGCACGTGGTTATGGGATTGATTTGGACGGAGTTGATTTATTATTGTGACTTGATTCTTATATTTGGACTTGGACTATGAGCCGAGAGTCATGACTCGGACATGTGACCAAATTCTATGACTCGATAAATATTTAAAAGTCAATATTAAAAATAATACTCGTAATACTATTATTAAGAATATAATCGTTTATATACGTATATAGACGTGTTAAACGTATATATAAATATATAAATGCGTATATTAATAATAAAACGATCACGAGTAAACTCTATAATAATATAACGATAGTTATTATGCTATGCAAATAGTATAATAAATGTCGGACTATTGTTATAAATAATAACTATATAAATAATGGCGAAATAATAGGTCGGGCGAATAATAATTAAAAACGTGATTTTTACAAATTTGGAAACTTATCGAGTTATACGAGTTGTGGTTCTTTAAAGTCCAAGTGGGCTTTATATTGTGACATTTGTGTTGTCACGGATATATGACGATTAATATAAACATTTTATATATCAAGTGACTTATTTAATCGACGGATTAGATCGAGTTATTTGACAATATAAAATGAGTATATTAATGGGCATCGTATCCCACGACGCCCATAGGTTGTGGTATATGTTTTAGGGTAATAAATTACTAGGTATCTCGTGGAATTTGGCCGATTCGACGATATATATAGGGAATTTATTGGACTACGATATATACCAAATAGAATTCTTTGTGCAATGTGCTTTAGGTTGGGTATAATTTTGGAAGGACATATTACGTAAATAAATATGGGAGATTATCAAATCGACGGATATGATAAGCTTCGATAATTATTTAAATAATATGTTGGGCTAACATTAGACCTATAATTGGTTTATTATTTTGCTTGTTGTGGCTTTTTGGTTTGAGTTGTGTCGACCCTCCACCCATATGGATACCAAACGTCGGATTTCAAATTAATATGAAGTTAATTCGAGAAATGGATATTTTTGGAAAGTAAAATGGAATACGTTCGGGAATGGGAATATTTGATTTTGAGGAAATGATTTCTGAACGAGTTTGATATTGTTAGGAAGTGTCGAGTCTGTAGTCGCCGTTACGTGAGTTGCTTGAGTTGCTTACGTCTTTCTTCTATCGATTTCTTTTGAGAATTTCTTTGCTGGACTTGAGGTGAGTCATAGCCCCAGTTTTTACTCTTGAACTTTGTTTTCAATACTTGGGGTGAGAAACGTGCAAATGTTTTATGTGGACTATTATCGCTTCGTTTATTTTATAACTTGCTATGCTTATAGAACTAGGTAGGATTAAGCGAGGCCTAGTCCCAAACTAGGTAAGCTATTGATTTGGTTATTGAGCGAGGCCTAGACATGAGCTAGGTAAGCTATTGATTTGGTTATTGAGCGAGGCCTAGTCCTGAACTAGGTAAGCTATTGATTGGTTGTTGAGCGAGGCCTAGTCCCGAACTAGGTAAGCTATTGGATTGATTTTAGAGCGAGGCCTAGACTTGAGCTAGGTAAGCTATTGATTGGATTGATTTGAGCTATAGCGTGCACCTATAGGGATGATTTGATTTTGGTTGGATTATATTGGATGGATTATTTTGGTTGGATGATTGAGGCCTAGTCTAGCTAGCAAGCGTTTTGCGTATATGTCCACTATATTGAATTATGAATCTAAACCTATGATCTCACCAGCGAAAGCTGACTTTTAGCACGTTTTCTCAGGTATTTAAGTGATGCTCTATGGATGCTTGGGATTGGAGGCTTGGCAATGGCACCGGTTATGGATCTATATTTCTAAAACTCTGATAACTATTGTGGACCTATGTTTATTTCTTTTGGGCCTTACTTTGGATAATTCTTGGGATAAATGTAAACTTTAAAACCCGTTTTGGTTGTGTTTTCTTATGTTTACTTTATCTCGTTCTTTCATGACTTTGAATGGATACCAATCCCCGTAGCACCCCGAAAGCTTGTTGAGTCTTCCGCTGTACCAAATTTTGGGGGTGTTACACCGTCACCTATCAAAATCTATATATAGTTTTCCATTTTTCATTCATTAGGGAGGAACTTGTGTGGAGAGTCTAGGGCCGAACTTTGTAAACCCTAGGTCATATTTTACAGTGTTTTCAAGGGTTTTCACCCCTTGAATCCTTTCATATTCAATTAAGATAAGTTTTCTCTTAATTCATTCAATATGTCTATGTGTTGTTTGATTATATCTTATGCTTGTCTTAATTCCAACATGTTAGGCTAGATCTATCTTGTGTTTGCTTGGATCTAATGAAACCTAGATGTTAATTATGTGTTGATTACTTGTTTATGGTTGTATTGGATGAATGATTTCAATGTTAGGCTTAAGAAAACTGGCAGATCTCCATTGTGTAACATGCTTGAACGGCTTAGGAAACATGAACCGATGTGTACTAGGTTTTATTGGTTGTATTTAATGCATGAGCAAATTCTAGTGATCCCATGTTAGGAGCTTCTTAGCCGGCTCGACATAGGAGTGAAGTAGGCGCTCATAGGATTGGGGAAGTATGTACGCCACCCCATGAATGGTATTAAGGAATACAATCCGTCATCCACGCAACTATAACAAGTAATTAACGTGTAAAAGATATCTAGGGAGTAGTGAAATATAAGTAAACACAATTCTCCCACATATTGCTCACAACTTTAGTATAATTTAGATTTATCTTCATTTTCGTATTTTATTTTGATTGCATCTTAGCATTGGGTTAGTTGACTAGCAACTAATTCCGCCCAAATCCTTTAAACCCGAGATTTTTAATTGCTTTCATAAAAATATAAAAATACAAAAAGAATCATCCCTCATCTCTAGACCTAGTCTTTAGGTTTTCTAATCCTGGCGACACTATTCCTAGCTGAACGATCAATCCCCCGGTACTTATCATTATACTATACTACATCGATCAGGTACACTGCCTGGTGGGGGTTGTAAGCTTCTCGAGATCCCTCGAGAGGTAAAGCCTGGTGCAAACCCCACGCATCAATTGGTAAAGTTTGAAGGGCAGGATTTCTGTCGCTGGCAAAAGAAGATGCATTTTCTTCTTACCACCCTGAAAGTTGTGTATGTTCTGAGTACACCCACTCCCGAACGGAACGACAATGAAACGTTGGAACAGACTAGGAAAAGGATGAAGTGGGAGAACGACGACTACATATGCCATGGTCACATTCTAAACGGTATGTCTGATTCCCTCTTTGATGCCTATCAAAACGCTGAATCTGCAAAAGCACTATGGGAGTCCCTAGAATCCAAATACATGGCAGAAGATGCTTCTGCAACGAAGTTTCTTGTGGGTAATTTTATGAATTACAAAATGGTTGATACCCGGCCTGTCATGGAACAATTTCATGAGATGTTAAGGATTCTGGGACAGATTACCCAACACAATTTGTTGATGGATGAAGCCATCTCGGTTGCAGTTATTATTGATAAACTGCCCCCTTCCTGGAAAGAATTCAAACATGGTTTGAAACATAAAAAGGAAGATTCAAATTTGGTTCAACTCGGTAGTCATCTACGAATTGAGGAAGGATTAAGAAATCAGGAACTTGATAATAATCCTAAAGGAAAGAACCAAATTGGATCATCTTCTGTTAACATGGTTGAGGGTGATGGAGCCAAAAATTCAAACAACAATAAGAATAAACGAAAGTTCAAAAGTGGCGATGATAAATTTGCCAACAAGAAAACTACTCTTACTTGTTGGAAATGTAACAAGCCTGGTCATATGAAGAAGGATTGTCGCTCTCGTAAGGACAATAAAGGCGCTGGTGCAAGTGGGTCTAAGGATCCTGAAAAGCAACAAGGTTATAATTCTGATTCTATACAGAATTTTGATAATGTTTTACATTATGTTTCTATTATTTCTGATGCATTTTATGTTCAGGATGATGACGTTGCTTGGTGGGTTGATTTGGGTGCAACAAGTCATGTTTGCAAGGATCTTCGTTGGTTTCAAGTCTGTAAATCAATTGAAGATGGATCATTTGTAAAGATGGGAAACGTTGCAACTGAACCAATCAAAGGAATAGGGTGTGTTTTATTGACTTTCACTTCTGGAAAAACTTTATGTTTAGATAATGTATTGTATGCTAGACTAGGACAAGTATATCTTGTCAAGACATGGTTCATTTGTTGGATTTGGTTATGTATGTAATGGAATGATTAGATTAAATTTGAATTATCCTTTGTTTAATGCTTCTGCTTGTATGATTACTTCTAGTAATAGCAATACTTTAAGTAAATCTGAATTATGGCATGCTAGACTAGGACATGTTCATTACAAGAGAATGAAAGATATGTCTAAAATGAGTTTAATACCTGCTTTTGACATGACACATGAAAGTTGTAAGACTTGTATGTTAACAAAAACCACTAGACAACCTTTTAAAGGTGTGAATCGGGAAAGCAAAGTATTAGATCTCATACATAGTGATTTATGTGATTTTCATGCCAATCCTTCACTAGGACATAATAAGTAAGTAATTACTTTTATTGATGATGCTTCTAGATATTGTTATGTCTATCTATTGCATGCTAAACATGAAGCTCTTGATAAATTTAAAATTTATAAACAAGAAGTAGAACTTCAAAAACAAGATTTGCTAAAAGTATTGCGTACTGATAGAGGTGGTGAGTATTATGATCCAGTTTATTTCCAATCAACCGGAATAATACATCAAACCATGGCTCCTTACATACCACAACAAAATGGGGTGGCTGAAAGGAAGAATAGGACCTTAAAATAAATGGTGAATTCCATGTTATCCTATTCTGGACTCAGTGAAGGATTTTAAGGTGAGGCTATGTTGACAGCATGTTATATTTTGAATAGAACTCCAAATAAAAATAGTAAACAAACGCCTTATGAAATTTGGACCAAGAAGGTACCAAATTTGACTTATTTGAGGGTTTGAGGCTGTAGAGTGGTGGTAAGGTTAACTGAGCCTAAAATGAAAAATCTTGGTGAAAAAGGTATAGATTGCATCTTCATTGGGTATGCTGAGCATTCCAAGGGTTATAGGTTTTATGTTATAGAACCTAATGATTATGTGTCGGTGAACTCTATAATAGAGTCAAGAGACGCTATATTTGATGAAGAGCGGTTCACGTCTATACCTAGACCAAGAGGTATGGTTCAGTCATCTTCAAGTAAAACAGTTGAAGATGAGATTGAAGTACCTGGTCCATCTATTCCTAGAAAAAGCACAAGAACAAGAAAAGCTAAGTCTTTTGGTTCTGATTTTCAACTTTATTTAGTTGAAGGAACAAGAGATAAGACTTTATCACAATGTGAATTTTGTTTCATTATTGAGGAGGATCCAAAGACCTTGAATGAAGCAATGGCTTCTAGGGATGTTTCCTTTTGGAAAGAAGCAATTCAAAGTGAGATTGATTCCATCATGCATAATGATACTTGGGAATTAACTGATTTACCTCCTGGATGCAAGGCATTAGGATGTAAATGGATCCTTAAAAGGAAAATGAAAGTGGATGGAAGCATAGATAAATATAAAGCCAGATTGGTTATCCAAGGCTTTAGACAAAAGGAGGGAATTGACTTCTTTGATACTTATGCTCCTGTTGCTAGGATTTCCACTATTAGATTGTTGTTAGCTCTTGCAGCTATACATGATCTAGTTATTCACCAAATGGATGTGAAAACTGCATTCTTAAATGGTGATTTGGATGAGGAAATTTACATGAAACAACCTGAAGGGTTTGTGATGCCTGGACATGAAAGCAAGGCATGTAAATTGAAGAAATCATTGTATGGTCTTAAACAAGTGATGAGGCGAAAAATGAACCACTTTTAGGGGGTCATTTAAGCCCGGAATTGAATTTATTTGATCAAATATTGCCCTAAATCATTCCTTTTGTGATTTTAGGTACTTTGGGGGTGAATTCTGGAAAAGAAGGCATTTTGGACGTTTTTGGAGCATAAAAGTGAAGAAAACGGCAAAGACTTAATTTTCCTTGCTGGGAACAGTGGATGACGGCGTCAAGAAGAAAATCTTGACGGCGTCAAGAGTAAAAGTGGTGACGGCCCAGAAGAAACGTGAAGGCGTCACCCAAGGCCGTCACGTGTTAACTTGTCAAAACTTGCGCTCGGAGTAGCTGATATTGTTTTGGTCATAACTTTTGCATACGAACTCGGATTTAGGTGATTCAAAAGCCCACGCGAAGAGGACGAAGAGATCTAAAATTTGGTGAAAAAATGGTCATGATGGTGTCAAGAGTAACGGGCTGACGCCGTCAAGATGGGCCGGGCAGAAATAAGCCTATAAATATAACATCATAACTTCACTTTTTGGAAGCTCTAAACCCTAAGGTCGATTCCTGGGTTTAGGTGGGTGTTTTTCCAGCAACTTATAGGGTTTCAATCACTCCATAAACATCATGTATAGGTTTGATGATTCTATCTTAATCATGTTTTCCATTATCATTGTTGTTTGCTCTTCTTTGATGATGATTTGCTAATTCACCTTGTGTCTACATATGATTATGTGAAACTTGTATATAATTGATTAGATCTCATTGATTTCTTGTTGATGTTGTGTCTATCTCCATCAATGAGGGGCTTGTTGATGTGTGTGTCTATCTCCATCAATTAAGGCGTGACAACTTCAATAGATCTAGTTGGTTTAGTTTATAATTCTTGTTTCCTATTGATTCTTGTTTTGATTGAATGAATTCGATGTTAGGCTTAAGAAAACTGGCAGACTTCCATAGGGTAACATGCTTGAACGTCTTAAGAAACATGAACCGATGTGTACTAGGTTTTTATGGTTGTATTTAATGCATGAGCGAATTCTAGTGATCCCATGTTAGGAGCTTCTTAGCCGGCTCGACATAGGAGTGAAGTAGGAGCTTATAGGATTGGGGAAGTAAGTACGCCACCCCATGAATGGTATTAAGGAATACAACCCGTCAATTAAAACAAGGTTACAATTCAATAGATAGGATTGGATAGCTAGCAAGGAGTAACATATCATGGGTAGACATGCTTCACTTATCTTGTAGAACCCTAGTTTACTTTTCTTGTTAATTAGTTTAATTAGTAGCTTTTGGGTTAGTTGATTAGCAACTAATTCCGCCCACTCTCCCAATACCCTAGATTTTTACTTGCTTTTCATAAAATATAAAAACATAAAAAGAATCATCCTTCACCTTTAGACCTAGTTAGATTAATTTCAATCCTAACGACACTATTCCTAGCTGAACGATCAATCCCCCGGTACTTGTCACTATACTATACTACAACGATCAGGTACACTGCCTGGTGGGGGTTGTAAGCTTCTCGAGATCCCTCGAGAGGTAAAGCCTGGTGCAATCCCTACGCATCAACAAGCACCAAAACAATGGCATCAAAAGTTTGATGATGTGGTCTTGTCTAATGGTTTTTCTTTAACCAAGCTGACAAGTGTGTATATAGAAAATTTGATACTTCTGGTAAAGGAGTGATAATTTGCTTATATGTGGATGACATGTTGATCTTTGGTACTGACCAAGATCAAGTTGATAAGACAAAGGAATTCTTGTCATCTAATTTTGATATGAAAGATCTGGGGGAGGCTGAGGTGATTCTTGGTATTAGAATCAAACGAGGAAACAATGGTATCTCTATTTCTCAATCTCATTATATTGAGAAGATACTAACAAAGTTTAACTTTGATAATTGTTCTCCTGTTTATACTCCTGTAGATCCTACTGTGAAGTTTCGACCTAATACAGGAGCTCCAGTGAAACAATTAGAATACTCTAGAGCTATTGGATGTCTTATGTATGCCATGATTAGCACTAGACCAGATATAGCTTTTGCTGTAGGAAAGCTTAGTAGGTACACTAGCAATCCTAGTGCTCTACATTGGCAAGCTCTGGGTCTAGTATTTCAGTATTTGAAAGGAACCATGAATTATGGTTTGACATATAGTGGTTATCCTTCCGTTATAGAAGGTTATTCCGATGCGAGTTGGATTAATAATACGGAGGATCACTCGTCTACGAGTGGTTGGATATTCCTTCTTGGGGGAGGTGCTATTTGTTGGGCTTCAAAGAAATAGACTTGTATTACAAGCTCAACCATGGAGTTTGAATTTGTTGCATTAGCTGCAGCTGGTAATGAAGCTGAGTGGCTGAGAAATTTGGTTTATGAAATTCCTTTGTGGCCTAAACCGATATCTACCATTTCTATCAGATGTGATAGTGCTGCTACCTTGGCTAAAGCTTATAGTCAAGTGTACAATGGCAAGTCTAGACACTTAGGTGTTAGACATAGTATGATTCGTGAGCTTATCATGAATGGTGTGATATCTGTGGAGTTTGTAAAAACTCAACTGAATTTAGCCGACAATTTAATCAAAGGGTTAGCAAGAGATCTCGTACACAAGGCTGCTATTGGGATGGGTTTAAAGTCCACCTTATTAAATCCTTGTATCAAGATACCCAATTCCCATCTAATGTAATGTTAAATGCTGAATTCAATGAGGAAAGCTTGATATCTTTGGATTGGAACACATAATTACATCATCCCACGGTATGTGTTCAGTACTGCAAGATAAAGGAGGTTGAAATTATATTTCTTAATGGTTTTTTGACAAATTGAATGTGCAGGTGCAAGAGTAAAAAACCACCTATATAAGCATGAAGTTTAGCTGCTTCAAGAAGCTTGGGACTTGGCTTTGATATGCTTATTGAAGGATAGGACACAAGCTAGTAAAAAATAGTGTCAAGTGGAACATGTAAATGTGTAAACTGTTGTGTATATTATCTTCATGTATTCACTATGAATAGAAAGAGTTCAATCCTTTAGTGACACTCTGATATTAGAATATTTGAAATGCTAATGTACTAATGTGAAATTCAATCATCGCGACATTTCATTTATGCATCAGTTTGTTGTTTGTTATGAGTTTGTTTTAAGTTAATCAAGATTACACTTAAATGGGGGAGGAATGTTGGTGATTTTACATCACCAATATGATTTAAGTGTAATGGATTGACTTAGTTGACCAATGTGTAATCAGGATAAATGTTCAACAAGTCGGAGTTGTGCGGAGTGCACACTTGTATGACGTTATTGTGATTATAGCACCGAATCATGGGGGTTCGGGGGCAACGCCCCCGGTAGCGAGGTTCCAGGGGCGGCAGCCCTTGGTAGCAGGGTCCAAGGGGCGGCATTAAAAATAAAATTCCTAGTATTTTGGACATAGTGATTTATGTGTTAAAAACGCACTTCAAAATAAAATTTCCGGTATTTTGGACATTAATTTTACCCGTTAAAATTAACCGTTCGGTAGTTAAATAACTGCCAAGGGCAGTTACAACCGATTTGGGTTTGATTGGTCATATTCTGCATCTCTATTCTTGTTCAGTTTCATAACAATCAAAACACATTCTCTGTTCAAAATCTGAGTTTTATCCGATTAGAGATTTTGATAGAACCATCGAAATACTTCAATCTGATAGTGTTCACACGACTCTCAGATTACTGTGATCCAATAATTCTAACACAATAGACATAGAGTACAAAATAAAACACAATCAATATCGCAACAGTATTCAACAACATGAACAGCATCTGTGGGGGGGGGAATCTTTTCACCTTGTGTAATTACATGAATCGATATTAGCTAGAGCAGCATATTTTGACCATATATACAAAATTGGGCTAGTTGATTTCGGTATACTTATTGATTTGCTTTCTTATTTTATAGTGAAGAGTTGTTTCTTCAAATTGTGAACTACTCGGTACACTATAATTCCTCAAAAAAAAATCGTGTGGTGGTAAAACAAAGAAAAGTATGTTTACCCATTTAAACCCAAGCGTGTTTTCAATCTAACCTGTTTGACCCAGTTTTCAAGTGGCTTGTTTGACCTGAACTCGTTTGAACCCGAAACCATTTTGATTCTTTGCTCAAACCCGCTTCACTCACCCGTTTAGCCACTTCATTGTTAACTTTTTACTGCTAACCACCATGCTTTACTTGAAACAAATAAGATACAGGTTTGTAATTAAAATTGAAAGAGGAAGACAAATATAACTGTGCATGTTAGAAAATGAAAATGGAATCTTGGAGATAAAAGTAATCAGTTTAGTGGGCCCATATAATTCAACTGACCCATGTTTGCAAATGAAGAATAATACTGTATAACTCGGGTTTGCAAGCACTAAAGAAAATCAAACCATTTCAAAAAAATTCAAACGTCGATATAATGGCAACATGTATAAGCTTTGATATAATTAATCCCAAATTAAGAATTCACCATTAATATAGATATCTACATGAGGCTTCACATGATATTTTATTAAACTTGTTTTATTTGGTCTTGGTTGGTTTTCTTGTTATTTTTGTAACAAATTATCACAAACAGATTAGTGCCACGGGCAACTTTAACTTGGTTCGTTTTTAGACCCAATACGACCTTTCCTCAAATACCACCTCTTAGGCACTGTCTAGTTGTGTGCTTTTTACCAAATTATACATGCTTTGGCCACTTGAATAATTGCTACTACAAAGTCTCAACGTTTGAAATTGTATTGATGTGTTTTGGTCTGATAATGAACACATATGCCTCTATGCAGCTTTATATAGACTTCGATAACAAAGAATTGAACTAGATGGATATAAATTTGTGTAGAGCACATAACACTTGGAAAAAAGATCATGGAATAAATTTGAAGTCCCAAATTAGACGTTCGAAGACTCTCAAGTCTTTGCAATTTGTATTTATTGCATGTTCATCCAACTTGTGACATGTTTTGGTCCCAAATAAAGCAACTCATTCATAAGATAACGTGATACAAACAACACATCTATAAATTACATATAGTTTGGAAATATGATATTTTGATCTATCTAATTTAACTACTACATAAGCATTGATAGGATGAGAACATACATAAGCTTGACCTAACTAATCTCAAAACAAGAACTTGCCATCAATATAGATACAATTACATCAGGCTTCACGCAATATTAAACTCGTATCCTGATGTTAATTCTTTCCTTTTAGTTCAGTGTGGAGAATGGTTAAGAAAATATCCTGGTTTAACTAGATACAACACAAAGAATTCCAAAGCAAAGGTTTACATTTTAACAGCGTGGCGATGTTTTTTTTGCAAATATATAAGTAAAATTTTAAGACATGTGAACCAAATAAAGTTCAATTTTTGACAACATTTCTCTATATTAGAAAAGTGACTCGAAAATTGAACTCCCAGGTTTTATTACAATTTGGCACATATTGACTATATTCGGCCCAATACCATCCGAGCCTTGGTTGGTTTTCCTATTAATTTGTTATTGACATATTGTGTGATGTAAACAGTATTTTGTAACACATAATCACAAAAAAAAAATAATAAAAAAAAAAAAAAAAAAAAAAAAAAAAAAAAAAGTTAGTGTCACAAGCAACTTTAACTCCTGATTCATTTGTATACCCAATGTGACCTTTCCTCGAAGACCGCCTCTTAGGCAGTGTTCGCGATTGGTTGTCTAGTAGATCTACCAAATTATACATGCTTTGGCACTTGACTAAATGCTACTAAAAAAGTCTCGACATTTGAAAAATAAAGCCCTAAAGACTAAGTGATGTTATATGTCCAGCCAACTTGAGTGGGTGGTCCCAAATTGGTGTCTTATTTTTCCGTTCATTCAAAAATACAAAAAATGAATGTGTCCTATTTGTGGTAATAATCATGTATAATTGAAGTAAACATCCCAAATTAGACGTTAGGAGACTCGTGAGTCATAAAAACTTGAATTCATTAGACATCCTTTTGTATCTTTTGATATTTTTCAATAAGATAGGATATATATTTGTGTAGAGTATATCAAACTTAAAAGACTATAGACCATTGAATAAGTTATCCCAAATTAGATGTCCAAATCTTTTTCGGTCTTGGCAATTTGTGTTTATTAGATTTTCTTTTTCCATTTTGTGATATTTTCAGTGATATGCAGGGGCGGATCTATGGCATGGCTACCTATAGCAAGTGCCGCACATGGGTTCCCATGAGAAGTAATTTATCCTATGGTTCAATAGTTGTTTCTTGTGTGCTACCCACTTTATTTAGAAGCGATATAGTGGATAATTTTAGGGCGTACCTTGAAAACTAACCAGAAAACACCTTGGATCTAGTCGTAAATTGTAGCATGAAAGTGTAATGAAGTAGATGTAGTTTTTGTTGTTTTACACAAGATGAAGAGTATGTCACGTTTTTTGGGTAAAATAGTATGTCACGTTTTTGTTAGAGTGTCATGTGGGTTTAGTCGGTAGGCTAAGCAAAAATTTATTTTGTTTTTTTTTTTAAGTCTGTTCCATTTCCCTTAAAGTCTTGAACACATGATATTTTATTAATTAATCAAACTTAGAATTAAACAATTGTTGGACATGTTTTCAAGTGTTACGGCAGAAAATCATCTATTGTCATTACCTGTAAGTTTTATCTAATATTAAACAATCCGTCTTGTTTCTAATTTAAACACAAATGAGTACCGACTACTGGACCCATTTGGTTGTTGGGTCTTAGAACCGATAAGTTTACCGTGTTAACTAAATAAAGGAACTACCTTAGATTTGGTCATGAGTCCGCCACTGAATCCGAGTAGTTAAATTATCTGCCAGTTGTTAATTTTGCATTTAAATATGTATAGGTTAGAACGTGGGTAAAAAAATGTGTGCCACACATAAATACAATTTCAAGATTAAATGCATAACAAAGCAATTTGTATCATTCACATATTTTATGACCGGAAACATTTTCACCACTATTATGTAGTTTCTAAATTGGGCTTGTAAAACAACATACAAAAAGCATATCATAAGTGAATATATATCAAGACATGATCAAATAGGACTTTTTTTTATTATTATTATCAAGTACATTAAAAGTACTAAACAACTTCACAATGATTCACGAATTAAACTTGTTCCTTCTTGGGCTCGTTACCATTTTCCTCAACACTCATACACTTGTATCTCTTAGCACAATAAACATAGAGTACGAAATCAAACACAGTCAATATCGCAATAAGGAAATAAAATCCTTCCATATGACCATCATTTAAAATCTCCGGTATCCATCCAACTTCATCTCCCTTCGCGGTATTACTCATCACCATATGTACAAGAAGGCTGCTAACATAGTTTCCCAAAGAAATCGACGCCATACATAATGAGCTTCCAAAACTCTTGATCCCATCGGGTGCCTGGCTATTAAAAAATTCCAGCTGCCCAACATACATAAAAACCTCAGATGCACCAACAAGCACATATTGTGGCACTTGCCAAAATATGCTCATAGTGCTTGAATGCTTATCAGGAATTGACTTTTTAGCCTCTCGACCTCAGTGACTCCATTGGCAACCATTGCAAATAGTCCAATGATTAGCCCTACACCCATTCTTTGAAGCTCGGTTAACCCTTTGGGGTTTCCAATTAGTCTTCCGGCTAAGGTGACTAAGAACCTACAGTAAATTAATGTGCACATGAGGACACTAACTATGTCAAATACTGACATGCTTACCACCGGTAAATGGAAGTTTCCTATGTAAGCGTTCATGGCTGCACCTTGCTCGACGAATAATGATGCCATTTGAGTGAAAATGACCGAATATATGACTGTACATAGCCAAATTGGTAACATTCTTATTACACATTTGGCTTCTTCTACTTGTCACTGTGCATAATCTCCAATGATTTTGTGGGCAATTTGTGTTTATTAGATTTTCTTTTTCCATTTGGTGATATTTTTTAATGATATGTTTAACAGTTAAACCTATAACAAAGCAATTTGTATCATTAACATATTTTGTAGCATCTTTTATATATGGAAACATTTTCACCACTATTCTGTAGTTTCCAAATTTGGCTTGTAAAACAACATACAAAAAGCATATCATAAGTGAATATATATCAAGACATGATCAAATAGGACATTTTTTTATTATCAAGTTCGCTAAAAGTACTAAACAACTTCAAAATTCTTCATGAATTAAACTTGTTCCTTCTTGGGCTCGGTACCATTTTCCTCAACACTCATACACTTGTACCTCTTAGCACAATAAACATAGAGTACGAAATCAAACACAGTCAATATCGCAATAAGGAAATAAAATCGTTCCATATGACCATCATTTAAATTCTCCGGTATCCATCCAACTTCATCTCCCTTCGCGGTAATACTCATCACCATATGCACGAGAAGGCTGCTAACATAGTTTCCCAAAGAAATCGACGCCATACATAATGAGCTTCCAAAACTCTTGATCCCATCGGGTGCCTGGCTATTAAAAAACTCTAACTGCCCAACATACATAAAAACCTCAGAAGCACCAACAAGCACATATTGCGGCACTTGCCAAAATATGCTCATAGTGCTCGAATGCTTATCAGGAATTGACCGTTTTAGCCTCTCGACCTCAGTGACTCCAGCGGCAACCATTGCAAATAGTCCAATGATTAGCCCTACACCCATTCTTTGAAGCTCTGTTAACCCTTTGGGGTTTCCACTTAGTCTTCCGGCTAAGGGGACTAAGACCCTACGGTAAATTAATGTGCACATGAGAACACTTACTATGTCGAATACTGACATGCTTGCTGCTGGTAAATGGAAGTTTCCTATGTAAGCGTTCATGGCTGCACCTTGCTCGACGAATAATGATGCCATTTGAGTGAAAATGACCGAATATATGATTGTACATAGCCAAATTGGTAACATTCTTATTACACATTTAGCTTCTTCTACTTGTGTCACTGTGCATAATCGCCAATGATTTTGTGGGCCTGATAAGTCTCTCTCGGTGACAATCGCGGCTTTATCTAGGCACCTGAAACATTAAAATTTACAAGTAAATACTCAGTTACTAGTACTTTGATCTAAAACAGGTCAAATTAGTCAACACTAAAAATTGACTGTTTAAACTCGATTTGACTAGCTAGCCAACATTTTAATACTTACTTGAACTCCTCGCTATGAAGGATCTTTCGACTCCCTTTAATAGCCGATTCTACACCTCCAACTTCATACAATTGCTTCTCATCATAATCCCTCACCTTATATTTTCGACACGCAGCAACAAACACTTGAGCGACACGGGGCAAAGGATTTCCAGACGGCTTAACATACCGATAATGAAATGAACCACACAAAAAGGACAACAATGCTACAACCGTGGCACCCATAGACACCCAAAATCCTGTGGTCCAATGACCAATATCTTCATAATACACAAGAATCGTGTTTGAGAACAAAGATCCAATGTTGAGTGCAGCATAAAAGTATGCAAAAAAAGCCCCTTTAGACCCTTTGCCTTTGTATTTTGGGTCTGACTCGTCAAACTGGTCTGCACCAAGAGTGGCTAAAGTTGGCTGGTGCCCACCATATCCTAATGCAACCATGTATATCGATAAATAGAACAACATTGTTCCCTTTGTTGAGGGCGGTGTGCAGTATTTTACTCCATCCCCACATCCAGCCGGTTTCACTAGAAATTCATAAGATGTTAACGATAATAGCATCAAACCCTACAAAGCACAACACAGTATATGAAATTGTGTTAGAAATCAATAATTTGTATCTAAAATTGTTTTATATAATATCTATAAGTCAAATCTGCTAATCAAATTATATTAATTAGACTCGTTATTTCAAAAGCGTAAAGAGTTGTAGTTAGCAATTCAATACATTCCCTTATTCACATTTATATCTGCCATGTTTTTTTTTTTTTTTTTTTTTTTTTTTTTTTTAAAGTGTGTAGAACTCGCTTAAATGTTTTCGTATGCTTTAAAGTATACACCTTCAAGTTGCATACAGTATTATTTTTTGTGTTGTGTACGCCTAAGAGGTGATACATCTTTTAATTTGTTCAACCTCTTATGCAAACTATAAGGGTAAAAATACTTACCAAGGCTAAGATACCTTGAAAGACCGCACAAGTGAGATAACGGCCCCAATAAGAATCACTAAGGAAAGCTCCAAGAAGAGAGCACAAATATACGGTTCCAGTCCATTTGCTAACTGTATTAGCAGCATCCGCATTGCCTTGATCCATGACTCGAGTCAAGAACAAGACCAAGTTGACTCCAACCCCGAAGAATGCAAATGTTGCAAGGGATTGATTTGCTTCAAAAATATAACAAAGTTAAGGATTATTTGAAGTTAAGATATGATCTAATAAATACAAATGTGAATATGCATAAATTTGAAAAAAGATTATGTACCAAGAAGCAAAAATGCTGGACCCCAGCCTCCTATGTTTCGTTTTGATTTGCGTTGAACCTCTACTGGTTCTTCCTGCTATAATATGTACATGACACACAATTATAAGTATTCTATATACATTATATCAAACTATGTTGTCTACAGTTTATTATTGTTTTCTATCCGTATATTTAACAACCCTTATAGTACAAAAGGAAAATGGTCGGTTCTTTGGTGTTTCTAGGGACCGGTTTTACAGCCAATATGAGTGAGATAAATCGTATAACATCAATAATAAAGAGGCACTGACACACGATTAGAACAACCCTCATATTACTAATCATTATACAGCTTAATACATACAATTAGTCACTGTGGCTGTGAGGCATAGTGTGGTATTAGATGTAGATTCGTACGTGAATATTTGCTTTTCAGACGAAAAAAGTAATTGATTTGGTAAATAGTATTACATTTTAAAATAAAATCAAAAATATATTTTTGTATACGCTATCTAATACAGAGTATGTGCATTTATATAAAATATGATTCAGGTAAATATTTATTGTACATGATAATAGAATTGAGTAATCACAAGAAATTTGGAAATGGAAAATACTATTTTTTCTTAACAGTGAAAAGGGTTCTTGTTTTTTTTAAATAAAAAACGAATTCAAGTACCAATTTCGAGAATTAGAAGCTTAGAGTGCCTTTAATTGTATAAAAAAATCCTTTTAATTTTTTATGTCGATTTTGTAGGAAAAGGGGAGGGTTTTTATCCCTAGCTAGAAAGTGCTTTAAATTTAGAAAACGCAAGGGGGTGTAGAGAAATAAAAGAAAACTATAGGAAAAAGTAAATAGCTCTTTTCAAAGTGCTAGTTAAATTTTGAAAAATGAGATTTACATTCTTTTAAAAAAAAATCTCAAAAGTTTATGACTAAACGGGTTTTCAGCTTGTTCAATTTTTTATGAAAAAAGTTCCTAAAAAAATAGGGTGTTTTTCACAAACTAAACAACCCTTGACATCTTATGAACATTTTAAGTATAAGCTAACATGTATCATGCATACTTAGTACTTAAGAAAATATCAAGTTAAACAGAATAAAACTCTTACAATTACGGTGATCTCCAAGGGGACATTGTTTGAAGCCATTGAGACTTTTGATCAAGGATTCCTCTGCAAAAAATTAATTTCACCAAACTTGTTAGCATATTGAAATATATGAATATCATAACTCAAAAAGTAATTACACCAAAAAAAATATGTATATATCAAGTCTTGTTTAGTTTATCAAGTGTATTACCTTTTGTGAGAAATATAGTGACTGAGATACATAAAGTTGGTTTGAAGCATGAGAGTTAGGAATACACATAAATCATATTCAGTGATTAGGTATAAATTACCATATTTTATAGTTACCATACACATATAAAGAACATGATGAGTCTTACAAAAATTGAGAAATGAAAATGAAAATCTAATATAATGTAGCCAAATACATTCAATTTAACACTTCTCAAAAACATGTTACACACGACGTAAACGCATTTTTGTTACTTGGTGTGTTTTAAAAATAAATAACTTGCAAAAACATCTTAGTGCAAGATTAAGGTACATTAACTTTTGTAAATTTATCTTGTTGTTCACATCTACCTAATTATTACCTTCATTAGCAATAAAAATAAGCCATTACGAAACATTAGTATATGTTTAGGTAAAAACATATACTTTTGTTTGGTCAATTAAGTTTTAATCCAACAAATAACTCCATCATAAATTAAACAAGTTAGTTTATTGCATGACAAATCTTATATCTATCTTATTTGAATATTTGCTATACCGTAAAAACAACAATATGAGTTCATAAAAATTTCAAACCTCTTGTGAAACTTTGCGACGAAGAGGACAGGATTGGCTGATTCTGGTGACGGTGAGGAGGTCGTGTCGGTAAATCCAGGAGGAGACTCCGTTGCCTGTGAGATTAGCACTTGACGTCGACTTACAGAAAATTTATAAAAACTTATTGTCATTTACGTTGAAACACAGTCAGTGAATCCGATCGTAACGATCGAGCAGAATCTTGTTCCTTCAAAACTTATAACCCAAATATCCAAAACAAACAAAAACCAATAATCTTGACATGACAAAGATCTTAAATATAACTTTATTCAGGTGAAAAATGTTTCAACTTTTGATTGAAAGATGTAAAGTACTCTATTTAAGGAGATGACAGATTGTATAAAGTGTTAAGTGAGGGGATTAACAAGACTTTCACTTAAATAAGATTAAAGTTTCCGTAACAAACTCCTACTAGGACTCCAAATTTATCTCAAAAAGTTATAAACTAGTCTATTTTTAGGAAATATTTCTAACTTAAATCAGTCTTTTGTTTGAAGTTTGAACTCTTCAATGATTCGTGTCTATAAACATGATATAGTTTCTAAAAATAAAATTTTGTTTTTTACACTTCAAGTACTGTTAAAATGCAAAAATAACTTTATAACTTATCACAAAAAAATGTAATTTGTCTTGCTATGATAACTTATCTATTTTATTTTTGTCTTTTGTTATAATAACTTATAAAGATACCTATTGATAAGTTATTAGAGTTTTATATATTCTTAGTTTGAACTCATTTTCAGTTTCTGTATTTTAATGAGTTTCAAATATGGACCTAAAAATAGGTCTCGTTTACGTAAGTGGTATACACAACACTTACGCTTTCTCATATTTTTTGTTCTTGATACGTGTTAATTTGTTAAAACGTAACATGTGATATCATGTGAGAAAATCGTGTTCATAGCTCGTGTCATTTTGCTATTTCGATCCACTCGATTTTAATCCAAAACGAAATAAAGGAAATAGTTACTTCAAAGTCATCAGTTCCACCAAATTTAGTATATTTCTCGCTTATGGAATTAGTATGGCAAAGCATGTGAATGATAGGATTGTAAAGCTTCTATTTCAAGAAAAACTTAAGATTGTTGTTTAATCCCTCACCTGAAAATAAAATAGATAAGTTGACTCATACGTTAGTTTTGTCAAATTCAATATTTCATGATTATTGGCTATACCTCCGGTTGTAAGTTCAACAAATATGAAAATCTTAATTTGAGATTAAATAATATGTCAAATGAAATGACGAGTTGTATTGACACTCAAAGTAAACATGAATGTACTATATGTCATCATATAAAAATTTTAGCTAGTATCTTTTTTTCGCATAAGAAAAAATTGTTACATCAAAGTTATCATTTTATAAGTAGTAAATTGCAAAAATTGTCTTTATAGTTTGGTTAAATTGCAAGTTTCATCCCTAACCTTTCAAAAGTGCAAACACCGTCCCTGTGAAAAACTTTGAGTTGCATTTTTTGTCTCTGGGTTGCAGTTTTTGACAAGGGCATTTTAGTCATTTTATTTTGGACAGGGACGTAAACTTGAGTTTAGTTAGAGTGTTAGACCTCGATAAACAAGGTTAAAACTTTTAACTAGTTGAGTTCAAGCCAACTCTGACTCGACTCAAACCCATATTTTATCTTTCACAATATCTAATATTTCGTAATACCAAGACTTTTGTACCAATGGTACTCCATGTTTTATGAAAAGATTTCCAGTCAAATAATAGTGGGTTAAAATACTGTTTAAAACACGTAAGATAAATTTATGGTATATATAATGACTAAGGATCAAATGAGAAGAAAACTTAAAATGAGAAGGATGAGAAATAATTATAACTACATATTTGAGATGCATCGACTTGAATTAAATGCATCCCTAGTCTTTTAGATGCACCATAATATATTTTCTAGCAAAAAATTAGATGTATATACATATATTAGATGCATTTCATTAAGTTAGACGAATCCTACACATTTTTCGTCCTCTGCAGGTCAAATTTGTTGTTAGTAATATTTTGCATCGTTTTCACTTCAAAATCACTTTCGAAACTAATTGGGATGCATCTAAATGAATAGAGATGCATCTAAATTAAGTCGGTGCATCTCAAATGTGTGGTTATAATTATTTCTCATCCTTCTCATTTTAAGTTTTCTTCTCACTGGATCTTTACCCATATATAATTATATATCATAACAACATTGTTAATTACCTTTAAAAAAAAGTACTTTGTAATATCCACATATATTTTCAAGATTATTCACACGGAACTCGAATATTCAAGTCTTCGTTTACGCGAGCTTGAACTCAACCCGAATCCTAAGCTCATATCAAACTCGACTCGACTCGCTTACACCAAAACAGTACAATTCTACAATAAATCACCCAAGGCCCAAAGGTTCTTCTTTCGGGCTATATACAAAAACCCATTTATTGTATTCATTTCTTCACAAGCCCAATCCATAAAAACCAATCCCTTCTTTTATCTCCCTCACACAGTGACACACACAGACAGAGATCAAACCCTTTAAGCATTGGTGCTTACTTTTGCAATGTAAGTTCACTTGTATAAAGTTTTACTATACAATTCGTGAAATGAGTGTTGATATTTATAAATTATGTTGTACTAGATGGTTTTGTACTTTTCTTGAATTTATGGACTATGCTATGTTTTGGTTAAGTTATGTTACTGTAATGTTAGATATTCTTGATTTTTTCGCGCGAAATGTGATACTGCTTATTTTAGAGCAAGAGGGTTTTTGGTATTGTTTGTTATTTCTACTATACATAAGTTATAAGTACTTATTAACTATTTTAAGATATGCTTGTAAAAAAATGTAATTTTTAGTTTCATTTCGAATAGGCACTTTGGACTAAGCGTGTCTCCTCCTGTTTGCTGAAAGCAGCTTATTTTGGCTCAGATAAGCAGAAGCAGTTTGGGTTGTCCGAACACTCAAACTGCTTATCTACTTTAATATAAGCAGTTGAGCAGGAGAAAAAAAGCAATCTGAAGTATCCTTTAAATAAGCACATTACAATGAACGGATAGGTATATGCTTATTTTCAGAGTAGATAAGCAGTTTAAAGTAATCAATCCTGAAACCCCTACTATTAGTGTCAAATGTTGAAGAAATTGTCAAATTGGGTTGGTATAATTATACGAATATCACGAGTTTCTGAAAAGTCATAATGCAGTCAGCTCCATATAGTTTTCTTTGTTTTTTCATCTTAAGCAAAAATTCAACTTCAGTTTCTGTTTCTTTGTTAGATTGCATATACCGAAAATGATGGCGATTGGTGCTTCTGCACTGCAAATAACTGCAGCAAGGCCGTCAATGTTTCTTACACAAAGGAGTCTCGGGGTTACTATGGCGAGTTTTGTAAATGAAACCGATAGAATTTTGTCATCTAAGCTTACCAGCTCCTCTCATGTGTCGTCGGTGCTAAATGTTAAGCGAAGTTTTACAACTAGTCGTCCAAAGTATGAAAAGTTTGTTACTAAGTCGATTGCTGAAGCTTCTGAAAGCAAGCCTGTATCCCAGCTGTCGATCGATTTGAAAGGTTTGATCCTTGTGTTTCCGTGTTTTGCTACTAGAATAGTGTTGTAGAGATCATGTCCTTCGGTTTATAGGAAATGAAAACTTTTATGTGAAGGTAAAAGACCGTTTATTGCTGGTGGTGCGGATGATAATGGATATGGTTTGGGCTATTGCAAAATCTTTAGCTACTGCTGGTGCTGAAATTCTTGTTGGAACATGGGTGCCTGTAAGTAATGTAGAAAACCAGAGCTTGGTAGATGTTTTGGTCGAGTGGGTTGAGTGATGGGTCAAAATGGGTCATCTTTAGTACTGATCGAGTTGGTTTTTTCTTTTTCTTTTTTTTTTTTTTTTTTTTTTTTTTCTCTCCCACAAGCGCATTATTGTCCATTTTCTATGATAAAAAGGTTGATGTGCTGATTTAGAAGATTGTATGCAAAAATTTAACATTGGACGGCTTTCAACTGGTTTAATTGATCCGTTCCCAGTTCAACCCAACTTGACCCACTCATAGGTTAATGGGTTGAAATTGCCGCCTTTTAGGAAATTTGTGATGGCACTCTTATGAAAAGATTCCCCTAATTTGATCTCTCTTGACCTTTTAATGTAGGCCTTAAACATATTTGAAATGAGTCTACGACGAGGGAAATTTGATGGATCACGAGTGTAAGATTTTAATCAGATTTAACTTGCTTATATTAACAAATCAACTTACTTATAAAGAGTGCCATCTATCAGGTTGCCAGATGGTTCTTTCTTTGATGGAAATTTCTAAAGTAACAAACTGTCCAGACCTTCAAACAGCCCTAAAATTGACTTGTGTCTATGTGACTTTGTGCAGATTAAAGCCAATAAACGTTATGCGGGAGCAAGTAGTTGGACAGTGCAGGTGCATGCTGTCTTTGCTCAAGCAATTCCTTCCAATTATGAACCCCGGTTTGTCACTTAACATTCATCATGCACTAACTTTTGTTAACGGATTTTACACAATGAGGAGAAATGACCACCCATGGTGTTTGTGGCACTTTTATTACTAACGGGCCTTAAAAAACCCTGTGCAAATACAGCGCGAAGCATGATATTACAATACATTATCTCTACCAACATAATAAGAACAATAATAAGTATACGAAAAGCACATGCAAAGCAGACAACTATAAGTGCTTAAGAAAGAAACTTTGAAACATATACGACTATGCATGTGCAACCCTTTGCAGTTTTACAATGAACACTGCCACCTTTACATACACCCAATCCTTCAAGCAATTATGAAAGTGGAAAAAAGCATGTCGAAGACGGCGATTGAGAAGTAAAGCGCTACATGCTATCCAAAATGCAGTTGCAAAACCAGTAGCCCCTCCGATATAAAACCATTTCCAAAGTTCAATTGTGCTCTCCCCATCACCCTCATTCTCACTCACAGGTGGTACACCTAACTCTTCATCTCCAAGACATTTTTTGGTTGTTGGAAGTCCACATAGTCCTGCATTGCCAGTGAACCTTTCAGATGGGAAGGACTGGAGTTGAGTGCTGGATGGAACTCTCCCCGACAGGTTATTATATGACACGTCTAGATCATTTAATGAATCCAGTAGGGACATGCTTGATGGCATCTTTCCTGAAAAGAAATTTCTAGATAGATTCAAAGTTAAAAGTTCTTTCATTTGACCTATCTCTTGTGGAATCTCTCCAACCAGCGCGTTGTTGGACAAGTCTAGTACCAACAATCCATGCAGATTGGTAATCTCAAATGGGATTTGTCCTGTGAGATTGTTGCTTGATAAATCGATGGTCTTCACCAATCCCATAGTGCTACTAAACTCATTTACCTTTCCTTGCCACACGATCATCAAATGGTCAATATACCTATTATCAATAATTTCTTGATACCTATATATCCCTCCAATTGAAAATTGATAACGATGAATGTTTTTATTCGAAACCAATTCTTTTTGTACCATGGTAGTGAAATTATTCACGCATGAGGGAATTTTTCCATGGAGGTTGTTTATTGACAAGTCAAGGATTTGAAGATTTACTAAGTGACATATTTGTAGAGGAATGATTCCAAAAAAATTGTTTGATCTTAGGTTGAGAACATACAACCTTGACAAATATTCCCCAATCCAAACAGGAACATTACCAAAAAACTTGTTGGCCCCAAAATCCATAACTCTTAAGTTGGTGCAATTCTGTAAAGACAAAGGCAGTTCTCCAGATAAGCTATTGTTGTATAAACTCAATGTCTCGAGTTGACCCAAACATCCAACAGACGGAGGAAGCCTTCCTGACAGATTGTTGTGTCCTAGATTAAGAACTTCTAGTTCTGTAACATTACACAAACAGTCCGGAACTTTTCCGGTTAACGAGTTATGTGAGAGATCAAGAAATGAAAGTTGTTCATACATTTGGCATAAGGAGATTTCTCCATGGAATCGGTTCGAGGAAAGATCTACGAATCTTATACCCGCTGGAAAAGCAGGTACAGAACCATAAAAGTTGTTGAAACTCAAATCTATTGAAACAAGTTCAGGGATTGAAAATGATTCTGGTAATGTCCCACTTATGTTGTTGAAAGAGAGAGCCAAATACCTCAATTCAGAAGACTGCCACTGGTTCCAGTACTCTGTAGAAATTGTGTCTGAAATGCTATTGTTGGAAAGATCAAGATGCTTAAGATTTTCCATTCTTTTTATCCATTTAGGGAAACGAGGCCCTAGCTTGTTAGAGCTGAAATCAATATACCGCAAACTCCCAGAAAGGTTTGACATGTCAGCAATTAGAGGAACTCCTTCGAGTAAGTTGTTTGAAAGATCCATATAGAAAAGATTTGATTCTCCAATGTTTTCAGAGATAGCACCTCTAAGAGAATTGGAAGATAGATCTAGTTCTTGAAGTGTGGGTAGTTGCCATAGTTTGTCACCTATAGTTCCATCTAACTGATTATAAGATAGGTTCAAGGAACGGAGGGATGAAAAGTGTTGGATCTCATCAGACAATGACCCTGTGAATTGGTTACTTGAAGCATACAAATACTCTAACTTAGCCGATGTGCATCCTGACAACTTGTTCAGAAATTCTGAAAGTTTCCCATCAAACTTGTTGCCAGAGACGGAAAGAATTGTAAGCTTATTGCCAATTAATGGGCACAACCAACGATACATGGATGAGTTGAGATTGTTGTTATCGAGATAAAGGTCATGAAGAGATAAAGAAGAGTTGACAGATGAAGAATATGGATGCATGACTTGTGAGAGGTCACATCCATATAAACTTAACTGTTCAAGGTTTTGGAGACTTATAACTACATTTACCCAGTTATTTGTTTTGGCCAGAGAAATTCCATCCATAGAAAGGACAGATAAAGAAGATAGAGAAGACAACCAATCTAAGTTTTCAACTCTACAACTTCTGAGATTAGTAAGTGAAAGAGTTAGCAAATTGGTGAGGTTTCCAAATCCTGTAGGAATGGTTCCACAGAAAGAGTTGTCTGAAAGGTCAAGATCATTCAATTTGGTCATGGAACCTATGGATTTGGGAATGACTCCACTGAAATTATTCCCATGAAGGTCAAGATAAGTTAATTGGGTCATGTTACCAATGACCTCAGGAATGACTCCACTGAAATTATTCTCATAAAGGTCAAGTCTTGTTAATTTTGTCAAGGAACCAATGGATCTGGGAATGGCTCCACTAAAATTATTTTGACTAAGGTCAAGAACAGTTAATTTGGTCAAAGAACCAATGGATCTGGGAATGGTTCCACTAAAATTATTTTGACTAAGATCAAGATAAGTTAATTGGGTCAGGTTACCAATTGACTCGTGAATGGTGCCAGCAAACAGAGTAATTATTAGTTCATGGACGCCAGAGTAAGTATCAGTAAGGCCTGACAGTTCAAGCTTTGTGGCATGACCTGTTTGGTTGTTGCAGGTAACTCCATACCATTGACAGCAATCTTCTCCGGATCTCCATGTAGAGAGCAGGTCATGGGGGTCTTGAAGGTGAGCTTTGAAATCTAGAAGAGCTTGTCTCTCTGTATCAATGCACTTACGAACAGCTCCTCCTGCTCCTGTAACCATTTGCTGGCCAATGGAAGCGGTAGTTGTGGTATTAAACCACAGCAAGACAAGTGACAGTATAAACAAAATATGAGTAAGCATAAAGTAAAAGTAAATACTTTCTCTCATTTTGTTAGTTATAAAAAATTGTATTGATGTTTTTTGATCTGATAATGAAAACATATACCTCTATAAAGCTTTATATAGACTTCGAGAAAAACGAAGAATTATACTAGACAGATATAAATTTTGTGGACCAGACAACCACTTGGAAAAAAAGGAAAAAAAAATACAAGAAATTTCAAATTTTGTAGTCCCACATTAGACGACCAAAGACTCTTAAGTCTTTTCAATTACTATTGTGTAATGTAAATGTATATTCAGTCAGCGACTCTATAGAGCTGGCAAAATTGACCCAAATATGTAAAAGTAGGTTGGATTGGTTGATTATTTAGAAAATTTAGGTCATTTGGGTTTTTGATAAAAATAAAATGGGGTCGAGTGGGCCTTTTAAAACATGTTCTAATTAGAAGAATGGTCCATTGAGTAATTAGAATGGGTTGAATGGGTCAATTAAAATTAGGGGTATTCATCGGTTCGGTTGTTCGGTTTATTCGGTTCGGTTAGTTCAGTTAAACTTTTATTTTGGGTAAAACCGAACCATAAACCAAATTTGAATACGGTTCGGTTTTCGGGTTGACCCGAACAACCCGAATATAAAAAAATAAAATAAATAAAAATAAAATAAAATAAAAAGCCCAATAATCTTGACATGACAAAGATCTTAATATAACTTTATTCAGGTGAAAAACTTTTGCTTGAAAGATGTAAAGTTATTCTATTCAAGGAGATGACAGATTGTATAAAGTGTTAAGTGAGGGGATTAACAAGACTTAAACTTAAATAAGATTAAAGTTTGTGTAACAAACTCCTACTACGACTCCAAATCTAAACTACATATAAAAGCAAAATGGTCAACATAAAAAAGTAAAAAGTAAAGAAAGTGAAAAAAACTTAAATCTAAACAAGTAAAAGAAACTATATACTAATTGTACATAGACTCGCCTAATCTTGAATTCTTACGTATGAAAACTTAAAACTAATTGTAATATAGGCAACTTCGAAAATGGAAACTAATTTACTCCCTCTTAAAACTTAATCTCTACAACTTAATTTGACTTATTCAATATGAGACAAACACGGTTATTCAATGACAGACACACCTAAACGAGGATTTGACTTTTTCAAATAAGAGACACGGTTTATTGATATGAATCACAATGGGAATAGCTATGAGTATAGAATGGAATGATCATGATTGTATCATAAACTGTTGTTTGTATTGTTCTATAAGATATGGGTATCAACTGCTTAATGCTTATTACAAAGAAAAATAAATAAATAAATAAACAAGAAACAGCAAATGGTCTCACACAAAAAATAAAATAAAATTATATTTGACATTTATATCATCTGCGTCATTTTCCTTTAAAGGCAACACATATGATATTTAGTGTATGTTTGTCAAAAATAGATGTGACTGGTGCTGGTGCTATTGCTGATGCTGAAAATTAATATTATAGGGTTTTTTTTTTTTTTTTTTTTTTTTTTTTTGTAGTGGTGCTGGTATTGTTGCTGAAAAAGATTAAAATCGGTTAATTTGTGAAAAATATTCTCGATAATCTTTTAAAAGTTGGTTTTGAGAACTTATTTTTCTAGAATAAATCACAATCTTAGATTGCCAAACAAAGATTATTTTTTAACCAAAGCTTATTCTTCAAAAAAATAATGTTAAGCCTCAATAATTTTCCATATTCTCTCGCGTCAAACATGCCCTAAACAATTCAATAAAAGAGAATTACATGTACATCCTTCTTGAAGTTTGATATTACATAAATATCCTTCTGAATTTTGTAATTACATAAATATCATTCCCAAACTTTTGTAATTACATCAATATCCATCTCAAACTTATATATATATATATATATATATATATATATATATATATATATATATATATATATATATATATATAATCAATTAGATCATAGTTAAATTAATTTTAAATTCTGAAACTATTATTTATCTTTTATATTGATTATATTATATTGTTCATGTATATTTTTTGACCTCGACTGATGAAGGAAATTGATGAATTAATTACAAAAGTTCGGATATAGATATGAAAACGTATTGTTCGTATAAATTTATTTGTTAGTATATTTTTTGGCCTCGACTGATGAAAGAACATGTTGATTCTTGGATATTATGAGAATTTAAAAGTTTATGAAGGATATTAATGTAATTACAAAACTTTGAGAAAGATATTAATGTAATTACAAATGTTTGGAAAGGATACTGATGTAATTACAAAAGTTTAGAAAGGACATTGACATAATTACAAAAATTAGAAAGACATTTATGTAATATTAAACTTTAGTAAGGATATCAATGTAATTGCCCCCTCAATAAAATCAAAGAAACAAACATCCTTACCAAAATCAAGCTATGAAAATTAAATCAGCAACTACTTATCAAGACTCACATTTTGGAAAAATCATCATCATCCTCTTTGCACTAGCTCCATTTATAAAATCAGGAAAAACAAAAACAGTCATAGTAATAGTAATAGTAATCATTATCCGATAGATCTACAGAAATCATACACATCACAATAATAATATTAGAAATTTCGAATAAATCAATCATTATGTCTTTCTGTTATCATAAATCAAAAAACAAAGATATATCACTGATATCAAGTTTCAATATGCAAAAAGGTGTGTTTTTTAATCTTTTAGTTCTTAATATATCACTGACTGTCTAAAAGCATTTATTTTTAATATTGTATGTTTGGGGAACATTTTCGGATTGATTTTTAATATTGTCTGAAAGCATTTATTTTTAATATTGTCTGAAAGCTTAAAAGTGGGTAGCTAAGAATACTTATACCGGTTCTTCCTGCTATAATATGTATATGACACACAATTATAAGTATTCTATATGCATTATATCAAACTAGGGTAAGGTTCTAGAGAAAAGTGTAATTAGATAGAAAAGTGAGAAAAAAATTACAGGGTAGATTAGGATAACATGTCAAACTTTGGGGTAAAAAAGAATAAAATAGAAACCAGCTTTGTTAATACATATCCAAACACACATACCTGATTCAAACACATACACTCACCGATTCAAACACACACACTAACCCTCACCACCACCACCATCTTCGCCGTCTTCCGTCGTGCAACCACCATGTCAATCTTTACTCCACCACCGTTACACTGACGCCCAAACATGACGATGAGCTACTCTATTTGTATGAGGCGACTCACCGCTACCACCACCACCGTAGCCACCATCTTCCGTCATGGATGAAATAATTTGATAACCTGGTCAATAATCCACTAAAGTATTGGTGAATTTTGAACATTAAATCATCTAAAAATGAAGAAGAAACAACATTTAACCTGTAAGTGCACTAATTTTGGTTATTGATCAAATTTAAATCAATGTTGTAATGATTTTTTAAGTTTTGTTGAAAGTTTATCACCATATCATCATGTTTTCTACAAAATATGGAACAAATTTGATGAAAGAAAATGCATGAATAATGTGTTAATTAAAGTTGCACACCATGTGTTTGATAAAATGCTTGAGTAAGATTTTATAACTAAGATGCACTAATTTGCAGAAAATGTGTTTAATTTTGGATGATATGACATCTTAGGGCATATTTGTGTTTATTTGCGGCATTAAAATTACAAGTTAGGGCATCAGATTGTATTAGTGCATATGTGTCTGTGGTTGTTGCATTTGTATGTATATTTGCAGCTTCAGAACTACAAGTTAGGGAATCATATTTTATTAGTGCATCTGTATTTGAGGTTGCTGCATCAGGTTAACTGAATCATTTAAGGTATTTGTCATAAATGTTATAGTGTGTGATAAATAGTTGCATCATTTAGTGCTATTAACGCATCTTGTGATACGTTAAGGCATCTTATTGAGTATGATTAGGCAATATGATTAATACATCGAACACTGAAATCTGTTTGATCCTTTGTGTATTTGATTAGTGTATTGAAATATTAAGTCATCTGTATGAAATATTTTAGTGCATCTATGTTATAATAATTATTGTAATAGTTATGAGTAAATATTAATATTCAAATGATATGTTATACATAAAAGTGTGGTGCAGAAACTCTTGTAAGAACATCATAATGGGAGAGAGTTCAAACTTAACTTACTTGTAGTGTTTTTCTCAATCATCAGTGAATGTCTAAAACTCATAACTGTTAACCAGAAGTTTCTGCCGTGCAACTATAACGAATAAGACATCATGAAAATGGATTGGTGTACGTATTTGTTGGAAACAATAAAGAAAACCAGCAAAGAGTACAAAAGCTCTTCAAGTGTCGCAGGGCTGATACTCTTGATTGTCGTAAGTAAAAAAATTAAACGATAATATTTTTATGAAATTTATATTCTTGTCAGTTTTTTAGTTCCATATTAACTAACTAGTATATCAATTAGTGTTAGTAAAATTGTGTATATTTTAGTGTATCTGCATTAAAAAAAATAATGTATCCGTATGATATATAGCATAAGGATCATTAAACTCATTTGATTTTTTTTATATGTTTGGCAATATACTAATATTGCATAATGATTATTCAAAATCATTTGATATTTTTGTATGTTCGGCAATATTGAATTTATTTAATATACATTGGGGTTGTTTAGCTAATATACTAATTTGTGTACATTTCTTTATTAAAAAAAAAAAAAAAAAAAAAAAAAAAAAAAAAAAAAAAAAAAAAAAAAAACCGTGTGTACGTAATACTGCATAAGGATTATTCAGCGATGTAGTAAACATTAGGGGTGTTTGGCAATATAATAATTTCTGTACATTTTAGTGCATCTGTATTAGAAAAATAAGGCATCTGTGCGGAATATTACATAATGATTGTTCAACTCATAAAGATTGTTCAACTAATTCAGGTTCTATTTAGCAAAACTCATAATGATTGTTCAACTAATTCAGGTTCTGTTTAGCAATACACATTTAACCTGACCCATATGCAACTTCCTGGAATGGATGACTTCAGTGAAGAAGATGATTTTGTCATATGAGAAGATGACATTGGTTATTGGTTATTGGTTGAACGTTGATGATGATTTGTTACAAGATGATTACTTTATAGGCATCGAAATGTAGAAGATTTGAGAGGATTCTCTGAATGTTTTAGATTTTGCAAGAATTTAACGATAGTCATTGCTTAACTTGTAAAAATCTTATTTGCCAGTTTTTTGTTTAGCTTACTATATATTATGAGACATTATAATCTGATTGTAGCATCACTCATCAATGCAAAATGCATCTCTTGTACATGCAAGTTAAGTTTATAATAAGATTAATTTGTTCCTAAGATGACTAGTTTTTTGTATGTTTACTGCTATCTTTTTGTTCAACTATATCTGCAGGTTTATATTTTTTACTCCCAACTGCACCATAAATGTTTTTGTAATATACAACTTTAGCCCTTCATCTTCATTACATTTGGTAAATGCATTTGTTTATCATTTACATTAACGGGTATGTTCATTCTCATCTATGGCTTGAGTGCACATTTGAGGCATTTTGGTGCGTCTGTTTGTGGAACTTTAGTGCATCTGTTTAATGTACTTAGTGCATCCGTTTGTATCATAAAAGCAAAACAAGTTCAATACTTTTAGTGTCATGAAATTGACGAAAAGAAGGCTTGAAACAAGGTTAAGACAAACACGGTTAATGATTAAAGTTGACGAGCCTTCAAAGAAAGACTCTACTGAGATACCACCTGTTACATCATCCACTGATAACAATATTCCAAAGTAATGAAAGTGATAGACAAATTTATATTAAAACCACAAATATAGAATATGGAACTTTATTATAATGAAATCTTGAAGCTGAAGTCAATTCATATTTCTGAATGTGATACTTATATTTACAAGATTTATACAAATTGTATGTCTTATTACTACAAGGAGTTTACAACACAAGATGTAAATGCTATTATCTACTTTTCATGTTACACATATTCAAAACCAATACCTTTGCGCTAGTTTCATAAGTGGGATAACTTTTATGTATGAACGTTCCATGTTGTTCTATATTAGATTATGCACTTTAGCATCCACTCCAGACACTGTCAAACATATAAGTACAAGATCAGTAAACTATATGCATGTGTAGAAAACATCCGCAAAATACGGCAATTAAACACAAAAGGGAAACATGATTAAAGGCTCGAAACAAGGTTAAGACAAACACGGTTAATGATTAAAGTTGACGAGCCTTCAAAGAAAGACTCTACTGAGATACCACCTGTTACATCATCCACTAATAACAATATTCCAAAGTAATGAAAGTGATAGACAAATTTATATTAAAACCACAAATATAGAATATGGAACTTTATTATAATGAAATCTTGAAGCTGAAGTCAATTCATATTTCTGAATGCGATACTTATATTTACAAGATTTATACAAATTGTATATCTTATTACTACAAGGAGTTTACAACACAAGATGTAAATGCTATTATCTACTTTTCATGTTACACATATTCAAAACCAATACCTTTGCGTTAGTTTCATAAGTGGGATAACTTTTATGTATGAACGTTCCATGTTGTTCTATATTAGATTATGCACTTTAGCATCCACTCCAGACACTGTCAAACATACAAGTACAAGATCAGTAAACTATATGCATGTGTAGAAAACATCCGCAAAATACGGCAATTAAACACAAAAGGGAAACATGATAAAATATGATGCAACTTTACTGTGTCTGTTTGATGAACTTTAGTGCATGTGTTTAGGTCACTTTAGTGAATCCGTTTGGTAAATTTAATGAATTTCAGACATAAAGCAAAGGAAGCACTGCATGATTATCATAGATTACAAAAACTATGACTATTAATTAAGATTTACCTTGATAGGTAACTTTTCCAACTGTGGCACAAGTAACTGTAACTTGTTGTGTGTTTATCCACCTCTAAAGCTGCGGTTCTCAAGAACCCTATGATCCTCGTTACCTGCATGGGCCCACACTGTAAGTACGCTTCTTTCACCTTCATATACTACAAGTAAAGGTGGCATATAGAGTCTTTCACCTTCATATACTACAAGTAAAGGTGGCATATAGAGGGTCGGGCAGATTTGGCTAACGATAAATATAGATGTGGAATACTTATGCACATTAAATATACACTTTGATGACTTTCAACCCATTTGACTCGTTTCTTTTTTAGCTATTTTGTTTTTCATTCTCTTTTACATGAATTGAACTATATGTTTTTTTAGATCATTTCACATTGGATATATCATATAGAATCTTGCATTCTTAAGATATTAATTATAAAATAACATTAATTAACCGATACATTCAACACTATTTGCACTATTTGCACTAATCATAGAGAATAAAGTTCGCAAGCCTTCGAACAAGACCAGTCTCAATCAAGTCCACATCCTAATGTTCATCTCGATACACATTAATATACAAGATCAGTAAACTATATGCATGCGTAGAGAACATCAGTAAAATACGACAATTACACACAAAAGGGAAAAATGATAAAATATGATGCATCTTTACTGCATTTGTTTGATGAACTTTAGTGCATGTGTTTGAGTCACTTTAGTGTATCCGTTTGATAAATTTAATGAATTTCAGACATAAAGCAAAAGAAGCACTACCTGATTATCACGGATTACAAAAATTATAACTATTAATTAAGATTTACCATTATAGATAACTTGTTCATTTTTAAGATACCTTACAAGTAACTGTAAGGTGCATGCCGCATGTACATAGATGTTGACATAATAACAATCATTGCACAATTCTTCGATAAAAATCACCAATATTTTCAAGTTTAGATATAGTATATCGTACAATTATTTCACTTATCGTTATTACTGTAACAATTTTCGTTATCTATAAAATTCAAAAATAGATATTATGTGACTTTCTAATAGATTGTAATCTTTTATAATCCATTTTGACTTTTGGTAGTCAAGAAACAGATATTGTACTTTAATGTTTAAAAGCTATTACACTTTATTCTTTTGGATGCAAAAAAGCATTGCAAAGGGAAATGGATATAAAAGCATCCCTACATGCCAATATAGTAACACTAACAACAGCTTATCAATTGATTTAACACTTAATCCACAAGAAATAAATAATGGCCAAAAGTACTTTTTTTTCTAGATGGTGTTTCACAAAGTGCTTATCCTAGATATTTTTATAATCAAATATTCAGCCTTAACAAAACATGCACAATCATATGAATATGTGTCTACTATTGAAAGATGTAATATAACCACAGTGTAAAATTAGTGCATCGCGGTTATAAAATCCTCATTCAGACATTTTATCAAACACTTGGTGTGCATTTTTTTAAAATATATTTTCCATGTATTTATTTCTCAATTTCGTTTCAAAAATAACTATTCTATACAGTGAATCATGTCAAAAACCCTGAAAATCGTTACATCTATAAACAAAGATGATGATTAACGATTCAAATTTGATAAAAACAACAATTCGTACAGATAAATCAGCAACAATCACATATATAAGCTTTATAATTGATTTTAAGTAGCAAAAACAACATAACTATAATCGAAATCAGTTACATACCTTAATTTGATCTTTGATTTGATAAATTATGATGAGTTAACACGATACGATTATCAGATAACATGATATGATTTCGTTAATCTTCCATTTGATAAATCTAGAAGTGAGAGAGAAATGAGATAAAATGAGAGAAAGAAGATGGTGCGTGAAATGATAGAAAGAAGAAAAAGAAAAAATGAGAGAAAATTAGGCATTATATATGAAAGGTGCGAATTTACAAAACACTCTCATAAAGAATAAAAGAAGTTACAATCAGGCCCCTTGAGTTGGGATAAAAAGAAAGGGAATGGGAAGGGGTGATTTACACACTTTTCTCACTTTTCTACCAAAGTGGGTTTTTTGATAGAACCCACCTCTATCAAACTATGTTGTCTATAGTTTATTATTGTTTTCAATCCGTATATTAAACAACCCTTATAGTACAGAAGGAAAATGGTCGGTTATTTGGTGTTTCTAGGGACCAGTTTTACAGCCAATATGAGTTAGATAAATCGTGTAACATCAATAATAAAGAGGCATTGACACACGATTAGAACAACCCTCATATTACTAATCATTATACAGCTTAATACATACAATTAGTCACTGAGGCTGTGAGCCATAGTGTGGTATTAGATGTAGATTCGTACGTGAATATTTGCTTTTCAGATGAAAAAAGTAATTGATTTGGTAAATTGTGTTACATTTTAAAATAAAATCAAAAAGATATTTTTGTAAACGCTATATAATATAGAGTATGTGCATTTATATAAAATATGATTCATGTAAATATTTATTGTACATGATAATAGAATTGAGTAATCACAAGAAATTTGGAAATGGAAAATACTAATTTTTCTGTGAAAGGGTTCTTGTTTTTTTAAATAAAAAACGAAGTCAAGTACCAATTTCGAGAATTAGAAGCTTAGAGTGCGTTTAATTGTATAAAAAATCCTTTTAATTTTTTATTTCGATTTTGTAGGAAAAGGGGAGTTTTTATCCCTAGCTAGAAAGTGCTTTAAATTTAGAAAATGCTAAGGGGGTGTAGAGAAATAAAAGAAAAACTATAGGAAAGGTAAATAGCTCTTTTCAAAGTGCTAGTTCAATTTTGAAAAATGAGATTTACATTTAAAAAAAAAAAAAAAAAAAAAAAAAAAAAAAAAAAAAATCCTCAAAAGTTTATGACTAAATGGGTTTTCAGCTTTTTCAATTTTATATGAAAAGAGTTCCTAGAAAAATAGGGTGTTTTTCACCAACTAAACAACCTTTGACATCTTATGCACATTTTAAGTATAAGCTAACATGTATCATGCATACTTAGTACTTAAGAAAATATCAAGTTATGCAGAATAAAACTCTTACAATTACGGTGATCTCCAAGGGGACATTGTTTGAAGCCATTGAGACTTTTGATCAAGGATTCCTCTGCAAAAATTAATTTCAACAAACTTGTAATTAGCATATTGAAATATATAAAAACCATAACTCAAAAAGTAATTAGACCAAAAAAAATATGTATAGATCAAGTCTTGTTATTTAGTTTTATCAAGTGATTAGGTATAAATTACCATATTTTATAGTTACCATACACATATAAAGAACATGATGAGTCTTACAAAAAGTGAGAAATGAAAATCTAATATAATACATTCAATTTAACACTTCTCAAAAACATGTTACACATGACGTAAACGCATTTTTGTTACTTGGTATGTTTTAAAAAATAAATAACTTGCAAAAACATCTTAGTTGAAGATTAAGGTACATTAACTATTGTAAATTTATCTTGTTGTTCACATCTACCTAATTATTACCTTCATTAGCAATAAAAGGAAGCCACTACGTAACATTAGTATATGTTTAGGTAGAAACATATACTTTTGTTTGGTCAATTAAATTTTAATCCAACCATCATAAATTAAACAAGTTACGTTATTGCATACACACTTTTAAACATGGACAAATCTTATATTTGTTATAACCTAAAAACAACAATGAGTTATAAAAAATTCAAACCTCTTGTGAAACTTTGCGACGAAGAGGACAGGATTGGCTGATTCTGGTGACGGTGAGGAGGTCGTGTCGGTAAATCAAGGAGGAGACTCCGTTACCTGTGAGATTAGCACTTGACGTCGACTTACAGAAAATTTATAAAAACTTATTGTCATTTACGTTGTAACACAATCAGTAAATCCGATCGTAATGATCGAGCAGAATCTTGTTTCTTCAAAACTTATAGCCCAAATATCCAAAACAAACAAAAACCAATAATCTTGACATGACAAAGATCTTAAATATAACTGTATTCAGGTGAAAAATGTTTCAACTTTTAATTGAAAGATGTAAAGTTACTCTATTTAAGGAGATGATAGATTGTATAAAGTGTTAAGTGAGGGGATTAACAAGACTTTCACTTAAATAAGATTAAAGTTTCCGTAACAAACTCCTACTAGGACTCCAAATTTATCTCAAAAAGTTATAAACTAGTCTATTTTTAGGAAATATTTCTAACTTAAATCAGTCTTTTGTTTGAAGTTTGAACTCTTCTACGATTCGTGTCTATAAACATGATATAGTTTCTAAAAATAAAATTTTGTTTTTTACACTTAAAGTACTGTTAAAATGCAAAAATAACTTAATAACTTATTGTCTTGCTCTGATAACTTATCTATTTTATGTTTGTCTTTTGTTATAATAACTTATAGAGATAAACTAATTGATAAGTTATTAGAGTTTTATATATTCTTAGTTTGAACTCATTTTCAGTTTCTGTATTTTAATGAGTTTCAAATATGGACCTAAAAATAGGTCTCGTTTACGTAAGTGGTATACACAACACTTAAGCTTTCTCATATTTTTCTTCTTCATACGTTAATGTTAATTTGTTAAAACGTAACACGTGCTATCGTGTGAGAAGAGTCGTGTTCCTACCTCTTGTCATTTTGCTATTTCGATCCACTCGATTTTAATCCAAAACGAAATAAAGGAAATAGCTACTTCAAAGTCATAAGTTACACCAAATTTAGTATATTTCTCGCTTATGGAATTAGTATGGCAAAACATGTGAATGATAGGATTGTAAAGCTTCTATTTCAAGAAAAACTTTAGATTGTTGTTTAATCCCTCACCTGAAAATTCTAGCTGATCGAAAACGAAACTCCTAAAACTTGTTCTTTTATCGGAAGTTGAATTCCATGGTTTTGTCAAATTCAATATTTCATGATTGTTGGCTAGACATCTCGGGTTGTAAGGGGTTGAAGTTCAACAAATATGAAAATGTTAATTTGAGATTAAATAATGTGTCAAATTAAATGACGAGTTGTATTGACACTCAAAGTAAACATGAATGTACCTTCTTTTCGGATAAGAAAAAATTGTTAGAGGTAGCAAAATAGATTGGTCGGTTCACGGGTCTATATGGGTGTGGGTTTGAACGGGTTCGAGTCTAGATGAGTCTTTTAGAAACATGTGTCTAAATTGGTCCGGATCTAGATAGGTTGGGTCAGGTTCTGGGTCTAGATCGGTTTATGGTCATTTTTAATTAATTTATTTTTTTGAATAATATATATATATATATATATATATATATATATATATATATATATATATATATATATATATATATATATATACGGTAAAATTAAAATAAAAAGACAAATATTCGTAAAAAGAATAAAAAGAAATTTTTTTAAAAAAAGTTCTCGAAAAATTCCAAAAAAATTCCACAAGATCGGGTATGTTGGTGCATAAAACTTTTATGAAAGAAGTTTTTCTAATTTTGAGTTTTTGTACGTTTTTTTTAATGCACAAAAAACGAATTTTAATGCGCAAAAAAAATTTTAATGCACAAAAAAAATTTTAATGCACAAAATTTTCAAGTTGTTTTAGTTAGATGCGCAATGTTATTTTGATGAAAAAAGTCAAAAGAAGTTAGGTCCAAAAACGATTTTTTGATGCACAAAAAAGCGATTTAATGCACAAACGTATTTTTTTATAATTTTTTTTCGGATAAAGTATCCACTTTTAGATAAACTTCCTTTACAACTTTTTCATACACCAACATACCGGATCTTGTGGAATTTTTCGAGAACTTTTAAAAAAAAAATTCTTTTTATTCTTTTTACGAAAATTTGTCTTTTTATTTGATCTTTACCTTATATATATATATATATATATATATATATATATATATATATATATATATATATATATATATATATATATATAATTGATCTGCTAGACCGCCTAGACCCGTTAGATAATTATTATGTAATTGCATTTTCTATCAAATAATCAATTATACTTATCTATAATATTTAAGGAGACCCAACTAGACTCGTTCCCTAATAAATATCTATCCAACTAGACTCATGGTTATCTAATGGGTCTCAAATTGGCACCTTCACATCAAAGTTACAATTTTATACTGAGTTTAGTTATAGTGTTCTAGTGAGAAGAATTAATGAAATGAGAAGAGTGAGAAAAAATTATAGCCATAAATTTCAAATAAGAAAAGAGAAATAATAGGAGATGCATCTATTTTTTATGGGTGCATCTAATATTTGTGGTTGTAGTTTCTTCTCATTCTTCTCATCTTAATTATGTTTCTCATTTGATCCTAAGTCATAGTGTTAGACCAGGATAAACAAAGTCAAAACTCTCAACTAGTTGAGTTCCAGCCAACACTTGCTCGAGTCAAATCTATATTTTATTTTTCAAACACTATCTAATATTTCGTGATACCAAAAAGTTCTTGTACGGATAGTATTTCATATTGCATGAGAAGATCTCCAATTAAATAGTAGTGAGTTAAAGATACCTCTATATAAGATTAAGATAGTTTACCTTTTTTACTTTAGTAATATGCAAGTATATTTTCTAATTATTCACACCGAATTCAACTATTCAGTTCTAGTTTTTGTCAAGTTTGAACTTTACCCGAATCCTCAATCTCATCGTTATCAAACTCGACTCGACTCGACTATCTTACGCCAAAAGAGTACAATAGTACAATAGTTTACCCAAGGCCCAAAGGTTCTTCTTTTGGGCTATAAACAAAAACCCATTTATAGTATTCATTTCTTCACAAGCCCAATCCATAAAGAAATCAATCCCTTCTTTTATCTCCCTTACAAAGTGACACACACAGACAGAGATCGACCCTTTAAGCATTGGTGCCTACTGTTGCAATGTAAGTTCACTTGTATAAAGTTTTACTATATAATTTGTGAAATGAGTGTGGATATTTATAAATTATATTGTACTAGATGGTTTTGTACTTTTGTTGAATTTATGGACTATGCTATGTTTTGGTTAAGTTATGTTATTGTAATGTTGTTATATTAGTTAGGTATTGAATTTGGAACTGAAATTTAAGCTGCATTTACTTTCTTTATGTCATTTAGTTAGGTATTCTCGATTTTTTCGCGCGAAATGTGATACTGCTTATCTGCTTATTTTAGAGCAAGAGGGTTGTTATTTCTACTTATAGATAAGTTATAAGTACTTATTAACTATTTTAGGATATGCTTGTAAAAAAAAGTAATTTTTAGTTTCATTTCGAATAGGCACTTTGGACTAAGCATGTCTCGACCTGTTTGCTGAAAACAGCTTATTTTGGCCAAAAATAAGCAGAAACATTTTGGGTTATCTGAACACTCAAACTGGTTATCTACTGAAAATAAGCAGTTAAGCAGGAGAGAAAAAGCAATCAGAAGTACCCTTTAAATAAGCACATTACAATGAACAGGTAGGTATATCGTATATGCTTATTTTCAGAGCAGATAAGCAGTTTAAAATAATCAATCTCAGAACCCCTACAATTAGTGTCAAATGTTGAAGAAATTGGGTTGGTGTAATTATTTGAATGTCACGAGTTTCTGAAAAGTCATAATACAGTCAGCTCCATATAGTTTTCTTTGTTTTTTCTACTTGAGCAAAAATTCAACTTCAGTTTAATTTTCTTTGTTAGATTGCATATACCAAAAAGGCGAAAATGATGGCGATTGGTGCTTCTGCACTGCAAATAACTGCAGCAAGGCCATCAATGTTTCTTACACAAAGGAGTTTCGGGGTTACTATGGCGAGTTTTGTAAATGAAACAGATAGAATTTTGTCATCTAAGCTTACCAGCTCCTCTCATATGTCGTTGGTGCTAAATGTTAAGCGAAGTTTTACAACTAGTCGTCCAAAGTATGAAAAGTTTGTTACTAAGTCAATGTCTGAAGCTTCTGAAAGCAAGCCTGTATCCCAGCTGTCCATTGATTTGAAAGGTTTGATCCTTATTAAATTCCGAAAGATTTTGCTGTTTGGTTTATAAATAAAGTGAACTATTATGTGTAGGTAAAAGAGCGTTTATTGCTGGTGTTGCTGATGACAATGGATATGGTTGGGCTATTGCAAAATCTTTAGCTGCTGCAGGTGCTGAAATTCTTGTTGGAACATGGGTGCCTGTAAGTAATGTAGTAAAGTAGAAATGGCATTTAGCCCGTGTGACCCATAGCTCTTTTACCTAAATAATATGATTTGATCCATATGACCAGTTTAAGAAAATTTGTAGCTGACAGTCTAAAAATATTTGCCGCTAATCGTATCTCTCCTTTTCTGTTGTTGACCTTTTAATGTAGGCCTTAAACATATTTGAAATGAGTTTACGACGAGGGAAATTTGATGGATCGCGAGTGTAAGATTTTAATCAGTTTTAACTTGCTTATAATAACAAATCAACTTACTTATGAAGAGTGCCATCTATCAGGTTGCCAGATGGTTCTTTGATGGAAATTACTAAAGTTTATCCACTAGATGCTGTCTTTGATAACCCTGACGATGTACCTGAAGATGTAAGTATTACACAGAATTATCATGACGAATGACTCAGTATTCAAAAAGCGCTATCATTTACCTCTATTGATCTAACTTCATGCAGATTAAAGCAAATAAACGTTATGCAGGAGCAAGTAATTGGACAGTGCAGGTGCGTACTCGCACCATTATCATCTTTCTATGTGTGTCAGGTTGGGCAGGGCTATACTAATATGTGAATTTGCTATTTCTATTAACTCATTTGACGTGCATTCAGGAAGTTGCAGAATCAGTAAAGCAAGACTTCGGTAGTATTGATATTTTGGTGCACTCACTTGCCAATGGGCCAGAGGTACGTCGTTCTTGAACCTCTATATAGATTATATATATCACATTGATGTACACCATTTGTCTTGTTACTTAGCAATTGCATCGTATGTGATTAGGTGACGAAACCTCTGTTGGAAACATCAAGGAAAGGTTATCTAGCCGCAGTATCTGCATCAAGCTATTCTTATGTGTCTTTGCTCAAGCATTTCCTTCCAATTATGAACCCCGGTTTGTCACTTACCCTTCTTCTTTCCGTCTTCTTGCTACATATTGTTGGGTTATGGTATATCTATTCGTGTTATGTTCATAGTTAACAATGGTTAGGGCTTTTGCAGGTGGTTCATCAATCTCTCTTACATATATTGCTTCTGAGAGGATCATTCCTGGGTAAATTCCCTTTTACATTCAATTTTTTGTTATGTCTTGTGCTAATACGAGGTGACATTTTCAAACCCGTTTACTTATGAATTGATCAGATAAAAATAGCTATGACAGCCAAGGGTTGAATGGGACAACAGTCTTCCAAAGTCTATTTATGCATAAGACGTTCTAAATCGTTTCTGTTCAAACATTTTAAGCATTTGCAATAAAAAGTTCCTTTAATAATGATCTGTAACATATTATTTGTTTATATTTTTTGATAAACTGGACAAAAAAGCCTAAGGTTTAAACCCGACCAGGACCAGTTTGACCCGTACAAAAGTTACTGTATTTGAATCAAACCCAAGTTGACCCTTTACTCAACACGACCATATGCCTATCTTTTCACCTCTACGTACATTGATTGTATTGAATCTTGTACATGTATTGTATATGACACAGGTACGGTGGGGGCATGAGTTCAGCAAAAGCCGCACTTGAGAGTGACACAAGAGTGAGCTCTTAGTACTTCAAGTCTTCTAAACTCTTAAAGTATCTAACTTTTTTAATTTAAATGCATGACATCAATCTATCGTTCTTTTCAGGTGCTTGCTTTCGAAGCAGGAAGAAAAAAGAAAATTAGGGTCAACACTATATCTGCAGGTGATCACATCTCTTCTTCCTTTTTTTTTTTTTTTTTTTGTTGTTGTTCGGTTATTCTTGCAAGTAAACTGTTTTCCTCACCTGTATCATCCCGCATCATACTTTCAGGTCCACTGGGAAGCCGTGCGGCTAAAGCAATTGGCTTCATAGATACAATGATCGACTACTCTTACACAAATGCCCCTATACAGAAAGAACTATTTGCAGGTAAACATTTTTTTTACTAGAACAGCAACTAACAATCTCACAATATACAAATCACAAACTATCTCACATGTCCTAGCAACTAAAAATCTCACGCTTAGCCCAAAATATAACCAATCTTCGTATATACTTGCATTGTCTGTACAGTTTGCTGAATTTTGTGAAATAAATGAACAGATGAGGTGGGGAACACTGCAGCGTTCCTGGCATCACCATTGGCTTCTGCCATTACGGGTGCTCTCATATATGTAGACAATGGGCTGAATGCAATGGGTGTGGGAGTTGATAGTCCGTTGTTTAAGGATCTTAACATTCCAACAGAGAAACATTAGCAACATGCGATAGGGAGGTTGGTGTTGAGAATAAAGTTTTGAAGTTCCGGCTAGTAGATTATGCTCTTAGTTGTCTGTAAGATATTTATGACAACTTATTGATGTAAAAAGTTGATGTATTGAATGAAATTTGCACAAAGTTGGCCTCAACTTTTGAGCATTTCGAGTTGTACAACTAAAATATATATTCTTGTGTTGATATTTCACCATTTGAGCAGGGGTCTTCTCATATTGCTAGAGATCGGGTACAATGAGGGAATGATCCCTTGTTTCCGTTTAAAGTAGGCACTAGACACGTTTGCCATCGGTATCTTAGTATGCATGACTTAGCGTTGTATCATATGATTACTGTGACCTGATGTCCTATAACTATTTCTCATTGTTTCGATGAACCGATTTTATTTTGTATTATCTTATTATCTATTTAACTAATCATTTTTTAACAATTTCGAGCAAGATAATCACATTCAAACAGATTACATACCATTAGTTTCACTACAAAAAGAATATACATAAACATTAAAATGAATACAGATTATCCACAAGACAAAAACATCAAGCCTATGATATTAACATAAACTTTCCTTACCAAATATTTATTAATTTCTTCTGTCCTCAAATATGCGATTCTTTTTGCAATTTTATATTAGACTTTGGCTTGTAGTCACCAAGAATTACTCCGTACTATATTAAACTAGACTCCAAACTTCAACTTTGTCTATAGAAACATGTGGCTGAAAATATTTTTCATTCTTTCTTTTTTCATTTTTCTTCTTAGTGGATATATTCTCATCTGACATAACATTAGTCATTACCTTTAATTTCTATAGTATCAAATATGAAGCTTGGGGAAACCATAGTGTTCTCTCGGCCGATCCACAAAATCTATCCCCCGCGACACAGATTCAAATCGAGTAAAGCTTTACTCAAATAGTCAAATGAGAGATTGGTGTGACCTTTAAGTTTGTTTACATGTTCACTTAACCCATATTTTTTGGCATCACAAGCCTCTTTCTATTTAGACCAATGATAAACTTATTCAACAAAAAGAAAGCCCACTAGCATGTATATATAAATAGTACAAAACTATTCATCACCCATTATCTAATCTAACAACATTAGGTCTACTCATCACCAAACCTCTTTCCTATCTAAACACTACTTGTCTTCACACACACACACACACAAACATAAAAAAACATAAACTAGTTTGCCAATTGTAAGATAAACAACTTATAAAACTGAGACATATTATATACTAAAACTATATACAAGAATCTTAAAAACTAAAGATGATGATAACTATGAGCAGATCAAGAACAAGAATATATCTTGTAGCTTTGTTGGTCACCTTTTTTTTCATATTGGCTGATTGTCAAGTAAAGGTAATAAAGCTTTGACCTTTAACCTTTTTACTGTATTGGGTGATTGTTATTATCATGGTTTTAAGGATTTAATGATTTGTAGATGGTTATTTAAGAATCTTGTTTTGTGGGGTATTGTTTATTTAATGTTTTTGTTATGTAATCCTATAGTTTCTACATGTTTGAGGGTGATAAGTTGGTAGTTAGTGTGTTGAATATACATGTAGGGATCTTGATATTGAAATAGTTAAAGATTATTGAAAATTGGTTGATTTTTTATCATTTCATGTTTGCTCAGGTTTAGATCTATGAATAAGGTGATAGATCTGAAACAAACTGTTATGTGCATATGGTTACTGATTTATCAGATGACATAAGTTTTCTTAATCATACTAGAAAGTTATATGTCACATATTTGTTTCTGATTATGGTTGTCATGTGCTGTGGTTGTGAACTGTGCGCACGCATAATCATCAATACGCCTTAAATAGTTAATCCCACTCGAAAACTGTATGTTACATATTTGTTTCTGCATATGTTTTTCATATACATGTGTGTGCGCCGGAATCATCAATAGGCTTTAAATCCTACTCCTAAGACTGTATGTTACATGTTTGTTTCTGTTGATGGTTTTCGTGTATGCGCATAATTATCAACAGTCCTGAAATCTACTAGAAAACTATTGTGTTACAATATTTACTTGTCTGTTTCTGATTATGGTTTTCTTGTATGTATAATCAATAGGCCTTAAATCCTCCCAGAAAACTATGTGTTACATATTTGTTTCTAATTATGGTTTTCATTTACCTTATATGCGTGCAGAATCATTGATAGGCCTTGAATCCTACTCGTAACTGTATGTTACACATGTGTATATGATTTATTGTGTGTTTGCAGAATCATCAATACGCCTTCAATTCTGCTCGAAAACTATAGTACAAGTTTGTTCCTAGTTTATGGTTTTCATGTAGAGTGCGTCCAGAATCATTAATAGGCCTTTAATCCTACTCAAACTATTACATTCTGATTATGGTTTTCATGTAATTTATGTCTTTGAGTTGTGCAGGTTATGTTCACGAGTTAACATCAAGATCAGCAAGAAACCATGATCCACGACTTGGACTGAAAACGAGTTAATACTGTAAAGCCGAGTAGCCAATCATGTAACAAGCAATGTATAGTTCATAGAACAGCTAGTGCCATAGAAAAGACTAAATAATCTATAAAATTTTCAATTCATAAGATACATAAGATTACAAAAGAACATAAATAACCACAAAATGTTAAATATGGTACATCACATATATGGTTTGAAGGGGGAGCTAGGAATACTTATAGCATGTTTTGAACCCCGTTTGTCCGATCCTCTAGAGCCATCTTATTGCCATCCGAACCCTCACCAGCTTCATGTTTTCTCGATATTTTTCCAAGATCCCGATCTTCCTTGTCTGCTTAATAAGCAGCAGATCAAACAAAGATCAGAAGAGGAAAACGTGAATTGAGCAAAAAGAATCAACGACAGTTTCACAATTATGCTTTGAACTAAAGTGAAATTGTAAGAAAGAGAAATAAATTGCAAAGGAAAAGCGATTTGGTGAAAGAAAAAGAAACCGAGAAGATGAAGATAAAACACAGGTCGAATAGGGATCCATCCAATAACAACTACTGATGTTTAGCCAACAGGGGCTGATTATTTACATATTGGAACCATACATCTTTGATGGTGATTAAATTATACAATAGCATTTTAATACGTGTTATTAATCAGTTATTACCACTTTCACCATCTGAAGCGCCCTCAAGCTTTGCAATGGCATCCACAAGGGCTTGTTCATGTTCCTGAATTACAAAACCTTGTTAGCGAAGATTAAATTAATCAATATGACATCAGGTTGCTAAAATTCGACCAGTTTTTTACCTTAAGCACTTTTCTAACCATCTCAATATCCATTGGATCGGCATTGCTTGAACTGAACACTTTGTCTATCTGTTAATGCAATCAGGAAAATTTAATGCTTTCGTAGTAACGAAGTGCCGAGTGACCGTTTCTCAGCCATTTATATGGAAACAGGTGTTTGAATATTATATATATTGATAATGTTAAAACTACTTTACAGGCAGCCAATATGTACCCAGATTCGTGTATACCAGATATGGAACACACACAAAACAATATATATAGTAAGGATGTGTACAGGTGATAGATTCAAAACGATCAATCAGATTATTTATTTGATACGTAAAAATATATGATGATGTATAAGGTGTCCCAACTATTCTCAAATTCGTTTTTAACACCATTATACAGTTAAACTTTTTTATAGGACACCAATATATGTATTTGGTTTCGTTTATACCAAATATGGCAACAACAACAACAACAACGACAGTCTAATTAACGAAGATATCCTCAAAAATCAAAATATATGAAAAAAAAGATACCGGATGGTTATTTTTCTATCCTGTAGTCCGTAGAGCAAAAAATTATTGAGCAGTCGTACATAACTTTTTTTTTTACTAGATTTGGTATTGAATGAGACTGGATACACATGTTGTTTAATGACACGGTTGTAATCATTAAGTGACCTTATATTTTATATGTTAGTCCTGATATATAAAATAGTAGCTAAATACCATGTCAGCCAGATGGATGTGTGAATGGGTATTCAACATAGTACACCCGGATAATTTTGAGGTGCACATAAAATGACCCCTTTTCACCTTTTGACATGCTACTTCTGGTAAAAATGCATTGATCTGCAAGATAGAATTCGACATACCTCCTTAACAAGGGTTTCGGTGTGTAGTATTTCGATATTATTTGAAGGCCTCTTTGCACTACCGTTTTGTAATAGAGGCTGTTCTTTCTTGGGCTGACCTTTGCTAATCGCTCTACCTCTTCCAGCACCAGGACCAGGACCAACGGTGGTCACACCACGAGCCGCAGGATTTTTTATCCCACGACCAGAGCCACTTCGGCCACCTCTGTTAGAAATCCCAACATCCTCCCATTTCCAGCGAATGTCGTTTGGAGATATCTAAAAAGATGTGACAACGGTTTAGGTGCTAAAAATGTATCAAGTGAAGATGCATGAATGCTAAATAAAATGTATTTCCTTCATTCCTTATTAACTGAAATTTAAATCCTTATGAAATCCCATGAAAGCTGTAGGCATTTTCTTTTGAAAAGATTCCACGTAAAAGTTTCCAATTAGCCCGTGACCCTTATTGTGATTTACATATCTGACAAACATGCAAACATCTTACCGCACTATGCATCATATCCAATTGCCTTTTTCAGTGTATGATATACAAAACTACCAGTATAAGCTGATTGCAAAGAAAAAGTAGACGAAAAGAAGCGCAAGCCATATTGGTATAGGTAACAAGATGAGTCGATATTTTTGTTTTAAAGGTCAATTTTATTGACAATTGACAAAGGATATAGAAGGTTGTGTGCATTTGAAAAGGTTTTGAATGACTTTCAAACTGTTTGACACATTCCCTATTTGGCTATTTAGCTTCTTTTTTTTTTCGATACAAGCAGTTTTGCAATGAAGAAATAATCCCAAATCAACCCATTCATAAGTAAATGTGTCAAAATTGCCACTTATACATACTTAGCATAAAAATTGATACTAACCTCTCTAAGATTAACCCATTCCCAAGTTTCGTCGGGTGTATTGGCATCGTACACCAGAGCATGACGACCCTGTAAATAATTTAAAAAATTCAGATTCCCATCAACCGAAGACAAAGAGACGGGTAATATATAGTCATATCTAAACCAAATCAACACATACCTCAACAGGGTTAAAGTCTCTAATAACAGCTTCGTAAAAGTTATTATCTGTTGGCCATCTTGTCCAAACCTTCCTCCCGATAAGAGGATCGGAGCTGGTGTCTTCACCAAAGCCCGGCTTAGGAACTTGATCCCTTCCATTGAAACTAGCTGAACCATACTGCAAAGACTTTATTATACAGAAATCAGTAAATTGGTAAATCTCACAATAAATTAGGGGGGAAACCAAAGGTTGCAAGATGGGCGCGTCAGGTGGTTAGACAACAGGTCAAAACAGGTGCAAGCTAAAAAGTGCCTGACGGGTTGGGTTGACCACTTTTGATCCATTTTATCAGTTCTCTATAGATAACTAATACCGTAACTATGATGACATGAACAATATTAGTAAGGTGATAATAATCTAAATCTTTGAATAATCTTACAGGTTGTGGCTTCTTTCCCCTGAATCCTGATCCCGAGCCTCGGTTCAAACCTGATGGAGATGGCTGGTGGAGGGCCGGTGGTGGTGGACCTAAAGACGAAGAAGGTCCACACTGAGATGTCTTTTGTTTCTTATGTGATGCAGAAACAGTAGGACTATTAATCATGCCAGGTTGAAGCCCGTTTGTCTTCCTCCATTCCCTGTTTGGTATCACGTTAAACAATTAACATTCATCGAATCACATGAACTTGATGATATGTAATGAATCATACCTTATTCTCATGATGATGTCATCAGAATTAACCATAGCTAGAAGCCTTCTGTGTTCTTCATCGGATATTCTCAGCTCCTTCCTAAGATCTGTTATCAAAGTTTCCATTTCCTACAGCATTTGTATAAGTGCTTATAAGTTCATTATTATAGTTTTAGAGCATAGAACATGTTAGACAAAAGAGCGCAAATTATAAACCAGTGTTCCATCGAAATAGCAATAAACTCTTACACTAGGAATCATGGCCTATAACTATTTTTGAGCGAAAACTTCATGTGATTTTTATGATAATTTAGGGTAAAAAGAAAATATATTTGGTAACGCATTAAAGGAGTTGTTGTAAGATAGCAGATTACAACATAAATGTAAAATATATTTTCAGTAAATTAACATAAATGTAACTATCCGCCTAACTTAAACCACATGATTACCTAATTAACTTATTATCTGATTCTGACACTTAAAGTCGCAAATATCACTTTGAAAACGTGCATCTAAACTATCATGCATTGTTGATAAACTATAGTTGCAGCGACATTTGATTGTAGGCTTACCCAAGTAATAGCATCGGACTGAGCTTTAAAGGCTCGCAGGACCGAGCTATAAGCTTCTTGTTCAATACGGTGGATCTCCTCTTCCATATTATTCGGCGCTCTTTGGAACGGAGCAGTTCCAACAGCCATTGTTCTTCCGTTCATAGTACCCCCGCCCCCACTTCGGAATTTGTTCTGGTGTGAAGGTGGATTATCATCTTCTGTTCCTGCAGTTGTCATACAAAGATTATATATGGGTTTCACAGGAAACACTTCAACCAGGTGTAAAATCATGTGTCTCTTTCCTTTACTCCCTTATAGGTAGCTTCCTTTATCATGAGTATGTGTTTACCATTGTTAATGCTTCCTTAAAATCCGTCTCATTCGTGCCTTCACTTAATATCCTTATGAAGTAGCTTCCTTTATTGTTATATAGGGCTATTAGTTTTCACGAACATGTGTTCGACATTCTTAACGGTAAGCTAAGTATAAAAAAACCTACATTTCTATATCATTGTTTAGTAACAAACTTCCTAATATGAAACGCCACAACTTTTTGAGGGTTACATAACAAGAATCTTAACTGAATCTTTTCACATTATGCACACAACCACTAAAATCACGAACTATTCAAATTCAAAAACGCTAAACCCTAAATGTCAAAATCAAGAATCTCGAACCCTACAAGCATACCTAAGATGAAATCAACAAGAAGAATCCTAAAGATTCTACCTTTATTAAAACCAATCACAAAACCAGCATAAAGATTCACTGTTCATAATAAAACACCCAAATAACAACAAATTAAGCCCTTTTTTAACATGATTTTGCACAAAAATAGATCAACCCCTAAACCCTAAATGATATTCTTGAACCCTAAAATCATACCCAACATCAAATCAAGCACAATAATCCTAAAGGTTCCACCTTTATAAAAAAACCAACCACGGAATCAACATAAACATTCGTACTTCATAATCAAACCCCCAAAAACAAAAACAAAAAGTAGGCTTTTTTATGCACAAAATAACGAACCCTGAAATTTCAGATCAAACCCTAAACCCTAAAACATTAAAATCAAGAATCTTGAACCCTAAAATCATCACACCAACAACAAGAATCATAAATTTTCCACCTTTATCACAAAATCAAGATAAAGATTCACAATCAATAACTTAAAACACCCAGAAAAACAGCAAATTATGAGCCTTTTTAACAATTTAACAAATGGGTTGTTAATATAATCAAATGGGTATGCATAAATAACATCAATTTATGATCACCTAAGATTTCAGATCAAACCCTAAACCCTAAAACATCAAATCAAGCACAATAATCCTAAAGTTTCAACCTTTATCAAAAACCAATCACAAAACCAACATATAGATTCATAATTCATTATAAAACAGCAATAAATTAGGGCCTTTTTCAAAATTATAAACAAGATTAAGAACCCTAAACCCTAAAACATCAAATCAAGCACAATAATCCTAAAGTTTCAACCTTTGTCAAAAACCAATCACAAAACTAACATATAGATTCATAATCCATTATAAAACAGCAATAAATTAGGGCCTTTTTCAAAATTATAAACAAAATAAAGAACCCTAAACCCTAAAACATCAAATCAAGCACAATAATCCTAACAAATAACATAAAACAACAAATTAAGGGGCTTAATTTCAAAATTAACAAAAGGGTATGTAAAAAAAAGATAAATGTATGATCTTGAATGATAAATACTCACCACTGCTGTCTGAAACCCCAAAATTCATTGCAGTTTCATCAAGATTTCACACACAAACTGTGTGTGAGAGAGGATGGTTGGTCAGGGTGGTGAAACGGTGTCGTTGGGTGTGTTAATAGGGTAAAAATTGGTGAGGTAGAAAAAATTTAATGATTGTGGTATATGGAAAGCATGGGTGGGTCATGTGACATTGTGACATCTTTTATTATCTAGGACTTGAGTAGTACTTATCTAGTTATGGTTTGACGAGAATTTAAAAAGTCAAGAGCATATATGAATATTAGACTGAACGTAATAAGTAAGCCCAAAAATTTGCATTCATCATCATCGTCTTATCGTCACTTCAGTTTTCTCTATTTATAATCAATTTTGCTATTAACTTAATGTAATAAAACAATCAAATTCACAACTCAAATACTTATACAATAATATACCTCATATAAACAAAATAGCAACTCAAATAACTCAAATTGGACCCACAAAACACTCCTTACCAGTCGGTCGTACATTAACTTGCCATTTTTCCTTTGGAAACGCGTTGTGTGGGGTGACTGTTATTAAAGATAGGATAAGATACAGTATATCTGTATCTGATATGAGATATATTAGCAAGTTGGAATGTCAAGTTGGCTACTATGTCATGGATGATGTCAATTCCCAAATGACGTGCCTATAAAAGGCACGCATGCATGCTTCAATCAGGCATCCCATCTCAAAACAATAACACACACTTGTGTTACTTGCAGTGGCGAAGCTTGGATTTTGTAAGTGGGGGGTCGGGATCTAAATTTTTTTTTTCCTAAGGCTATATTTCAGGTATACCGAAATTTTTGGGGGGTCGAAACCGAATATACCGAAATTTTTCTACACGAAAACTATATACCCCCTATATCGCAAAAAAAATTTCGGGGGGTCGGGCGCCCCCCCCCCCCCCCCCCCCCCCGGCCCCTATGAAGCTTCGCCTCTGGTTACTTGTATCTTTTAGTATTTCTCCAGTAGTATTTGAGGCAATTAGAGAATTGGTGTATATCTCCTATTTACAAGAGATAAGTATTTATTCTTGTAATTAGAGAGACTGTGTAATTCCTAATTTTCATCATAGTGAAACGTATATTTTCTTGCCCGTGGTTTTTTACCTTATTGGGGTTTTTCACGTTATATCCGTGTGTCATCTTTTATTATATTTCTATTTTAGTTGCAGGTTTGCTTCAGTCCGGTGTCACTTTTCTCAACAAGTGGTATCAAGAGCTAAGGTTTGGTGTGTGTATAATTATTTATCGTATGCTCTTCGGATGATGGAATCTACTTCAGTGACTGAGCACATTAATAATCTGAATACTTTATTTTCTCAGCTCATGTCTTTGAGTTGTAAAATAGAGCCACATGAACGTGCTGAAATTCTACTTCAAAGTTTATCTGACTCATATGACCAACTCATAATCAACTTAACCAGTAATGTTCTTTCGGACTCTCTAGTCTTCGATGATGTTGCAGCCGCTATTCTGGAAGAAGAAAATAGGCGTAACAATAGGGAAGACATACATGCCAACTCAAGACAGGTGGAGGCGTTGGTGGTAACGAGAGGGAGGTCAATGGAACCTGGTTCCAGTGGGAGTCATAATCATGGTAAATCTAAGACAGGAAAGAAGAAGAATTTTAAATGCTTCAAATGTGGCAAGCAGAGTCACATGAGGAAAGATTGTAGGAGTTTAAGCAACTCTAATCCTCAAGGAAATGTCGCTAGCACTTCAGAAGATGGTAACTGATACGTGGGAAACGCACCAGGCTTTACCTCTCAAGGGATCTTGAGAAGCTTACAACCCCCACCAGGCAGTGTACCTAATCGTTGTAGTATAATATAGTGACAAGTACCGGGGGATTGATCGTTCAGCTAGGAATAGTGTCGCTAGGATTAGAAAACCTAAATACTAGTTCTAAAGATGAAGGATGATTATTTTTGTATTTTTATATTTTTTAGAAAGCAAGTAAAAATCTCGGGTTTTAAGGATTTGGGCGGAATTAGTTGCTAGTCAACTAACCCAATACTAAAAATGCAATCAAAATAAAATACTAGAAATAAAAATAAACTAAATTAACTAGGGTTGTGAGCAATAAGTGGAGAAGTTGTGTTTACTTAGATTTCACTACTCCCTAGATATCTTTTACACGTTAATTACTTGTTATAGCACTTAATTCCCCAATCCTATGAGTGTCTACTTCACTCCTATGTCGAGCCGGCTAAGAAGCTCCTAACATGGGATCATTAGAATTTACTCATGCATTAAATACAACCAATAAAACCTAGTGCACGTCAGTTCATGTTTCCTAAGACGTTCAAGCATGTTACCATTTGGAGATCTGCCAGTTTTCTTAAGCCTAACATTGAAATCATTCATCCAATACAACCATAAACAAGTAATCAACACATAATTAACATCTAGGTTTCATTAGATCTAAGCAAACACAAGATAGATCTAGCCTAGCATGATGGAATTAAGACAAGAACAAGATATAGACAACCAACACATAGACATATTGATTGAATTAAAAGAATACTTATCTCAATTACACATGAAAGGGTTCAAGGGCTGAAAACCCTTGAAAAACCTGTAAAGTTCGTACTAAGTTCGGCCTTAGGGTTTCTCCAAAACTTCTCTTTTTTTATGAATGAAAATTAGAAAACTATATATAGGAAATTGAGGCTGACGGCGTCAAGACCGAATTGGTGACGCCGTCATCTCGCCGCCAAAAGAATTCTCGGACTGCCTTGATCTACTTCTGACGCCGTCACGTTATAACTTTTTCCAGGCCGTCACATATTTTACTTTTGACGCTCTTCCTTGTGACGCCTTCATTTCTGTACTGGGCCGTCATGAAAATTACTCTTGACGCCGTCAGGATTTTCTTCTTGACGCCGTCACCTACTGTTCTCAGCAAGGAAAATTAAGACTTTGGCGTTTTCTTCACTTTTATGCTCCAAAAACGTTCGAATTGCTTCCTTTTCCAGATTTCTCTCCCAAAGTACCTAAAATCACAAAAGGAACGATTTAGGGTAATATTTGATCAAATAAATTCAATTCCGGGCTTAAATGACCCCCTAAAAGTGGTTCATTTTTCGCCTCATCATATACCCTTACACTTGAGATTTGCTTGTCCTCAAGCAAATGCGCTTTTATTCTAGTCGAAATACAAGTTAGGGGTCATTTAACACTAATATAAAAGTAATTACAACAAATAATCGTTCCACTAAAAACCAAAGACAAGCACGGAGGTCATACACTAGCACCTCACAAATAGTGTTTAGATACTCACATCTCTCGGGTGTAATAAAGTATATATCACAATATGGAAATGGAAAACAACTCTCACTACCTGTCATAGCAAAATAGATTACCATAGGCTTGGGAAAGGATCAAACCTCCACCACATGGCGTAAGCACCTAGGATAAACTATCAAAGAGGTCTTTTAAAGGGTTGTAACGTTAGGTGTAGGGATATGAAATACACAGTTTTGTTGGATAAAGGAAGTTTTTACTGGTGGCGAGTTAACAATCTTGGTTAATTACATGTACAATATGGCGTTGTTAAGCTAAGACTAGACTCGACTTAAGCTAATAAATGAAAAATAACAAAAACATAAAAATGAACATAGAATAAAAAGGGATGGTAGTCCGTATGTTTTTTCTCCTTTCTTTTTTCTTTTTTTCTTTTTCTTTTTCTTGATTTTTCGATTTTTTTTTTTTTTTTTTTTTTTTTGCATACACTCTTACCCTACCATCCAAAATAATACATCATAGGGAATGTAAATTCCCCTTACACTTGAATTTTTACATACTTTACAATAACTAATCTAACGACTCGAATTAAGTGTGTTACTGTTTCATTTTTCTGTTGGTTTGTGGTTAGTTGTTGGTAATACTGGTTAGCCTTCTGTTTCATTTTTCTGCCATAGCTTATAAGTGTGTTACTGTTTCATTCACTATGCTACTGGTTCATATCAGCTTGTTTGATCTGAATTATGTTGGTTTGTTTCAAACATTAGTTGCTTAGCTGTTAGTGGTAAACAGTCACCATTAGAGTGGTGTTTGGAACTGTTGGTGCTTATGTGTTCTTGTGGTTTAATTGGTAGGTTTGCTGCATCAATGGTTGGCCCTAGGTTAATACTAGTCAACTAAGTCAAAGTTTAAGTTTAATCTTAATTTCAGTGCATACTTTCTGGAATCAGTTGCTATTAATTGAGATTTTGGTAGAAATTTGTTAAACTTAGCATTATTAGGACTTAAACTAGCTTAATGTTACATTTATAATCAGTTGTTATCAGTAGGAATTCCTTTTGGTCAAAGTTAAAATGCATTAATAAGTCAAAAACTTGGAATGTAACTGTTTGAACAGCAGCTGATCTCAGTCCTAGTTAGGGGTTAAATTGAGGAATAGAATTAAGGCTATTAGACTTTTTAGATAGCCTGCAGTATAGGCTTTAGGAATCTGCTTTTGAAATTCACTAGTTAGCATATTAAGTGCTTATAATTCAGCTGTCAAGAAGGGTGACTGTGCATAGTTCTGCTTTCTAAAGTAGGGCTGCTTTTATTCATTCTTGTTCATACTCTGTGCTTGTAGTTTATTTTGAGTTCTCTAGATCTTAGGTTGTTGATTTCAGTGTCATTTTGCTAATTGCTTATTTTTATTAGCAACTGCTTATTTGTTTATAGCTTATTGCAACTGTTTTTAGCATTTCTCTATATTTCTGAGTTCTATTGGCTTTCAAACTGTTCATTTAAGCTCATTTTAGTCTCAAAGTCAACTGGTCATAGTTTTGGTCAATTTGGTTAAGGAGTGCTTATTAATAAGCACTCCCTAAAAGCAGTTTTCAAGCTTATAAGCACTTTACTTGCTTATTTTTCTTCAAAAATTTTATTCTGAGTTCTTTTTATTATTTTAGATTTTCTGGAATTTTTCAAGATTTTTCCAAGGCTTTTTACTATTTTTCTTATTTTCTTTTGATTATTTTCAATTTTTAAATAGTTATTAATTACCAAAAATCAATAAAAATTCAAAAAAAGGTTCTGAAAAATACAAAAATATTTTTAGAATTTCTTTTATAATATTTTAGAATTTTTAGAATTTAATTTTCATTTTTCCAAGTTATTTTTCTATTTTTCTTTATTTTTAATTCATTTTTAATTACAAAAATAGAAAATTAATTCTAGAAAATAAATAAAAAGTCTAAAAAATATTTTTCTTTTTCTAAAAATTCTTTTTAGTAGTTTAAGAATTTTAGAAAATATTTTCAAGTTCGTAGGATAATTTTTCGATATACGTTACGTTTTAAATTTTACGGTTGCGTTTCCGTTTTTACGTTTTTCACTTTTGTGCATAGTTAGCTTGTAGTCTTTGCATGATTTATCATTGTTTGTGATTAATTGAATATCTTGATTGCTATTTTCACTTTATCACTTTTTCACTATTCACTTACACTACACGATTCCCAATTCGATAATTCGGATTTTCCATTCGAGCCTTCGTTGGGAGAACGACCCGAGAAATACTTTCACTAGTATTTCTTTGGAATATAATTATACTATAATTGACACGAATCAATCCCACTTTTGAATATTCAAATAAAAAATTAAACATGGGTTATTTAATAAAATATTTAAAAAAAAAAAGAAAAAAAAAGAAAAAGATCATAGAGTAGCAATGTTCTGCATAGTATAGATAATGTATGGTTCGTCAAAGACGTAATGATTTTATCATCTATTGATGTTGATAAATCGAATACAGTGAACTAATGTCTAGCTTGGTCGTTGGCGTTTAATATTGATGTTAGGGTCTTGTAAAGATTTCCTCCATGTGAATTTAGTCAATCATTGACATTAATGTTGTCACACCCCGTTTAAGGCGGAAACACGAGGTGCGACGGTTCGGAACATCGCATAAGAGATTAGAACAATACCATACTTGATTAAAGAAGTAAGTTTACAATAGTACATGGGTATCTTTATCCAACACCGGATAACAAAACACAAGTCTTGATTAGTTAAAAGCAATGTCCTTAGAAAAATATCTTAATCAATTTAACACGTTCCTTTGAAATGAGACAATGGATAACTTTAATGCAAGTGCCTTCAAAAATATTAATGATGATCACCTGAAAATGATACTCGAAAACGTTAACATAAAGTTGGTGAGCTCGCAAGTTTAGAATGTAAACCGCGTTGATGTGCATATAAAACTTGTAGGATAATAGTGAGTAAGATATGCAAATACAAGCACTTAACGAAATCACAAGCTAGCAATAACTGAACCTTATGACCGCATTCACACATAACTTGATCTAGATGAAATCCACCATCCGTTAAACTCACAAAATGTAAGGGCGGGGTTTTCTCCGAAGGAAAATATGAGTAAAAAGGGGCTACGAAACTCACTTCGAGCAAGTGATGTAACAGGAAAAGTATAACGTGGTTCAACGAACAAAAACCCTAACCGCGACCTACATAAATAAGTCGTTTTAAAAATGATGCTACATGTACTATATGCATATGAGTTTTATAAAGTTTTATCACCCTTATCTTCTAATGAGGTTTTATAAAGTTACGTAAGTCAAAACGTTTAAGAAAAATAGTTAAAACGCGTTTTTAGTGCTAGAATCCCTTTTTAAATGTCGTTGTTTGAAATTAAAATCCAACTTAAATGGGGTGTAACTCCTTTATTTCAAGCCCATTTTTATCAGCTCAACTCTCTAAACATAGGAAAAATTTTCTACTTTCAAGAAATCAAGGCCCCGGTTTGTGAAAACATGTTTTAAATATCGATTCTCTACCCAAATATACACGGACCTGTTGTTACAGTTTACTCATAAAGTTTTACCCGACTTCGTCGGACTATAACTCACTCGTTTTTCAATCAATTTACAAATTTCTAACTTCTATTGTTAGATCTATGTCTTACCTTTCAAAAAAGACCAATTAGAATTCCCGGGGTGGAGTTTAGGTCCTAAGTTTAGGCGTTTTGTGACAGGTACTCATATTTGTGTCAATTTTGACAAATATTTTTGCGTAGCTTGCTGTAAATACTAAACAAATCCCAAAAATTATGAAATTCAATCGGGAACTACCTAAGACACCTATCTAACTGTGGTTCAAAAGGGAGTTGCCCAAGAATATTCTACAGCGGTTTTCTATGGTACATGAGTCGATATAAAAATCTGCCATAATTAGGATTTTATAAAACTAACTTTTGAACAATTTCAACACAACAAAGCATATAGAGGTGATATAAAAATGACATGAGATGTTAAATATGTGTGAAAGGAAGTGTGAAATGAGTACGAGAAGTGCTTACAATGGTTGGTGATGTTTGATGCACAAGAACTCTAATAAACCCTAAAAAACCCTTGTTTTAAGTACTAAAGCTCTAGATTTGCAAACCCTTTTTGTGTAAACCTTAAACCTAATCAAACCAAGACTTGAATACCCTTATTATTGTGTGTGTTTCTGCAGAAAGTAAATAGTAACAAGTAGGGGCGGAGCTACCTTGTAGACAGTGGGGAAAGACCCCCAATAAAGCCTGAGTTGAGTAGTTAAACGAGTAAGAAAAATGGTTGAAATAGTTGCAAAATGTTATAATGCCCTCAGTCTAGAAAGAAAAGTTCCCTCTACTAAAGAAAATATTAACAATTTAATATTCAAATTTGTTTTTTGTTCTTCTGATTTCATCAACCGAAAGAGGTGAAAAAGGAGGACAGAGGCAAAAAAGAGGATGTAGAAGACAATAGGGATTTAATAATGTAAACCTTGAAATGTGTGTAATAAATACAATTAAATATGTGTCTATCTAATTTAATACTAGTACATATTTTGTAAACTTCGAAATGTGTATAATCTATTGCTTGAATTTGAATTAGATTTCACATTTTATGATAGTTTTTATTAGTGACACTACTTTGTTTTTGTTCAAGTTAAATATCAAATCTTATGCTGTAATTTGATTTAAAAATATGCATTCAGTATTTTCTTTAAAAAAAAGCATTCAGATTGTTATTAATCAAAGTGAGTTAAGAGGTCTAATTACTTGGACACAAGTTTGGTCAGTGTGAGTTCGTCTTACTTCTAGTTAACTTAATTGGGTTATTTTATGTACATTGTTCTTTTAGCTAGTTTTAATCGCTTAAAAGATGTGGGTTTTGTGTTTGATTAAAACCGACCCGGGCCGTTTTAAACTTAACTAAAAAACATCAACCCGTTATCGGATCTTTCTTATTGCTCATTGCCCCCTCTGATTAGAATTCCTGGCTCCGCCACTGGTGAGAAGGGTGAGTGATAAGTGTTTAAGTGGGATGAAAAATGACTACATACAAGGCCTTTTTATACTTGTACTTTTGTATGTTGAATGGTCCAAGCATCAAGTCACATATTATTGTAAGCACAAAATGGGCAAGAGACAATTATAGGGTGTTTTTTAAGCCTTTGGGCCGTTCATACTGACAGGGAAAAGAGGGGAAACAAGTTGCCTTGTTTGGTGGCTTTTTGTGCTAAACAAAGTTAGGATTGGTTGGAGAAATAAGGTGAAAAGTATAGGTGATGTATGAATATAAATCATAAAAGAAACATATAAACGCAGCGGAAAAACATCACCAACAACGGATCCATATTGCCATATGATCAATCAAACAATAAACAACAACATGTTATACCTTTGTAGCGTGATCGGTAGAATCGTATGGAGACTATCGCCAACACCATGAACCACCTATGAAACCAAGTGACCAAAATAGATCACCTCTATGATGAAAACACACTACACGTCATAGATCACCACCCGATGCTAGTCTTGACCCCGTAACACGCGATCTAGCCTTGAACTACACTAGAATAAGGTTAGATGAGATAAAAAACACCAAACCCTAATATGGGTGTGTGTTATTTCGTGGTTCCTTGGTAGAGGAGGGGGAGAGAAAGTTGGTAAGTTGTTAATGTAATTTATGATAGGATATGACCAAATCAATTAGCACTTATCATCATAAAATTTACACTTAGCAACCGTGAACTTCTCTCTTGTTCCTTTCTCACCTAGGATTTCCATGGGGGCCCTAAATGGGCTTGCCCATTTGTTGGTCCAATCCAATAAACTAAGTATTAGCTTAGTTATTAGTAGCCCGTTATTGATCCCAAGTTACGTAGTCGTATATATAGTGTAAATACGATAAATACAATATATATAATGGTGTCTCTGTGTATAAGTGTGTGACCCCATAGGCTCACATATGTCTAGCCATATAATTATTTATTATGACACGAGCATACTCCAACAGCTCCCACTTGCGACGTCATAATAATCAAGTAATTATACAAGCAAAGGTTAGCGTCTAGCAACACGCCAATGCCCCTAGAAATATGTGAGGGTAGTTTCTCAAACTTCACATTTAAATGGTTTATATATCATCCATCCTTTTGTTACAGATACTATGTTGAACACTAGACATGGATCGAAGTCATTCTATTTGTTCAACTATTATGTTTCTCGATCTATATATTGAACAAGATTACCAAGTGAATTAAGATTCATCTTAATCTCATTTGGGTACTGCCATACAAACATCTGTTCAATTTATCGAGGGGCCTAATAGTATCTAACTCCATGACATGTGGAGGAACAAATCCTATTTTGACTGCACGTGTCATTCATATGTTTCAAATCACTCCTGAAAATGGTTTTTATAACTACCTTATTCAGGACAGCGTTTAACCATATCAAAGAATAAAATTCCGCACATGCAAGACCTACTTGCATCTCAAGTCTAAGGATAAGAGACATAACCATTTGCGAGATTCACTATTGACGCCGATCCATGCAGTGAATTCTCGAAGGTTGGGTCAGTCCAATGTTCATCACAATGAGCAACATATGAGTTTGGCAAATAAATTACCAACACGCTCACATTTGCCTTAATTCGATGATACTCCCGTATCGTCAAGTGGCAATGGACAATTTTAGAATAAATAAATTATTCATGGATTAAACATGCAAATATAGAACACAGTAGTATAAATGAAGACGATAATACCCGGTATATCAATTCATTATATAATACGGCTGCTTACAGTTCCATTATCCAAATACTAAAAACAGATATGCACAAGACTACATACAGATCAGAATCCGATGTTTCCAACATGATTAATTTTGTTGTACAAGACAACAAGTAGTCATCTGAGTAAACTTTGAGAATACTTGTTTCAAAATTCAAAAATGTTTTGAATGATGATTGTCCTTTTGTATGTGTGCAATCAAGTACAATACGAGTATTGCAACAATACATTCCATAGTGTGTATGAAGCTAGCAAAACACCTACTTTAGACAGTCATAATAACAGTTTTCCAAACTGTAAAGTATTCTTATTCTTTTAATGTATAATGCATTAATGCTCTCAATCGAGCACATCTAGTTAGAGGTGTCATCATTCATGATGTCATCCTACTACGACTAGGTTTGAGCATCATCTCAGTTATATAAGCATTAATGAATGAAAACATAATAGGGCTCCTCAAATATCCGTAAACGTTTGAACAAATATTTGGTCCTTTGCAGGTCCATTAGGTTGTTCGTTTAACAATTTATCTAATGACTTTCACTTAGATATTTGTTGTTATCAACTCATCTTGCATTCATGCAAATGATATAAATAATCTAATACATAATATGACTTACATAATGAATCCTTTAGTTAAACTTAAGGTTTTCATTCATGCATTCAATCTCATCATATAAGATTGATCATTGAGACTCCCCTCAATGACATGTCATATTGTGTTTAGATTATTAACCGCTTATGTTTATCCTAATAAACACATGCAACAAGGTTTTATGTTTTATTTCCTAAATTCCTTAATTGAAACTTCATTCCAGGCTAAGGATTAAAGTCTAGCTTAGATGGAATGTTGTTTCTTATATGTTAACAACATATGAGATTTAAGAAAATAAATTCATTTATCCTACTTGCACTCTGAGTTCTCGGGAGTAATCTTATTTAATCAAAATCAAATTAATGATTAAATTAAGATCTCTGCTCCTAGATGCATGATCTAATCCACACCTGGATTCTTATGTCTTGTATACATAATAAAGATTATACAGATTCATAAACCCTTTTGATTACTCATCGTCCTCGAAAAAGTAATCAAAAAGTGTTTTGAAATCCCATTGTCATATTTCATTTACATGAAAACAGGTATGAAAATTAATCTTCTTTATACATTTAATGTTTGTAGGTATGAAGATTTAATCATAATCAATTTCTTGAGTATGAGTAAACTCCTTCTACTACGCATGTATTAAATATGTGTACAAGTTTGTCCTTATGAGTCTTCTAGTTCGAGAAAATCATTTTAAACCTCATAGTCTAACTGATTTGGTAAGAGATCAATCAAGCTCCATGAGTGATTATCTTCAAAGGACTGCATCTTAACATTCATAGTTTTGAGTTATTCATCAGATTTAAGATCTGATAATGCATCTCTTTAGTTAGCAGGTTCACTATGATCCTCCAACTTATGTCCCTTAACATTGATATAAAAAAAATATATCATTCAAGTGTTAGGGGTATCCTTGCGGATTTATGAATGAGAGATATCAATCTATGGTTTAACATATGCATGTTCAACCTTAGTATGACATTAGCAAGTGTACTCAGAAGGTTGTGTATTTAGCTCTTGAATAACTTCAAGATCTAAAGGTGCTCCCACTTGCTTTTGTAAGTGGAGACTAATCTCCAAGTACTCTGCATCTTGATAACAATAAATTGTTTTCAAGTGGGACATCCAAAATACATCGTTAGTTCTTGATTCTAGTTTGTTAATTACTTACTCTTAGGTATTTAACAAATTCAGAACTTCAATCAAGACATAATGGGATTCATCCCATTCCATAATACAATGGTGTCTTAAATTCCTTCTAGGTTGGAACCATATTGGGTGTACGCATGGCACATCCAATTTTCTAACCTTGATTGCTTTTGAGGTAAAAGAGTTTAAGTCATCAAAGATCAAACAATATCCATGATGGACATACCATAAAGTTGTGGTATTCCACATGGATAGATGTTGTGAGACTATCACACAACTCATTAGATGAACTTATACTCTTTAGCTTACTTATCTGCCAACCAAGTCATACCAGATGGCATCAATAGTATTTTTAGCCTACTGCATACTTTATATTTAAAGTCTTTGACCATGTCAATAACTTCATGTGTATGCTTTAACTAGAAAACATAAACATTAAATATTTTATTATACGTCGTAAGTGTACATGTCTTTAACAAGAAGACATAACAAATTAACGTCAGGAATTGATGTTTATGTCTTTACAAGAGACCTAAACATATTCAACTAAAGTAATTATGAGTGTCGATAATTGGCCTCAATAGTAATTTCAAGTTAATTACATACTTCATGATTATGAATTTACAAGAAGACATAATCATATTTACTAAACAATTCAGCAAATATGTTGAAGTAGCTTTTCATGTTATCATGACATTTTTTTTTTCTAATTAGGGCAACATACATTTTATGTGTATAAGTCCTAGTAGAACCTTATTTTTCTTATCTTGCAGTCAAGAAAAACCATTAGTCATATTGTTATATGTTATACCTTGCACACAATTAAGATTTCTCCCACTTGTGCATGGCACAACATTATGCAAGCAAATATGACAATGTCAAAATATAGATATGTAGAATTTTATCGCTTTTATAATGAATCATGCGTAACAATTTTATTGATAACATTTCAGGAAGCAACATCAGGAACGCGACAAGTTATTTAATAAAATTCATGCAATGGTTCTCATAAAAACTATGATGCTTCATATGTGAAAAGTAATGTATTATTTCAAGACAATCTAGAAATAAGATGGGCAACTTGTAAGTTAATAGAGCTTACAACTCCCACTGGATTAGAGAACATTATATGTGTTTCGTCACCAGTAATACAATCATTTAGCTCCCACTGGATTAGACAACATTAAAAGTGCTACATCACCAGTGGAGAGTGAATGATGATTGGATACTTTCCTGCTTTCTTTGAATATCTACACATTATTGTTAATGGGAGTCACTATGACTAGTAACATGTACTTAGGTATTCAAGGAAGAGTATCAAGTTCTAATATATAGATGATGGGCTAGCCATCATTTTAAACTTGAAAATTAGGCATGCAGTTCCTCCATGTTTATCGGGTTAAGACACATTGCTAGGTAATCATGCTAGTAATTGCCTTGACCACTTTTCGGTTTATTGATATTTCCATTTTCTAATTATTTTAACTCATATTAGTTTGGTAGCTATAGAAAACATGTTCTATAGTTATCCAAATATCTTATATTTCTTGAAGGTTTCAAAACCGGAACTAGGGTTATAAAACGAACTTGAAAGAATAAGATGTGCAAACATACTTAACCGTTTTGACTTTACAAGACATCACGATTTTTAGAGTATGTGTGCTTTGAGTTTGATTAGAATTAGGATAATTCAAATATTCCTATTATGGCTTTTCCTCATAAGGAAAAGGATAGGAATAAGTCTCTTTCTTACAAGGAAAGGAAGACTTAGTTTGATCCTTTTAACAAGAAAAGAACAAACTTTTGTTTACGTTTTGTGTTGCATTAATTCATTAATTGAATTCTCAAAGTTTATATTTAGCATTTTCGATAATTATCCTTTTATAAATTAATTACCCCATGTTTACAATATAAAACAATTAATTTTACGTAAAAGGCTAAGATCCACATTGTGCTTCTACTATCACATCAGTTGATCTGCTAGCAATAGTAGATTCAATTGGTAGGCGACGATCACCAATTGCATTACAAGTGCAACTCTTAGATCCTTATGGGACTCATGGCATCTAGTGTCAAATAACTAGTGTCATGTAGGCATATTTTGTCCCATCTTTCCAACAAATTAACTATAAATTATAACAAGAGTTTAAAGAAGTGTATGGCATTTATATATTAGAGATTAGTATGATTTTTTGGAAACTATTATTAATTAAGTTTGTGTTAACTTGCCATTTATAATATGGGGTATAATAGGTAAAAAAACATTACTAAAAAATTAAGAACTTCTAAGAGATTAAGAGAAGTGATGCATACTTTATAAATAGTTAAGATATATACCGCTAAGAAGGGGGTTTATGCCGCTGCTTGTGTCAAGTTTCATAAAGACGTTACACTTAGGTGTGTTATCTAGTCCTAGTTCTGTTTTCAGTGATGTCCACCCCAGAAAATATAACTTTCATGTCATACATACGAAAACAACACCATTTGAGCAACACACCAACTTTTAGAAAGATCATTCAATCCCACTTTCGAGGCCCAAATCCTCTCCGAACGGAAGTTATCGAGGTTTTAAGTTTCTAGACCAAATTTTCACAAAAAAATCTAATCTTCCACAACAACCTTTGTTATCTTTAAAGATCCTCATAACAACTTTTCACTTAGAATTGTATCCATGGCAACTCAACAAGATATTCATGCTCCCGGTGCCGAAAACCGACCTCCCATGCTGTCAAAGGGTGGATACTCACAGTGGGCTAGTCGTATGATGCGCTATCTTAAGAGCAAACCAAATGGAAAACTTCTCATCAAATCCATTGTGGAAACCAAACACAAGCGTCTTATAAAATATGCTTATAAGAGTCATAGAGTAGTTATTAGACATATACTAATACTGAAAATATAACCGAAACCAACTCGTCCACGATCTTTCAACTTTCACCTTTCACTGACTTAGGGTGCGCGTTTGGTATGTTGCCATGAATCACAATCGGTATGTGTTTAGATATAAGGTGGGCCCCTCAGGTATGAAAGTTCCATACCTTACATTTTTGAGTGGTTTGTAGTTTAAAAGATATTCATCTATTATTGTCATATTTGATTGCAAGATTTATCAAACAAACACCTAGGGGTGAGCATCGGGGTGAAACCCGATCCGAACCGACAAAAACCGACCGACCCAAAAACCGAAAAAAGAAAAACTCAAAACGTGAACCGAACCGAGAAATAGATATCAAAACCGAATAACTCGGTTCAGGTCGATTTTCAGGTTTCAAACCGAAAAAACTTTCAAAAACCGAATTGAACCGAAACCGAAAAAACCAAAATAAATATACAAAATTGAAACCGAACAAAAAAAAACGGTTCGGTCCTGTTTCAATTCATAGTTCGGATCAATTTTTGGATGAATTTGCTCAGCCCTACAAACACCATTATTTGAAATAAAACTCATTCTATAATTCCATAAAAATTTACCAAACACACCCTTAATCCATTTGATTCACAACCCTAAAACACAAACATGCACATATCCTACTTCCACAAGTACACACAACTTGTGGTGTCAAATTGACATCCCAAAACCCAAACCAAAACCAAACTCTTAAAAAACATCACTTTTCCAAACACAAGACATTATTAAAAAACCAAACAATGATAAAACTACATCATTTAACCGCCTCACTTTCACACACCACACCCTCCATCTTCCGCCACCGTCTCTTATTTCCCAAATCCAAAACCCTCAAATTCAACATCAAAACGACACCGTTTTCTGCCATGTCTAGTAATAATACTTCTTCTGTTGAGTCTGTTACAGATGGGTTAAAGAAACACAATTTGAACGATGGTTTCAAAGTGGGTTTAGAGGATTTGAATTGGGATCATTCTTTTGTTAGGGAGTTGCCTGGTGATTCTCGTGCTGACGTCATCCCACGTCAGGTTATTTATTATTTTTTTAATTATTTTTTTCTTTTTTATGAAGATCTGTTTTTTGGGTTTTTTATATTATAAAGATTGGTGCTTTTTATGTTTTTAGTTAAGTGATGATTAGTTTTTAAATGCCTTTTAAGTCTTATGGGCTTATTTCCAGCTAAAAAGAAGCCTTTTTTCCAATAAGCTGGTAAAGAAAAGCTAAGGGGTGTTTCGATTAGCTTGTTTTTCTGGGCTTATGGGCTTATTTGAATCCGGAAAATCTCGTAAGCTCACTTTTATTAGCATATGAGATTATTGAGTTGAGGTTATGGACTTGCGTCCATAACTTCGGCTTGATATGGTCGTAAAAGTGAGCTTATGAGCTTTTCCGAATTCAGATAAGCCCGTAAGCCCGAAAAATAAGCTAATCTAAACACCCCTTAGTTTTTCTTTACCAGCTTATTTGAAATGGCTTCTTCTTAGCTGGAAATAAGCTGCTAAGGAAATTCATCAGTATCTCGTATGTCGTGTTCTAAACAACACAGAGGTGTTTGGGTTACCTTTATTAATATAGCTTGTGCAGTTGTGCGAGCTTAATGCGGTGTTGTAGATAGGCACCTCCACGCTAGCTTTTAAGAACCAATTCATGTAGCACAAATAAGCTGACAAGCCTTATATCTAGAATCTGGATACTCAAATTGACAATGAAATAAAATAATAAGCATTGTTGAAAGTGAGTTAAGATTCCTAAGGTTAAGTTTTGTTTTGGCTTTTTGATTTCGGGAAGCGGATTTTATGGCTGCATACTGATTAAACTGGTCGGAACGTGAAATATTTTAGGTGTTTCATGCATGTTATTCAAAAGTCTCTCCATCTGTTAAAGTGGAAAACCCTCAACTAGTTGCATGGTCAGAGTCCGTTGCAGAGATTCTTGATCTCGATCCTAAAGAGTGAGTTATCATTTACCTTCCTAAATTGATCTTTACCATGACTAATATTTGAAATTACGACACAATCCTGAAACTTTTATTGGTGTTGCAGATTTGAAAGGCCCGATTTCCCACTTTTCTTTTCAGGAGCAACTCCTTTAGTAGGAGGGTAAGCAATAAGCAATAAGCAATAAGCACCATTAACCATATTTTACATACCTTAACTACTGTTTAATTAATGGTAGCAACACTAAATGTTTCTCAGACTGTCTTATGCTCAATGTTACGGTGGACATCAGTTTGGAACGTGGGCGGGTCAGTTGGGTGATGGACGGGCAATCACACTTGGTGAGCTTTTGAATTCAAAGTCTCAAAGGTGGGAGCTTCAGCTAAAGGGTGCTGGAAAGACTCCATATAGTCGGTTTGCTGATGGTTTAGCTGTTCTACGTAGTAGTATTAGAGAATTTCTTTGCAGTGAAGCAATTCATAGTCTCGGGATTCCAACCACTCGTGCACTTAGTCTTGTAACGACTGGGAAATATGTTGTTCGTGATATGTTCTATGAGTAAGTTTTGTAGCTACAAGATTTCCATTTATAACAGCTTAAACACACCAAACTGGACACTCTCTTTTGGTACTAAGGAGGTGTTTGAAGTGTGCTCTTAAAAGTGAATATGTGATTTTCTTCGATCCAAAAGCCAAAGTGCTGACATATCTGTCTTTTGTGTAAATGCAGTGGCAATGCCAAAGAGGAACCTGGTGCAGTCGTGTGCAGAGTTGCACAGTCGTTTCTGCGTTTCGGCTCATTTCAAATACATGCTTCTAGAGGACCAGAAGATCTTAAAATTGTTAGAACATTGGCTGATTACACCATTAGACATCACTTTCCTCATATAGATAATATGAGCAAAAGTGATAGTTTATCTTTCTCCACTGGCCAAGAAGATGATTCTGTTGTAGATCTAACTTCAAATAAATATGCAGGTAAACATCTAGATAATCACATTTTATAAATTATGTGTATCGATTGGCTTCTTATACTATTTTTACATGATGGATGCATCAGCTTGGGCGGTTGAAGTTGCTGAACGTACTGCCTCTATGATTGCCAGCTGGCAGGGTGTTGGTTTCACACACGGTGTGATGAATACCGACAACATGAGCGTATTGGGGCTCACGATTGATTATGGTCCTTTTGGTTTTCTTGATGCTTTTGATCCCAGTTTTACCCCGAATACGACAGATCTTCCAGGGAGACGGTACTGCTTTGCGAATCAACCTGATGTTGGATTATGGAATATAGCTCAGGTTGTATCTACTCTTTCTACTGCTGAGTTGATAAATGAGAAAGAGGCTGATTATGCCCTAGAAAGGTATTTGACCCTTATTCCCTTTTCCCTTCGTCTGTAGTTAGTTTCTACTTATGATTCTCTATTCACGTCAAAATAAATGCAACAATTATATATAGAAGTATCTTTTAAGGGGTGTTTGGCTAAGCTTATGAGTTGGGCTTATGCTTATGTAGTTATGTTATATAAGCGGTTTATGGTTTATATATATCATGAGCTCATAAGCCCATGTTAAGTGTTTGGCTTAGCTTATCATAATTATTAAGGTAAAGTGACAAAAAATTACATGAACATTAAAAATGTGTAATTATTAAATGAGGGTATAAAAGTCTTTTTATATAATCTCTTTATATAAGCCAATCACTCCTCAAATAAGCCACAAAGTTTGGGCTTATCAAAACCCCCTCATATAAGCTCATAAGCCCAAACATATTAGCTTAGCCGCGCACTTAGGCTTATTTTTTTTATATAAGCTAATAAGCTCATAAGCCCCCTAAATAAGCTTAAACAAACCCCCCTTAATATCCTTAAAAACTTGAGGTAACTATTTGTCTAATTGTAATCGTTGGAGAATACTGATAACTTCGACGGCTATATTAGATATTTGATTAAAGGTGTTTAGATATGTGTCGAAACTCTTTATTTTGACATTAAGTTGCAAGGCTATTGATGATTATGATATTTCAATAATTTAGGAGAACCAATCGTTGAAATAAATGCAAAATTATCCACCTACCGCTAACTTGAAGTACTTGCATATTTGATTATCCGTTTCTAAATCCGTGATTTACCACCTAAACATCCCTTTCACAGTTATCAACAAGACCATTTCAGTAAACTGTGTCTAATCAACTTGAGCATTTGTTATAGACTTATAGGATAATGTGGATATTCATTATAGTATAAAACTATAAATTACGAGTGACATATTGTCAAAGTTTTCTTGCAAAAGTCCTTGCCAACTCTTTGGTTGAAGTTGAAAAGTAGTCCGATTGACCTATCTGTTGTAACCTGCTTCCTATGTTTTTGACGTTCCATGATTATCCTATTATGTAGATAATCATTAGGTTTTATATATTAATTTGAATCACTATTCTATATAAAAACTTAGAATAGAATAGACTAGGAATATATAACTTCTAGAATTTGGTTTGTCCTTATATACGGAGTATATTTTAATCAATAGAAATTAAAAATGCAGTAGTATACTTCTATCTCAAAATCTCATAACCTCGAAAGTCAACTTTTTATTTTTTTTAGCTGATTTTTTAGCCTTTTAATTTATTGATCTGCTGCAGATACGGTACAAAGTTCATGGATGACTACCAAGCTGTAATGACCAAAAAACTTGGTCTACCAAAGTATAATAAACAACTTATAAGTAAACTGCTCAACCATATGGCTGTTGATAAAGTTGATTACACAAACTTCTTTAGATTGCTATCCAACATTAAAGCTGATTCGACCACCCCTGATGAAGAATTATTGGTTCCACTCAAGCCAGCTTTACTAGATATTGGCCAAGAACGAAAGGAGGCTTGGACCAGCTGGGTTAAAATTTACATAGAGGAGGTAATGTGACCGTTTAACACCCATTAATAAAATCATGCATTTTAACAAGGGCAAATATCTTTCTGGGTCTGTCTTTTGATTATCCGTGATACTTATTTTATTCTTAATTTGGTGGTTATTTTGCATGATACCAACAGCTATCCGCTAGTGGAGTTCCGGATGAAGAGAGAAAAGCTTCAATGAACTCCGTGAACCCAAAGTACATTCTCAGAAACTACCTTTGCCAGAGTGCGATAGACATGGCTGAACAAGGTGACTTTGAAGAGGTGAGACGGTTGCTTAAAGTAATGGAAAGACCATATGATGAGCAACCTGGTATGGAAAAGTATGCACGGTTGCCCCCTGCCTGGGCATACCGTCCAGGTGTCCGCATGCTCTCTTGTTCGTCTTGAGTTTTCTAACATTGACATTTACAAGGCGGTTGTATATATGACATTTACACATTACACTTGGTAATATGTTGTGTATCTATGTTTCCCTCGTGGCCCGTTGGTCAGTCATTACTTGTTAGCTGTGTCGTTTTTTTTGGATTAAATCTATCACAGAAGGGTTAGATTGCCATCATACACTATGTTTTGAAGTTAAATTGCTTTGTCTTAAAGTTTAGTCTCTCGAATTATGTATGGTAAAAGTGGTTCTGGAGATGTAATCTCCCTGATGAATCAGCACTAAATCGATCAGCTAGCATTTTTCCGATAAAGATTAAATCTGTATGGAGCTTGTTGGTACTGATTTCTTTAATGCCGTTTATGTAAAACTCGAAAAGGCCAACAAAGAACATTTTGAAATATGACGAGTGTGTTTGGTAGCTGTACATATTGTAATCGCTAAGGATCGAAAACCGAATTGAATCGAAAAACTGATACAAACTGGTCCGATCAAAACTGAACCAGTCATATTTGGTTTGGTTTCCGATCAAAACTGAACCAGTCATATTTGGTTTGGTTTTTGGTTTTATATGTTTATTTATGACTCGGTTCCGGTTCGAAACGAGCCAAAACCGAGAAAAACACACCCAAGCCATAAGTTCCAAACCGTTCCAAATGGGCCGATACAGAGCCGAACCAAACACTTCTGTTCATGTTTTTCGCAAAATTGATTTCGGTTCGATTTGATTTTGGCTGGGTCGGTTCGGTTTTGACCCAATGCTCAGCCCTAGTAAAGCTAGATTCATGGCAAGTTATTGAAGCAAAAAATTAGAATCGTCACTCTTAATGAAGAGCAACAAGTAACAAGAAAAATATATAAACTGGAATTCATAGAAGTGTCATCTAAAGAGGTCTCAAGTTTAGACCTTTCTAGCTAAAGGAATTTTTTGAAAACGGTCAAGAGATATTTTAGTTAAACTAAAAAATTGCTTTCTCTAGATAATTGAGAAGATAAATCCTGTTTGTTTTCTATGAAATATGGTTTAACTCTTTAACAATGTTGCATAAAAAGTCTACAAAGCAGATTAATTGCTGTTTAGGTGCTAATCAGTCATCAATTTTTTCAATTTGTGCAAATTGGTCAACGATGGTTAATCTCGCCTAGACTGATTACTGGCTACAAAAGAATTGACCGACCAGCTACCGATTCACGATTCTTGTAACCTCAACTCTCTAATACAACTTTCACACGGCTTGGCTTGCAAACGTTTCATTTATCGAATTTCTTTGACTTTAACTTATTTTACTTAAAAAATAATAATAATAAAAAATTACGGAGTAATTAATGTTATTATACGACTATGCAAACAGAATTTATCTATTTTTCTTTGAAAAAAACTAAACGCCGTTGCCGGGGATCGAACCCGGGTCATCCGCGTGACAGGCGGATATACTTACCACTATACTACAACGACCATTTTTGACTTTTTCAACACCATAAATCCATTGTATATAACCCTTGTCAAAGATCTCGTTTTTATTGGACCAAAACTATCATCAAGATACAGTTGCCATTCTTACATCTATAAAATTATTTTGATTTCATTGGTCCAGAATCAATCTTCAGGTAAAACCCTTTTCAAAGATCTCATTTTTATCAAATGCTTATGGTTTAATTTTGATTTATAACTGATGCTCACAACCTGTTTGTTGAAATGCCTGACTGAATTTAGTTTCTGTAATTTTGGTTTCTGATGGAAAATTTCATGTGGGTATTTTGTAATTTATGTTTTTGTTGCATTTTAGCTTAAATCCAATGGTGAAATGTGGGAATATTTGATTTTGATTTTATGTCAAGATTTTGAATCTTGAAACTTTATATGGAAATGAAATGCTGTTGGTGTTTCTGAGTCTCCCTGCTGTGTGTTGACCTAGTGTAGTGGTAATATTTGTGTACATTCTATCTTCGGCATACCCCGCTCCGACGAGATTGGGTATTGTTGTTGTACACTTTATATGGAAATATGACCAAAAAAATAAAATAAATAAATAAATAAAAATTAAGAACTATTAATAGCTAGTTGTTTAATCTCAAGTAGAGGTATGACCGGCGGGATTGTTGTTGTTTAATTAGTTAACTCGACAAAGATCATACTTCAATTTACTTGTTTTATGTTGACATTTTATCTTGTACAGTAGCATTTATCTGATAAAGAATATGTGAATTTGTGTAATGATTTGAAGCAGTTATTCACACTCCTCTATTCACACGTAGTCTGGGAAAACTTGCTGTTTTCTGTGCAAATACTTGAATATGGATATATCATGATTTCTAGTTAGAATGTTGTCATACATTATGTTATCTGATAATGTTTACTTGTACTCTATAGGGAAGAAAAAACTTTTCACCAAAAAATAAGCTATAATATGATGTTATGTGTTTTTCTTATTTCAGGAAATGAGGATTCCGCGTAATCTTGAGGTATGGAGATTGGGCACTGTTAATTACTTAGAAGCTCTTAAATTGCAAGAAAAACTGGCTTCTGAAAGGAAAATCAATAAAATTTCCGATACCCTTTTGTCCTTACAACACCCACCTACATACACGTTAGGAAAACGTCGAACAGATTACAATTTACTAATTCCGGAATCTGAACTAAAAGATATGGGAGCTGAACTTCATTACACACAAAGGGGAGGTGATATTACATTTCATGGTCCACATCAAGCCATTTTATACCCTATCATTTCTTTAAGAGATATCGGGCTTGGTGCTAGGAAATATGTTGAAAATCTTGAGTCAACTATGATTGATTTGTCGTCTCTTTATGGTGTCAAAGCTCATGGTCTAAGGAAATGTGAGACTGGGGTGTGGGTTGAGGATAGAAAGATTGGAGCTATTGGTGTTCGTATTTCGTCTGGGATTACATCCCATGGGTTGGCATTTAATATTGACCCTGATTTGAGTTTTTTCAAACATATTGTGCCATGTGGAATTGCTGATAAGGATGTTACTTCGTTGAGGAAAGAGACGGATATGGAGCTTCCTGATGAAGCTGTGGTTCAGGATCAGTTGGTGTCTTGTTTTGCGAGGTTGTTTGGTTATAGTGATATTATTTGGAAGGATAAAAGTGACATTGATATTGATGGATGATTAGTAAAGTTACATCTGAATGTAATTTTTTCCATTATCATTTATAGGATCCATACTTATGAAAGTAATTACTGCGTAATTGCTCATCATTGTTACTATACAATATACATGTATTCATATTCATGTACAACTTTATGTATAGGTGGCCTTGTGGCAAGACAAGTGTTCTGTGTAAAGAGATCAAAACATGTCATATTTTGGTATGGGTCAAAACGGGTTGGGTTGATCCGTAAATACCTTTTTTTGCATACTGCATAAATTTTTACTATAATAAAAATCAGTTTAGGAGGTTACGCGTTGACTCATTTGATATGCTCCCTTGACATTAAGGAAAGCGATAAAATGTAGCCAAAAAATATTGCACTATACGATAATTTTAAACGGCATTTGACACAAATTCAATGGCTTTTCCTAGGACCCTCTCCTCACGAGATAGCAGATGATCTTATAGTAACATAATTGCTGCCAAACCAAATAACTAACATATCTGATATAACTTTCCTGCCTTTCAACAAACTGTTCATGATAAATTGTAAAAACAATGATCTTATACTACTGCTAACCTAAGCATCGATCTGTATATATCACAAACTTTAACTGCGATGAGCTATAACTGTGCGCACTTCAACCTCCATACCTTGCTTGCAAATGTCGCCTATATATTCTTAGCTCTACATTCACCAATGCTGCCATCATCTTGCGGTGTCTATCTGAATATATACTTAATCTCAATGATCAAGCAAAAGTAGTGTTTCCGCGTAGGAATGCAAACTGTAAGTATGTGAAATCCCAAAAAAACTGATGTGTTTTGTATTGGGTTCATAAACATAAAGAGCATCACTGTCATCGTTTTTCATTCTAACTATAGCTTCACCACTGTTTCTAAATCCAATTACAGGTATCATTGATGCATCTGCTAAGTTAATGTTGAACAGTTTTGTAAATGACTTTGGATCACCATGATTCTTCATCATCCATATACCATAAACTTGATCATTGAGAATGATTTCAACCACAATAAGGGAGTCCCTCAACTTAGTTATACCCAAACCAATGCCAGCCCTGAGTGCTAAAGAATTAGGAAAGCTTATTTCTGTAAATTCTTCACTTGTTGTAGCAAATGACATAATCATTTTAGAACGCTGAAATAATCCATCAGGTAAGCGAATATAATCATAAGCACACCAATAAATACGCCCATCTACATATACCCTGCAGTGTGTGAAGCTAATTGATTTACGGGGCAGATTACTATGTGGACTTCTCCAAACCCCCGAGCTTAATGTAAAAATTTCAACTGTGTAACTTTCCTTCAAGTTACTATCAAATATCATCTTTACAAGCTTAGGGTCACACGTATCAAGACAAACACCAAAACCATAAAAAGTTTCATAAGGTAAATCTAACGCATCATGCACATCGATAGAAACCGTCTTTTGGATTGTAGGGTTCCAAATAACAACCGCCTTTCCGTATGAAAAGCAAAACAAGCCGTGAGAGCTTCTGATACTCTTTCTTATAGAACTGTTATTAAGAGACATGGGAAAAGTCAGGTCATGCTTCTGTCGAGGGAAAGTATCATCATCCGCGATAGATATATATTTTAGCTCATCTTTTTTGTAACTGTACCTTACAAGTAAACGATGTTTTTGTACGCGATAATCAGCAATAAACTTAGAGCTATGGATGAGAGACTTCCATGGTTTTGAAACCGATCTGAATCGAAGCAATGATTTTACGGGAAGTCTTTTCATGATTTCTTCTTGCATTTCGAAAGGTATGTAGCTGTTTGCAATCTTGAGTTGTCCAACCATTGCTTAGGGCTTTGGTTGATGCTCGATTTTTTTTTTTCTTTTTTTTTTTTTTTTTTTCAGTTCCAATTATTTACATGCTTTGGTGACGTAGAGATAGATATAGAATTGGGCCATTAACCCATGGACGGGCCCAGTTAAGAAATAAAAAAGAATTAAGTCAGTTAACAAAAACTAGAGGGCTCGCACTGTCACACTCACACATGAGGTTTTTCCTCAAATGTACGCGACTTAATCGGGTATCCATGTGACTGTTTCGACTATGTGTACCTAGTGAAGTTTGAACATAAGATATCTTGTGAGTCAATTAGGGTGCCAGCCCACTAGGTCACCTCGGCTATGGTTATTCAAAGAACCATATTAGTTATATAGTGAACGGAAAGCATATTTTCAGTCTTCTTCACAATGAAGATTAGGAGGTAAGACTAACAAAGGTGGTAAAATGGCGAGGTTGGGAATTGGGATGCGGATCAAAACGAAAAACTTGTTAGTACGGGCCACGTCGGGTTGACTTGGAACACTTCCAGTCCACTTACTTTTAATTTTTTAGAAAATAATTAGCGTGACAACAAGCAAATATCGAATTCATTGGTATTGGCATCGGTTTGAGCTTGTTATAATCATGTGTATCTTTCTGGTAAAGTTGGTTGTTGCTTTCTTCATTAAGAAACATACTTTAGCACTGCAATTGAAGAAAACAAGCTACATCTGTAGTTATACGAAAACGAAAAAAATAGCATTATGATTGTAAACCATGTAGGGGATAACAATAACGAATACAACCAACCGTATATGTTTGAATCTCTGAAAGGCGTGTAAACACTTTCAGATCGAATCAATTCGGTGGTTCTCCCGAATTATTCAATCGGATACAATCCAGAGATTGAGAACGTTTTTTTTTTTTTTTTTTTTTTTTTTTTTTTTTTTTTTTTTTTTTTTTTGAAATCTTATGAACCAGAGAACCGAATGACCAAGAGAAAAACGTTATATCTATCAAAACGGGAGCGTTGCCCCCGGACCCTCGTCCCTTAGGGGCTTCGCCCCTAACATCATAATAAATTCAAATAGGTGTGCACTCCGCACGTCCAAGCCTAAATGATGTCTTATTATGACGAAATTGGTCAAACAAGTTAATCCAATTACACTAAAATATCCAAAATTCCTCCCCTATTTTAGTGCAATCCTTGATTAACTAAAACAAGTAATATCAAACAATCAAACTTTTGCATAAATGAAATGTCGTGACGATTGAATTTCACATTAGTACATTACACATTCCAAATATTCGAATACCAGGGTGTCGCTAAGGATTGAACCCTGGGAATTCATTATGAACACTCGAAGATAATGTACAAAGAAGTTTACACACATAGTAGTTCTATCTTGACACATGTTTTACTAGCCTATGTCCTTATCCTTCATAAGCATGTCAAAGCCAAGTCCCAGCTTCTTGAAGCGGCTAAACTTCATGCTCATATAGGTAGCTCTTTTATTCTTGCACCTACAACGCAATTTGTCAAAAGAGCTATTAAGAATATAACCATTCAACCTCCCTAACTTGTAGGTCTGAACACATACCTTGGGATGATTCTTCTAATGTGTTCCAATCTCTAAATATTAAGCCTTCCACATTGAATTCAGCACATAGCGTCATACTAGATGGGAATTGGGTATCTTGATATCAGAGATTTCTGGTGGACTTTAATCCCATCCCTATAGCCGATTGTTTCACGAGATCTCTATTCAACCCTTTAGTTAAATGATCGGCTAAATTGTGTTGTGTTTTCACCCATCCCTATAGCCAATTGTTTCACGAGATCTCTATTCAACCCTTTGGTTAAATGATTGGCTAAATTGTGTTGTATTTTCACAAACACCACAGATATCACACCGTTCGTGATAAGCTCACGTATCTTGCTATGTCTAACACCTAAGTGTCTAGACTTCCATTATATACTTGACTGTATGCCTTAGCCAAGGTAGCTGCACTATCACATCTGATAGAAATGAGTGATATCGGTTTAGGCCACAATGGAATTTCATAAATTAAATTCCTTAGCCATTCAGCTTCTTTACCAGCTGCTGCTAATGCCACAAACTCAGATTCCATTGTTGAATCAGTGATGCAAGTTTGCTTCTTAGATGCCCAGCATATGGCACCACCTCCAAGTAGAAATACCCAACCACTTGTGGAAGAATGATCTTCCTTATTGGAAATCCAACTTGCATCTGAATAACCTTCAAGAACAGAAGGAAATCCAGTATAAGTCAAACCATAATCCATTGTTCCTTTCAAGTACTTAAATACTCGATTAATTGCTTGCCAATGGATTAAACTTGGATTGTGAGTATATCTACTCAACTTTCCAACAACAAAGGCTATATCAGGTCTAGTACTAATCATGGCATACATGAGAGATCCAATAGCCCTTGAATATTCAAGTTGATTCACAGCAACTCCCTTATTAGGCACAAGTTTTGTTGTGGGATCCATAGGAGTACCTATTGGAGAACAATCTTTCAGATTAAATTTATCTAACATCTTCTCAATATAATGTGATTGAGAGATAGTAATACCATGTTCTCCACGTATGATCTTAATGCCAAGAATCACATCAGCCTCCCCCATGTCCTTCATATCAAATTTAGAGGACAAGAATTTCTTACTTGTATCAACTTGATCTTGATCAGTGCCAAAGATCAACATGTCATTTACATACAAGCAAATGATTACTCTTTTACCAGAAATATCAAATTTGCTGTATACACATTTGTCTGCTTGATTTAATGCAAAACCATTAGACAAAACAACATCATCAAATTTCTGATGCCACTGCTTGGGGGCTTGCTTCAAGCCATAAAGAGACTTAACCAATTTACAAATCTTATCTTCGTTATCAGGCATGACAAAACCTTCAGGTTGTTTCATGTAAATCTCTTCATCCAATTCACCATTCAGAAAGGCTGTTTTAACATCCATTTGGTGAATTACAAGATTATGTATAGCCGCAAGTGCTAACAATAATCTAATGGTGGTAATCCTAGCAACAGGAGCATAGGTATCAAAGAAATCAATACCTTCTTTTTGTCTAAAGCCTTGGATAACCAATTTGGCTTTATACTTGTCTATGCTTCCATCCACCTTCATCTTCCTTTTGAAGATCCATTTACTACCCAATGGTTTACACCCAGGTGGTAAATCAGACAGTTTCCAAGTATTATTGTGCATAATAGAGTCAATCTCATCTTGGATTGCCTCTTTCCAAAATGCAGCATCCCTTGAAGCTATAGCTTCACTGTAGGTCCTAGGATCTTCATCAACATTAAAACAATATTGATATTGAAAGTCAATTTCATTCCTTGATCCTTCGACCAAATATAGTTGGAAATCATCACCAAAAGATTTGGTTTTTCTTGCTCTTACACTCCTCCTAGGCTCAGAAGGCTCAGGAGGGATAACAGTCACTTGGTCAGATGTACCAAAGTTACTAGAACTTGCAATCATGTCTGCAGGTTTAGGTAAAGATGTAAACCTATCCTCATTGCCAAAATCAGCATCCCGTGACTCAATAACAGAGTGCACGGATACATAGTCATTAGGTTCTACGACATAGAACCTATAGCACTTAGAATTCTCAGGATAGCCAATGAATACACAATCTATACCTCTTTGACCTATATTATTTATTTAAGGGTCAGTCAATCTTACCACAACTCTACAACCCCAAACTCTGAGATAACTCAGTTTTGGTACCTTTTATGCCAAAGCTCATAAGGGTTTAACTTGTTCCTTTTATTAGGAACTCTATTTAATAAATAACAGGCTGTCAACATAGCCTCACCCCAAAATCCGTCACTTAGGCCAGAATAGCATAACATGGAATTAACCATTTCTTTTAATGTCCTATTCTTTCTTTCAGATACACCATTTTGTTGTGGTGTATATGGAGTAGTGGTCTGATGTATTATACCAGTAGATTGAAAATATACTGGATCATAATACTCACCTCCCCTATCAGTGCGAAGTGTTTTAATCTTCACACCATGACGAAGCTCTACTTCCTCTTTATAGATTTTAAATTTATCAAGAGCTTCATCTTTTGTATGACACAAGTAAACATAGCAGTATCTAGTAGCATCATCAATAAAAGTAACTACATACTTTTTATTACCAAGTGATGGAGTTAAATGAAAATCACACAAGTCACTGTGTACAAGTTCTAATACCTTAGTATCTCTAATGACATTTTTGGTGAAAGGTTGTCTAGTAATCTTAGTCAACATACAAGTTTTACACTTTTCACCATTCAATTCAAAAGAAGGTATTAGACTCATTTTTGACATGTCTATCAATCTCTTGTAATGTACGTGTCCTAGTCTAGCATGCCATAATTCAGATTACCACAATTATTGCTAGAACTAGTAGAAGCCATGCAAACAGAATTATTAACAAATGAAACATCTAAATTTAATTTAAACATGCCATTCAAATATCCAAAGCCAATAAAGTTTCAATGTCTTGACAAGATATACTTGTGACTTTCCAAGACTTGCTTGTAACCACACTTATTTAATACAATACCAGATACTAAATTCTTACGAATTCCAGGTACATAAACAACATTGTTTAAAAGTAAAGAGTTTCCAGAAGTAAAAACTAGGTTAACAGATCCTAGTCCTTTAATTGATTCAGTTGCAACATTGCCCATCTTTAACACAGATCCATCTTCAATTGGCTTAAAGTCCTTGAACCATTGAAGATTTTTGCACACATGACATGTTGCTCCTGAATCCACCCACCATGATAAATCATCATCCTATACATAAAACGTTTTAGAGATTATTGATACATAATAGTTCTCAACAGAATGATCAGTAGGCACCAAAAACAAACCTGATTGCTTTCCGAGATCCTTGGATCCACTCGAACCAACCTCGTTTTTCCCTTTACCTCCACCCTTTCTAGACCTGCAATCTTTCTTAAAGTGTCCTGGTTTCCTACACTTCCAACAGGTTACTTTTGGTTTCCCTTTATCAGCCTTAGAGGATTCACCCTCCTCCACCATGTTCACAGAAGAACCGGTCATGGTTTTAGTACCACCAACAAAACCCTTTTCCATATCACGTATGGATTGTTCAAGTTGTCAAATTTAGTCCCTCAATTTCCAAAAATTTGATTTTCTGAGGAACTTTTAACATAGCAACTTAGACCCCAGCCAGGGGCGTTGCCCCTTGGACCCTGCTCCCAGGGGCTGCCGCCCCTAGAACCCCGCTCCCAGGGGCGTTGCCCCCGGACCCCCGTCCCTTAGGGGCTTCGCCCCTAACATCATAATAAATTCAAATAGGTGTGCACTCCGCATGTCCAAACCTAAATGATGTCTTATTATAACGAAATTGGTCAAACAAGTTAATCCAATTACACTAAAATATCCAACAAACCATGCTAATCAAGCTTTAGTTTCCAATGGGCTTGCTTCTTCTTTGCAAGACCAGAAAATTTTCCATTCACCTCAATACAAATAAATGTTACAGAGTTGCTTATAAACCTAAATAAAAGCTACAGTTTACAATCAACTATAACTATTCTTGCCAAACATATGATCTAGCCAAAAAGTCAAATGTAAAAAATTATTTGGATTGACTTAATTTTGACTAAACCACAATCGCAACCACATAGTTGGAGTTGATTGTAAACTGTAGCTTTTATTCAGGCTTATAAAAGTATATAGTCGAAAGTTAATCAATGTTTGTCATGTAGTTCTGCAAATTGACCCACATTTTATAGCACTTGAAAAAAAAAAAAAAAAAAAATCCAAGTTCCTTTTTTTTTTTTTTTTTTTTTTTTGGTAACCATGATTTCCGACCTTATAGCCGACTAATCCACGGGGTTTGAACCCACTGCCACACAGACTTAAACCAGGTAAAGCCCTCCCTTTTCAGAAGGTTGGCGTGGCCACTTAAGGTTGTTTGCACATAGCAGAAATTGAACTTGAGACCTCACACATTTTAGAGTGATAGCCACAAGCCCTTTTACCACCAGGCCACCCTTAAATTCCTTGTTTTTAGATATTGCTTAATGCCCAATTTTCTATTTTATCCGCTAACTTGAGGAAAGAGACGGACATGGAGCTTCCTGATGAAGAAGTAGTTCAGGAGCCGTTGGTTAATTTCTTGTTCTGCGGGGGTTGTTTAATATAGTGATAAATTTTGGAAGGATAAAAGTGACATTATTATTGATGGATATACTTCTCAAGGCATTTTCTCATTATTATTTAAGGATCCATAGTTTGTTAAGAAAATATTTTCTGCAGATCATTGTTGTGTTTTTACACACATACACACACACACACACACACACACACACACACACACACACACAGATATATATATATATATATATATATGCGTAAACTACAAAGATGGTCCCTGTGGTTTGCGTTGACTCTCACTCTTGGTCCTTTGACTTTTTTTTTGCATAGATAGTCCCTAACTCGGAAACCCTTAACACTAAGAATCCCTTGACCAAACGGCGTCAGCTTTGACCGTTAAAAGTTCCTCTTGTGCTTTGCACATGAGGGTAAATTTGTCTTTTCAAATGAAACCTCTTCACAAACATATATTGCTACAATATATTATCATATAAAAAAAATAAAAACAAAAAACATTTTCACACATACAAAATAAATTATCTTTCTCCCACACACCATTTTCCTCTCTCTCATCTATCACCTACTTCACATCCACCACCATAACCCTCCTCCAACCTCAAATCACCACGAAACAGAAGCCACCACCACCGAGCCATCGTGCGGCAACCACACCCACCACAACTGCAACTACTTTCTCATGTAAAATAAGAAAATCCACAAGGATGCTCCATCATGTAAAATAAGCAACTACTTTCTCAAGCGCATTTCTAGTCTTAATGACCATATCATGATCATCATCTTAAAGGTTAAAAAGATCTCCTTTTTTATTTGTAGCTAAAAAAACGGGAGAGGCATACATTCGGGGTTTTATTATTATTATTATTATTATTATTATTATTATTATTATTATTATTATTATTATTATTATTATTATTATTATTTTTGTCTTATACATACTATACAATTAATTAAGAAAAACAATAAAGTTTAGCAGTGAATGGTTTGGTTGTTGCCTTATCACTTAATAAAGATTGTTGGGTTTTGTTATTGAGAATAAAATGCTTGAAGTTTGGTGTGAATCGATTAGGTTGTAGAAAGTGAAATGGCCAAAAAAACAAAAAATATAATCCGAAGCAATCGATAGGGGGGGTTGTATGATGGTGACGGCGGAGTTAACCAGTGGGTGGGTCGGGTTCCGGGTCGGGCTGTTTCTTGAATGGGTTTGGGACTTAAATAGCTACAAATGGCAAAGATTTTGTTTTTTTTTCCAGATCTTGCTACCCGATCTTGATAATGTATACATAATATTTCTTGAAATTAAATCTCCTTTAAAGGAGATCTCATCAATTTGTTTTTTTTTTCTTTTTTCGGATTGTTTCCTCTTATTTTTCTTTACTTGATTGCAATAAAATCAAACTTACATTATTATATATGTTTTAGTATATTTGATAATTTTTTTTTGAACCAAAGTAGTATATTTGATAATTGATGTAGTGATTTGGTGATTGGTATAAAGAATCACAGTGGTGTTTCGGTGATGATGATAGCTTTATGTTTTTCTTTTTTTTTAATGGAAAATATTGTTTATTTGCCCAGTTTTGTTTCATGATTTTGTTCAAGAAAATTGAGTTATTTGGCTATTTGAGTAGTGTTTATTTTTGAAATATTTATGTGTTTTGAAGTGTAAATTAAGTACACATGAAAAGGTACAATATAAAAGGATTACGGGTGTTTGAGAAAGTTGTGGATCTGGGTATTTAGCAAGATTGTGGATCTGGTTCCAAGATGAAGAGGATGATAAGGAAGAAAGAAAATGACTGAAATGACATTTTTACCCTCACCATTTTGCACATGTTATAAAGATAACGTCTTGACTAAACGGACGTTTGGTCAGAGGACTATTAGTGAAGAGAGTTTCAGAGTTGGTGGCTATGAGTGATAAAAAAAAGTCAAAGGACCAAAAGTGATGGTCAACCCAAACCACAGGGACCATCTTTGTAGTTTACTCTCTCTCTCTCTCTCTCTCTCTCTCTCTCTATATATATATATATATATATATATATATATATATATATATATATTCATGCTTATGTACAGTTTTATGTATAGGTGGCCTTGTGGAGAGACAAGTGTTTTGGGTAAAGAGGTCAAAACATGTCATATTTTGGTATGGGTCAAAACAAGTTGGGTTGATCTGAAAATGCCTTTTTTTGTACACTGCATAATTTTTTACTTCAATATACTATAAATCAATATAGAAGGTTACCTGTTAGACTCATCATGCTCCCTTGACAGTAATAAAAACGCTAAAATGTAGTCAACAAATATTGAACTCTACGATAATTTTGAATGGCATTATGACACAATTTCAATGGCTATTCCTAGGACCCACTCCTCATGAGATAGCAGATGATCTTAGGCTGCCCACAGTAAGGGGATTCAATCCCCTTACTTTTTCCTGCCATGTCAGCTTTTTCTCTCCAGCAACCTGCAGGCGATTCAGTGCCCCAGTAAGGCGACCTACACTACATAAATAATACCCCACAAAAATACCTCTTTTAATTAATTAATACACACACAAAAAAAAAAAAAAATGGTGCGATCGACGATCGGGCATACGACCCATTTGTGTTTTTGTCCTTGCTCGACCGAAAAGCCACAAAAGCAACGACCGAATGAAATCGATCGCATGACTCGGTCGTGCATGCCTTCTGTGGGCAGCCTTATATTAACATAATGGCTGCCAAATTAAATAATTAAACATGTCTGATATAACTTTCGTGCGTTTCAACAAACTGTTCATGATAAATTGTAAAAACAATGATCTTACTACTGCTAACCTAAGCATCGATCTGTATAGATCACCAAACTTTAACTGCGATGAACTATAACTGCGCGCATTTCGACCTCCATACCTTGCTTGAAAATGTCGCCTATATATTCTTAGCTCCACATCGAGCAATGCTGCCATGATCTTTGTCGTGTCTATCTGAATACTATAATTTCAATGATCAAGCAAAAGTAGTGTTTCCGTGTAGGAACCAATAAAGTGTGAAAGTGAAATCCCAATAGAACTGACGTGTTTTGAGTTGTCATAAACATATAGAGCATTCTTGTCATCATTTCTTATATTAACTATAGCTTCACTGCTATTTCTGAATCCAGATAAATGTGTCATCGATGCATCTGCTATGTTAATGTTGTATAGTTTTGTAAACGTCTTTGGATCACAATGATTCATCATAATCAATAAACCATAAACTCGATCCTTGGGATTGATATCAACCACAACAAGAGACTCCCTTAACTTGGATATACCCAAACCAATCCTATCCTTGGTTGTTAAAGAACCAGAAAACGATATTTCTAAAAATTCTTCACTTGTCATAGCAAATGACATAATTATTAATGAAAGCTCAAATAATCCATCTGGCAAGCGAAGATAATCATAAGCGAACCAATAAATACACCCATCTATATGTACCCGAGTGTATGTGAAGCAACTGATTTACGGGGTAGATTACCATGTGGACTTCTCTAAACCCCCGAGCTTAATGTATAAACTTCAACACTCTAACTTTCCCCCAACTTTTGATTAAATTCATCTTGACAAGCTTAAGGTCATATGTATCCGGACAAACCCCAAAACCAAAAATAGTTTCATAAGATGAATAATTTAACACATAGTTTACATTGATAGAAACCATTTTTTTAATTGTAGGATTCCAAAGAACAACCATATTTCCATATGAAAAGCATAACAAACCATGAGAGCTTTCGATTGTAATAAGCTATATATATAGATGTGTGAAGAGACATGGGAAGAGTCAGGTCAAGCTTCCGTTGAAGGAAAGTATCATCGTCCACAATCAATACATACTTTGGCTTAGTGTATATTTTTTTTTGTCACGGGACACTACAAGTAAACGATGTGTTGGAAAAATGATATTGCAAAATGAGTTTTTGCAAATTTTTGACTCTATTTAATATATGTATATGTTATATATATATATATATATTTATATTTCTTGGTAGCTTTGAATTCTCCTTGACGAGAGCTTCGCAACGAGCTAAAATGTGTCAAATATGGAGTTGATATGAATGAGATATCGTGTCTCAAAGTGAGGCACATGAAACACAATATAGGGGAAAAATGTTGCATCCCACATCGCTCAAAATATGAAGTGAAAGCTAGTTTATAAAGAAATCTTGGTATATGTTTACAAATTGCTTTAGGTGAACTATGCTCCCACTCCTACGCGCGTGTGCAGGGGTGTGGGATTTCTGGGCCAAAATGAGTTCGAAGCTTCTGAACTCATGCGAGCCTGCGTGACCTGTGTGTAGGAGTGTGGGATTTCTGGGCCAAAATGAGTTCGAAGCTTCTGAACTCATGCGAGCCCGCGCGACCTGCAGGACACGAATGCAGCTCCGAAGCCTCGCATAGGGTTTTGGTGATGGTTTTTATCACCGATTTCTATTATTTAAACTTTGGGATTTTATCGCAGCTAAAACTCTATAATAGGGTTTTGGTGATGGTTTTTATCACCGATTTCTATTATTTAAACTTTGGGATTTTATCGCAGCTAAAACTCTATAAACAGAATGGTGACGTAGATATGGATTGGGCCATTCCCATGCATGGGTCAGATTAAAAATATAGAAGTTACTATGTTATTTTTAAATACAAAGTACGTAAGTTTTTTTTTTTTTTTTTTTTTTTTTTTTTTTTTTTTTTTTTTTTTTTGGGATAAACATGAATTCCCAACTCGACATTGCGAGACGACTAATTCCACGATGACTACCCCTTTTTGGATAGCCCGAAGTCGGCGCAGGTTAACCTCCGTGGCCAAGTGAGGATTAATTTTCTCACTTACCCCTACTAATTACCCCTTTGGTCCAAAAATTTGTTCCCGGTTAATAAAATAGGCGGTTTAAAAAAGTGCAATCATTAGATTATGTTATTGGCGAAATTTTATCGTTAAATCTTAAAAAGTTTTTGATTGGTTAAAATTTATTCTGGAACAACCCAAAATGAAGATGTGTAATACTAATAGTATGGGAAAGAGGAAGTATTTGAGCAGCAAACTAATCCTAGACTCAAAGAGTGAAAAAAGGATTTTAGAGATTGCAGATACTTCATCTACATATATGATTTGGAAAGCTTAGCTAAGTTGACACATTTCTTTGTTAGTTTTGATATGAGATCCTTCAAATGTGTATTTGAGAATATGAGTAGAAAGAGTCTCATCAAAGATGAAAAGGATTCGCTTTACAACAAAAGAAACACAACAACATACGAACACAATGGCTACGGGAGCTGTTCCACAAAAAGAGTGGTCGTTTGGTGGTTATGCCCGAAACTCGTTTTTGATAAAGCTTCTCCAGCTAAAGTTAGTTGGGGGTACTTGTGGTTATGAAAGTTTAAGGGTGTGATTGTTAAAAGTAGTAGTGAGCAGTAGCCACAACTCACTGCTAACAGCTTCTTAAAGAAGCATTGAAAAAATGAGGATTCTTGAAAAATTGCAAAAGCTTACTGCTCCTTTGTAAAATGACTACTAAAAATCAAAATGCTCATTTCTCACCTTTCCAAAAAGCTCCACACCGCTCCGTACTAAACATACCCTAATTCAATCAAGATTTTTCAACAAAGGAGGGTTGAATGTGGTATATTATGTGTGCAGGTCACATGATTACCCATGTTCTTTTGACATATTCTTTGTAGATTTGCATAGAATTTAGACTCTTAATCATATCTTGCGAATGGTATATCGTTAATCGACAAAAATACACTATCGCGATGAGAATATTTTTATCCTTCAGTAGACGGGCACTTTGTAATACTTTCGACGAGTTTTTTTTGAGTTTTGTTTTAGTGATAAAAAGTTTGTCCGAAAAAAAATCATATGCGATTTGTACATTAGGTATCACATGTGATTTTGATGGATCTAAACAACTTGATCCGTGTTAGAATGATACTTTGAGTTGTATCACTAAGTATGCGGAATCTACTTAGTAATACTTAGAAGTTTGTATGTCAATAAAACAGTTGTATATGAATGAGAATAATGTATGTATCAAACGGTTAGCTCCAATATTATTAATGATAATAATACGAGTGATCTTTATATCACTAGGGTTACAACCTTGAAGCTCTAAGAAAAATGTTTATCTAACCTTAACCTAGGACCTCCTTTTATAGCACAAGGAGTCCTCTTTTACAAGATACGTATAATGATAATAGAATAAGATATACACAAGATCTATTCTATAATTATCTCTACAAGTTTCCTAACAGTTATCCTAACAGCAGTGGTAATAATATGTACTAGTAGTGGTAATGAGTTTCCACTGCTAGTGCATTCTTCAGCAGTTGTAATCTTCATACTTAGCCGTGGTAACTGTTAATATAATTCCCAACAATCTTCCCCTAAACATATGATTAACATGTAAATCAATGAGTTTCTTCAAGTAGTCAGCATATGTGAGGATATGGGAATTCTTCCAAACACTTATCTTCTTTTTCTTAATTCCTTATCAGCCCTCACACTTTGATCATAAATTCTCTGTAACAAATCTTCTATGACTTCACTTCTTTCCCAACATCTGAGCTTAACTGACATCATAACAGTGAGAACTCCTGCTCTCAATGGATATTCCTTCTCAGCTAACATAAACACATCCACTCCATCTTGAGTAGAAACATGATGTACAACACTTGAATCATAGAATTTCCACAGAGTATTCATATTGTGAGCTTAAAATCTCCAATATCTGTCACTAGGGTCAGGTTCATATAATCTTCTAAAGTGAACCCACAACTCTTGAGCTTTGACATCAACAAGTTCATCTTTCTTGAACTGATATTGAATAATCCTCCACAAAGTATCCAAATCTTCTCTATCACAAGATCTAACAAAATCTTCAAAATCTGTGCAAATACTTGTGACATAACCAGTTCTGATAATCTTCCATGCTACACCAAAATCATCAGAATAGATTTTCCAACCAACTACAGGATATCTTGGTTGTAAAGGTTCTACATTGAGCACATCAGTTTCAATAAACACCATATTTGTAACTTGTTCTTCAGTCAACTTGCTAACACCTTCTTTTGCTTGAGATAACTCCCGATTCTTCAATTTATTAGCATCTTTGGATTCAAAACTCACTCCTGACCTTTTTGACTTCATAAATTTAGGTTCTTTATCCTGGGATGAAATGACTATCATGTCTTTTAACCCTGTAATAAATTCCTTCAATTTGATCATGTGTCATTCCTATAAATTGTGCCATCTTCCAATTTCCAACATGACAACAATAGGTCTTCATCTCAGCAATAATTTGTGCCTTTGTAGGTTGTCTTGGTTTCTTTTGACCCTTTCTTACTGTGCCAATGATATCATCAAGTGCCTGTTGATTCTTCATCTGAATGAAGTCCTTCAATTGAGCAGACCTTTTATGCGTGGGAATCGCAACAGGCTTTACCTCTCGAGGGATCTCAAGAAGCTTACAACCCCCACCAGGCAGTGTACCTGATCGTTGTAGTATAGTATAGTGACAAGTACCGGGGGATTGATCGTTCAGCTTAGGAATAGTGTCGCTAGGATTAGAAAGCCTAAATACTAGTTCTAAAGGTGAGGGATGATTATTTTTGTATTTTTATATTTTATGGAAAGCAATTAAAATCTCGGGGTTTGAAGGATTTGGGCGGAATTAGTTGCTAGTCAACTAACCCAATACTAATATGCAATCAAAATAAAATACTAAAAATGAAAATAAACTAATTATACTAAGGTTGAGAGCAGTAATTGGAGAAAATGTGTTTACTTAGATTTCACTACTCCCTAGATATCTTTTACACGTTAATTACTTGTTATAATTGCATGGATGACGGATTGTATTCCTTAATACCATTCATGGGGTGGCATACATAACTCCCCAATTCTATGAGCTCTTATCTCCTCCTACACCATGCCCAGCACAACTATAGGGATTGTAAACAGTGGCTCATGCATTAAATACAACCAATAAAGACCTAGTACGCCTCGGTTCATGTTTCTTAAGACGTTCAAGCATGTTACCATTTGGAGATCTGCCAGTTTTCTTAAGCCTAACATATAAAATCATTCATCCAAGACAAGAATAAACAAGTAATCAACACATAATCAATATCTAGGTTTCATTAGATCTAAGCAAACACAAGAGAGATCTAGCCTAGCATAATGGAATTGAGACAAGAACAAGATATAGACAACCAACACATAGACATATTGATTGAATTAGAAGAACACTTATCTCAATTACAATGCAAGGTATCAAGGGTTTGGAACCCTTGAAAAACCTGTAAAAGTTGCACCAAAATCGTCTTTAGGGTTTCTCCAAAACTTCTCTCCTTTAATGTGAAAAACTAGAAAACTATATATAGGAAAATCGGGGTGACGGCGTCAAGAACAAAGGTGTGACGCCGTCATCTCGCCGCCAAATACTTCCTCGGATGGCCTTGATCTACTTCTGACAGCCTGCGTGACGCCGTCATGAGCTACGGATTTTAATTCTTGGGGTTTGACGCCGTCATGGGTTAACTCTTGACGCCTTCATGTACTGTTCCAGCATGGAAAATTGAGACTTTGCCGTTTTCTTCACTTTTATGCTCCAAAACGTCCAAAATGGCTTCTTTTCCAGAATTCACTCTCCAAGTACCTAAAATCACAAAAGGAACGATTTAGGGCAATATTTGATCAAATAAATTCGGATTCGGGCTTAAATGACCCCCTAAAAACGGACCATTTTTCGCCTCATCATATACCCTTACACTTGAGATTTGCTTGTCCTCAAGCAAATGCGCTTTTATTCTACTCAAAAGACAAGTTAGGGGTCATTTAACACTAATATAAAAGTAATTACAACAAATAATCGTTCCATTAAAGACCAATAGACAAGCATGGAGGTCATACACTAGCACCTCACAAATAGTGTTTAGATACTCACATCTCTCGGGTGTAATAAAGTAATATAACATTATGGAAATGGAAGATATCTCTCACTACCTGTCATAGCAAAATAGATTACCATAGGCTTGGGAAAGGATCAAACCTCCACCACATGGCGTAAGCACCTAGGATAAACTATCAAAGAGGTCTTTTAAAGGGTTGTAACGTTAGGTATAGGGATATGAATTACACGGTTTTGTTGGATAAAGGAAGTTTTACTGGTGGCGAGTTAACAATCTTGGTTAATTACATGAACAATGTGGCGTTGCTAAGCCAAGACTAGACTCGACTTAAGCTAAAAAATGAAAAATAACAAAAACATAAAATGAACATAGAATAAAAAGGGATGGTAGTCCGTATGTTTTTTCTCTTTTCTATTTTTTTTCTTTTTCTTGATTTTTTCGATTTTTTTTTTTTTTTTTTTTTTTTTTTTTTTTTTTTTTTTTTTGTGCATACACTCTTACCCTACCATCCAAAATAATACATCATAGGGGATGAGAGTTCCCCTTACACTTGAATCTTTACATACTTTACATTAAACTAATCTAATGACTCGAATTAAGAAAATCAAAACACTTGGAGCACTTTTAAGATTAACGTACATATGGGGGTAATAAATGATGTTCTTCCCCATTACTCCATAAAATAAGTACTTACCCATGAGTCCCAATCGTCCCAAAACAATATGTACAAGGATATGACTCGACTTAGCAACCATGTAATCAATTAGAAAGTTAACTTAGGGTTTAACAAATAACAATAATGCACTAAAAATGAGCGCATACACGGAAGGCTAAGGCGATTTGGGTGTACATTTAAGTGGGGTGTAACAAATTCTTCCTTTAAGTAAGATGCTTAAAGTTAGAAACGAAAAGATAGGCTCGGAGGGGTGTACTAGGGGTATCGTGTACTAAAAATGAGTACAACGCTAAGGGTGTGGGAAAAATTAGTTGACTTAACTAGCCAAGTAATATGACTTAAATGGTCAAGTAATTATAATACGGGTTTAACACAAGGGTGATCCTAATGCCTCTTATCATGTAGTAAATCCTACCACACGAATGTAGTCTCACTAGCGGTCTCGGGATGCATCACTAACGCAAGTTTTAGAATCTAAATGCTACCGGTACACTCATAAGCACTAATAATAAATGCTTTTCCTATCAAATCTAAAGGCGAACCTCACATATTTGGGTGGAAAATTTTTCTGAATATACGGTTATGTGCTAGTCATACAATCTCCTATCCATGAGATGCTTGCTATGGCTAAAGTTTCACTCCTAAATGTTGTAAAAAATTTTAAATTTGACACTAAAATTGCTCTAACAAGTATTTCTCATAGTTTTATTACACATCTACTATCAAACAAGACAAACTCAAGCGAAAGTGCATATGTAAGGTATCATCTTTTTACCCTCCCCTTACACTTAAGATGAACATTGTCCCCAATGTTCAAGTAAAGAATGTAAAAGTGAAAACGTAAAGAGAATGAAATCAAATACTCCCCTGATTCGCTCGGTATGGATTATAGGTGGCCAGGTTAAATCTTCCTCCAAGAAAATGAACAATCAAAGCTTCCCTTCCAGAATATAAATCATCTTCTTGTCATACATAACCTGTAAATCCTGACAAAAATAGACAAGACAACCTCGCGTAAAATCGGCGGCATCCTATATAAGTTACTAAATCCTAGAAAACAAAGTAAGATATAATGCTTGTGGAATGAAGTTTGCAGATTTCCTGGAGATTATAAAACTTAATAATTCACAAAAACCATAAGACTCCGTTAGAAAAACAAAACCGGTAAAATTTCCAGATTTTAACTCCTGACGCCGTCAAGAGTAATCCTCTGACGCCGTCAGAATGGACCTGCAGAAATTCTTATGTTAAGTTTCCGGAAAATTTCTGGAAAAACTTGGTTCTACTTCCTGGAAAATCCTGCAAAACTTCATTATGACTCAATACAAGCATTTGACTCTAACAAATACGAATATACATGCTCATTTAATATTGTGGAGAATCATGATCGGTTTGTTTCTTAAAAACATATTTGGGGTTTCCCCTTACACTTATCTTTTGCAAAAATACTTCTAGGTGGAGTTAAGACTAGGCTAAACAACAAAGTAAAGTATTTCCACATTTTAATTGAGAAACATGATCAACCAACAATAAAAATAAAGCATGCATACGGAAGCAAATAACAAACAAACAATTAAAATCACACAAAACATGGGTTGCCTCCCAAGAAGCGCTTTTTTTATTTACGAGTCTTGTAGCTAGACTCAAGGTTACGGGTTACTACGTGATCTCATCATTTGAAATGATATACCCCATGTAGTTGCGATCATTACTATTATGGTGGTAGTGCCTCAACCTATCGATACTCGCAATCACTATTCCACCTAATTTGCTTCTCAATTTAGCTACCCCATCTTGGCTCAATTCTTCGATTGTGAATCGCCCATACCACCAAGGACTTGGCTTATCGGGTGGTATTGTTGTTTCCAAGTGTCTCAAAAGCACCAAGTTCCCTTCCTCAAATGGTGTATGAATTTTTTCGTGTCGAGTATGTTCGAGTTCAACTTGAACCTTACTGCTTTTTCTCCTTTCATCCTTAGCTTTTTTATAGCTTTTGATTCTTGCCTCCCATGCAAGAATCTTATTCTGAACACGAATGGGTGTCACGCCAATGTTGTTTTTAATCATTCTCCAACTCAAATTCTCATGCTCACTTCGCGGGGTCATGGGGAAGCTAATCTTTCTTTTTCCGGATTTAAACTCAATCTTCCTACCTTCATACTTAATGACAGCCCTAGCGGTGGTGAGGAATGGTGCCCCAAGGATTATTGGCATGCATCCATCCCCTTTATCATCGATGATCATAAAATCAACGGGGTACATGAATCCAGCGACATTAACTAACACATCTTCTGCGATTCCTAGGGGGTATACGTACGAGTGTCCAACAAGAGATAACCTAACACGAGTAGGTGCTGGCATTTTTGACGTTAGTTGGATGTAAATAGTTAGGGGCATAAAATTTACATCCGATCCTTGGTCGGCGAAAGCACTAAGATGTTTCAAGTCCCTGATACTTGTTGGTATTTCAAAGTTCCCACATGCCACCTGCTTAATAGCCACTTTCTGTACCAGTAACCTCTCGAATACTGATCCTCCAGGAAGCGTATCATACTCATCTTCCTCTTCTTCCTCTTTCTCAGGAATCTATCCGGAGGATTGGTTACGCCCATCACCCTTAATCCAATTTGTTATGGTGTTTTTGTTTATATCATGTTTCAGGTAGTAACTCAAGGGTTGGGATTCTGGTGGTTTTTCTAAGGTCTGTTTAGCAGGAGTTTCTACCTTCTCGTTATCTTTATGGACAATGGTGATGGAGTTAACAAACTGGGTGGTGGGAGTGACGCTTTCTTTCCTTAGCAGTATTCGTTCGGGGGTTCTCTGGTTGGCATACTCCTCCAATAGTCTCAACATCTCATTCATTTTCTCCTGCATCTCCTCTTTTTGCTTATAAACTGCTTCTTCGAATCTAGCAAGCCGATCTGAGTGAGTTGCCATATATTCTCTCATCCTAGCCTCAAACTCTGAGCTAAGTTCCTTGGGAGGGGAACAAGGTGGGGTGCACCTTTGAAAAGTCTCGACATGTTCTCTAGAAGGTGACTCAGATAATGGTGCCGAAGTTGGTTTTGAGACAGAATTGACAGTGGCTTGTCTAGGACTTAAAGGTCGCCTTTGCCTTTCCTCAAAATAGTTAACTTTTGCCTCAAGTTTGCATAGGAGTTCATCGGGGATTTCGGTGGTTCCTCCAGATGTCGAGACTGCATTGATGGCCGCTTCTATCGTATGTTTAAATTCCCACATCTCATGATTATCAACAGCGAGCTCTTCGATAATTGCCCAAGACTCCTCGGCGTTCTTATCACGCAATTTACCTCCCGCGTCCCTGTCGATGGTGCGCTTAGTGTGATAGTCAACATGGTCGTAGAAAATCTGGACTAATAACCAAAGGTTTATGCCATGATGAGGGAGCTTGTGGAGGAGATCTTAAAACGGGCCCAAGCCTCGTAGAAAGTTTCACCCCGCTGTTGCTCAAACATCAAAATGTCCCTTCTAAGCATTGCAGTCTTTTCTGGCGGAAAGAATTGGGTGAGGAAGCGATTGGCGAGATTGTCCCATGTGGTGATGGATCCCGCGGGTAAACGCTCAAGCCATTGACTAGCTTGATTCGTAGAGAGAATTGGAATAGGCGTAAACGGGTAGTCTCTCTAGTTTCAACACCTAGGTCTATGGAATCTACGATTTTGAGAAAGTCCTTAAGATGTTGGTTTGGATCTTCAGAACGAAGTCCATGAAATGCACATCCGCTTTGCACCAACCGGATGGTGTCGGATCGCAAGGGGGTCACATTGGCTCCGGTGAGCTCAATGGTGTTTCGGTAGCCTTGGTGGCTAGGTCGGGAATACTCTCCTAAGGTTCGGGGCCTAAGGGGTTCTAATGGTGGGTTTTGTTGTGGTGGGATGACGGGTTCAAAGATGTTACCACCTTCCATGATGTCGGATGGTAAAGAGTTACGAACAAAGGCACGAAGAAATAAGATAGACTAAAGAAGACCTAAAAATAAAAATAAAATCTTACTAGAAAGGAATCTAGCAAGTAGACCTAATAAAAAGAAATTCTAACCTAGACAATAACTATTCCCCAGGCTGCGGCGCCAAAAACTTGATGCGTGGGAATCGCAACAGGCTTTACCTCTCGAGGGATCTCGAGAAGCTTACAACCCCCACCAGGCAGTGTACCTGATCGTTGTAGTATAGTATAGTGACAAGTACCGGGGGATTGATCGTTCAGCTTAGGAATAGTGTCGCTAGGATTAGAAAGCCTAAATACTAGTTCTAAAGGCGAGGGATGATTATTTTTGTATTTTTATATTTTATGGAAATCAATTAAAATCTCGGGGTTTGAAGGATTTGGGCGGAATTAGTTGCTAGTCAACTAACCCAATACTAATATGCAATCAAAATAAAATACTAAAAATGAAAATAAACTAATTATACTAAGGTTGAGAGCAGTAATTGGAGAAAATGTGTTTACTTAGATTTCACTACTCCCTAGATATCTTTTACACGTTAATTACTTGTTATAATTGCATGGATGACGGATTGTATTCCTTAATACCATTCATGGGGTGGCATACATAACTCCCCAATTCTATGAGCTCTTATCTCCTCCTACACCATGCCCAACACAACTATAGGGATTGTAAACAGTGGCTCATGCATTAAATACAACCAATAAAGACCTAGTACGCCTCGGTTCATGTTTCTTAAGACGTTCAAGCATGTTACCATTTGGAGATCTGCCAGTTTTCTTAAGCCTAACATATAAAATCATTCATCCAAGACAAGAATAAACAAGTAATCAACACATAATCAATATCTAGGTTTCATTAGATCTAAGCAAACACAAGAGAGATCTAGCCTAGCATAATGGAATTGAGACAAGAACAAGATATAGACAACCAACACATAGACATATTGATTGAATTAGAAGAACACTTATCTCAATTACAATGCAAGGTATCAAGGGTTTGGAACCCTTGAAAAACCTGTAAAAGTTGCACCAAAATCGTCTTTAGGGTTTCTCCAAAACTTCTCTCCTTTAATGTGAAAAACTAGAAAACTATATATAGGAAAATCGGGGTGACGGCGTCAAGAACAAAGGTGTGACGCCGTCATCTCGCCGCCAAATACTTCCTCGGATGGCCTTGATCTACTTCTGACGGCCTGCGTGACGCCGTCATGAGCTACGGATTTTAATTCTTGGGGTTTGACGCCGTCATGGGTTAACTCTTGACGCCTTCATGTACTGTTCCAGCATGGAAAATTGAGACTTTGCCGTTTTCTTCACTTTTATGCTCCAAAAACGTCCAAAATGGCTTCTTTTCCAGAATTCACTCTCCAAGTACCTAAAATCACAAAAGGAACGATTTAGGGCAATATTTGATCAAATAAATTCGGATTCGGGCTTAAATGACCCCCTAAAAACGGACCATTTTTCGCCTCATCATATACCCTTACACTTGAGATTTGCTTGTCCTCAAGCAAATGCGCTTTTATTCTACTCAAAAGACAAGTTAGGGGTCATTTAACACTAATATAAAAGTAATTACAACAAATAATCGTTCCGTTAAAGACCAATAGACAAGCACGGAGGTCATACGCTAGCACCTCACAAATAGTGTTTAGATACTCACATCTCTCGGGTGTAATAAAGTAATATAACATTATGGAAATGGAAGATATCTCTCACTACCTGTCATAGCAAAATAGATTACCATAGGCTTGGGAAAGGATCAAACCTCCACCACATGGCGTAAGCACCTAGGATAAACTATCAAAGAGGTCTTTTAAAGGGTTGTAACGTTAGGTATAGGGATATGAATTACACGGTTTTGTTGGATAAAGGAAGTTTTACTGGTGGCGAGTTAACAATCTTGGTTAACTACATGAACAATGTGGCGTTGCTAAGCCAAGACTAGACTCGACTTAAGCTAAAAAATGAAAAATAACAAAAACATAAAATGAACATAGAATAAAAAGGGATGGTAGTCCGTATGTTTTTTCTCTTTTCTTTTTTTTCTATTTTTTTTTTCTTTTTCTTGATTTTTTCGATTTTTTTTTTTTTTTTTTTTTTTTTTTTTTTTTTTTTTTTTTTTTGTGCATACACTCTTACCCTACCATCCAAAATAATACATCATAGGGGATGAGAGTTCCCCTTACACTTGAATCTTTACATACTTTACATTAAACTAATCTAATGACTCGAATTAAGAAAATCAAAACACTTGGAGCACTTTTAAGATTAACGTACATATGGGGGTAATAAATGATGTTCTTCCCCATTACTCCATAAAATAAGTACTTACCCATGAGTCCCAATCGTCCCAAAACAATATGTACAAGGATATGACTCGACTTAGCAACCATGTAATCAATTAGAAAGTTAACTTAGGGTTTAACAAATAACAATAATGCACTAAAAATGAGCGCATACACGGAAGGCTAAGGCGATTTGGGTGTACATTTAAGTGGGGTGTAACAAATTCTTCCTTTAAGTAAGATGCTTAAAGTTAGAAACGAAAAGATAGGCTCGGAGGGGTGTACTAGGGGTATCGTGTACTAAAAATGAGTACAACGCTAAGGGTGTGGGAAAAATTAGTTGACTTAACTAGCCAAGTAATATGAGACTTTGCCGTTTTCTTCACTTTTATGCTCCAAAAACGTACAAAATGGCTTCTTTTCCAGAATTCACTCTCCAAGTACCTAAAATCACAAAAGGAAGAATTTAGGGCAATATTTGAACAAATAAATTCGGATTCGGGCTTAAATGACCCCCTAAAAACGGACCATTTTTCGCCTCATCAACCTTTGATCATCATTTAAAGTTGTATTAGCAATGAGTTCTACTGCCTTCTTCCTAATCACTGGATCATTTGCAATTAAGAACTCAATATCTTCTTCTGTAGGCACATAAGTAAACATTGGAGGTTTCTCATGTAGTATGGTTGCTGGAACAATAGAAAGTGGTTCTTCAATCACTGTTTCCAGTTTATCCAACCTCTTAGCTTCCATGAAACTTGCAATCTCTTCCTCCTCTTGCTTTTTCTTCTTTTCAACTTCAGCTGCTTCTAATTCCTTTGCCAATTCTGCATCATAATCTATCTGAGCTTGTTCTTTCTTTGAAATCTTCTTTGATTGTAGCTCAGATGATTCATCAACAACATGAACTTTTCCTTTTTCCAATCTTTTTCTTCGAAATTTTGCATCAGCAACATCAACTACATCGAAATCTGTTTCCACTGTGACTTTATGAGTTTCAACTGCCTCAGCAAAAATTTCTTTAGATCCCACAGCATTGATGAGTGTGTAAATACTCATCATTTTTAGTCAAATCTCAACTGCAAAACGATTAAAAACACTCAAAAACGCACCAAAATATGAAGAAAATCCCAAAGATCATGTTTTATATGCTTCTGATGCAAAACGAGTGAAAACAAACAAAAAATGAACAAAATTTGCATAATTGGCAGTTTCAGTCCCCTAACTTTCAAAGTTTGACAAAACTAGTCCCTGAGCATTTATTCCAAAGAAAAGTCAACCCAAACTCTTTAAAAGTCAAATGATAACACAAATGATCTTTGGGTACAAAGTTTTCAAAAAGTTACACACTTGGTCCCTGTACTTTGGCAAATTGACAAGTTTGGTCCCTGGTATTTCAAAATTTGGAAAATTGCATCTATGGTCCTTAGAATAGTGAATGTTGGCAAAATTGGTCCTTATGATATCTTTGGGAAAGTGGCAACTCCGGTCCTTGGAATTTCAGCTAATTGCAAAAGTAGTCCTTGTGATATTTAAACAAACCAAACGGACCAAGTTATAATATTCCACTAAATCAAAACAAACCCAACACCCTCATCAGCCCACTTATCCAATCCAACCAAATCCCTCCCAAGGCCCAAGTATTCCCAAAAGCCCAAAAACCCATTTTACGTTTTAATATTAAACCCTGAGTCTGACCTAGTCAAACCCACACCACCTCCATCACTTTCATCTCCCCCCCCCCCCGTGACCTGCAATCACCATCTCCCCATCACCATCTACCCTTGTCGTCAAACACAACCCCCAATCCAACTACCTTCCTCCACCTCTCACAATCTCATACCTACCCACGCCCCGTCAGCAATCCACAACCAAATTGGGCGGCAAAAATTGATTTAAGGGATGAGATGAATGGGAAGCTAATCCAACGGCTGGGATTCATTGTAAAGAAGACAGAAAGCAGATGAGGAAAAAGATTGATCAAGACCAGGAAACCCTAGGCACGAGAGTATAAATAGACCACTTGTATGCCATTGATAAGGTATTAGGATTTATTAGCAGTTAAGTTAGGGTTTAGTTTTTTTTATCTTTGGTTAGTATGTTTCAGAAGTAATCAAGTACAGTTTTAATCTTTAAGTTCATTTCAGTTTTCAAAAGTTGTTTTGAATCTTCTGTACTCAGAGTTTTAACTTAATACAAATCCAAGTTTCTTTCAACAAGTGCTTATTAGTTTATTAATTAACAGCTCATTATTGATTTGTTATTGCTTATTTACTTTTACATTGCTTTTTTTTACTTGTATCTATAAGGTTTGTCACAAAAATGTGTTTATTAGAACTCAAAAACCTAGGCAGTTAATTGTTTAGGAGTGTTTGGTAAAAGAAATTTTGGTTGCCCAAAACTGTTTTTTTTGTCCAACTTTTCATTTTGAATCAGCTTTTTACCATTGTTATTAGTAGTTTTTAAGTAGAAATCAGTAGGTTCAAGTTGTTTACAAGCCTTTGCATTTGTTTTCTAAAATTTTAAATTCAATTATTTTTAATTAGAATGTAGGATGGATTTTTAGATTTTGCTCTTGTAGTGTTTTAATTGCTTCACACTAGTTTTCTATAGGATATCGCAAGTTTTAGTTATCTAGTATGCTTAGTTTTTTTTAGCCAAACCACTTTTTTTTTTACCCAATTACCTGCTGCATCAGCAGCCCTTTACCCCAAACAGCCCTTTTCGCCCTTAGATTTAGGTTAGGTGCAGTGAGAATTAGTGTTCGAAACTAGGTAGACTATTAGTTAGTCGCATTATTTTCACATCCAAACTTGTTTTCGTAGCTTAAGTGGGCTGCATAACCCCCCCACTAGGTCTGCTAATCAGTCCATTTTGTCTTCAATATAGCCATGGAAAAGTAATTTTAATGTTTTTAATCCTTAGCCATTTGACCTTGAACTTGGTTTGCGGTTAGTTTGCTAGCTTGTGAACATGTTCGTAATTTTAGATAAATTTTAGAATTTTTTTTTTCGTAGCTTGTGCAGGCCACCAAAGTTGCAACCTTGGCTGTCTTGTGCATCAACAGGTTTTATAAACTCTTTAGTTTGTTCAGTTCATGGTTTAATTTTACGACTTAATCTGTTCCCCCTAGTGTAATTAAGGACCCCCATTGTTGCCATTTGCATGTCCCTTATTAGCCTAGTTTATTTCAAGTAGCTTTTAGATTACCCGCTTGCTCCCCTACACCTCAGTTTTTGGCCAATTTTCTGTTGCACCTAGCGAGTTCGATTGTAGGTGTAATGCATTGAAGTTTGTTGTTTTAGGAAGGCCTCTAGGTGGTAGTGAAGTAACTATTTTTAGTTTTGCAATTACTGCTCTTTAGATAAGCTTACTTTTGCCTTGAAGTTGCCCCCTAGGCAACTATTGCTGCTGCTACTTAGGTTAGCTGAGCTTGTTGCTTTCACTTATTGTTTGATCCTTGCTTGCTGTGCTTGACTCTATTGTTGTTAGTTGCTGTTATTCTTGGTTCCCGTAGTGGTAATTATTGTTTGTTATTGCCTTAGTACTTAAGTTTGTAGCTTAATTAAGCTTAATTTGGGTACTTGTGTGAGATTGCAAGAAATACAAAGAAAGTCTCTAATCTTGAATCTGTTATGGATTTGGAAATGGAAATGAAGTTTGTTTGAATTTATTTGTATCTGTTTTCAAAAATTGTATTGTGTTTGAGTTTAAGTTTTGAAAAAGAAGGAAAAAAAAAATAAAAATAAAAAAAAAGTAATTGCAAAAACAAAAGGCCAAGGGATTCGAACCCCTGACCTTCTGCTCAGAACAGACCCACAACACCACACTTAACCAACTGCGCCCTTGGGTCTTTTGCATAATCCTTTGCATGTTTAATCCGTTTATGCTCTTTTAGTCTAGATTGCTTATTAGCTTATTTTGCTTAGTTTCTGCTTATTGGTTACTGTTCCTAGCTTGTTTATATTTTTCCTAGAATAAGTTTAGCTTGTAGTAATTACTAAAAAAGTTTCAAAATTAATTAAATAGTTTTAACATTTATTATAATTTAATTAGTGTTAATTAGAATTTAATTCGTAATAAATAGAGTTTTTATCAAAAAAATAATTTTTTTTTTTTTTTTTCTAAAATTTTCTTTTGTTATTTAGTGCGTAAGAAAATTCTTCGTAAACCCGCAAGACCTTTTTAGCTCAAAACTCGCGTTTTATTTTGCGCACTTGCGTAATTTTGAAATAACTTTTGCGTTTTTGATTTAGTTAACGTTTTAGGATTCCCGATACCTAATTATGTTTTCCCGTAGTGTTTTAGGATTTCATTAGTTTGTTAGTTGCCTTAGGTTAATTTATTTTTACCTTCGTTCGTTAATTTTCAATTTCGTTAATTTAACGTATCGCAAAACCAAATAACCTTTCCAATCATACAAGATTTTAATCTCGATCTTTCACGAAGCTTTCCATTCACACCTCGTTGGGATACGACCCGGGAAATCACTTCCCGGTCTCACAATTTGAATATCACTTTCACAAGTTTTGCGAGGTAATCGTTTTCCTAAACGGTTTACTCGTACTACTTCACGTCTATTTGTCTCACGATAAATTAGACCTCACGTTTGTTGATATTTTGATAATTGTTGTTTGCACACACCAAAAGACAACGAACCAAATGGCGCCGCTGCCGGGGAGGCTATGTGTCGAAAGTCTCGATATGGTTTAGACGATTAGTCTTGTAGAACCTTCGCAAGAAGTTACGCTTTCATAAAACTTATAAAAAACCAAATATATTTTTCTTTTGTTTCTAATATATGTATTATATCTATAAAAGTTAAGAAAAACACAAAAAGATTTTCCCGTTTCTTTGTTTAATAATAACAACATTAAAATCGTACCACCGAAAACCAAGGCAGAACACCTACCAAACAAAAGATCAAAACTTGCCTTTGTATCACTTGCGTTTTGGAAAACTTTTAATCGATAAGCTTACATTAAGAGGAGTCGAAACGGTATAGGGCGATCCAACGAACTTCGCCCTAGTGAGAAATCCATTCTTTTCTCCCGCTCCTTGTACGTTTGTCCTAAAAGGTTAACCTTGCGTTTGTGATTATTGGTTTAAGTTCCCCTGTCTTTATGAGTTGGTCTTGTTTTAATTGTTGTGTTTCCCGAAAAACCCAAAAATAATCTTCGTCTCCTATACGTTTGATTCTCGCCTTCTTGTACCTCCCTCATTAATGTTTAATTCTTATATCATCACTCGACTATCACTGTTTTCATTGTAAATGTCCGGTGGATGACAATCTTCGTTGTTACAAGTGTGGGTGTGAGCAGTGTGGAAGTAATATTAAAGACGGATTTTGTAAATGGTGCAAAGCACATCCGAATGCTTTCAATGATTCTCAAAATTCTTCCGACTACCCTCACACCCCGAAATACGTACTATGAGTGGCAAACCGTCAAGAGTCGATCCACACCTCTCACGATTTACGATTCGAAGTTTATCAAGCAAACGTACTGAGCTTAAAACGGTGACTAAAATAAACGACTTTCCTGATCATCACGTTTATCAAGAACAAAAACCGGGGACCATAACGGAAGTGGTAGAAATTCCTAGCTCTAAGAGCACACCACTTGTGCCACCTCCGGATTTTTCAAAATGTTCTTCGAGACTTGATAATCATTTGAATTATTTTGTTGATTCTTTGAATGGCCTGATTCCTTCTCTAAGGCAATCGTTTATTCCTTGCGTCGGTTGTGGTGAGCCACTTTTCGATCTACCATGTCATTGGTGCATGTGTGAACGATGTGGTAATGATATTCAAAACGGAAGTTGTTTGTTTTGTGGTTCGAGTAATTCATTCGCTTACGATTCTAATCCGAGCTTTTGCAATGATCCACAAAACAATTTCATTTCATATGAGCAAAATCCGTGTTATCAAAATTACAATGCCGAATCGTTTCAAAATGCGCCAATTTCACAACAATACGGTTGTGAGTATTGTGGAGGTCCACATTTTAGCACCGATTGTCAAACTAAGAATCTTTTTCCTTGTGACAACAATTATCACGACCAACCTCCACAATACCAAACTTTTGAAACACAACCTCAACCATTTCCTCAAGAACTTTTGCAAAATGTCTTAAATACTTCAAATGATCTTAAGGATTTGGTTAACAAACCTGTTCCGGAAGAACCTCGTCCGAAGTCTTACAAAGAAATACTAGCTGAAGAAGCAGCTAGAGTAAGATTTCGAATGCGTAAAACTATCATCTACGATGATGATGACGATGACGATGACGATAGTGATGATGAAGATACCCTTGGTATTCGTCAAGGCTCATCAAATTCATCAGTTGTGGTTCCTTCCATGAAAAATCAGGGAGAAAATAATGTGACAGAGAAATTACTAGCAGAAGATCAAATGGAACTTGTACAATCCATGAATCCTAGCTCCTCTCAACTCCCTCAGTCTATTGATATCACACCCGAAGTTCACACTCACTCTTTGAATATGGGGGATGAACATCTTAGCACTGTTCCTAAAACGGAATCAGACGAATTCATAAAGTTTAGTGCTGAGAACCTTGTCCCAATCCCAGAGGAGTCATAGGGAACTTTTGATCATATGTGTGATTCACCTTCCCCTCCTGAAAATCCAAAAGATCATTTTGAAACTTTCTCCGACTTTGATGATGATTGTACATCTTATGGAGAAGTTGAGTATGTAGAGGCATCACTGCCTCATTCTAATGTTTACCTTCTCCTTGAGGAGTTCACAGACGAACTTACTCACATCAATCCACTTCCATTGGGAAGTGATGATGATCTGTTTGATTTCGAAGTCGATCTGGGAGAAATTGAAAACCTTTTAAATCCTAATCCCAACATCGAGCTTAGTACTTCACATATTGATGAAAATTCTCTATCTTTTGGAAACATCAGTCATGTGGAAGGATTACCTTCTAAGCTAGTCAGCTTCGAAGAAGAGAATGATGAAACTGACACTGAAATCAAAGATGAAGCCCTTCGTGCTACATTATTAAATGTCAGTCACCTCATCTCTAAAATTGAGGCTTTCAAATAGAAACTTATTTCATCTCCTATCCCCATTAAGGATAGTGACATTTTCTCCAATGATCCTATTCCAGAGTTTGAAGCCTTTACGTTTGATCCTATGGGAGAGAAGATTAGTGGCAGTACCACTTCTCATACTCATAATTCTCTCCCTGATTATGAATCATTAACCTTCGATGAGTTCACCTGTGAACTCACTCACATCAATCCCGAATATGATTCATTCACATTCGAGGAGTACTCCTGTGAACTCATTCATATCATATCTCCACCGGAGTATGATCACTTCTACTTTGATCTAGACACACCCAGGATATGTCTTGATCACATGAGCTTAAATGATGAGATTCATGATGATAAATCCATGAATCCTCCTCCTAATGATGATGAGTTAGTCAAGATGTTTATCATGACTTTCTTTCTCCTTTTCACCTATCGGGTGACTTCTCCTGTTCTTCATTCTTTGGGGAATGAAGACATTATCTTTGACCCCGGCATCACCGCTTATAGTTTATACTATTTTGAGCCGGGTACTTATCTCATCGGTGTGGAACTTTCACGTGCTTCAAATGTTTGTCCAAACATCTTGAATGAAAGTCCGATGGAGATTATCTCTTCCACATCTTGCTTCCCCAAGAACCAATGAATTCGGGGCCGAGTCAAGCTAGCGACTCGGTAAACAAAAACAGTAGCATGTACTTAGGGTTTTCACCCTAAGTATGGGGGAGTTACTCTGCTGTGGTTACTAATAAAGTGAAAAACAAAATGATGTTTCCACATTTAGCTTTTAATGTTGCCCTTTTACCTTCAAAGAGTCGGCATAATAGCCGGGAATTTGAATATTTAGGACAATATTCAATCCTAAGTGTGGGGGGAAATTCTAGCGAATTTTATCACATTTTACCATCTAGTACCCCCATTTTTGGCCAAAAATTTTAAAATTTTTTTCACTCAAGTTTCAAAATTTTCGTGGTTATCAGTCCGCCATGTCTAAACGACAAAAGGATTGGCTAATCCAGGAGCAAACGGCTCTTGGTAAAGATAACTCAAATCCGTTGACGGCTTGCAATTTGTCCAAAATTGTATGGTACCTCAACTCGCCATATCCTCAATAGTAAATGAGTTGGCTAGCCAGCAAGATTATGGCTTGTGGTAAAGGCAGTGGAAAAACCATAATTGGTAATCAACTCACCAAGATGTTGACTGTTCCATCAAGAGTTGGCTAGTCCAGAAGCAAACGGCTTCTGGTAAAGACAAATCAAAACCGTTGAAAGCTGGTGGTTTGCTAAAAATCACATGGTCATCGGATGGACCATAACTCTTACTTGAACCCAAAATATCCGGCTACTCCAGAAGTGATGGCTTTTGGTAATGAGACTTCAAATCCATTAATTTTTCTCAAAAAGATTGCTAGGGACTAGCAATAGTTTAGTGTGGGAGATTGATGAGTGTGTAAATACTCATCATTTTTAGTCAAATCTGAACTGCAAAACGATTAAAAACACTAAAAAACGCACCAAAATACGAAGAAAATCCCAAAGATCGTGTTTTATATGCTTCTGATACAAAAGGAGTGAAAACAAACGAAAAACGAACAAAATTTGCATAATTGGCAGTTTCAGTCCCCCAACTTTCAAAGTTTGACAAAACTAGTCCCTGAGCATTTATTCCAAAGAAAAGTCAACCCAAACTCTATAAAAGTCAAATGATAACGCAAATGATCTTTGGGTACAAAGTTTTCAAAAAGTTACACACTTGGTCCCTATACTTTGGCAAATTGACAAGTTTGGTCCCTCGTATTTCAAAATTTAGAAAATTGCATCTATGGTCCTTAGAATAGTGAATGTTGGCAAAATTAGTCCTTATGATATCTTTGGGAAAGTGTTAACTCCGGTCCTTGGAATTTCTGCTAATTGCAAAAGTAGTCCTTGTGATATTTAAACAAACCAAACGGACCAAGTTATAATATTCCACTAAATCAAAACAAACCCAACACCCTCATCAGCCCACTTATCCAATCCAACCAAATCCCTCCCAAGGCCCAAGTATTCCCAAAAGCCCAAAAACCCATTTTACGTTTTAATATTAAACCCTGAGTCTGACCTAGTCAAACCCAAACCACCTCCATCATTTTCATCTTCCCCCCCCCCCCGTGACCTGCAATCACCATCTACCCTTGTCCTCAAACACAACCCCCAATCCCACTACCTTCCTCCACCTCTCACAATCTCATACCTACCCACGCCCCGTCAGCAATCCACAACCAAATTAGGCGGCAAAAATTGATTTAAGGGATGAGATGAATGGGAAGCTAATCCAACGGCTGGGATTCATTGTAAAGAAGACAGAAGGCAGATGAGGAAAAAGATTGATCAATACCAGGAAACCCTAGGCACGAGAGTATAAATAGACCACTTGTATGCCATTGATAAGGCATTAGGATTTATTAGCAGTTAAGTTAGGGTTTAGCTTTTTTAACTTTGGTTAGTATGTTTCAGAAGTAATCAAGTACAGTTTTAATCTTTAAGTTCATTTCAGTTTTCAAAAGTTGTTTTGAATCTTCTGTACTCAGAGTTTTAACTTAATACAAATCCAAGTTTCTTTCAACAAGTGCTTATTAGTTTATTAATTAACAGCTCATTATTGATTTGTTATTGCTTATTTACTTTTACATTGCTTTTTTTTACTTGCATCTATAAGGTTTGTCACAAAAATGTGTTTATTAGAACTCAAAAACCTAGGCAGTTAATTGTTTAGGAGTGTTTGGTATAAGAACTTTGGTTGCCCAAAACTGTTTTTTTTGTCCAACTTTTCATTTTGAATCAGCTTTTTACCATTGTTGTTAGTAGTTTTTAAGTAGAAATCAGTAGGTTCAAGTTGTTTACAAGCCTTTGCATTTGTTTTCTAAAATTTTAAATTCAATTATTTTTAATTAGAAGGTAGGATGGATTTTTAGATTTTGCTCTTGTAGTGTTTTAATTGCTTCACACTAGTTTTCTATAGGATATCGCAAGTTTTAGTTATCTAGTATGCTTAGTTTTTTTTAGCCAAACCACTTTTGTTTACCCAATTACCTGTTGCATCAGCAGCTCTTTACCCCAAACAACCCTTTTCGCCCTTAGATTTAGGTTAGGTGCAGTGAGAATTAGTGTTCGAAACTAGTTAGACTATTAGTTAGTCGCATTATTTTCACATCTAAACTTGTTTTCGTAGCTTAAGTGGGTTGCATAACCCCCCACTACAGTCCATTTTGTCTTCAATATAGCCATGGAAAAGTAATTTTAATGTTTTTAATCCTTAGCCATTTGACCTTGAACTTGGTTTGCGGTTAGTTTGCTAGCTTGTGAACATGTTCGCAATTTTAGATAAATTTTAGAATTTTTTTTCGTAGCTTGTGCAGGCCACCAAACTTGCCACCTTGGCTGTCTTGTGCATCAACAGGTTTTATAAACTCCTTAGTTTGTTCAGTTCATGGTTTAATTTTATGACTTAATCTGTTCCCCCTAGTGTAATTAAGGACCCCCATTGTTGCCATTTGCATGTCCCTTATTAGTCTAGTTTATTTCAAGTAGCTTTTAGATTACCCGCTTGCTCCCTTGCACCTCAGTTTTTGGCCAATTTTCTGTTGCACCTAGCGAGTTCGATTGTAGGTGTAATGCATTGAAGTTTGTTGTTTTAGGAAGGCCTCTAGGTGGTAGTGAAGTAACTATTTTTAGTTTTGCAATTACTGCTCTTTAGATAAGCTTACTTTTGCCTTGAAGTTGCCCCCTAGGCAACTGTTGCTGCTGCTACTCAGGTTAGCTGAGCTTGTTGTTTTCACTTATTGTTTGATCCTTTGCTTGCTGTGCTTGACTCTATTGTTGTTAGTTGCTGTTATTCTTGGTTCCCGTAGTGGTAATTATTGTTTGTTATTGCCTTAGTACTTAAGTTTGTAGCTTAATTAAGTTTAATTTGGGTACTTGTGTGAGATTGCAAGAAATACAAAGAAAGTCTCTAATCTTGAATCTGTTATGGATTTGGAAATGGAAATGAAGTTTGTTTGAATTTATTTGTATCTGTTTTCAAAAATTGTATTGTGTTTGAGTTTAAGTTTTGAAAAAGAAGGAAAAAAAAAAAAGTAATTGCAAAAACAAAAGGCCAAGGGATTCGAACCCCTGACCTTCTGCTCAGAACAGACCCACACACCACACTTAACCAACTACGCCCTTGGGTCTTTTGCATAATCCTTTGCATGTTTAATCCGTTTATGCTCTTTTAGTCTAGATTGCTTATTAGCTTATTTTGCTTAGTTTCTGCTTATTGGTTACTGTTCCTAGCTTGTTTATATTTTTCCTAGAATAAGTTTAGCTTGTAGTAATTACTAAAAAAGTTTCAAAATTAATTAAATAGTTTTAATATTTATTATAATTTAATTAGTGTTAATTAGAATTTAATTCGTAATAAATAGAGTTTTTATCAAAAAAAATAATTTTCTTTTTTTTTCTAAAATTTTCTTTTGTTATTTAGTGCATAAGAAAATTATTCGTAAACCCGCATGACCTTTTTAGCTCAAAACTCGCATTTTATTTTGCGCACTCCCGTAATTTTGAAATAAGTTTTGCGTTTTTGATTTAGTTAACGTTTTAGGATTCTCGATACCTAATTATGTTTTCCCGTAGTGTGTTAGGATTTCATTAGTTTGTTAGTTGCCTTAGGTTAATTTATTTTTACCTTCGTTCGTTAATTTAACGTATCGCAAAACCAAATAACCTTTCTAATCATACAAGATTTTAATCTCGATCTTTCACGAAGCTTTCCATTCACACCTCGTTGGGGGTACGACCCGGGAAATCACTTCCCGGTCTCACAATTTGAATATCACTTTCACAAGTTTTGCGAGGTAATCGTTTTCCTAAATGGTTTACTCGTACTACTTCACGTCTATTTGTCTCACGATAAATTAGACCTCACGTTTGTTGATATTTTGATAATTGTTGTTTGCACACACCAAAAGACAACGAACCAAGCATCATCTTCCTTTTCTTGAACATTATCAATATCATCAAGCTCAGCAAAATCTTGTTCAAAATTTAGTCTCCTCCCCTTAAACTCTGCTTCAGTTCGAATCCTCCCCTGTTTGGGAGAATTCACCAAATCTTCACTAAAGTAGACTGAGTCATCATCATGATGAGGTGGAGTGGAAGATCTGTGCTTCTTTAGGCTCTCTACTTCATCATGTAACCTTTTAATCTCTGCCTTCATCTGGTTAAGCTCTGTTGCATGTTGTTGCTTAGTCATTGCCAGATCTTTCTCCAGAGCTTGAACCTGTTTGACTAATTTGGTACAGAATTCCATCAATTCATTTGGTTTCACACTGCCCTCAACACTTCCAACTGTGTTACCTGTTGGGAGAGGTGAATCATATGGCATTGATTCTGGCTCTTCTCTAGTTGGACTATAATGAAGCCTTGAACCACCACTGCTTGTTCATAAACCAAAAGGTTCAGCAACATGCAATGTTGTAATGAGAGGAGTTGGCTGTATTTGCCTCCTCTCATATGTGTAAGTTACTGCAGGGGTATATTGAATAGGTGGAACTACAATAGTGGGTGTGTGATGGGATACAACTGGGATGGTTGCATCTTCACCCCGTACCTGTGAAATCTTTGAAAGCATTTCAGGAAAAAGTGGTTTAACCTCCCCATTCCAAAGTTCTGAAGCCTTACACATATTTTGAAAAACTTTTGGCTTAAGACAGGGGGTATGATAAACTCTTTTGTGGGTTTGCAGTTGAAATTCATTTAACACTGCTTGCACAAACCTTGGATACATCAAAAATTTATATGAACTCTTTACATTGCCTTTCATATTATTGAAAATATACTTTGAAAAATTGAAAGTCCTATCAGTAGCCAAGCAAACCAAAGGGTAAGCAATGGTTGATGCAGATTGTTCATAAGATGTTTTCTTAGGACTTAGATAATGTAAAAGAGTGTGTATTAAAAATCTCCAATGGGGACAAAAACATCCTTTTCTGAAAGTAACTTTTTGATCAGATGTGTCATACCCCATGGAAGCAATATTTTTGAAAATATCTGAATTGGGTAATGTGATGATACCATTGAGATCATCCAATTGGAGAACTCTCCTCAAGAATGACTCAGTAACATCAATAGTTACCCCATCCACTGTGGCTCTAAGAGCTTCCACAGTTTCTTGTGTGTCTCCCTGTTCAATAGTTATGGACTCCACAGTGTTCCAGATCTGTTTGATATGAGAAACAAAGATTGTGGGATTAACAGTTAAAGCATACCTTATATAGGTTGTATTGAGAAAATCCACAATCTGATGGAAAACAGGGCCACTCTTTTCGTTTGACTTTTGTAAATAGGCCACTTGGTTGTGCTCCTCAGCAAAGTTTAGAATCGCCATAATTTTGTGAGAGAAAGATAAAAGTGTTAGTAATCGAGAATAAGAATCAAGCCGTATGATGATTAATTAATACTAATAGGGTTTTGAAGAGTATGCGTAATGTGAATTATCTTAAGAAAAAATTTATCTTTGGAAAAAGAATAAATTAAAATTGGTAAGTGGATAATTCACAAAAAGTTACCCTATTAATAAGGAAACATGGTTATTTTACAACGGCTAGTTAAAAATAAGATTACTGACACAACAGTTGTAATGACTAGTTCATCAGTGGTAAAAATTACTCTTGCAGTGGTAACTGTGAACTCGCAGTGGTAAATATTCACAAAATTTCAAAGAGCAGTGGTAAGTAAAACATGTAAAATCAGCTGCTCTAATCATAGTTTTTAGCAAACTATCAGCTATAAACGGATTTTATATGTCTTTACCATGAGCCGCTTGCTATGGACTAGCCAACTCTTCATCACATGGAATATGGTGAGTTGATAACCATATAGTTTTGGGTAAACTATCAACCATAAATGGATTTGATAAGTCTTTACCAGTAGCCGTTTGCTCTGGACTAGTTGATTCTTATGTTGATTAGACATGGTGAATCAATAACCATTTGTTGTGTGTCCGAGATACACACCTTATAACTCCAATTACTCAAATAATATTGGTTTGTATTCTGCATAAGTAAGAAACACCAAACATAACCAATATAATTTAACCCAAAGTAACTTTTTGACCAAGTTACTATTCATAAAAATATCTCTCCAAAGTCAACCCGATAATATCCAAATTTACTCTTCCAACCTACCAAAACAGATAAGAGTAAATAACCTTCATTAATTATCCTTCGACCTTGACTTTGCTCATAAAAGGGGGGCTCAAAACACATAATTCTTCATCAAAACTTATCACCAATATCACAAACCCTAAACATAATCATGAGTTGGTTTCCTTTAATCTACATCTCATCTGATGACACATCTGATGAGGAAATCAGTTACTGCTCTGACTCAGAAGAACTTTCAGCTGGATGGAGTGGATATTTTCCTCCAAGTGCTGCAACAGCTACATCTTCCAACATGAAGCCTAACAAGAAGATTTCAGCTGCTCCTGCTCCATCTCTAGAATTTTATTCAAGCTCTTCCTATGATGATGATGATCCAACCTACACCCTGTCCAAGGAGCTTCCAAAAGCCCTCACTACAGCTCTGGAGTCAGCCATAGTCAACATGAAGTGGCCTGCAATTGAAAAGCCTTCAAGATTGCCAAAGCCACCCAAGCAAGTGTTGGGCCTTGCTTGTCCAAGAAAGCAACTTTCTTTTGATGACAAGAGAAAGAAAGCTTCTAAGGGCAAGCATGATTATGAGGGTAAAGGGAAGAAATCCATGGAGTAGCTAGTTTGAAAGTTTAGGTGTTAGGTTGTGAATCCTTGTGTTTTGTGATGTTATGTTTTTGGATGTTACGTTTATGTTTTTACTCTCTGAATGGATGTACTTTGTCATCTTATGTTGAAATAATGAAAGTACTTTTATCTTCTTCTTTTGTCACTGAGAGAGCAAATCTTTCCACTGTTTGTACCATGATTTCCACTGTGCTTACATTCCTCTGCATACAAATTAGTAGAAAACCATACAAACATATACAGACAATATTAGTACCTAAAAACTATCATACAACACTGAAAATTATTAGACATCAAAGATTTATGGGTTTAACATTCCAATACCTGTTACCAAGTACTGAAACCTACCCACATCAAGCCCTTTTGTTAATAAATCAGCATAGTTGTCATCAGTATGAATTTTGACAACTTGAATAAGCTTTTTCTCATAACAATCTCTAATAAAATGACGTCTAATTTCAATATGTTTAGTTTTAGTGTGTTGCACAGGATTTTTAATAATGCATATGGTACTACTATTGTCTATATAGATAATGGTGTTCATGAAATTGTACCCATAATCCAACAATTGATTCTGAAGCCATAAGATCTGAGCACAACAGCTAGCAGCAGCTACATATTCTGCTTCAGTGGTTGAAGTAGCCACCATTGTTTGTTTCTTGCACTGCCATGACACCAATCTACATCCAAGAAATTGACATCCACCTGTAGTTGACCTTCTATCCAAACTTGCACCAACATAATCACTATCTGAGTATGCGGTCAATTTCATAGGAGATTCTCTTGGATACCACAATCCTAGATTAGGATATGTCTTCAAATACCTGAAAATCTTCTCTACTGCTGTCATATGTGATGTCTTTGGAGTAACTTGAAATCTTGCACAAGCACATACAACAAACATAATGTCTGGTCTTGATGAAGTGAGATACATCAGGGAACCAATCATAGATCTGTAAGTCTGCACATCAACATCTGATCCACTAGCATTTTTCAACAATAGATGAGTAGTCTTATCAGTAGGGGTATTTGAAGGTTTTGCATCAGTAAATTTGAACTTCCTTATAATCTCAGCCACATATTTGTCTTGACTGATAAAGATGCCATCTTTCCTTTGTTGTACTTGCAGCCCCAAAAAGAAAGTAAGTTCTCCCATAGAACTCATTTGGAATTCATCCTTCATCAACTTTTCAAACTCTTTGCACATCTCTTGTCTAGTAGATCCAAAGATGATATCATCAACATAGAGTTGAACAAGTAGAATATCACCCTTGTCTTTCTTGATGAACGAAGTTTGATCAATCTTTCCTCTATGAAACCCATTATTCAACAGATAAGTAGCTAAGGTTTCATACCACTTCCTTGGAGCTTGATGTAAGCCATAAAGAGCCTTAACAACTTTATACACTTTATTAGGGTGTTGAGGATCTTCAAAGACTGGAGGTTGAGAGACATAGACCTCCTCATCAATCTTTCCATACAGGAAGGCACTCTTAACATCCATTTGATAGACAGTAAAGCCCATAAAGGATGCATAGGCTAGAAACAATCTAATAGCCTCAATCCTTGCAACAGGAGCAAAAACTTCTTCATAGTCAATACCCTCCTCTTGAGTGTATCCTTGAGCAACTAATCTAGCTTTGTTCCTGACAACAATACCTCTTTCATCTTTCTTGTTTCTGAAAACCCATTTAGTACCAATCACCTTCATTCCATCAGGCAAATCACAAAGAACCCAAACCTTCTGAAGTTTGAATTGCAACAATTCCTCTTGCATTACTTCAACCCAGCTAGATTCTTCTAAAGCCTTATAAACATTTTTAGGCTCCACTTGTGATAGAAAACAGAAAAACAAACATTCATTCTTGTTCTTGTGCTTCTTGGACTCATAAACTTCACTAATGAACCTATGAGCATCATCTTTCCTTGTCTACCTTCTTGTCTTGACACCTGATTGTAATTCACCAATAACATTTTCAAGTGGATGCACTTTGTGAATTGAAGTCTGTGATGTGCTAGGAATATCATATGTTGTTGGCATGGTAGAGATCTCAACATCATCACTGGGTGATTCTTGAGTTGAATTTTCCACATTTAGACCATCAGTGGAAACTTCTGTTGTAGCAGTGGGAATTGAATTACCACTGCAACCAGGAATTTCTTTATTCAAAACATCAAAATTCACAACATTGGCATCACTTTCCTTTTTAGAATTCTTTGAAGGTTGTGAGTCTTCATTATTGTCAACAAAGTCCCAAAGTGGCATAACAATTTGATCTTTATCATCTTCATCATCTTTGCAAGATTCACCTTCATCGATGAATTCTTCTGATTCTTCAAGATTATTCTCTCCTGTACCTGAGGTAATAGGTACATAATTCATTGTATTTGATAATGTCTCAAGATCAAATAACGATTCTGGTCTTGAACCTGCTATGTTAGTTTTATTTTCAAGAAACTTAATATGCAAATTCTATTCAATCTTCTTTGTTCTTAAGTTATATACCCTAAAAGCCTTGCTAACCATAGAATATCCAACAAAGAAGCCTTCATCTGACTTTTCTTCAAACTTTTCCAGATGATCAATGGTATTGAGAATTATGACATGACATCCAAATGGCCTCATAAAATCCAAAGTTGGGGGTCTTCCTCTGAATAGCTCATAAGGTGTCTTGTTCTTTGTTTTAACCACTAAAACCCTGTTCTGAATGTAACAAGCAGTGGTAACTGCTTCAGCCCAAGAAGTCACTGGTAGCTTTGAATCAGCTATCATGGTTCTAGCAGCCTCAATTAGTGTTCTGTTTCTTCTTTCAGCAACTCCATTTTGTTGAGGAGTTCTTGCAACACTAGATTCTCTCTTAATACCTTTGTCTCTGCAGAAATCATCCATAACTTTGTTCTTAAACTCTGTCCCATTGTCACACCTGATGATCTTGATCTTCTTATCAACTTGGTTTTCAACTTCAGTGATGAATGTCTTAAGGATGCCAGTGGCTTCATCCTTGGTTCTTAAAAAGAAAACCATGTAAATCTACTAAAGTCATCAGTTACAACAAGACAATACTTCTTCAAATTTATGCTGCTCACTGATGTAAGACCAAACAAGTCCATATGCAGCATGTAAAGTGGATGATCAATTGAATTATATGCTTTGGTCTTGCATGAAGCTCTGTGTTGCTTGCCTTTAAGACAGGAAACACATGTTTGGTCATTTTCAAATCTCTTCTCTGGTAAACCTCTGATTAGATCATCTTTCACAATCTTGTTAATGGTCTTGAAATTAACATGACCAAGTCTTCTGTGCCAAAGCATGGATTCATCCAAAGTGGCTTTTGTAAGCAAACAAGTAACATCATCTTTAGCCACTATATTCTTCATGTCTATGCTATATAGATTGCCTTTTCTAGAGATTTTAAGCAAAATATCACTTTCATCAGGGAGCTTATAATCCTTAGATAAGACATAGCATTCACCTTCTGTGAATAGAACTCTATGTTTCTTGTCACCCATCTGTGACACACTGAAGAGATTGTACTTGAGTTCTTTCACATAATACACATTCTCAAAGTCCAAGTTTCCAGCTTTGATTGTTCCTTTTCCAGAAACTTTGCCACCAATACAACCTCCAAAGCTGACAAATTGTCCATCATAAGGTTTGAAATCTGAAAGATAGGACTTATTGCCAGTCATGTACTTGGAACATCAACTGTCTGAATATCCTTGATCATCTTTAGGTTTTGAATGTTCCTGCACATAAAATAAAGGAATTAGTTCCTTTTGGGGACCCAAGCCACAAATGACTTGGATCTGCCTTGTGTATCAATATAATTATATCTGTCAAAGGTCATTGATACATCATTGGGATTGTTTGAGGTGATAGATCCTTTTGGTTTCCGTTCCCAACGTGCTGAGGCCTTAACAGCATTTCCCACATTTACCCTTTTGCTGTTTATAGAACCACCAGTGGAAACTTTTGGCCTTGCAGTGGTAACTACTGGCTTAGCAGTGGCAACTGCTGGTTTTGAAATTTTAGGTACCCACTTGTGGTTATAGTAAACTTTCTTTTCAAAATAGGTCTTTTTCCCTGTTTGTGTAGATTTAACAAAAGTTGTAATAGGTTTGCACTCTTAATAGGGGACTTAGGGTAAACTCTGTTTATATTTCTGACAGTGGCAACTGCTGGTTTAGCAGTGGAAAGGGTTTTGATGCCAGAATTTAACAAAACAGACCTGGGAATCATCTTGCTTAGTGGATTTGGGTGAGTAAAGTTATTAACATTGTTTCCATTCACCCTAGTATTCCTAAACACTTCCCTTCTGCCCATGTGATAGTCACAATTATAATGAAGATGTTCAAAACTACCACATATGTAATAAGGTTTGTTGTTAAACACAAAGTCACTACCAAATTGTCTAGATTTAACATAATTCCAACTCCTCTTGTTCCCCCTAGGAGTTGTTGACCTACTTCTGTACATCTCAGCATATCTAGTAGTGGGCCTAGGATTATTAGTTTGTGTTCTAGGCTTCTCTTTGACAACTTCAGGAATATTCTTTTTAACTTCCACATGAACACTCTCAGGAACACTAGTTTTATACTCAACATTCTAACATTCATCTTTAAGAGATGAGTCACTAGCACTATCAAATGTATCCACCTCAACCTGAACCCTCTCACTAGCAACTGCTTTAACAAATTTTGGGCCATAGGTCATGGTTGGTTCCTGACACTCTTCTAACCCTGTGTGTGCTAAGTCAATACCAGGAGGTGATGGAACAACTCTTAGGGGTGGTGGAACTGTTTTATATCCTACTCCTGATTTGGCTTTATTTACTACTTGGGCCTCCCAAATTTTGTCAATACACTTGGATTGGTGATCTAGTGTATTACAAGTTATCTGAATATTTTCATTGGCCTTTTTAACCTTCTCTAACTCTTCTCTAAGAGCCTTATTCACAGCAACCTTATAATCTAAGTCTCTTTTTAAAACAACAATATCATCATTGAACTTAGATGCACTGGCTGTATAATGCTCTAATTGTGCTTCTAAAACAGCAAGACCTCTTTTATGATTTGCTGAGTTATAATTAGTTTGATTTAACTCTAGCAATTGTTCATCATATTGTTCTTTAAGTTTCTCATAATCTTTTAAAGCCTTACAAGTTTTAGAACATGCATTATTAATTTGTACCTCAGAGTCAGAAAAAGCCATAAGTGCAAGCTCAGTAGCAATCATTGCAGACTCTGAACAATCTTCTTCATCCTCAACCATATAGCTCCAATCATAGCTCACTCCATCAATGGCCAACAGCACCTTTGGTTCTTCAGTTGTAGGTTCTTTCTTCTTGTCCTGCTTATACCAAGTTGACCTGTTATCAGGCTTCTTTGGTTTCCTGCATTCCCTGGTAAAGTGCCCCTTCTTATGATAGTTGTAGCACTCCACCTTCTTTTTATCAAAACCTACAGTTTCATTGCCATTAATTGTGATCTTTCTACCAGTCATCCTCTAGAACTTCTTTGCCTTTAAGCTTAGCAATGCAACTTTCCATTTAATGTCCATCTCTTCCATGTCATCCTCATCAATTTGATCCAAGTCTTCATGTGTTAGAATTGAACTATTCATTTGACTTGAAAGAAAGGCATAAAAAGTAGAATCACTAAGACCAGCAATCTGTCTTTTTGAACTAGTAGTGGAAACACCTCCACTGCCAGTGGAAACAGCAATGTTAGCATCATCATCATCACTATCACTCTCTTCATCTGAACTATCATCAACAGATGATGATATGAGTGCTAAATTCCCTGATCCTGAACTTAATTTGCTAGCCTTCTTCAACCTCTGTTCAATAACCTTAAAGTTATTGTACAAATCATTAAGCTTCATAGTCTCCAATTCTGGCTTGTCTTCCCATACTGCAACATTTGTACCAAACTCAGAGGGTAAACCTCTTAAGAACTTTAGATTGAGGTCTTCCCTTTCCACCTCAATTTCAAACACTGTGAGTTGAGTAACAATCTTTTGAAGCCTTGTAAAGATGCTTTTAATAGATTCATTACTTGTTGAACCAAAGTTTTTATAAGTCTGTTTCAACAAGGTCTTCTGTGTCTTCTTGGTATAATCATTACCACCAAAAACATTGCAGATCTCCTCAAATAAAGTTTGTGCAGTCTTGTACTTGCTGAAAGCTAGAATTTGATCTCTGGGAAGTGTCATCAACAGCAAGCCTCTGGCCTTCAGATCATTCTTCATCTGAAGTCTTTCATCATTTGTGACTGGTCAAGTATTGATCTTTAGTACTTCCTTGCCATCAATTGTCTCTAAGGTAGTACTAGGTTTGAAAGAATTTCCAAACATAATGATCTCCCAAAGTGCATAGTCTTGCACCATAAAGAATTGTTCGATCATTAGCCTCCACATCTCATAGTCATTCAACTTAAGCTTGGGAAGCTTAACACCAATGTTGGACTGACTAGTTTCTGTCTCCATTGAATCTTCTGAGTGAACTTGGGGTCTTCTAAATCAAAGTATCAAAACCTGGCTCTGATACCACTTGATGGATCTAAACACCTTGATCTGTGTTAGAATGATACTTTGAGTTATATCACTAAGTATGCGGAATCTACTTAGTAATACTTAGAAGTTTGTATGTAAATAAAACAGTTGTACATGAATGAGAATAATGTATGTATCAAACGGTTAGCTCCAATATTATTAATTATAATAATACGAGTGATCTTTATATCACTAGGGTAACAACCTTGAAGCTCTAAGAAAAATGTATATCTAACCTTAACCTAGGACCTCCTTTTATAGCACAAGGAGTCCTCTTTTACAAGATACGTATAACGATAATAGAATAAGATATACACAAGATCTATTCTATAATTATCTCTATAAGTTTCATAACAGTTATCCTAACAGCAGTGGTAATAATATGTACTAGCAGTGGTAATGAGTTTCCACTGCTAGTGCATTCTTCAGCAGTTGTAATCTTCATACTTAGCCGTGGTAACTATTAATATAATTCCCAACAGATTTCACAAATCACATGCGATTTGTATGTCAGGAATTACACGTGCTTTCACAAATTGCATGTGATTTTAAAATAACAAATCACATGTGATTTTTCAGACGTAACATTTCATCATTCACCAAAAAAGGCGACAAAAAATTCGTCAAAAGTATATAAAAGTGCCCCTCTATAGAAAAATGATTTAATTCTCGTCGTGGTATTATTCTTTGTTTCTTTTTTTTAAAAGAAAGAAAATAAAAGTGATTCTTTTTATAAAAAATGAATGGCTAATTGGTTTATTAGGTATATAAAAAATTTATGGTCTACATTTATTTTTTTCTTAGAAATTGTATTAAAAACTAGAATATTGTAGAAATTGTAAATTTGAAATTTAAAATTATCAAATTCAAATTTTCACTCCTTTATTGATAAAATGTTAGAGCTCACTCTATTCTCTTATTGAAACTAAACTTTTTGTTTCCTTATGATTAATAAATGATCAATACCATTTAATAACGAATTTAATATTATGTGTTACCTTTCATAATAGTTCTACTATCATGTTCTGTAAATCCTTTTTAACTTTAATTAATTGTGGCGCAATGATTCATATGTATGAAAAATGTTTTTAGGACACTACTAACAATGTGGCGTATGAAGCTTGACTCAAACACATAAATATCAACTAGCAGGGTATCCGCGCGTTGCAGCGGCGGGTACCCTGAAATTAAATTTTTCGGTGAACTATGTATTTTAGTTTATTATGTTTTCTTAATAATAAATTTACAGATATCAAGAATTTCGTTTATCCGAGCTAGTTCGGGCTCGAGCCCGTTGGGCCCCTACCCGTTCGGGCTCAAGCCCATTTGGCCCGTTACCCGTTCGGGCTTGAATAATGTGTTTTATTATTTGTATTAGTGACATTTAATGCTGAAATTGTGTTTAATTTGGTTGTACAATATGCTTGATAATTTGTATTTCTTGTGTAAAGGGTGTTTTAATAACTGTATTAATTGTATTTATTAATCAATTAACTAATTGATTACATTAAATAGCATTAATGCTTTTTTAATGTGTGCATTAAAGTGGTCTACACTATGCTTCTTGTCTTGTAAGTCTGAAAATTATGTGCAGTAAAGTGGTGTACACTATGCTTCTTTTCTTGTAAGTTTAAAAAAATTACAAGCATGTATGCATCTTTCCTATTAAAGAAATGTTTTTGGTCTTAAACATTTTAAGACTTCTAAATATAGATGTCTTAAATATATAAGGTAGTATAGATATATGAAAATAAATTCATACTCCATTTTATTACTAGTAAAAGACACATGAGACCTTCATAAGATGCGATGATCCTATCATTAACTCACAAATGACATTACATTAGTTATAATGGTTATTACATGCATAAGATTAACTACAAGTATTGGGGTCTGGCCACGAGATGCTGCAAGCTTTTGCAACTGTTCCTGCACCTGGCATTTTAAGATACTTTCCATAATCGGGGTTCTTCACGTAGCTACATAAACATGATTTTGATTCTGCATGAAGACTATTGCAGCAAGGTGAAGTTGGTGCTGGTGGTATATTACGAATTATCGATGGAAGGCATGAGATTAAATTTAACGGGTTACAATCCGCCATACCCACTTGCACTTCGACCATAAGAATGGTGCTAAGCACCATCACCATGATCAATGAAGCACAAAACTTCTTCATTCTGTAACAAATAGATCGACTAAGTAAACTAAATAATGGGGGATGATATTGTTGAAAGGATTGATATGATAATGCATGGATTGCAATGCTATTTATAGGCACTAAATATTATATCAGTGATAATCCTAACCGTTTATTTTAATCTATGGTGTGAAAAGAAATCAACAAAATAAATTTGTCTTAATATACAAGCTTACAAAAATTAAAGATATATAATGCATGGATTGCAATGCTATTTATAGGCACTAAATATTATATCAGTGATAATCCTAACCGTTTATTTTAATCTATGGTGTGAAAAGAAATCAACAAAATAAATTTGTCTTAATATACAAGCTTACAAAAATTAAAGATAAATTTAATAAATTTTGTCATAAAGTTACTAAATGTTACATCTTCATGTAAATGCCAAATTAATTACTACTGTAATATCTATCTATATATATATAAAAAATGAGTTCCCATATTGAATGTGAGCATTAATGTCACAAGCCAAGAAACTCAAATATGTGGTTTAAGCTAATGAATTTACTACATGTGGAGCTTATTTGGAAGCTTTTAAGACTTTTAAGCTCAAATCTATCTATACATACAAAATGAGTTGCAAACGCAATGAGAATTAATAAAGTGCCTCTTGATATCTCCCGCCAACTTATTGCATCAGTTAAAATGTATTGAACAGTCTCACCAAACTCCCAATTATCTTTCACACTTCACACACCCTTTCTCCCTCATATTCTCTTTCTAAAAATCCGGCAAATCAAAAGCACATTAAAATGATGATCTTCAGGAATTAACTATAGACTTAGATGATGAAGAGTCAGGATCTGATGATGGATTGCCTTCTCCTCACCTCATTCTATTATTGCAGAAATTGAAAGTGATTATCGATTGGGCACCCCTTTGAAATCTAATTTTATGATGATAATAATAATCAGAGTGAAATTTAAAGAACTATAGGTATGAAGAAAAAAAATTTGAGTTTTCTTTTTTATTTTGTTTTTCTTTTCAATTAAGTTGAATTTGTGATGTTATATTCATTGGTTTTTGTAATTAGAATTTGAGTGAGAGTAATGAAAGGGTGGTTGTGATGACAATTGATATGGCTGGGTGATATGAAGCAACAAGATGGCTAAGAAAATTGATTGTTTTTGCAGCTGCATAAGATTTAACGGCTGATGTAATCAATGGCATATAAAATAAGGTATGATTATAAAGTGTGTTTAGTTTTGTTAATTCGATAGTGAAATGTTAGCGTTGACTGATTATTAGTTTCGAACTGTTACTGTTTGTTGTTGTAATTAGACGTTTTAGAGGTTTTCATAAATTGACGTGTTTGTGATTAGGTTTAGATTTTGTTAATTGTTAATCGCGTAAATTTGGGTTCTGATGTGAGTTTTACGCGGTTAACATGCAGGTGGTTGGAAGAGTCAGTCACGCGAGAAATAATGTTATTTCATCATGACTCGATAGTCTGAAAAGTCCCGTGCATGGTATAGCTCTTTTTTCTATTTGATTTATTTAGATTTTTGGCCTTTTGTCGCGTTAGTAACAACAAATCAGTTAAACACAATCTGGTTCTTTTTGTTTTCAACAGAATCGCACGACACCCTACTTTGGTTGCATTGTTGGAAGAGTCCTAAACAGGGGAAGTTCACACTCAATGGGACCGATTATACTCTCTCGGTTAACAATGGTCCAAACAGTCTCCATGGTATGCAATAATCGCATTTTGGTTACCAAACTTTTAGTAGATAATCCACATACTAATGCTATTGATTGCCACTGTTCACACATCATCTAGAGGAATTTTGGGACATGGGGAGCTATGTTTAGGATTATTCTGATAAGAAGGCAAATAAAACAGACGTGATGCACACATCTACACTTTGATCCATAGTCCTGACCAGTCTAATGTAGATTCATTTCCAAAAATTCATTTCTAGACATCTACACTCTTCATCTATCTTTAATAATTTAATTTTCAAAGAGGTATTTGGAATTTTAGTTATAGGATTCTGATTTGGGGAATAATGAAAATCAGATAATCAGTTTGCAAATGCAATGCCAAGCGCCCTTCTAAATTTAACGACTTTATGCTTATTTTGAGCTACCTTATATTTTTATTCACTTATATTAATTGTCAATTAATAAAAATGCAGGTATGTTAAAGAAGACAGCCGCGATGCGAACCGTGCAGAGACATAGCGTGTTAATGATTGTTCCACCATCTCAGTCAGTCCGTACTGGATACCAATAGACTAGGTGCCTCCTTCCGATGAGCCTTGAGGGCACTGTTTTGAGATGTGAGTCTAAGAGAATGGGAAATAATCAAATCCGGGCAAGCTGATGGGTGATGACATAATGACAAGGGATATAAAAGCGGTTAGTTTTGGGAGGATTGAGGATGCAGAAGAGAGATTAGATGCTGACATCATTCAAAAGGTCAGTATTGAACCATGATTTTGTTTGCTTGGTCAAGTGTTAGAGAATGGTAAAATGGACGGGTTGGGCAAATGTTTTAAAGCAGCTCATTTTAAAACAAGAAATTTGTGTTATATGTCGAAATGGGTTAAAAGTTCAATCCATAAAGCTATTCAATTCTAGCATTTTTTCCCCTTATTCGACCAGTTTAACATGATTGATCTAAAGCATAATAGGCATAATACTAATTGACCCATCAGTAAATGGGTCAATTTCTATACCCGGTTAGCTTGGTTTTTTTTGTCTTTTTTGTTAATGCCTACTTGGTTGATTATAGGCATTGGTTGCACCAACATCTCTAATAGCCCAAAACGCGGGAGTTGAAGGTGAAGTGGTAGTGGAGAAGGTAAAAGAAAGCGAATGGGAGTTTGGTTACAATGCAATGACAGACAAGTATGAAAATTTGGTGGAATCAGGAGTTATCGATCCAGCAAAGGTAAGAATGTGTGCTTTGCAAAATTCAGCTTCGGTTGTGGGAATGGTTCTAACCACACAAACGTTTTTGCCCTAGCTTTTTAAAAGTAACAAGTGCATTCAATATATATAGGAATTGTAAGAATTATTTATGTAGTTAAATATGAAGTTTAAAAGCATTTGTGCATAAATACATACATTAAAGTGCTTATGAGCAGTTTTGTGGGTGTTTCATGTTTAAGAGAGCTTACTAAAACCGTTTATCAGATTAAAGGGATTATCGTTCGATAGAGAAAACGCAGTCTCCAAAAAAAACATAGAACAAATAAACCCCAAAGTGATGCTCTTTCACATGACAACAGACTTAAAAGATTGTACTAATGTAGTAACCTTGAGTTTTTCGAAATGGATATATGTAATACGGTTAACTGTATCGTGGCACATATCTTCATAAGTAATATTAGACATCTTACAGAACGACAATTTATACTTGCAGACTGTAAAAATATTCTACAAAACCTATAACGGAAATAATTTATATTTTGTTCAATCATTGTGATATAATTATTTGTCGTTCTATCCATAGTAAACTTTCTGTTTAACATATGTTACCTTTTTTCGCCATTGTGTTCATTACAGTTGTTGTTTCTACAACTGGAAATCAAAATACATTTGAAGTCAAGTAAGTTGAGTAATAAAAGTTTATCTAACATAGTTGACTTTGTAAAAAAGTCAAACTGTGTTCTTTTGCAAAAAAAAGGTGAAAATTTATAATTAGTTTTGCATATTATCATGTTTTACTTATGCTACGCATAGTGTTTGAAGAATGACCGAGCGATTTAGTAATGGGCTTTATAAGGAGGGACTCTTTAGGAGTGGAAATTTAGGGCTGGGCTTTATGCAACTCTGCATAAAAGTCCCTCTTCCACAGTTTGTATATTTAAGCAACTCCACAAAGAAACTACAAGTTACTTAAGTTGCGCACAGCAAGGAAGTGCAAAATTTGCATTTCATAGTGTTATTTGATATAATGACTAAGTTAAGGTTTCACCCTTTTATTTGGAAAATTATTTACGAATTTTATAGGGGTGTTTGGATGTGTTATAGTGTTGCAGGTTGTGTCTATTTGGTTGTGATAATCGAAAGGGGTTTTCGCCTGTTTGGTTGTGTTATAAAGTCAACTTGGAGTGCTATTAAAGCTCAAGTGTTCACCACATTGTTAACGTGTTTGTACATTTTTAAACTGTTTTTATCCTCTAATTTAGCTTTTATTTGTGTAACATGCATTTGAAGGTGATTAGAAAGCGGAGTATGATGAGAAGCTTGAAGAGGTATAAGCTGTTTGCAACCAAATCATTATCGCTCTCATGTTATGGTGATGAAATGTAATAGATGCTTGCATTTATATTGGTGTTGCTGCTGGATTTATAGTTGGGAAAGAAGGACCGAGGGTTCACATTTATAAAATGCGATTGTTTTGCACAATACAGGTTGTAGTTTTTCTTTGTTTTCAACTCTCATGTTTGCATTGAGTAAGCTGCTCCTTTACATAATACATGTTATTTTGATGCAACCTTTATGTCACTTCGTAATGTTACGATTCGAATGTTGAAGCAATGAAGCGTACATAAACTTTAAATATATATTTGGCCTACATGTGATTTTGTAACATATTATCTGAGACAACTAATGAGGCTCATGCAAACTGGGATCATTATACCGCCATAACTGTTAACTATATGTTTGAAAATGTTTTGCGTTACGATGATGAAAGTCGCTCATGTGTTATATTTTTTTCTTCAAACAATTCTATTTAGAAAATGTTAGTTAAAGACTGATGCTACTTCATGGTTATCGAAGCCCGTGCATCGCACGGGCCATGCTGCCTCGTTTATGTAATACTCCACAAAACATAACAACCAATAAATTAACATATATACAATTCTACGTAACATTCACAAGGATGTGTTATTGTTACCCTTATCACCTTTCTTGACTTTTTTACTCCCCTTAGTCATAAGATAAGGCAATTTTTTTAATCATTTTATTTTTCATGTATTTTGTCTTTTAATAATTTTGTCTTGTCAAACTTTCTACTTTTATGCACTAATAATACACTTAAAAACAATTATATTAGATTTATACATTTTTGTATTATTTTACTTTTCATTTTTTTCCTTTATATATAGTCTAATTCAAGTACTTATTATGTATTTTTTATGTTAATAATTTTCTCTTTGTCAAACTTATAATCTTGCCTTTGATAATACACTTCAAAATAGAAAGAAAAAAAAAATGAAAGTTATATATTTAAAATAAGGGGATATCACAATCATTTTCTTCTCTGCTTGCCTGTGACATTAGTCACGCATAATTGTTTTTAAGTTTAAAGTAATTTGTTAAAATGTATCTTCAAAACTTAATAAATGATTCCGGATATAAAACTAACACCATCAATAACAGAAAATGTTAAACGGAAAATCTTTATTATTATTATTATTATTATTATTATTATTATTACTACTAAATTAATTATACGTAAACATTTGCGGTTTCCCTTATAAATATCTAGCCAAAGTGCTCGTTATTGAGGATGTGCACAAGATTCATTATAACATATATTAATACTTATATTCAATGAATTTGAATTATGTTAAAATATCAAATTATATTATTCAAACGATTACATTAAAACAAAATTTAATCATACATTCAAACCGAAAAAATATAACTGAAATAGTATTATTAGTTTTAGTCATTGTCCGACCTAATCGGCGTTTAATAACGGTTTGTACATGGGTTGAAAAACTAAAATACGACTAAACTTCAATTAATTTAAATGTATTACCAAAAATCTGTAGATGCACGGAATTATAAATATCAAAATGAAAGCATGACTTATAAGTACATATTAAAAAATATAATTAAGATATTACTATTAGTTGTACTTGTTAGTTTTCCTGAACAAGAAGAAAGGGGCAAATGCTATTGAACTAAAGTCAACCCTGGAAAAAGATTTGAAGAAATCAGGGAACAAAAAAAGCTCCTAAGGATTGATTCCAGAAAGCCTCTAACCCTTCAGGACCCTATTACGTCTTCATCCCATGTAAAGAAGAGGAAAAGACCACTCCTTAGAGTCAGAACAGTTCATTGTCGGTCTTCATTGAATCTCCTAAGGGAGTTTCATTCAGAGAAGGTAAAGTAATTGAATAACCTGAGCTCGTATCTTATTTACCGATGTCTTTGGCGAGCCTTCCTTTCAAAGAGTCTCTGAATTGCACATCCTAGACACTCAAGCACTTTCTTCATCCCATGTAAAGAAGAGGAAAAGATCCACCACTCCTTAGAGTCAGAACAGTTCATTGTCGGTCTTCATTGAATCTCCTGATGGAGTTTCATTCAGAGAAGGTAAAATAATTGAATAACCTGAGCTTGTATCTTCTTTACCGATGTCTTTGGCGAGCCTTCCTTTCAAAGAGTCTCTGAATTGCACATCCTAGACACTCAAGCACTTTTCATCCTCAAGATCTCAGCACTAACTAAAAAGACACCTGAAGGACTAAGACTTGTAAAGATCTTAGAGGGGGAGATAAAAAACGAGGGATGATAAGGACTTCCTCCTATCAAAGAAAGTAAAGATGGACCTTATGGGCATAGCGGAAGAACAAGCCTGAAAAAGGACTTGTGTATTTTCTGTTTTTGTTTAATGTAACTGTGGAAAACTAGAAGGGGGGTTGAATAGTTTACCGCTTTTTAATTTCATATTTAACTTGAATATCTTTAAAAAAAACTTTACGTTTGCTTAAAGATATAAACACAACGTTATATGTTTGATTCTTTGAAAAACTTTTCATGTGAATAACAATTCTAACTTTACTTGTTTCATACTTTGAAAAGCTTTGCTTGTGATGATCCTAACTTAGCTTGTTTAGTTCTTTGAAAATCTTTACTTTTGTTTGAAGATATAAACACAACTTTACTTGTTTAGTTCTTTGGAAAGCTTTATATGTAACTAGCAATTCTAACTAAAGGACAACATGTAATAAGCAAAGATAAAGAAAGAAACGATCAAACCACAACACGATTGTTTATCGTGGTTCGGCTACAAGGACTCTTTTTTCTTGCTCTACATCCACGCCCCGAGTTTCCAACTCGAGAGTTATAAGCACTAATCAACAAGCTCCTTTCACCGGCGGAGAAAACCTTTACAACGTCGCTTACACTTTTACCGACACTAAGCTAGATGTCGAGTTCTTTTACACGGGTACAATCACTCCCATCGTCGCTTACACTTTTACCGACACTAAGCTAGATGTCGAGTTCTTTACCAAGGGTACAACCACTCCCGTTAGTTCTTTTACAAGGGTACAACAACTCCCGAAACACTACGTATTTTGAGGCCTAAAATACTAACCAATCACTTCTACATACATGACACAAATGAAGTATAAACTACCAAAGCTACATGACCAAGCTACCAAGACTTGCAACTTTAGAGTTGAAGCTTGTAACTTCTTGAATGATCTTGTGAAGTCCCTTGCTACATAAGAGAATCACACAAGTCAAATGTTACTGAGTTAGTTTAAAGAGTATGTGAAAATATGTCCTAAGGGGGTTGACCCAAAACTAACAAATGGTTTGGTATTTATAGCAAACCATTCTGCAGGTCTGGCGGATCAGGCGGAACCCTCAGATGGGTTCCGTCCGTGTACCCCCAGGGTACCGTCAGGGCTGCAGTTGGTTTTTGCAATAAATCTCCCAAACCAAACAAGGTCACATCTCATTACACCTAGTCAAACACAAGTCTTGCAAGCAAACATATGGTTAGTCAAACACACTTTCTTACCATAAATGAATATTGACAAAGCTTACCCTAAATGTGATGTGATATTACTATTTTAAGAAATAAATGTGATGTGATAAGACACTTTCTAATTTAAGAAATAAAAACAATGTTTTGTTTAAAAGGAAATGTAAACATTAGTTTAAACAAGACTTAAACACTTAAAGTGATGATTTATTCTTAGCTAAAGTTCATACTTTGTCATTAACAAAACTTAGCAAAGATCGTAAAATATAAATAACGTTTTTAGGCGATATTTGTATTAACAGTAACTTATGAATATTAATCAAATATTTTGTGTCATTAGTTCTTAGGATCAGCTTAGACTTTACTTTACTTCATTTCAATTAGTAAGAAAAATTTGTTATGCTCAATACAACTAAAAAAACACTTGGACTATTCTATATCCAAATTAGGGGAGATTGTTTAGCCAATTCAGAGCCCAATAGCCTCTGACTAGGATTTTAACATAAAACATCGTAATTATAATAAGTACCTAAATGAATGAACATTCAAGGAGTAATCTTCAGAGTTTATCATAGACTAAGAAAGTCTCACCATTTCCTGAGGCGGCACTCGGTAAGTGAAGTACTAAACCTGAAAGAAGATGATGGAGTCAGTGAGTAATGACAATAACTCACTGACTCCCCTTTATCTCTTCAACAATCAAAGGCATTCTGAACTTACATATTTAGAAAGAAAAAAAAAAATATCTAAGTGTCTGAAAGTTTAGACAGGAACTTTTTTGGGAAGATAAATGGAAAAACACTTATCATATAAAGTACAAAAGTTTGTAGAAAGGGGGAAATAGTTATGAACATTGTTCCTTGAAGTGGGATTGCATACATTTCAAGAATAGAAACATTTAATGCTATAAGATAGTAATGTATTGTATAGTTAGATGCTCGCACGTCCCTATTACCCCATGGGTAACCATATTGTATTCCGCCTATCAGAGAGAATTGAAGTATCAAATGAGAAAATGTTATCTCTTGCAATATATGTGATACACATTCAACACAACATTTACTCCTCCATAAGAACTAAGTCCGAGAATACATTCTTTCTTAAACACTGACTTTCGTTTGTGTTTAAGTTAAGTAAGGAGATCACAAAATATTGTCATTCAACTTACATTATTATTCCACAAACAATCTTATTAACTTCTTTGATTCATTTCTTATAAGAATCTAAAAGTTGAAAATACTTGTGAGAATCTTTACTTGTTTATTTTGTTAAATGTTTAAAACATACTTTGCTAAACGGGAACAACAGGATCCATCAATTAGTTGACCCTGACTCCTTAGTCGTATCAGATCATTAATTGATCTGATCAAAATCCGACCCATTACATACTTGTACTAGTGAGTACGTATTTCATATTATCGCATAATATTAATACAACATGACAAAACGTTATACATTGTACCAGAGCTCCACCTTGGGACACCTGAGCTATATTCTGTTTTGGAACATGCATCATAAACTACCAAGATTCTTTAGATACGTATGCAGATAAATATACATACAAAGCTTATGAAGGCCCATGCTGGAACCACAAGGCTCATTCAACTGTGTGTCGATGTTAACACAAAGGAGTCAAGACCCACAATGCCCATGCCACAATGCCCTTTTTGCGCGAAAATGTATAAAATAAATGATCTAAACCGCGTATTACATGCAGAAAGTATAAATTAACCTTTACAAATCTTTGACTCTAAAAGACTGCACTTTACACTTGTTTCTTTCTTGGAAATGCTTTCTTTTCATATTCTATTAATAATAGGTAACATTACACATGCTATGTCAGGCTTGACCACAAGTTGCTTCGATTTATAATCTTTTGGCCATCTTTCATAAGATTTTAAGAAGAGTATTTTCATTTCAGTAATCTCATTTTCTTCAATACCATCAAGATTCAAGAAATATATGGCTTACAAAGTATTCGTATTTATAGTTTCCTTGATTTTCTTTCATCATCTAGTTACGTGCTCTCCTAATAGCTCGTCGTCTGTCAAAGATAGAACTCAACCAAGAAGACTATTAGCTTATACTCTCACATCACTGTCTACAAATCCATCTAAGATAGGTGCATCCATGAACGAGACTGAGACATCGGTGGAAGCTAGTTTGAGGAAGCGTCCACCGAGTGATTCAAACCCGACACAGAACTAGTAATGCATAGATGAAGAAGAGAAACCAACAGTGTTTTAGACCTACCAACGGATATCTGGTTTAGCGGTATTCAGAGAGTAGATAAGGTGTCCCGGGCCTCAAATTGGTTGACGGTTCAAGTCCCATCATGGACAAAAATGTATGTAGGGTGTGTGTAAGTTTTTGTTAAATTTTTTACCTAGGATATTATAATTAAAGTCTCTATTTTAACTAATATATCATTCTTTTGTTTAGTTTACGTGTGGCTTACTATTGATTTTGATGAATTTATTATGACTTATTTCATGATATAACAATTGCAAGTTTAGAGCCATGCATGTTCCAAATCTGTATACTACTTTTAGTGTTGCATAAGATTACCTTGTTAAAAGTTAAATGAGAAGTGGATGTTTCTTTCTTTCTTTTGTTGATTCCCTATGACATCACCCCCAGACAAAGTACGTAATTAACATTGATTCCTATGTCATTGCTTTATAATGGAGGTAGGAATCATGTTCGCGTGCTCATGTTAAACTCGAATAAGTCACTATTGAAACGATCATTTGCTACAATGAATATGCAAACCACATCAACACCGTCGATTGCAAACCATCAAAGGGAAATGGTCCATATGAAGAGTATCCCACTACATAAGGAATCTATATATTCTATTTCGGGTTAGATTGAGGACTCTATATAAGGAGTCGAGAAGGGTTCAGTTTTTGTCATCATCAAACATTTAGTTATGATATTTTAAGATAGTTACTTCCTCTATTGGAGTTTAGTTTTCATCCCGATCACCGTCATTAATCATGAAACAAGGTTGTTAGTGGTGCAATGTGACGACGCCAATATGGCTAAGATGGTGTATGCCATGTGGCATAACCTTGGCGTCATCATTGCACCGCCAACATCTTTGTTTCTCTTCGAAGAATAGTTTACTTGTATACTCGTATGAGAATTAAGTACCATACCACGCTGAATCTTTCGTGTAAGACATCT